>OX422222.1:374349597-375723972 GCA_949130495.1 Sambucus nigra
TTGCTCCATGTCAGCTGACTAATTCTTGTATCAACAGAATCCCCCAATGTTTCACAGTTGAAGTTAAATAAGAAAGTGTGGAATATTTTGCCTAAAAGATGCTTGGATTACAGATCTCCAACACTGGGGACATTTTTATTGTATTTCTTTCCATTTGAGCGCGTAATGGCAATCTTGTAAATATTTTGAATTTTTAGCATCCGCTTCGACATTTGCGCATTTCTCATGATTTAATCATCGGAAACGCAAACGTCTATCCCGGTAATCATTTCTTTTCTCTTTTCCCGATGCAAGGTATTTAAGAGCGACATAAATCCCATCGTTTTCTACTTTTCACATCCATATTTTCTGAACTCTTTACTTTCTCTCTCTATTCCGTACTGTCATTCTTCCGTCGTCCGTCCTTAGCAGATTTCTCCGTTCTCTGTAAGATTTTCTTCCTTCATATTTCTTTGCTTTAGTTATTATGGTTTACCTTATTTAATCTTTAGATAAATTCTGGACTGATTTTTCAATTCCCTCTTGGGTAATTTTGGAGGAGCCTTCTAGTCCTTCTGATTTGCTTTCTCTGGCGGAGGGACATTGGTTTCCCTCTCTTTTTGTAGCGGAGTGTGGCTTTTCTTTCCCGCCAAATTCCTTGTGTTTGGAGTTTTGCCAATATTTTGATATTATACCTGCAAGGGTAGATCCAAATACATGGAGGGTAGTTAATTGCGTATATAGGTTGAATCAAATTCATGGAACTCATTTACGAATTCCTGAAATTATGTATTGTTATAAATGGGTTACCATCGACACTACTTTTTATTTGAAAACTAGGTTTTCGAATAGATCTTTAGTTGTCAATCTTCCCGATGCCAACAGGGATTATTTTGATCTTGGGGTTGTGGTGAAAAATTGGCAACAACCTCCATTAAATGGAAATGATGTGTATCAAGGTCCCAAATGTCCGCTTTATGGAAATGGGATAGGTTTTTTTTAGTTTTTGAATTTATCTTTCTTTTTGTTTGACAAAATACGTCAATGATATTAATTTTGTTTGTTACAATTGACAGTAAAAGGAAGCCCCCAAAAGAGATTGACGTTAACGTAAAAGATTTAAAACTTATCTGGAGCTTGCATCAATCAGTTGATGGGGAGCACATTAGAGCTGCTTCTTATTTGTTGAGGTACAAAAGCACCACCTCGTCTTTCATTATACGTCCTATTACACCTCCTACGGTAATCGATCCTAATCAACCGCCAATATCTCAAGCAAGTGTGGGAGACTCCTCGTCTGATTTGGATACTTCCATTGTCGATTTGATGATGAAGAAAAGGAGGATGCCTGAGTTCTTTGTCAAAGATTCCCCTAGTGTTGATGGGGCAAATAAAAGTAAAGTGAATGTCCCAGATGAGGGGACGAAGAAAATGGACATTGCTCCATTTAAGGGAACAACTACAACTGTGAAGGATGTGGGTAAGAAGCCCCCGGTTGTTCCAAAAGAGATAACAGCTTTGATTATTGCTATTACACAAGGAGAGGCAACACCTTTGATTAAAAGTTATTCTCTAAAGAGACTAAGAAGAGGTCTCGCTGAAAGACCTATAGAAACTGTTGCTCAACCTTCTGATATTAAGGGTCCTTTGAGAGCTAAATCTCCAGCTCTCGTCGCTCTGAGTTCGGACAAGGGCTTGATCAAATCCTGGGTCCTTCTCGAACATCGAGCTGCTGAGGATTCCCTTTCTCGGGAAAAACTCACTGATTTAGCCGCCCAACATATTGCGTCAGTAAGTATCTTCATCCCAATTAATTCCTCATTTCTACATATTGCATTCATATTCTGAGTTGAAACTCTTTCCTTTTTCAATTTATGGCTTTCTTTAATGGCATCTTGAAGAAAGATGAAGCTATCAGGGCTTCCACTTCCTCGGGTGGGCTGGAAGAAGCTTTTATTAGTCCATCCCTCTCTTTGAATGAATCTTGTCAGAAGTACGAGGAAGAAAAAACTGCTTGGGAGAATGAACTTCAATCTGTCAAGACCACTCGAGATCAAGCTATAAGTGATTCTAAAGAGTTGGGGAATAAATTAAAGGCCATTGATAGCAAGCTTGAAGAGGCTAAACTGCGTAAGAAAGCGCTTGAGGATAAGATGAAAACTGTCAAGGAAGTTGAGGCCAAGCTTAAAGAGGCTGAACTGCGTAAGAAAGACTAGAAGAAAAGGTGAAACTTACCGAGGAACACACTTCATTGGAGAAAGTGAAGAGAAAAAATGCTATAAAGAAGTCTTTTAGCGCTGGCTGGAATAAAGGATGGAACAAGGCCATAACTGCCATTACTTATTAGATGATATATGCCAGTTTAAAATTCTTTAAAGATGGATGGGTTGCAGCCTTAAAAGAATTGAAAATTGCGAACGATTCTGAATTATTTCAGAGACATACTCATGGCCCTCCTCCTATCATCGACGACGAAGAAGAAGATGAAGCCCCATCTGATGAGTCTTCTGTGATGGTAGCAGAGCAAATACCCGTTACTGTCGTTCCCTAACCTTCCGAGCAAGTTCATCAAGCAATCACTTCTTTCGAGCAACCTGCTCTTCCCTCCAAACCAACTGAAGATATTGTAGTGAATAAGGATATGGTTTAAAGTTGTTCGGTTCTTATGTTATTTTATTTTTTCCTCGGTTGTAACTTGGAATGTATTTTCCTTTTCTATGATGAATAAGAGTGAAATTTTATTATTTATCTCGCATCTTTCTTTGACCTGTCTTATATCATTGTTGATGCATTTTATTTTCTGCTTGCTAGTTTATGGCCAGGATGGAACTCTTATCAGCTAATGATACAGAGTTGATGAAGAAATGCAACGATTATTTCAAAGTTGGTCATGCAAATTTTACTGAGGCCCAAATAATAGACATCCTTGGATCCGATGCCTCTGAACGAGTAATTTATGCTTACCAGTACTTAAAGTGTCTACTTGATCGTGTTGTAGCCAACAATGTGGCCTATTACAAAATGATTGAAGACCTTCAAGGCATGATCTAGGATCTTCAACTTCAATACAAAGAGACCACTACACTTTTTCATAAAGGTTATGAGAAAAATTACCAATAATTGAGTGCTGACAGGGGTTATGACAAGTACATTTCGGCCCATGAGAAAAAGGAAAGTGTGTTAAAGCTTGAGATTGAAGAACATAGAAACATTGCCAAGCTGCTAGAGTAAGAGAATATCGCGTTGCAAGAGGAAGTGAAACAACTCAAATCTTCTACCTCCTCTTCTTCAGGAGCCTTGATCCCAATTAATGATGATGGTTTTTCCTTTTTAGAAATCGAAAATGCTACCTTAAGGGAAGAGTTAGAGACTTTGAAACGAGACGGAGTTTTCACACCTGCTCGCGACAGAACAAGGCCTTCTTCCCGTGGGTGTGCAAGGGCTGGTCGGGTTAATATTGAGGAGAGGAGGACTCAATTGGCCCATAAAAATCAAGTCGTTCAATTGACGGCAAAGAATCAGGCATTGGCAGAAATGTTTAAAAAAATTCAGAGTTTTACCCACCAACTCTCCGATCAGAGTTCTATGCTGGAAAGTAAAGAGATTATGGTGAAGAAGTTCCATGAGCATCTTGAAATATTGACTTATCAATTTCACAAACAGCCTAGAGAGGTTTGGATAACAGGGTACAACGAAGCTCTGTGTTATCTTGATACTCGGTTGTAACAGTCAAATAATGAGAGGTACAAGTAGGGATGGTTGAATGCTATGCGTGTGCTGAAACTGGAGCAAGGGCACTTTTTATGGGATTATTATGAGCCTGGAGTGCTTGATTTTCCCCTGCCTCCCTTTAAACTTGATCTTAGTTGGATTCCAGCTCGTGCTATTCCTCGGTGCTTGATCTCCAAGTATCTTGGCGATTATAGTCTTCATTCGAATTTTGAGATATCTTGTCCTCAGAATTTGCTTGATCGACCATCCATATTTAATGTCAGAATGATGCGAGATATGAATTTTATAAACTCTCCCTATGCATTAGATGATCCTCCAGTTGGGATGGAACCTGTATCAAAAGTAGAGGGAAAGAAACCCATAGAGTAGGACATTTGTATATAATGAATCATATTTCATTTCACTTGTAATCTGCTTGGTTTTATTAAAGAAAGATTTAGTCTTTGTGCAATTTCATTGTCCTGGAAAAACTTTGTAAAATGTTTTCATTTATTATTTGTTGATGAATACATACATATATATATATATATATATAAGGACAAAGTATCTTGTTTTTAAACAATGGAATTTATTCCATTTGTTGTCTAATTATAGTGACTTGTCACTCTTTGTGCCTAAGTAATGGAATGATTTTCATCCCATATTCCTACTTAGTTGTAGTAATCGTGCCAGGATTACCTTGTTGCCTAGACAGTGGATGCCCAGGGACATCACCCATCTTCTTGTCTAGTTTAGGGTGTCCCTTGAGATTGCCCGTGGTCAAACAGGATTTTGCCTTGTATGATTTTATTTACCGACCAACCGGAGTTGATGGTTGCTAAATTTTCGACCAATCGGAGTTGGTGGTTGTTGAATTGCCGACCAATCGGAGTTGGTGGTTGCTGATCTGTGGAGTTGGTGTAGTGTGTAACACTAATACTCCGAAGAAAATTTAACAAAAGAGGAAAAATGGGCGAAACATCACTTTTATTCATGTTGAAAAACAAATGTGTTACATATGAATTTTTATTACTGATAATATTTGTGCAGATACTCTGCGTTCCACGCATTCTTGAATTCTTCTCCCTCCAAAGTTTTAATTCTATATGTCCCAGGACGAACAACTTCAGTTACTCTATAAGGTCTATGCCAGTTGGCCTCTAGTTTATTGTGCTTCTGGATCACCTTCTTTAGCACATAATCCCCCTCTCTCAAGTCGCACCTCTTCACCCTTTTGTTGTAGAACAGGGTTGTTCGTTATTGGTAAGCTACATTCCTGATCGCTGCTTCTTCCCTAACCTCTTCGAGCATATCCAGGTCTAAACGTCTCATCAATTCTCTTACATGGGAATTGAAATTAATCACCCTATGTGTTGGTAGACCTAACTCAGTAGGTATGACGGCTTCACTTTCGAAGGCTTACATGTAGGGAGACTCCCCAATTTCTATTCGTGGTGTAGTACGATAAGCCCACAACAAAAAGTGTAGCTCGTTAATCCAGTTTCCCTTTGCATCATCTAGCCATTTTTTCAAACCATTCAGCAGAGTTCTGTTTGTCACTTCAGTTTGCCCATTGCTCTGGGGATGGCCTAGCGTGGAGTGGATCTTCTGTACATTGGATTGATGAAGATATGCAGCAAACTCCTCATTGTCAAATTGAGTTCCATGGTCAGTAATGAATGCATATGGGAGACCATATCTGCAAATGATACTCTTCCAAATAAACTGATAGACCCTGTCATACGACATGTCAATGAAAGGTTCAACTTCCACCCATTTGGTAAAATAATCCACAATAAACTACCAGATACTTGAATCTCCCTTTAGTCGTTAGAAGTGGACCGACCAAGTCTATACCCCACATGGAAAATGGCCAAGGGGACGCAATGGGAGTTAACATTGCTTGGGGAGTTTTTTTTATGGAAGAGAAACGTTGGCATTTATCGCATTTCTTAGCATAAGCTGCACAATCAGCTCTCATCGTTGGCCAGTAATATCCTTGTGTTATTGTCCTCTATAAGAGCGTCTGACCTGCTATATGAGCTCTGCAAGAGCCTTCGTGAACTTCTTCATTCAAATCTTTAACTTCGGAAGGATGCATATATCTCTGCATTACTGCTATAACGCCTCTTCTATATAAAATGCCTTTATTCAGTACGTAATGAGTAGCTTTAAACTTTCGTTTCTTGGCTACGAGTTTGTCAGTTGGCATAACCCCCTCTTCGATATAGGCCCTGATGGGGTCGATCCAGGATAGACCCAAGTCGAGGGTAATGGAGTTCACCATCAAATCTTCGTCTACGCTCCGATCTGCTAGAATCTCTATTGGGATGGTTCTTCGTACCTCGGTGCGTGTTTCTAAGGCCAACCAAGCTAGGGCGTCAACTCTTGCATTCTCTAATCTCGGTATTCTGATCAACTGGACTGCGGTAAAAGTTGATACAACCTCCATTTGCATGATACTTGAACATTAATTCTCCCTTCGCTGCGTATAACCCGAGAATCTGATTTACAATTAATTGTGAATCACTTAATACGATGACGTGCTCTGCATTCATGATTTTGGCAAAACTAAGACTCACGATCATAGCTTCATATTCAACTTCATTATTGGAAGCCTTAAATTGAAAACGTAGAGCATACCCAATATCAACTCCATCAGGATTGTTTAGGATTATTCCTGCTCCACTACCCGTGGCACACAAAGAGCCAACCACGTATAAATTCCATACATGTATATCATTATCAAACTCTTGGTCAGACAGAGTTCCTCGGTGGAATAATTGATACTGCCTCTTATTTTCCCCCATCGCTGGGCAATTACCCGACACTTTCTGTTGATCATTGTCTATTTCCTCCTGCCTATCTACTAATGGATGTTGGTCGGGGGTTGTCTTAGATGATCCCGTAACATCCACAGGTTGGTCTGCATTAAGCTCCTACTTTTTGGATGTGTTAGAGTAAGTAAACTCCACAATAAAGTCCGCTACTGCCTGCCTCTTAAGTGACGACCGAAGCTCATAAACTATGTCATATTCACCAAGTTCTACCGCCCAATACATCAATCTTCCCGATTTCTCTAGTTTGTGCAGAGCCTATCTTAATGGCATATCAATATACACTACTATAGTATGGGATTGGAAGTATGGACTCATCCTTCTGCTTGCTTCGATCAGTGCTAGTGCCAACTTCTCCAACCTTGGATATCTGATCTCTGCTCCTCAGAAGACCTTGTTGGTGTAATATACCGATTTTTTCACTACGTCCTCCACTCTTATTAACGCCGAGATAACTGCGTTCTCTGAAGCTGCCAGATACAAGTATAGTCTTTCTCCCATCACTGGTCTAGATAACAGTAGAGGGATCCCCTGATATTTCTTCAATTCTTGAAAAGCCTCCTCGCATTCGTCATTCCACTCAAAAGTTTTTCGAAGTGTTTTGAAGAATGGGAGGCATCTGTCTGTTGCTCGTGACACAAATCTGTTGAGTGCTGCAACTTATCCTATGAGACTTTGTACCTCCTTCTTGGTAGCTGGAGATCGTAGTTCCAGTAGGGACTTTCTCTTTTCAGGGCTCGCCTCGATGCCTCGATGATTAACAATATACTCGAGAAACATGCCTTCTCGTACTCCAAATATGAATTTGGTGGGATTTAACTTCATTTGATATTTCTCTAGCTGATCAAAAGTCTGGCCCAGGTCAACTAAATGATCAGCAGCTTTCTTGCTCTTTGTCAGCATATCGTCAACATAAACCTCCATATTATGACCAATTTACTCTGCGTACACTTTATTCATCAACCATTGGTATGTTGCACCTGCATTTTTAAGTCCGAAAGGCATAACATTATAACAATAAGTTCCCCTTGGGGTGATAAAAGAGGAACTTTCCCTGTCCTCTGGTTTCATCTTAATCTGGTTGTAACCAGAATAAGCATCCATGAAGCTCAATAATTCATGCCCCGATGTAGCATCCACCAGCTGATCAATTCGGGGCAAAGGAAAATGATCCTTTGGGCAGGCTTTATAAAGATCAGTGAAGTCCACAAACATCCTCCACTTATTATTTTTCTTCTTTACCATCACAACATTTGCTAGCCAATAAGGATACTTGACATCCTCAATAAAAGAGGCTTTCTGCAGTTTCTCTACTTCTTCCTGTATGGCTTGGTCCTTCTCTGGGTTGAACACTCTTCTTCGCTGCTTCACTGGCTTGACCTCCTTGTTAACATTGAGCTCGTGGCACAGGAAAGTCGGGTCTATCCCTGGCATGTCTTCATGACTCCATGCAAAATTATGTTTTCTACGCCTTAGAAATTCCACCAGTAATGATATTCTCCGTAGCTTTCATGGCCTGACCCTTCACGAGTTAAGATTCGTCTCTAGGATCCAATGTTTCAATCTCTGCATCTTCTATTTCATCCACTTAATACGTAGTAGTCTTCTTCTTAGATTCTTCCAGTTCTTCCTGTTTGGCAGACGAATAATAGCATTCTCGAGCTACTTTCGGATCGCCTTTCATAACTCCCACTCTGAAAGTGGTTGGGAACTTTAAACATTGATGTACCTTAGATGGCATTGCTTCAAACTTCATTAGACCAACCCTCCCCATGATCATGTTGTAGGCTGATTGGATGTTTTTATCCATTACGAAAAAGCGTATTTTTTCTGTTCGGTAAGCAGGCCATGTACTAATTAGCATGTCCAACTTGATCGTCCCAAGTGAAAAACGTTTTCACTAATGAAACTGAGGAGAGGCCTATGATATGGCTCCAACTGGGCTAACTTTAGATTCAAGCTGTTGAAGCATGGGTAGAACATAATATCTGCCAAGCTACCATTATCCACCGATACCCGTGAAATCACCACATCCTTCATTCTCATCTTGATCACCAAGGGGTCATCATAAGGATATAGTACACCTGCCAGGTTGGTTTTAGAAAAGTCGATGATCAGTTTATACCTATTCACCTCCCTCAAGCGATCGTCTTCAGCCAAATTTATGCGATGTATGTAAGAGCAAGATTGGGCCTCATTAAGGTAAGATTTCCTCTCCATAGTAAGATCTCTACCTCCTTCATCTCCACCTGTAATGACATTACATTCAAATAATCCAAAATGGATTGAAGATACCTCACGCTCGGGCTGCCTTGGCCTTTTAGGGAGATCGTGATCATCTTCTAGATCATATTCGTGATCTCTCTTCTTATCATCTTTTGCTCGGCGAGGAGATTTAAACCTTTGCCTTTCCACCATTTTGGCGATCAACATACTTAGTCAATTTTCCTCGCCTGATGAGTGCTTCGATTTCATTTTTGAGAGCTATGCAATGTTTGGTCATGTGGCCATGGTCCTTGTGGAATTTGTAATATTTGGACTTGTCCCTTTTGTTAGGATCTGCCTTCATTTTCTCTGGCCAGGTTAGCTTCTCGTTATTCTTGATCTCCTCCAGAATGTGGTTTATATCTATCTTCAAGAGAGTATAATTTCCATACTTCCTCATCTGCTCCAGCGTTTGTTTGCCTTTTGACTGCTTACTGCCACCATTATTCTTCGGATCCTTCTTCTTGGTTTTACTACCCTCAACCTTGGTCTCCTTAGTGTCTGTATTCTTCTTCGCAACCATGGCTTTCTTGGCGTTCATGATCTTGGCTGCCTTCGCCATTAATTCTGTCATGGACCTAGGCGGATCCTTGGCCAAAGTATAGTACAACTTGTTCGGTAATAGACCACTCGTCAGAGAAGTAATTGATGTCTTCTCCTTGTAATCAATCACCTCAAGTTTCTCGTTATTAAACTGAGTAATATAATCCCTGGTGCTTTCTTCTATTTTCTGTCTAATGCCCAGTAAGTGTGTTGATCTTTTAACTGGCTTCGCTCCAAAGCAGAAATTCCTTATGAAAAGCTTTGCTAGCTGATGGAAGTCGCAATCTTCCCCCGAGGAAGGTTGTTGTACCATATTTGGGCTGAATCGGTGAGAGTTCCTGAAAATACCCTTCATCTCATCTCATCAGGAACCGCATAGATATCAGCAACAACTTGGTATTGCTCTATATGGAGGACAGGATCATTTTTTCCATCATATTTAGGAGTCACTATAGGAGATTTAAATTTTGATGGTGTGGGAAAATCCATAATTACCTGCACGAAGGGTGATCCTTAGACAAAAGTTCTTTGTAGAGGGTTATTAGCCTTAGCCATTTCCCCTAACCTATCTTCCAACCATTGAATAGAACCTTTTCATGCATCGTTTCTCGCCTCGGACCTATTTGTTCGAGCAACTGATCACGCTGAGTTTTCTTATTGGAACCTTTCATTATGGGTTATCGGGCATTATTGGTCAAAACTTTCCCTTAGATCAGATGGTTGTTGAGAGTTCCTCGACGCCATCCTTGGAGGTTTTCTATTCCTTCTAGTGCCCAATCGATCACAAGGAGAGACTCTACTCAACCTTTCCAGAGCGCCAGTCCGTTTTGGAGTTAGAGTGACATTCCGTTGAGAATCCGTAACTCGTACTGAAGAAGTCCAACCAGGTTGATACGAAGGATCATCAGATCTTTCAGTATGATAAGAACCGGTATGCCTAGACTGAGAAACATCTGGGAACATCGTTCGTCTGGTTCTTGAAGATGGCAGATGGGTATTTCTCTGAATGCTTCATTGTTCTAACTGGGCAGGTGTTGCATCTCGAATAGTTTGTATAAGTTGATGCATGGTTTCCTTCATGGTCATTTTCTCTTGGGCTAAATTGGCCATTATGCCAGCCAAATCTTACATATTTAGTGGAGTAGAGAGATTTGGAGGGACTCCAATGGTGTTTCGATTACTGGATTCTGGGATCTCATCCATAGATAATGAGTTTTTTGCTGAAAAACGCTAAGTAAAGTCGTTCCCACAGACGGCGCTAATCTGTTGATGTAAAAAACTAGACGCAATCTAATTAATTAAACAAAGATAAAAAGGAATAAATAAATAAGGCAATGTATTTTTAAAGTGGTTCGGCTCTCAAAAGGGCCTACGCCCACTGTTGTTGTATTGCTGACTGTTTGCCTTGAATCTCGATAATGAGTTTACCAAGAGATCCAAAAGTCCTCTCCTTATGACTGGGTTACAATGTATTTATAGCCTTGAGGTTGTACGTATGTGCTGTCATCTAGTAGAGATATATATTTGTACAACAAGAATGCGCATTAAATCTGGTGTTCATTAAATGCGTAGTTGCCTTTTGGTTTTCTTGCTTAGATGCTCTGCACGCTAAGTAGCTCGGACCACTTGAGTTGCTCGGTACACTCGAGTAGGTTGGTGCGCTTGAGTAGCTCGGTGAAAGTATGTATTTGCCACGTAGGTTGACTTATGTCTTCACGTAATTGGTCAATGTCAGCTGACTAATTTTTGTATCAATATATATATATATATATATATATATATATATATAAGTGTGTGTATGAGTTTATAGATTAGTCTTCACGTAATTGGTCAATGTCAGCTGACTAATTTTTGTATCAATATATATATAAGTGTGTGTATGAGTTTATAGATTATTTGACCCATTTATTTAACCAGTAAAATTTAATGTCTGTGTAATATTAACACAAAAAATATCACTATTTGTGAAAATGTCATAGATATAATAGTATTTCACATCTTAGTGCATACAGTAAAGTTTATTGTCTGTGTAATTGTTTTTCTTCGAAATTTTATTTGGTTCATGGATCTTGTTTGATAGATTTAGACGAGGAGATTTCAAAAATAGTAATTTTGTGAAAAACGGATTTGTCAATCAAAACATATGATCATTTGAAAATAAAATAAAAAAGTTCAACCACTTATGTAACTTCCCAAAGGAAGTTACGGGTGGTTGGTTTTAAAAGGGCATAACTGTAAAAAAAAAGTCCCAAAAAATTAGGAATATGACCTATATGTAGGGGGAAAATATCGTGGGACTAGAATGAGTAAAGAAATGTCTAATAGGACTTATATATAATAAACCCTAAACTAAATCCGTTACATCCAATATCGCATTATACTAACACATTTGTACATACGAAATTGTCAAATGTTACTCAATAATATAACCACCACACAAACATAGTTAAAAGCTTTTAATTGTATGAAAGTGGTGAAAAACCTACTATGAGTTTGTATTAAATCTATTTAGCTATATTTTACGTACTTTTGTATTTTATGAATACAGATTTAGGAAGGAAATGAACTAACGTTGTAGAGATACAAATCCGTTTGGATAGAAACCTATTGGGATTATTGTTGTTAATTTTCATATATCTATAATTATTAAATGGGTAAAAATCATTATATACATGTGTAATGACCCATAAAAATTTTAATAATCAATAAAAACTATTAGTATTTTCACAATATTGATAATTTCTTATTGATTTTCCGCCATCAACAAAATTACAAAACAAAAAATATCATACAACACAATACAGACATCTCCATATTAGTTATAATGGAATTTCTGTAAAATTGATCTAAAAGGCAATAAATATATATAGAGACCACAATATTATATCATCAAATCCAAGTAAAGTTGAACAGAATAAAAAATTGTTCAACTGTACCATTAATTATGAGGTTTTTTAACGCTGTCTCTTCCTAATTCCAGTTTTTAGATATATGTAACTCAATAATATTTTTATCAAACTTTGGCATAAAGAAATTATTTATATTACTACTCTTGTGGGGATTGCCCCGCATATTAACAGTTCGGACTAGACATGTGTCACCTGACAGAAAGCTAAGAAAAGAGAGAGAAAGAGAGAGAGCGCCTATAATTTAGTCGATAATTTCTAGGTTCACTGTCAGGCGACACATGTCCGGTCCACACTGTTAAAATGTGGGATAGTCCGCACACACACACACAAAGTCAGTCTCATGTACATACCGCTGGCGCGGACCCATTTTATAAATGATTTTTAATTTTTTTATGTGGTATTTAAACATTTTGGGGAGCCGTATAAAAAATCAGGACAAAAAGATTTTTTTTGCTATTTTAAAAAAATCGATCAAACTTTTACAGCTTTTAAAGTGCTTTAAAAGTCGTGAAAGTTTGACCGATTATTTCGAAATAGCAGAAAACGTTATTTGGAGTTGATTTTTTTGTATGGGTCTATTTAAATGTTTAAACATCATATAAAAAATTCTATCAAAAAATAATTTTTTTACTATTAATATAAATTGGTATGTACCATTTAGTATATAGAGGAAACTCTTACTATATATTTAAGAATGCGGACCGGACACGTGTCACCTAACGGTGTGCCTAGAAATTATCGCCTAAATTATAGGCACATTCTCTCTCTTTTCTGCGCTCACCGTCAGGTGACACATGTCCGGTCCGCATTCTTAAAATGTGGAGTAGTCCGCACAAGAGCAGGACTGTATATATATATATAGGGAGAGGTTTACAAGTAAACCTAAAAGATGAACTTTTTAATGAACCTTAACAAAATAACACCTAACAACTCATTACTTTTAATTTCTATGCTGTAATTGGTCCGCGCCAGCGGCAACGAACACGCGTGTCGATACATCTCCAACTCCCTCACCCCCCCGGCCCCCCACCCCAACCACCACCATCACCATGGCAGCCCTTATAGTAGCCCTTATGGCAGCAGGGCTGCCATGGGGGTGGGGGGCACCTGGGGGGGTGGGTTGGGGTGGGGTTGTTGGGGATCAATCGACAGATGTGTCCGTTGCCGCTGGCGCGGACCAATTACAACATATGAATTAAAATTAATTAAGGGTGTGTTTGATAAATAAGATGGAAAATAAGCGTCAAGAGTTAATTTCCATGGAATTGAAAACTTGAAAATATTTTCTATGGAAAAAATTTGTTGGTGTTGTTTGATTGCAATTATTTTCCAGGTGGAAAATGTTCTACTTTCCATCTTTTGTGTTTGGTTCTCCATATTTTCCATGGAAAAAAAGTATAAAATATATATATAAAATAGAAAAATAATAAATATCCCAGAAAATTAATAAAAATCCCAAAGAATAAATAAATAAATCTAAAATGTGAATAAAACCCCAAAAATAAGGAGAAAAATCCATAATGTGAATAAAAATCCAAAAATAATGAAAAAAATTCAGAAAGTGAATAAAACCCCAAAATAATGTGAAAAAAATACAGAAAGTGAATAAAATCCAAAAAATAATGCAAAAAAATTCAAAAAATGAATAAAAACTCAAAAATAATGAAAAACGTAGAGAGAGTGAATAAAAACCCAAACCCAAAAATAATGAAAAAATACAGAAATAGAATAAAACTCCAAAAATAATGAAAAAAATCTAGGAAATGAATAAAAACTCAAAAGTAATGGAAAATAATCCAGCAAAGTGAATAAAAACCCAAAAAAATGAAAAAAACCCAAAAAGTGAATAAAATCCCCAAAATAATGGAAAAAATCCAAAAAATGAATTAAAATAATGAAAAAAAAAATTAATAACCCCCCCCCCCAAAAAAAAAGGTGAATATGACCCAAAAATAATGAAAAAAAATCCAAAAAATGAATAAAAACCCAAAAATAATGAAAACAAAATCCAGAAAGTGAATAAAAATCCAAAAATAATGAAAAAAAGTACAGAAAGTGAATAAAATCCCAAAAATAATGAAAAAAAATCCAGATAGTGAACACAAACCCAAAAAATAACGAAAAAATACAGAAAGTAAATAAAACCAATAAAATAATATTAAAAAAATCCGAAAAGGAATAAAATTCCAAAAAATAAAAAATATAGAAAATTAATAAAAAACAAGAAAATAAATATTAACCTCATAATAAATTTCTGGATTTTCTTCATGATTTCTTGATTTTTATTCAACATCTTGATTTTTTTTTTTTCCTGAATTTTTATTCATCTTGTGAATATTTTTGGTTTTTTTCATTTTCTGTATTTTTTCCATTATTTTTGGATTTTTATTCACTTTATGTATTTTTATTATTATTTTTCAGTTTCTTTTTCATTTTTCGTATTTTTTCATTATTTTTGGAGTTTTATTCTCTTCCGGTATTTTTTACATTGTTTTTGGGTTTTTTCATTTTTTTGGCGTTTTATTCACTTTCTGTATTATTTCATTAACTTTTGGTTTTTATTCATTTTCTTAATTTTTTTCGTTATTTTTGTGGTTTTATCCACTTTATTTATTTTTTTCATTATATTTGGGTTTTTAGTCACTTTCTGAATTTTTTTCGTTATTTTTGGATTTTTATTCACGATCTTGTTTTTTTCTCATTATTCTGGAGGTTTTAGTCACTTTCTCTAGTTTTTTTCATTATTTTTGGGTTTTATTCACGTTCTGGGTTTTTTTCATTATTTTTGGATTTTTATTTATTTTTTGTATTTTTGGAGTTTTATTCACTTTATGTAATTTTTTTTTATTTTTGGTGTTTTTTTCATTTTTTGGACTGTTTCCATTATTTTGGGGCTTTTATTCACTTTCTGTATTTTTTTCATTATTTTTGGGTTTTTATTCACTTTATGGTTTTTTTTTTCATTATTTTCGGATTTTTATTCTTTTTCTGGATTTTTTTCATTATTTGTGGGGTTCACTTTCGGGATTTTTTCCATTATTTTTGGGTTTTTATTTACGTTCTCAATTTTTAAATTTTTTTTTTGTGATTATTCATTTATTGTATTTTTTTTCATTATTTTTGAAGTTTTATTCACTTTCTGTATTTTTTCATTATTTTTGGATTTTTATTCATTTTCTGGATTTTTTTCATTTTTTGGGGGGTTTGATTCACTTTTTGGGTTTTTTTCATTATTTTTGAATTTTTATTCATTTTCTGTATTTTGGAGTGTTATTCACTGTATTTTTTACATTATTTTTGTTTTTTTTGCTTTTTTTTCATTATTTTTTTATTTTTATTCATTTTCTGGATTTTTTCATTATTTCTGGCGTTTTAATCACTTTCTGGGTTTTTTCATTATTTTTTGTTTTTATTCACGTTCTCGAATTTTTTTAATTTTTATTCATTTTCTGTATTTTTTTCATTATTTTTGGGGTTATTCACTTTCTGTAGTTTTTCATTATTTTTAGTTTTTTATTCATTTTATGGATTTTTTCATTATTTTTGGTGGTTTATTTACTTTGTGGATTTTTTTTCATTATTTTTTGGTTTTTATTCACTTTGTGGACTTTTTTTCATTATTTTTGGGTTTTTATTCATATTTTGGATTTTTTAAAATTATTTATGGCGTTTTAATAAGATTCTAGATTTTTTTTTCATTATTTTTAGGTTTTTATTCATTTTGTGCATTTTTTTCATTATTTTTGGACTTTTTATTTATTTTTTGTATTTTTTAATTATTTTTGGGGTTTTATTCACTTTCTGTGTTTTTTTCAATATTTTTGGGTTTTTAGTCATTTTCTGGATGTTTTTCATTATTTTCAAGGTTTTATTCACTTTTGGATTTTTTTTATTATTTTTGGGTTTTATTCACTTTCTGCTTTTTTTTTCATTATTTTTTTATTTTTCTTCATTTTATAAAGTTCTTTATCAATTTTTTTGGTGTGGTAAGTCTTTTTCCTGGAAAATGAATAACAGGGTGGGAGGAGGTTTTTTAATTCCATCTTTTGTGGAAAAAGTGGTTACGTGATTTGTTTTAAAGAAACTAATTCCATAGAAAATTTTGTTTATCAAACATCCAGAAGATGAAAAATAACTCCATATATTGCATTTTCCATGGAAAATTAGTGTTATCAAACACACCCTAATTGTTAAGTATTTTTTGTTAAGGTTCATTAAAAAGTTTATCTTTTAGGGGTCACTTGTGAACCTCTCTCTCTCTCTCTCTCTCTCTCTCTCTATATATATATATATATATATATATATATATATATATATATAATAAAGGAGGAGGGACTTTTTGTCCTCCCCAACTGATGGCTAGGATTAAATCTAAAGAATTTGGTCTTTATCAACTGACGGTTGAGATTGATTTTGGGGTGCTTGAATCTAATGAAACGTAAAGGACAATATTGTAATTTGCATTAGGATAAGCACAAGGGTCGAGAACACCCTGAACGGCAAAGCACAAGGCTCAATATTTTCCTTTAAGCTTACGTTTGAAAAGGCTTCTCTCTCTCTCATTCCCTCATCTCCTATTTGTTCATCTCACATCTCTCACTCTCTCATCATAACTAAAAACCCAGCCCAACATCTCTCACTCTGTCACCGGGAACCAATATCATTTTTACTCACCGAGAACCCATCTCTCACTCTGATAGAGGTCGTGTAGCCGCCGACAAGACCACAACGCCGGACAGACCACAACCATCACCCATATTCGCCGGGAACCCATCTCTCACTCTCTCACTCTCTCATCATAACTAAAGACCACAACGCCGACAAGACCACAATGCCGGAAAGACCACAACGCCGGAAAGAGCAAGTACAGCTTTTTCGTTTTCTTATTTGACAGTTTCTACACATTTGAGGAGATGGGGTTCTATTTTTTGGGAGAATATTGGATCAGATAGGTGGGTACAGTTCAAATCGGACAGGTGAGAGAGTAAGGGATGTCTTTTTCATTTTTATTTTCTTTTACTCTATAAATTTTCCTTATATTTCTACACATTTGAGGAGATGGGTTCTATTTTTTTTTTGGAGAACATTGGATCGGACATTCTCCTTAAGTTTGTGTTCTTCAATATTTATTTCCAGATCTGAAATATTTTTATTTTATGGCATTCTAACTTGATCTATTTGAGAAGTCAGTCAAAATGTTGGGTTTACATAGATGGACATCGGGTAACCTATTGGGTTTTCTCATAACCCATAAATCTGCATATCTAAACCTAGTAGATGCACAAGGGCACCAACAAAGCTTGGCAGTCAAAAATTTCAACACACAGTCGATGCACAAGGGTCCAATTCATTATTTGTTTACTATTTTTGTATTGGTTTGCTTTTGCAGGTTTATCCCTTCTTTTTCACGTCTATTATGCTATATTATGCTTCAAAATAGTGAGAATGATTTTTAATGGATATATTTGTGTGTTCTGATCATCATCATCACTTACTATGTACTTGGGGTGTATATGTTTGCATTTTTGGTTCTGCTATGTGAATGCAGATGCGGACGTATATTATGTTTCAAGTTTTACAACTCTGCTTGCACATTTGAAGCTGTGTAGGTTTTATTGCATCTCATTTTGCATTTCTTAATTTTTTCGTTTAGATTTCATTTCAATGCTTAGTTTGTTTAAATCATTTGAGGTGTTATCTATCTACAATAATTTTTACTTTCCATTTTTTTTGCAAAAGAACTGAATATTTTCTGCTTTTTGATGTTAAATGTTGGTTTTACCGGGGCAGTTATTTGGTTCAGTCTGACATTTAATGTCAAGTCATACACCTACTTTAATACAAAGTGAGGACATGCATACAACAACTTTCATACCAAGTGAGAACATAGAAAATAAAAGCCATGATCCTACTCATGGACCTGCTCATTATAGCGCTGGTGCCAAAACTGACTGGACATCAAGTCCATATCCACCTTAAATACAAAGTAAGGACACACTTGACCTGCTTCCATAATAGACTTGACATCAAGTCATCTTATACCATACTTTCTGAGTTTTCAACAAATATATAAAAAAGTAAGGTATTAATGCAAGAACTAGAAGTCGCTTTAGGTTTACCATGTAAACTTGATTGTAAATAACAACATAATAAAAAAATGTGGATTATGTAGTGTAAAGACTCTTATATTACATACATCATACCAAAAAATTTGACAAAATCATTGTAACACACATAGTACTTGCTCTAATATCTTATGTCCGCAAGCCTCAACCAATCCATTGCTCATGAACATTTATATTTTCATCACAAACAATTATATTTATGTTGTTTTATTTTATCTTTTTTATTTTCTTTATTTGTTTAACATAAAACAAGATATGATCATGAGTTAAGACTCTAGTTTTTGAATGATTTTTATTCAAGTTATCATTTGTTGGAGGCGTTGAATACATTATTAATTGATTTTTTGAATTGTGCGAGGCAATTTATATTGTGCTAAATTCAGTTTTTGCGGCACCCAAGAAAAGTGATTGTACAAATTAAAGTATTATTAAGAAATATTTACATAATACTCTAGGATAATTGTTTGGAATCAATAAATAATATCAATAATTAGTACTCAACGGACCGAGCATGTAGTGAACACAAGATCATTGTGTTTGATAGTCAAATTTATCGATGTGCTATTGGCACTGGTACAAAATATAACGAGAAAAAATTTATCGCCGTGCCATCGGCACGGGTACACCCTAGTATATATATATATATATATATATATATATATATATATATATATATATATATATATATATATATATATATATATATGATGCGTGTGCACATAAATATTTCAATTTGTGAAGATCACAACCACACATTATCATCTTACTTCCATCAATAAATCTGTACAAAAGCAGCCCAAAAGATGTATAAAATTATCACATCCATCCCCCAACCTCCTTCAATCAACATATCTGAAAAAATTATGACAGTTAGGGAGTACTGAAAACAAAAAGGATAAGACCTATCACAATATTAAACGAGTGATTAGGGCAATAAAATGAAAATCTTTTTCCATCCAAATAAATGAAAAAAGAATTCAAAAACTAAAAGCAAACCTATTCTCAAGCTTCCCCAGCATGTTTGGTGTATCATCCATCAGCAAAGAAGCATCACACCCCTTAAAAAACCAAACAAAAAAACAGAATTACTTAACAGAAACCAAATATAAAAAACACAGTGGTCTTTTAAGAAATTGTGAAGTTTGTTTTACATTAATAAAGCAATCATGGAACTGAAGGCACCACTTATGGGTTCTCTGAGGCATAGCATTTTATATCACTTCACCTATGATAAGTTCGTTTTTGGGCAAGTTTTTGAGTAGAAATTAGGGTGGACTTGTGGTGGAGCTGCGGTGGCAGTGGTTATGAAGAGGAGAGAGAGGAGGAGAAGAGACAGGGACATTTTTTTAGAAGGTTTTGGTTAGTATACATCACGATATACATCAAAAGTAGTCTTTTTTTTTATATATATAAGATGGGGGAGATAAAGAGTTTGAGAATTAACAAGAGAGGTACGTGTGAAATACATAAGGGCAAGGGTTGCTCTCATTTGAGAATTACTATTTTGAAGAAGCGTTGATTTTGGAGTCTTTTGAGAATAAAGAGCGAATGTTATGCAACTTGGCATACTTTTGATGCAGATACCATTTTATATATTAGACTAGATTTTACCCCGCATGATGCGCGGGTATTTTATAATTATCTTTTGTAATAGGTATATTAGAATTGCCTACAAAAATAATCCAAGTTATGCTATATTAAGGGTGGTAATTTCAGAAACAATAGACAAAGATGATATGAAATGACATGAAATTGACACGAAGTTGAAACACGTTGTTCCGTGTTTTTCTCAAAATTATGATAAATGTTTTGTCGTTAATAGTGATATTTCTACAAAAAAATTACAAAAAATTTATCCGTCGAAATAGTTAGATATGCATGGTAGACTAAAATTCGTATGTAAGGTGATTAAACTCCAAGTGTGACAGTGTAGACCTGCGAGTGAAATGAGAAGTATAAGTAATAGTTACTTAATGCAACATTTTTTAAATTTATAGAATAACATTGTAATAAAATTTTGGAGCATTTACCGTCTGAAGTACGTTTGTTTATAATAATTGAGACTTGGGTTATGTTAATTTTCATTATAATTGCATGGGTATTATTTTAACAGTTTAACCTAATAGTCGTCTAACACCTCACCATCTACACTCAAATACCAATAATACCCTTGTTTTAAAAGACGGAATTGCGCTTTTGGCAAACCAATACACAAATATCCATTTGACAATACATTAAAAACAATAATTATTTATAAAATATGTTTTATAATAATTTTTAAAATTAATGTTTATGTAACTTTTTTAAAATAGTTTTTTTATAAACATTTTAAAAATGATTAGAAAACTTTTTTTTAAATAAAACTATTTAAAAATGATTTTCAGCATAACAAAATTTTTTCCACCCAAAATAAAAATAAAAAACAAAACTAATTTCGGTTGAAAATATTATTTGCAGAGATAAAAAAGTTTTCTACAAAAAAAAATGATTTTCAATAAAAGAAAAAAAATCTACCCAAGAAAAAAATATATTCCCAAGAAAAAAATAATTTCTAGCCAAAAGAAATATGAAAATAAACCATAACCTCCGGCCACATCACCTAGATCACCCCTCCGATCAAACAACCAAACCAACGCCAAAAAAAGCCTAACCACTACTTTCAGGTACCTTAAACCTGGTAGACCCATACAATCCAAACCCACAACAGCCGAACCAAACTAATTTCAGTTCAAAAAATATATATTTGCAAAAGAAAAAAAATGTTTTTCACCAATTAAAATGATTTTAAACAAAAGAAATTATTTTCCACCCAAAAAATGATATCCAACTAAAAACAATTATTTAAGCAAAAAAGTAAAAAATAAAATTGATTTCAGGAAAAAAATATATTTCCAGAGAAAAAACGTTTTTCAACAAAAGAAATTTATTTTCCACCCAAAAAATAATATCCAACCAAAAAAATTATTTCCAGCAAAAAAGAAAAAAAAAACTCATTTAAGTAAAAATAAATATATTTCAAGAAAAAAAACGTTTTTCAAAAATTAAAATGATTTTCAGCAAAACAAATATTATTTTCCACCCAAAAAATGATAGCAAACTACAAAAAAAATTAAAAAAATTAAAAAATAAAACTAATTTCAGTTAATATATATATCCCCCCAAAAAAACGTTTTTCACCTATTAAAATGATTTTCAACAAAAGAAATTTATTTTCCACCCAAAAAAGGATATCCAACTTCAAAAAAAACTATTTTGAGCAAAAAAGTAAAAAATAAACTAATTTCAGTTAAAAAAATATATATTTCCAGAAAAAAACGTTTGTCACCAATTAAAATAATTTTCAACAAAAGAAATTTATTTTTCACGCAAAAAATGATATCCAACTAAAAAAACTTATTTCCAGCAAAAAATCAAAAAATAAAACTAATTCAGTAAAAAAAAATTTTTTTCCAGAAAAAAGGGCTTTTCACCAATTAAAATGATTTTCAACAACAAAAAAGTTTTTTTCCACCCAAAAAATGACATCCAACTACAAAAAATTGAAAATAAAACACAAAAATTTAAATCAGGTATTTTAAAACACATAATTTCAGATCAGATGTTTTAAACAAAACTTAGATCGTGAAAAGAACAAAAAAAAAACAATGGTGATGGAAGTATTGACCGGAGATGGAAAACTTAGATCCTGAAAAGAACAAAACTCAGCTTCGATCTATGCCGGAGATGGAAGTACTGACCGAAAATGCCGATGTTAAAGGTATTGATCGGAGATGCCGATGTTAGATGAACTTTTCATTGATTTTTTTGTGGGTGTATTTCAAACATTTCTGGGTACCCATAAAAAATCAACTCAAAATAGTTTTTTTTGCTATTTAAAAAAAGGGTCAATATTTGATAATTTTTGTAACTAATATAAAAACAGTCAGACATTGACCCATTTTTTTCAAATAGAAAAAAAAATATTTTTGAGTTTATTTTTTTATGGGTACCCAGAAATGTATAAAATACAAACAACAAATTTACCACAATAACATTTTTTGATTTTTTTAAAAAATTAGTCCGAGTCCGCATGCGAGAGGGCACACACACACACACACACACACACACACACACACACACACACACACACATATATATATATATATATATATATATATATGTGTGTGTGTGTGTGTGTGTGTGTGTGTGTGTGTGTGATTTGAACACAATTGTTATATAATTAAGTTGATCTTGAATTATTAATTTTGTAATGGTTGGTCTAATGCTTATAATAAAAATTACAAAAAAAAATTTAATTATGAAAATTTAAATTATAATAATATTGTTTTGGAACTTATATATGGTTGAATATGCTTGAGTGATGACTGTTATTTTTTACATATTAGAATTGTCTGGTCATAATGTGACCTACTTACCTCGTGATCCAAGCAGGATGAGACTTTGCAAGAGTTTCCAGATGAGCAGGAAAACTGGAGAACGTATTACCAGAGGAGAGGACAGATTGATGGAAAAAAATGAGTCACAAAAGCAATTTTTTTAATGATTTTATCTTTTCGTTAGGGTAATGCAATGTAAGAGGTCGGAAATCAGGTAGCCCTAGTCTTTTAGCGGGCTCAAGGTGACTTTTGACCAGGAGTTGCTCAGAGCACACAGTAAATAGTGTCATTTTTCAAGCGGCCCAAATATGGTACTTGTAGTAGAATTAGTAGTAGCAACAAACCTAGTTCTTCGACCCCGACTCTCCATCATAATGTAAGGCGGTGCTTCGTTTTATTTATAGTTACTGAATTCTTTATTCAATCATGACATAAATGAAATGTGAAATTCTTGAGTAGTCTACTTCCCTTCGAATGATGAATCCCGTAATTTTTAATTAAAGGGAGTACCTTGGAATTCATAAGGGGCATTAAAAAATGGGCATCCGCTAATACCCACTTGTAATACAACTTCTGTCTTGAAGTAGGATTATTATTCCTTGTTAAGTTGTCTCGAATTAGGGTTTATTACATTTTCACCCCCTTATCTTTTAAGAAAGTATTAGTTTAGCCCTTGACGGTAACAATATTAATTTTTCGAATGAAAAGTTGGTCATTTTGCACAACTGGTTGGATAAAAATATCCTAATATACATGGCACATAGTAAACTTTTCGTTCAAAAATTTATCACCATTAGTGTTTGGGATAAAGAGATCCGTTTTTATAAGTTGAGGGGCTTAATTCTAAAAATGAAAAGTATATGTGGTGAAGTGAAAATTAGAGTAAAATTAGAGGGATCAAAGTATAAGTCACCCCTCGAATTATTAGTCCCCCCCTTTTTTTTACATAATCAAGGCACAAAATTTCACAATAGAAACTTCGTTTTCTTCAATCTCGCTAAAAGGATAATGTTATACGTCTCAAAACATCCTTCAACACAATCTAAAATTACATTAAATGTTCATATCATATGTATAACTCATTTCAATTTATAAACACTTAACGCACTTCGAGAAAGATTTTGACGAATATTTTTGGGACTCATATTATAATTATTCTAAAACAAATGTAGAATTATACTTAATGAGAGGATATAATAGCTTTTTAAAAAAGAATAAAGAAATTGAAAACCACTCCAAGTAAAATTAAATGGTTGTAAAATAAGTGGAAATATGTGTCTAATCAGTAGCCAATTCACGAGAAGCCGCCAAGGTCTTGTAAATTTCGTAAATGAGTCTTGGCGTCAAATTCGGAGTTGGAATAAGCAATAGGAAGTTGACGAGCCTTTGGGATTATTTTTCCAATCAAAGCATTCCCGTTATTTAATTGCCCAACGCTGCCTGCCAAACTAAGAATCTTGCTGATGTAAGCAGTTTTAAACTTGGTTCAACACTACAAGAAAAATGATCATTTATGTCAGTCAAAAACTGACATAAATGACCATTTATGTCAATTTTAGAATTTTTCAAAACTGACATATAAAGCCCTGACATAAATGTTCGTAAAACTGACATAAATAAAATCACATTTATCTCAATTTTTAAGAACACACATAAAAACTATGGTATTCAACATGTTTTTAATCACATTTTCATGAAAAAATGACATAAATAACATCACATTTATCTCAGTTTTAGCAATTTTATGAGAGTTTTTTCAAAACTGACATAAATGTTTATATAAAAATTTTTAAAAAAATCATTACTCCATCAATAGACAACTATTATTTGAGGTTAAATAAACCTTGTAAATAGATAGTAATCAAAGTCATAAATATCACGAACTTTATATACATCAAGATATTTACAATAAAAAAAATATTTGTGTGAGCTACATGGTATCCAAAAGCTAGCTAATGTCTAGTTATCACCGTGATAATATCCTAAAATGGTGATGATACATCACAATATCCAAAAACTAGCATTGCGAACTACATCATAAGATCCACAATCCAAAATAATACTCAAGATAGGATGTGTCGAACATAATACTCGATCAAATTTGTTCTCAACGCTATCCAACCCAGAATGAGTAACCTTGCAATCAAATATAATCAACATTGTTTTCATCATAACACATTCATCTCAATAAATTATCATTACGACATAACAAAATATAGTTATTCGGAAGTACCTAATATATATAATCCATAATGAACTCAATGAACTCCATTGGAACTTCAATTAGCTCATTCAACGTGTACGTCACTTTATCAGGCAATCTTCTCATCTCAACCCACGACCTCAAACCTCTCCAACTCGAGTTGATCTACAAAGCAACAATTTCATTGATAAGAATAAATAACTATAAATAAAAAAGTTAATGTGAGAAATATGTATCGGACTTGTGTCTTACCACATATGCATTTGTAATGCTTGCTCTGAAATAAATAAAGAGACCTGCCAACATAAGTAATAAGATATGTGAGAACTAAACCATCAGTATTCATGTAAAAGAAAATGAAAATTAACAATAGTGAAAATTATAAACTAAAGTAATTGTAAAAGAAAAAATAAATAAATGTCCCACACCAAAATTCAAGTTTTTTCACATTTTGGGTTGGGGAGCTTTTATAGGTGCAGGATCCACAATTCATCACACAATCTTTAAACTTAAAATTTGATAAGGGAAAAAATCTGCAAAACTGTAATAGGAAGAAAAAAATCTTCAAATTAGCAAGTGTGCTAGTGTGTACGTGTAACAAAGTGAGGGAGAGATAGGGGAAACATAAGGACCTAAGTTACTTGATGAATGAAGCAACAATGGGTTCCCACCTATTGCTGCCTCACCCACCCCCATGCTGCTGCCTCCCCCCACACCACCCACACACACATGTTACTTCCCATCATCCCCACCCCCTGCTGTTGCCTCCCCACCCACCTTAAGATTTCCATGTCCACGTTTCAAAATGATTCAAAATAATATGCTTGCGTGTGTGACAGATCTGTGTGCGATAGATCTGCATGTGTGTGTGTACGTGTGTGTGTGTGTGTGTGCATGCGAGGGAGGAGATACGGGCGTGCGAGAGTGATTTGTGTGTGTGCATGTGTGTGCGTGAGTGAGGAGATCTATGTGTGAGACAGATCTGTGTGTGTGCGTGTGTGCGTGAGTGATCGTGTGTGGGTGCGAGATTACCTGTACGGGTAAGGTAGGAGTGGCGGAGGTGGGGAAGCGGCGGGCAAGAGATTCAAATAATACTGAAATTACCAACAGCAATGATTCAAAGAATACCAACCCTTCAAAGAATACCAACCCTACAATCAAAGCACTAAAATTTGATGTCAAACAATAAAGAAAACAAATTTAATCACTTATAAAAAAATTCAACTATCTTCAAAATGTTGGAAATAAACCTCATGACCACAAAAGGGGATCTTTGTTGCTGTAGCAGTGGTAGCTTGGTCCGGTGACGCAACTTATGTGTGGAACAATTATCCTGGGGTCCTCGTACCTTGTTTCTGATCATCCATGAGAAGTTATAATTGCAAAAAATTTGTTTCTTGCCCATAAATTTAGAGTTGCCGAGATAGAGGAAGTCAGCACTCTAGGTAAATTTTTACCAGGTCAGTGGGCTAAAAATTCAATGTAACAGACCCAAAGATCAATCGAGGAGAAGAAATGCGAGTCGTCAGCCTTCGGTATTCTCAGCTCCTGCTGCCCCCACCCATCCCCACCTACTCCTTCCCCCACCCCACCTGCTACTCCCCCCCATGCCCACCTACTGCACATCACCCCCCACCTGCTGCTGCCCCCCCCCCCACCACCACCACCACCACCACCACCATGCCCACCTACTGCTTTGCGTACCCCCCGCAACACGACATATCCCAATAACTGCTCAAATGAATTTATTGTTGATAAGTCTAACAACAATATGAAATTTCTAAACATAATACAAAAGAGAGAGCTATTGAGATGAATTTAATTACCACTATGGAGATGAATTTAATTACCACCAATCAAACAAAATACAAAAGAGTAGTTTGGGATTTTAAAAAAATTATACTCATATATGTATCCAAGTCACCATGTACCTTGCTTATTTAAACCCAACTATTTAATTACCACTATGGAGCGAGAACATGAGCAAGAAACCTCACAACACCTTTTCTCTCTATAATAGAGAAATACGGAACTAAGAAATCAAACACATAGATCTTACAAATTGAAGCCAAAACTTGAAAGCCTTACCCCAAGTATCCTCTGCAACACAATACACGCACAATACACACATATATATTCAAGAAGCTATGAACTACGCTTGTGCGTCTTAATAATGGATTCAATATATATATATTTAAATTGGTCGTAAAAAATCTTAGATTGAAGCTATGAACAACGAAAATTTCCAAACTATGTAATCACAAAACGGGGAAAAGTTTCAAAGTTTGCAATTCTTGAATATAACACAATCTGGAGAAAAAAATCGCCCCACCATATATATAAACAACCATCTATAAATATCAAAAGATGTAGAGTTAACTATTATTAGCCTAGTATTAACCTCTTGAAACCATAAGGAACTTTATATTAACCTCTTAATACCAGAGGTGAGGTGGTAGTTGCTTTGAAGTGAACGATTGTTTAATAAGCTTCTTCTGCGATATAAAAGCATGGAAACCAAATTGGTAAGGACCTGCAATTTAAACAACAAAGAGAGATGAAAATATGTCAACACTAGCATACTAGTGCCCATTTCAATAAGCTTCATAGCATAACACTTTTGGAAGGAGCATACTCCCTACTAATAAATGTCCAGTATTTCCTATTAATATATGAACAATGTTTGATATACATCATGTTAAATTCATTTGGCAATGCCTTTTCTTTAGGTATTGCCTCTGAGACACAATGATGCAACATGAATACACCCGTGATGTGTAGAGCCCGTGTGACAAACATTTACATTCATGCCAAATTAATGTACCATGATTAATCACACGTGGGTCTCTTTTATTTTCCAGAAAATGTTTCTATGAGTTACTTGCAAAATTTCTAAAGTTGGATGTGGTATTTTGCAATTTACCCTCTTGTATATTACTTTGGAGCTTATATATCCTCAAAAAACATCAACGAAGAAGAGAAGATTACCTCCCAAAACCAGCAAATGTGCGCAGACCCATATAAATGGTTAAAGCAAGCCATATTCCAACAAAACCATTACTTTTAGAAAGAACAAACAGGGATGCAATGCTCAATACAGCCACTAGAACCTGAAGAAAACAAGACCTTTTATTATATATAACAATTACATGGGCTATACAAGGAAAAATGAATATAATTCAACATTTTGTTTATTTCCTTTTTGAGGTCTATTAATATCTTACCATAGAATACGCAGAGTAGGTGAAATCAGATGTTCCAAAGTTAACACCGTAAAAAACAAAGGCTATGGAATTGAGAGGTTGTGTAGCTGTAACAAACTAATTATCCAATAAAAACAGAGCCATTGTTAGATTCCTCAAATACTGTAGAAGTTTATTTCTTAAGAAAAAAAAATTCTATTTGCTTGTAAGTGGAAGAAATACCGGGACGCCAATAGTTATGATGTGAAGAACAGTTTTTTCCTTTGAAAAGATTCCAGATCCAAATTGCAAACCAATTCCTACAGCAAGAGCGAGCCCCAGACCCAATACAAATCCCATCTGCAAATTAACACCTCATTATTATAGGCTTTTACATTTCTGATGGAAGCTGAAATCATAGTATTAACATTGATGCTTAATATAGAGGTTGTAACATTTAATCACCGCAGAAAAAAGAGGAAATCAAAATATAGTATTGAAGCATTGATTGTTAGACGACAAGTAAATAGCTAGCCTTTTTAACAAGGAATGACGAAGTCAATATTCATTGTCTTGGTAAAATTTGTGAAGAAATTGACTAAATTAAATACTATAAAAAATGTAAGGGGTCATTATTTAAAAAAATGCAGAAGTTAGGAGAAGCCATGGTCCCCTCCAAAAACGGCTGGTTTCATCCCTGTAATAGCAAGTGAGAAATAATATTAATCATACAAAACACGCCTGTAATACTCGTGTCGCGGCGGCAGTGGCCTTCTTACAGTCCTTTTCAGCAAATGCACAAGCAAGGATTGCCTAGATGAGTAGGAGGAAAACACACACGCATTTATCATTGAAGAACCATATAACTCGAAAATGAAAAGTAATCTTTCTTAACTAGTTATTCCTATAAATTATTATATGGAAAGAGGTGTTTACCTGTCCAGCAATGGCCAAATTGTCGGTAAGAAGTGCTGATGCCATCCAAACTTGTAAACAAATCTGAAATGCAACCATTGTTGCCGGACCCAGCCTTGCAGCCATTGACGCAGCTAAAGTCACATAGATTTTACTGTCTGAAAGAAATGTAACATGGTCCTACTAATGATGAAACAAAATTCACACGATTTACTCCAAATTGTATCAGTAAGGGCTTAATAAGTATGCAGGATTCTAAGAAGCACAAAGCTAAGTGGTGTTCAATACTATATAAAAAAATATTAGCAAGATAGTTTTGTGAAATCCCACTCGTTTCTGAGAGGGACTTTTAACCTTTAAAACATAATTTGTTGGTACAAGAAAAGCCAAATCAGAAATTGAAGTAATGAAGTCAGTGTGAAAATATGATCAATGGAAGATCAAGTTCTAATGAAAAGACTATAGATTACTGAAGTGTATGTATGTACATCGAAAGGTCTGTAGTAACTAAACATTTATGAACACAAAAAAGGGAAAATAAAGTGTTCAAATCACATACTTGAGGTTGATCAGTCTCATGAAGCAGCTGCTTGAGAGTCCAATTTCTTCTTATCCTACAAAAAAAAATGATAGCTCTTTATATGTATTAGTTGGTGGATGGTCAACAATGTAAATAGATTCTACTATGAACATATATAGAATTGCAATAAAGTTGATGAACCCCCTTTTTCAAAAAGTTTATGTGATAACGTTGAAGCACTAAATTAATAGGCATGTATAATGCATTAGTATTATCAATGAAGAGCACAAATGGTGGATTCAAAACAACTTGATCAATATAATAAATAAAAGTCATTAGATTTCAGTGATAAGAGCAAAAAGAGCATTAGATTTATACTTTTATCTAGACAGAGTAGTAGATTACTTTTTGAAGCAGAGGAAATTAAATTTTCACCTAGAAATATACAGTAGCCAATTATGTAGCGACGAGTATCGGTACAATTTGTTCGAGAAGCCATAGAATAGAACATTGTATAACTGAAGACCAAGATAACTAGTGCCTTTAACATTCAAAGTATAAGCCTAAACTCTTGAAAACATATATGAGTAGGGCCATGCATAAATGACATAGAGAGTTAACTGCATATGCTAATTACGACCGAGTTAAGTGAAGTTAAAAGTGTTCCAATTAAGGACCAAAACTTATTAGATTAATATAGAAGGACGAAAGTATTTGTCACTTTTAACTAACCTTTCTTGAAGGTAAGTGGAATTGGCAAGGTAGATGGGAGACACACATTGATAATCTGAGTGCATGGGATATTTCCTAAAACAACTGTGTTTGGCCCTGTGATATGCAACATAATCTTGAAGATTAAAACTCTAACCTGAATTATTTGATATGGTGTTAGACATATATTAATCGCATCAAACAATCATATACTCTCTCAGTCTCAGATTAAGAGCCACTATATGAAAGTCAACTTTTTGAAAGAAATTTACTAATTTGAATATAATCAATTGATAAGATCAAAAGTTAGTTAGTTATTGCATAAGTTTGGTAAATCGATTTCAAAACGCAACTCATAAACTGAGATACTTTAAAAGGAAAATGCATAATTTGAGAATCATTTGAAGTTAGACTACAAGCCATTGGTACCCATGCAACCTCGAGATATAAACCTTACAATTCGTTAGCTACTTAACTAATAATTAAAAAAACTATTTTTTGACTCACCCCCTCTTACAAATTATGATATATAAGATAACACTGTTATTGTGATTACAAGAATAAAGGTTATCTCAAATATAGCATTAGAAAAGTGCGATAAGCTAAAGAAGAAAAAAAATATTAAATTTAAGTAAACCAGGAAATTGACTTTAATAGAGACTGGAGTATATAGAAAATAGTTCTATGGTGCCTCAAAGTCTATCCCATATTTTTTTTCAAGTTGAATTATTGGGGATACTTATTCAAATAAACTGGTATGGTCTGCACTTTTAAAGTCAATTTCCTGGTATGGATATTTCTCTATTAATTCAGCTTCGAATCAAATTAGACAACCTTATGTTCTTAATTGGACTAAGATTTATCTATTTATACGTGTAATAAGTCTTAATGATGCAACTCACACTAGTTCAATTGTAGTCTCGGTCGGTAACTAAATTATTAACTTTTCTATAGAAAAAATAAATAATAAAACTAAAACTAGATCTTTGACTATTACTTGCTCTGTTGTTCTGTTCAGGTTCCGGCGGGGGGATAACTAGGCTTGGAAGTTGGAGGTGAGGCAGCGGCGGCGAGGAGGGGAGTCTAGATGGAGAGAATCAGCGCAGCAGCAATGGCGCAACAGATGCTTGAGGTTGAGGATGGATGGAGAGCAACTCGTGGTGGGTAGGTGGTAGAGGTTAGACATTGAAAGCTGCTGTCCTAAATGAATATTAGTTTATCTGTCAAGTTTTTCTAATTTAACTTATGTTCAATTTTTTTTTAAATTTTAGTTTACACCCGAAACATTATATAAGTATAAATATCTATTTTAAAAAAAAACAGTGGGGGCTACAGCCCCCTTGGCCCTCACTTCTCCCGTCCCTGCCTATAGTCAACACCCACAGCAGCCCTGCTACATTCCTACCACAGGCCTGCTGTCTGATGTCCCACCGACGTGGATCCCCACCTCTGCCAATTCACCTCGACTCTATTTCTAAACATTTTTCTTCTTAGTTTATAGTCATTCAACCACTTATCAGGTTTATGAGAGAGCTCATCGCGCGCAAACTGGTCAGCCCATGATTGACCTCCATCATTTTGTTATTGATTTTCAGTTCCCCAATCTCCAGGTGTAAAGAACGTAACTCTCTTTACTAGATTACTCTCAATAGTTATTTCACCAAGACTTATATTTTACACAAATTGGAGGAACTTTGAATTCTGGAAGTTAGGGTCATCATTTTGAGCTAATGTATGTGGTAGCATACGGGTCTGCTCCATGTCATCTAAGCTTGGAATATTGGCACCTCTCATTTGAAATAGTGATGTAATCTATGATTGCTCATTCTGAAATTCACAAGCCTAACCATTGGCACCATGTTGTTGTTCAAACGAATGAGCCCAAGCGTTAGGGACACCCTCGGTATACAATCCAATATCAAATAAAACTGTGATAAATAACACCTCTTCCAGTGAAATCAAAATTATAAATACTTGTCTAATTAGGATAAAATAACCCACAGTTTCTCTTGGACTCTAGCCTAGGCTTCCCAATTTCATTAAAAAGCAACGATATGTAGATAACAGATGACATATACGAGGAACGAATTCCCTTTTTCTGTTATAAATATTTCCTGTTTTCAAAACTGAAGATAAAAGATATAAGGAGACACCGAATTCCAACACAAATCAACACAATATTATAAGAAAGTGAAATACATTGTAATATGTGAATCACTGTGTAAAAGCATTAGACAAAATTTGAGTATCTTATCTTAAATGAGGGATAATACACCCAATATATTCATGACAAAGGGTTTTCAGATGAATGTTTGTACAAAATAAAACGCAAGCATAACAAACCAGTGAGTCACTCATTACATGAGTATGAAGTAGAGAGCAGAGTAATAAGCATGGTTCAAGGTAAAAGCCAAAACCAAAACGATATGATAAAGTTGACTAGGTATTGGTACCTAACAATCCTAAACTATTACTCATACCTATATATTAGTAAAAAATTTACTCATTGTGACAGAAATAATTATGAAGTGACCGAAAGATATAAGTCTTTTAATCATGGTAATAGGACTTGAGCATGGTAACCATGGTAATAGGACTTGAATAAATAAGTCAACTATCTTTATCTAAAATGGAGGGTGACAGAAAGAACAAACAAATAACTAAAAAGTACCTTGATAATAAGCGCATTGGCCTTCAAGAAAAAAGTATGAAGTGACGGAATTACTTTGGGAGCTCATCACCTTATCAGCATCCTTTAATGCAAGTTGAAAGAGAAGTTTATATATTTTAAGATTTGGGAGGGATTTAATAAGTAGAAAAATGAATTCTTTTCACCATATGAAAATAGCAAATAAAAATATAATCCAACATGTGTTGTGGGATCAAGCCCACTCAATTCTCTATAAAAATGAATAAGACTTAAATGCATTTGTGAGTACTAAATCCCATTACCTAAGAGAAAAATGACTCCTCCGATGGTCTGTCCAAGATTTCTTCTTGATCTATCAAAGTATCCATTTTCTCATTGTCTATCCATTAATACCTATAGGAAGCTGAGCAAGCAAACACAATTAATTAAATTATTCATGAACATGTATGGAACCATTATCTTGACCACAACCAAAAAGAAATTTATAACAAAGTAAAATGAGTCTTTGAACATGATTGTTTAAAATCTCTACGTAACTTTTAATAAATGAGATGAAAAAACTTAAATCAGAGTTAAAATCCTTAAATATATAATTTCATCTCAAATCAAGTTTTATGTGGTAATGACAAACATGCAGCCTATGACCACGATAAGTTTTATTATCTTTGGGCTCCCTTTTTAGGCCTTTATTCTTGTACTTGTAAACCCATATTAGTAGTCTGTACCTAAAATATGAAATGAAGAAATTTGAATTGCGAAGAAAATTACATTTTGTTATTGATCCTTTGTCGACAATCTGGTTGCAAAGTACTCATCTAATTGTATGTTTCCATCACTAGTTCTCTGGCTTATGTAGGCCTCCAATTGTTAGAATCTATCACTTATGAAAATCACAAAATTCAGACAATCAATAGCCATTAACAAAAATGTAAAAGAAATCTGAATTATTTATATACACTAATTTAAGGTCGATAATGAGGTGATGTGATCGACAAGGAAATACGTTGATGGATTTATAGAACCGTTGGTCTTTCTTTGGTTTTCAACCGAGGAAAAGTTTCAAGTGATTTAGATTGCTATAATTAATGTCTAATTTAAGTTCAGGAAGGGAAGCCTATAAGGGTTATGTGTTAAGAAACGAGTGTGAACATATTGAACTCTATGCTTTGAAAAAAATTGGGAAACCAAACAAGCATTGGAAAACAAATGTAATAATGTATTATTGGACTAATCAAACTAAACAATAAGAGTACAAGCTTATTTTTCCATCACTAATGCCTTTGACACACGAAGTATAAGATTAAGATTTTGAAGATCTATAAGAGTAGGGTCAGGCATAAATGATAGAGAGAGTTGACTGCATATGTTAATTCCGGTTGAGTTAAGCTAAGGTAAACGTGATCCAATTAAGGAATAAAACTTAGTAGCCTCAACCCAATAATGAGTGGAAACAAAATGCTGAAGCTACTCTGTACGTGAAATTGATGAAGTTTGCATTGAATTGGACGAGAGCATCTTTGTTTGAGTGATAATCTTGGTCGCATATAGAAGTATTAATTCAACATCAATATGGTTTCAGACCTCTAACCACAAAATTCGATCGTATATTTGTTCCAATCATATCAAACACATCAACAACATTTCATGCACAAATGTATACTTCATCTTATCATAAATCAATGCAATACACACTACCCATGTCACAAATCCAAAAGTCCCTAAAGGACCAAATAATTTAACCAAAAGAAACCCAAATTTTGAAAACAAATCAGTAAACCAAAATAAGTCTCTTACTCACAATAAAGATCTAATAAAACTCTTTTACCTGGCCCATCTAGTCCACCTCCTCGATCAAGGGAAAATATGGGGTCAACCTGTGTTTCAAAAGAGAAAGAAGAAGATTCAGGAAAGTCTACAGGTACTAAAACTGTAGATAATATGAAGAAAAATAAAAAAGTTCCGAGGAAAATGAGGGTTCACAAACAAATAATGCATGTTTGATATAAAAATTACCAAAAGGATAGATAAAAGAAAATAGATAATATCACTATAACTTAGAAAAAGTTGAAAAATTGTTGTCCAAAATTCTATTTGGTTCAATGGGCGAATAGTGTTTAAACTTTATAAGAACTAAATGAAATGTATTAGTTCCAAAATTCGCAAACAAATAGTATGATCATGCACGACAAGAACTCTCAAACCCGCTGAGAACGGGATATCAAACATTCATTCAGACTCCAATTGGATGAGAACTGCAAAGCAGACATATTAGGATTGGAAGGATGCGATTTTAAGTTATATATTGTTCAGAATAAAAATGTGTTCGAAATTGTTGAATTGTTGAAAATTGTATATTAGTTTCCAGGAGAGAACAACAAAGTTTGTAATGAGGGAATAACTTTCCATCTCTAATTAGTATGAAGGGAAACAAAAAGAAAAAAATTAACAAACTTTAAAATACATAGTGTGAAAAAGATATCATATAGCCTATAGAATAAAATAGTGAAGTTGGATTAAGAAGAGAGCATATAAGAGGCATACCCCATTACTTACTTATAATGGTGCGAAGGTATAAAGTATAGAAATGAAATAACTCAAAATTATTGATAAAAACATAATTTGGAGCAACTAATTGAGAGAGATTACTTACAAAATAAAATCAATCAACACAACACTGAAACTATACAATCAACACCATAATCTTAGTTCATAACTTCAACGGTTCACACCCCAAGTCGTAAATGGAAATAACTTTAAGGATCAAATTATGTTAAACACCAAACTTTGAAAAAAAGATATAATATATCTATATTCTTCAACATTAACCTCTTGATTGAGCGTTGGTATAAATATATAATATATCTGTTTTCCTAAATGTATGTCAAATAACAGGTTAGTTAACTAAAAGCTAACCCGAAGAATAATTGTTTTCTTTGTTTACGAAATAACAATTCTAAATATGTTACGAACACATATGAATAGATAAATTAATGGTAGAGCACATCAACATATTTCAAAACGAATTCTAACAACATATTATCCATCAATTGATAGAAAAACACACACGCCCAAACTGAGTATGATATGTGAGAAGAATAGATAAAATGTTCAGTTAATTTAACATCATACCTCAGTAATGCAATTTGAGACGAGTTCAAAAAGATGAAATCACCAGTCCAAATGTTTAATCACAAAACACTGGATCAGAAACACAATAGTCATTCAGTGTATAAGAATATTCAAGAATCCAAATAATGATTTTGATAACAGATACCTATTTGAATATATTTTGCTTCATACGCATACATATATGGACAAATACAATCATCATAGATGTACTTGTGTCCGTGCATATTGTTATATAAGCCAAGACAATGAAACCATATAATAGTTGTTCCTATATGGTGCATATTATTTCATATGAAATATATACAAAAGTTAAGGAAATCAAACCTCTTCACTTCACAAATAAAAATTTCACTAAAAACATGAACTTTCATAAAGAAGACCACGTAATTTGATAATATAGTACCACAAACATGCGATGACCCATTTCCAAACAAGGAGACTAACTATGAAGAATAAACTAATTCGTCAAAAAAATAACTGACATTTACTTTTAATCACATGCTCACAAAAATTCCATTCAACTAAAAGAGAAGTCATAAAAGAAAGAAAGCAAGAAAGAAAGAAAGAAAGAAAGAAAGAAAGAAACACCCATTTGGGTGTTTTCTCAAACAATAAACAAGAATGCTAGAAAATGACAACACAATATAGAAAGATAAAAATCTCAAAAAGTATGAGGCTCAGTGCTACAAAAATCCAACGCTAACATGAACATGAATTTACAAAGCTAAAATTGTATTCCCATTCAATATAGAACTTATTAAGCTAAAAAAAAATATCTTTAGATCTGATATATCCTACATAAAAAACTTAAGTATCACAAAAACAAAAAGAATAGGATGATTCTATATAGAATTCCTAAATTCATATCCAATGGTTAAAGCTATAGTGTCATGTGAAAATCCATTTTAATCAAGGCCCATATCAAATATTGAGTGTGAAGGTTTACATCTTTCGTTTCTCCAGCTCAGACGCCTCCATGTTTGTATCAAATAAGAACAAAATTATACCAAATATAGGGAACTCCTAAATATATGCATATGTGTAATATTCTCTCTGTATGAAATTGTAGATGTAGATAAACAAAAACAAAAATCACACAAAGCAAACCATATTCAGTACTAATATCAACAAAATTGAAGAAAACCCTTAATGTAAATGCAAGATCAAATGGAAACCCTAGGAATTAATCTTAAGGATAAATAGTGTGCCTGTCGTGGAGATGTAGGATCGCCGGTGCCGTCGCTGCTGGATGTAGAGGTGGATTGTGCGAGAGAGATATGAGAGATGTGAAGCTACCCGCTCGAACGTGTGAGAGAGATTTTTTTTTGTGGGGGGGGGGGGGGGGGAATGAGTTTTGATATGGTGCCAATTCATGGGAGCGGGAGAATGGAAAGAAAAGCCCCGCTATTTTTTTCCATTTATCTCAGTTTTTACCTCAATTCTAAAATAACTAAAATTACAAAGGAGTATATATGCGTCAATTATATATAGATATGAGATAAATGGTTTTTTTTTTTTATCTCAATTTTACTTAAATTAAAATAAAAATTCACCTTCAAAGCGCAACTGACATAAATGTATATTATTTATGTCATTTTACATTTGTCTGACGTAACGTCAATTTTCCAACTGATATAAATGATACTTTTTCTTGTAGTGCAAAGCTTGAATGGAGATAAAACCAATTTGAAACGAAATTTAAGGATTGGCTTGAGCCTCCATGAGCGTTGAGGGCTCCTTCCGGACCTGATGGTTTTCATGTTTTGGCGTCCATCCCTCCTCATCCTATACCTCTTCAAGCTCACTGTAAAAGGGTTTGACAAAATTCCCATTTCTTATCTACTTTTGTCTTTCTATGTATGTTGTGTATAAGACACAGACGAAGAGGGCTAGGCTTGATGATGATTGCTTTTAGATCTATGGCTATATATACTCACATAAGAAGTGAGGAGGATATTGTAAGAGCTTATTAAAGTATTATCTTGTTTATGGAAGAAGAATAGTGGGATGATGTTGAGTGAAATAAATTAAATTTATTGACCAAATGGTCCCGTCTACAAAGCCGGTTTCATTGAATATATAATATATAGATATAGTCAATTAGATTTATTGACCAAATGGTGTCGTCCAGAAAACCGGTTTTCGCTACACACACACACACACACACACACACACACATATATATATATATATATATATATATATATATATATATATATACACACACACACTAGGGTGTACCCGTGTCGATGGCACGGGGATAAATTTTATCTCGAATTTTAGGTTATGAAATTTCAATAATGCCTACAAAATTTTATGCGTGTAAAAACATTTCACGTGGTGTTAATGAAAAACATGCATCGTGCTAACAATGCGCTAGCTATTCACCCTTATATCATGGCAGTCGGGAATTAATAACAATATATGATAAAAGTCATCGATAATATTGCAATACCCCAATGGTATTGCAATATTTTATATCTTAAATTATTTCACAGGAAATTAAAATGTGTACTGCAATACCCCAATGGAGTCTGACGGACTCTCTAGTGTTCTCCATCTAATGTACCATTTCAGAACTTTAATTTTATACGATATGAAATTTCAATTTTCAACTCAACGAAATCTAATTTTTTGACCAAACATGAACATGGTGCAATTCAAAATAATCCTAAACTTCTAAATGTGTTCAATCTCAATATAAAAATCTCATACTGTACATTTAAACCACTAAAATGTAAACGACCATATCAACCCTTCAGTTATACCTTGTGACTGATATTAATGTACAGAAAACTAATCTCCATTCATAAATCTAAATTGAACCTGTAAGTAATTTCATCTTTCCCCGTTACAACTGTTCAACTTTAGTTTCTTAGAGTCAATTTTTTTAAGCTTGATTTTACATCAAATCTAGAGGGAAAAGTACCAACAAAAAAAATAGAATGGACGAACGAAAATCTTATAAAATCTGTAAACATTAACAAAGCTAATGGCATACCAAATATTGATAAAAAAAACATTCTCAAATTCATGCAATATAGCTAAAGCGTAAAATGAAAACAAATTATGTCCATCATTTGCACGCCTTCAACATGTTTGGCCAACGTTTTTCCATAGAATTTATGCCCAACATTTGCCCCAAATGTCATACAAACCTTCATATCTGCAAAAAAATGTAGAAACAACATAAATCAAGGGTTTAAGCAAGTATAAAAATATATTATTTATAACACATTGCGATTTGAATATGAAATAAAACAGAAAAAGATACATTGTAAATACAACTCACTACAGAAATATCAGCTGCTTTTTCTTGAGCCATGGTGATTGCCGCCATTTTATGCCTAACGTTTGACCAAATATGTTGAAATATGGTGTGGATCTGAAAGAAAATAGAAAAAGAAATATAATAATACCATGGTGACAGCTGCCATTGACCACCAGTGGATGGTCCGACAGCGAAATGGTAAACCCATGGTAACCCTTGGGATCCTTTTTCTTCCTTTATTTTTGAAGGAACAACTATAATTACATATGAACAAAATTCCCAATTGGAAAAATAAAGAAACCCAAAGCAGTCGCTCGCCCCCGTACCTGGTCATTTGGTTGCATGTACCACAACAAATATTAGAGTTTCCGCTAAAAGAAATGAAAAAAAAAGAACACAATGGCTTAATGATTGAAAGAAAATGTAAATAAAAGTAGGTTTTTTATGGTTTGAAACATATTAAAAACGTAATCTAAAACAAAACTCTGGACATCAAAGGTCACGACCTACATAGAAAAAGACATAGAATGAAAAACAAACATCAAAGCATTGATGACAATAAAAGGAACATTCCCTATTACTAACAAATTAATAATTATATATGTGAAAGTGAATCTGGGAATGAAACATTATATAATTATAAATCAACCTTCTTATATACAATATTTCTACTATATAAGTAGAGGAAACACATAATGCGAACATAAAAGACAAAAACTCACTTGCCATTTTTATATGTTATTCATGAAGTAGGTTTAGACAAATTGCTTCAAATTAGCTCAAGCCTCATGTAATCAGTACATAAAAAAAAATAAGTATACAAAAAGATTAATTGCAAAATTATAAATATAGTATCTGAAACCTATAATGATAATGATGCATAGAAGGTTCAAGGGTCTTACCGAAAATACAACCAACAGACCACATATCAACAAAAGTTGAGTAGTGAGTTGATCCCAGTAAAACCTTCAGAGCTCTATACCACAGAGTAACAATCTGCGTATAAAAACCAATAAAACACCATACACAAGTCGAAACAAAATAAAAGTTACAATTGAACACAAACAAACCTCATTAGTGTAACTCTTGAGAGGAACAGTAAAAACCCTTCCTAAATCGAGACCGACTATCTTAAGTATTACCTCCTCCTTATCCACCAGTAGATTATGCATCTTCAGATCTCTGTATTTTCAGTAGCAGAAAAAAAAATTAAATGAAGAAAATGGAAGTAATTATAAAAGTGTTTAGTTATAAGCATTGTTCTAAAAAATCCGCCTAGGCTCCGCCTAGGCTTGAGGCTTGGGAGAAACGCCTCGCCTTACGATTTTCACGCCTTATTCTTGGTAAAACCCTTAAGGCGCACTTTTTTCTAAAAACAACAATGCCTTAGTGAAACGATATCGACTTTTAAAGAATTTTTTTACAAACCGGACAATTATCTCATCCAAAATAATCAAATAGTATTTTTATTTGCATATATTTAGACATATTTTTATGATATGTACAATTTTAGTATTTTAAGAGCCTTGTTGTGGTTAAAAAATATTAAAATATATTAAGAAGGCCTAAACGTCTTTTCATCCATTTTTACGCCTAAGGCCCGCCTAGGCTTCTAAGGCTTAAGGCTTGACCTCTACGCCTCGATCACGCCCCGCATCTTTTAGAACCTTGGTTATAAGTAGATGTGAAGGTCACCATGGAAGTAACAATGGGAAACACCTTTGCACAACTGGAATAAAAAGACGATGAGATTAGGAGGGAGTGGGGTAGGGTTTTGGCCTCTGCGATGGATGTCAATGAATTTTTTAAAACCGGTGTCGATGTATTCGAAGATGCAATCATCACCTCACACCAAAAAAAGCAGCATCTAAAACCTTTTTCAAATAAGAATAATACCTCATTGACGGAGTGAAAACACGGGTTAGAGTCGGAGCAGAAGATATGTTGACCAGCCGTGGAAAAACACTGTGGGGCATACGGTGATGGTGGCGGCGGAGGTTTAGATGGACGAATATGGCGGCCGTGGGAGGTTTAGTGCGAGGGAGAGGATGAGGATGAGGGTGAGTGAAAGGGGAAGATCCTCAACCCAATAGGAGAAGATCTTTAAATACAAAACACTCAACATTCAATGCCCTATTTGCAAAGAATACAAATACCAAGAGGTATAGGGGTCAACCGAGAGTGGGTTTTTATTGTTTGAAGAGAGAATGGAAATGATGAAGATTGAGTCTAGAGATGGGTTTTCATGGATATTGAGTTTTGAGAGAGAAAGAGGATTGAGTGTTTCCTTATGTTACTTTCGGCGGTATCATAAATTATTGGGACATATGATCTGAATAAAGGTACAATATAATAAATGTGGGAGGGATTTCTTTATGTGTTGGTGAGAGAAAACCCATTATCATAATGGATCATTGTGAACCGTTAGATACAAAACTAAAAATTTAGGTTTTAAGTCATCGGATTCTAAGCCATTGGATTCAAATCATTCCCATTTAATTTCAACCATGAATTGATAAAGATCAAACCTTTCAAGATATAATTTCAGCTGTTAGTTGGAGGAGACCAAAAAAGCCCTCCTCCTTTATTATTATTATTATTATTATTATTATTATTATTATTATTATTATTATTATTATTATTATTATTATTATTATATATATATATATATATATAATATAATAATAATACCAACACTCAAACACCTCTGACGACTTTGAACAAAAAACCAACAACTCCATTCAAACTTCAATCAAACATAAATCCAATCATTTTCAACGAGAAAAAATATCTCCAAGAAAGTAAACTCCATCTTGATAAACAACCAAGACAAATCCAACTAGGTAAGAAGACCAAACTCAATTCTATGCAAGGAAGAAAACTCCGGTTTAACCCTATTTTTTTTTTCAAATCAGAACAGGGCCGGTCACCCCAGTTCGGCTCAAGTGCGTCCGCCCCTATATTAAATACTTTGTCACCAACACTCTGAACTAAAAAATGAATTTTATTGTCAAACCGACACTACAAAAAAAATAATATCATAAAATAAACCCAAAAGACACGAACCACCGAAAGGTTCCAAAACCCCCGTTAACTCCCTTTGCTCTCCTTCATTGCTACCCTCAATTGTCATACCCCGAAAAATTTGATAGACGGGGTGGCTATCCATCGCCACCAAACTATGCCAGGCGTGAACTAAATAAATACAATTCTTAGCATGAGACAGATATGAGACATAAATAAATTCATCCACAAGATAAATAATTGAATTAATCCCAACAAATGATCATAAACAGCTAAGCGATAAAAGATCCATCACATGCTAAAACTCCAATTAATCCAACTGAAATCCTCTAAACAACTTTGGAACCGAATGTCCCAATAACTCTAATGAAGTCTAATAATTAAATCCGACTAAAAAAGAAAATCTAACTAAACAATGCAATAAACGAACAAACTCCAGTTGCACCTCCAAAAAAATAACTTCGATAATCCTATACAGCTTCTCCAAAACTTATCTTGAAAAGGTTAGTTAACGCACGAGGCCAGAGCCCTGATCCTGAATACACACTACTCCCATCAAATAGGATCCTTAAATCCAGACAGTAGTATTAGAGGCAATAAATATCACAATAGAATATTTAAATTAAACGAGATAATTAAACGCGATAATTATAAATCACTAACTACCAGCACAAATCCCCATTTAAAAAGGCACACCAATATGATTTTTAAATTTCCAAGTCCCCCGATGCAAATTTTATTTAATTAGTACATTTTATTATTGTTCTCACTTTTTATTATGACGGTTCTCCCGTCCCGGGTGGTAATTCCCCAAAGTGTCACACTTTCCCTTGTCAATAACCAACCTAATTCGTTTAACTGTTGATCCCTCACAATATGACAAGGTTCCAACTCACGACACCACATAAATCACCCAAGCTATCCCGTTTAAACTGTCAGTCACCGACACATTATGTCGCCACCAATTTTAATACCTGTTTTTATTTTAGACATTAATTCTCAATTTCTCAATTTCACACTTTATATATTATCCCACCCTTTTTATCAATGTGAGATCCTCAAAATACCCTTTAGTCCCATACCTAAGGTTCCCAGGTTATCAATACGTCCTACCCTATGTATAGGATGATTTTCTAACATAAACCTTGACCTAGTCTCATTTCCTAGGCTAACATAACGACGATAAAATAATAAAAAATCAGCCCACCCTAACATAAATCAAGTCGTAATAATCTACCCTCACTAGTCCCATACCTAGCAGGCATAAATTATCAAAAGGTCTACCCACTAGTCTCATACCTAGAAGGCATCCTAAAAAATATAGGGAGAGCAAAATACTCAACAACTCGTGGTCACAAAAAGGCAATTTAATAATACCAACAAGTTACACAAATGATCATAATTAATCAACGTACAAAACTACACATAATAGTCCAATTCCATTAAATCTTAATTTCACCAAAATTGATGTCAATTAATTATTTTAATATAAACACTAAATTTCCTCATTAATATGACATAATCCTAATTTCATTATCTCAACGTAACTTACATGAGTTATACACCCCCAAATTCATTTAATTCAAAACTAGGGTTTTTTACATGCAAACCACACCAATAAATCCCAAAATCCACTCATAAATCCTACATACCCAAGGGTTATGAATATTATTCATATTAAGATATTTCATAAAAATAGGCCCAAGTTTTATGTGTCCACTTTCTCTAATTAGATTGCTAATTTATTTTTAATAAAAACATGAGATTAAGGTCTGGCTACACTTAAAACGCATAGGAAAAGAATAGAGTATTCATGCCTGTGATTAGTTGAATGAAAATCTAGGTAGAAGGTTGAACTCTTCTAAGAAAACACCAATTGAATCTTCAAAACTTTGTGAAAAGTAGGGGCTAGGGGTTGAAGATGAGAGAAATATGTTTTGGAAAAGCTTTCTGGAGAAATTTTGAGAGAAAAGTGTTTTTCAAAGTTCCAGCCCCATTTCTGTTTAATATATAAAGGGTTCAAGAGTTAAAAATCAATTAGGATACTCCCATCCAATTGTCGCCTTTGTCGTTCGAACGACGTATAGTGTCGTTCGAACGAGAAGCTTATGTCGTTCAAACGACATACGATGTCGTTTGAGCGGCCCCAGTATTAAAATCCAAATCTTTTAAAATCCGACTTAATTATCTGATAAAATACATTTGCTAAACAAATGCACACCTTACAGTTAAATGTTAAAATAAAGACCTTATAACCTTTTATAAAATACCCGAATTAATTCCCGATTGAAAGATTTACAAATAATACCATGTTAAATCCTTAAAGGCCATAAACTCCAAAATTTTATTTTACTCCAAATTAATTAAAGTCTATTAATTAAAACTCGGGGTGTTACAAAATACTCCATTGCTACTAATCCTCTCCACTTCCATTTGCCCCCAAATTCCTAAGAAATTTGTGTTTGAAGTGAGTAGTCTTTACAACATGTTTTTATAAGAACATCAAAAGGCAAGCTCCAACAAAGTGAATGAACCGAATATCTCAAACCTACATGAACGAAAAAGAGATGGAATCCTAAAATTATACAATTTTGAACATTGCCTTCATTTAATGTTTATAATAAGTGAATCGAAACGGTCATAAATAAAAACTCATTCCCAGCAATTTCGGTGTTATAGTGACGATTTTTTTTAACTACATAATGGGGTTCAACCTTGGTTTAGACATTCATGCAAAAGTATTTTTTGTAGTTTTTTCTTTATTAACACCAATGTAATACATATTTAACAATTTAGAGTGTTCCTTTTCATTTTTGAATATGATTTACAGTTTGAGCATGGATGAACTTCATACCTCATCAAAATTGTAATGTTGTAACAATCTTGTAATACATCATTTATGCACTAATCTTTGTATAAAATGGAGACTCTGGTTGATTTGATAGCTTTCTTTGAGTTTTGTTCTTTTTTGTTTTATTTTGGTGTTCTTGGGTTAGGGTTTGTGTTCCTGCATAGTTTTTACTTAGACAGAGAAACAAGTAGGAGAATTGAAAAAAAAATCAAATGCAACTTATATATGATTTTGTGACAACCCGCCTACTAAAATAATAGGTGTCCAACCCAATACTTTAATAATCACAGGAATCATAGATGGTCCATTCTCAGCATCACTGTCGATTAAAATAATAGTACGAGATAACCACCAATCATTTTAGAAAACGAAGTGTCAAAATAAAATTTTGTAAGTAAAAGAAAAACACTTAGACAATCCCATTTGCAAAAACGGTGGATACCAAAAACCAACGAATAAAAGAATGATAAAATAGTAAATAATAACCGAATAAGTTGTCGGTTAATAGACCAATACAATAGTTACACTGAGTATTACAATTTAGATATCAAAGTAATAATAAATGATTACAAAGCTTGGGCAACACGCCCGAATAAATGTACTGAACATAACTAGAGTACAAAAGATAGAAGCGTCTATAACAAGTATCCTACAACATACGCAAAATGCTATAGCTCCATGACAACCGGAATGGAAAGTCAATACGAATGTCCTTGCAGTAGAGCACCTGAACGGACAAAGAGTTTCATGCAAAATAAAGAAATATAGACGGGTCAGGTCCCGGTTTCATATGATTACCATGTGACTAAAATGCATGACAGTTAAGTGCGTAATTCTCTCGGAATTAATATAATAAAGTTTATCACCTCTCAATCTAAAAGCACAACCTAGCGCAATAACAATGCTAATGCTCAATAATCATATATGAAAGGGGAGAACTCATCTACAATTACTTAAGGAGTCATAAATAACTCCATTCACAATTCTACATGCACAGTTCATATTTCTTTCTTTAGGAATATATATAAATGGTAAATTCATTTTATCAAATGTTTACCAAATCAATTTCATTTCAAAACCTTCTTTACCAATTTTATTTCCTTTCTTCCATCCAGGAAAAATATATATATTTTTAAATCAAGTTTTATTAACATAAAAATGCTTTTCCATCTTAAATCTTCCCATTTTCCTTCTTCCATCCGAAAAATGTATTTAACTTCCCATTTTCCTTCTTCCATCCAGGAAATGTATTTAAAGCCATTTTATTATAATAAAATGCTTTAGTCACCAATAATGTCCCACATTATTAAGAATAGTTATATTCAAAATAAAAATAACGATTCTAAGACCGTCCCTCCAAGTTTCTCCACTGGACGCGCCCCTAAATGGCTATCATCTTCTAGGGCCTATCATACAAGAAAACCTGGGAACCTACCGAAACGTCGGGAAGCGGCCATACCCCTGCGAGTGAGTCATAACCACACCCAGAATTACCTCACTAGCGCAGAACAAATATACAATAACCAGTCATATGGCCAAGGACTATATTCACCCTGCATTCATTAGCCAGGGGACTTCACCTTACGCGTGCAACTTCCCTTATGATAGCGATTTAGAGAGGTATGTTCACGCCAATTATCATTTACAAAAAGTCATTACTTTTTCCATGTGAAAACATTCATTTATTTCATTCTCAAAATCATTTATTTTCAATGATTAAATACCAATCTCAAAATGTGCATGTCTTATCATCATAGTCATATTTTATTAATGACCTGGGACCCGAAGTGTCAATATCCATACACTAGTCTCCAAGAGTCCGAAACAATACCATCAATCAACAAAGTGAGTCTCCCTCAATAAGGGTCTCCTAATACTACGGAACGTCATCATTCTACCATCAATTTATTCTAGGTTAACTTCCTATATCATACGGAACATTAACCTAGATCATTTAACCCTTTGGATAATCCCAAATAATCCTATACTAGCCTAGGGTATGCCCAATTAACCCCATGTTAGCCTAGGATAATTAACTCCCTAACATAACCATCTAGGACTCTTCATTACTTCCCAAAGTAAGGTTACTAAACCTCGAACCTAAAAGAAAAGGGCTAAAACGAAACTAGGAAAATCTCACAAAAATAGGGCAGCCGAATCGATTCACCTAGGGCTGAATCGATTCGCCCCTGGTGGCGAATCGATTCGACCAAAATCGATTCGATGAGCAAAACAAACATTCTTCATCTATCTGAATCGATTCGGTCTCCCAGACCTGTATCCTTCCCCCTAGCCGAATCGATTCGCCTGGGAGCCGAATCGATTCGGCCCTTCGAATTTGCCCAATTTGGGCTACGGGTTGAAGAACCCTAAAATCCCAAAATCCTTGATTTCTTCCAACATCAACAACAATTATTTCAACTACATCATTACAAAATATCAAATAACTAATTTATTCAACTCAAATCAAATTAAACTACAAGCTTTAGGGTTTAATCACCAAAATTAACAAAAACCCATTTATGGTTTAAATCTTCAAAAACTTAACTAGACATGAAATTTATCACACTAAATCAATATCTAGCAAGTAAGAAACTTGCCTCGAGTTTGTAGTCTCGGATTCTCTTTCTGTAGCAACGGATTCCGGCTCCAATCTTCCATTTCTCTCTCTTTTCTCCATTTTCTCCCAACTCTCTCTTCTCTCTCTCTCTCTCTTGGCTTCTAACACAAGATAAGGGAAATAAAAGGGTTGGGAGACTTAAACGAGTCTTAAGCATTGTTGATGTAAAAAATTAGATTACTCTAATTATTCAATCATAGATAAATAAATGAGACAAGATATTTTAAAGTGGTTCAGCCTTATTTGAATGGCCTACATCCACTGTTATCTTATTGCTGAGTGTTTGGGAATTCTCGATTACAAGTTCTATCAAGAAATTCCGGTCCCTTTGAATGAGGGTGATACAAGGTATTTATATCCCTTAGGCTGTACATGAAAGGGTGATACATTAAATGATATACATATGAAAGGGTAACTCATTTAATGCTCTTCAAGCGTGTGCACCAAGATGATAAGCATTCAATGAATAGTTGAACTGTTGATTATCTGGTCAATCAATGATGTGGTCGAGATGCAGCTCGAACCGCCTTAGTTGCTCATCGTCCAAGAGTTCCTCGGAGCACTGGAGTTCCTCGGAGGACAAGAGTTCCTCGGAGGGCTGGTGTTCCTCGGAAGACTGGTGTTCCTCGGAGTACACCTGTTGCTCGGAATGAGTATGTTGGTCGGGGGAATGATCTTCCTTGTTGCTATTGTGCCACGTAGATTGACACGTGTCTTCTTATTATTCGTCCATATCAGCATACTAATTTTGGTATCAACAGAAGCCCCCAATGTTTCATATTTGGAACTTTGAGGAGTATGGAACATTCTTTCTCGGTATATGGAAATATTAAATGACCTTCCTGGGTTTTAGGAGCCTTTTCTTCGTATTTGAATTTCCTTCCAAATTCGCAGAATCCGCCTTTTTGCATTTTTATAAGCGCTTCGATCTTCGTGCACTTTTTGTCCTTTTAGCCGCCGGTAGCGTAATAGTTTCCTTTTTGTAATCATTTCTTTCTCCGTTTCCCAAGGCAAAGTATTTAAGCTTCAGAGGCAATCCCATATCTTCTACCTTTTCAATTTCTGCTTTCGAGTTTTCTATAACTTTTCTCTCTCCTGTGCGTTCATCCCTTTCTTCGTTTGTTTGTCAATATATCTCCTTTTTCCTGTAAGATTTTCTTCCTTCTTCTTCATTTCTTTTTATTCACCATGGTTTATATTATCGAATCTCTTGAGAAATTCCATTCTGACTTTTCTATTCCTTCTTGGGTAACTTTGGAGAGTCTTTCTGAGCCTTCAAATTATTTTAATTTGGCTGAGGGACATTGGTTCCCTAGCCTTTTTATTGCTGAATGTGGATTTTCTTTTCCACCAAACCCTTTGTGTTTAGAGTTATGTCAGTATTTCGATGTTGTCCCTGCAAAAATAGCCCCCAACACATGGAGAATAGTTAATGGGGTGTATAGGTTAAATAAAACTCATGGAACTCGTATAGGAATTCCTGAGATTATGTATTTTTATAGATGGGCTGTTCTAGACAATGTTTTTTATTTAAAAACTAGGTTTTTGAATAGGGCCTTAGTAGTCAACCTCCCTGATGCAAACAGGAATTATTTTGAACATGGGGTAATTATAAAAAATTGGCAACATGCCCCTTTGGTTGGAGATGCAGTATATGAGGGTCCCAAATGACCTCCATATGGCAATGGGATAGGTTATTTTTATTTTATTTCATTTCTGAAATTATGATTTCATTATGTTTGAATAAATGCATGATTGACATTTCAATATGTTTTTGTTTGCAGTCGACAACAAGAGAAAAACTCCCAAAGAATCAGAAGTTAATATAAAGCATTTGAAACATATATGGAATTTGCATCGAAGAGTTGCAGACGAGCACATCAGGTCTGCTTCATATTTGTTGCAGTACAGGAGCTACACATCATCCTTTACTACTCGTCCTGTGATCAGCATTAGTGAACCATTACCGGCTTCTGAGGAATCTTCACCAGAATCTCACATTCCTCTGAGTCAGAAGATGGGCAAAAGAAGAGTTCCTGCTATCTTCGAGGAGACTTCCTCTGCTGGAGATGGAAAGAGAAGCAAGAATGATGTCCCAAAGGGAACAAAGAAAGTAGATGCTGCCCCTTCTGTTGCTCCTCAGAAGGCTGCCGAGAAGCCCCCAGTGGCTCCGAGCAAGAAAAGTGCACCTGTGGAAGTGGTCCCAACCAAAAGTTCTTTGGTTGAAACTGCTGAAGTGCCATTGAGGAGATTGAAGAAATCCTCCTCGGTCACTTTGACTGAAACCATTCCCCAGCTCCAAGCTAGTGGAGCTGGTGTCCCAACCATTATTCCCCCGAGTTCTGCAATGAGCTCGGTAAAGACTTGGACTATTCCTGAAGTCCAAGGAATTGAAGAAAACATGTCTAGGGATATGCTGACATCCCTAGCTACTCATCACATTGCTTCAGTAAGTTTCTCTTATCCTGAATTTTTCTTTCTTTCAGTCAATATATGTATCTCGGCACTGACTTATCATTATTTTCTTCTTTTTATAGCTGGTGAGTTGCTTTAACACCATAGTGAAGAAAGATGAAGCACTCAAGGCTTCTAGCTCCTCGTCTGGAGTAGAGGATGCTTTTCAAGGCTTGGCCCAATCTTTCAAGGAATCCGGTCAAAAATACGACGAGGATAGGGGTGAATGGGAGAAAAAGTTGGCTGCGTCTGAAGCAGAGAAGGTACAGTTGGGAAATAAGGTGAGAGACTTGGAGAGGGAGAATAAAAAATATGCTGAGAAGCTCACAAGATTTGGGGAGCTTGAAAATAAATTTAAATCGGCCGAGGAAGAGCTGACCCTTCTGCGAGAAGTAAATCGCTAGAAGGAGGAGGTTGAGGCCAAGTTTAAAGCCTCCGAGGATCTTCTATCCGAGAAGCTCTCCTCGGAGAAAATGAACAGGAAAATGGCTGTAAATAAATCTTTTCGTACCGGATGGGATAAAGGATGGGACAGGGGGTAGAATCAATAATGACCCAGGTCAAGTATGGGAGTTTGAAATACTTCCGAGATGGTTGGGTTGCTGTCCTGCAAGAATTGAAGGTGAGCGAGGACTCTGAGATATTTCAACAACATCTGCCTGGTCCTCCCCCAGATATTGAGGATGAAGAAGAGGATGAAGCTACCTCCGAAGAATCTTCAATGGTAGTCGATGATCTCATCCTTACCTAGCCTGCTGACGAGGAGCTTTCATCCCGACCTGCTCCTCCTGAACAAGTTCCAGTTCGTACCGACCAACTCGTTGTTCCCACCGAGCAACCGAGCTCCTCATCCCAGCCTCCCGAGAAAGTCTTGGGAGACAAGGAAAAGGTGTGAAGTTTTTCGGTATTCTCTTTCTATTTTTTTCTTTTTTCTTGTACTCTGTATTCTGAACGATGTACTCCTTTTGATGATGTAATAAAATTACCTTTTTTGTTCTTCTGCGTTGTTGATGTTCTGTCTTCTTATTTTATTAACTCTTGCCTTCTCTTCTTTACTAGTTTGTGGCTAGAATGGAATTATTATCTGCCAATGATACAAAGTTGATGCAGCAATGCCATGAATATTATAAGGCTGGTCACACAGAATTGAGTGTATCAGAAGTTGCTGACATCCTCGGTGATGATGCTTCAGAGCAGGCAGTATAAGCTTATCAATACCTGAAGGGCTTACTTGATCGAGCTGTGGGCAATAACATGGCTTACTATGATATGATCGAGGAGCTTCAATATACTTTAGAAGATCTTCAGACTCAGTACAAAGAATCAACTGCCCTTCTGCACGAGGGGTATGAAAAGAGGTATCAACAGCTTTCTGCCGAGACAGGCCACAAAAAGATCCTTGCTGGGTACGATGTCAGGGAGAGAACCCTAAAGGGTGAAGTTGAAGCTTGTAGACAGATTGCCAAGCTGCTAGAGCAAGAAAATAACAATTTGCAGAAAGAGCTGGCACAGTATAAGTCTGCAGCATCTTCTACAACAACTGTAATCCCAGTGACTGACGAGGGATTTTCCTTTCTAGAGGTTGAGAATGCCAAATTAAGGCGAGAGTTGGATACCTTGACAAGATCTGGTACTTCTGCTGCTACTCGGGGACGAGGAAGAGGTTCTCGTGGTCGAGGAAGAGCTGCTCAGAATGTCGTCGAGGAACTAAGTTCTCGACCTGCTCGGGGAGGATCAAGAGCTCTTAGTCGTAATGTTGAAGAAGCTCGTACTAGATCAACGTTGGAAACTCAAGCGTTCCAATTGAATGCAAAAAATCGAGCTTTGTCTGAAATGTCTAAGAAAATCCAAACTCTGGAGGATTAACTTGCTTCGACAAAGTCTGCTCTGAATAATACGGATGTTTTTGCTAGGAACCTTCATGAGCAGCTAAAGAGAATAACTTTCCAATTCCACAAGCAACCTCGTGAGTTCTAGATGGCAGGCTACAATGAGGCCCTTTATCACTTGGATGCTCTCCTTGAAAATGACAATAATGAAGGTTATAAAGAGGGATGGTTGAACGCCCTGGGTGTATTAAAACTAGAGCAGGGCCATTATTTATGGGATTATCATACTCCTGGGCTACTAGACTTGCCTGTGCCACCTTATAAATTGGACATGGAATGGATCCCAGCTCGTGCCATTCCTCGTAGCTTAATTTTAAAATACCTTGGTGATTACAATCTTCATTCTCAGATCGAGGTATCTCGTCCCGAGCATCTACTGGACACACCTTCTATGATGAACGTTAGGATGCTGAAGGACTTGAACTTTATTAACTCTCCTCAGACTTTAAATAATCCGCCTGCTGGTGAGGAACCTATTTCAAAAGAAGAGGGAAAGAAACCAATAGAGTAGGGATCTCAATGTAATACTTAGTACACATATGTAACTTGTAATTCGTTTTGAATTCTAATGAAAGGCTTTCATTTTCTATTTGCAAATATGTATTGCTATTGTCTTGTGATTATCAGACACTCTATATTTGTGCTTACATAACAATATTGTATGGTTCCTCGACCAACTTAGTAATAAAAAATTACAAGTATTAGTAATGTTGCTCGATCACTTAATAATAAAGTAATGAGTATAAAAATGTTAAAAATTCTTCCAACCAACCAAGGTTGTTAAATTGTGCTCGTCGACCAATTATAGTTAGTGAGAGTTTTTATCCCCGACCAGCTATACTTGGTAAATTTTTATCTTTTTCATAAAATGTGCCCGACCAACCAAGGTCGATGATTTTTCCTCGTCGACCAATTACAGTTAGTGGGTTTTTACCCCCGACCAACTATACTTGGTTTAGTTTGGAATATTTGTTCTTCGAGGAACTTTTATGCAATAAACTTACTTCCCGACCAACATAAGTTGGCATTTGAGATAATATCTTACTTCTCGACCAACATAAGTTGGCATTTGAGAGCATATTTTTTTTTCCTAACCAACCGAGATTGGCCTTTCGTCGATCATCTTGTGTTCTTGCTCTTTTACCAACCGAAGTTGGTCTGAGTTCGAACTTTCATGTCCACTAGCTCTTTTACCAACCTGAGTTGGTCACGCTAGTGTACACCTCCTAACCAAAGGAGTATAGTTTGTTCTCGCCCTTTTACCAACCGGAGTTGGTCGTGGGTTTGAACTATCGTGTCCACTAGCTCTTTTACCAACCTGAGTTGGTCACACTAGTGTACGCCTCCTAACTGAAGGAGTATAGTTTGTTCTCGCCCTTTTACCAACCGGAGTTGGTCGTGGGTTTGAATTATCGTGTCCACTAGCTCTTTTACCAACCCGAGTTGGTCACACTAGTGTACGCCTCCTAACCAAAGGAGTATAGTTTGTTCTCGCCCTTTTACCAACCGGATTTGGTCGTGGGTTTGAACTATCGTGTTCTTTTTATTGCCGAGCAGCATTGCGTACTGAGCAGCGTAGTGTTAAACACACTAGTATTCCCCGAAAAACTTTCAATAAAAGGAGAGAAGATTGTGAAATATCATCGTTTTATTCATATTGATGGAACTGCTTTACATTTTACATCACTGATAATACTTGCGTAGGTGTTCAGCATTCCATGCATTCTTAAATTCCTCTCCTTCTAGAGTTGCTATTCGGTAAGTTTCTGGTCGGACAACTGCAGTAACTCGGTAAGGTCCATGCCAGTTTTCTTCCCAACTTATTGTGCTTCTGAATGACCTTCTTTAGCACATAATCTCCTTCTTTTAAGTCGCATTTTTTCACCCTCTTGTTGTAGAACAGGGTTGTTCGCTGTTGATAAGCAGCATTCCTAATGGCTGCCTCTTCTCTAACTTCCTCGAGCATGTCCAAATCTAATCTCCTCATCAAGTCGTTGATTGGGGAATTGAAATTCAGCACTCTGTGTGTTGGAAGACCCAACTCAGCAGGTATTACAGCCTCACTTCCAAATGCCAGCATATATGGTGATTCTCCAGTTGCTGCTCGGGGAGTTGTTCGGTAAGACCACAATACTGATTGTAGCTCATTAATCCATTAGCTTTAGCCTCACTTAGCCTCTTCTTTAAACCATTTAGTAATGTTCTGTTCGTCACTTCAGTCTTCCCATTGCTTTGAGGATGGCCTGGTGCTGAATGAACTTTCAAAATGTTTGACTGATGACAATAGGCGGCAAACTCCTCGTTATCAAATTGCGTTCCATGGTCTGTGATGAAGGAATGAGGGAGACCATATCGGCAGATGATGTTCTTCCAAACGAATTGGTATACCTTCTCGTACGTCATATCAATAAGTGGCTCAGCTTCTACCCACTTAGTAAAATAATCCACTGCGACGACGAGGTACTTGAATCTTCCTCGGGTCGTTGGCAGTGGTCCAACCAAATCCATTCCCCACATGGCGAAAGGCCAGGGGGAATTTATGGGTGTCAACAATGCTTGTGGAGTTCGTCGGACGGAGGAAAAATGTTGGCATTTATCACATCTCTTAGCATAGGCTATACAATCAGCCCTCATCGTTGGCCAGTAGTATCCCTACGTCATCACCCTTTGCAAAAGTGTTCGACCTGCTACATGGGCTCCACAAGACCCTTCATGGATCTCTTCAATCAATTCTTTCACCTCGGAGGGATGTACACATCTTTGCAAACCTGCCATAATTCCTCGTCTATACAAAACACCATTAGTTAGTACATACCGAGCAGCTTTAAACTTCAATTTCTTGGCAGCGATCTTATCCTCCGGTAATTCTCCTTCCTCGACATATGCCCTGATGGGATCCATCCAAGATGGTCCTAAATCAAGAGTAATAATATTCATCGTCAGGTCTTCATCTATGCTTCGACTTTCTAACACCTCAATTGGTATCGTTCTTCGCAACTCGGTACGAGTAGCTGATGCTAGTCGGGCCAGTGCGTCTGCTTGTGCATTTTCCATTCTTGGTTTTCTGATCAACTTAATGGCATCAAATTCTGCCAACAACTCCATTGCCTTTGCATGATACTTGACCATTAATTCTCCTTTAACTGCATACGTTCCCATCATCTGATTCACAATTAATTGAGAATCACTAAATACTATCACTTGTTGCGCTTCCATAATCTTTGCTAAATTAAGACCTGCTATCAAGGCTTCATACTCAACCTCATTATTGGAAGCTTTGAATTGGAATCGTAAGGCATATTCCACGTCAATCTCGTCTAGGGTGTTCAAAACAATACCTGCCCCACAACCTGTTGTGCAAGATGACCCATCTACATATAATCTCCATGTAGGTAACTCGTCTTCAAATTTTTTATCTGACAGAGTTCCTCGGTGAAATATCTGTTTCCCCTGGTATTTTTCGTTCTTCGTCGATCATCTCTTCTCGCCCTTTTACCAACCGGAGTTGGTCTGGTTTTGAATTTGATGATCCTTCTACATCCACAAGCCTTTTTACCAACCGGAGTTGATCTATACTTATGTCTGTTGATCGTGTAACATCCACAGGTTGGTCAGCGATCAACTTTTTCTCCTCGGGGGTATCAGGATATGTAAATTTTGCTATAAAGTCTGCTACGGCCTGCCCTTTTAATGATGATCTGGGTTCATACACAATATCATATTCACCGAGCTCTATTGCCCAATACATCAGTCTTCCTGATTTTTCTGGCTTATGAAGGGCTTGTCTCAATGGCATGTCGGTATATACGACGATGGTATGGGCCTGGAAATAAGGCCTCATTATTCTAATTGCTTCAATTAATGCCAATGCCAATTTTTCCAGCTTCGGGTACCTGATCTCTGCACCTCGGAAAGCCTTACTTGTGTTATAAATTGGCTTCTGAATTCCATTCTCCATTCTGATCAATGCCGAGATGACTTCATTCTCTGATACTTCCAGGTACAAGAACAACTTTTCTCCCATTACTGGCCTGGACAACAGTGGAGGTGCTCCCAGATATTTCTTCAAGTCTTGAAAGGATTTTTCACACTCATCATTCCACTCGAAAGTTTTTCAAAGTGTTTTGAAGAATGGGAGGCATCTATCAGTTGCTCGGGATATAAATATGTTGAGCGCTGCAACTCGTCCCGTAAGACTCTGTACCTCTTTCTTCGTCGTTGGAGATCGCAACCCTAAGAGAGCTTTGATCTTTACTGGATTTGCCTCAATGCCTCGCTAGTTGACGATGTACCCGAGGAACATTCCTTCTCGTACTCCAAAGGTGCACTTCGTCGGGTTGAGCTTCATCTGGTATTTATCCAGTTGATCAAAGGTCTGACCTAAGTCAACTAGATGATCCGCAGCTTTCTTGCTCTTTGTCAGCATATCGTCAACATAGACCTCCATATTTAAACTGATTTGTTCAGCAAAAACTTTGTTCATCAGCCGCTGGTATGTCGCTCCTGCATTTTTCAAACCAAAAGGCATAACATTATAACAATAAGTTCCTCTAGGGGTAATGAAAGAAGTGATTTCCCTGTCTTCAGGTTTCATTTTGATCTAGTTGTAACCAGAGTAACCATCCATGAAGCTGAGCAGCTCGTGTCCCGAGGTAGCATCCACTAGTTGATCAATTCTGGGCAATGGAAAATGATCCTTTGGGCATGCCTTGTTGAGATCAGTGAAATCAACACACATTCTCTATTTATTGTTTTTCTTCTTCACCATTACCACATTTGCCAACCAGTCTGGATACTTCACATCTTCAATGAATTGGGCTTTCTGGAGCTTCTCGACCTCCTTTTGTATAGCTTGATTCTTCTCGGGACTAAATACTCTTCTTCTTTGCTTTACAGGCTTGATCTCCTTATTCACATTAAGCTCGTGACATAAGAAGTTTGGATCTATTCTTGGCATGTCTTCATGACTCCACGCAAAAGTTTTCTTCCTGTTTCTCAAGAAAGTTATCAACTCCTGTTTTATTGAAGCATCTAACGACGAACCTATCTAGGTTACTCGTTCAGGATGCTCGTCGTCCAGAATAACATTTTCTGTAAATTCCACCACCTGTCCTTTTACAAGTTGGGATTCATCTCTAGGATCAAGTGTTTCGATTTCTGTACCTTCATCCACTTGGTAGGTAGTAGTCTTTCTCCTTGATTCTTCAAGCTCCTCTTGCTCGGAAGATGAATAATAGCATTCCCGAGCTACTTTTTGATCACCTTTCACAACTCCTACTCCGAAATTTGTAGGGAATTTTAAGCACTGATGTACTGTAGATGGGATTGCTTCGAACTTCTTCAAACCAACTCTTCCCATGATGATGTTGTAAGCTGACTGCACATTCTTATCCATCACAAAGAAGCGTATTTTTTCTGTTCGAAAAGCAGGCCAAGTTCCAATGAATATATCCAACTTGATCGTCCCAAGTGGAAAGACTTTCTCGCCAGCAAAACCCAATAGCGGTCTGTGATAAGGTTCCAATTGAGATAATTTCAAATTTAAACTGTCAAAGCATGAATAGTACATGATGTCTGCCGAACTACCATTATCTACCAGCACCCTTGAGATCACTACTTATTTCATCCTTATTTTGATCACCAACGGGTCATCGTGAGGGTAAAGAACACCTGCAAGGTCGTTTTTTGAAAAACCGATGACCAGCTTTTCTTTGTTTACCTTCCTCGGGCGATCCTCTTCAGCCAAATTTATTCGTTGAATGTATGAGCAAGCCTGAGCCTCACCGAGGTAAGCTTTTCTTTCTGCAGTAAGGTCTCCTCCTCCTGCATCTCCTCCTGTAATGACATTACAATCAAATGACCCAAAGCGTATTGAAAATACCTCTTGTTCTGGCTGCCTTGGTTTCTTGGGAAGATCGGGATCATCTTCTGTATCATCTTCATGATCCCTTTTATTTTTCTCCTCTACTCGACGAGGAGATCTAGACCTTTCTCTAGTTCGGTCATTATTCCTTCTTTCGCCTCCCCGATCAACATACTTCGCTAGCTTCCCTATGTGGATGAGTGTTTCAATCTCGTTCTGAAGAGCTATGCAATTTTTGGTCATATGGTCGTGATCCTTATGGAATTCACAATATTTCTCCCTATTCCTCAGGTTAGGGTCTGACCTCAGTTTCTTTGGCCACTTTACTTCCTCGTTATTCTTGATTTCTTCCAAGACATGATTAATACCCATTTTCAAAGGAGTATAATTATCAAATTTCTTCAGGACTTCCCATGACGATTTATTATTCTTGGAATGCTTGTCACCGCCATTGCCCTTATGCTCTTTCTTCTTGGATTTGTCGTCTTCCACCTTGGTTTCTTTATCCATATTCTTCTTCGCAGCCATCGCATCCTCGGCATTCATGATTTTGGTCGCTTTCGCCATCAACTCTGACGTAGTTGTAGGTGGATCTTTGGCCAAAGTGTAATACAACTTGTTAGGCAACAACCCACTCATCAAGGCGGTGATTACTGTCTTTTCTTCATAATCTATGACTTCCAGTTTCTCGTTATTGCAACGAGTTATGTAATCTCTAGTACTCTCAACAGATTTTTGTCTAACACTTAACAAGTGTGCTTCTCTTTTTACTGGCATTTCCCCAAAACAGAAATTGCCGATGAACAACTCGGCCAACTGAAAGAAAGTTGAAATCTTACCCCGAGGAAGATTGTTGTACCATATCTGGGCAGATCCAGTAAGAGTTCTCGAGAATGCTCTGCATCTCATCTCGTCGAGGACAGCATAGATGTCGGCATCAGCTTGATATTGCTCTATGTGTAGAACAGGATCTGTCTTTCCATCATATTTGGGGGTCACCACTGGTGCTTTAAACTTTGACGGGGTAGGAAAACCCACAATGGCCTGGACAAAAGGTGTCCCTTGAACAAAAGTTCATTGTAAGGGATTCTTCGCCTTAGCCATTTCTCCCAATCTATCCTCCAAGCGCTGAATGGAACCCTTCCACGCATCGTTTCCTTCCCCGGGCTTATTAGTTTGAGCAATTGATTGTTCTAATGTGGCCTCTTGAGATCTATCTTGACGAGCAACTGGTCATGATTGTGCTGATCCTTCTCTTAGATCTGATGGTCGTTGAAAACTCCTCGACATGGTCTTAGGTGGACTTCTATTCCTCCTAGGGCCTGATCGACTGAAAGGAGACACCCTACTAAGTCTTTCCAAGGCACTGGGTCTTTCTGGAGAGAGAGTGATACGTTGATCAATATCTGTAGCCCTTATTGACGAAGTTCGCCCAGGTTGATAAGAAAAATCATCAGATTCCTCATTACGATATGACTCAGCACGCCTGGATCGTGAAGGAAGTAAATAAGTTTGCCTCTGACCACTTCGTTGTCCTGAACGTGCAGGTGCACCGCCATGAAGGGTATGTATGAGTTGCCTCATTATTTCCTGCATGGCGATTTGTCCTTGAGCCATATTCGTCATAATCCTAGCCAGATCTGGAGGTGCAGAGGGATTTAGAGGATTTCCAGCATTTCGATTGCTGGATTCCGGGTTATCTGCCATTGATGATGAATGATTTTCGGTGAAAAACGATAATAACAATCGTTCCCATAGACGACGCCAATCTGTTGATGTAAAAAATTAGATTACTCTAATTATTCAATCACAGATAAATAAATGAGACAAGATATTTTAAAGTGGTTCAGCCTTATTTGAATGGCCTACATCCACTGTTATGTTATTGCTGAGTGTTTGGGAATTCTCGATTACAAGTTCTATCAAGAAATTCTGGTCCCTTTGAATGAGCGTGATACAAGGTATTTATAGCCCTTAGGCTGTACATGAAAGGGTGATACATTAAATGATATACATATGAAAGGGTGACTCATTTAATGCTCTTCAAGCGTGTGCGTTAAGATGATAAGCATTCAATGAATAGTTAAACTGTTGATTATCTGGTCAATCAATGCTGTGGTCGAGATGCAGCTCAAACCGCCTTAGTTGCTCATCGTCCAAGAGTTCCTCGGAGCACTGGAGTTCCTCGGAGGACAAGAGTTCCTCAGAGGGCTGGTGTTCCTCGGAAGACTGGTGTTCCTCGGAGTACACCTGTTGCTCGGAATGAGTATGTTGGTCGGGGGAATGATCTTCCTCGTTGCTATTGTGCCACGTAGAATGACACGTGTCTTCTTATTATTCGTCCATATCAGCATACTAATTTTGGTATCAACAAGCATAAATTCCCCTCTTTTAAATGTTAATGCACCATTAAAATGACTCGAAACCACATAATTGAGTCATAACGCGTCAAAAGTGCCCGAAACTCAAAAATACAACTTGGCACATATTTTGACTATCTCGACTATTCTAAAAATAACCGCACCCCCTATTTTGGCATTCGGAATAACATGAACTATTTTTGTGTTCCAACTTCATTTTATTTCATTAATTATACTCCAATCTATATATGAGTCATAACCGTCGTTTTACATATAACGACTCAATAAAACACAATATAATGCTATTTACCTTCTCATAGTGGTAAATAGACAAACCATAATAAATAGTATCCCTTAATATCACGGAAAATAATATTTACTCCAACTTCCCCTAGTTTATAAAATTATCCCATCAGGCAAAATAATATAAAATAGTCGCTCAAAATTCTGGTTTGTTACAAATGTGACATTGTGGGTGTCTATTTTTTATTGTAAGGTATAAGTTTTAGTCACTAATGCAGTGTTTTGGGGAGGTGGTGCTAGTGACAACAAATGGAGGTGCTTTTAGTGTAACAATATAATTTGCCTCATATGTATTCTTTAACCATCTCCCACATGTATTATTTCTTCCCTATATGCAAGTATCATTTTCTTTATGCTATTTTATTCTCAATCGGGCATCGTGTAGGTTGCATGCTAGGATTTCTAATAAAATGTAGTACTTTATGACTCTCGCGCTATTCCACGTGAAAATTTTTAGACAATTGAATTTATTTCCTTTAGTTCTCTCTAAGTAGACAATATAGGGTGTTTTTAAATGTGCATGTTCGCATCTCATCATTGACACTTTTTTTTCTTCTTCATTTTTTCTATTTTTTGTCCCATAAGTTTCACCTCGTCAATTTTAAGAACATGTACAAATACATCTCTCTCTCTAAACTTCATGGTTCAACTTTTGATGTTAACCTAATAACTTGGTGGTTCATCTTCTTCTTATAAATAACATTTTGTCTTATTTTAGCATGCGATAGTTCAATTTTCTTCACCCTTATTTTACTTACCTATATTCTTTAGCTGTTTTGTATGTCACGTGGTGTGGTACATGTCCATATGACAAGTAATCAAGACAGATCATATTGTTGATGCTTATCATGAACATTGAGTCACGAGGGGTTAGGGACTGGGTAAGAATTAATGTATATGATGATGTTTTTTTTTTATCCCATTCTTTATGTTGGATTATTTTGATTTTTTATTATGAGTAGTTTTTGGGTTAGTCATGAAATTGAGAAAAGGGAAGATTTTCAAGAACAAATCTCTAATTTTCAAATTTTAGGTTTGGGAAAATGTAATCTATGTATTTTATAGTGATTAAAGATATTCCTCACGACATGATTATACGTCAACGATAGAGAGGCATCAAAACGACATCAAAACCACCATCACACCAAAGTACAAGCCAAACAACCAGTAGTATAAGTGGAAAAATTATATTTTAAAATAGAAAATTAATTTAGCTTTGGTGGATCTTTAATCTTTTTTATTTATAAGAGTTTAAAAGGCTTTGTATGAGTGTGTATGTACAATATTTTTAACGACATACTTTTAGTGACACCTAAAAATATCTCTAAAGTTTTTTCGACTATAGGGGTTCCCTAAAAAGAGTAAAATAGAAAATAGGGTGTTCCAACTTGTGGACCTCGCAAGCCTTGAGTGGCCTAGCAGCGAAACCAGACCCTACCGATCACAACGTATTTAGTCCCGATTGCAACTTTCACCTTTATCGTCGCGGCCTAGTTTTTAGCACCCGCGTGTCTGCTTTAGGGATATGTATAATATATCTCATTTTAAAACTGATTCACAACTATTTATTATCTTGAAAAACTTATTTAAGAGGAATTTCATGACTAATTTTTCAAGTACTCAAGTTTTGTTTTCTAAGAAATTTTGTGAGCTCTTTTAACTCTGAAATCTCGTCTTTTACTTGGTATTTCTGTTAATTTTGGTGTTTTAGAAACACTTTTGAACATTAAAATCAATATATTAATGTTGTTTGCTAAAATGTAAGTTTCCCACATATTATGATCAATTTGTGTTTATTTGGCTTTTGTTGCAATCTGTAGGATGGTTGCCGTACTAGGGTCTATGAATAACTAGAAAGGGTGAGGCGTGACCCGCTTTAATGGACTCTGCCTTCAAGATTTTTTAAGAGCTTTTAGAGCAGCACCTTGTAAAACCTTGTCCTCTTGGTAAAAATGTAACCAAAGTAATAACTACTTCCTGCAAGAAGATGAGTTTCAAAATACTAATAGTAGCTTTTTCTCAAAAGAAACTCATGAGAATGATGGCTATCAGTGTGGAGTGAAGGAATAAGGAACTTAGCACTTATAGAGAGAGCAGGGCGAGAACACTAGGTAGTTGGGATGATTTTGACATGTAACGTTATGACTTGAGTTCCGATTATTACTTGACCTTGCCTAAGGTAACTATTTATACTTGAGAACTAGGGCTGAGTTGGTACTTTTGTGTGCCAAAACTGAGGGGGTTGGTGAGTAACAAGGTCTGCAATGTACCGTTTGTCCCTACCTGTGTGTAACTATCTGTCCCCTCTGACTGGTGCCACCGGGTGTAAACTAAAGACAAAAAGCAGATATGTCTACACTTGTGGACAAAATGTTTGATTTGGTAAATATCTTTTAAAAAGGTAACTTAATATACAAACTTTGTAAACTTGAGAAGTGTCTCAAGAACCACCTCTTTTTAAATCTTCTATAAACTTGAGAGAGGTCACAAGGAGCACCTCCCCTAAAATCATTTTATAAACTTGAGGAGAGATATCAAGGAGCCTCTAAAATCATTTATAAACTTGAGGAGAGGTCTCAAGGACCACCGCCTCTAAAATCATTTTATAAATTGTTCATTTCTTGTGAGAAACCTCTTGGTTGCTTACTTCAGTTATGACTATGTATGACTATGCAAGAACTGGGTGACCCCCAGGGTCTATCTACTAGTGTTCTCTCAATCGTAAAGAGCTAAGTGGTTGAGCTTGCTCAACAAACCTTGTTCCTCAGTCGCCAATCCAAAACTCCCAAGAGATATCAACTTGACTTTTGAGCCTTTCTTGCTCAACCAGGCTACCTGTATAAGAAAGTAACATATAAGTACTTTAATATATATTTGAGTTATAAATCTTGGGGAGGATTTCTCTCTAGGTGGACCTCCTCACCCACTAGTTGTTTTCAGTAAGGAATTTGAACTTCTGGGGACGAGGAAATCCTCATGGTGGGATTCCTTATCCAAACTTTATTCCTGTAACTTTTGAACATTTAAAGACGAGGAGCCACTTGTGGTGGGTCTCCTCGCCCAAACTTCATTACTATGTTTTTGGAGTCATATGGGATGAGGAGCCCTTCGTGGTGGGCCTCCTCGCCCAAGTTCAATTTCTGCGAACTTTGGGTAACTTGGGAGGAGGAGTCCTTACTAGTGGGCCTCTTTGCCCAAGTTCAATTTCTGTGAACTTTGGATAAATTGGGACGAGGAGCCTTTCTTGATGTCCCTCATCTCCCAAATTCCATTTATATGAACTTTGGATAAATGGGTATGAGGATCCCTTCCTTGTGGCCTTCCTCGCCCAAGTTTCATTTATGGGAACTTTTAGTTTCTTGGGATAAGGAGACCTTCTTGGTGGGCCTCCTCGCCCAACTTTACTTTTGTCTTATCCGGGTCACTTCTTTGGGGGGTTGCTTATGGTGAGCCTCCCCCTCTCCAATCGATCCAGGTCTCCTAATTGTTTGGGCAATTGGGTGTGTACCCCTCTACATTAGTCCCCTCATACAAAAATCTATGTGTTGGGTATACCAAAGATTTTTGTACACAATGATTCATTATTTATTAGAATATGAACAGTATACCTCGATTTGATGATGATACTGTCGCATTAATTAACCTGTCACCTCAGCCTACTTTTATGGTCTTGAGGTGATATGTGTCAGATGGGTAACACACATCTCATCATTGGGGAAATGTTATGCTCTCTTTTTGATTGGAAGTTTGCGTGTGGCTAAATAGGGTATAAAAAACCCTTTTAAACCTCCCTTTCTTTTTCACCTTGGCATTTTGAGTTCAAATTGTAAGATTTTTAGATAGAGGGAGAAAAGAACATAAAAGCTTCTATAGCCTCCATCTTTCCGTCCCTTTTTCTTCACTGCAAATGACATTTTCATCTACTCAAAACCCTTCTTCCACCATCGCTACTGCCACTAGCGAGGTGCTAGTGGGTGTGGTACCCATCTCTGTCACTGTATCGACCGTTTTGGCCACCGAAGCCACCACCATCACCTCTGTGATTTTGGATACTATTTCTGAGGGTTTTTGTGGTTCGATTATCGGGATGCCCACAAGGGGGTTTCCTCGTCTGCTGGGATGCCTGTGAGAAGGGGTTCCTCGCCTTCTGGGATGCTCGAAATGAGGGCCTCCTCATTTTTTGCAACTCTCGAAATAGGAGCCTCCCCGTCTGTTGGGATGCTCGCCACAGGGACCTCCTCGTCTGTGACCTACTCAAAATCCCAAAAGGAATACTTAGCCGCTCTTCAACAGAAGGACTTTGTCCTTTATCTCCCGATGCCTTACTTTTGGAAAGGGGATACTTTCATGACCTCGCTTGCAAATTTCGAGCAAGAGTTTGTGGCCAAGATAAAGAAGCAACCCCAAGTGGGTCTAAGTGAGTCTTCTGACTTTACCATTGTCTTACCTGATCCAATACTTAGGGTGAGAGTAGACAAGGGTGGATTTCCCCATTCCAACATTAAAGTCAAGTCATGTGGGGTTTCCACGGAGGAATGGAGTCTCTGGGTGGATCATGTCTTGTTCACCCCCTCGCACAGAGTTATTATTGAGGGACTAGGTACTTTCACCACTATTAGCAGTATCAACCATTGTTATATTGTCAAACGGTCTAGAACTTTTAATTTTCAATCTTCTCGTTGGAGTAGAGAATCTCATACTTTCATCACTAGTTGGGCGGAGTTTACCATCACTTTCGAGGATATCTTGTAGCTTTTCGCTCTTCCCTACCTGCGAAACCATGTTCTTACTGATGGTTTTTAAGATGAGGTCGAGGAACAAATGGTGGGGGATCTCCACTTTGATTTGGGTGAGTACTAGAAATATGTAGCTATCAATTGGTCTGGAATCACCAAGAATTCCTTCACCAAGTGGATGAGATACTGGTTCAAGGATTTCGAGCAGCTGCCTAAGGGTGAAAGTTTGAGCAGGGCAATGAGGAGTCAGGAGGGCCCAAAAATTAACTCCCTCGCACTCTTGGTAGCATTCATCATCACTTTTCTGAGTAGGTTTCTTCTTACAGGGAGGATATATGATTCTCCTCATGAGCTTATGTTCAAGCTTTATGTGAGTCTTATTCGAGGGAGGGCAATCCCCCCCCCCCCCCCCCCCCCGCAGTTCTAACCTCGGGGTATTTATACACTTGATTAGACAGGGCTCATGTGGATGTTGAGCGCTCTTATGGTCGTTATGATGCTATCAATTTTGCCAATACGTTCATCATTGTGTCCTTTCTATTTGAGATATTTCCTAATTTTGTCCCACAGTCTAGGGCTTGCCACAAAAGGGTTGTTCGTGCTGCAAGATGGCACAAGAGGACTCCTAAGACTTCCCTGGGGTCAATGATAGACAGTGTTGATGAGTTTTCCTTTAGACCTTACTGCAAGAATGTTGGAGGTATATTTTCTTAGCACTCCTTCCCTGCTTTTGGGGGCACTTTCTATTGCCCTGCCGATGCTGAGTCTGTTGCTGACTGCCCCCATATTTTTGTTGTTGTTATTCTTCTTCCATGCACCTTGCCTTCTCTGACTGACTTGGGACAAGGTGTGTATCTCTACCACTCTGAAAGAATGAGGAGGTAGTTTGTTATGATTATGGGGTTCATACTCCTATTTACCCTTCCAGCACCTCCCCCTTCAAGCTATACCTTAAGGCTTTTGTTAATTTCATGTTTGAGTGGGTGGTAGATAAAGTTGGCCACCTGGGCAACCTATTTGTACCCTCTCTAGATTACCTACCTTATTTTACTCTCTTGTGTTTTACTTTGTGGCAAAGGCAGGTCCTTTTGATTCAAAACTATGTGAGGGACGTCCCTCATAAAACTATTTCCATAAAAATTCTCCAAAACGACAGGTGCATGGGTAAGAGGACCCAAAAGTCACCATGGCACCGGAGCACCATCTCCAAGGCTACACTCGAGAAGCTCACTCCAATCCTAGTGAGGCCTCTGCTCGACGAGTTCATTTATTCTAAGCAACCTGATCCTCAACCTACTAGGCCCAAATCAAAAGGTATAACACGAGCCTCTGCTACTTCAAAGAGGAAGCATCCTAATGTGTATGTTTCTAACTTTGTAACAGCTACCACTCCCCTGCTACCACTATTACTCCCACTGTTGATAATGTTTCCCTAACTCTCCCCCTCCCTCCGCAGTAAGAACCAGAGGGAGCGGGAAGAAGAAAACTAGTGCTCAGGTTGTTGCTCCCTCTCCTGCACCTATTTAAGGGTCTGACACTGATGACCCTGGGGTAGAGGAGACATATAGGACTGTGTAAGAGCAGGGCTATAAATCCCTAGTGTTATATGCTGAAGAGCCTCATGTTACTTTTATTCCCATCGGTGAAGGTACTACACCTCAATTCTTTTACTTAATGAAATTGACTTTCATGGGGTTTCACTTATTGGTTACCCTTCTCTATTATTTGCAGAGGAACTAGTCGATTATAAAAGCATTCCCTCCTATGATGATGATGGTTCTTCATCGAATGAGATGAGTGTCATTGATCCTTATGATGATCAACAACCTGATACTTCTTTGGTACCATTTTTGGGGGAGTCTTCCAGTGAAGGTGCTATGATAGACTCTCCATCCGCCAGTAGTCTTACTACCGAACATCTACCATATGGGCAGACTACCCATTCTATCGCTGTAAGTATTTTCTTTTAACCTCTTTAGTACTGTTTTATTATTTATTTACATATACTTAATTCAGTTATGAATTTTCTTTATCTTTGTGATATTTGTGAGGGTGCCTCTATTGCCGTGAGTGGTCCATCACCTCCGCCTCCTACTTAGGGGAATTTTCCTAGGTCCACGAGTTCTATGTTAGTCTCCTCCTTGGGACTATATAGGGAGGTTTAGCACTTCCCTCTTACTCATTCATTATTCTCTTTTCTTTTTTGTTTTACTAATACGTTATCTGCTCTTGTCTCATTTTTTCACCCTGCTACTGTATTCCTAACAACAACGAGGACTTCTTTTGTGTCATCTTCTTCAGTCCAGGTAAGCATTATCTCTTTTGAGACATATCTTTTAAAGTTTTTTACTTTTTTTACTCATAGGTGACTGTTTCTCTTGGTCTCCTTTCTTCACCTCCCCCGTCTCCTGTAGTGAGAGGTTCTTCCATCAGGCTGTGCGAGGTACTTTAAGTCTGTCTCCTTTATTGTCATTCTTTATTCTGTTATACTTTCTACATCCATGATTGTATTGTCTTTGTTTATTTTTATTCTAGGGACCTTCATTCAGTCCCCCTTCCTCTATTGGGGGAATAGCATCGTTTACGGGAGGTACTGTCCCAGGTTTATCGCCTTCAGAGAGGATTCTTATCTCCCGGTTCTTTATGACCTTGGACAATAGGCCTTACATTCAACCTATATCTTTGAGGCCAATTTTCACTATTGCATCAGCGATCATGTTACATAGGTTAGCTCCACCTCTCAGGTATTACTTATTATTGTTAGGATTCATTTCTTTCTTTATCTATGTTTGGTTCTTTGCTAATTTTGCAATGATTAGGCCACTTCATCTGTTGCGACCATTCTGTCGGTCATCTTCCCGCCTTCTTCTTTTGAAGGGCTTCAGGTGCGCCTATTTTGAATCTTTCGTCTTTTGACTCATTTTTCTTTGCCATTGGGATTTTATTCTCATACTTAGTTCATGTTTGTTTATACGCCAGTTGGTTAGTGATACCACTTCATCACTTATTTCTCTGGTTCCCCCTCCAGTATAAGTAGACCCTACTACTACTGGGTAAGCTCTAACAATTATTATCTCTGTGGGAGGCATCATTATAGCACCTCTCCTAGTAGTTATGCTAACTTGTCTTTACTTATCTTTTATATGGTTTTTCCTTCATTACTACAAACAACTCATAATTTTTCATATCTTTCTTCTATTTATAGAGTGGCATTATTGAGACCTCTTATTCTGTTGTGCCCGTGGTGAGGGTTACAGAGACAGCTTCTAAGGCACCATCCACGAGTCTGCCCTTATCTTCTATAGGGGAAGATGCTTGAGCCAACCTAGCTGAAATCCCCTTATCCGAGGGGATTGTTGCTAGTTCTGCAGGAGCAACTTTAGTGGTATGCTAGTCTTTACATATCTATTTATTAATTACATATTTTCATACTTTGTAGTTTCTTCTAATACATCTGTAGATGTGGTCTCTTTACTTGTCGGACCTATATTTCGAATCTCAGGTTAGCCCTCTACCAGTTTTTGTGCCTGAGGAGGCCCTGGTCAGTGTCCTAGAGGAGACTACTTCGGTATGTACAATGTCACATATTCTTCTTTTTATCAACTTGGATTATCTATGTATGAGTTTATTGACATCCTATGACCTTGTCATTTCACAGGTTAGTATCACTCCTGCTCCTGATGCTGACGAGTCTCTGGTGGGTGTCTCAGTGGGGAGCTGCCAGGTAAACACTTGGTCTACTCAAACCTTTGAGCTTACGTTTTTGTGTAAGCACTTGCTGACACTAACCTGTTTCCCTGTTTTCAGTTTAGCGTCATGATTGTTCTGTGAGTGAGGTAGTATACTGTCACACCTTACTCTATTCTTTACTCCCCTTTTGATTCTTGCTTTTACTGTGTAAGTGGGCTCACCTTCACATTCATATTTCCTTATTTTCAGGTAAGTGAGGCAGCCATCCCTAGATCTGTGGGACCTATGGCGAGTGCTATAATGTGAACTCCCTAGGTATTAAATTGTCATACCTGGGTAGTTTCTTTATGTTAAAGTTGGTACATTTCTCTTTTTCCTTAGCAAAAGAAAATGCTAATGCTTTCCTATTTTCTATTAGGCTGGTGCTTAGGGTCATATAGTGTCTCATCATTTTGGTGTCATCATATTGACTCCCCTGGATTATGAGGTAAGATTTTCAAAATCTTTATTTTAATTTGAGCATGGGTACTCCACCACCTACTACTTATCTTCTTTATGACTTATTTCCTTTTACTTTTCTTTCTATAGGATTCGGTTGGTGAGCCGGTTCCGGTGAGGATTCTTTTATTCCTCTTTTGGATCTTGAGTCACATAACATAATCTATGACGATATTGAGGTAGAGTCTCCTGCTGATTTGATGTGAGTGATGTGGTGTTTAGAACTTCCTTCTAGGTTCCACGCACAGGAGCGAGAGGTGTTAAAGATGCTTCTAGAGCACCACCCCGACACTTTTACTTATCAGAGCATCCTCAACATTAATTTCCTTACAGTATTCAACCTTTCATATTGCTATGACTACTCAAAGGGTTGCATTGTTCCTGCAGGCTCTTCATGATCTTCAACACTTTTATCACTTTTAGCTGGATTGGATTGATGCTTCGGTTCGTAATTTTCTTGGTGTCACCTTTAGAAAGATGATGAAGCATCACACTTCCAGGAAAACTAGGGAGAAGTAGCGTCAGGCTGAGGTGCCTCGTATTCAGACTCAGATTCAATCCCTCCAAGATAAAATGACCAAGCTAGGGGTGGTGCTATTGAGGATGAGACCCGAATGGCTAGATTAGAGGAACAACTTATTAAGGAGGTTGGTCCTTCTCATAGAGACCTGCGCTCCCGACATGATTTATTTTTCATGTTGTCTAGTGGGTAGATAGCCTTATTATCTAGACTTCCTTTTGTACACTTTACATATGTAAAGAGATTTGTCATTATTAATGAAAAATTATTTTGTTGATTTCTATCATGTTGTTCATCTGCTTCTATCTGGACTTTGATGTCTACTTACTATGGCCTGCTATAATTTTCTGTGGCCATTTGATTTGTTTGAATTGCCCATGTATTATGGGGTACTTGCATATTTTTGAGCGAGTTAAGAGTTTTGGAGCTGCCCCCTCTAATTGTGGGGTACTTGCATATTTTATGAGCAAGTTAACATTTTTAGACTGACCCCTTTAACTGTGGGGTACTTGCATATTTTCTTAGCAAGCTAACCTTTTTGTTTAGATCTGTCTCCTCTAACTATGGAGTACTTGCATATTATCTAAGAAAGTTAATATTCTAAGATCTGTCCCCTTTAACTGTAGGGTACTTTCATGTTATCTTAGAAAATTAACATTTTCTTTTTAGAGATGCCCCTTCTAACTATGGGGACATTTTATTATGCACATTCACTTCTTAGCGGATAACTGGGAGAAGGGTGGTAGGTCTTCTCCTTCCCTTAAACTTTGAATGCAAAACAAATTAGAGCAGGGGGGGGGGTGTAGGTATCCTTTCTCCCCAGTTTTTTTTTAACTGGTCAAGTAAAGCTTTTCTTTGAGAACGGAGGTTAACACTGGTTATCTAGACAATTTCGTTGTAAAAAACTATTTATTATATATTTTTTTATTATGACTTGGAGGTTGTGCTTCTAATGGTTTGATGAAAAGATTAAAATCATTTGTCTAATATGCTTGGAGAGACTTTTCTCAATATACTTTTCTCTCTGGATGGATGTACCACTCAAGTGTAGTGTGAAAAGTTCTCTATATCTTGGACTCTCTTTTAAGCTAGTAGAGAGTGTTTATAAAAAATGATATATTGACGAATCTACCTCATGCAGTTGGTAAGAAGACAAAATAAAAATTATCATGCAAGTTATAAATAAAGTTGCTTTTCATTTCTTTTCTTTTTTTGTATTGATTATAAAGTTGTGTTTGCTCTATCATTTTTTTCCCAAAAAAAAATCTGATGCTAGAGCAATCCGCTCATATTCTCTAACAGAAATGAATTTTTGGCAAAACTAGGTATAATACATTTTCATCCACTTGTAGTTGATGAACTGAAGCCAGTCACTCTCTAGCTCCGAAATCTGATAATAACTCGACTTGCCTACCCCCCTTACTACAAATGGGCCTTCCCAGTTGGGTTTGAACTTTTATGCCAATATTCTACGGAGATGGTGAATGGATGCTCGTAGGACCAAGTCTCCCACATAGAACTACCTAATCTTGACCAAATTTTCATAGGCTCCGGACAACTGCATGTTGTAGACTTTAAAGTTCTTTTTCGCCTTGTCTCTATGTTCGTCTAGTGCCTCCAGCTTCACATGTCGGGGGTCAGGGATGAGTCCGTTACTTAAAGCAACTCTGGATGAGGGTACCACCAACTCCACTAGTATGATATCTTCGATCCCATACACCAATGAGAATGGGGTAAACTTGGTCGGTTTCCTCTTTGAAGTATGATGAGCCCATAGTACCATGGTTAGCTTCTCATCCTATGCCTTAGGTATGTCCTTATGCATAATCTTCAAGATATTAATCAGAGTCTTATTGACGACCTTTTCTTGTCCATTAACCTTAGGGTGGGATGTGGTTGAGATGTTATGCTCAATCTTGTAGTTGCCTGTGATGATGGTCATCTCCTTGCATACGGACTGTTTCCCATTATCTGTTAGAATCACCTTGGGTATACCAAACCTTCATATGATATATTCCTTAATAAACTGGGATACCACTTGGTCATTCACTCTCCTTATAGGGATGGATTCTGCCCATTTAGTGTACAATTATGTAGCCACAATGATAAAAGCTTTGCCATGAGAAGTTGTGCTGATTTTTCCAACTAAGTTAAATGCCCATGTGTGGAAAGGGTAGGGAGTTGCTAGGCTTTGTAAGTTGACTAAAGGGGCATGTACCATATTTCCATGTACTTTACAAGCTTGTATTTTCTTCACATAAGTAATCGAGTCAGCCTCTATGGTTGGCCAGTAGTATCCCAATGTCATAAGTTGATCATATAGTTTGACACCTCCCATGTGGAAGGGCTCATGAGCTTCCTTCAGTACTCTCCATGTGTCTTCGTTAGCTATGCACTTCAGTGCCTTCTCATTGTAGAATTTTCTATAGAGCTCTCCTTCCACCAAGTAAAAATGGGCTATCCTCTTTTGAAGATAAATTTCATCCTCTCTCTTCGTGGGAAACTCAACGTCTTTCAGATACACTATGTACGGTTCCCTCCAATCTTTTAAGGCCTCTATAAAGTTAACTTATGTTGACTGGTCAAAATGGGATTGGCACTTTAAACAACCTTGTTGCATATGAGCAACCTCTGCGCTCATGGTGGGCTAATAGTATACCCCCCCCCCCCCCCCCCCCCGTTGGAACTGACGATAAAGGGGAATATTAGTATCCTCGCAATGCTTTTCGTACACTTTTGTCAACCTTTCTTTTACTTATTATTCTCCAACACACCTTGATAAGAACCATCCAGGGCTTTTGAAATAAAGTCTTCCCTGTAGCAGGTGGTAGTTATACAACTCTAACATCTTCATAGTCCCCTCTCTTATCTATAGCTGCTTCACAACCACGTGCCTCCAATCTTTCGGCTTATGGCCAGGGAACAAAGACTTCACTGTAGTAGGTATTATTCTTTGTCGTACTGTGATTATTGCTTCAGGCTCATCCATTTTAAACTTCTTTGTTATCGTATATAAGGCATAAGGGTTCCTGTTCCTTATTTTTGCATACCTCTTAATGGTTACTTCTAAGAACTATCCCAACAATCTTTAGATGAGGTATCTGTAGGGTGCCAAGTTAGCATGTTTGAGGGCAAACTACCCATTAGCCTGTTTCACTACTAGGTTAGAATCCCCTCTTATGCATAGAACCTTGGCGCCTTTTTTGAGTGCTTCTAATATTCCCAAAATGAGGTCCTCATACTCAACCTCATTGTTTGATCACTTGGAGTCTAACTTGAAGGAAAGGGTGATCTTCTCCTTTACTATTTGAAAGTATAAGGCCACCTACTATCCCTTAAGTACTATAGCCATCAAAATCCATTGCCCACTTTTCCTTCTCTTCTGCCATGCATGCTTGAAATTCTCCCCAGGTAACTCTTTATAGGGGGCTCGAAATTCCCACTTAGAAAATGGGCTAGCAGATCTTCTACTGCTTGACTGTTGATGGCTTTGGGCACTATGCATTTTAAATCATATTTTGACAAAATCAAGAACCATCTTGTTGCTCGTCCCACCAGTACCGTCCTCGCTAGGAGGTACTTGATAGGGTCACACTAAGTGACTATATGAATGGTAAAGGGTAACAGATAATGTCTTAACTTTGATCCACAAAGACTAGGGCAAGGCAGTGCATCTCTACACTAGTGTATCTAGATTATGTACCTAAGATTACTGTTGACAAGTAGTACACTGTCTTTTGTAGTCCTTCCTTTTCTTGAGCCAACAATGCTCGTATGGATCTTTTTGTTGAAGTAAGGTAGAGAAGCAGTGGCAACCCAGCTTCTGGTGGAATCATCGTGGATGGGGAGGCTAAAATTTCTTTCATCTTTTCAAAAGCTTTCGTCTTCTCATCTCCCCAAGTCCATTTAGCTTTGTCTTTTAACAATGGTATAAAAATGGGTGGGTTACCTCCTCTAGCACAGGTATGAACCTTCTCAGGTAGGACACCTTCCCAAAAGTCTCTTGAGCTTCCTTTAACTCTTAGGAGGTGGCATCATGATGGATTTATTTTTCTCACCATATACTTGCACCCCTTGCCTATTCACAACAAATCCTAAAAAAATTTCCGCTGTGACCCTGAACGCAAACTTCGAGGGGTTAATCAGCATTTTGTACTTGTGACACCTCTTAAACACTCTCTAGAGGTTTTTTATGTTCTTTATTTCTTTCTTTGATTTCACCACTAGATTGTCCACACAAAATTCTATCATATCATGAAACACATTAGGGAAAATTTCCAACGTGGTCCTTCGGTACGTGTCCCCGACATTCTTCAATCCAGATGGTATAACTGTGTTGTGGAAGTTTCCTAATGGCGTGCAGAAGGCAATCTTCTTCGTGTCCACCGGGTCCATCTTAATCTGATTGTAGCCGATGTACCCATTGATGAAACTATACATCCCATGGCCTACGGTAGCATCAACTAAGTTGTCTATGCTTGGTAGAGGAAACTCATCCTTGGGACATTCCTGATTCAGGTCGTGAAAATCCACACAAATTCAAATTTGGATCTTATCCTTATTTACCACCGGTACTATGCGGGAGAGCCACACAGCATGCTGAATAGGTTTGATGAACCCCGCTTCCAACTACTTCTCTACTTTTACTTTTATCTGCAAGTCGAGATCAACTTTTTACGTGCATGTTGCTTGCCTAATTGGAAGAGCATTGGGAAGAATTCAATCTGTGAGAGCTTACCTCTGGATATATCCCTAGCATCTTCACGTACTTCCAGGAAAACACGTCATTGAACTCTTTGAGAATGCTAACGAGCTCTTCCTCCCATTTTGGGTTCTGACTCTTGGAAATTAGAATGGGTCCACTTTCACTCCCTACTACCCCCACGTTGATCTCTTCTAACTCTTGTAGTTGTTCTTTAAGACCATCCCACATGTACTCTGGAGCCTATTTTGGTTCTCCAATGTGTTCAATGTTGTGGGATTCATCCATAACAAAACACTCTGGTTTCGAGTCGGTGCTTTCATTCCAAAACACCACCCGTGCAAATCGTTACAAATGTTAAATAACTTTCCCATTGGGTATAACCACTTTTTCGAAAGCTCGGGGAGGTTTAACCACCTCTTCCACCTTCCTCTTGCCTTTTTCTATATGGGGGATCACCCTCCCCCCAAAAAATCATGGACAGATTTCTTTGGTTGGGCTCCTCCTTTAACTACTTTCCTTTCTTTTAGGTTTTTTGTAGAGTTCTTTCTTTCCTCATCCAGCTCTGTGTAGAATGCCGCATCCACCACATGGGCCTCCTCAATGGAAAAGGGCTTCTGTGTTTCCTTGATTATGATATCTGTTCCTCAAATATTAGCTTTTGAACACTAATGGTAGGTGGAGGGCACTATGCCATGGGTATGCATCCATACCCTCCCAATGAGCAGCTAGTAAGTGGTATTAGAATTGATGACATGGAATTTGATGTGGGAAATGAAATTACCTAACTTAATTCCTAAATTCACATATCCAAGGGATTTTATTCCAGCACTATCAAATCTCGAGATCACCAATGGCTCAGGCACTATCTTCTTTTGATCGATCCCCATCTCATATAATGTACTGATTGGCATAATGTTAGTAGATGATCCTCCATCCATTAATGCTCTGGGGAATGAAACTACATTGATCATAGTTGTGACATATAATGGGCAATTGTGGAATTAAGGCACCTGCCTATATGCCTCAGAAAATACCACTTCGAAAGTATACCTTTTGATTAGCCTGCCAATCGATCCCTAAAAATTCAATGAGGGATCTCCTCGCTACTATACCGCCTCTAAAAAATTTCTTGTTATGACTACCCTGGTGTCATACGTCACTCTTATTTGGTCGAATAACCACTTGAACTTAGGGATCCTCGTTAAGGCTTCGCATTCAGAATCTATGTCCACTTCATATGTCTTGGCATTATAAACTTACTATGGCTCAGATGCCCCCTCTCATCTAGATCAATGATGACATCCACTTTGGCCTCTAGGAGGTTTACCTGCTCGATTTCTTCACCTCCATCCTCTTCTTGGTCTGGAGTGAATAACCACTCCTCGCGCTTCCTTTCTAGCTCAGTTCTCTATTTTCTGCTCAGTGATAGCCTTTCCAACTCTTCACATACTTTCTCACCACTTTTCGACTCCATCAGATCTTGGGTTGCTTATTCATCATATGCTACTACCATACTGGTAGTGGCATAATAATAAGATGGAAGTGGGTTTTCATTAATATCCATAGGAGGTATATATAAAGTATCACTGGCAACTTTCTCTCCAATAGTCCTCCTGAAGTAGTAATAGTGCTTAGTGGAGTGTTGCACCCGCTGGTGTAACTCACAATACTTAGGGTTGGCTCTGTCAACAGTTGTTGGGGTTTACCCATTCAAGCGAGGGGGACCTACTACCCCCTCTCGTACCTATGTACGATAACAATCCATATCTTCCACTACGCTGCAAGGTAGCGGTTGTGGGGCATCTTCTCCAAACTTTATCTTATTACTCGGGCTGTTGTTCATGGATCCGGAGCCTCCCTTCTTGCCTTTGGTATTTCTATCCACATACTTGACTGATTGTCTCCTCGAGACTTGAAACCTTACAGAAGTCAGTGGAAGTTGTGTCCTCTAACTCGAGGTCCTCATCTTGATTATCATGGCTATATTGTTGGGAGCCCTGGTGAACTCTCTAAAGGTTACATCTTTAGTCTCATTTGAGAGATAGATCTTGTATTCCTCTAAGAGCCCCTCAACACAGATTTGAAGAAACCTTGCCTCCACTACCTCCTCATGTACATAGAATGCTCTCTCGCGAAAGATCTTGATATATTACATTAACTCCTCCCCGTGATTTTGCACCTCTTGTGCCAAGTGTCTCGATGTGAACTCATTTTTGGTCACAATGAACTTTTGGAGGAATTGTCTATGCATTTCTTCCCACGAGGGGATGGTGTTGGTTGCCAAGTGGGAGTACCACGTGTAGGCCTTTCCTGTAAGGGTGTTCGAGAACTCCCTCAACCTCATGTTCTTGTCATTTCCATGCACTCCTAGGTACTCAGTGAACCTCTTCATGTGCTCTCTTGGGTTCTCCCCTTTGCCATTAAACTTAATGAACTTCGGTGGAATATACCCTTTTGGTTATGTCTTCTCATTCACAGTCTGAGGGTCGGGGTCTTTAGCTTCTCATATAGATGAGATGCTTATCTTTGAGAGGAGGAGAGGAGCTTCCTCACCTCCTCCATAATAACTGCTTTGGAGGGAGATTCTTCCAAACTCACGCCCTTTGTTGCTGGTGAGCTTGATGGTGCCATAACCTGCTCTGGCACCACCTTTCGTGGTGGAATCGTTTATGCTGGAATTACTGTTGGAGTGACTTCCCCTCTAGAGGGGGTAGCTGTTGGTTTTACGTCCTTGACCCAAACTTGATAGTTCTACATTATTTTACTTCAAGAAGACAAAAAACATGCTTATAATGCTCATGCCTGTCATCAGAGCTGCTGTCAGTGAGCTTGTCTACCCTCCCCAAGGAGCAGGTGTCTTTGCTCCAGTCACCACCATATCCTCCTGAGTGGTCTAATCACTTTGGGTTCCATTATCAGGTGGAATGTCTTCAAAAACTAGCTGCTTAAAAATGTTAAAACCTTCTTTGTCTATGGAAGTAAGGATACCTCCCCAGCAGAGTCTCCAAATGTAGGAGGGTAGTTGTACTAGGATATATGAATAGAGTCAGGCATTTACTACATAAAATTCATTTCATTGATGCATAAACTGCTTTAGTACATCCATAAAAAGCTACATGAGTTTTAATTTGGTATTGACATTCATGGTATTACCTCACTTAATAATACATAAAATAATAGCCAACGAGATAAAATATATCCAACCCACATAGCAAAACTTGTCTCTTCCCTTATTTTTACCCACATCAGCCTCAAGTGCCCGAATCCATCGAACAAGACTAGGAAAATTGTTATTCGATCTTCCACACATTAGAGGATCTTTCCACATAAAGTAGCCATAAGATGAATAAGAATAAGACCTTCTTCCAGGGTTAGAATATGTCCAAGATGTACGAATCGAAATCGCATTCCCACAATAGCATATTCCTTCCATGACAAGTTTCTTCCTTATTTTTCTTTCTTACTTCTTCGTGTCTTTTTCTCTTCCTTTGTCCTCTTCTTTAATCTTCTTCAAGTTCTCTTTCTTTTCTTGCAGAATGGGTTTGAACAAAGAAACTATCAAAACGATTCATTTCTACATGGAAATACCAAATTACTCTCACTTAAAACTGACATGGAGCACACGTGACCATTCTCCCACCAAAAAACAGATGCCAGTCATGTTTTTGTGCAACTTGCACTGGCAGTGAAACTATTGGGAGAGATTTTAAAAAAGTGAAAGAATCGAAGGTGAGGTGTAAGTAGGGATATAGTTCAGGTGGCCTAACTATAATTAATACTATAATATATATATGGTCTTTTGTCTACATTCTTCCCATCTATTTCATGTTAGATTCCCCAAGGATATTTCTATAGTTATCCTTTTTTACTCTAGTTTGTGATTCATGAATCATAAATACTAAGATATTTCTACGGTTATTCTTATTTCTTTAATATGCAATTACTCTGATGTATATACATTTATGTATATAGAAATTATTTATGAGAAACGATTTAAGTCCCAAAAAATCCTTTCAATCATCCTCTAAATAGTAATAAGTATTATATCTAGTGGTATCGGTCCCGTCAATATACAACTCTTTATTGTTGTTTGGGGGATGGTTGGGAGAATTTTTTGGGACTCATAGCAGTGCTCATTCTTTATCAGTCCATACTTATGTGAAATATGTTTGTCATGTACAAACATTGCGATGGGGCTTCGAGAAAGATATATCATTGAATAGGAGAAGAGTATAATGATGATGATCGTGACAATGAGTTTTAAGACTATGCTGAATCACAAAATATCCATGAACACATATTTAAAAGTTGTATCACCATCACTATGAATGCATTTGTTTATGGCACCCGCGCTATTAAAAAAAGAATATCATAAATAAATCCAAAAGACATGAACCACTGAAAGGTTACAAAAACCTCGATAACTCCTTCTACTCTCCTTCATTGCTACCCACAACCTCCATTGCTACTAATCCTATCCACTTCCATCTGCCCCCAAACTGCTGAGAAATTTGTGCTTGAAGTGAGTAGTCTTTGCAACATGTTTTTAAAAGAACATAAAAAAAAACATCAACAAAGTGATTGAACCGGGAATCTTAAACCAACATGAACAAAAAATATATGGACCCCTAGGTCTATAAAGCTTCCCCATTGCCTTTACTTAATATTTATAATAACAAGTGAATCAAAATGGCCATAGATAAAAACTCGTTTCCAATAGTTTCGGTGTTCAATGACAATTTTTTTAACTGGAAAATGGGGTTCAACATTGGATTAAATATGCATGTAAAAGTATTTTTTGTTATTTTTTATTCATTTACATCAAATTAATACATATTTAACAATTTTGATAGTTCTTTTTCATCTTTGAATAAGATTTACGGTTTAATCATGGATGAACTTCATACCTTATCAAATTATATTGTTGTAACAATCTTCTAATAAATTATTTATGCACCAACCTTTGTATAAAATGGAGACTCTGGTTGATTTCATAGCTTTCTTTGAGTTCTATTCTTCTTGGTTTGATTTTTGTGTTCTTGGGTTATGGTTTGTGTTCTTTGAGAGTTTTTAGCTAGAGAGAAAAATCTATGAAAATTAAAAAAAATCAAATGTAACTTATATATGATGTGACCTTGTGGGTGTCTATTTTTGGGTGTAAGGTATAAGTTTTAGTCACTAATGTGGTGTTTGGAGGAGGTGGTGCTGGTGACAACAAATGGGGGTTCTTTTAGTGCAACAATAATATTTGCTTGATATGTATTCTTTAACCATGTCAAACGCATATTATTTGTTCCCTATATGCAAGCATCCTTTTGTTTATGTTATTTTTTTCTCAATCAGGCATCACATGGGTTTCATGCTAGGAGTTCTAATAAAATGTAATACTTTATGATTCTCTGGTTATTACACGTGAAAAACTCTCAGATAGTTGAATTTATTTCCTTTAGCTCTCTCTAAGGAGGCAATGTAAGCTGCTTTTAAATATGCATGTTCACATTTCATTATTGACACTTTTCCTTCTTCTTCTTCTTCTTCTTCTTCTTCTTCTTCTTCTTCTTCTTCTTCTTCTTCTTCTTCTTCTTCTTCTTCTTCATATCTTCTGATTTTCCACCCCTTAAGATTCACCTCACCAATTTTTCGAACATCCACATATATGTATTTCTCTCTATGTAAATTTAATGGTTTAACTTTTCACGTTAACCTAATTGGTGGTTCATCTTCTTCTTATACATAACATTTTGTCTAATTTTATCATGTGATAGTTTGACTTCCTTCACCCTTATTTCACTTACCTATATTCTTTAGCTCTCTTGGATATTTTGTACTTCACGTGGTGAGACATGTGCAGTTCATAGAAATCATGAGTAAGTTATCAAGACAAATTATATTGTTGATGCTTATCATGCATATTGAGTCTCGAGGGGTTAAGGACTGGGTAATAATTGATGTATAGGATGATATATTTTATCCCATTATTTATAATGGATTGTTTTTATTTTCTTATTACGAGTAATTTTTTTTTGTCACGGAATTGAGAAGGGGGATACTTTTAAGAATAAATATCTCTTGTTATCAAATTTTAGGCTTCACAAAATGTAAGTTATGTGTTTCACATTGATTGAATATCTTCCACATGACATGATTCTATGTCAACGATAGAGAGGCACTAAAACGACATCAAAAATACCATCACACCGAAGTACAAGCCACAAAACAGGTACAAGTGGGGAAATTATATTTTGAAATAGAAAATTAATTTAGCTTTGGGGAATTTTTAACCTATTTTTTTGAAATTTTTGATATGCACATTATTTTTAGCGATATGTTTTTACTGATATCTAAAAACATACCTAAAGGTTTTTAATCTATAGGTATTTCCTAAAAGAGTAAAAGAGAAAATAGGGCGTTCCAACAAGTAGACCCCTCAATCCCTCCATGGCCTAGTGAGGAGTCCAGACCCCAGCGGTCGCAACGTCTTTAGTCCCTATTGAGAATGTCACTTTATTCCATCGTCACTTGTTTGTGAGCACCCGTAAGTCTGCTTTGAGGATATGTATAAAATATATCATTTTAAAACTGATTTACAACTCTTTTTGCTTATCTTGAAAAAAACCTATATAAGAGAAATTCACTGATTAATTTTTCCAGACCTCAAGTTTTGTTTTTTAAGAACTTTTGTGAGCTCGTTTAACTCCTAAGGGTCCCAAGTATTCTTCTTGGTATTTTTGTTCTATTTTGATGTTTTAGAAATACCTTTTAACATTAAAATCAATATATTAATGTTGTTTACTAAAATGTAAGTTTCCCACATATTATGATCAATTTGTGGTTTTTTGGCTTTGGTTATGATGAAGGCTTGCAGACATTGAGAAGATCGGTGAACCTATTATAAAGATGAGATCCAATACATGTTCGCAAAACTAGTGAGCCAGAAGTTGAAGTTGCAGTGGAGATTCAAGAAAACTCATCCATTCATAAGATCGTTGGATACCGAGACCTAAGGGTTGTGACTGTTAAGACAAAAATGTAGTGGAGATTGATATAACTAGTACTGTGGAGGTGGAAGGTTCAAAACGACAAGGATTTTGTGGTTGTGATCAAATATGGGTTATAAGTCATCTATTTTCTTTTTGTAAATCTTGTTAACTTTTGGTACTAGTTGACTTTAGTTTTGTGAAGGTGCGTGTGATTTTCCTTGAAGGGTTTCCACGTCAAATAATTGTGTCCCTATAGTGTGTGATTGCCTTTATTATCCGTCATAGTAATTCTATCACCTCATTTGTAATTTGTACTAATTAATTAATTCTATAACGTTTGACTTAAGTAATTTAAATGGTAACAAAATAAAACTAGTTATTTAATTTTTCCCATATTTCTTAAAAAAATTAATTCATACTAAACTAATTTTTTTACCCTAAGAAAAAATATTAATCAGAATTAAAATTGATAATAAGTAATTTTGAGATTAATTTTAATTTATTGGCCGATAAGAAAAACATGTTTTTCGGGTATGATGCATTTGCATGGGGTGAGTCTACTTTTTTGAAAACTAGTGGATATGTCTAATTACGACATTATATTAGGGGGTAAATTAAAAACCCGTTTTTTTATGATGAAAATTTGATAAAGTAGGGCTAAAAGTAACACTTAAAATTAAACAAACAAACACATACACATACAGATGTATAGTAGGGATAATTTTCCGGGATCAAATGAATTACATGGTATAGAAACTCTAAGTGATTTTCTATTATGAATATTTTTTTAATTCAAGGCCTATTTGTGCAACAAACCCAAAATATGTCAAACTCAGAATTAAAAGAAAATGTGTGTGTGTGTGTGTGTGTGTGCAAACCATAATTGTGTGATCTTCGTCATTGAGTTCTAGAGACTTCGATTAATATCTTGAAGAAAAGTTTTATAATGAAGAAAGTGTAATACCCCAAAAATTCAAATAAATTAAATAGATTATAATTGTGTAGAATTGTGAGTAATTATTTACAGTGAGGTCACTAAAAGTATGGTATTATTTATTAGTTGATTGGAATTGAAGTAAATCAATATAATAATAAATATTATTATTTAACGAATAAAAAAAAATATGTTGTTGGAATAATTTGAGGGACTTTTAGGAAGTGTAGAAGGTTCGTTTACACCTTAAAAGTTTGGGTTTTAAGCCCATAGGATTATATATGACTTGGGATGGACTTTAAGCGCATTGGATGTAGTTTTGGACTTGTTTGAGATCCAAACCCAATTTCATAGTTAAACTATTGAAATACTCATTAAGCTGATCCAAATTCTCCCTAAGAAGATTTGGGATTATTTGGCTGGAGTTCAACCAATTAAACATATATACACGTTTATTTAGTTTATGTATATAACTAAAATAGTTACCATCGTACGATTATGTGTTTGATTATGAATATAATTGAATAATTCTAAAATTGTATTAAAATTATCAACTAATTAAGTTATTAGTTATATAATGAAATTGTTATGCATTTGGGATAAATTCCTCATGAAATTAGATTTAAATGGATTATAATGATTATAATTCAATTTAGTACTCGAATTATGTTAAATCCCTTTGATTTTGGAGAGAATTTATATATATATATATATATATATATATATATATATATATATAAGATCTTAATTGTTTAAAATTATGAATCTAAGGTCCTTGAATGAATTGTGAATCATCTTTTGAATTTAATGTTAAAAAATTGAAGAAACCATTATTAAATGTTGGGTATGTTGATTGGTTTATGTTAATATGATTATAGTACTCAGTATTGGTGAGTTGGGAGCTTAAATATTCATTAATGGAGGTTTGGATATGCAAATTCCTTAAAGGATGAAGATGAGGAACCGTGTACTGTTGATCGATTGGTGTCACCGATCGATTGACTATGGTCGATCGATTGAACCCTTCAGTAATGCCCAAGTTTGGTTATGAGGTTGATGGGTTTGTTTATGAGACTAGTTTTGGGATGGGCTTTACTTGTAGTAAATTATCGTAGAAGAATGAGAGTTCTAACTTGATTAATAGTCTTAATTGATAAATGTTAATTAAGTAATAAGATTAAGATAAGTCTCGTTATCCTTAACTATATAGGATTACTTGATTGGTGTATTATGTGAAACATACCGAGCGTGTGTACTCATGGTATACGCACTAGAGGGGATATTCTTATAGGGATGAAATTAACCGAGACTGTTACCCTGATGCGATGATGATGCATTTGACTTGCCTATATTTACCCCGTACATTACGTTATGAAATTCCTGTTATATTTGTGTGAGGTGCATGGGCTGATCTTTTTATATATTTTTGGGTATGGAACTATATAATTAGTGTGAATGAGTAATGTTATCCCAATTAGATGCTTGAGTGGTTATTGGTATGGTACAACTTATAACTATGCTTAGTACGAGTGAGAAATCCACAAAGGCAATATGATAGGCCTTCGTTTTATATAGGCTCATGATGAGGTTTTTTTGAGGTACGTGTTTTGAACCATACTTGTATTATGTGGATGTAGATGTGGGTACTACTTACCGCAGTGGAATTATAAAATTTTGACGTATAAATGTAGAAATTGGAATTATTAAATAAATTGGTACCAATATGGTTCATATAATCTCGGAATCGAAAGAGTTTGAACTAATATTACTTAATGAACTAAAAACCTAAATTGAGAATGGAATTTGGATGGGATTTGGAAGTTGCAAGTGTGACTGTTCAGCCATTTTAGTCCTGCTTATGAACACTTTGTAAAACACTTTATAATATTTTGAGTCATAACACGTTGTAAGAAATATCTTACTGCATCGATGCAGTAATAATTATGCAACTCATTTACGTAATCATGTCAACCAATCTACACTCACATACAAGAGATATATCACCCCTCATCATAAGTGAAATAAGCTACTCATGTGTCCTAATCCAAGGCATAACTAAACTAGCATCTCTCAACTACTAGACTACCAAGTAAGTTATTGCAAATTATTTCAACTGCATTAAAATGTAATTAACTACATATGTAAAGAATACAACTTAGTACAATTTCCACTCATGTCACCTGAATAGAAATATAAACACGATCTCATAATGAACATGCTCACATGACCTAGTGTTTATAAATAGTATTCCCACAATTAGATTATACAATACATCATATGTCTCATAAAACCAAATACAAGCATAAACCTTTGGGGACCTTCTCATGCCTATCAATAAATCCAGAGGAGTCTCGTACCTAACGAATTTAAAACATTTGCAAAAAAAAAATTGGGGATCATCACGCAGTAACACCATCGACTAATCACATCCCAAATTATCTGATGGATCAAATCATGTCGTGAGTTGGCGACCAACTAAATGCATAATCATATATATTTACCTCCAGACAACCTACTACACTAGCCAGGAGCGCGATACCTGGTTCCAAATACATTTAAATCTGCACCCCTACATGTGGATTCCCTAATAGCCAAATGCATTATGTTTACATCAACACACACACACACAAACACATTATATATATCACATTACACATGCGTACCCAATTCACGTCCAAATCCTCAAAAGTGGATTTTCCAATTTATTATGGTTTTATTAATCCTAAACGATTATTTAAAAAACCTTTGGATTACCCCTATTACCAGTAGTATAAATATATATATCTTGAGAGTGCACAATGATCTAATAGCACTAAGTTATTAAACTCACATGATAACCCACACCAATTTTTAATTCTTTTTACGCTAGAACATGCAACTATGTAATTATTGCATAAAATGGTAAACCATCCACTCAAACCACAGAAGACAGTTTTTAGGAAAATTCCATTCGGGCAAAATCATTTCTTATTTACTTTATGAAATTGATAAATCGCAACTTTCAAATTTTATAAAGTAATAGTAGAGTTTCTAAAGAATCTCCCATATGCGAACTTCGTCTTCCTTCAGCAATGATCCTCACAAGAATCACAAAAACTGTAGTCTTCCTTTAGTAATGACTCTCGCAAGAATCACAAGAACGACAGTGGAGACGACTTTTCCACAAGATGTAATTCTAGTATGAAATTACTTGAAGATTTCAAAGTGGATTCACAGCTATATATGGGAGGTGATGTGTGTGAATCAAAACAAGTTTTCCCCTTTAAAATATGAGATTTTATATAGAAGGTATGCAGAAACGTATTTTTAAAAGTCTTGAAAAAACCCTTCACGAAGTAGGGATTTATAGGAAAACACAAAAATCGAGGCGACACTAGTTGTTCAAAAGAGTTTAATGCTCATTCAAACGAGATCATCTCTTCATTAGAAAGAAAATAGGTTTCTTTCAAATGATAAGTCAATCTCTTTCGAACGTGGTTCAAACAACCTTCTAATGACTTGAAATAGTACACCCTCGATCGATGCTCGTTTTATGAAAACTTCAAATGACCTTTCTAATGAAAATTCATTCTCGTTTGAACGAGGTAAAGATCTTGTTTGAACGAGGTTTTAAAAATAAAAAACCCTGTTCGTTTTAAAAAAAAATAAACATCCCAAAAATATAGTCTGTGAATTAATTTAAACATTAAATTGCTTTATACCTTTATGAGATGTCAGGAAGTCTTAGGTGTTGATGTCGATTTGTCATGACAGTATATGATGGTTTGTAATGGGATACATCAAACTAGCCTAAAACAATACAAGGCCTCTACTATGAGAAATATCAAACATTTTGCTCTTAGAAATCTCCCCTTTGGCTATATCGAAACATAAACAAACAAACCTATAAAAAATTCAAACTACATCAATAAAAGTCTATAAATGACAAAAGAAAGCTAACACCTTCCTAACCCTAGAACGAAATGGCATAAGTCTCTTCGTCTTCAAACTTCTTCTTCCTTTTCACTTTCACAAAATTTATTTTCATCCGGTGTGTCTTGAATTCCGCCTTAAGTACCCACACGTATGACACAGAAACATATACCCCCTGACGCATCGATTTTTAAATGAAAATAAAACCTCCCCCATAATTTGTTCTCCCCCTTTTATCAGTAATAGACAAAGGAGTAAAACATAATCATGAAATACAAAGAATCACATAGAAGATAAGATATCATCATGAAAAGATAAATATCAAGCATGTGTAATGATAATCTCAAAGACCATCAAAACCAACTATTTTTTAAATTTTTAGAAGTTTATAATGTATAAAAATATAAAAGTACAACACGCACCATGAACTAACACTAAGATAACCAAGTCATGAAAGCGTAAGGAAGGGTGTGAACAAATTTAATAGGTAAATCAACTCAAACAAACATAACATACGTGCATGATGGATTTGAGAGACTCCTAACGAATATACTTGAAGTCTGCCTTAGGTGTAAAAAATAGAATTCATATTATATTAACTTAATCTAATCAATAAATCAAAGTTTAAAAATATTTTCACACCAATAGCACCCAAAACTAGTTAATGTTTTTCAGAGATTATATGGTATGTACAAACCCATTGCTCTTGTGCTTTGACTCCCATCAAAATTCTCTAATAATTTAGAAATTCTCTCAAAAGAATTTGAAGAAATTAATGTTCATGTGTAATGAAGCATCAATGATCAAAACTAAATTTGGCATGGTACTTCTGTTTTTATGTTCCGTTTAGGCTAATTTAATAGAAAATAGTGCCTTTTCACGCAATGTCAACCTGTCTTTCGTAGCCCCTTTCCATTGCTTAAAATCTACCAATCTTATCAGAAATATGATTTTCTATTTTTTTTCAATCCGGGCAATGGTTCTTACATGAATTACCTTTATCTCATATGAAATATTTTTCATTTTAGGCAAAAATTGAGATGAAACACCATGACCAAGATGTGATTGACAAGTGCAAAAATAACATAAATCTACGTACATATGCATTAAAGGAGATAACGAGTCAAACATGTAGTAAGAATTAGTCTAATCACAACTCAATGACTCCAACACATTATTAAATACAAGGATGAAATGATGTTGTGTCTCAGAGCACTATAAAAACGTCACGTGGATAATGGAATGATATTATGACACGACTATCCTACATGTCCATTCGTACAAGGTGCAAACAAACTTCAAAAATCTTTTTATATTTTTTCAAAATTTTAGAAAAAGAATAGTTTTACCTTTTTCATTTTCTTGAAAATTAAAAAAAAATTGTATTTTTCATTTTTCTTAAAAGGAAACCGAAAATCTTTTTGTATTTTTCATTTTTCTTAAAAAATAAAAATGTGTTTGTATGTTTCATAAAATATGAAAAAAGAAAAATATAAATATTGTGATAGTACACACTAACAATATGGATATACCATATGATCATGAAAAGGACCATATACTGGTGAAAAGTCTCAACCTCAATCATTAGGCTTGGAGGAGGTATCAAAAGGAGATGACATCCTATGAAATTTCTCCATCAAAATTTGTGAAGTTTTGACTAAATACTCTATATACTCTCGAAAACACTCAAAATCTCTTTGGTGATGTGTATGAGTGTGTGGAGGAACATGTGTGGGAGTGCGTGCAGGAGCTCATGTAGTAGCATATCACGAAAGATAACTATGAGCCACTCTCCTAAACTTAAAGCAAAATTCCCTAAGGTGGTGATCCCTTTACTTGCAATGGGAACAAACATAAACGACCTTAGGTCCACCTATCTCAAAACGTCTAGGACGAGCTCTCCTAGGTGGTTTAGGATGACTAAGTGGGTTAGGTCGAGGGCCATATGGATATAACACAAACTCGGGAATGAGCTCGGGTGCTACATGGAAAGTGGATGCACCGTCATAACCTATTCGTAGCCTCTTAACATTACCCGAATGGGACCAAGGACCATCTTTCCAACCTTCTTATATATGTCCTCTAAAGTGACTTGGACCTCCTAAGCAAGTTTGAGATGTATCTTAAGTTAGGATACACAGGCTTTAAGTTTCTCATGAGTCTCTAATGAAGACTGAAGATCTCCAGTATGAGTAGCCACGATGTTGGTCAAGTCTATCTTCTCCCTACCTAAGGCGATCAGCTGCTGACTCGAAGATATATTGACTTTCTCGAGTTAACTCGTTGATGCCTCACACATCTTTAAAACTTTCACCTCTATCTCCAACTATAACACCCTAAAAGATAAATTTTTCTTTTTCTTTTTATTTTTCAACGTCTCGGTGTATAAATCACTAAAAGCTTTTTGAATAACACCCTCTTCCTCACTCAAAAATACCATCCTCGCTCTCACAATCTCGAGGAGTGCTTAACTCATCATTGAGGCTTTCACATTTACATGTGTCATCATCATCGCGGGACAAACTAGTAGAGCTCACGTGACTAGCCATGAAAGCAACACACGTTTCATGTGGTGATTCTCCTCTTGGATCAACCGACTCAATGTCACTATTGTTAAGAGTTACTTTATTTGCAATCTCCTTATCCTTTCTCTTTCACTTAGTGGGACGCTCATGTGACTTATGTCCTTTAGCTTTGCACTCATAACACATTATATCTTCCTCTTTCTGACTGCTATCCTTAACCTCATTCTTATTTTTGTTTGTCTCAAAAATATTTTTATTAGAAGAATTTTCTTTGGGAGATTTGATAAACTTTTAAAAAATGCAAATAAGGCCAAGTCATCAATATCATAATCCCCCTCAGATTTAGACTCACAAACTCTCTCCTTTTTCTTTTTCTTAGCATGAGTCTTTAAAGCAATTCCTACTTCCTTAAGTTTAATGGTTTTAGGGAACATATGTATCTCGTATGTTTGAATATCTCCTAAAAATTCTTCTTACCTAAGAATTTCTAAAATTCCTAAAGAATTAAGCAAGGTGACCTTAGGAATAACGCGGGCTCAGAGTGACCTCAAAAGCTTTTTCACAATTCCCATTTTTGGAATTTTCTCACCCAAATTAAAATTTGAATTAACAATGTCGAGTAACTGCACATAAAACTCATTAAAACTCTTAGACTCTAACATAATGATGGTCTCAAACTCATCATCAGTCCAGGAGGTGAAATGTTTAGCATTCTTACCATTATTCACATTGATCGTGGGTGGGGTCCACCCTCTTTCATATACTAACCAAACCCTCTCATCTATGGCTTTTAAAGAAGATCTCATTCGGGCTTTCCAATAGGCATAGTTCGGTTCATCAAAAATTTACATCCTATTACATAAGTTATCCATTAGAAGATTTGCAATTTTTCAAATATCAATAATTTTTCAAAACAAAAATTGATATTGAGAATTTTTTTACGGAAAATCAATTGCACAATAAAATTGTGTAAATGGCACTGATACCAATTTGAGAGCGACATGAAGGGTGTGAGGAAATGTTGGGGTTAAAATAGTAAAATGCACACATGTCCATGGGTTGTATGAGGTCATGTTGTAAGTGGGTGGTGAGGATAAAAACAAATCAGATTTTGGTTAAAAGGGTTTGGAGATATTTTTGGAAAAGGGATTAAAAGGGGTTATAAGGCATGTAGGTCTTTATTACTTGGCTTTGTTGGTTTTGGGAATTGGCAGTTCATGGATTTAATTGGAGAAATGTGTATTTGATTTTTGAAATGGGATTTGGGTTGAACAAGGTTGGAGGTCCGAAGCAAGGGACATGGGTAGGCTGGGCGATCTCGGGTCAAGCAGCGGATGAACACGAGTTTCAGGTTTGGGACTGTCGCGGGTTTGACCTGGAGGGTTGAGGGGGTTTTCATTTCGGGTTTTGGGCGCCACCGGAGTTGCGAGTTTGGTAGGTAGGTTGGTGAGTCAGGTCGTCGGGTTAAGGAGGTCGACATCGGGTTACTGGGTTGAGGGTCGGACGGATGGGCAGGTGGTTGAGGGGGGCAAGGTCGGGTTTTGGTTTTCCGGCCTTGGGTGTTCGCCACCGAAGATGACGTCGATTTTGATTCGCCGACGAGTTCTTGCTGGTGTGGCGGTGGTTCCACAGCTTGGAGGTTTGATCAGGAGGTATAAAGGGTCGTGGGTGCCGTCGGCGGTGGGTTTAAGGTCGGAAGTGTACGGTCCGAGATAGTAGAAGAGAGGGAGTGAGGTTGTGTGTGTGTTTATTTTGTGACCCTAAAAAATCTATCCAACTAAAACTAATAAAATTAAAAATTAAATCCTAAAAATAATAGAAAATAAAAATAAAAACTTAAATAAAATGAAAACTCAAGTCCTAAAAAAATAAACTAATAAAAGTAAAAAAAATAAATTCCTAAAACTTAAAAATAAAAACTAAAGACCTACAAAAATATAAATCCAAATGCAACTAAAAAATAAATGAATTGCTAAAAAAAACCTAATCCTAATAAAATAAAATAAAATAAAAACTAAAAATCAAAATAAAATAACATTAAATAAAAAGAAATAAAAAATAAATCCTAAAAATAAAAAAATGATTCAAACAAAAAATTAAAATTATAAAAAATACAAAAGGGAACAAATCAAACACAGACGGCTCGGGACAGAGTTTAGGCTAGGTTAGGAAAGGGTAGGGTTACGGGATTGGTAATTAGCTCCATAATTCGCACAATTGCCTTAAAATACGCGTTTGAACACCGCAACGTGCATTCGACCTACAAAATAGACAATAAAGCGCATAAGACCCAAATTGCCAAGAATTAGCAACTAAAATACGTCTATTCGGGGTATAAAATGTACAGTTTTGGGTGCTTATCAATAAATTATGTAAATAGAAATAGAACAACGCAGGATTTTAAAGTGGTTTGGCTATGTATTAAAGCCTATATCCGCCGTTATGGTATTAGTCACTGCAATAGCTTGCGTGCTTGTGTTCTTGCCTTTGATGGCAGGAGTACACTGTATTTATAGTAACCCGGAGGTCAAGGGTTGGAATGTCAAGGGATGGAATGCATTTATACATTAATCATTTACATCCTTACATACTGTATGTGACGATTTGTACAAGCTATGAGTAATATGACTCTTGATATGTTGACCCTTTACTGATCTTGTTGGTCAACTTTCTCAGTACTTGGTCGACATTCCTTGTTAGGCTATCATCAGCTGACTGGGATTAAGGCCACGTAAGAGAACAATTGTTTATTTCTAATTAGTCCGCGTATATGGATAATTTTTTGTATCAATACTTATGTACCCAGAGAGGATAATATCTCTTCCTTTTTAGAGACAGATACCGGTCACATGTTTGCATACGTGACTTTGTGGGCAAAGAATAAGACAGATGGGAGCAAAGAGTGACGCATTTTAATTTTCTAGTTTATATTTTGTATTAAAAATATGTAACTCACCCCTACGGAGGTACTACCCTATTTGAACTACTTTCATAATGAATAAAGTTATGTTATTCCTCCTTAACTTTAATTCATTACTTTGCATATACTCTCATGAATAATGTTAACACCTTAAACTGATCTTGTATATTTTGGAGAAAGGGTGAACTTTGAAGATTAACTTCTTTTTATTTTATTTTCTTTCGAATTTTTTTCTTTTTTTTAACTCCTTTATTTTTATTTCTTTATTTTCTTTTCTTTCTTTTCTTCTCTTCTTTTATTTGTGTCCACTCCCTACTTCATTTTGCATTTCTTTTTTAATCAATTATTAAGGTGTTGGTGAAACGAACGTGTGATGAAATGAATTTCCTTTGATCAAAAGTCAGATTAAAACATAATTTTGGATTTTTATTTTGAAAAAGATAATATCACCATTCTTTAGTCGACGGTTAAAACAACAGTATTGAGATTACCAACAACTTTAAAACATTTTCAAATGAATAATGCATAAGTTTATACATCACACAGAATATGAAAGATAACACGAATCTCACAATGTCGCTATACTTTTGCATATTTAAATTTATTGAGTCATTTAACTTTTAAAAATTACGCAAGTATAATTCGTGATGTGCATAATGTTATCAATACATGAATCGTATGAATTACAAAATCATAATAGTAATGGTAAATAAATTAAAGAAATATTTAGGCAGGTTAATCCTTAGATAAGTTAAGTGTTTTTTATCAGGAGGGTAAGGTAACTTTAGAGAGTAACATCTAAGAAAAAGATAAAATATATATTTTTGGAATTTTTCAATTTTTTCCCATTTTTTATAATTTTAAATAATAGAGTTGGTTTCACCGAAAACTTTAGCCAATAATCACTTAAAGAAATTTTATATATATTTTCTAAAGGAAAAATAACATGTTGTGTGCAGCGCCGGATCCACTATAGGCACAAGTGGGACGACCGCCCCAGTTGAGATTTGAAAAAAAAATAGGATTAGTCCAATCGATCATATCCACAGTTCAGGGTACGTTTTGGAGATGGGGTCTTCATCCGGCTATTTTTGTTTCATTAGGTGTGCTTGGATTGAGCATTAATGGTGCTAGGTGAGCTAAGTCATTTTTGTACTTCATATTAAGAAAATTTCAATTGCTATCACTACTAAAATTTGAGTATTGTGAATATTTATTAAGCCTTGTTTATTTCTTGAAATTAAATAGGTATTGTTAATAATGATTGAGAGTAGTTGTTTGGTCATTATAAAGTTATACTTTGTATAAAACACGAAATAATCCAAAAAAAATTGCCTCAGGGACTCCCGCCCCCAAAACCCCCCGTACAACTCGAAACTTTCGCCCCACTTCACCTAAATTCCGGGATCCGCCACTGGTTGTGTGCAATACATTATGACCCCCCCCCCCCCCCCCCCAACTAGAACGTTACATTGTTCTCAATGTACTATAAGAATAGTATTCAATTCAAGTCATAAAGAGACGTTATGGGGAAATCCTTGGATATCAAGTTCAATAATCTTGCAAAATATTTTAGTACGCACAAAATAAGCAAAAATATCTTTTTATTTATTTTTATAATAAAATATGTACAAAGTTAAAATATCGTCTTCTAATTTACCTAAACTAGAAGACGAAATTTTGGGTGGTCCATCTAGAAAACGTGTTGACTTTATGGGATTAATAATGAACTCCCACGATTTTTTATGCCTCCCGGAAAGTAAGAGTTCCATTTATGCAACGGGGCATGATTTTGGTGGAAATATTGAACCATCACTAATTTTTGAATAAAATCATTTTTGGGTGATGGGTGGTTTGGATGTTACGGAGTAGGTACAATCGATAAGAATAAGCATGGTGTCTCTTGGTTTTGAAACCAAATTAGTTCCAAGAAAATGACAATTATCTCCCTGGGATTTTTCAAATTAAATGGGGGGTAGTTCACATGTTGAAAAAATTTCAAGTATGCATTCCTTGATAAGATTCGAATCAAAATCGTCAAGATTTTCATCCGATTCTTGTGATATTTTTAATGGTTCGATAATGGTTGGAAAAAATGGTGACCAAAGAAATTCAATTTTTCTAAATTCATCAAGTATGGATAGAATTTTACAATAATTAGAGTCACTTTTAATATATTGATCTTCTAAAGAGGATTGGGATGGAATAGATTTTTCCAACTCCATAATATTTTCTGAACAAATGTTCAATTCATTTAAAGGTGTCACTAATTCAATAACGTCGTCATTTTTAAGCAATTCTAAAATAAGAAGTAACTCCATGAGGGAAACTTCCATTTTGTTCAAGCTTTGGGTCATTAGGGACATATTTCATTCCAAAATGTCAAACGGTTATCAAAATCCTCCAATTTCGCATATGGTTCCAAATATTCCCTATTTTAAGTTTTGCAAGAATGATTTTCGATTCTCGTATTTTGATTAATTTGTAAGTACTCACAAAAAGACATCGATTTTGGTACAAATTATTCATTATTGAGAATATAAACGACATTATTGTAGCTAGTAGCAAAAAAATTATTAAAACAATTTTGAAAATTATTATTATAATAGTTTGGTAAACTATTATTATAATAATTCCCATTATCGTTACTGTGAAAATTTTGTGACCCATTATTATAATAATTATTCTAAAAAGTTCTCAAATATCAATTTTTGGGATTTTACAAATATATAATGACAGAAATCAGGGGCAGAGAACTTGAAAGGTGATTGTTATTATAATAATATTGTTAACCATTATTACAACTATTATAACTATATAAAGCATTAAATGAAGACATACTTACCAACGTTCTCTTTTCGAGAATTTTCAAGCACGACATCTTCAAGATTCTTCTTGTGTTTGTTCGATCTCAAATGGTAATGGTACCTAAAAACAACCTAGAACACATATATACAAAAATATGGACAAAGAAATAATTATACTAAATCTTAAAATAAAACATCTATTGGTAACAACTCCATTTTGACGAGGCGAGTTGTCGGGATCAAAGCAATAAATCAATTAAGATTAAAAAAAATCATTCCCCAACAACTACACTAATTTGATTAAGCGCTTTTCCATATTCATTTATCGTTATTGAACCATTATAAGTACCGCAAGAATCGGTTGAAAGTCTTAATGACTTTGACCCAATTCTTATCAACAAATATTTTTGTGAAATGATTTCTACGATGGGATTTTCACTTGAGTGCACCCCACCTCCCATTCCAATCGAAAAATATTTGGGAGAAAATTTTGATTTCCTTGGAATCAAGTAGTATTTTTCTTCCATTATATCTAAACCACGCATCATCCAAAAATATATTTATTTCAAAATTTGTGATGGTTCATTTTTTCGCTCAACTCGTGCCCACCGTTGCATAAATGAAATACTTATTTTTTGGGTGGCATAAAAAATCGTGGGAGTTCTTCGTTAATCCCACAAAGCCAAAATATTTTCTGGATGGACCCGCAAAAATTTCATTTTCTAGTTTATAGTAAATTCGAAGACGATATTTTTATTTTGTACATATTTTATTAAAAAAATATAAAAAAAAATTATTTGTTGTCTTCTTGTTACTTGATTCTTTTAGAGGTTTATTGGACTTTATATCCGGAGATTGCCCCATAAAATCTCTTTATAACTTGAATTGAATATTGCTCTTATAGTACATTAAGGACAATGTAACGTTCTAGTTGAGGGGTGTCATAATGTATTGCAGATATCATGTTCTTTTTCCATTATTAAAAAAATATTTGAGTGATTATTGAGGGAAGTTTCTCGCTGAAAGCAACTCTAATCATTTAAAAATAAAATAAAAACTCAAAAAATATTTCTCTCTCTTTTTTTTAGGCTTGTGATTTTTCTTAAATTTTACTTTCTAAAGTTACCTGATTCTTTTAATAAAAAACATTAAATGCATCTAAGTATTTAACCTGTCTGCATAGCTCTTTAGTTTATTTACCATTGCTATTATGAATTAGTTATTTATATGATTCATGTATTGATAACCTTATGCCCATCACGAATTATACTTGTGTAAATTTAAAAATCTAATTAACTTGATAAATTTAAAGATGCATAGGTATATCTACCTTACGAGCTTCGTGTTCTCTTTCATATTTTGAGTGATGTATAAACTTATTCATTATTCTTTTGAAAATATTTTAAAGTCATTGGTAATCTCAATATTCCCGTTTTGATTATCGACTAAAGAATGGTGATATGATATTTTACGAAACAAAAATAAATTTTTTTATTTTAACCTGACTTTTGATCAAAGGCAATTTGTTTCATCATATGTTCGTTTCACCAACACCTTAAAAATTGATTAAAAAAGAAATGCAAAGTGAAGGAGGGACTGGACACAAATAAAACAAGAGAAGAAAATAGAGAAATTAAAAGAAAATAGAATTTAAGGAATTCAAACACTGGAAAGAATTCCAAATAAGAGATAGAAAAGAAAGAAAAAGAAGCTAGTCTTTAAAGTTTACACTTTCTTTAAAATATACAAGATCATTTTAATGTGTTGACATTTTTCATCCATATTCACATTTTCCATCCTAAAAAGTCCTTAAATAATCCCAGGAGCAATATAATTTTTTCAACATTGAAAAGATTACATTTTCACGTACTTTAGAAAACAATACCCTTTTCACGTTATTATGTTTTACCGTTTTATATATGAATATCTTTCACCACTGACATGTAAAAGGCTTTGTTTCCAATTACATTTACTTCTTATGCCTACATGTCTTGAGTGACTTACCCTATTCAGAGTGTTTTCATTTGTTGAATGTAATCACCGATGATAATTGAATTGTATGCTTCATTATAAGCATCGAGCCGGTAAAAGCTAGAAATAATGTCGCTTTTAAATTTTGTGTCACACACACACACACACTCAGTCAATACATATACATATAATCAACTTCTTTACGATAATAGTTACAGTAAATAAACTATTGGAGAATCTTCTAGTCATTTCTATGTACTTGTTAAAACTCAAGATTATGAATAAAGCATTTTGATTAGAAAAATCAGTAATTTTCTGGGTAAAATCTGATGTTTGTGAGTATTATCATTGTAAACTCTTACGAGACAAAACTCATCCACCAGGGTAACCTATGGGTTTAGATGCTTATTGCGTAAACTAAATACAAACGTGTATCCCGCAAAAGTGGATGTCTATCTTTCTCTTCTTCAGAATAAATAAATCTCTTGCTCATTAAACTCGTATTTTATACTCATTTATTGTATAACCTTAGATATGCATCGTTAAACTCTTGTAGAAGGTTTATTTAAGTGCTAAGGATGAAGACAGGAAGCAATTCGAGTAAGAAATGGATACAAATGCACTTTCAAGGGAAAATTGGTAAATTCTTACTCTAACAAAACACAGAAAGTGTAGGCCATGAATCAAAGGATGCTAGGTTCAAACGACGAGTCAATCGGACTCCAGATAAAGAAGTTATGATCGTGTAAAGCTTAGAAATGGAAGAAAGTCAAAGTCAAAGACTTGGGTCATACCCAAAGTCAAACTCTGTGATCTAAGCACTTATGAAATATTGACGACATAAAAATCATGGTCAAGTCGATTTTTGTAGAATGTCATTTGGAGGTCGTATAAAGAAGTTACGGAATTTGGGGGTTTTATTTATTGTTATAGAAACTAGGGTTTTATTTATAATATCTTTGGCACTGTTTAATTTACATGGGTTGTTTGCCCCAACAAATGGTCAAGCTATATGCGACCCTATGGACGCGAGTTTGAAACTTGTTGGACTCTATTCTATTTTTCGAACCATTAATGAATTCGACGACCCAGGTTGTTCCACGTAGAAGCCTCACTACCCTTAGATCAACACATGTCCATGCCCTTACCATGTGCCTGAACCATGCAAAAGATTCCTTTATCCTCTCTTGCCAGCTAAAAGTTCAACTAATTCTACTTTTATCCATTTTCCTCCTTTCTTTTTTTATTCTTTTTCTTAAAACAAACTCTACATCAATAATTCTTCCACCACTCTCTTATCATCAGACAACCTACCTTTTATTAAATAATCCCTACCCATAACCCTTTTATGAAATGCCAAAATTGCCCCTAAACCCTAAATTCTTCCTATATAAAGGGCCATATGAATCCATTCTCATATACATTAATTTCGACCAGATTCATAGGGAGATTATGGTAGGAGTAGGTTTAATTTAGTTTTTATTTAGTTTTTGTAATTTTATTTCATCATTTTTAGTGCAATTCTTCTCCCAAAATTCCATGCATTCTTTTACTATTTCGTTATGTAATTACTTACATGCTCTCATAATTATTTTTATCACTTTAAAAATCAATCTCTCTTCATCTCAAACCTATTTCTTCTCACATACATTTGCGCTTTAATTAATTAAAAATGCTTTTTGGGTAATTTTAATTAGGTTGAGATTAATGAAATTATTTCGAATGTGCAGTTTCTTTGCTATGATACAACGGAATAAACCGATTTTTAACAAGTTAATTATTTTCGAAAATACACATAAGGGCCTTAATGAGGTATATCACATATGCACCATATTTGCGACACTGCATGTGCAATTTCGCGAGTATTGTTGACACCAAATCTTAATTGGACTTTTATGAAAATTTGGCAAGTGAAACTCCGAGTTTAAATTAATTGTTCAAACGAGTACTAATCATGTTTTAAAATGCATCTAACCATGTAAACATTTATGGTACCTATTTCGAAGTGATGACTTTAATTCTTAACCTATCCTTTTTATAGTTTTGAATTAATTTAGTTTAAATATTCTCCTAGAATAATTGAAGCATAAATATATTTCTAACAAATAAAAAATCATCTTTTACACTTTCTTCTTCGAAGTAGTAAATAAATTAAATCTTAAATGACATTCCATGGGGATTCAATACCCGAACTTACCGTTTTACGTATAAAACATGTGTAGTTAAAGTTTTGATTTTTTATTTTGAGGTGCAAAATCGACGACAAAGATAAGAATATTCACATGATGCCCGATTTTCTCCTTATCAAAACATGTGTAGTTAAAGTTTAGGTTTTTTGTATTATGGTGCAAAACTGACGACAACGACAAGCGTATTCACACGACGCTCAATTTTGGCCCGATCAAAATGGCGTTGTTTTAGGGAAATATTTTATTTTTTACTTCTAAAATAAAATGTGAAAGGTGATTTTTGTGTTTTTAAATTTTGTGTACTACAATTATTCTAGGCGAATATTTAAAATAAATTTAAACGAAAAAAACTTAAGTTGAGAATTAATTTATACACTTCGACCTATGTATCATAAATGATTGCATGGTTATACACGTGTTAAACGTGATTAATACACCATTTGAACAATTATTTAAGTCCGGAATGTCACTACCCGAATTTTCATAAAAGTTCGATTAAGCCAACGATTGTCCCGGAATCACACGTGTTGTGTCATATGGTGTATACATGATATACCCCCACGCCTAATTAAACATCGGATGATCAGGCCTTTATTAAATTAAAACAGGTTTCTCAAATGGTTCATTCTTAGCATCACTGTCGAAAACTTTTTAATTACTAATCCCCTAAGTAAAAATTAGACCGGTGCCAAATTTTATCTTTCTTAAAACATATAAATCAACCATGCGGAACAAAGTATAAAAATAACCATGTACTATAACCCAATCAACAAAGTGTGAGTACAAAAGAATAAGAGTAATACCGAATCAACCATCGGCTAAAATCCCAAAATAATAGTAGAACAACCACTAGTATGAAACTAAACATCTGAGACTGATACCGGACCACAAGTCCATACAATGAATAGTGTGATATCCTGCACTAGATCTGAATGAGAGATATCGTCTAATCAAAATCCTGTAAGCATCCACTGTGCTACAGCTTCGAGTCCCTGGAATGAAATCATCATACATGGCGTCCCTGTGGCTGGACACCTAAAAGGTTTTGAAAATATTTTATAGCAAGAGTTAGTACTCAAAACATTTTGAAAATATTTAACAAGCATTTATCACAATATAAAATGTGGTTATTAATTACACATGTTAGGTTCTCGTACACTCTCTTGAGTTTACTCACCCCTCATCTTTTGTGCACACCTAACGTTCTATACTTAGCCTACCTATCCATATCCTCCAAGCTAACTAGGACTAAGTAATCAACTGAACTTATCTATACTTAAGTTCTCGTATCGCCCACACAGTACATCCATTTCATTAACATCTCGCATAGGTTAATTAATACTCAAGTGACATTTCACCTATGTTATGTTTCAAAACTTCTCATTTAGTTTCACTACTAAATTTCTACAATTATCACAATTTCTATCTTCCCACTTTTGTAATTAAGTTTCACTACTTAAATTACTAAATAAATATTCTCTATCTAACGTTATGTTTCATAATTTAGTTTCACTACTTAACTTAGCAGTTCGGTATGTATCTTTAAATACATAATATATATCAATCTACTAATACACAGAAGTAGAATATCATCAAGTATATATTTCACACACAATATATACTAAATATCAGTCATTACTATTTTATCCTTTTCACACACGTAAAGGACTCTTGGTTCGGAATGATTCATCGACCCCAAATAAGAATTGGTTCGAAATGATACATCGACCCCAATTATTTATATACACAAATTCTGGCTCGGACTCTTTCATCACACCACCCGTTCAAAGGTTTGGTTCGGCATTTTACGTCGATCCCAAACATATAATAACCCTATGTTAGTTCGGAATATCTCATTGACCCTAACATAGTTAATTTAGGTATACTTATCTTGACCTAAAAGATCAAATAATTCAGTAGGTACACGCCCGACCTATTAATTATGTTCGTACGTAATATTTTAATCTATTATACCTACCGTACAATATTCGCTTTACGATTTATCTCATTAATCGCATTTATTTGAGTATTCACACAACTCTAAGGGTCCTAGTTACCCACTCACATATAATTTCAATAGTTATTACTTACCCTACTGGTCTATTACTTGAATTGACTTTACCTCACCTCGTAACTCAATTCCGAGTTCCCCCGATACTCTACTAAATCGGATTATTCTCGTCGGTCCATAATCCAAGTCCTATACCCAATGGCCTTATCGGACCTCGACAATATACCTACTGCTCTTATTCTCCCTCCCATATAAGTATAATATAAATCCTAGGATACTCATTCATTCCCGAAAATCAAAGAAACCTTCAAAACGGAAAATTCGGGAAAACAGCTTACGTCGATCAATCGACTACTAGGTTCGATCGATCGACCTAGTCGATCGATCGACATTCGAGATCGATCGATCGATCGATCAGGGATAGACGCAGTTCGTCTTCTTCGTTAACCTCTTCCTCCATTAATAAATCTCCAAACTTCATTATAGTCCACCAAACTTCGACCCAATGATCCTAACATGTTTCCACATATACTAGGATAATTTCTAACGTGTCAAATACATCAAAACCCCAATTCCTTTAAAGAAATAGTGAATTAAATCCAGAATTTCTTAAAACCCTAGTTATGGTGTTCTTCCCATATATGCATTCAAAACCCAGATTTTATTTCGAAATAATCATCAAGTCTACTCTAAATATGAATCCTCTACATATGTTAAATCATTCTACATGCGATTCCTATCCCAACATGTATAAATATCATTCTTCTCCTATCAAGATATTGATTTAAAAAAACTACTCAAAAACCCTACACATGGGTATTATAACATTATAATTTTTGCAATAAATAACTTGCCTTGACATAGGGAATCTGAATTCGTGGAGTTGATGATGGATTGATGCTTCTCTTCTTCAATCCTTCCTCCTTTGGCTCCTAGGCTGCAAGATCCAAACCCAACCTTCTCAAAAGCATCTTCTAAGCCTTGAGAATGATTTTCTCCTTCTCTCTAATGGTATTGGTGTTTACATGGGTTTTCTAACCCTAACCCCTCTTTCATACGGCTGATAAAAGGCTCTCAAATTCGTAGGTCTCCATACCCTCTCATTTTAAAATACCAAAATTCCCCCGAACGGTCTCGGTTAAGTCCAAAATTACCCTGAGACTCAACTAGTACCCCTGGTATACTATTTTGACTAATTTGACCCTTCCGGACTCATCTGTGACCTCTAAATTATCATTCGAGTCACTTAAAAAATATTACTCATTCTCACCCCAACACGGTCTACATGCGTTAAGTAACTATTTACCACTCGCACTAAGTAAATATAATGAGGCAATATAAATTGGTATCCATCTCTAGATTAATATTCCATAATTACAATTTTTAATAAATCTCATTAAATTACTCTTCTTGCGTAATTTAAATTAAGCCGTATTTTCTCATTTAATTCTCTAATTTAATTAAATAGAATATTCAGAAATATTGGGTATTACAATATACCATCATATCATAGCGAAGCAACTACAAATTTAAAATACTTTCGTGAATTTCACGTAAACAACATTTGTGGGGAAAACAGATATAATAAATTAAAGTGCAAGTGTGCGCGAGAAGAAATAGCTTTGATATGAAGAGAGATTGATTTTTAAAGTGATAAAATAAATTATGAGAGCATATAAGTAATTGCATAACGGATAAGTAAAACAATGCACATAAATTCGGGAGAATTGCATTAAAATGATAAAATAAAATTAGAAAAATAAAATAAAAAACTAAATTACACTTACTCCTACCATTCTCTCCACTAAATCTACTGTAGAATAAGGTGTGGGATTTATGGAGTCCTACGGCTCTTTAAATAGGGAGAAGAATATGTTTAGGGGATTTTTCGATATTTTATAAGATTTAATTCTATTTACTAAACTGATAAAAGGGGTTGTGGGTGTGGATTATTTAGATAAAAGGAGGGTGGCTGCTGATAAGAGAGTGGTGGAAAAATTATTAAGGTAGGGTTTCTTTTTAGAAAAAGAATGAAAGGGAATGGAGGAACAATGACAAATAATGGAGAAGATATTAAGAAAATAAATTAATGAGTGTAAACTGAAATTAGCGGAAATTTGATGATGAAGGCAATATTCTCACACACACAGAGAGGGCATGGGCTACACTAATCCAATGTCTCCTGGGCGGCCACGTGGCGCCGCCTAAGATTAATTTAGCAAAATGGGGGGCTGCTTCCACTAGGGATCGAACTGTTGACCGGTTGTGTGCAAAACTCAGCGCCAACCAGCCCAGCATCAATAGCTTATGTGAATCCCCGAATAATTAAATACTAGGTAGATACTCCTTTATTTAATTTAATACAAAATGTCAAGTTGGTTCAGTTCATAACATCACTGTCGAAAGCATTTTTAAACAATTACTAGCCACCTAATATTTAAAAAGTGAGTTGTCAAATTTTAGTAAATTGAATTAACATGCAACTAATTAAATTATTAGCTAACGATGCCACAATCACATCATAATCACAACAGAATAATAATGGAGTAATAAATGAGTCTGGAGTAACACTCCTCTGAATAATCCAAATAATGAATAAAACCAAATAAAGTCTGAATAGTTAAATAACTCCAAAACTAAAATGAAAATGAAAGTATGAAAAAGTTGTCTCTAAATAGAAAGGGGGCGACATGCCCTAACAGACAAGTGACATCGAAATAGAATCAATGTAGAATGTGGAGGCATCTACTATCGAGATCCTGTAACTTCCACAGCAGCTATAGCACGTCAACGGAATGGAACTCCTACGCTTGGCGTCCCTGTGGCTGGGCACCTAAAAGGTTTTACAAGAAAAATAGATTTGAAAGAAAACGGGTCAGAGCCCGAGGTGAAAACAGTTTAAAAATAACAAGTGTTTAATTGCATTAAACAGTGAATATTATATACATGATAGTTACCTGCTCTTACATGAGTTCCTCACCCCTCATCTAATGTGCACACCTAACGTATATCCTTATCCCGTCCTAGTTATGTCATTCATTATCAAGTCTGTACCACTTCCTGTCCTCACATTAATAATATAGGGGTTTATTCACATCGTTCTAAGTTATCCTGCATGTAATTCACCTATTTACTGATAAGATTAATTTATAACAATTACGATAGAAAAATTCTCATTTTAAATCTCATTCAAAATGTCTCAATAATTTATATTCATAATTTAACAAAGAGTCCAGTATAATCACTACTATATTATTCTCAGCACAAATATACATATAGAGCACCCCTAGGCTAAGCTACGGTGCACACATACTCTGCTATCAAATCCCCGTACATCACGTACATAAGGACCACGTGTTCCGAATCTCTCGAGAATCATTTTAATAAGAAAAGTCACACATATTGGAGGCGAGCATAGTTCACATACCCATGGGTCCCGCACATACCTACGTTCCCATGGTCAGCTGACTTATAAACTCACAAATAAGTCATTCACAACCCTATGTCCTTGAGGTACCAATCTAATCCCCCCGTAGGGACACAAGGATCAGATGGCCCTGTTCCGAAAACCGACCTCTCGTGATAGCAAGTATGGTGTGTATGTCATACACATAATAATCCATTTACTAAGAATTCACACAACTTAGATAACTTATAATATTATTAACGGTATGTTCTCAACCTTATACCATTAATCCAATTTGTACACTCTCATACTTTTGGGTGATATATAATATATTCCGCCAATACGTCTCATGTCATATAGTTTCAAGAATTTAAAACCTAACCAAAAAGGTTACTAAGTCACCTATTATTCCCACATAGTAATTCAATACTCTTAAGGTTCATATCTCTGTCTCTAACCTTAAATTATCAACTATATAGATTTAATTCATTTACTCGCAATCTCTAATAGCACCTCACTCGTCGGACCCTAGTAAGTCTAACATAAAGTCCCAATTCAATTCTCATATAATCCGGGCCCCATATACCCCTACTGGTCTTCATTAAATCTAAATGTGTTCACAAGGTCCCCAGTAATAACTTTCAAGAGTCGAAGTTGCTTAAATTCAAAAAGGGGAAAAATATCACGATTTCCATTCGATGACTTATTCAACCAGTTGAGAGGAGCTGCCTTCTTCTCAAAGACTGACTTGGGGCCAGGATACCATCAGTTGCGTATCAGGGAGCAGGATGTCTCAAAGACTGCCTTCTTGATGAGATATGGTTCCTACAAGTTTAGGGTTATGCCTTTTGGCCTAACCAACGCCCCAGCCGTGTTATGGACTTGATGAATAGGGTGTTCAGAGAGTTCTTATACTAGTTCGTCATTATCTTCATTAATGACATTCTGGTTTACTCCCAGACAGAGGAGGAGCATACCGAGCACTTGAGGCCAGTTTTGCAGACACTGCATCAGAACGAGTGGTATGCAAAATATGCGAAGTGTGGATTTTGGCTAAAGGAGGTTCAGTTCTTAGGGAATATCATTTCGGACAGGGGAATATTTGTTGATCCGGGGAAGGTATCAGGGGTGAGGGAGTGGGGACGACCCACGACATCGATCGAGATACGTAGTTTCTTGGGCCTAGCAGGATACTATAGGAGGTTTATTCAGGGGTTCTCGAAGATAGCGGGTCCTTTGACACATCTGACATGTAAAGGTGTGTTATTTATCTGGAATGATGCCTGACAGTTGGCTTTCGACGAGTTGAAGGAAAAGTTAACTTCGGCACTAGTGTTAGCATTGCCCAGGCTAGGAGTGGAGTATTTAGTCTACATTGATGCGTCCTTACAGGGACTTGAGGGTGTACTGCAGCAAGAGATTCAGGCTATAGCTTATGCTTCCCATAAGCTTGGAGTTATCTACAATCGTGTTTTCTCTTCGAATTTGGAGACATTATCTCCTGGGGGAGAAATTCAATTTATTCACGGACCATAAGTCCCTACAGTACCTCTTCATACAGAGGGAGCTGAATATGCGTCAACGTAGGTGGCGTGAGCTCGTGAAGGATTATCAGTTCGATATCCAATAACACCCAGGGAAGGATAACGTGGTAGCATAAGCATTGAGCCGTAGGCCAGTAAGTGAGGTGGACGAGGTGTGGAAAGAAAAGTGGAAGGAGTAGGGACACCAAGATGTAGTGGCCTGATTATTCATATCTGTGATGAAAGTTACGCCCCAAGTTATTACGAGAGTGGTACAGGCCCAGGCAGCAGACCTGTTCTGTCAAGAGCAGATAGTACGATTGTTAGCAGAGGGGGTCGAGTCTTATACCGTTATTTCAGACAGGGGCTTACGCTTCAATGGGAGGTTAGTTGTTCCATAGGGGGAAGACTTGCGACACGAGGTAATGACAAAGTCGCATGGTTCACGATTCGCAGTACATCTGGGTGGGGATAATATGTACAAGGATATGAGGCGACAGTACTGGTGGAGAGGGATGAAGAGAGATATTACTGAATTCATTTCGAAATGTGCTACATGTCAGCTAGTAAAAGTGGACCATCAGAGGCCGGTAAGACTTTTACAGCCCTTAGAGATTCCTATGTGGAAATGGGAGAGCATTTCCATGGATTTAATCACGGGATTACCTACCTCGTCGAGAGGTCACGGCTCCCTATAGGAGATCGTGGATCGATTGACAAAGGTTGCTCACTTTCTGCCAGCCCGAAAAGAATACACTATGGGACAGTATGCCCAGATCTTCATAGCTAAGATAGTGAGACTCCACGAGGTGCCTCTCGATATCATGCCCGATAAGGATAAGATATTTGTGTCACGATTTTGGGAGAGTTTCCAGGAAGCCATGGGAACGGAGTTACGATTGAATACAGCCTATCACCCGCAGACAGATGGGCAGACCGAGAGGATAAATCAAATGTTGGAAGAGATGTTGTGCATGTGCATCTTAGACTTTGGAGGTGGTTGGGAGAAGTATCTTACACTGGTGGAGTTTGCCTATAATAACTCCTACCAGTTCACTATTGGTATGGCTCCATTCGAGGCGTTGTACGGTAGACCTTGTCATTCCCCAGCGTGTTGGCTAGAGGTGGGGGATAACAAACAACTTGGGCCAGAGGTGATTCAGGATACTTCGACGAGGATAGAGATGCTACGGAGCCATATTCGGTTAGCTCAGGACCGACAGAAGAGTCATGTCGATGCCAAGAGGTTTTTTCGAGAGTTCAATGTGGGGAACCAGGTGCTACTTATAGTGTCTCCCATGAAGGGGATTATGCATTTTGGCAAGAAGGGGAAGTTAGCGCCTAGATATGTGGGGCCATTCCCTATCATCGAGTAGATTGGGTAAGTTGCGTATACACTTGGATTATGGGAACACTTGCATAGGGTCCATGACGTGTTCCATATTTCCTCACTAAGGAGATATCTTAGGGATGATTTGGCCCATACTCACATTGCTTTAGAGGATATCGATCTACAGCATGATAGTTCCTATGAGGAGGGGTCGGTTACTATTCTAGACCATAAAGAAAGGAAACTGAGGTCGAAGATAGTACCGTTAGTACGTGTTCAGTGGCTGCATCATAATGCCGAGGAATCTACCTAGGAGCGCGAGCGTTATCCAGAGTTATTTTTGCCAGGTATATTTTATTTCCAAATTTCGGGATGAAATTCTATTATTAGGGGGGAAGTATGTAATACCCCGTAATTTTATTGACTTTATTTAAATGGATTAATTAAATTAAATTAAATGAGAATTAATTAGAAATTAATCCGGATTTAAATACTAGCGAGACGTGAGTTGGTATTTGATTATGATGATAATGTTGAATATTACTGGATATATGTGGTAACATATTGATAGAAAGAACTTTTGTGTGTATTTGTCGTTGTTGTACAAGATCCTTCTAATCAAAACCTCACATACCTACAAAATATAACAATCTAAAGTGTAGAGGTAAGTAAGGGTATCAATCCACTTTAAAGGGAGTAAGCTAAAGACAAATTCAATTGTAATTCACTTTTTATTTTCTTTTTGTGCTTTTTCACTTTTCTATTTTTTTTTTTATCTTTTTAAATATTAAAACAATAGGGTGAGGTGATGATTTAAACTAAACTAAATTAAATTGTGAGATGAAAAATAACTAACTAGAAATTTACTAAAATGAAAATTAAAGTCTAAACTAAAAATAAGAGATAAGTGAGGTAAATAATTGTGAGAACAATCAAGGGGTGGGATGACACCATAAATTTTAGTTATTCTAATTAATTAATTTAATTATTTCAATTCTCCCAAATTAATATCAAAACTACAAATCAACTCTCGTTGCAAGTGTAATTTTAATAATAGCATTTTAGAATATTAAGTTTAACACCTCACAACTCTAGAAAAATAAATCTACACTCCTTTTAATTAATCACCCGCTAGGATCGATTAATTAAAATTTATGTCAATCTTAGAAATTAAATTTAGAGTTGAAATTCAAGTTATAATTCCCCACTTAAGAAACCCCTATCTCTAGTTCGAATCTAAAATGGGTATTATAACTAGAATTTCGATTTTCTCTCGAAAATAATTTGCCCTCTCTCGAGGCGTAAATTTAAGGGTGGGGGATCAAAATTAACATTCAAAGGGAAATTTCATGTAATTAAACTAATTAAAATAAAATAACATCAAATAAGGGTTTTACCCCACCCCTTGAAAGGGGTTTTAGCCTAACATGGTATAAAATATGACAAATTGATAATCAAAGGCATATATAATAAAAGAGTAGAGAAAGAGAACAAATCTTAAACAAATCTCCTTGAAATTGGCAATTTGAACTCTATCATCTTCCATTCAATTCAATTACTCACAATTAATTCTCAACAAATATCTAAAAAAATAAAAGGAAAAACTATTTACAAATTGGTGCTTATCTCTCTACAATTCTCTCTCTAAAATTCCTATCTAAAAGCTCCCTTTTAAATGGGGTCTTCTTCTTCAATTTATAATAGGCATGGAGTTAGGGGTATATAGGGTAATTGGTATAAGTGTGCATGTGGTTTGGGGTGTGTCATGTAAATGGGAATAAAAATTTGATTTAGTTATAGGGGTATTTTTGGGTATTGGGTAAAAAGTGGTTGTAGGGGGTATTTGGGTAAATTGGTTTTAAGTGGGTTTTAATTGGCACATGTGGGTTTAATTGGTCTTGCATTTAGTTTGGCTTTGTTTGTTGGCAGGTAAAATAAATCGTGGGAAGGGAACGAAATGGGTATTGGGTTTGAATGGGTAGCTGAAATGGTTTTTGGTTTGACACAGTTTGAGGTTTGAATCCGAATTTGGAGCCGCCGGAGGTGGGCTGGAGGGGTGATGGTGGGAACATGTTGGCGCCGGAGGTGGGTGAGGAGATTTCTGGGTCGCGATCGGAGTTGGGCGTCTCCGGAAGGGGTGAGGAAGACCACGGTGGGTAGAGATGCAGGTGATCGACGGTGGTGCGGGTTTTGGTGGTTAAGGTTGAAGGGGAAGCAGGTGCGGGTCAAGCTTAAATGTCGGCGGGTATGGGTACAAGGGAGGTCTGGTCTGGGCGACTTTGCAGGTGGGCGATGGGTACTGCCGGTGGAGGCAGGTGGGGGTAGAATTTTCGCCGACGGTGGGCGCGCCGGAGGTGCCAGGGGCACCTCTGGGGTAGGTGGTGGTTGAGGTATGGGGGTTGGATCGGACCGGGTAAGGGGGTTGTCGAATTTGGACGCTGGTGGGCGAGTGGATATCAGGTGGTTCAAGGGTATGGGGATTAGAGGGTTTTAGCTTGGTGTAGTGAAGGTTTTGGTTTATGGAGGTTTTTGGTGAGAGGAGAGAGAAAGAGATGGTTGATGGGAGGTTGAAGAAGAAGAGAGAGGGTTTGTGTGTGATGAGGGTGTATGGTGTTAGGGTGTGGGTGAGAGAATGGTTTAGGTGTATGTGTTGTGTACGATGATTTTTGTGTGTGTGTTTAATTGGGACACCTAAAAAAAATAAAACTAATAATAAAACTAAAAAAATTAAATTAAATCTAACTAAGAATAAAACAACTAAAAAAATATTAAAACTAAAAAAATAAAATCCTAAGCTTATAAAAACTAAAAGATATAAAAAGAAATAAAAACTTAAAATCTAAATGAAAAGTAAAGTTCTAAAAAAATTATAAAATCTAAATGAAAAATAAATTCCTAAAAATTAATCCTCATAAAATAAGACTAAACTAAAAGCTAATAAAAATCAAAATAAAATAAAATTATATTAATAAAAATAAAATAGAAAATAAAATCTAGAAAATAGTAAATAAATCTAAAATAAATCATAAAAATTAAAATGACTCAAACTAAAAATTTTAAAAATAATAAAAAGGGACAAACAAAACACACACGGGGTTTAGGGTAGGTTTAGGCTAGGTTTAGAGTAGGTTAGGGTAATAGAATTGGGTATTTAGCTCCATTAAACGCGCATTTGCCTCAATATATAGCTTTTGACACTACAAACGAACATTTAACCTGCATATTGAACAATTAAGCGCATAAGACCCATATTATCGAGAATTAGCAACTAAAATACATCTATTCGGGGTATAAATTGTACAGTTTTGGGTGTTTATCACACCACTCCCAAATAGAGCGTTGGTAGTCCTCGAGCAATAAGATAGAGAGAAAGAGAAAGATAAGTAACCAAAAGTGTACCACTTTCGCGAGCACTTGCGATTGCACTTAGCATGTGCAACAAGCCTTTAAACCTATAGGTTGCCCTACAGGACGAGTTGTGTCTCTCGAGGGTTTGCAGGGAATATACCCACAAAATTCTTTATTTGCAAAACTTTATTGAAGGGCCGTCAATCTCTTATTAGATGTAGAATAATCACACAATCCATCACAACAAAAATATTTTGAGAAATACAAGCTAGAAGTGCATAAAAAGTTTAGCTAAGTAAATACTCAAGGCACATCCTTCCTAAAACTCAACGTGTGTAGTGTGAATCAGCCAAAACAGGTCGAGTATCACAAGAGTAATTCCTAGATTGCCTATTCAGAATCAACACTTCAACTTCAAATCTCACAGGATATAACTCTCTCAAACGAACTCTCGAGATTTGGGTAAGTGTATCGCTCTTGTGTGTGAGGAGGTGAGTAAATGTAAGAAAGTTCAAACATCTCACACACACATAAGAAAGAACGAACAATAAGAAAGAAAATGATCTCATGAAACAATGTTAATCACTATAGTTAGAACGTCGAGTTATTCACCACGTTGACTTTCATTTTCCCGAACACCTAGGGGGAAATATGGATGATTATGGGTGAGGGGAAATGAAATGGGACGAGAAGGATATGATAGGTGGGATGGATAGGATGAGTGATGGAGGAGATAATATGATGGATGTGTAATGCGATGGGAAATGGATGAGTATGCGATATAAGAGTGTATACACTTTAGGCTAAAAAATGTCTTTATTACACAAAAATTAACTACAACTCTTTTTTTTTAATTATTTTTTTTCTTTTTTCTATAATTTGCTATTTTTTCTTTTTTTTATTTCATTTTTCTCTCATTTTTCAAACCAACACTGAAGACATTTAACATTTTGAACAACACTCTTTTATTTGAAATGATGGAAGATGATATGGAGATAATAGGTGATGGTGTGGGGAAATATGTGGGAATATGGAAGAGCATGGGAATATAATGGGTGAAGTGAATGGTAAATGGTGTATGGAAAAGTGGTAAGTGTATGGATGAAAATCTAGTATTCAGAAAAAATTTCAAGACACGTGTTTCTTATAACTCGAAAGTGATGTCGTTCTCAGTGATCAAGACAAAATTTTATGAAAGATAATGAGATCATACAACAATTTAAGTGCGGACCCAAAAGAAGTTGAATCAACTTGTGACTCGGAGATTGCGTAAAACACTCTAAAAGGGTGAAAGGCACAAATCTCACGGGCTAAAGTCTCTACTAGTGATCCTTAAGGTTCTCTTGAGAATTGTAGTACTCCTCAACTCTAAACGTAGGGACTTGATAAGTGCGCAAATTTTGTTGAGTCTAGAAATTCGTGGTGCAACATGCCTTACTACGTATTACATAAGCCATTTATAAAAAATATTCTCTAGCTTGATTCCTAGACTTTTGAAAGATGGATGATTGAAAATTCACATCAATAAATGAGACGAAAGAAACTGCACGAAATTTTAAAAATCAGGTTTAAAACTCAAAAAATTTCAAAAGAGGTACGATTTTGATAAAATTCCCCACCCCCAAACAAAAAGGAACATCGTCCTCGATGTTAAGTAAAATGATTATTAAAATTGAGAGCATAAGGTACGAAAGAGATTACCAGAATGAACCGCTAATGAAGTGGACATATGAAGCGAAAATGAAACCTGAATAAATGATAAGAGAAAAAATGTGTACAAGTCTATAAGCACGATAAAGCATAGGGTGATGTGAAACACCACCCCCAAACAGGATGAGACTAGTACAAGAAACGCGGGTTGCCTCCTGGTAGCGCTAAGTTTAATGTCTTCAGTCAGACCGAACCATTTGTCCCCCCTAAAGATAGGATCTATGAAAGCGCGGGGTGGTAGAAAAATTTGGGTGATGAGAATCACCCCCAAACAAGACTGAAGCGTCAGTCTTGTTGGATAGAGGATAAAACAGGTCAATGCACTTGTATGGCAAAGTGCATCATGCGATGCAAAGCATCGGTGGACCATGGGCAGGCGAGTATTAGGGTAAGGGTGAGAACGGCATGGGTGATTAAGCATCGATCACGGAGCCGGAAGGTGAGGGAAACTAGGGCCCTATAAGCATGGTGCTCAAGTTGTATGGGAAGGCAAAAGGGTTTGGTAAGTGGAATGGTATGGGCCTCATAAAAATTACACGACCGTTATATGAATGGGTGATGATAATGGTCGCGGCATGACATACCAGGGAGTTGTTGATGGGAAAAGTCAACACCACGAGGAAGTGGTGAGCATGGAGGAACAAGTTCGATGTCACGGTGGTAGACAGTATCACCACAAATACTCTCATAGATAGAGGATGGTTTCAGGTTAGGATCTAAATATGTGAATGGAAACTTGAAATGTGCAAAATCAAGATCCAAACCAGGTGGTGGGGTGGAAAGGATAATGGGTGGGTCGGGTGGGATAAACGGTGGATCAGGTGGGATAAATGGTGGAGGAAGATGATCCAACTCAAGCGTGGGATCACACACTCCTTGGGGGGAGTAAAGGAGTATTCACAAGGGAGTGTGGTTTCTAAAGATGGAGTGGTCAACTTCACCATAAGAGTAGCATAGGTAAATGGGGTGGGTGGGTAAGACGAAGCACTAAGATCGGAGATAGAGGAATCACTAGAAATATCAGGCTCAAAGGGAGCCATGCATGGAGGGATATCATCCATATCCTGATAGTTAGGAACTATCACGGATTCTATCTCGTGAAAATGGTGAACACTCGTAGCCGGAACTAACCTAAAATGAAGTGGTTCCTCGGGAAGACATGCAGTGTGCTCAATAGGTGTAGACTCGGACATATTTTTGGATATGACGGGAAAGTGAGTGGGAAGGTGAATGTGGGGTTCATATGGATATGGTGGGATTGGATCAGGCTCACCATCGAAAGGTAAGTCAACACAATTTTCGACTTGGAACCCGGACCAAGGGATGGTCTCAACTTCAAGATTCTTGGGGTGGTAGGGTTGGTCACACTCAAAATACGTGTCATGAGAGGACACATAATCATTACACTCGGTGGCAACGATGGGTGGGGCCATGGGAATATCCGACTCTCTCTCACGCTCCAATTCATTTAACCTTTCTTCAAGCCTTTGGAGAGCTTGAGTTTGAATTGCTTGCTCTTATTCAAGTATGAACTTTTTCAAGAGGGTTTCGAGGGCGGATGTGGATGAAGGTGTTGGTGTTGGTGGAATGATGGGTGGTGGTGGTGGTTGAGCTGGACACAACTCGCTATAATCGGGACTATATGGAGAATACTCATATGATGTGTGTGGGGTGGGGCCAAGTGCATCATACACGAAAGGATCACTTTCGTGATCGACAATTGGTTGATGCGCATGGGGTGCGTAGTGAGGAAACTGATCGTGAACGGGTGCACAAGGTTGCCATGAAGATTGTGGGAACGTGTGAGTATCCACAACATCGGGTTGGGATTTGTATTGCATGGAAGGTTGATCAGGCCTCCACGAATAACTGGGGTACTCACACAACTCGGAATTGGGTATAGCATGACAATGGGCCAAGGTGGGTTCCGGAACAGTGTCATATGGATACACATGTTCCACGATGGGTTCGGATGGATATGGAATGTAAGGCCACTCATGGGACATGTGATCGGCATAATAACAGTGGGTGCACAACAAAGGAGGAGACACGGCGACACTTGACACCGAGGGTGATGGAATAGGAGGTGCATGCATGGATGGGTCAAGAGTACCAACGGTACTCGTGAGAGAGGTGAAACAACTAAGAATATCATAAAGAGACAGCTCGGGATCACTCTCACACGTGTCACGTGTCAATGGAAAATGACCAAAGTAGTCCCGTAAAGGACGTTCTTCGGCCATGTGGATGGAAATATTTTTTTTGTTTTTTTAAATTTTTTCAAAAGGAAAGAAAATATTTTTGGATTTTCGAAAAATAATGGAAGAAAATATTTTTGAATTTTTCTTTAAAAATAAAGAAAGAAAATATATTTTGGATTTTTGTGAAAAATAAAGGAAGAAAAATATTTTTGGATTTTTTTTTTTGGAAGAAAAGGTGGGGGGAAAATAGGTGGACTCTTTGAATTTGCACGAACGAACTAAAATTGACCATCAAAAAATGAAGTTGGACACACACACAAGTCAAGGATAAATCCTAACTAGCACATAGCCAATTTTTATCTTTAAATTTAGTGAAAAGGTAGTCAAATTTTAATTAAGTCCGTGGGCAATAAAAATTCACGGAAATCTGAGTGATCGCCTTTGCAAAAGTTATTCTCCTAGTGGGCTACCTAGTTGATTGATTTTAAATGTAGTGATGGCTAGGGTAGCACACAATTGGTAAGCGAGTGAGTCGGGTGATGAAATCCCTTCTCGTGAGTGACCGGGTGTAGGTCTTAGTAATTTAATTCATCACACCATTCAAAAAATAAATGCGAGAATAAAATCACACAAGAGCACACAAAAAAATTGACTCGCTAACAGGAGAGGCGCGAGGGTTTGAGAAATGTACTTCCCACGGTTTTTAGGCCGTGGGGTGTCAAAAAATTTGAGTCGACCGGAGGGAGATTACGCCAATCTCAGTCGTCCCTGGGAATCCTACCGACCCAAGGTAGAGAGGCTTCTAAATCCTCGCCTTTGGATGCCTTCTCTCTACCTTGTTAGGTTTCCCTATCACGCATGTCTTCAATTATTACAAATTTAAATGGAAAATAAATGGTGTCTCTAAGCACCGCAATACAAGCAATGATAAAATTCCTAAATACAAGCCTTCTAATAAAATGCAAAAATGGTACTAAAAATAACAAAGTGAAAAAAATAAATGAAATACAAAATTGAATCCGCTCCGAGCTTCACAATCCCACGAACGGCAACGGCGCCATTTGATAGAAAGAACTTTTGTATCCCTGGTAACGGCGCTATTTGATAACAAGAACTTTTGTGTGTATTGTCGTTGTTGTAAAAGCTCTTCTAATCAAAACCTCACATACCTACAAAATATAACAATCTAAAGTGTAGAGGTAAGTAAGGGTATCAATCCACTTTCAAGGGAGTAAGATAGAGACAAATTCAATTGTAATTCACTTTTTATTTTCTTTTTGTGCTTTTTCACTTTTCTAATTTTTTTTTTAGCTTTTTCAATAGTAAAACAATAGGGTGAGGTGATGATTTAAACTAAACTAAATTAAAGTGTGAGATGAAAAACAACTAACTAGAAATTTACTAAAATGAAAATTAAAGTTTAAACTAAAAATAAGAGATAAGTGAGGTAAATAATTGTGAGAACAATCAAGGAGTGGGATTACACCACAAATTTTAGTTATTCTAATTAATTAATTTAATTATTTGAACTCTCCCAAATTAATATCAAAACTACAAATCAACTCTCGTTGCAAGTGTAATTTTAATAATAACATTTTAGAATATTAAGTTTAACACCTCACAACTCTAGAAAAATAAATCTACACTCCTTTTAATTAATCACCCGCTAGGATCGATTAATTAAAATTTATGTCAATCTTAGAAATTAAATTTAGAGCTGAAATTCAAGTTATAATACCCCACTTAAGAAACCCTTATCTCTAGTTCGAATCTAAAATGAGTATTATAACTAGAATTATATTAATAAAAATAAATAAAATCCTAAGCTTATAAAAACTAAAAGATATAAAAAGAAATAAAAACTTAAAATCTAAATGAAAAGTAAAGTTCTAAAAAAATTATAAAATCTAAATAAAAATTAAACTCTTAAAAATTAATCCTAATAAAATAAGACTAAACTAAAAGCTAATAAAAATCAAAATAAAATAAAAATATATTAATAAAAATAAAATCTAGAAAATAGTAAATAAATCTAAAATAAATCCTAAAAAATAAAATGAGTCAAACTAAAAATTTTAAAAATAATAGAAGGGCACAAACAAACACACACGGGCTTAGGGTAGGTTTAGGATAGGCTAGGATTACGGGGTTGGGTATAATTAGCTCCATTATACTACAAGTTATCGCGAATTATAGTTTTTGACACCGCAACTGTAATTAAGCATGCATATTGAATAATTAAGCGCATAAAATAAATCCTAAAAATTAAAATGACTCAAACTAAAAATTTTAAAAATAATAAAAAGGGACAAACAAAACACACATGGGGTTTAGGGTAGGTTTAGACTAGGTTTAGGTAGGTTAGGGTAATGGAATTGGATATTTAGCTCCATTAAACGCGCATTTGCCTCAATATATAGCTTTTGACACCGCAAACGGACATTTGACCGGCATATTGTACAATTAAGCGCATAAGACCCATATTGTCGAGAATTAGCAACTAAAATACATCTATTCTGGGTATAAATTGTACGATTTTGGGTGTTTATCACATATGATTATTAAATTTATTAAAATTATCGCGAGTCATAAATACGACAATTCGGGAAATTTAGTTAGGACACGCGTGTCAGTCGCGTCAGGAATCAACTTAATTGGATTTAAAAGTAGATTATAATTTTATCACCCGTATGGTCATTTTGAGTGCGCCAACATGTCTGGAGGGGTCGAAATAGTCAGAAAACACTAGCCGGGGGTTTAGTTTGGGTCTCGGGGCATTTTTAGGCCAAATCGACAACCCGAGAGGGTATTTCAGTCATTTTAAAATTTAAGTGATTTCGAACCACGAATTTTAGGGTTTATTGAACAACTATTATGAGGGACATTAGGGCCATTATCATCCAAAAAGAAAGAAGTGAGAAACGTGAGAAAGAGGAGAGGTTACAGGAGGGTTACAAGCCATAACCACCACCCACCACTACTTTTCAACGGAAATTGTGATCGGAGAAAGGGAGAGAACCAGCCTTTAACATCACCAGCAGATCATGACACCAATTATAAGACAAATGATTTGATTCCATTAAGTTTCAACAAATATATTATCCGTGTAGATTAGAATTGAAGGCTAGACTTGAAAGATTGATAATTTCATGAATTAGAAGAAGTAAATCTTGAATATGGGTAGAATTTGCATGTAGTTAAATTATGGAAATAATAAAGATTGAAATCAGAACCTTAGTAATAGAAATCTCGGATTAAAATTTAGTTTTAGGTTGTTTTGAATTTGAAGAAACTACACTAGGGTTGAACATGAAAAGTTTGATGAATATGTCAATATATATGTTGTTCTTGAGATGATTTGATTGTTCTGGAACTTTAGAAAGGTGGTAATTAGGATGGTATAACATGTAGTACGTTTAATTTGGAGAATGTATTCATGTAATGGGAGTTGGAGATGAAACTGGGGCTAAAAACGCAGAAAAACATGGGTTGTAACTGTTCGATCAATCGATCGACATTCATGGTCGATCGATCGACTGGATCAATCGATATTCATGATCGATCGATCGACCTTCCCAAAAATCGTTATATTTTTCCCCTTTTTTGAATAGAAGCAACTCCGACTCTTGAAAGTTTTTGGTGGGGACCTTATGAACACATTTACATTTAATGAAGACCAGTAGGGGTATATGGGGCCGGGATTATATTAGAATTGAATTAGGACTTTATGTTAGACTTACGAGGGTCCGACGAGTGAGGTGCTATTAGAGATTGCGAGTAAATGAATTAAACCTATATTGTTGATAATTTAAGGATAGAAACAGAGATATGCACCATAAGAGTATTGAATTAATATGTGGGAATAATAGGAGACTTAGTAACCTTTTTTGTTAGATTTTAAATACTTGAAACTATACGATGTGAGACGTATTGGCGGAATATATTATATATCATCCGAAAGTATGAGAGTGTACAAATTGGATTAATGGTATAGGGTTGAGAACATACCTTTAATAATATTATAAGTTATCTAAGTTGTGTGAATGCTTAGTATATGGATTATTATGTGTATGACATACATACCATACTTGTTATCATGGGAGGTCGGCTTTCGAAACAGGGCCATCTAATCCTTGTGTGCCTACGGGGGGATTTAGATTGGTACCTCAAGGACATAGGGCTGTGAATGACTTATTAGTGAGTTAATAAGTCAGTTGACCATGGGAGCGTAGGTATGGGCATGACCCATGGGTATGTGAACTATGTTCGCCTCCAATATGTGTGATTTTGCTTATTGAAACTGTTCCCGAGAGATTCGGAACACGTGGTCCTTATGTACGTGATGTACCGGGATTTGATAGTAGAGTATGTGTGCATCACAGCTTAGCCTAGGGGTGCCCTATATGTATATTTGTGCTGAGAATAATATACTAGTGATTATAATGGACTCCTTGTTAAATTGTGAATATAAATTATTGAGACATTTTGAATGGAATTTAAAATGAGAATTTTTCTATCGTAATTGTTATAAATTAATCTTATCAGTAAAAAGGTGAACTGCATGCAGGATAAGTTCAAACGGTGTGAATAAACCCCTATATTATTAATGTGAGGATAAGAAGTGGTACAGACTAGATCGCGAACGACATAACTAGGACATGATAAGGATATACGTTAGGCGTGCACATTAGTTGAGGGGTGAGGAACTCATGTGAGAGCACGTAACTATCATGTATATAATATTCACTGTTTAATGCAATTAAACACTTGCTATTTTTAAACTGTTTTCACCTCGGGCTCTGACCCGTTTGCTTTCAAATCTATTTTTTCTTGTAAAAACTTTTAGGTTACCAGCCACAGGGACGCCAAGCATAGGAGTTCCATTCTGTTGACATGCTGTAGCTGCTGTGAAAGTTACAGGATCTCGATAGTAGATGCCTCCATATTCTACATTGATTCTATTTCGGAGTCATTTATCTGTTAGGGCATGTCACCCCTTTCCATTTAGAGACAACTTTTTTCATACTTTCAGTTTCATTTCAGTTTTGGAGTTATTTAACTATTCAGACTTTGTATATGGTTTTATTCAGTATTTGGATTATTCATACTCCAGACTCATTTATTATTCCATAATTATTCTGTTGTGACTGTGATGTAATTGTGGTATCGTTAGCTAATAATTTAATTGGTTGCATGTTAATTTAATTTAGTAAAATTTGATAACTCACTTTTTAAATATTAGGTGGCTAGTAATTGTTTGAAAATATTTTCGACATTGAAGCTATGAACTGAACCAACTTGACATTTTGTATTTAATTGAATAAAGGAGTAGCTACCCGGTATTTAATTAGTCGGGGTGTCACAGCTTAGTTAATAAACTTAGCAAAATAATATAGGACATTTACTAATTTCCCAACTATCCAAAATTAAATTTAACACCCAAATCTTCATATCTCTCTCATATGATCTCCAAATTACAAACCGCGAAAACCCACGTTACCCCGAATTTTATGTCATTAATATTTCATCAGTTCTCGAGTCATAGCGTTTGACTTCAAGTATGATCCGGGGTTTTGACTTTGACATTTCTTTAATTTTTTACTTTTCACAGACATTGCCTCTTCATTTGGAGTCTAATTGGCTCGTCATTTGAACCCATACGTCCCTTGATTCAAGGCCTACATTTTTCATGTTTTATCCGAGTTTGAATATAGCAATCTGAATATACCAATTTTCCCTTGAAAGTGCATTTGCGTCCATTTTTGCTCGAATTGCATCTAGTCTTCATACTTAGCATCGTAAACCCGAAAAATACTCAAATAGACCTTATACATTAGAGTAATTGTAAGGGAAAAATTCTAATCGAGTCAATTTATTTATAATTAACCTATAACGTGTTGTGTCGAAGATATTACGACCAAGCTTCAAAGGCGATATCATGTCGTATTTTCGTGCTAATTTTATATTCACAATACTTGTTTTTATCAAAGATCTCTCGGGTATGAATGTTAATGAATTGTGAGACTTTGGATTTTATTTAAGGATGCAAATTTTCTCTTAAAATATTTTTGGCATTTTAAAAATTATTTTAAAACGTTTTTGTAATGTCTATCTGAGTGTTTTTCGTTGAAAGGAATTTTGAGTTAGTTAGGATGAAATTTAGTTATTGTTCGAATGAACTTATGACTCATAAAAATGGCAATAAGTTCTCATTTAAAGTCGTTAGAATCCTATTTTAAACGGGCATAGAATGAGGGCACACTATTAGGCCTCATTTGATGATCATTCGATATTGGTTTAAATGAGATAGTGATGTCGTTAGAACAATCTTGGATTTGGTTCAAATGATATGACATTCTCGTTCGAATGAGCCAAGTTTTTGTTTGAATGAGTAGCCGCCTTGTATTTTGTGTACGACTTAAAAGGTGTTTTAAACTCAGAAAATTTAAGAACTTTTGATGAAAAAAATTTATGAATCAGTTTACAAAATTTCCCAAACATTCAAACATCCTTTTGGTTTTTAAGATCCAAATCTATTAATTCATATTATATTATGATCTTTATTTTGGTAATGAGTTTACTTCTTCCATTAAGAAGATTTACTTTAGTATAGTGGAATCCGTGCATGAAGATTATGGTGAAGAAACAGTGGACTTTGTGTTTCAACTTGTAGACGGTTGTTGAGGATACATCAATGGATACTGAGGTGCACGTGGACTCACGTACTACGGACACTTGCATGGGTGTATTCCTATGTTGCTACTGTGGAGAAGCGGTAGAAGAGAGAAGAGCGTCAATTCTTTTGGGTGATCAAGTCATTCAGTACGTCATGTCTACTCTTTTGTAAAATCGCATCATAGTGGATTTTGTGGCTTGGACATCCGAGATTTTTTCCCTTAGCAGTTTCCTCGTACATCGACATCTTATAGTGTGTTTGATTTACTTACTTTATCTTATTAATCACCTTATATGCATGCTAGATGATTAACAAGATAAAATTTAGTAAATTAAATTGTTTTCAAAAGATAAGGTTATTAGAGCTAAGATAAAATTGAGAAATTTTTTAAAAATATTTTCTTTTCCTAAAGAACACTGCTTAGGGACCTTCTCAAATTGATATCAGGGTTAGAATACTAGTTTACTATGCTTATGATCCCTTGTCTTTAGGCATTAATCTTAGAGGGTTCGATGTTTTAGAAGACCTATGTTTGATGGGACGAATGACGCTTACTGGAAAACGCATATGAAGTTAGCTATAGATGAACGGGTGTGGTTAGCTATAGTTAATAGGTGGACCCCATAAGTTATTAGAGATGGAGAGGCAACACACTTAAAACATGTTGAGTCGTGGACTCATGGTGAGCATAAATTAGCACAATATAATTCTAAAGGTCTAAATGCTCTTTTCTGTTCGTCTCCCGGAGGAATTCCACCGTATTATGATGTGTGAGACGTCCAAAAAGGCTTAGGATATACTCCAACTCACCCATAAAGGAACCAATGTAGTTAAGGCTTCCAAACTCCAAAACCTCACCACCCAGTTTGAGATGATTAATACGTTAGAGAGTGAGACCTTTGATGAGTTTTACACTAGATTGTCGATATAGTTAATTTATCGTTTAACTTGGGAGAGAAGATATCAGATAACCGAGTGATAAAGAAAATATTAAGTTCATTACCTCAAAGATTTAACCCAAAAGTGAATGTTTTAAATTATTTGGGATTACTTGACTCGACGAAACTAAAAGAGGTTATAGGTGACCTACAAACTTATGAGCTTGACATGTTTACCTCCAAGAATGTGACAAATAAAGAAAAGGACATTTCTTTGAAAGCCCGAAATAAGAACATAATAGTTTTGAATGATGAGTCGGACATCGAATCCAAAGATGCGGACATATTGTCAAATCAGTTCAAGAAATTTCTCAAATTATGAAAGAAATTGAAAGATGACAAAAGATTTGAGAAAGAAAAGAACAACAAGGAGAATTGCGTACCTAAGAACCGTAGTGAGAATGTTAAGAGGGATGACCTGGAGAGGTGTTTTGGTTGTGAGGGTTATGGCCATAGGGTAGCTGAGTGCCCCACTAAAATAAGGAAGGAGGTCAAGAAACCGATAGCTTATAATGCCACCTTTAGTGATAGTGATTTAGAAGAGGGAAATGATTGCTTCAATTAGTGCAACTTTACCACGTTCATGGCTAGTCATGTGAGTGACGATGATAAATCTTTATATAAAGATATTTTTTTTTGCATGACGCTTCCGAGGTCATAGTTAGTGAATCTCAAGTGAGTGAGGGTGATATGAGTGATGATGAAAAAGTGGAGGAAAATGAGTTTTAAGTTTCCTTTCGTCAATTGTATGAAAAAACTGTGAAGGTGAAGAAGGCTAACTTGAAGTTAGAAGCTATGCTAAAACAACATTCCATAGGAAATGATAATAATGCATTGATTAAGGATCTTAGGGTACAGGATAAGACTCTTTGAGAGAAGCTAGAGTATGTTTAGGGTGAGGTAGATAGTCTTCGTGGTTTGATAGAGGCTATGAAGAAGGAGATTCTAGAGTTTGAGGAGTTTAGGCATTCACTCAAGTTTAGGGTGGTTGAGTTTGAGAATATATTGAGAGATTCGAGTAGGCACAAATTTGATTTGGAATCTGGGTTGAAAAAATGGATATGATGTTCGGCACAGTTCACATCAAATATGATAGGTGTGGAATTGGCTTCGATGATCATATTGCTCCCAATACTAAACCCAAGACCATGCATGTGAGAGAGTCGACTAGTAACATCAAGAAGGGTCAAACTTTAGGTAACACTCATATCCATGTTTACACTTGCACTCATTGTAGAATGAAGGGTCACCTTAAATTTTTTTGCTACAATCTTAAGAACGCTCATAGTAATTCTACGAATAGAGTCGCTTCGGTTCCCAAAAACCTTATATGTCGTTTTACACCTATTTGGATTAGGAAATCGGATTTAGAGGATTTAGGTATTATATTTGTTGATTCTCGTTTGCTTACACATGATTCTGCCCATGTTAGATCTTATGGTTGAGCATGTTAGTCGTGTTTGTCATACTCTAGTTGAGCTTTTTGATATATCATTTCTAGCGTTATGATTTGTGTATATTTTTTATTTTTATCTTTTTATTTATTGTGTCATATTGAGAAAAATACAAAAAGATTTTGGTTTCATATGTTTTTTTTAAATACAAAAAAGATATTCCTTTTGAGTCTAAAGTTTTTGGAAAAACTCAAAAAGATTTTTTATTTTTGTGTATTGAGTTTTACACTTATGGTATGGCATATTGGTGTGTTTGAATCCCCTTCACTTACCAACTTCCATGTGGCTAGGACATTTGGTTATGACTTTAGATTCATAAGTTAATCTTAACCATGATTTTCATAAAGTTATTTCGAACTTAACTTTCTTTATGGATTCGACTGTGTATATGTGTCCGCACACACATGTACGAGCTATTTTGAACGTTTTAACTTCTCATGTACATTTGAGTTTCGTGAGACGTTCTCCTCTCAATCTTGTCAGCTCGCGTATTAATGACTTAGGGGGAGTTATGCATGTATGAACCGTTGCCCGTGAGAATATTTATTTATTACTAAAAAGTATGGGTGTACATGAAAAAGGGATACGAACGACAGGTTGACTTTGCGTGAAAGCCACTACTGAAAAGGGCCCAAGAAAATAATAAAGGAAATAAAAACAACAAAAATTTGCCAAAAAGGGCTAACTTAAAATTTCATATTAGAAAAGAAAAATAGTACATCAAAAGAATCATGAAATAGTAAATAATAGAAAAATATGAGTGTTTGAGAAGTTTAGTTAAAGAACAACGGGTTTGCATAATGAATCCTCGATTTAACAGTCGTGTCATGACGCTATTGATTGGTAGAATCGTCAAAATCTAGACTTTTGTGCATTGTGAGTGCTTGGTTCATTAAGTTCAATTTATTATTGTCACGGGTGGCTAAACCATAGTTTTGATAATATTTTGAGGTCAATTAGAGCTTTTTGAACCTATTTAAGTGTTTGGGTCATGATTTGTTTGTTTTAATTAATGCCCATTCACTCCATCCTATGTTTAGGCACATCGACACCATGCTACCTTGTTAAGCTTATTTTTTGTATCATGTTTTCATTGAGTTTTGGTCAATTTTTTATGAAGATTTTAGGTTTACCTTCTATAGGCTTTCTGGTAATTTTTAGGCAAAGGAATTCAAATTTTTTGTGGTCATTTAAAACAAACTAGGTCTCGTTCGAACGAGATGTAGATCTCGTTCGATCCCTACTTCAAATGAGCTTCCAACAATGGTCCATTGTTTACCCTCGTTAGATGGTTGTTCGAAGTGGATCAAACGACATCTCTTTATCGTTCGATCGACTCGAAGTTTCATTTTCACGAGTAGCGTTTCTCGTTCGAACGAGTACAATTTTCGTTCGAATGAATTGGAATTCGCATTTTAGGTTTTAAACCTGTTTTGTCTTCCCTTTTGTCACTTTTATTTCTCTCCCTTCAAGCAACTTCTAATATATCAGTGGTCCACATTGATAGAGTGTAGTGATTTTGGATATATCACTTTTATAATATAAATAAAAGTACTAATATAATTTATATTATAAATTGCGTACTTTAACGGGTTCCACACCACTGGGGATACCATCATATGCTCTGGTCAGTGATTTTGGATATTTCATCCTTGGGATCCGGGCCCTCCTTAACTATCCCGGTGTCATCCGAGTTCCTTTTAATGTGTTTTAACATTTTATGAATGTTCATATTATTCCTTCTTTCCCTTTTTACTCGGTCGAAGTCAAAACTCGGGTTTTCACCCCAACTTGTGTTACACTTTGAACATCATCATTTCATGTCCTTTATATTTTAGCCTTGATTTTGTTCCAAAATTATGTTCATTTAGGACCAATTTGTGTAACACCATTTCCAAGATTTTTATTTGATAAAAATGTTCCACTTTAAGTAAAATTATCATTTTATCCTTTTGTTTCCAAACTTCTCCCTTTCTTCCAATTTCATAAGTGTTAATCTCTTAAGACATTATTAAGTTATTCACACTAACTTCTCAATGTTTTAACCTATTAACACTTATTTAACACCTTTTCTAACCATTTTCTAAGTTAGTCATCTCTTTACTTTCTTCATCAAGAAATTCAATTACATTCGAAGACTACTTTTATATGAAAATCACCATTTCATTTTAATAACACATGTAGTTTTACAACCTTACACTTATGAACCTCTTTTTCACACACTTTAAAGACTATAATTCCTATTTCATCATTTAATGTTTAAACCCAACAAACCTTATTTAAACTTTTTTGTCTTTTCTTCATTAACATACTACCAATTTATATGCATGAGAATATGGATTTAACTCTAAAAATCCTATTCATTGGTCAAACATACAATTAAGTCTAGAAATTCATATTACTTGCAAAATATACCTTTTACAAGACTAAGAGACGTTTTATTTCTTCAAAACTCAACAAATGTTCAACTTTTATAAAATCTATATTTTTTACAACGGATATTACTTCACCAAATATTTTTAGCAAGATCAACATCATTTTTCAAACATTTTATTTCATAAAATGTTTAGCATCAAATTTCTAGAATAGCACCATTCTCATAAAGTCCCAATCTTTATTTCTAGAAAACTTTGAGGTTTTTACTCATCATTTATTTCCAACAAAATAATAATTTTGGCAATATTTTTATTCCTTAAAAATGTTTAATACCAAATCTACTACAAATCCATCATTTTATTCGTATGAATTCTACTCTTGAATTCTAAAAACAAGACCACTAATGTTTAAAATAGAGTCTTAATCTAAGAGTAGAGTTTCTCACCTCAAATGAAGATCCAACAATGGAAGGAACGAAAGATCTAAGAAGATGGAAACCTCCCACCTCCTAAGGTGGCCTTTGGTGTACCTAATGAGGACACAAACACAGATTACGTATATAACGATGCTTTATCTCACACGGTCACTCACTTGTGATTTTTTCCTCTGTTTCTGCCCATATTAGTGAGTGGTACTCTTGTCTAAGAACAAGCTTCATAGCCTCCAAAGCCTCGATATCCATCGATCTCAGTTGTAAATAATATTCTCACATGTAATCCAACGTGCTAATCACGCAGACAATTTCTCATGAAGTTCTCCTGATTATGTATAAGACTAGAGGGGATTGTAAACCTGGACTCTACCTTGAAATCTTAGAACATGACATGATGTCACACTATCAAAGGACTCGATGAAAACCAAGAAATGGTTTGGTAGAAACTAGACTTTGTACTTTGAAATATGCGTTCATGAAGTTACTTGTAATTTTCAGTATAAGAACTTTATTAAAACACATTTATGAAGATTTCAGGATCTTGTTTTGACCAATAGCCCTCATCACAGCTAGGTCTCTTTCACTCTAAGTCCTCTCATTAGAAGTTCACATCTTATGAGGGGTCTTGCAAGAAAATCAGGGTCCTCGTATAATACATGCTTCTTTTAAGGTCCTCTCATTTGATACAATTTATATTATAAGGTTCACTATTTGTAAAAAAATGACCTCCATTAAAATTCCATTCAATTGAGGGACTCTCATTCAAAAGAGATCCCACTTTTTCAAGGTCCCTTTTGGTTGTTGATCCACTCAATCTTGTTGAAAGCTTTGATTCGTAATTTTCCCTCCTATTTCGAGTTCCAGCATTCTTATTCAGGTATTAATTTGGGTTTCACTACACCAAAATACATAAAACGTCACGCTTCACCCGGTCGACATTATCACGGTCAAAAATCATGACGACAAAACATGCACTTTTTGTCAAGGTCAGTGACCGTGGCAACGTATCGTCACGGTCTTATCACAATCATTGACCGTGACAACATTTGAATGTTTTCATGATCTAAAACTGTGACAGGACCTTGACAAGAATTAAAAAAATCTCTTGGTCTGGCAGCAGCGGTAAGACTTTACCATAAAATAAAAAATCAAACTCTCTCTCTCTCTCTCTCCTTCTCTCTCTCTCTCTCTCTCTCTCTCTCTCTCTCTCTCTCAATTTCTAGTGATTTCCCTCCTCCTCCTCCACTTTTCCTCCTCCCCCCCCCCCCCTCCTCCCCTCCTCTGACGTTGAAACAACCACCTGCTACCACCAAAAACTCCCCCACCTAACTCCACTCCATCCACTACCACCACCAACTCCTCCACTTGAGCTTCATACGACCACCACCACCACTGCTGCCTAGGCCCACCACCATCAATTCAGAGGTATTTTTATTTCTAATTGTTTGCCCTCTTTTTTGTCATGTATTTTTTTGTTATTAACATATTTATTCGGATATTGGCATATATTAATTTTTAAAATTATTTTTATCTGATAAAATTAGTTTGTGAAATTACTCTGATTTGGATAATATTAATTTGTAAAATTATTTTGATTTGGATAATTAAAATATATATTTATTCATGACTCCCTTATGGCCTACCTATTTGTGATGAATATGACAAATTGTGTGAATAAATTTTGTGACAAACACTAGTTGACATATTGTGTAAAATTTTTTTTAACAGTGCCATTGACGTGGACAAACACTAGCTGACATATACTTAGTCATGGATATATATTAGATTCTAAAAGTATAACAAAATGTCGAACGTTCTACACAACATAAAGGATTAATTATCACTTAGGGATTTGAATTTTTTTGGATCTGTGTTTTTAACCGTTGCTATGGGTTTTTTTGTTGCGTTTTCTTAGGTTGCATTTGTGGGTTTCATTGCATTTTGTGCGATTTCTGGCCACCGTCGCCACTGTCGATTTAGATCTTTTTTTTTCATCTTCATCAAGGTATCTATATATGCATATGTATCTTTATATATAAAATGTAGGGAAAAATTAAGTGCATGCATTTGGAAATAATTAATGAGTAATAATAAAACTAGAATGGTTTATTCTTGTGTAACTGATGAATATTTAAACTGAAATATAAATGTATCACATGCATGTAGCTCAAAAGGCATTTTCATCTTAATTGATGTTAAATGAAATGAAATGTAGATGTATCACATGCTGAAATTTTATTTTTCTGAAATCATTTTGTCGTCTTTCAAGTGAAGTTATATGTACAAAGTTTTACATTATTATTTGAATTATTGTTTGGGATTCTTGAATTGTTATTGACTGGTGAATTTGAACATTTAGATGGCCATTTAGTTGGTTGGCCTAGGCATTTTCTAACATTTAGGGTTGTGATTCTACCGAGTAGTGACATGTGATGTGGATATATAAATAAGACAGAAATGATAACATACTATAAATTTTAAAAGATGGTTGTAAGGACACAAATTTCCAATTGAGCCCTTTGTAATTTTGGCTCAATTCCGGACAAAAACATTTGAGTCATAGGATAGAGTTCAAGTTTATCCATTCAAGCCTATGACGTGTTTGTTGAAGACGTAGCGGCCAAGATATTAAAGATTCATCTAATGCCGTGTGTGTTTGTGCCTCGTTTCTACGTCATCAACATGGTTCCATTTCTCCGAAGGTATGAACGCATTTTTAATATATATATATATAGGAGCTTGGAACATTATTTATTGGGTGTATGTTAGAAATTTATTTTGGGTGTTAGAACTTTTTTGTAAACTTTTTTGAATTCATAATTCTAAATATTTTGTTCTCGGACACCTTTCAGTAAAAAAATCATATCAAATCCAAAAAAAATCAGAATGACACGAAACTGGCGGCCACGTGTTCATATCGAAATTATCTAGAACCATGGCCTGAGATCTCATTAGATAGGTCGTTCGAACGACCTCGTTCGAACGACTTCTCGTTCGAACGAGTTTTCAAACGAGATTTTTTTTTCTTTCTGTCTCTTCGTTAGAAGTCTCGTTCGAACGAGATTTCTAACGAAAAAACAGCGGGAACAGTTTTAAGCCAGTTTTTTCCACTACTTTGCCCCACTTCCTTTTTGACATACTTCTTAAGTGCGGGAACTAACTTTTTGAAGACAACTTTTTCACATTTTAAGAGTCTTTTGAGAGCAAAACTTTTAAGAAAAAGTTCCATGTTTTGTGTTTGATTTTTATGGATTAAACTCATCAAAAATTACATACACACCCATTTGTTTAGTTTATTCCAAGTACCTATTGATATATCATTGCTTGGAGAGTTTTGGCACCTGGTTTTCTCTACACCAACAAGAAGAGAGTTTGGGTTCTTCTCTACCCCAAAAAAGGAGAAAAGTTTATTGCGGTGTTCTCACTCGAAGAAAGGCTTCGCGTGCGGATCGACGGTGACCATAGCCCCATCGATGGAGTTCGAGACTGTGGAGGAGTCCACGGTTATTCACTAGGCGGAGGTGAAAACTGAAGGAGCGCGTCAAGGCTTGGACGGACTCAAGCCAGTTTGTGTAAGTCCTCTTGTGTCGAGTCTTTGTAAAAACTACCATACTTAGTGAATTCGTGGCTAGGGCCGTCCGAGGTTTTTCCCATTTGGGTTTTCCTCGTACATCGGCGCGTCGTGTGATATTGTTTAATTTTATCTTGCTATATCACCTAGATGCATGCTTAGGACTAAAAGATATAATTAGTTCAAAATCACAATCTCTTTAATTTGGTGCAAATTTAATGTTTGGGTATGTTCAATTTAATTCAAGTGCAAAATTACTTTATCTAGATAACATGCAAGTTTAACTTGAATTGGATTAATGTGTGTTTAAGTCAAAATGCAAATTGTGTGTGTAGTTTTAATTTCACTTTTAGTTTAGTTTTATTTTTTTTATAAGTTGGTTTGTTCTCTTTAAGAAAAGAAAATTTTAAATGACTTTTGGAAAATTAAAATTTGAACCATTTCATTATATTTGAATTTAAAAATTGGGGGCTTCCGCACTTTCAAATTGGTATCAGAGCCAAAGCGATAAATTATTTCGTTAAAGATCTTTTAAATAATTTTGGGCTAAAATGGAATTTTCTCCATTTTCAAAATTTCCTATTTTCGATGGTTCAAACTACGCGTATTGGAAAGCGCGAATGAAATCGGCACTAAAATCTATCGATGAGAGAGTTTGGATGTCTGTTGTTAACGGGTGGTCCCCACCTACTCATTTAGTAGATAATGAGCGTGTTCCCAAACCCACCGATAGATGGAGTGAGGGTGAATTTAAACTTTCTAACTTTAATTCCCGAGGTTTAAATGCCTTATTTAGCGTTGTCACACCAGATGAATTCCGACGCATTATGACTTGTGAGACCGCTAAAGAAGCGTGGGATATTTTGCAACTCACTCATGAAGGTACTAGTGTCGTTAAAGCTTCGAAACTTCAAAACCTCACCACTCAATTTGAAACTATCAAAATGAATGAAAAAGAAACTTTTGATGAATTTTATGCTAGACTTTCTGATATTGTTAATTCATCTTTTAACTTGGGAGAGAAAATACCCGACAACCGAGTTGTAAAGAAAATTTTAAGGTCCCTTCCCGATAGATTAATTCCAAAAGTGACCGTTTTAAATTCTTTACCAACTTTAGCCTCTACCAAATTAGAAGAGCTTGTAGGTGATTTACAAACCTATGAACTAGACATGTTCCCCTCTAAAACTTAAAAGAAAATTGAAAAGGGCGTTGCTTTAAAAGCCCGAAAAGAGGTCAAACAAGTAGTAGAGAGCGAGAGTGATAGTGATTCGGAAGACATGGCTTTGTTTGCTCGTAAATTTAGAAAATTTCTTAAATTTAACAAAGATAAATTTAAAAATGATTTTAATAAATTTGAAACTTCTAATTATGACAAAGTCGAGAAGATCCCTAAACCCATTAATGAAAATTTAAATAGGGACGAGTCAAATAGGTGTTTTGGTTGTGAGGGTTATGGCCATAGGGCTTTTGAGTGCCCCACTAAACTAAGGAAAGAGGGTAAGCGACCCATTTCATATAATGCGACCCTTAGTGATACTGATAAGGAAGAGGGAACCGATTCCCCCACTAAGCCCAGCTTTGTGGCTTTTATGGCTAGTCATGTGAGTGATAGTGCGAATTCGTTGATTGATGAAACTTTAACACATGACACTTCCGAGGTCAAAGTTTTTGATTCCCTTATTTTTTATGATAGTGATAGTGGAGAAGCAAGAGAGAGTGAAAATGAAGAAGAGGTTAATGTGAGTGAACTTCAAAATGCTTTTCAAGAACTTTATAAAGAATCTATTAGATTAAAAAAGGCTAATTTGAAGTTAGAAGCTAGTTTAAGAGAGAGTGTCAAGGTCGTTGATGAAAATGATTTAATAGAAGACCTTAGGACACGTGAGAGGACTCTTCAAGAGAAGCTTGAATATGTAGAAGGCGAGAGAGATAGCCTTAAGGGTTTAATGGAATCCCTAAAAAAGGAGCTTCTTGCTTTTGAAGAGCGAAATGTTTTATTAGAGTCTAACATTTTAGAATTGCAAAATAAATTAAAAGACTCTAGTAATGTCAAATTTGATTTGGAGTGTCGTTCGGAAAAATTAGATAAAATATTAGGAACGGTCCAAATTAAAAATGACCCTTGTGGTTTAGGCTTCAATACTTGTAATGAATTTACTCATAACACCAAAATCAATGTTTTAGGAGAATCTACTAGGAAAGTCTTTAGAGATCACTCCTTAGGTAAATATTTTCAACATATTTTTACTTGTACACATTGTGGTCGAAAAGGTCATCTTAGAAAATTTTGTTTTGATCTTAAACGTATTCCTAGAAAATCCCAACATAAAGCAACCAAGGTAGTTAAAATTCCTACACCCCAAGGTAGTCATTCTTCATTAATTTGGGTTAGGAAATCCGACTTGGTTGCCTTGCAAAATGGGGTTTTTGATTCTCATTTACTTTCACATGCTTCCTCCCTTGCTAAATCTAAAATATGAATGTGTTAGTGTTTGCATACTTTATCTTTTGTACTTCATGCTATATTCACATGCTAAATGTATGCTTGTTTAATAATTTTCTAGTCTATGCTCCATGCTTATCACATGCTATAATTATGATTTTTATTTATCTTTTGTATTATATTTCCTTCATTTTATTTGCATTAATTGAAAAATACAAAAAGATTTGTGTTTATCATTTGGATTTTATCTCTTGGTAATTTAAGCTTAATAAAAAAAATTCAAATGATTTTTCTTTGACTTTTGAGTATATATTATTTATTTTGGTTAAAAATTTCAAAAACTCAAAAAGATTTTATTTTGTGTGTAGTTTAGTTTGACACACTTTATGTGGCATACACTTGTGTTTGAATCCCTCCTTTAACGCTCCCACGTGGCTAGAACTTTTGGTTTAGATTGTCAATCCTTAAAATGTTCTTTACCATATTTTTTATGGAGAAGTTGAATTTTGTGTTGGTCAAATGGATTCTATTTTTATATGCCTCTATTCACACATGCACGAGCTCTTTTGAAATTTTAACTTCATATGTATATTTGAGCTATGTGAGGTGTTCTCCTACCAATCTTGTCATCTACATATTTGTGACTTAGGAGGACTAGTGCATGTCAAAATCCGTTGCATGTGAGATTTGTGTGAAAAATGAAAACATGATAAATAAAAATGTGCACGGGGAAGGGCTCCGAAAGGACTAAGTGATCCTTTGCGATTGTAAGCCACCGTTTTGAATCATCAATATTCAAAGAAATACGTGGTCCAAAGGCCTAAAAACAGAAAATACGGCATTAACAAGAAAAATAATTTGCCAAGGCCTATGTTTGATTGATATATTCATTCAAATTTAATATAAATACATATTGAGGGAGATTGGATGGTATATCAACGGTTTGCACAATGTCCGTTTATCCTAGTTGCGTATTTCATGTCATGACTCTATTGGTTTGTAGAATCATCAATATTCTAGGCTTGTATGCATTGTGTATGTTTGTTCATTGAGTTCAATTTATATTGTCACATGAGGTTATATTCAAATGTGATGAAGTTTGCAATCAATTGAGAACTCCGTGAACATGTTTTAAGTGATTGGGTCTAAATTTAATCGTTACTAGTTCACACCCCAACACTTCCATTTCCATATGACACATTTTTGCCATACGAGTGTGAAAGACTCCTATTATATTTAGTGTGTGTCATTTGTGTGTTTATATCTATATATGTGTACTTGAGTCTCTTTGATATATATTATGTATACATATATTTGATATTTTTGTTTAGTCTTTGCTTTGATTTCTCTAATCCATATATGCTTTAATTCATACTTGGTATCCATCTTATTGCATTCTTTGTTGATATCACGTGCTTAATAATTTATATATCATATTGGTATCATTTTATTGCATCCTAGTTGGTATCCGATGTTATTGTTTGGATTAGTTGAACTTTTGTTGCCCATATGCTTTAACATTCTCATCACTATATGCACAATTACATGTTTTAGCTTGTTATCCCATTCTTTTATCCCTTGCTTAGTTTAGAGGGTTTATATGCTTTATTTTGGGTATATAAGTTACTGCTTTGATTCTTTAGCCTTTGTCTATTCCTGAACAAAAAGGGGGAGAATGATAGGGGAAGAAATTGTATCTAATCCTATTATTATCGTATCTTAGTTTGGGGGAGATTTATCTTAGGGGGAGACGTCTTTCTAAGTAGGTCATTTGATTGATAAAGGGGAGAATTAATTTAGGGGGATTAATTATTTAATTGCATTTAATATTTTGATATTCCCTATGCGTTTGATAGTTTGCTTAAGTGTGCAGGAATACTTTTAAATGGCAACATTCAACATCGGCAAAGATATTGATCCTTGGGTTGTTTGCGTCAAGCATTGTATTTTTATTTCGGGTGGGACATTGTTTTTGAGTCTAGTGCGCTTGACGGCCCTTTAGGATTTTTATTTAGTTTTTGTCCCGGAATAGCCAAAGGGGGAGATTTGTAAGGACACAAATTTCCAATTGAGTCCTTTGTAGTTTTGGCTCAATTCCGGACAAAAACATTTGAGTCATAGGATAGGGTTTAAGTTTATCCATTCAAGCCTATGACGTGTTTGTTGAAGACGTAGCGGCCAAGATATTAAAGATTCATCTAATGCCGTGTGTGTTTGTGCCTCGTTTCTACGTCATCAACATGGTTCCATTGCTCCTAAGGTATGAATGCATTTTTAATATATATATATAGGAGCTTGGAACATTATTTATTGGGTGTATGTTAGAAATTTATTTTGGGTGTTAGAACTTTTTTGTAAACTTTTTTGAATTCATAATTCTAAATATTTTGTTCTCGGACACCTTTCAGTAAAAAAATCATATCAAATCCAAAAAAATCAGAATGACACGAAACTGGCGGCCACGCGTTCGTATCGAAATTATCTAGAACCATGGCCTGAGATCTCATTAGATAGGTCGTTCGAACGACCTCGTTCGAACGACTTCTCGTTCGAACGAGTTTTCAAACGAGAATTTTTTTTTCTTTCTGTCTCTTCGTTAGAAGTCTCGTTCGAACGAGATTTCTAACGAAAAAAAAGCTGGAACAGTTTTAAGCCAGTTTTTTCCACTACTTTGCCCCACTTCCTTTTTGACATACTTCTTAAGTGCGGGAACTAACTTTTTGAAGACAACCTTTTCACATTCTAAGAGTCTTTTGAGAGCAAAACTTTTAAGAAAAAGTTCCATGTTTTGTGTTTGATTTTTATGGATTAAACTCATCAAAAATTACATACACACCCATTTGTTTAGTTTATTCCAAGTACCTATTGATATATCATTGCTTGGAGAGTTTTGGCACCTGGTTTTCTCTACACCAACAAGAAGAGAGTTTGGGTTCTTCTCTACCCCAAAAAAGGAGAAAAGTTTGTTGCGGTGTTCTCACTCGAAGAAAGGCTTCGCGTGCGGATTGACGGTGACCATAGCCCCATCGATGGAGTTCGAGACTGTGGAGGAGTCCACGGTTATTCACTAGGCGGAGGTTGAAGATCGAAGGAGCGCGTCAAGGCTTGGACGGACTCAAGCCAGTTTGTGTAAGTCCTCTTGTGTCGAGTCTTTGTAAAAACTACCATACTTAGTGAATTCGTGGCTAGGGCCGTCCGAGGTTTTTCCCATTTTGGTTTTCCTCGTACATCGGCGCGTCGTGTGATATTGTTTAATTTTATCTTGCTATATCGCCTAGATGCATGCTTAGGACTAAAAGATAGAATTAGTTCAAAATCACAATCTATTTAATTTGGTGCAAATTTAATGTTTGGGTATGTTCAATTTAATTCAAGTGCAAAATTACTTTATCTAGATAACATGCAAGTTTAACTTGAATTGGATTAATGTGTGTTTAAGTTGAAATGCAAATTGTGTGTGTAGTTTTAATTTCACTTTTAGTTTAGTTTTATTTTTTTTATAAGTTGGTTTGTTCTCTTTAAGAAAAGAAAATTTTAAATAACTTTTGGAAAATTAAAATTTGAACCATTTCATTATATTTGAATTTAAAAATTGGGGGCTTCCGCACTTTCAATGGTTGTTAAATAATTAAACATAAACGAAACATAACTATGTTATAAGCCTCATAAGTTACAGATACTGCACATAGATTCTATCCTTCTAGTTCTTATGCGTGTGCATTCAGTTGGCCATAGACCCGTTTAAGAGTCATTGCCACTGTAATGAGATCTGGCGAATTGTCACTTTTGGATAGTTTGGGACATCATAGTTTCTGTATAATAATGATCTTAGTGGCTTACACTTGTTACTTTTGGGGGAAATTCTATTGCAATCTCTTAAATTATTCCGGAAACATACCAAATGTTGCGGTGTTAAGTGTTACTTCAATTGATAAATTGAAATAACATGAACACTTGCGAATCTATATCGTATACTTGGAGAATTGTGGGGATACGCTGCTGAATTTTCCTCAAATTGGAACAATACGAATGAGTTGCTAAGTGTATTACAGAAATATACGGTCTTAAATGGAATAGAACCACTCACCCTTTAGAGGAGATGGATGAAATATGATTCATAATGCAATATGTTTTAATAATTAATTAATTTATATTTTTTTCGTAATATAGCACCGAAAGAAGAAATGTCAATCTTGAAGTAAAACATCGACTAAAAATTAAATTTTCACACTTTTGTTTATACTAATCCATGAATATACTCTTCTTACCCATAATAGGTAATTATTTGTAGTAGTTGTAATAGGATATCCTTTATACAAAGAATTGATGGGTGAGACCAATAAATTGGGGGATGTGTTTCGTAGAGGTGCTAATGAATTTGTGTAATACGAAAAGAGATGTCATAATGATGAAGATTTTTCGTGTCCATGTGGTAAGTGTAGGAATATTAAGGTGTTTGATTGTAAAATAGTTGAACTATATTTGTTAAGATGGGGTATGCAAGATAGTTATCAATTTGGGATTTTCACGGGGAACCGCATGTTCCTTTTGTCCCTGAGCAACCTTTATAAGAATCAACAAGTAGGTTAGATGTACAAGGGCAGGAGGATAATGTAGATCATATTATGCCAGAGGATTTAGTTGATTATGCCTATGGAGTTCATGAAGTTGAATAAAATGAGGTCACTGACAATGTACAAGGTTTAGGTGCTCATGAAAATATCGAGATAAACCTTGACGATGACTGTCAAAGTTTACAACTTAAGACGGACCGACCGTTGTGCCCTGGCAATGACAAAGAAAAAAAACTTTACATGCTATGGTTGGTTTTCATATTTTGAAGATCCAATATGGTTTGTTTGGTAATAGCATGACAAGAATTTTTAATTGGGTGAAAGGCTTGATACCTAAGCAGAATACGCTTCCAAATAGTTATCAGCCTATGAATAACAGTTTGAAAGGTTTGGGAATGAAGTATAAATCAATTCCTGCTTGTGTGTATGACTGCATACTATACTGAAAGGAGTATCAAAATCTCGATCAATGTTTGGTATTCGATGAACCAAGATATGTGCAATCTACTGGAAATAAAGGCACAAGCTCAAAAGTGCCTAAAAAGTGTTAAACATATTGGGACTAAATTAAAATGGTTTTTCACAGTACTATTGATAGTGGAGGTAATGACGTGGCATGCTAGGGCAAAAGTAGGGGATAATTTCATGTGTCATCCTATTGATTCTATAGCTTGGAAGAGGATAAATTATTAGTATCTTGATTTTTCTCAAGAATAGCGTAATATTCGTTTGGCAATACCAACTGATGGTTTCAATTCATTTGGAAATCTAAGCACCAATTAGAGTGTATGGCCAGTGATTTTAGCACCACTCAACCTCCCTCCTCCACAGTGTATTATACTTGAATTGTTGATAATGTCATTGTTGATACCTGGGCTAACGGAACCAAGTGAGGACATCGATGTCTACTTGGATCATTTGGTAGAAGTATTAAATGATTTGTGGGGAGAGGGTGTTAAATCATTTGACTCGTTTGGAAAAAGAATAGTTTACGTTGAAAGCTATGATGATGTGGGTAATTCAAAAAATTTCAGCTTATGAGACATTATTCGATTGGGTAGTACACGATCATTTGGCGTGTCCTATTTGTGGAAAAGATACTGAATCTGTATGTCTTATTTCTAGAGAAAAAATATATACCATTTGCCATAGGATATTTTTACCCGCCTCTCATAGTTTTAGAATTGAGAAAGGTTCCAATTTTTTATCGTACGGGGTTGAACATTAGCTACCTCCGAGAAAACTTTCAGTTTTACAAATTAAAAGTAAATATTCTAATTATGTCCCTAATATGCCGAGTAATAATTCTAAATTGAAGAATATCAATCATAAGAAGACCCCAGCTGGGAATGAAACTGACACAAGAAAGGCATGGTCTAGGAGGTCAATTTTATATGACTTGCCTTATTGGAAGAGTAACTCGGTGCTCCATGTATTATTTGTGATACATGGTGAGAAGAACATCACTGAACATATTGTGGGCACATGCCTTGGTGGGAGTCGTTCGAAAGATGGAGAAAATGCACAAAAAGACCTTAAATCGTTGAACCTAAGCCATAACTATGGTTGCAAAAAGATAGTATGGGGAGGAAAATAATTTCCCCTAGTGCGTTTACTTTGATGAATGAGGAAATAAAGGTGCTTTTGGACACAATATATAATTTGAGGTCTCTATCTAATTTTTCTTCAAACTTGCAAAGGATTGTGAATTATGCTACCCATGATTTACATAAGTGCAAGTCCTACGATTGGCATGTCATTATGCAATTGGTTCCTTTGTTGTTTAAGCATTATTTCTCCCAGTACAAGGATATGTGGAGGGACATTATGTAAATTGGGATCTTCTTCATAATTTTATATGAGAAAGTAATCAATCGAAAGCATATAGTGGCTGCAAAAGTAGTCATTGTTGAACCAATTTGCGTGTTGCATAAGTACTTTCCCCCATCATTATTTGACATAAGTGTTCACTTTTTGGTACACTTATGCGATGAGGCACTTCTTTGCGGTCTAGTTAGATTTCGTTGGATCTACCCATTTAAAAGGTTGATGAAAGTTTCAAAAGATTATGTCAAGAATACACATACATTAAAGGATCAATTGGAGGGGAATACATCACCGTAGAGTCATCAATATATACCTGGGAATATATGCCTGACCCAAGAAGCATGGATAACAGTGATGAGTTCGTTAATGAGGGTGGTCAGTTGATGGGCACGCGAGTTAAATTAACAAGTTTACAGCGTGAACAAGTAGCTCGTTATCTTTTTTACGCATATCAAGAAGCCGAAGAATGGAAAAAGTAATTATATATTATTTTAACTTTTATATTATTTTAATTTTTATGCATGATAAATTTGTAATACATTTGTCACGATCAATGCAAAAAAATGATTTGTGGGGGGGGGGGGCAATAAAATATGAAGATTGATGGCACAATCAGACAGCGAATTTAGGTTGTGGGTGTCACACGAGGTAATTATAATGATAATGTCTCTTATTAAATGACATATTACAAGAAAGATTTAAAACTAACCTAGTTCATTTATCTATAATCTCAGCTCTTAAATACGGGCGATGTGACAGCAAGGCTTGATCATCTAGCCATCGGACCCTTGTTCATTACACACGAGTATAAAAAGTCTCATTTGAACGGTTATGTATTCGGTGCAACGGTGTGCGAGGAAATATAAATGTAGAGAACCCATGCATTTCATATAAGGTTCTTTGTTATTTTCGAGCGAGCGTGAAAGATAAAAGCCTCGTTAAAGTTTAAATGGACGTACTATGGTGTCATTAGGAATATATTTGGATTGGACTATATAATCTTCAAAGAGGTTGTGTTTTAGTTTGATTGGGTAAGAGTTATGGATAAAACGGTTGTAAAGTTGATCTTGGTACCAATTTGACCATGGTTAACTTCCCCAAGTTCAAGAGCAATGAGCACGTGAGCGATGAGCCATTTGTACATGCTTTTCAAAAGGTCGGGTCAGTGTTTTACTCAGAGTATATTAACACGAGTTGTGGTCAATCGTACTACACGTGTTAAAGCGTCTAACCAATAGCATGGATGATTTAGCTGCTCCAATTGAATATCAATCCATTTTTTATGACAACCCAAATTTGAAACAATTTTTAGATTTTTAATAAGTATTCCAATTATTTGAAATAATTGTATTCTTCTAGTGCTTTATTATTATCAGACGACAGTTTAATGATTTTATTCATTTGGATTTGATCAGTTTTTGTGGATTTGAATCAAAATTGGTTAGTTGGTCAGCGAATATGCTAATTAGGATTTTAATCAGTTTAAGCATTAATTCAAAGTCCTTGATATGGCCCAAATTTGAAACAATGCTTAGTTTAGTTTATGATATGGGTTTATATTCTTATAATGTTGTTAATTTGTATTCTTCTAGTGCTTTTATTCATTTAGATTTGATTATTTTCTCATATATATGTACTAATAACAATTCATTTGTACAAAATGTATACATCAGGACGTCAGGGAAGCGGAGGCGAGCAAGGCTCGTCTAACACTAGGCTCCCAAAGTGGAGAAAATCGGGAACAGTAGTGTAGAACAAAATGGCCTTACAAACAAGGGCCCTATAGTTCTTGAAGACGATTGTTATTGTCGGGTACAGAGAAATTAGGAAGGTTCCATACGAGCTTAAGATCGGTACTTGTTCATTTTCTTATTATTTTGTATTTATATTTATATTTTATAATTTAAATACTACTAACTCAATTTCTTTTTGTTTTGAATTTTTTTGATAGGAACAATTCGGTCTGCCCCCACATTTATGCGACTCCACTAGAACAATTACGAGATCAATATAAAACGTGGAAGAAAAACATGAGCATACAGTACTTTGGCTAGGACCATGAGTCCATCTTGCGACTTAGGGACACGCTACCCTCGAAGGAGACAATCTCATTGCCAAGCTGGCAACAGTTTCTCGATAATGAGGTCTCAGAGAGGCAATTATCCTCTCATCAATTCAGGAGGGAAAATCGGGCCAAGAAGGTTGGCGTGCACTACTCCGGGCGTACGTATTATGCCGAGGGGGAGCACAGGATGGTAAGTTTTTAATGTTCTTTTATTTTAGTTTTATTCTATTTAGTGATAATTATATACTAATTCACTAATTTTGTATTATTTTATTTCAGGAGACATGAGTGGCCCTGGGGGGTAAGACACATAGTCTTGATGCTTATGTAGCAATTCGAACGAAGAAGGGGAAGGATGTGGAGGTCAATTCGAACGTGGTCGCCACTATTATAAGTTAAAATATTAATTACTTTATAAAAATAAAAATTTATAATCACATACTTTTTTATTAACTTAGCTAGCAGTGGTCCTTTTTGTTGTTTTAGGAAAAGCTTAAGGAGGTACATAACTCCCAGAGTGATGCCGATAATGCATCTCTTCCTATGGACACACTTAGCCAAGTGTTCGGGAAAGATCACAAGGGCAATACTCGGGAGGTGAGCTCTTAGGTGGGGAAGTCAAAAATCATCGGGATTGCATCGAGAAACATAAGGCTGGATCGAAATGTGGATGATTTGTCGACCAACCATGACGAGAAGTTAGAAAGCTTGGAGTGAATGATGCATAAAATGTTTGAGAATATCAAGGGTGCTTTTAAAGTCCATGTTGGGTCCAACTCGAGGAAGGGAAAGGAGAAAGTGGTGGATGAGGCGACGAATCCTCCAAAATTTTCACCCTCACCCTCACCCTCACCCTCACCAATACCCCTCACCCATCTACATATAACATATTCTCCATCCCCATCTATACCCCCGTTCCAAGACCAGTTTCAACTATTAGTTGTACTATTGTGAATATAGTAAACACACGGAGTGGTGATAAATTAGCTAGGGAGTTGAGGGATCGGGATACGTGCCTTGGTACTATGGTGCCAAACCGTCTATTGCAACCACACGAGGAACGGGTCCTTATCACAGATGTGTACATTGGAAAAGAGAATAAAAGTGCAGAGTTCGTACTATTGTAGGTTGTGTAAATTCCTATATATTATGGCCTACCTTCCTCCTTCAAAGTGATAATAATTGAACAATTATTTGTAATAATTTAGTATATTTGTTTATTATGATTATGAATTACAACTTTGAGTATTTAGTATATTGAATGTTATTTATTATTTGATATAATGATTGAATGAGTGGTTATATGGCTTTAGCTCTTATGAATGAATGAATATCGATTGATATATATATATATATATATATATATATATATATATATATATATATATATATATATATATATATATATATAGAGAGAGAGAGAGAGAGAGAGAGAGAGGGAATCTCATGACGGCCTCAGTTCGCATACCGCTGGCGCAAATCAATTTTGATAAAATAGTAAAAAAAATATTTTGGGGTTAATTTTTGTTATGATATTTAAATATTTCAGTAGGACCATAAAAAATCAACTCAAAATGAAGGTTTTTTTATTTTAAAAAACACGATCAAACTTGGTCAGTTTTTAACAACTTAAAAACTAACAAAGTTTTACCGATTTTTTTAAAATAGCAAACAAATTCATTTTAAGCTGATTTTTTATGGTCATATTGAAATCTTGAAAAACCATAAAAAAATAAGCCCAAAGTATTTTTTTACTATTTTAAAAAAAGGATCCGCATTCAGGATCCTCAAATGGGGACCTCACTTGATCCTTTATATATATATTGTAATAGGAGTTGTAACATGTTAAAATAGACTGTTCGATAATGGAAGTGGCCATATACCCAACAATTTTTTTTTAAATGTTGCCCAGTATTGTCATGGACTTTGACCGTGACAAGACCGTGACAAAGAAGAACTTGTCAAGGAATTTGATCGTGACATGTTCGTGACAAGTTAATAATTATCACGGACTTGTCATGATCAAAGTCCGTGATAAGTTTTTCTTTATCACGGACTTTCCAGGTTAAAGTTTGTGCCAAGAAAAAATGTGTCATTGACATTCCACTATATTTCGCGTGTGTAGGATATTTTTAACGGCACATTATTTGGACTACACCGAGAGGGGTGTTTGAGATGTTATCAGGTAGTTGTTTCTATGTCGTGTATTTTTTATCTTGGGAATTATGGGATAGGTATAGGATTGGATTGACGACCTGGCTAGTAATTCATATTTTTTTGTTTTGTCCCAGAATAGCAAAACGGGGGCGGGGAGACTTGGGAGGGAAAATTTCAAATCGAGTTAATTTGTTTGTAATTGGAATAATTTTGGACAAAACTATTTGAAGATATTTCATATATGAGTCAATTTGTTTGTAATTGGCATAATTGTGTTATGTTGAAGATATTTCGGCCAAGCTTTATAGATTATATCATGTCGTGTTTTTGTGCCAAGTTTATCTTCATAACATTTACTTTTATCAAAGATCTCTCAGGTATGAATGCTAATGAATTGTGAGACTTTGGATTTTATTTAAGGCTATATATTTTCTCTTAAAATATTTGTGGGACTTTGAAAATTATTTCAAAACGTTTTTTAATGTTTATCTAAGTGTTTTTCACTCAAAGGAATTTTAAGTTATTTAGAACGAGATTTAGCTATCGTTCGAACAACTTAAGACTTGTTAAAATGACAATACATTTTTATTTGAAGTCATTATAAGCTTGTTTCAAACGAGCGTAGAATGAGGGCACACTGTTAGGCCTCGTTTGATGGTCGTTCGATACTGGTTCGAACGAGATAGTGATCTCGTTAGAACAATCCTGGATTTGGTTTCAAATGAGATGACATTCTCGTTCGAACGAGGCAAGTTTTCGTTTGAACGAGTAGTTGCCTCGTATTTTATGCACAACTATAAATGGTGTTTTAAACTCAGAAGATGTAAGAACTTTTGATAAAAAAAATGTTTTTGCATCTGTTTACAAAAGTTCCCAAACATTCAAACATCATTTTGGTTTTTCAAGATCCAAACTCTTAATTAATATGCTATTGTGATCTTGATTTTGGCATCGAGTATACTTTTTCCATTTATAAGATTTACTTTCGTAAAGTTGACTCTATAGTGCTGATTATGGTGAATAAATGGTGGACTCCATGTTTCGAATGATAGACGGTTGCAGAGGCTACATCAATGTATACCGAGGTGCACGTGGACTCGTGTACTGTGGACACTTACGTGGGTGGATTCCTGCATTGCTGATGTGGAGGAGCGGTAGAAGAGAGAAGATCATCAAGGCTTGTGTCTTATCAAGTTGTTGAATAAATCCTATCTACTCTTTTTGAAATCGTATCATAATGGAATGTCTGTTCTAGTCGTCTGAGGTTTTTTCCCTTAGTGGTTTTCTCGTATATCGGCGTCTTATGGAGTGTTTATCTCCTTAATCACCTTAGCTACACGCTATAGGATTGGCACGATAAATTTTGGTAAATCAAATTATTTTCACAAGATAAGTTTATTGGTGCTAAGATAGAGTTTAGAAAGAAAACTTTAAAATATTGTCTTTTCCTAAAGAACACTACTTAGGGCTTCTCGGTAACAATGCATATCTAAGGTTATACGGTAACTGTGTATAAATCGTAAGTTTAACGAGCATGGGATTGTATTATTGTGCGGAATAAAATGAAATATTTTACATGAAGCAGAAGACATTACCTGAAAGATAAAAATATAGACAACACGATGAAAAGGGGAAAATGTAAAAAATTCCTTTAATACTTTGATATAATACAAGGAGATTTTAAAAAACCAAATAATTTACAACAATATTGTAAATATAACTGTATTAATTACGTGAATGGGATGAATCATTCACTTAAGTCACAACCCCAGAGGGAAAAATATCCAAAGCATAAGGAGTAGAAGTCCCCTAGGAGTCACCATGTGAACTAAGTGTTAAGGTCAGTAAAGTACACTACCTCCATCAAGTACATAGTCACCGAGGTACATCCTTATAAAGCTTAATAGAATGGTATATATTAGGATCCACAAAACATCAAGCTTATAAAGGGTTTTTGGATTATCAAGATGACTAGGGATATAACTCTGAGTCCTTTAGCACCTTTGCCACTGTTAGAGCATAGAGAAAATCATTTTTATACCCAACATTTTGAGCACTGTTCAAAGAAGCATCCATACTTAAAAGAGCCTCATCATAGCCATCCATTTATACTTGTCAAGGTTGCTTGGGAAACTAGAATGTGAGATGATAGTTCTTATCGAAAAGACTATTATAGTACCTCACTTTTTCATGTTGATACCTTTTGGTATTCTATAGATCTTCTATCAAACAAACACATTTTTTCTCCCTGAAGGAAGATACACCCTTAAAGGCCGTATACTTGTCATTCAAAGACTTTTGAGTTTTCTCCAACTCCTATCTTAGTTAAGGAGTCTTCTGTAATGGAGGTTCCTTCCCTAACCTACTAGATTGGTCGATAATTGTTAAGTCTTTCAAGTTCAACCCTCAAGTCACTATTCTCCTACTTGAGAAGAACAACTTCCTATTTAGATCCTATAAGGTTGACAAGTAGAGCAAAATTATTCCTTGCATGAGCAGACTCAATGTCGGCTAGTTTTTTATCAAATCCTCCTTCTCTGCTCAACTTTGTAACCTTTTGGTCAAAGTCAGTCCTCAAATTGGATAACGGCTCCTTATGACTACGATGAGTAATAAAAATCATTTCATGAAGTGCAATGTTGTCTGCCACAACCTGATGAAAGAGGCGATTAATATCCATGTAAGCCTTCTTTACTCGGATGGCGATATCAAAACCCAAGAGCTACTCAAGATAATCATCATCATATTCTCCATAACCAACAACAAAGAGTCTCCCACATCTTTCCTTAAAGTCGATATGAGCATCGACGAGAGATGTAAGTCTCGCATTGAATTACATGAACATGTGGTTTAGCATATAAGGTTGGCAAAAAAAAGAAAATATATGAAATATCAAAGCATATAAGAGGGGAAAAGTTGAAAAAAAAATTATTTCATTAAAAGATTAAAAATGGGGAAATCTCTTACGCCATTCATTAAAGGAAAAAGAAATACAATGTTTCCTAATAGGCTTAAGGAGAATTATCATTGACCTTGTCCTTCTTAGCGGCTTGGATATCATTTTTCCCTCCAGTTGATCGGCCTCTATCAGAACAACTTGTTAAACCTTCACCTAAACGAGCTCAGTAAAGCATTATATCCTTCGACCAACACCCCATCATCGTCCTCACTCTTCTCCTCAATTTGAGGAGGGGAGCCTACATTATGCTATTTAAAAAAGGTCAGAATGCTAAAAAAATGTCTATCTTTATAAAAGCCTCATCGCAGTCGTTCTTAAAAACACCATTATAAAGTATACCATGTAGATCTCGACATTAGTAAAGGCCTTGTCCCAACCATGAGTAAAGGCCTCATATTTGGTCTTTGGCCTCACTAGCCTGTATCTTGGTAATGTTGGTCTTTGCCTTAGCATTTTTAACATCTTTCTTGGCCTGATCTATAACAGTGAACAAGAAACCAGATCCCGCCAATGTTCCTATAAAAATTGTTTTTCTTAATCTCCAAAATTTTGACTTTTTGGTCGAGCTTAGCAACCGCTAAATATTTTCCAAGCTCCTCAAAATCAACCTCCACATTAACAGAGGAATTATTAAGCGCATCATTCCTCTCCAATAATTGATCATAGTGTATCAGGAACTTCCAGACATTGGGCAAATAAGGATTGAGAAAATATAAGTAAAAACACAAATAAAAGGCATAAGAACAATAAGCTTATGAGCAAGAGATTTTGGTTGGTACGTTCCAATAGCCGAGCAAGAGTTAAGTCATAAGGAACTGCCTTATCAATAGGAAATACACTCGACCAAATCAAGTCTCAGGCCAAGTCAAGGCGAGAAACTACCGACTAGGCAACACCCTTTCCCTTGCCAGCACTCATTTTCCCCACAATACCCAGTGGTGGAAGAGGAACATAAACCTTATTTTTCCTCTTCGAAAGGGGATCGTGTACCTTGGAGGGGGAATCCTCGATGTCCAAGGGGTTAGTGGAACCCCCAACTTCACTCTTTTTCCTCACTACCCGAGCAATATCTTTCTCTTTGCTTGATGGGAGAGCAGGGGGAGGAGACTTAGTTCCATTTTCTACAATCAATTTCACAACCTTCCTCTTCGACATAGCACTGGGAGATACCACGGTAGAGGGAACTTAAGAAATTTTTAAAGGTTAAAAAGAAGATGAGTTTTTATCCTTGTTCGATTCATCCCCTTCTGAGTTCAGGGTTGTGGAAGCTTTTGGGTCGTCCAAAGTGACGGGGAAGACCGATATTTGTCTTATAGATCTTGCAATAAAAGAAGTCATAAAACTCCTATAGCTGAGAAGAAGTGCGGCCGAACTGGGGTGATGACTAGCACCAGCCCAAACTGTTTGGAGATCAGTGAAATTAATGCACATTCATGAGGACACTTTTTCTTATTTTTTGTCATAAAGAATAAATATGACATCAACCTATGCCTAATATTTCCTGAGGGAATCTTATCGCTTTATATTCTACACCCTCAAGAACGGGGGCTATTTCTAATTCTTTATGTTTAACCAGTGGTCCAAGTAATCCTTATTGGAATCAGGGAGATTCATGACTAGGGTCCGATTGGCTACCCTCATTTTCATATATTCATGGGTCATTGCCCACTAGTAACAATACATAATTTCGGTAACGCCATGATGGGTATGAAAATACCCTTTCCAAAGCCCGTGATATTTTCATTTGGCTCAATTGTGAAACAACAGTCCCCGATAGACTTGGACCATTGCTCACATTAAACATATTTCTAAAAATATTTTTTAAAAGGTTTTATAATTTTTAAAACCCTAATTCAATTTTGCATAATATATTTCCTATTTTTGTATTAGTACATCATATATGTATTTTATACCTAAGTACTTTTTGTATTATAAATTTAGGGTTTTATAATTTCCCAAAATTTTTAAATTAATTTTCATATTTTATGATTTTCAGGAATTTTAAATTGCTGAAATTAACATTTAAAAAATAAATTAAACATTTATTTTGTTTCTTAATTAATTCAGGCAAAATATAAAATGACATCGTTTTGTTTCCATGGATGTCGTTTGGTTGTCAATCCAAGTGACTAAGTTTAGACCAATTAGAACGAGGATTTTGGCCCACACGATTTAAAGAGGCATAAGCCTTGGGCACGTGTTCCTCAACTGTTGGTTGTCTAGATCTTTTAACCTCCACTGTCCCTTGGTTAATGATGTTGATACCCTCACCTATCTCTCTTTTTTGTGATGCCTATGTTATCCTTTGAAACCCCTAATTGTTTACCATATTGACCTTAATTATTGAGGATTTACCAAAATTCCTAGGGCATTCCATCAGCCTCTATAAATAGAGGGCTTAGGAATGAGTTTTAAAATATTGAGAAAAATACTATACCCAAATAAAAAAATGTGTTAAATTTTTCCTAACCCACTGTATATCTAAATATACTTCAAATGATAACATCTTCTTTATAGTTTTTTCTTAAATCTGTTCTAAACACAATTTATTCTACACACCTTACAATATATATTTTACGATGAGTTTTTTTATTTTGAGAGTTAGGAGGTTTTGAGTGTTTTGGAAGGTTGAGACATTTTTATTTTATTTTAGAGGTTTGTTTGTTTGAAAGTGTTTGAGATTTTCTGGGTTTTGGATATTTTGAAACCTTTTGAAGATTTCCAGTATTAATAATTTTGAAAGCCTTTCTAAGCATTTTGTGTGGATCATTGAAACGTTGTCGGAGTTTTGTTCTCCTATTAGGTTTGTTTATCTAGGTTGGGTTATAATCTCTAAACTTTTTTTACATCTAAAAACATATGTGTGTGTGTGTGTGTGTGTATATATTCTATTTGTATATGATTGTGGTTTTGTATGTGATGAACTGTGTGAACATATTTTTGTAATACCCCGTATTTTTATGACTTTTAATTTTGGGGATTTATTAAATTTAATTAGAGATATTAATTTAATATTAATCTAGAAATCATTGAAATATTTACTAGCGTGATGAGAGTTAGTAATTATTGAAATTTTGTCGTAAATTACAGTATGGGTAAAGTAAGATGTGTAATTAAATTTAGTAAAATTATCACGAGAATCTAATTTGATTATTATGGAAATTTTATTGGGACGCGCCTGTGTCGTGTCGGGATTAAATTCGAATTATTAAAAGTGAACAAATTACAAGTCACCAGTATGGTCATTTTGAGTGCGTCAATGTGTTCAGAAGGGTCGAGATAGTCAAAATAATGTACCTGGGGGTTTAGTTTGGATCTCGGGGCGTTTTTAGGCCTAATTAACATCCCGGAAGGGAGTTTTAGACATTTTGTATTTTTGGGCATGGAAACCCACGAATTTTCTAAAGCTATATCAGATGGTAGGAGTTTTCTTCTAGGGTTAGAATAACCAAAAACCAAAGACGACCATTGAAGAGGAAGAGGAGAAGCTTTCGAAGCATTTCTAGGCTAAGAATTCCACCGTTTGCACCGCCATCGCCGCCAAATTGTAGATTGCGCAACAAGGATCACAACCACCCCAATATTTTCCTCAAATCTGAGATAAATATCTCCATGCAAGTATCTATCCTGCTTTATTTTAGTTAATGCTTCAATTATATTAGTTTAGGGTTGATTAGGACTAGTTTTCATGAAAGACCATATATTGGAGACTAGAAATTACATGATGTAGAGGTGATAATCATATTCTGGAAATCAAATTCATATGTAGAGGTTGAACCACGAATTTGCATTGAGTTAGGAGTAGAAAATCTGGGAAAATAATGGGAAGAACTAAGTTAAATATAATATTAGGGTTCTCTATATTTATATGAATTTTGGCCCTTTTAATTCGTTATACTTGATGAAAACTCGCATGTTTTACGTAGAATATTATCTATTAGGGTATATAACTCTTGTAGTATCAATTGCTGGGAGTGAAAAAGGATGATTTGGATGATTTTGGAATAGGATCCCCGTAACTGCTAATTCTGCAGTTTCGCCATAACTGCTTGATCGATCGATCGATCAAAGAGCATCGATTGATCGAGCCCCTACCATCGATCAATCAACCCCTCCTGAAAAACCCATATTTTCCCTTTTAATAGTTATCTCAATTTAAATGAGTAGAAATCTTTGGACATTATTGTTAAAACATTTTGGGACATAAAGAGGACCAGTAGAACTTTAAAAAAATGGAGCATTAATGCAAGACTAAATTAGGGTTAACGGGGAGTGAATTACACTCAAGGAATAATGGGAACGTGTATATAAAGGAGTGAGACTCGTAAGGAAGTTACATCGTAAAATAAGGAAGTACCTATTGAAATTATACTCAGGGAGATAGGATACTATGAGTGATACGAAGTAATTTTGGAATAATCCCATAAATGAGAATAAAAGAAAAGAACCGTTATACGGAATAATAAAGTAATGTGTACTAAGAATGAATATCATAAAGTATGGGTCGTGGGTGTACCTAATTTAGAAATGGGAATGGTAATATACATATATATGACTGTGTTTGTCCATCTATGATATACGTGTAAAAATCATGCCCGCGCTACTTGCTATCACTGAGGTTACCGTGCTGGGACAGTCTTATCTCGATGGGACCTTTATGGGGGATACTGACTTGAACCCTAAAATATCGGAATCCTTGATACAGGCTATCAGATCGATAGTCAGACGGTCCAAAGAAAAGTGAGGGTAAGTGCTGACCTCTTAGTGACTTGGAACTATGCATCGCCTCAATTTGTATGTGTTGTGTGTTAATACAGTTCGAGAGTGATTCCGAACTAGTATTTCCCTTAGTACGAGTGATACGGGGACTTGATAGCAGAGTATGCCAGCACCAAAAATTTTATGTGGGGTGCCGATAATATATATATATATATATATATATATATATATATATATATATATATATATATATATATATATATATATATATATATATAGAGAGAGAGAGAGAGAGAGAGAGACTTGAAAATTGGAACTTTCTACTTTGACTAAAAGTAGTTAAGTAATGAATAAGTATTTCAACTTTGATATAAGTGTTTGAAAAGTTTGAGGCAATACTGTAAGATATTTTTAATGAAATGAAATCCTTATGAAAACTATACTGTCAGAAAGTTATTATTTTAGCCTAGAAATTGTCGGCATGAAACCTTATGAGGAATTTAAGATAACCGAACATGTGGGGATAAATAGTGCGGTAGGTGTGCACATTAGAAGAGGGGTGAGAATTTCTCAAGAGAGTGTCGCATACTAATATGATTGTTGCATTAGCCGGTAAGTATTTTAAATACTTGCTAAACTAAACTTTAAATTGTTTCACAATCGGGCTCTGACCCATTTCCTATTTTCTCTTCTCTCTTGTATGTATATATATATATATATATTACAGGATCCCAGCAACAGGGGCGTCATGCTTAGGATTCTTTCGAAGGAACGTGTTAGGTGGGAGTTGCAGGCCTTTTGCTTAGACCATCTCATTATTGATTTCACTCCTAGTTCTATTTTATCCAGTTGGGCATGTGTCGCCCTTTTTCCTTATTTAATTGGTTTTATCATAGATTGTGACTCATTTACTTTCAGTATTTCTACTTTGGGAATTGTTACTGTCAGGATGTTTTCCCTTTGAAGATTTAAAGTTTGGAATTAGTTATTTGAATGCTTTAATTGCTTGGATTATCTTTTCCAGCCTAGTTATTATGCGACCATTAATCTATTGAACTATGTATGGTTTTATCATTGGGTTTAAATTAATTATGGAATTAATGTTTTAAATAAAATAGTTTTTGCTACTTAGCTTAATTATTTAGGGTGTTTAAATTGAAAAGTTATTTTGCGACAGTGATGTTAAGAATAAACCAACCCTTCACTTTGGTTATAATTTAATAATTGACTGATCACCCGGCATTTAATTAGGCGGGGTGTCACAGGTGGTATCAGAGCATCAGGTTCTAGTGTCCTTTAGGATCTGTACGGCCTATTTCTCTTTCAGCTTAGCGTTCTTGCTATAGAGCCCAATTTTTAGGATTGTTGTATTCATGTATTTACGCTTACGTCTTCAGATATTTGAGATTTTCTAATAACTACAGACTAATAAACTCCCTTTACATTTCAAATGCCTCCGAGACGCGCACCCAAGGATAGACGTGCCTAAGCCAAGTAGCCAGCAACTCCGGTTCATGGAATGATGAACGCAACCGAGGTAGCCGCTATAGTTGCTCAGACGGTGAATGCCGCATTAGCAGTAGTGCAGCAGGCTCCACCCTAGGTTCCGGCAGTGGCGCCAGTACCGATACATCTTCCATCTGCATGGTAGTGAGTTAGGGATGCCTTCGAGAAGGCGCATCCCCCAGAGTTTACGGGTAGTTATATCATTGTAGCCAGCCAATGGAATAAAGATATCCAGAGGCATCTGCGCATGTACGAGTGTACGGACGTGCAGAAACAGTTGTTGGCTTCCTTCAAGCTAGTGGGGGCCGCTTTGCAGTGGTGGGAATCCACCACCACCTTAGAGGAGAGGGACATTATCACTATTCAGTCATTTTGGGCGCGGTTTGATCGCAAATACTTTCCATCTGTCGTGCAGACTGAGATGAGGTGGAAGTTACTAAATCTAAAATAGGAGAATGCGACTGTTACCGAGTATGAGGAGGAGTTCACTAGACTTCTCACTATAGTGCCAGATGAGGCACCCACTAAGGGGAAGAAGATACTATTGTTTGTTAACGAGTTATCCTGGAGGATCCGTCAGCACCTTATAGGCAATCTGTCACTGAGTACCTACATGGATGTACTCAATGCTTCTTTATTACACTGCTAGGATCACCGTTTCCATCTGCAGGGAAGAAAACGAGCAGGAGATTCCAGCTAGCAGGGCAGGATAGGGGATAGCAGTACTGGTGGAGAACCGACATCTCAGGGACAGACTCGTCATAATGAGAAGAGTTCCCATCAGGGGGACCCTGCCAAGCGATTCCGATCAGGTGACCCTAGGCAGGGATATAGGCATGGCCAGCAGGGCCAGTCTAATCAATAGGGCCAACACCGTCAGCCGCAGGGTCAGTAGCAGGGCCATAAGTGTTTTCATCAGGGCCAGTAGGGCCAATGGCGGGGTTGTTATGGCTAGCAGGTCTGTAATCAGCAGGGACAGAGGGGAGAAAATTTCAGGGGCCGATGCTTCGGGTGTGGTAAAAATGGCCATAGGCTCCAGGATTGTCCAGAGGGAGATAGGGCCCCACAGCTGTATGGTGCCCATAATGAGCCACAGAGGCTACTTTTTCCAGCCGCCCTCCTAGCACCAGCTCAGGAACTAGCCTTACTAGTATCTCCAGTACAGCAGGGGAAGTTACAGTACGGACGTGTCTATAACGTCCACCAGGCAGTAGCTCCTCAGGCACCACCCGTGATTGAGGGTATGTTTTCTATCCATGGTACTATGGGTCGGGTTTTATTTGATACTGGGGAGACACACTATTTTATAGCTACTCACTTTGTGAAGGCCTTGGGATTATTAGCCACAGCAGAGAGCACTGTGACATGCGTAGACTCACCACTGGGAAATGGGTCATTAATCTTCTTTATATGCGGGGGTGTGGGAGTAGAGATTGGTAGCTTAATCTTACCAGCAAATATGTCAGTATTAGATATGCATGAGCACGATGTTATTATTGGCATGGATTAGCTTACAGCATATAGAGACATGATAGATTATTTCGGTTGGAGTATTATCTTTGCCATTCTGGGCCAGAAGATGTTTCTAGCGGCGATGCCTCACCCAGAGGGAGGCTCTTCCGCTCATTTGTATTAAATAGAGGAGGATACCTCTAAGGAGGTCGTGATTCCCTTAGACTCGATCGCAGTTGTTTGTGAGTATTCTGATGTATTTCAGGAGATAACAGGCCTACCCCCCAGTCGAGAGATAGATTTCGTCATAGACCTTTTATCAGATACTCGACCGATAGAACGCGCTCCGTATCGTATGGCTCCAGCAAAAATGAGGGAGTTACGAGATCAGATAGAGCAGCTATTGGGTCAGGGATATATTCTTAGGAGTACCTCACCTTGGGGCGCTCCAGTTTTGTTTGTGAAGAAGAGAGATGGTTCACTTACTTCATGCATGGACTACCGGGAGTTGAAAAAGGTCAGGATACGAAACAAATATTCGTTGCCTAGAATCGATGATCTGTTCGGCCAACTGAGGGGAGCAACTTTCTTTTCGAATATAAATTTGAGGTCAGGATACCATCAACTACGGATTAGGGAAGGAGCAGGATGTTTCGAAGACTACTTTCTTGATGAGATGTGGGTCCTATGAGTTTAGAGTAATGCCATTTGGACTCATAAACGCTCGAGCCGTATTCATGGACTTGATGAACCGAGTGTTCAGAGAGGTCTTGTATCAGTATGTCATCGTCTTCATAGATGACATCCTGATATATTCACACACTAAGCAAGAGCATGTTGAGCACTTGAGGCTGGTTCTTCAGACTCTACGGGAGCATCATATGTATACTAAGTATGAGAAGTGCGAATTCTGGTTACGAGAGGTGCAATTTTTAGGATATGTTGTATCTGAATTGGGATAGGGGCTGACCCGAGTAAAGTGTCAGTAGTAAGGGAGTGGGGACAGTCCATGACACTGACGAAAGTGCATAGTTTCTTGGTCATAGACGTGTACTACAGGAGATTCATCCGAGGGTTCTCCAAGATAGCAGGTCCATTGACGAACCTGACTCGCAAGGGGATACCATATGTTTGGGACGATACTTGTCAATTGGATTTCGATGAGCTGAAAGACAAGCTGACTTCAACACCAGTTCTCACTTTACCCAAGCCGAGCGTGGAGTATCTAGTTTACACCGACGCCTCCTTTCGGGGACTCGGGGGAGTACTTCAGCAGGAGGAGAAGGCTATAGCTTTTACCTCCCACAATCTTAAGCCACATGATTGAAATTACCCCACTCACGACCTAGAGTTAGCTGCGATCGTCTTTGCATTGAGGGTATGGAGACATTATTTAATGGGGGAGAAGTTCCGCTTGTTCACAGACCACAAGTCACTGCAGTACCTGTTCACTCAGCGAGAGCTGAATATGCGTCAGCGCAGGTGGTTAGAGTTTGTGAAAGACTATCAGTTCGATATACACTACCATCCGGGGAAGACCAACGTGGTTGCTGATGCGTTGAGTCGTAGACCAGTAGACGACGTAGTGGACGTCTGGAGAGAAAAGTGGAAAGAGTTGGGTCACCAGGATGCGATAGCCCGTTCCATCATATCTGTCATGACAGTGACACTTGAGATTGTTACAAGGGTAATACAGGCACAGTCAGCAGACTCATTTTACTAGGATCAGATTATACGGCTTTTAGCCGAGGGCGCCGAGTCCTATTCGGTTGGTTCCGATGGAGGTTTGAGGTTTAATGGGATATTAGTGGTCCCAGAAGGATCAGACTTACGTCATGCAGTGATAACACAGTCTCACGGGTCCAGATTTGCGGTGCATCCCGTAGGAGATAAGATGTACCAGGATATGAGGTGACAATACTGGTGGAGTGGGATGAAGAAGGACATTGTTGAGTTCGTGTCCAAGTGTTCTACTTGTCAGATGGTAAGAGTAGATCACCAGAAACCGTCGGGGTTTCTTCAGCCATTGGAAATACCCACGTGGAAGTGAGAGCGTATTTCCATGTATTTTATTACTGGGTTGCCTACATCACGACTCCATCTGGGTGATTGTGGACCGCTTTACAAATGTGGCTCATTTTCTTCCAGTAGGACGGACTATACCACGGGCCAGTCTGCTCAGTTCTTCATTGCCAAGATTGTTAAACTACATGGGGTGCCCCTGGATATTGTGTCAGATAGAGATAAGATTTTTGTGTCGCGTTTCTGGGAGAGCTTTCAGGAGGCCATGGGTACAGAGTTCAGGTTGAGTTCAGCTTATCACCCGCAGACAGATGGACAAACAGAGCGTACTAATTAGATGTTGGAAGATATGCTATGCATGTGTGTCCTTGATTTTGGAGGAGGTTGGGAGCCACACCGTCCACTTGTGGAGTTTGCTTATAATAACTCTTATCAATTCACAATTGGCATGGCTCAATTTCAGTCATTGTATGGAAGGCCTTGTCGCTATCAAACTTGTTGGATAGAGGTGGAGGACAACAAGTTGCTAGGACCAGAGGTGATTTAGGAAACCTCAGCTGGGATTGAGGTTATCAGGAGTCGCATTCGGGTAGCCCATGATAGGTAGAAAAGCTACGCTGATGCAAAACAGTTTTTTTAAGAATTTAATGTGGGGGACCAAGTATTACTACGTGTATCTCCTATGAAAGGAGTTATGAGGTTTGGGAAGAAATGAAACTGGCCCCAAGGTACGTGTGACAATTTCTCATTATCGAGAGGATTGGGCCGGTAGCATACAGATTGGGACTGTCAGAGCATTTACACCGCATTCATGATGTATTCCACATTTCTTTGTTGAGACGATACCTTCGGGATGACATGGACCACACCCACATCGCGATTGAGGAGATTGACTTACATCCCGATAGCTCTTACGAGGAAAGGCGAGTGGTTATTCTTGACCATAGCGAAAGGTCATTGAGGTCGAAAGTAGTCCCACTTGTACGGGTCCAGTGGGAGCATCATAATGTGGAGGAATCCACTTGGGAGCGTGAGGCCGACATGCGTGAGAAATACCCAGAGTTATTCTTACCATGTATACCTTCTTTTTTGAATTTCGAGACAAAATTCCGTTATTAGGGGGGAAGTGTGTAATACCCCGTATTTTTATGACTTTTAATTTTGGGGATTTATTAAATTTAATTAGAGATATTAATTTAATATTAATCCGAAAATCATTGAAATATTTACTAGCGTGATGAGAGTTAGTAATTATTGAAAATTTTTCTTAAATTACTTTATAGGTAAAGTAAGATAAGTAATTAAATTTAGTAAAATTATCACGAGAATCTAATTTGATAATTTTGGAAATTTTATCGGGACGCGCCTGTGTAATGTCGAGATTAAATTCGAATTATTAAAAGTGAATAAATTATAAGTCACCCGTATGGTCATTTTGAGTGCGTCAATGTGTCCGGAAGGGTCTAGATAGTCAAAATAATGTACCCATGGGTTTAGTTTGGGTCTCGGTGCGTTTTTAAGCCTAATTAACTTCGCGGGAGGGCGTTTTAGACATTTTGTATTTTTGGGCATGGAAACCCACGAATTTTCTAAGGTTATATAAGATGGTAGGAGTTGTCTTCTAGGGTTAGAATAACCAAAAACCAAAGACAGCCATTGAAGAGGAAGAGGAGAAGCTTTCCAAGGAGTTATAGGCCAAGAATTACACCGTTCGCACCGCCGTCGCCGCCAAATTGTAGATCGCGCAACAAGGATCACAACCACCCCAATCTTTTCCACAAATCTGTGACAAATATCTCCAGGAAAGTATCTATCTTGCTTTATTTTAGTTAATGCTTCAATTATATTAGTTTAGGGTTAATTAGGACTAGTTTTCATGAAAGAGCATATATTGAAGACTAGAAATTACATGATGTAGAGGTGATAATCATATTCTAGAAATCAAATTCATATGTAGAGGTTGAACCACAAATTTGCATTGAGTTAGGAGTAGAAAATCTAGGAAAAGAATGGGAAGAACTAAGTTAAAGATAATATTAGGGTTCTTGATATTTATATGGATTTTGGCCCTTTTAATTCGTTATACTTGATGAAAACTCACATGTTTTACGTAGAATATTATCTATTTGAGTATATAACTCTTGTAGTATCAATTGTTGGGAGTTTGGGAGTGAAAATGATGATTTGGATGATTTTAGAATAGGATCCTCGTAACTATTAATTCTGCAGTTTCGCCATAACTGCTCGATCGATCAAAGAGATCGATCAATCGATGATCGATCGATAGAGCCCCTACCATCGATCGATCGACCCCTCCTGGAAAACTCATATTTTCCCTTTTAATAGTTATTTCAATTCAAATGAGTATAAATCTTTGGACATTATTGTTAAAACATTTTGGGACATAAAGAGGACCAGTAGGACTTTATAGAAATGGAGCATTTAATGTAAGGCTAAATTAGGGTTAACGGGAAGTGAATTACCCTTAAAGAATAACGGGAATGTGTGTCTAAAGGTGTGAGACTCATAAAGAAGTTACGTCGTAAAATAAGGAAGTACCTACTGAAATTATACATAGGGAGATGGGATACTACGACTGATACAAAGTAATTTTGGAATAATCCCATAAATAAGAATAAAAGAAAAGAACCGTTATACGGGATAATCTAGTAATGTGTACTAAGAATGAATATCATAAAGTATGGGTCGTGGGTGTATCTAATTTAGAAATGGGAATGGTAATATACATATATATGACTGTGTTTGTGCATCTATTATATACATGTAAAAATCATGTCCACGCTACTTGCTATCACTGAGGTTACCGCGCTGGGACATTCTTATCTCGATGGGACCTTTATGGAGGATATTGACTTATACCCTAGAACATAGGAATCCTTGGTACAGGATATCGGATCGATAGTCAGACGGTCCTAAGAGACGTGAGGGTATGTGCTGACCTCTTAGTGATTTGGAACTGTGCTTCGCCTCAATTTTGTATGTGTTGTGTGTTAATACAGTTCGGGAGTGATTCCGAACTAGTATTTCCTTTAGTGCGAGTGATACGGGGACTTGATAACAGAGTATGCCAGCACCAAAATTTTTATGTGGGGTGCCGATAGTGTATATATATATATATATATATATATATATATATATATATATATATATATATTATATGAGTGATTAATATATATACATATAGACTTGAAAATTGGAACTTTCTACTGTGACTAAAAGTAGTTAAGTAATGAATAAATATTTTAACTTTGATATATAAGTGTTTGAAAAGTATGACGCAATACTGTTAGATATTTTCACTGAAATGAAATCCTTATGAAAACTTTACTCTCAGAAAGTTATTATTTTAGCCTAGAAATTGTCGAAATGAAACCTTATGAGGAATTTAAGATAACTGAACATGTGGGGATAAATAGTGAGGTAGGTGTGCACATTAGAAGAGGGGTGAGAATTTCTCAAGAGAGTGTCGCATACTAATATGATTGTTGCATTAGCCGGTAAGCATTTTAAATACTTGCTAAACTAAACTTTAAACTGTTTCACAATCGGGCTCTGACCCGTTTCCTATTTTCTCTTCTCTCTTGTATATATATATATATATATATATATATATATATATATATATATATATATATATATATATATATATATATATTACAGGTTCCCAGCCACAGGGGCGTCTTGCCTAGGATTCTTTGGAAGGAACGTGTTGTAGCTTAGGTGGGAGTTGCAGGCCTTTTGCTTAAACGATCTCATTATTGATTTCACTCCTAGTTCTATTTTATCCAGTTGGGCATGTGTCGCCCTTTTTCCTTATTTAATTGGTTTTATCATAGATTGTGACTCATTTACTTTCAGTATTTCTACTTTGGGAATTGTTACTGTCAGGATGTTTTCCCTTTGAAGATTTAAAGTTTGGAATTAGTTATTTGAATGCTTTAATTGCTTGGATTATCTTTTCCAGCCTAGTTATTATGCGACTCTTAATCTATTGAACTATGTATGGTTTTATCATTGGGTTTAAATTAATTATGGAATTAATGTTTTAAATAAAATAGTTTTTGTCACTTAGCTTAATTATTTAGGGTGTTTAAATTGAAAAGTTATTTTGCGACAGTGATGCTAAGAATGAACCAACCCTTCACCTTGGTTATAATTTAATAAAGGACTGATCACCGGGCATTTAATTAGGCGGGGTGTCACAGGTGGTATCAGAGCATCAGGTTCTAGTGTCCTTTAGGATCTGTACGGCTTATTTCTCTTTCAGCTTAGCGTTCTTGCAATAGAGACCTATTTTTAGGATTTTGGTATTCATGAATTTACGCTTACGTCTTCAGCTATTTGAGATTTGCTAATAACTGTAGACTAATAACCTCTCTTTACATTTCAGATGCCTCTGAGACGCGCACCCAAGGTTAGAAGTGCCCAAGCCGAGAAGCTAGCAGCTCCGGTTCAGGGAATGATGAACGCAATCGAGGTAGCCGCTATGATTGCTCAGGCGGTGAATGTCTCATTAGTAGTAGTGCAGCAGCCTCCACCCTAGGTTCAAGCAGTGGTGTCAGTACCGGCACAGCTTCCATCTGCATGGGAGCGAGTTAGGGATGCCTTCGAGAAGGCGCATCTCCCAGAGTTCGCGGGTAGTTAGGATATCATTATATCCAGCCAATGGAAGAAAGATATCCACAGACATCTGCGCATGTACGAGTGCACGGACGTACAGAAACAGCTGTTAGCTTCCTTCAAGCTGGTGGGGGCCACTTTGCAGTGGTGGGAATCCACCACCACCTTAGAGGAGAGGGACATTATCACTATTTAGTCATTTTGGGTGCGGTTTGACCGCAAATACTTTCCATCCGCCGTGCAGATTGAGATGAGGCTAAAGTTACTAAATCTAAAATAAGAGAATACGACTATTGCCGAGTACGAGGAGGAGTTCACTAGACTTCTCACTATAGTGCTAGATGAGGCACCCACTGAGGGGAAGAAGATACTATTGTTTGTGGACGGGTTGGCCTGGAGGATTCGTCAGCACCTCATAGGCAATCTGTCACTGAGTACCTACACGGATGTACTCAATGTTGCTTTGTTACACTGCCAGGATCACCATTTCCATATACAGGGAAGCAAATGAGCAGGAGAGTCCAACCAACAGAGCAGGACAGTGGGTAGTAGTACTGGTGGAGCACCGACATCTCAGGGGCAGACTCGTTATAATGAGAAGAGTTCTCATCAGGGGGACCCTGCCAAGCGGTTCCGATCAGGTTACCCCATGCAGGGATTCGGGGGATTTAGGCAGGGCCAGTCTAATCAGCAGGGCCAATAGGGCCAACACCGTTAGCCGCAGGGTCAGCAGCAGGGCCATCAGGGCCAACAGTGTTTTCAGTAGGGCCAGCAGGTCCAATGGCGGGGTGGTAACGGCCAGCGGGTCCGTAATCAGCAGGGACAGAGGGGAGGAAATTTTAGGGGCCGTTGCTTCGGGTTTGGTAAAAATGGCCATAGGCGCCAGGATTGTCTAGAGGGAGATAGGGCCCAACAGCAGCAGGGTGCCCGTAATGAGCCACAGAGGCCACTTTTTCCAGCCGTCCTCCCAGCACCAGCTCAAGCACCAGCCCTACCAGCCATCTCAGCAACTCCAGTACAGTAGGGGCAGTTACAGTACGGATGTTTCTATAACGTCCACCAGGCAGCAGCTCCTCAAGCACCACCCGCGATTGAGGGTACGTTTCCTATCCATGGTACTATGGGTCGGGTTTTATTTGATACTGGGGCAACACACTGTTTTATAGCTACTCACTTTGCGAAGGCCTTAGGATTATTAGCCACAGCAGAGAGCATTGTGACATGCATAGACTCACCACAGGGAAATGGGTCATTAATATTCTTTATATGTCGGGGTATGGGAGTAGATATTGGTAGCTTAATCTTACCAGCATACATGTTAGTATTAGATATTCATGAGCACGATGTTAGTATTGGCATGAATTGGCTCGCAACATACAGAACCATGATAGATTGTTTTGGTTGGAGTATTATCTTTTCCATTTTGGGGCAGGAGATGTTTCTAGTGGCGATGCCTCGCCCAGAGGGAGGCTCTTCTGCTCATTTGTATTACATAGAGGAGGATACCTTTAAGGAGGTCGGGATTCCCTTAGACTGGATCCCAGTTATTTATGAGTATTTTGATGTATTTCAGGAGATACTAGGCCTACCCCCTAGTCGAGAGATAGATTTCGTCATAGACTTATTACTGGATACTCGACCGATAGCACGAGCTCCGTACCTTATGGCTATAGAATAAATGAGGGAGTTATGAGATCAGATAGAGCAGTTGTTAGGTCAGGGATTTATTCGTAAGAGTACCTCACTTTGGGGCGCTCCAGTTTTGTTAATGAAGAAGAGACATAGTTCACTTAGGTTATGCATGGACTACCAGGAGATGAACAAGGTCACGATACAAAAAAAATATCCGTTGCCTCAAATCGATGATTTGTTCGACCAGCTGAGGGGAGCAACTTTCTTTTCGAAGATAGATTTGAGGTCAGGATACCATCAGCTACGGATTATGGAGAAGGATGTTTCGAATACTACTTTCTTGACGAGATATGGGTCCTATGAGTTCAGAGTAATGCCATTTGGAAATGCTCGAGCCGTATTCATGGAATTGATGAACCGAGTGTTCAGAGAGTTCTTGGATCAGTATGTCATCGTCTTCATAGAAGACATCCTGATATATTCACGCACTGAGCAAGATCTTGCTGAGCACTTGAGGCAAGTTCTTCAGACTCTACGAGAGCATCATCTATATGCTAAGTACAAGAAGTGCGAATTCTGGTTACGGAAGGTGCAGTTTTTGGGACATGTTGTATCTGAATTGGGGATAGCAGTTGACCCGAGTAAAGTGTTAACAGTAAGGGAGTGGGGACAGCCCACGACACCGATGGAAGTGTGTAGTTTCTTGGGGTTATCCGGGTACTACAGGAGATTCAAGATAGCGGGTCCATTGACGAATATGACTCGCAAGGGGGTACCATATGTTTGGGACAATACTTGTAAATTGGCTTTCGATGAGCTAAAAGATAAGCTGACTTCGGCACCAGTTCTCTCTTTACCCAAGCCGAGCGTAGAGTATTTAGTTTACACCAACGCCTCCTTCCGGGGACTCGGGGGAGTACTTCAACAGGAGGAGAAAGCTACATCTTTTGCCTCCCATAATCTTAAGCCACGCGAGAGAAATTACACCACTCACGACCTAGAGTTAGCAGCGGTCGTCTTTTCATTGAAGGTATGGAGACATTATTTATTGGGGGAGAAGTTCTGCTTGTTCACAGACCACAAGTCACTGCAGTACCTGTTCACTCAATGAGAGCTGAATATGCGTCAGCGCATGTGGTTAAATTTTGTGAAAGACTATTAGTTTGATATACAGTACCATCCGAGGAAGGCCAACATGGTTGTTGATGCATTGAGTCGTAGACCGGTAGACGACGTAGCGGACGTCTAGAGAGAAAAATGGAAAGAGTTGGGTCACCAGGATGTGATAGGCCGTTCCTTCATATCTGTCATGACAGTGACACCCGAGATTGTTACGAGGGTAATACAGGCACAGTCAGCAGACTCATTTTTCCAGGGGCATATTATACGTCTTTTAGCCTAGGGCGCTGAGTCCTATTCAGTTGGTTCTGATGGAGGTTTGAGGTTTAATGGGAGTTTAGTGGTCCTAGAAGGATCATACTTACGTCATGAAGTGATGACACAATCTCACAGGTCCAGATTTACAGTGCATCTCGGGGGGGATAAGATGTACCAGGATATGAGGCGACAATACTGATGGAGTGGGATAAAGAAGGACATTGCTGAGTTCGTGTCCAAGTGTTCTACTTGCCCGATGGTAAAAGTAAATCACCAGAAACCATCAGGGTTGCTTCAGCCGTTGAAAATACCCATGTGGAAGTGGGAGCGTATTTCCATGGATTTTATTACTGGGTTGCCTACATCACAACGGGGTCACGACTCCATCTAGGTGATTATGGACCGCTTGACAAAGGTGGATCATTTTCTGCCAGTACGGATGGACTATACCATGAGCCAGTATGCTCAGTTGTTCATTGCTGAGATTGTTAAACTACATGGGGTGCCCCTTGATATTGTGTCAGATAGAGACAAGATTTTCATGTCGCGTTTCTGGGAGATCTTTCCGGAGGCCATGGGTACAGAGTTGAAGTTGAGTTCAGCTTATCACCCGCAGACAGATGGACAAACAGAGCGTACTAATTATATGTTGGAAGATATGATACGCATGTGTGTCCTTGATTTTGTAGGAGGTTAGGAGCCACACCTTCCACTTGTGGAGTTTGCTTATAATAACTCTTATCAATTCACGATTGGCATGGCTCCATTTGAGGCATTGTATCGCAGGTCTTGTCGTTCTCTAACTTATTGGATAGAGGTGGGGGACAACAAGTTGCTAGGACCAGAGGTGATTCAGGAAACCTCCGCTCAGATTGAGCTTATCAGGAGTCGCATTCGGGTAGCCCAGGACATGCAGAAAAGCTACGCCGAAGCAAAACTATTTTTTTGAGAATTTAATGTGGGGGACCAAGTATTACTTCGTGTATCTCCTATGAAAGGAGTTTTGAGGTTTGGGAAGAAATGGAAACTGGCCCCAAGGTATGTGGGACCATTTTCCATTATTGAGAGGATTGGGCCGGTAGCATACAGATTGGGATTGCCAGAGAATTTACACCGCATTCATGATGCATTCCACATCTCGTCATTGAGACGATACCTTCGGGATGACATGGCCCACACCCACATCGCGATCGAGAAGATTGACTTACATCCCGATAGCTCTTATGAGGAGAGGCCAGTGGCTATTTTAGACCATAGCGAAAGGACATTGAGGTCGAAAGTAGTCCCACTTGTACGGGTCCAATGGGAGCATCATAATGTGGAGGAATCCACTTGGGAGCGTGAGGCGGACAGGCGTGAGAAATACCCAGAGTTATTCTTACCAGGTATACCTTCTTTTTTGAATTTCGAGACGAAATTTCGTTATTAGGGGGGAACTATGTAATACCCCGTATTTTTATGACTTTTAATTTTGGGGACTTATTAAATTTAATTAGAGATGTTAATTTAATATTAATCCGAAAATCATTGAAATATTTACTAGCGTGATGAGAGTTAGTAATTATTGGAATTTTGTCGTAAATTACTTTATAGGTAAAGTAAGATAAGTAATTAAATTTAGTAAAATTATCACGAGAATCTAATTTGATAATTTTGAAAATTTTATCGGGATGCATCTGTGTCGTGTCGGGATTAAATTCGAATTATTAAAAGTGAATAAATTATAAGTCACCCATATGGTCATTTTGAGTGCGTCAATGTGTCTGGAAGGGTTGAGATAGTCAAAATAATGTACCCGGGGGTTTAGTTTGGGTCTCAGGGCAATTTTAGGCCTAACTAACATCCCGGGACGGCGTTTTAGACATTTTGTATTTTTGGGCATGGAAACCCACGAATTTTCTAAGGTTATATCAGATGGTAGGAGTTGTCTTCTAGGCTTATAATAACCAAAAATCAAAGACGGCCATTGAAGAGGAAGATGAGAAGTTTTTTAAGTAGTTTTAGGCCTAGAATTCCACCGTTTGCACCGCCGTCACCGCTAAATTGTAGATCGAGCAACAAGGATCACAACCACCCCGATCTTTTCCACAAATCTGAGACAAATATCTCCAGGCAAGTATCTATCTTGCTTTATTTTAGCTAATGCTTCAATTATATTAGTTTAGGGTTAATTAGGACTAGTTTTCATGAAAGAGCATATATTGGAGACTAGAAATTACATGATGTAGAGGTGATAATCATATTCTGGAAATCAAATTCATATGTAGAGGTTGAACCACGAATTTGCATTGAGTTAGGAGTAGAAAATCTAGGAAAAGAATGGGAAGAACTAAGTTAAAGATAATATTAGGGTTCTGTAACACCCCGTATTTTTGTACATTTAATATTTAATTAATTCGGGAATTTTAAATTACTTGTGTGTGGTAATTTTAATTGAATTAATTATGGCAATATATATATATTTAAATATTAATCGAGGAGTGAAGGGTTAATGTTTAGGGACATTTATTTACTAAGTGAATAGTAATAATTTAATTACGTCATTTCGGGTATTAATGACGAGGTATGCACTTATCCCAGCCGGGAGTCGGTATAGACTTAATGGGGTGTGAGATAAAGATTTTTATAAATTAATTCGGATGTCAATTCTGACTGCGCGGTTGAGTCCGGATGGGTCGAGATAGTCAGAAAAGAGTACCCGGGGGTAGTAATTGGGTCTCGGGGTATTTTTGGGCATAGCCGGGCCCACACGGGGTGAGTTGGCCACTTTAATCAAGCCCATTGGGTGAAAAACGGGATTAAGGATTTTTAACCTAATGGGGAGATTAGAAAATCAGCAGCCATCAAATTCTAAACCTAGGGTTTGAGAGGGGATTTGGGGAAAAACAAATCAAGAGCAAATTGGAGGTTTTTGGAGCCAAATTGAGGGACTACGCCAACGGATCAGACACTACGAACACTTTTAGGAAAGTGGTTAACTGTTTTGATTCTTAAGGCATGATAATCAATTCATATCATAGTGATGTGTGTATGAAAATTCGTTTTTGGGTGTAAATGGGTACAAAATGGGATTTTCGTTTTTGAAACACTTGAATGAGATTCAAAGTAAGATTTAGATGAGTGATTTATATCTGAATGTGTATATATGATTTGAATGAGAAATACAGAACATAAAAGAGGGGAAATTGAATCTGGAAATTGGGATTTAAAACAGATAATTGAATTTTATGGAGTAAGACCCATTTCGAAAATTATGAGATAATTAGAGAAGTTGATCATCTTAATGGTTTCTATGAGGAATAGGATGTGGATTAACAATGTGTAGATGATGGGATTATGTAATTAGAGGTTTAAATTATGGTTTAAAAACCTTGAAATTCGTTAATGGTGGAAAACAGGGGGGAAGAAGAGCTGTAACGAAGGGGTCGATCGATCGATCGGGGGCATCGATCGATCGATGATAGGAAATTCTGGGCAGTTCGGCCAGATTATTATATAAAAGGAAAATTATTAAAAGTTAAGTTTCATACATTAATAAGCGATAGATAATTGTGAAACAAATATATTCCTAGCAATTATGGGAGAAAGTAATTAGGATTAGGATGAATTTATGTGGGACATTAAATGGATGAAAGTTGAGAAATTTTATTCCAAAATAGTGAGGTACGGATCAAGTGAGTGAATCCGGGTATATTGGTCATGCGACCCTAAGGTAGTGAATTAAGTTTGGAGATAAACTAAAAAAAATTTGAGTCGGAATATAGACTCGGGTGAATATTGAATTATGGACCAAGTGGGCGAGTCCGGGTATGTTGGTAATTATAGGTAAATATAATTGGGAAATTATGGAAATAAATGTGTGACACATTGTGGGCTAAAAATGTGGAAAAGGAATTTATGAGATGTAAAAATGGACCAAGTGAGTGAGTCCAGGTATGTTGGTTATGTGACACCAAAGTATTAAATTAATTATTAAGAGAGAGTAATTAATTTAGAGTCGGAACATAGACTCGGGAAATATTAAAATAATAAGAGTGTATTAATTAATTTAATTAGAGTCGGTTTGTAGACTCGGGTAGGATTATATTAATAAGGGTGTTAATTAATTTGATTAGAGTCGGTTTGTAGACTCGGGTAGGATTAAACTAATGGATGGGATAATTAGTTTTATCAGAATCGGATTGCGGACTCGTGAAGGGGTACTTATTAATTAATGTGCTAATCAATTATATTAGAGTCAGACCACAGACTCAGAATTTGGGTTAATTAATTTAAGTGTAAATTAATTGTATTAGAGTCGAACCACAGACTCGGATTGGTATTAAATTAATATGAGTGTTAATTAATTTAATTAGAGTCGGGCGATAGACTCGGGGAAAGTATTATATTAATTGAGGTGTGAATTAATTATATTAGAGTCGGACTATAGACTCGGGAAGAGGATAAATTATTAAGTGAGAAAATTAATTACATTGAGTCGGACCATAGACTCAGGAAATTACAGGCAGTGTACGGAATTTTGAGTATACGGTAAAGCCGGAGTTTATATTGTATATATACGGTGTCGTGATAGTATATATATACATGTATTTATTTTGCGTGATACTAAATATCAGTGACTAGATATTCATTAAATTTATATACTCTAATGCTATCAAGGGAGGTTGCGCGATGTGGGTGAATCCCCTAGCTTGAGGAGTAGGGCGAGTATATCCCCAGGTCATAGCGTCCGGTATCTATGGGTGAGGGATTTATCTCACTTTCAGGGAAGGAATATGACTGCCTCCATTTCGTATATTTTGGTCCAAGTTGGTGAGCGATTCTAACTTGGGGAAACTAGGTTTTGTGAGCACACCTAGTGAGATAGCATTCTAGAGGGAATCATCCGCTGAGGGTATACTCGGAAGGATGGATACGCGTATGATATATGTGTGGATGTTAGTAAAGGTACGTATAATATGGTAGTAAATATTATATGTAGGTGATAATATAGTGCGTGATGTATTTACCTTATATAACTCGGGTTACAGTTATATGTTGTTAATTAATGAGAAATTAATTAAGTTAATCATTTGTGGGAATAATACAGTGTGTGATGTAATTACTTTATATAACTTGTGGCACGGTTATATGCTGCTATTTAAGAGGAATTAATTAAGTTAATTGTGAAATAACTTATAATTCAATAATCATTATACTCGGGTTAGAGTAGTATGGCAAGGGAAGGTTATACCAGGACTAGTTGGACGGGGTAGTACAACTAGGTGGGGTTAAGGTAACCGGTAGGTGTGCACAATAGTGGAGGGGTGAGAATGTCCACAAGGGAGTGCGACACTAACTTAAATATGAAGCGCATTCATGCATTTTAAATTACTGCAGTTAATTCACTTGCTAAATATTTTCAAAATGTTTTGGGTTCTAACCCTTGCTATAAAACTATTTTCAAAACCTTTTGGTGTCCAGCCACAGGGACGCCAGGATTGATATTCTATTCCAGGGACACGGAGCTGCGGCATATGTGGATGCTAGTAGGAGTTTGGATTAGACGCATCATTCATTCATTCCTAGAGTAGGAAATCTTGTATCAGTTTTAGTTTTATTTGGGGCTTGTAACCCAGACTTCTCGGTATAGTTTTCAGGTGTAATTTATTCAGGTGTTGAAAAATTGTATTTGGATTATTTATTTGGTGGCCGGTGATTTATTCGGCAAGTTGTGTAATTACTATTCTGTTTACTTTCATTCAGTTGTGTGAATGGTTTATATTTTAATTCCGCATGTACTCTTTTGTTTATTTAAAAAGTTAAAATTGGCACCAATTTTTGGAATACTAGGTGGTTAGTAAGTTTTAAAAAGTTTTCGACAGTGATGCTAAGGATGATCCAACTGGGATTCCTGTTTTAATTTGGTATAGGACTGATCACCCGGTATTTTATTAGGCGGGATGTCACAGGTTCTTGATATTTATATGGATTTTGGCCCTTTTAATTCATTATACTTGATGAACACTCATATGTTTTACGTAGAATATTATCTATTTGGGTATATAACTCTTGTAGCATCAATTGTTGGGAGTTTGGGAGTGAAAAGGGATGATTTGGATGATTTTGGAATAGGATCCCCATAACTGTTAATTCCGCAATTTCGCCATAACTGCTTGATCGATCGATCGATCAAAGATCAACGATCGATCGATGATTGATCGATCGACCCCTCCTGGAAAACTCATATTTTCCCTTTTAATAGTTATTTCAATTTAAATGAGTAGAAATCTTTGGACATTATTGTTAAAACATTTGGGGACATAAAGAGGACAAGTAGGACTTTATAAAAATGGATCATTTAATGTAAGACTAAATTAGGGTTAACGGGGAGTGAATTACACTTAAGGAATAACGGGATCATGTGTCTAAAGGAGTGAGACTTGTAAGGAAGTTACATCGTAAAATAAGGAAGTACCTACTGAAATTATACTTAGGGATATAGGATACTATGAGTGATACGAAGTAATTTTTGAATAATTCCATAAATAAGTATAAAAGAAAAGAACCGTTATACGGTATAATCTAGTAATGTGTACTAAGAATATATATCATAAAGTATGGGTCGTGGGTGTACCTAATTTAGAAATGGTAATGGTAATATACGTATATATGACTGTCTTTGTGCATCTATTATATACGTGTAAAAATCATGCCCGCGCTACTTGCTATCACTAAGGTTACCGCGCTGGAACAGTCTTATCTCGATGGGACCTTTATGGGGGATATTGACTTGTACCCTAGAACATAGGAATCCTTGGTACAGGCTATCGGATCGATAGTCAGACGGTCCTAAGAGATGTGAGGGTATGTGTTGACCTCTTAGTGATTTGGAACTATGCTTCACCTCAATTTTTATGTGTTGTGTGTTAATACAGTTCGAGAGTGATTCCGAACTAGTATTTCCCTTAGTAGAGTGATACGGGGACTTGACAGCAGAGTATACTAGCACCATAAATTTTATGTGGGGTGCCGATAGTATATATATATATATATATATATATATATATATATATATATATATATACTTGAAAATTGGAATTTTCTACTGTGACTAAAAGTAGTTAAGTAATGAATAAATATTTCAACTTTGATATAAGTGTTTGAAAAGTTTGAGGCAATACTGTAAGATATTTTTAATGAAATGAAATCCTTATGAAAACTTTACTCTCAGAAAGTTATTATTTTAACCTAGAAATTGTCGGCATGAAACCTTATGAGGAATTTAAGATAAGTGAACACGTGGGGATAAATAGTGCGGTAGGTGTCCACATTAGAAGAGGTGTGAGAATTTCTCAAGAGAGTTTCTCATACTAATATGATTGTTGCATTAACCGGTAAGCATTTTAAATACTTGCTAAACTAAGATTTAAATTGTTTCACAATCGGTCTCTGACCCGTTTCCTATTTTCTCTTATCTTGTATATATATATATATATATATATATATATATATATATATATATATATATATGTATGTATATTTTACAGGTGCCCAGCCACAGGGGCATCAGGCTTAGGATTCTTTGGAAGGAACGTGCTGCAGCTTAGGTGGGAGTTGCAGGCCTTTTGCTTAGACGACCTCATTATTGATTTTGCTCCTAGTTTTATTTTATCCAGTTGGGCATGTGTTTCCCTTTTTCCTTATTTAATTGGTTTTATCAGAGATTGTGACTCATTTACTTTCAGTATTTCTACTTTGGGAATTGTTAATGTCAGGATGTTTTCCCTTTGAAGATTTAAAGTTTGGAATTAGTTATTTGAATGCTTTAATTACTTGGGTTATCTTTTCCAGCCTAGTTATTGTGCGACTCTTAATCTATTGAACTATGTATGGTTTTATCATTGGGTTTAAATTAATTATGGAATTAATGTTTTAAATAAAATGGTTTTTGTCACTTAGCTTAATTATTTAGGGTGTTTAAATTGAAAAGTTATTTTGCGACAGTAATGCTAAGAATGAACCAACCGTTCACCTTGGTTATAATTTAATAAAGGACTGATCACCCGATATTTAATTAGGTGGGGTGTCACAATTTTAAAGATAAAACATTGTTTTGAAAACCCAAACTTTGAAATCTTCTCTTGTGGAACAAATCTACCTAAACTTGTTATAATACATAAATATATCTCGCATGTTTAGTAGATCTATTTTTACAAATTAAATATGTGTTTAAAATGGATATACACTTTGAAAAAATGATATATGTTTTCTAGATTTGTGTAGATCTAGTTGTGGTGTGTAAAAACTCATGATCTAAAACATTAGATACACAAAACTGAATTTTTGTGTTCACATGGTTGAAACTTGAAACCCAAAATCATTTTCTTTTTATATAGTCCTCAGGTTTGAACTTCTAACCTTGTGTAAAAACCAAAGATTATTAAAACTTAATTTTTTATTGCATCTTCACGGATACTCTTACCTTGAGTGTGAAGCTCTGCGTGTGGTTTGGTATAATTTTTTAGTAGTTATGGAGTTGTTTAGTATTAGTCTTGATATAATAGATGTATTGGCTTTACGTATTCATTTACACATTATAAACTGTAAATTGTACTTGAATTGTTGTTATAGTGGACTTGTAGTGTATGTGGTCTCGATATTAAAAGATCGACATCTTTTCAGTATGCTGATTTCCTTGTTATCAAATTATTGTGTGATAATACACTTCTCCTCATTTTATTTTGTTTCAAATTTTAAGTTCATTTTACTTTGAACATCACACCAACAAGAACTTAACTATTTTTCTGTGTATGTATTCAACCATTGAAGGTTATAAGTTTTTTACCAAAGACTTAAAAGAGAATCTTAATTAATCTTAACACTTTTGTGTATTGTATTATTTTCAAGTGCTATTATAGCAACATAATTACTTTATTTGAAAAGTAGTTTTCCTACTTTTTAAGAGCCTAAACTCTTTTAAAATTTAATTGGAAGACCGAAATGGTAGTTCTGTATGCCCTCCTATGTTTGATGATGGAAACTTTTCTTACTAGAAAGTAAAAATGATTGCACATATCCAACAATTAGGAAGTGATGTATGGGATATGGTTGAAAATGGTTTTTTTTTACCAACTAAAGTAATCAGTGAAAGCTATGTTTAAAGAAATGAAATAAAACCTCTGTTTAAATGCATTAAAGAGGAGAAACTAAGTTCATAATATAACATTAAAGACAAAATATTATTTTCCAAGCCATGGGAGAGTCTGAGTTTAAAAGAATCTCAACACGAACTACATCTAAGGCATCTTCGGATATTTTAATATCTACCGATGAGGGTGACACTATAGTTAAAAAGGTTAAGTATCAATTATTAGTACATATGTTTGATATTATGTTTATGAAAGATGATGAAAAAATTGATGATTTTTATCTTAGATTACAAGACATAGTTAATCAATCACATGCAAATGGTATTATTTATGGTGGTTCTGAAATCTATGTTAAGATATTTAGATCTTTACCTCATACATTTGCTATGAAGAAACATGCCATAGAATAAATGGATGACCCTAACATGGCACCTGAATTATTATATAGTAAAATGAAAATATTTAACTAGAAACTTACTTAAGTGAAAATCAAAGACGAAAAGCGAAATCACACACTACATGACCCCCCCTTAATGTTTAAATCTAATGTTTATAGTATTGCTTTTGTTTCTTCCATGTCTAATGTAGAAAACTCTTACGTTTCTCTTGAGTCATTAGATAATGAAATTTCCTTGTTGTCTAAACATTTTAAGAAATTGGTTAAGTTTAGGAATAAATTTTCTTCCAGAGAAGGTCAACATAGTTATACTAGTATTCTTCATGAAAAATAATATTAAAAAATATTTTGACAAATATGACCATAGTAAAGATTTAATTCAAATTCAATGTTGAAAGTATCATGAGTTTGGTCATTATGCTAATAAATATTTATCAAAAACAAAAATGAAATCTTCTAACAAGGCCATTTATCTAGAACTTGGGATGATAGTTATGACTCTAACAGTGAGAATAGTGATAGTTATAATAACCACATATATTTTACTTTGATTTATCTGAATGATTTTGATAATGGTATTGATAATTTATCTATTATGTCTAATGAGTCTGAATTATTTATAGACAATTATGATTTACCCCTTGTTAATACCTCTTTACCTGCTAAAAATCATGTATATAATCATACTACTTCTGCTGTTTCTAAATTCCTTTATGATTGTAATTATAACTAGGATGATGAAAATTATGTGTATAATGAATCTTTCCAAAGAACTGAATCTTTTTCTAATAAATGTGATGATGATAATCTACATTTTAATAAGCTTTATAAGTTTACTTTGAAAAAGTGTACACATTTAGGCAAAGTTAATGCTAGGTTGTTATCTAAAATTGATGGTCTCTATAATCAAATATGCCTAATTTCTTATTATTATTATTATTATTATTATTATTATTATTATTATTATTATTATTATTATTATTATTATTATTCGCAAGTATAAGAGCTTGACAATGAAAACTTGATGTTAGAGAAAAATATCTAAAAAACAAATGAAAGTAGTCTTTTATTAGAAAAAAAAATACAGGGATGTCTTGATTCATTTTAATAAGTTAAATTGAAGAAAGCTTTGAACAAACTGAGTGTTTTCAACACATCTGGCATCAAGGTTAAGTCTGCCTCTATTTATAAAGAGGGAATTGATTTTAAAGGAAAATAAAATTTTGAAATAAAATTTGCATCTTCCAATGTAGACTGTCCAGAATCTTTAAAAACCATATGTCTATTCCGTATTTTTTAAAACATAATTAAACTCAAGCTCGCTATATTGCTAAGAAGATTTATCACTGGAATTTTTGTTGCAAAACTGGTCATTTAAAACAATTATGTTATAAACGATTAAATCAAAATAGAAAAGGAGGAAAGTTAATTTACCTAGGATACCTGTTAAGGCTAAATTTATTAAGAAACCAACACCTCCTAAGCCAATGCCTTTCAAGTATAGAACATTTTTTTTCAAAAATTAAGGCAATTTGAATTAGGAAAGAATAATTAAGTTACTACCTGAGATGTAATGTTGTTTTATCAACATTAAATGCTTCTTATACTAACTCTCAGTGGTACCTTAATTTCAGTTATTCTAGACCTATGACTGGAGACAAATCAAATTTTTCCTCTTAAAAAACTTTTGGTAGATGAAATCTCACCATTGGAGATGGAAAAATGTCCCAAATCATATGTAATGGAACAATTAAAGGTGAAGGTCCTCCTAACTTGGATTAGGTCTTATTAGTTAAAGGACTTAAAGTCAATTTATTAAGTATAAGTCACTTTTTCGACATTGATCACACTGTTAACTTTTTAAAAACTAAGCAAAAAATTTAAGACCGGATAAAAAAAATCTTTGTGGTGAAAAAGCACCTCATAATTGCTATTATGTCATTCAGAACAAAGAATTTCAAAATTATTTATCTACTAGGATAAATGACTTAGAATTGTGGCATGAAAGATTAGGAACACTAACTATAATAATTTGTTTAGATTAACTAGACAACAACTTGTACTTGGTCTACCTAAAATACCCAAAATCAAACATTTTATTTGTGGACCATATCAAATAGGAAAAATGCATAAAGTTCCACATAAGAAAGTTAAAGATGTTTTAACATCTCACCCTTTAAAGTTACTACACATGGATTCCTTACATCCCTCTGGGACTACTAGTATATGTGGTAACTTCTACATCCTTATTATTGTAGATGAATTTTCTAGTTTTACTTGGGTTGCATTTATTAAAGAAAAATTAGACATTTTTCAAAACATTTTGAGAATTCTCATAAGGATTGAGAGTGAAAAGGATATCCAAGTAACTAGGATTCGAAGTGACAGGGGTGGAGAGTTGAAAGACACTGGTGTATTAGAGTATTATATAGGAAATGGATATAAATATGAATTTAGTGCACCTAAAACCCCTCAACAAAATGGTACAGCTTAAAGAAAGAACCGAACCTATAAGAAATGGTTCGTGTCTTGCTTCACGCTGAAAAATTACCAAAATATTTTTGGGTTGAGGCTACACAAACGGTATACTTGAGGAAAACTCTAAACAAACAACATACAAAATTTACTATCACAAACAACCAAATTTGAAATACTTTAAGGTGTTTGGCAGTGAGTGCTATGTTTGTAAGGACAGATAACACTTGTCTAAATTTGACAATAAAGGTGATAAGCCTATATTTTTAGGATATTCATAAAATAACTATATTTATCATGTGCATAATCTCAAAACAAAAACTATAATGTAATTCATTAATGTTGTTGTGAATGATAGTATTTCCCATCACTTGGAAGAAAGTGAAATATTTTACCTGTTGACAACTATAAAAATGAATATTTACCCAAATAGTGATTATGACTCTCTATCACCTCATGAACCCTATGTTCCCTCTAGGGTAAGGCAAATAACCCTAAGAAAAACAACATACCAAATGTTAAAGACTCAATAAGAACTAGGTCTCAATCTGTTAATGATTTATTTCTTATGTATCTTTACTTGAACTAAAACATGTAAAAAAAAGCACTAATAGATGAATCTTGGTTATTAGCGATGCAAGAAGAATTAAGACAATCTAGACTACATGATGTCTGGTATTTAATCCCACTTCCTACCTACACTAACATAATTAGAATCGAATGGAAATTTAAAAATAAGTTTGAAGAGTCTGGTAATGTCTTATATAAATAAGACTAGGTTAGTAACATGAGGTTGTTCACATATTGATGGCATAAATGTAGATGAAACCCTGGCTCCAGTAGCTAGACTAGAACCTCTTAAACTTTTTTTTCCTCATTTTGTGCCATTTAAAATTAAAACTTTATCAAATGGATGTAAAATCTACTTTTATAATGGCATTTTTAATGAAGAAGTGTATGTAGAACAACCTAAAGGTTTTCAAGATCCTTTCTTTCCAAATCATTTATTTAGATTAAAGAAAGCCCTTTATGGTTTAAAATAGGCTCCTCGTGCCTGGAATGATAGGTTAGAAAATTTTCAAATGGAAAATGCTTTTAATGAAGGGAGAGTAGACCTAACCATATTCATCAAATGTAACAAAAATTATTTGATAATAACTGTCTAGATAACATACACCCACACACATTGAGGACATAGTTTTTGGATCCAGTTCTCTCTCAAAAGGTGAAAAAATTGCTAAAATAATGAAATCAAAATTTTAAATGTCTATGATGGGAGAACTTCAATTCTTTTTAGGTCTTCAAGTAGCATAAAAAACTGATCATATTTTTATTTTTCAATCTAAATATGTTATTGAACTAATTAAAAGCTTTGGTTTAACTACTACTAAGACTGCTAGAACTCCTATGAGTTCGTCCATCACACTTTTAAAAGATTTATTCGGGAAAAAAAGATAGGTGTCACTTTATATCGTAATATGATAGGTTGCCTACTTTACTTAGCTGGGAGTAAACCTGATAAAATGCATAGTGTGTGTGTGTGTGTGTGTGTGTGTGTGTGTGTGTGTGTGTGTGTGTGTGTGTGTGTGTGTGTGCTAGATATCAATGTGAACTAAAAGAATCTCACTTACATTCCGTAAAACATATTATAAAATATATAAGTGGAATGATAAACTATGGTATCATGTACATCTTTGGCACTAATTTTAAGATAATTCGACATAAAAACACTGACTGGGCGGGTTGTGTCGATGATAGTAAAATCACCTTTAGTGGATGGTTTTACTTAGGATTCAATCTAGTTTCCTAGTCCTCTAAAAAGAAAAATTGTGTCTGATTTGTCCCGAATCATGCACACATATACCCTCAAAACTTATGCATTTTAGGCTTTTGGGGTACTTTAATTCCTATTATTATGCTAATTAACTAGACAACCTCCGTTTTATATGCTAACATTCTATTTGAGGTATTATTGATATCTTGTAGGTGTTACGTTGCTTAGTATGAAGTTTCGTGGCATTCTGATAAAGTTCTATCAAAGTTCGCACGTTCGGGGACATTATCATCATTTAACACTTTGGGATTTCTGCCCAAAGTATTCATGGAAGTTAAATCTCTCGGGAGAATCTTCGCGTCGATGTAAACGATACACGAATCTGAGCCTGAATGAATATTCCACGGGCCTTTGATCGGAGAAGAAATAAAGGAAACCAACAAAATGCTAACAATCCAATAAATCCAAACCATGTCCTTTCCTCATTTGTGTAGCTACAGATCTCTCATGAATTGGATAAATCAATGGTGATTTGGATTAGGTTCTCGGGTTAGCCCAATGGGGCATCTACTTTTGCAACAAACTAGTCTTAGGTCCATTTCATGGCAGCAGGTCTTTGACAATTTGCGGGTCCTTGCTCCCAATTACAACAAGCGGGTCTCACACAGGTTTTGCTCGGGTCTCAGGTATAACCCAATTGAAGATTTACTCTTGGGGTGTTGACATAAAAAATCTACAGTTCATGGTTTGATCTCGGGTCCTTGCCCATTTGGTTATGGTTGTTGGTGTTGGCATAAGAGAAATGAAAGGTTTCGGTTTATGCAATTGTATAGTTAGTCTCAGCATATAGAAATTGTAGCAGCTTGGGATTTAAATAGAGGACCTGTCGACCAGACCCGGGCTGCCGGTCAATCGGTGAATGAAAATTTGGCTTGGATTCTATGTAGTGGACTCCCCCTTCTCCGGCGGTCGACCGCGCCTTTACCGCCGGTCGATCGACCCTTTCTTTTTGGCCGCATGTGCTACTACTTCATTTTTTTCTTTTTCTCTTTTCTTTTATATTTTTTCCCTTTTTCTTGTATTCCTTTATTTGTAACTTAGTTTAAAAAGGGCCTTTGTTTATTTTTGTAAGATATCTCATTATATCTAGTTTTATTTCCTTTTCTCTTAGTTTAGACTTAGGGTTAGAATTTTGGGGGGATTTTGTTGGAGACCATCCCCTTTCCTCCGTTTTTGTTGTGTAATACCCATTAATGTAAGTTTCTTACACTATTCATTGTCTTCTCTCTTTATTTTCATGATATATTAATTAGTTCCATGCCATAAATAATTCTTATAGTTAATTTATTTGTTGTTTCCTTTATTTAATTAGTTGTTAATTTATGTTGATCATAATGTTTAGCGACTAGTGTAAATTAGATTGTGGTGGATTGAACTCACCTAGGGTTGATTGGTTGCTTTGCTTTAGTGACAGAGTTTACGAGTTTATTTCGATTGGGTTGTCCTAGTTGTTATGCCTAGGAGATTTAACGGGGTATAGTATGGATGCTCCGTATTTATGACATTGCGTGAGTAATTTTTGGGGTATTTGTTGACGCCAAAATCATAGTAATCTTTTATGCAAATTTAGGGGTGTGACAACTCTTGATTTAATTAATTGACGAAACGAGACGCAATCTTAATAACTTGTTAACCCATGTAACCATTTATACCAATTAACTCAGGATGAGTAATATCTATCGTAACCTGTAGTTTTTATTCCTTTTGTTAATCTAATTTAAATACACTCGCCTAATTATCTTTTACTTTTTGTTAAAAAATACCTTTTACACTTTTATTTTAGAAGTATTAAACCGATTAAATTCTAACAACTTGTCTCTATGAATTTTTGATACCCGAACTGGCTGTTATACCCCCTTAAAAGAGTATAGTCATAGTTTACGTTTTTGCATTGAGTTGGTGAAACGAATAACGACAAGCGTACTGACACTGTGCCATTTTTCACCCTTGATCAAAATGGCGCCGTTGTCGGGAACTTTGTTTTTTTAAATTTATTGGATTTAATATTTCATAGTATTTTTTTTCTAATTGTATTTTTTCCTAACATTTTTTGTAGGACTTCTACAATTGAGATCCAAGAACCGCTTGAATTTTTCGGCCGCGTATCACTTTGTGGAATTTTTTATGTCGAGCCTTTATTGGTGTAAGCATATCTTATTCCCATTCTTTTGGTAATGGTAGTGATAATTCTCAAAATACCCCTACCACTATGACTTTTTGTCAATACTTACAAACCCAAAAAATTATAAATACTAAAATGTCATTGGGTGGGTATAACGAAAGTCAAGTTATGGGGTACGGAAAGTTTTGGAATGATCATTTTGATTTCGGGTAAAAAAATCCTTATGATAATAATTTTGAAACTAAATTCATTAGCTTTCAAAATTCTTATGATAATTATTTTGATAGTTGTTCCGAGGAAAAGTTCAAAACTTTTCATTATTAAGAATTTGCGCCTTGGCCTATGACTTTCGACGAGGGCTTGCACATGATTGAGAATGAAAAATTTGAAAATCATTATCGGGAAGAAAATCATTGTTGGGAGCTAGAATTGGATTTATTATTTAAATCCGACGATGATTTTTCTTCCGAGACTTTCGAAGTCGAGGAATGTTTTGAACCAAAGGAGGATTTTGTGCCTACTTTGGAACAAACCATTCTTCACTTGGCCCATAGCATAGTAGAGAATGAAAATGAGGAAGAAATGGATATAGTATCCATTTGCAATGAAATTATTTCTTCTTTGGTCCGCAAAGAACAATATTTCATTGAAAATGATCTTATTTCCTTCGAAACTCAATCTTCAAGCGATGATGACTCATCTCTTGAGTTTGAATTTCTTTCCTCCCCATCTTTATTATATATTGTCACATCGATGCAAATACCTGATGAATCAATTCAAAACTTTTAACTTTTAACCCGTTCATCGATGAGGATTACTTACTCGAATTTCTTTCCATGAAGGAATCTTTGCCTCCATGTGCGCCACCTCCCATTCCAATTTCAAAATATTTGGGAGATAATTCAGTTTTTTTTACCCCTTGTGTATTTGTCACCTATTTTATCTAAATCCTTAATCCTCCTGCCAAAATTTCTAATTGTGGATGGTTCATTTCTTATTCCTTACACATGCCTTTCGTTGTTCAAACGAAATTCTTATTTTTTGGAAGGCATGCATGAAAGTGAGGGTACACCGGTTATCCTCCAAAGTCAAATTGTAGTTTGGGTGGACCCTCAGAAATTTTAACTTCTAGTGTATAGTTAGTTAGAAGTTAAAATTGTAGGTTGTACATAGTAGTTTATTTTTATTCTTACTCATTGTCTAGTGTAGTTAGTTAAGTTTGTGTTATTTGTTTTTGTTATCCTTGCAACTAACATGTTTTATAGAATGATTGTGATTGTACTTTCATGAGATCTCTCCATTTTGGGTAATATAACTATTTTCCTCTCTTTAACTTGGTTCTTAATTCACATTGAGGACAATGTCAGGTTTTAAGTTAAGGGGTATGGGATATTATATCCATCCATTGGTAGTTTCTTTGATTTGATTATATATTATTCCTAAGCATGTTTTTCTTGTAAAAAAATTAAAAATTTCAAAAATATTTGTTTTCCTTTTTTCTCCTTTATTGGGCGTTTTGTCTTTATTTTTGATGCTAAATTTTAATAATTGTCTGATCCAATAGAAAACTTAATGATGCATGTTCTCGATTTTGTAAGTTATTAGAATTTAGTTCTCAATCATTGATATTATGAATAACTTCATGAATTAAACTTTAATCCCATGAGCACAAGCGATTTTCTTGCTTTATTGATTTACTTTAAGATTTGTATAACTTGGTAATCTTTGGTTGCATTGTATATACTTACACCTAGTGAGCTTTGGTTTTTTCTTCGTTTGTGAGTGTTATACACTTTTCTTTCCTCTTTGAAAATGTTACTGTCGTTGGTAATCTCACTATTCTGTCATTGATCGTTCATTAATTGAGTTCAATTATGAAATGTGTTACCTGAGCATGATTTTCAAAGTTTGTTTTGACTCGAGAATTGCATAAAATTTAGGAAATGATCATAGTCCATCTTTTTTATATCACCCATATTGACATTGACCTCACCTTAAATGTTTTCCCTTATCAACCCCTTTGATCCTTAATTTAGCCTTTTATTTCATAACCCCAAATCCCATAACCAACTCCGAATTGGAGGTATGAACCATATATATCACCTTTTGTACCTTTGTTTGAAATGTTACTTGGGATTGAATGATTTTCGCATTATGTGGTTGCAAATAAGCATGTAAGATTGTGAAAAGTAAAGAAAAGAAAGAAGTGAAAAAGAGAAGAAAAAAAGTAGAAAACAAATGAAAAGAAAAGAAAACAAGAGAAAAAGAATAAAAGAAAGAGAAATTTGTATATGTTGTGTATAGTTTTCAATAATACTTGTTTACTCTCCCCATTGTTATATTCAATGCCTCTTATGGAAGTTATTTTTCAATTTTTGAAATTGCCCGCAATTTTTTATTATCCCGAGTTTTCATCCCCGAACACTTTGAATCCATAAATATTCCCTTCATTTCATAACCCAGGCCTAACCTACATTACAACCCTATAAAGTCATATGTGATCCTATGGTGAATTCAATTTAAAAGTTTAAATAGTTTTCATAATTTGTGAAAATACATTTCGCTCCTTTAATGATGGTATCTTTCATTGAGATTACACACTTTTTATTATTATTATATATATGGCGTTCTTCATTTATTATGTGAGCGACCTAGTTTTCATTTACATTTACTCTTTATCCCTGCATGTCCCGTGTATTATCTTTCTTACATAGTGATTTCATTTGTTGAGTATAATATCTGATAAGGATTGACATATATTAATGCTTTAATGTTTATTGGCAGGTTTATATAAGTTTTTGCTAAGTCATACTTTGTATGTACTCGCTCCCCTCTCACATTTTAAGGTTTTAATTCTATGAAGTTCGTTCGATAATGTTAATAATATGGACTATTGTGTAAATTCACTCACTTTTTTAATAACATGTTTGAAATCATTTTCGTTATTATTGGGTTTGTCGCATGTGATTGGGCATATTTTAAGGAAACCATATGATGTTTGTCGGCATCATCCCTGAAAAACCTCACGAGATGACACTCGTCCACTAGGGTAACCTAGGGGTTTAACGGCTTATTGCATGTATTAAATGCAATCGTTCGTCCGCGAAAGTGGCTTTTATCTCTTTTGTACTTATCTCATGTTTTGTAGTTTTCTTATAGTTCTTCTTGCTTTCAATTTCATTTATATGGACTTGCAATGTGTAAGTTAGGGGGTGCGATTCGTCCCGAATCATGCACACATATACCCTCGAAACTTATGCATTTTAGGCCCCTCGGGTACTTTAATTCCTATTATTATGATCATTAACCAGAAAACCTCTGTTTTATATGCTAACATGTTGTTTGAGGTATTATTGACCTTTTATAGGTGTTACTATATTTAGTATGAAGTTTGGTGGCATTTCCATAAAGTTCTGTCAATGTTCGCACGTTCGGGGGCATTATCATCATTTCACACTTCGGGATTTTTTTCCCAAAGTATTCACGAAAGTTGAATCTCTCGGGCCAAGCTTCGTGTGGCCGCGAACAGTGCACATATTCGAGTTCGAATGAATATTCAGCGGGCCTTTGATCAGAGAAGAAATAAAGGAAACCAACAAAACACTAACAATCCAATAAATGCAAACCATGTCCTTTCCTCATTTGTGTAGTTACAGGTCACTCAAGAATTGGATGAGTTAATGGCGATTTGGCTTGGGTTCTCGGGTTAGACCAATGGGGCATCTACTTTTGCAATAAACTAGTCTTGGGTCCATTTAATGGCAGCGGGTCTTTGACAATTTGCGGGTCCATATCCCCAATTGTAGCAAGCGGGTCTCACACAGGTTTTGCTCAGGTATCAGGTATGACCCAATTGAAGCTTTGTTCTTGGGGTGTTGACTTAACAAACCTGCAGGTCACAATTTGAGCACGGGTCCTTGCCCATTTGGTCACAGCTGCTAGTGTTGGCATAAGAGAAATGAAATGTCTCAGTTTATGCAATTGTGGAGCTAGTCTCGTCATATAGGAGTTGCAGCAGCGTGGGCTTGAAGAATAGGACCGATAGATCGACCCCTAACCACCGATCGACCGATGAATGAAAATTTGGCTTGGATGTTATGCAATGGACTCCTCCCTTCTCCGAGGGTCGACCACGCCTCTACTGTCTATTGATCGGCCCTTTCTTTTTGGTCGCGTGTGATGCTACTTCCCTTTTCATTTTCTTTTTCCTTTTTTTTTTCTTTTTCTCTTTTCTTTTCTATATATTTTCCCTTTTTCTTTTATTCCTTTATTTGTAACTTAGTACAAAAAGGGCCTTGGTGTTTTTTTGTAAGATATCTCATGATATCTAATTTTATTTCCTTTTCTCTTAGTTTAGACTTAGGGTTAATATTTTGGGGGATTTTTGTTGGAGACCATCCCCTCTCCTCCATTTTTTTGTGTAATACTCCTTAATGTAAGTTTCTTGCACTATTCATTGTCTTCTCTCTTATTTTCATGCTTTATTAATTAGTTCCATGCCATAGATAATTGTTGTAGTTAATTTATTTGTTGTTTCCTTTAATTAATTAGTTGTTAATTTATGTTGTTCATCATGTTTAGCGTCTAGCGTAAATTCGGTTATTGTGGATTGAACTCACCTAGGGTTGATTTGTTGCTTTTCTTTAGTGATGGAGTATACGAGTTTATTTTGATTGGATTGTCCTAGTTATTACGCCTAGGAGATTTAATGGGGTATATCATGTATGCTCCATATTTTCGACCTTGCGTGTGTAATTTTCGGGATATTTGTTGATGCCAAAATCATAGAAGTCTTTTATACGAATTTAGGAGTGTGACAGCTCTTGATTTGATTAATTGACAAAATAAGACACAATCTTAATAACTTGTGAACCCATGTAACTATTTATATTAATTAACTCGGGGTGAGGGATATATGTCGCAACCTTTAGTTTTTATTCCTTTTATTAATCTAGTTTAAATACACTCACCTAGTTATCTTTTCCTTTTTGTTAAAAAATACTTTTTACAGTTTTATTTTAGAAGTATTAAATCGATTAAATTCTAGCAACTTGTCTCTGTGGATTTTCGATACCCGGACTGGTCGCTATACTCCCTTAAAAGAGTGTAGTCATAGTTTAGTTTTTTGTATTGAGTTGGTGAAACGAATAATGACAAGTGTGTTAACATTGTGCTACTTTTCACCCTTAATCAGTGCCTCGCTTTCATCAACAAAAATCGAATACATTACCGCTAGCAATTGTTGTACTCAATTTGTGTGGATGAAATAAATATTAAGTGAATATAGCTTAAATGAATCATCCGCCTTAATGCTATGTGACAATTAAAGTGCAATAAGTATTACAAAGAATAAAACATATTGAAATAAGAGAGCACTTTATTCGAAAATTGATTGAGAAAAAGAAAATTAGCATCGAATGCCTTAACAGTAAAGATAAATTGGAAGATCTTTTCACAAAACCTTTAGACAATCAACCCCTTGAAACTCTTAGAATGTCTATTGATGTTTGCTCCTACCCTATCTAAAATGTGCCAGAGTCTTATATTTTATACCCTTTATATCATAATATCATGTGGTACTAACCTCTTTACAAGTTCTTCTCTGCGCTTTGTCCCTTTGTGACGAACAGAGGAAGAATTTCAGAAATCTTGTTTTTATGTTTGGGAGATTTTGTGAGATTCCTGTTTTAGTTGTATGCTTTGAGTCTCTTAGGACACATGTTGTTAGGCAATTTATGTACTCTTCTTCTTAGGACACGTGTTATTAGTTGAGTTATGTACTCTTATTTTTAGAACACGTGTTGTTAGTGAAGTCACGTACTCTTCTTTTTTTAGGAATCATGTGCATAATTGATTTATATTTTTGTGTGTGTGAGATTTATATTTTTGAGTCTCAATTTGGTTTTTCCCAAAATTGGTCAAGGAGAGAGATTGAAAATACCCTTTCAAAATACCACGGGTTTTTGATTTGGCTCAATTATGCAACAACAGTCCCAAATACACTCGAACCTTTGCACGCACTAAACATATTCCTAAAAATATTTTTTTAATATTTTTTAATTTTTAAAACCCCAAATTGAATTTCGTTAAATATATCTTTTTTTGTACTAATACATCTTATATGTATTTTATATCTAAATATTTTTTATATTATAAATTTTATGGTTTATAATTTTCCAGATTTTTTAAATTAATTTTCATTTTTTTTGGTAAACTCTTGAGGGAATTACCCATCTAGAGAACTATGTATTAAAGAAAGAAAAGTGAGGAAATAACCTCCCCACGATGGCAATTATAAAGAATCAAAGTGAAATAAAAGAATCATATACATCAAGGGAAAAAAAAAATCATCTAACTCTGTAATTTGGAAATCCAAGCTTGTCCATTTGAAGAAGGCCTTCAATTTCTTTAGGACGGATGGCCCACCAATGCCTCATAGGATAATTTGAACCTATATTGGCCAATTTATCAGTTACTTTATTCCCTTATCTTAATATATGGCTAATTCTGAAATTTATAGATTTGAGTTGCTCCTTACAATTGTGTCAAGCAATCATTAACTGCCATGGTGGGTGAAAACTAGAAGATAAGAAACTTTTAATGAGACTCCTAGAATCTGATTCTAACCAAAGACTTCTCCAATTATGTTGTGTAGAAAAATCAACAGCAGTAATGGCAGCATGAAGCTCAGCATAAAAGGCAGATTGATGTCCTATATTGTAACAAAATCCTCCCATGAAAGTGCCTTGGTCATCCCTAAAAACTCCACCATAAGCATCTGGCCCCCATTTCCATGTGACATTCCATCTGTGTTAACTTTAATCCATCCTCTAATTGGAGGGTTCCACATAACAATGCAAGCAGCTGGAACCTTACAGAATCTAGGAGAAATTCCCAAATTATTCGGAATGTTCCTCTCATTATCCCCTCTATGAAAACCAGGGCCTTTTATGCTAGATGTGATGATGTTGGTAATAATAGAGTTACAAATACTCCATTTACTTGGCTTTTGATCATCAAATCTGAGGCAATTTCTAGCCTTCCATATTGCCATAAGGACGTGAAGAAATCCAAATTTCTATAAATGAGTAAGTTGGGAGTTGAAAGACCTCGTATTGAAAGCATTCCAAAAATCAATTAGCTAACCATTGTGGGGAAAACTTATTTGAAAGATGGAGGCCAGCTGCCAGAAGAATTGAGAGAATGAGCAGTTGAAGAAGAGGTGGATGATATCTTCCTGAGTTTGAGGATAATTGCACATAAGACAAGCTAAAACCGTAGGTATACCTCTACTCTGAAGAATGTCATCTGTAGGCACTTTATTGTGAATGATTCTCCAGGATAAAAGAGCAACTTTAGGAGGAATATGTGGATGCCATAAACTTTTAAATCTGTGATCAGTTGGAATAATGGTGTTGTTGTATGAGTATCCCTCTTTTATAGTATAATCCCCACTAGAAGATTTTTCCCAAATCAGTTTATCAGAGGTTGGGGATAGAGGAAGAATTATTTTGTTAATATCCTCTACAATATCAGGAAAGTAGTTAGAGAATAAGTAGGACGTTTCCATTTACCATCCACAATGAGGTTTGCTACTTTAGCTTTGAGGTCTATATTATCACTTCTACAGTTTAATCTATTGATGATTGAATATCCCAGCCAATTATCATATCATAGAGAAATTTGAGTACCATCTCCAACAATCCATTTAGAGTGCAAACCGATATTTGCAAGAGCTTCCTTCATACCAGGCCATATAGATGATGTAATTGTAGAACTTGTACAACCTTTGAGAACATCCCAAGCCATTTTTTCCACAACTATTTTGTTCAGCAATGAAAGGCTCCACAAACCAAGCCCTCCTTTTTCTTTGGGTCTACAAACCACCTTCCATGAAACAGTAACTATCTTCTTTACATTAACATCGCCTGACCATAAAAAGTTTCTGGTCCATTTAGAAAGATCATAAATAATACTTTTAGGCCATTTGTAGATTATAAAGCAGTGCATAAGAACATTTTGGTAGACTGGTTGAATCAATTGAGCTCTTCCAGCAACTGAGAGAAGTTTCCCTTTCCATGTAGAAAGTTTGGCCTTAAATTTATCCTCAATACATTGCAAATGTCTTTTTCTTGGTCTACCTTTGAAAATAGGAACTCCTAAGTAAATGAGTGGAGCATGTCCTTCATTTATACCTAGATGCCTAGAAATATCAGCACTTCTGTGAACTGTATACTTCCCTGGATAAAAGGTGCTTTTGTTTCTATTAACATATTGACCAGAAACAATGCTATACTTTTCAAAGATATGCATTAGATTCTGAAGGGATTTTTTATCAGCTCTACAAAAGAGAAAAATTTTATCTGCATAAAGAGAATGAGTGATCGGAATACAATTCCTAGGGGAGGAGATTGTCTTTATCTTGCCATTTGAGAACTGAGCTGAAATATTTCTACTTAATACCTCTTTAGCAAGACAAAAAAGTATAGGGGAAAGAGGGTCTCCTTACCTCACACATCTCTTACAACTCAAGAAGCCCTTTGAAAACCCATTAATAATGAGAGAGAGTAATCTCCATCCATTTGATGAAGGTCTGGTTGAAACCAAAATTGTACAGCACTGTGAGGAGAAAGCTCCAATTTATTGTGTCAAAAGCCTTGGCAATATCCACTTTGATACCAACATTCCCACCAAAGATTCTTCTGTCCAACAAATTAAAATTTTTAGAAACTGTAGCTATGCAATCCAAAATGCTTCTATTTTTTATGAATGCAACCTGTTGAGGAGATATCAGCTTTCCAACAATATTCCCCAATCTGTCAGCAAGAATTTTTGGGATGATCTTAAAGAGAAATTTTGCCATAGCTATAGGTCTGAATTGTGTCACTTCATTAGCACTCGGGATTTTTGGAATAAAGGTCACGAGATTAGCATTCATGTTGGGGAGAATCCAACTCTGCTCAAAAAATTGCTTCCTACATTTTAAATTAATTTTCATATTTTAATGATTTTCTGGAAATATTGGTGTAACTAATATTTTATTTTCACTAAATATTACGTCATTTCATCTCAGGTTTTCCTCTCTCCTTGTCATACACACTTGCACACAAATATATATATATATATATATATATATATATATATATATATATATATATATATATATATATATATGGAAACAATGGGAAAACTATATACCTTTAAAGATTTCATGGTAGGCCTGGACAAGGTATAAGGAGCTTTGTTTTCAAATGGGTTTGGGGTTCCGATTTTCTCCTATTTTTATTTAAGGAGAAGAAGTTGGTTTGTGTAAAACAATATGAGTAGCAGGTGTTATTGAAGGGGAGAGAGAGGTGGTTTACTTTTTATTTAATTCTTTTTTTTTCTTTCCTCGTGTTAATCCTTAATAGGTACAAGACAAAAGGCAAAGGTGATTTAAGCTAAATATCCTAGATATGTTGGGTTGTTTTTCTTTTTTTTTTCCTATTTTTACCCTCACATGTTAAATTCTAAAATTGCCATTTATACCCTTAAGTTTTTAACACCTAAGGGTCCGTTTGATTGGCATAATTTGCCTAGGCAAATGTCAAAAAGTTGGCAAATATGAAAATTTGCACACATTTTGACTGTTTGGTTGCATAATTTGTCTAAGCATTATTTGCCAATGTACAACACCTCCTATGCATAATCTGTGGGCAAATTTTGCTTACCTATTTGAGTGGGAAATATTTGCCCACAAATTTGTCAACTTCTTAAACGATTTAAATGTTTTAAAAAATAATTTAAAAACTATTTTAAATAATTAAAAAACTGTTATGAATATTTAAAAATTGTTTTGTAATGTTTCAAAAACTGTTTTTAATATTATAAATAATTGTTAAGAAAATGTTTACAATTTTTTAAAAAAACCGTATTAACAAAATATTGTAAAAACTGTTTTTAACATTTTTAAAAACTGTTGTGAATATATTATAAAAACAGTTTTAAAAAATAATTTTAAAGACTGTTTTAAATATTTAAAAAAACTGTTATAAATATTTAAAAACTATTTTGTAATGTTTTGAAAACTGCTTTTAATATTACAAAAAATTGTTAAGAGAATGTTTTACAAATTTTTTGAAAAACCGTAATATAAAAATATTGTAAAACAGTTTTTAACATTTTTAAAAACTGTTTTGGATATATTATAAAAACTGTTTTAAAGTTTTAAAAAACATTTTTTAAAACTGTTTTAAATAGTTTAAAAAAACTGTTGTGAATGTTTAAAATTTGTTTTGTAATATTTTAAAAACTGTTTTTGATATTATAAAAAATTGTTAAGAGAATGTTTTACAAATTTTTTGAAAAAACGTAATATGAAAATATTGTAAAAATAGTTTTTAACAATTTTAAAAACTGTTTTGAATATAATATAAAAACAGTTTTAAAGTTTGAAAACAAAATTAAAAAATATTTTAAATAGTTAAAAAAAACTGTTGTGAATATTTAAAAATTGTTTTGTAATATTTTGAAAATTGATTTTAATATTATAAAAATTGTTAAGAAAACGTTTTACAATTTTTTTTAAAAACTGTAATATAAAAATATTGTAAAAACTATTTTTAACATTTTTGAATATAATATAAAAATTTTTTTTAAATAAATTAATTGGATTGACTTTAATTTCGCCTAATGTTGTTTGATAGCGTCATCTGAATTTGCTTTGGTAAAATTTGCCTAGGCAAATTTTGCCATGCCAACGCTTTTGCCCATTGACAACCAAACGGGCCCTAAATTTTATTTTAATTTAAAATTACTTTCGATTTTTATTTTAAAGCAACTTAGTATATAAAATAATCATTTTAAATATAGACAATTTTACACATGTATAGTTTTGTAAAAATGTATATTCGATACTTAATTAGGTGAAATTATTATTTATTTATTGATAAAAAATAAAAATATCATTTTGAGAAATAAATAATTCATTTTAAAAATTTTATTATAAAAATAAAATTTGGGGTGTTACAATCTACCTACCTTAAAACAATTCATCCTCAAAATTTCTATATACTTAGAGTTTCGATTTCTCGTGGTATTTACATCATCTGAGGGATATTGTATTTTCAAAACGATAACTTATTAGTTTCGAGGTTCATAGATTTATCATGTGACTATGATGGCTTGACTAAGGGTCGTTCTTTTCATGGTTTGCAAGTTATGTAATATAGTCACATCACGAATACTGACGTGACTAGGATGGGAGCAAATGGGGTTTCAAATAATTAATCGACATTTTTACAAGATTTGCATGTTTTTGTAATGAGGGTTTACGTATAGTTAGGTTGTATAAAGTTTGTTTCACACATAGTTAATTCATATTATAACGAGGGGGTATATGTAATTGTGCAATTACTTAGTGGAAGTATAAATTCATTTGAGGAAGGTACGTCGAAGGTTTATACTTGAATCATTAAAGGTTGATTTTCTAAATTCAACTAATATTAAATTGAGTATAAGGGAATCGTAAATCATGGTTTCCAAAAATACTTAAGATTCTCGTAACAAGAAACCCCTTTCTTATCTAATCAACAAGGTTTATTATAAGAATTTCAATTCCCCTTATCGTGGTACAATACATTGTGTTTTTTTCTCTCGTTGGTATTTCTATTCATAGCGGACAGTCTAAGGAACTACTAGATAGTTTTATGGTGGTTGTGGAGTCACTTATCAGTTAGCCTAGAAAAATACATTGATTGCAGTTGGTAAATTCGTAAAGAGCTTTATTTGGAAGTTCACAAGCTGAGGAAAAATGTATGTGGAATCTTGATGTGATATTTACTTCAATTCTTAAATACCAAAAATGATATATACATAGGATTGGACTTATATTAAGCGAATATTTTGGGACATAAGGTAACATCTACTAGTTTTGGGGTATTTCAAACAGGCTTGTTAATTCGATTGGTTCTCAGATTTGTATGGTGTTACTAAGTGTTACAATAAGTACGGTATCTAATATTATAGAATTCATCTCATGGAATCTACCATAGACATATAAAGGTAAAAGGATTCGTTAAAGTACATTGGTGCTACTTTAGATATATCCCGATAGATGGATAGGGTTTATTACATATAAGTTATACAACTATGTAAAGGAGGTTAATACCATCAATATCATTTATCAAGAGAATACTATTGTTTGAAATATATTGACCATACATAATAATGTTTATGAAGTCTTAGTTAATATTAGTTGGAACCTTACTAGCAATTGATTTGTGTATTCAAGTAGGAAAATGTTAGTCCATAATGATGTTGAATCTAACTTACTCACTTGGAGTGGTTTATACAATCTAAAAATCACTTATTTATTCTAATATTCGATGTAATTTGAGCTTCTATGTACATTCAACGGGGTTGTTCATGTTAATAATCTTACTAAAAATCCTAGTATTAAGCTTTTGAAAAGAATCCACAGTTTTCACTTTAAAAATGGGCAGAATTGGGGAGTCGATCTACTATCATCCATATAGAATTGTATCCTTGGAACATACGAGGTAGTTTACTCTTAAAATCTCTAGTGATTTGACCCCATTTCCATTTCGGGATCGAAAGAGGCTGGAAAAGTATACCAGAACGCTGGTATTTTATTTTACTTGTTGATAAGTAATACATTTTCTCGTAAGGTTCTCAACATCACTTCTCATGTTGGGCCATCAATATTGTTTCTTTGGTATATGATATCTTTCTAAACTTTCAAAATGTATTATGAATATAGTATGATGACATTCTTATAATGTCTTATACTATAGTGATGATTCATCTGTTACGTAGAATCTTTCTTTGAATCGTAGACTTGTTTCCTTATCATATGATGACTCTCGAGTCTTACTTCCACTTTATTGTTTCATCACATAGGGATCTGGGTGTGATTGCTCTAAGATTTTCTTTTTGAGTAAGCAATAATATTTGGTTAGCTTGAAAAAAGCGGAGTTCACTACAGATCATATTATTCTATGGTAGCAGCAACATCATAGGAAATCAGGTTGTTAAGTCTTCCAATAGGGTTACAACTTAAGGTATCGGCTACAAGGTTTTATTTTTTTGTGGTGGTCGTCTACTTGAATATGTAATTCTGTAAAATTCCATTCAATGTTTATGTCTCAAATTCAAGTTCCCATAGGTTAGGATGTATTTCAATCTTTTATGATCTAAAACTACTTTGGGATTCCTTACCGTATAATAGAAGCCTTAAGGTTTCCTATAGTTATGCAGGGGATAACATAAAGGATAAATAGGAATCACTTCTGAATAAGTATTAACTGGATATCTAAGAAAATTTTAATAAGGTTTTGGGATGGGTTTTGAACTGATGGTTACTTTATTTGATTTATCTTAACTTAAATGGTTACAGTACACCGTTTAGAACTCTGGATAGTCGTAGAGGTACTATGTTTTGAAGAAGTTTATCCGGAGGTAGTGTAAATTTACTTACAATGGTGTTTTAAATTTATAATTGTATCTATCCAAAACATACCTTATTGGTGCTAATGACATTGGCTAAAAGATCTTGCATAATTAAAAGCAATTGACCGGCATAGAATCAGGAGTAAGCTAATGTTATGAAGTAATGGGAATCAAAGTTCTCAAGAGATGTTTAATTCCAAAGAGGTAAGCTGTCAGATGGGGTCATGGGGTTCTTTATAACCAAAGCATGAGATATGGGAAAGTATCTATAAATCGGTTTGTTATTAACTAATAATTCTCTGATGGCGCATAGTAGTTTAATAAGGAAATGAACAAGTACTCTGAGGCTAAGGGTTTCAAATATAGCGTGGTGGGATATAAAGTTCTCGTTGATTACGATCAATGATTATTTATTTGGATAGGGACTTTAGAAGAATTGGGTGACTATAGGAAGTTAAGAATTAAAATAACAGTAATCCATCTGAAGCAGTATTCAATAATCAATTTAATGATGTTACTGGAATTAAAAATAACAGGTTTACAATGTTAAGGTTGCGGATGGTTTCTAAAGTAAGATAACCCATAATACATTATTCTAGATTAGGGTTAATAGCAATACAAATAACAAATCAATTCAAAACCTTTGGAGATAAGTAATAGTGTCAAGACAAAACTCTTAAGAGAGGCAATTATATGGTAAACAAAACTAGGCAATCAATATCCTATGTCCTACATGTCAAATAATATTATCGTGGGTATAACGGTAGTTTATTCCCGAGTTATATTATATGCTATGTAAGAACAAGTTCAATTGAATCAGGTTAAATTGCATTCATTGTTTCAAGATCAATATAAGGCTTTTAAAATTGCATTAAGTGTAACATACTCTGAACTGCACAAGAAAGTTCATAAATAAAAATAAGGTGTATGGGGCTATCATATAATGATATGAGCACATCATGAAATAATAATCAATCAAAATCACCTATCATGGGTGAAAATTATGCTTCTCATTAACAAGATTATTTAGGTTTTGGATTGGGGTTCTTGTAGGAAAATAATTTATAAGGGGCACAAATTTATGGTATCAAGGTTATACAGAGGTTTTATGTAAGGTTTCATTTGATGATAACTATTCTAGTTGTTTATTGGGTAAGAACTTATGTTTCACTATGGAATCCGTAATGTTTTGGGGATTATTAAATTTTTAAGGATATCCTGAACTACGGTGACTTCGAAAAGTAATTAATAGTGGTTATAAGGTATATGAAATTAGTTAACTAATCATAATTCATTACTAAGGTTTTGTGACATTTGAAAAAATTATAGTTATGGGATAGGATTTGGTAAATAATGTTATTATGTTCTAAAGAGTAGAACGGTTTAATTTAACATTTCTGATGCTTCTATTTTTTTCCCTAAAGAAATTACTAGTGATCATTAAGGAATTCTTTTATGATTTTTATTATCTAATCCTATTCAAGTACAATTCTAACATAAGTAATCTAGTCTCATAATCAAGTGGGAATAGTATATAGTGTAATAAGAGTATAATGCGGAAGACGAAAATAAAAAGGTCAATAGAAAAATGAAATAACTTTAAGATATGAAAAAAATGGAGTTCCAATTGAAGTAATTCATTCTCAATGAGAGTATCACTTGAATAGTTGAGAAAAAAATTGTGCTTTAAAGACTTGTGGAGTATATTTTATACAATCCCTTCCTAAGATAATTTTCTTAGTATGCTTCTAAATCCTTCAATCATATCTTGGTAATCCTAAATTCTTTAATGATTCTATCGACTATGCAAAATGCAAATATCTAAATTAACTACATCTCTCAAAATTATAGTTCCATAATGTTCTCTCAATCCTTATGTAAATATCTCAGTCTTGCAATTATACTTTTATCCTTAAATTCTTTCCCTAGTTAAAATCCGAATATCCCATATATCTGTCATGCAACTTGAAGATCGACTTTCCTTAATTTTATGTCTAAGCATTTAATCCTCACTATTCTTATAACTTGAACAACTTCCCTAATCATAAGTTTAACTCAAATCCATCATAGGCTAACTCAAACCCGGCTCAGCTCTGATACCAACTTGTTACACCTTGATTTCTCGAGTCCAAGTTTTATCGTAAAATAATATTAAACCACAAATGAGTCATGCATACTGAACAGACTAAGAAATTTATTGATGCTAAATTGTCTTACAACTATAGTTAAAACATTTATCCTTCCATCAAGATTCTACACATATCTCTCCTGCAACTCTATGTCTCCTTTCTTATAATAAGATTTCTTCTTGTCTCTATGTATCATATGTATCCTGAAGTGTTCATTATTGCCTATGAGTACCGTGTAAAATAACTGGAAAGAAACGAATTAGCAAAGTTGCTGAGTAGATTTTTAAGAGTTTTATAAAAAAATTATATAGAGAGAGGAGGAGTGTATAATTAATTAAATATTTGCCAAATGAAGTGAAAAGCACCCAAAAGTGTTTGAATAAAATCCCGAATAGAGGGTTTTTAGTTGCTAATTCTCGATAAAATTGGTCTTATGGGCATATATGTTTATTTTGTAGGTCAAATGTTGTTACAGAGTTTAAAGCATAAAATCAAGGTAAAATGCGGTTAAAAGAGCTAAAACACATCCACGTACCTATTACCATGTCCCCTAACTTAGCTCAGGCCTCCCTAATCCTGTCATGAGCCATGTGTGTGTCTAGTTTGCACCTTTTAGATTTTTTTTAGATTTTTATTTGAGTCGTTTATAATTTTTAATATTTATTTTATATTTTGTTTTGAGTCGTTTATTTTTTTTATGACTTATTTATGCGTATAATTGTATATATTATAGTCCATATTGTCCATCGTGTGTGTTTTTAATATTTTATTTTATTTTTAGTGTTCTTATAGTTTTTTAGGTGTGCATTTTATTAGATTTTTAGATTATTTGTTTTTAGTTTTTAATTTTTTTATTATCTTATTTTTTTTTAATTTTGTCAAGTTAATTTTATTAGGTTGATTTTATTATTTTTATTTTATTTTATTTCGAGTCTTTTTATTAATAGGTCAAAATATCTATTTTAGTTTTTGAATTTTGGTAGATTTTATTAATTTTAGTTAAGTCTAAATTTTATTATTTTTAGGTACAAGCAAAACACACACACACATACACTAAGGCCCTACACTCACCCATACTTAACATTACACCCTCACACACAATCACTAATACCATACACTACAACACCCCATCATTTCCCTCCACCATCTTCTTCCTGCCACCTTTACCCACCTCTCTCATCCCCCATCTTCATTATCAAAAAACCAATTGACAACCACCACCCAAACCACCTGTTGCCACCACCTCTAAATCCAAATCTCCGGCGACATCCCGGTCTAAACTATCCATTTCTGGCGAATCAAATATGAAACCAAATACCCCAAGAACCTGCTCCGACCAAAACCAAGCTCCCGTTGGTTTAATCCAACACCCAGCTCCGGCCACAACAAATCCTCCATACCTACTCAACAAGGTAGCACCCCATCCTATACCCATCGACCCGGTCATACCCAGTCCCGATTTCATTCACCCACAAACCCGGGTGACCCCTCCATATACAACCGGTCTCATCCCTACTCACTTACCCTCCTCCTGCCTTTACTCGGATACTCCCTTACCCGAAAACCCATCTAACCCCCCATTCCTCCAACATAACCCCATGGTCCGACCTATTTCAACCAAGCTCTGTCCTTTTACCCATCTACCCATGAGCAAAACACATAATCAAACCATCTTCCAAAATCCCATGCCCATTTACCTTGACCCATTTCCATCTCTTTGTCTTACCCAATTTTGGTAGTTGCCAGCCAAACTAAACCAAAGTCCCCAACACCAAATAAATACAAACCCACATGTGTTAACACCTTTATACCCATTTTCCAAAAATGCTCGTCACTTCTTCCACATGCACATCTACCCATTTCTAAACTGCCCTCCTTACCTCAGACCCCACATGCACTTTTATTCTTCCATTTTTTCCCCTAGCATCATTGTTGCCACGTATAAATGAAGACCATACCCATTTGAGAAAAGGAAGGAAGAGTTGTAGAGAGATATTTTTAGTTAAAAATAAATTTAAGTAGTTATTTTATTATTTTATTTTTAAATTTAAATTGAGGGAATTAAATTGTAGTGAGTTTCAAATTGAGCGTGAAATTTTCATTTTTATTTTTGTTGATCACTCAAGTTGAGGATTGTATGCTTCTTATTCAAGATTGAAATTCAATTGGATGCAAGGAGATTTGTTTGAAAAAATTTATCTTTCTTTACTCTTATTTTTAATGCCTTTGATTATTTGTTTATCATATTTCATATCAGTTAAGCTAAAAAACCCTTTCAAGAGGTGGGATAAACCATTATTTAATGTTATTTTAATTAATTAGTTTGTTTACTTGAAAATCCTTTTGAATGTTAATTTTGATCCTTCACCTTTCAATTCATGCTTCGCGAGAGGGTAAGTGATTTTTTAGAGAAAATCGAAATTCGAGATATAATACCCATTTTAGAATTGAACGGGAGATAGGGGTTTTTTAAGTGTGGTATTATTTCTTGAATTTCAACTTTAAATTTAATTTTCTATGATTTATATGAATTTTGATGAATCGATCCTAGCGGGTGATTTATTAAAAAGAGTGTAAATCTATTTTCTAGAGTTGTGGGGGGTTTGAATTAAATTTTGGGTCATTTACTGTTTAGTGTACGTTTGTTTATAATAATTGGTGCTTGGGGTACGCCGGTTTTCATATTAGTTCGTTGGGTGTTATTTTAACGATTTAGAGTAGCATCCATTAAACAAGAGTACCTATTTTTGTTAACTACCCAAAATACCCTTATTATTAAACAATCTTTCTCGACCCTTTTTTGATAATAACCAACCTTTTTTTTTCAAAACCCACGAAATCATTCTCTCTCTTTCTCTCTCTCTGAGAAAAATCCAAAATCTCTTTATCCCTTGTCGGATTTTCCCTCCCTCGCTTCCTCTTCCCCGAGCCACCCTACCCACCGTCGATTCTCTCTCCCCCGACCACTCCCTCGTCCACGACGGGCCTTCTCCATCTTCTTCTTCTTATTATAATTTTTTTTCCTCTTTGCTACCATGGAATAAGCTTTAAGCTTTTGTGTGTGTGTCTGTGTGTGTGTGTGTGTGTGTCTATATATATATATATATATATATATATATATATATATATATATATATATATATATATATAACCCTCAAATTCATGGTCGGAGCCATCTTTTTTTTTCTCTTTATTTTCTTTCTGTAGCCCCATCTTTGTTTTCCTTTTTTTTAAAAAAAATATTGTTCGGAGGATTTAGAGTTCAAAGGTTTGAGTTATGATTTTTTTGGCCGGAGGTTTGGGTTCGATTCATGGCTAGAATTTTTAAGTTTGACGACCGGAGTTTTTATGGCTAGTGGTTTTTAATGGCCGAATTTTTTTTGGGCTGGAGCTTTTTTTTAAATCATTTTATTAAGTGAAATGATTTCGGGTTGGATTTTTTTGGCCGGAGCTATATATTTTTATAGCTGGAATATATAATCAATTCTTTTGTGGATTTTTTTTAACGTCTGTTCATTTTTTTGGCCGGAGATTTGGCTGGAGTTTGGGTATGGCCTGAGGTTTGGATGGAATTTTTTTTTTAAATATATTTTCTTGGTCGAAGTTTTGAAATATAATTTGGAAATATATTTTTTGGCTCCAAGGATTGATTACCGGAGGTTTTCTTTTTTTGGTCGGAGGTTTGTTGGCCGGAGTTTTTTTTTTATTTTTTTTAAAATCATTTTGTTGGTTGAAATTTTTTTTCCTAAAAATAATTTTATTAAGTGAATATTTTTTCCTAAAAATTTATATATATACAAAATTGTGTTGAAAATCATTCTATTGATATATAAATAGTTTATATAGATAAAAATCAATTTATATATTGTTTTCTTAAAAATATATGAGAATTTTATATATATATATTTTTAACAATGTTGGGAATTTGTTATTTAACTGTTTTTTTTTTCGAAATATTTAAACCTTATAATGTTGTATATATACAGTAATAGTAATATATATATATATATATATATATATATATATATATATATATATATATATATATATATATATATATATATATACACACACACACACACAATTTCGAAAACAGATTTTACTAAATAGTTTTATTAATATTAAATAATTTTTATTAATATTAAATAATTTTAATTAAACAACTTTTATAAATATTAAATAGTCATATGCTTTAATTTCAAGGGCAAAGATGTCATTTACCATATGAGAGACAATTGTTAAAGATGTCAGTTAACAGTCAAATGAGTCAACTAAAGATTTTCGTTAGTTTTGGACCCAACGAACTAATAGAAAAACTAACGTACCCCAAACACCAATTATTATAAACAAACATAACCCAAGCTCTAAATGACCCTTAAATTTTCTAAAAGGTTACTGTTAAAATTGCATTTGTGACGAGAGTTGACTTGCAATTTCAATACTAACTTGATAGATTTCAAATGAGTGAACTAATTCATTAGAATTACTAGAATATGTGGTGTACTCCTATTCCTTTATGCCCTCACATTTAATGACCTCACTTTATCTCTAATTTTAGTGTTTGGTTTTGTTCATCATTTTTAGTCACTTAGTTTAGTCATTTCACCGCCGCTTGAAAATTGTTTTAATATAAAAGAAATCCATAAAAAAATAGAAAATAAAGAAAAAGTAAAAAAAAATGTAGAAAGAAAATAACTAGAAAATGAATTACATGACTTTTCTTCTATTTCACTCCTTAGAGTTAGATTGATATCCTCACTTACCATTATATGAGTTTGTGTGATATATTTTTGTCAATAAATTAATGGAGCTGATTAGCTTGAATTTTGACAATAAAGACTCAACATACAAAAAATCCAAGTTATCATGAAGCATAATGAGATTTGCGTTCATATATATATATATAATAAAGGAGGAGGGTTTTTTTGTCTAGACCAACTAACGGTTGAGATTGAAAGTTGATAAATTTGGTCTTTATCAACTGATGGCTGAGATTTAATACTGAACTTGTAAATCTAATGGTTTCATATGAATGCACGTATGCACCTCACGGCTCTAATGTCCAGTCTGAGCGCACAAGGCTCGAGAGTAATAATGGCCAGTCTGAGCGCACACGACTCGAGAGGATTTTATTCCTCTCCCACTCTCTTCTTACCCACGCTTGATCCCTTTCTTTCTCTCTCTCTCAACCTGTGAAATTTTATTTGCTCCTCTCTCTCAATTTCTCTCTTCCTAAATCTAAGGTGTGATTCTACCACTGTAGGTTCTATATTTTTGGCATTTCTTTCTCTTCAATTGACTACTTTTGCAGGGCCGTCGCATTTTTTCTCTTGAACTGATGGGTTTTTTTTTTTTTGCTTTTGATTTCCAGGTTAACCCTTTGTTTTGTTATGGAGGTATGTGGAGGTAATTATTTGTGCTATCGGTTCTATATTTTTTGCAGGTCCACTGCATTTTTCTCTTGCGTTTTCTTTGCAGGTCCATGCCTATTTATGTCTCTGGTGGGTTAGGAGGAAGAAGACCCACATGTGGATTTATCATTTATGTTGGGGAGTTTTTTTATCAGATCTGATCTCCGGTGAAATTTCCGGCAACGGAAATTGAAAAAAATAACAAGGCGAAAACAACCTCTAAAAGGAAGCCCAAGACAAGCTCAGACTGAGATTGAGACTGTGAAAGAGGTTAAAAGGTGAAAAACGATCGTCATTTAAAACCGGTATTATCTCCCTAAATTCGCTTTGAGCTTGCATAAAAACTCAGATATTTTGGAAATAATACGATTTTTTCTTAATTTTTTTGTTGTAGGTTCAGTTTTTTGTTCTACAAATCTCAAGTTTCTCTCTCTGCTCTCTCTCTCCATCGGTCCACACGGTCCTCGAAAAGAGCGCAAGGCTCAAGACGAATCTGTTGTAATGACAGATGAGTATGACAGATGAACCATGAGCTCATTTACATCACTAGAAATAAATTCTAGAGTTCATTTCCAACGCTAACTTCATCTCCAAAGAACCAAAAAAGCAAATCAACCTCATCAAAAAGATTAAAAAATCACTCAGCAACCTTCTTGAAGGTATCATTTCCTTATTGTTCTCTAATATTGTTTAAATCAAGTCGTGGTAAAATTATTTTTCACGAACTACCTTTTTTTCATTGTTTATATATATGATGTTTTTTGTATAGATCTGACCATCACATGTATGTTTAAATCAGGCGGTAATGGGTTTTCGTCATCGTTTGGTGGAGCTGGGCCGTGGAAATTTCTTGGAAAGCGACTGGTTTGGGTTTATTGATGTTCGGTTGTGTATGTTTTGAATCTTTGGCGGTTTTGCTGCTGTTCGATTGTGATTTCAAAACTGTTTTGATTCATATTTTGGGGGTTTCGATATCATAATGTGTAAGTTTCGATTTATATTGATGTTTGGTAGTGGTTACGATCGCTATCAAATAAGGGTTGTTAGTTATTATTTAGTAATTGAAATGTAAAGAAAATTCCTTTGTGTTCAGCATATTGTTTTTATTTCCTGAGCTTTCAGAAGTCTACAACCAACAATGTCAAAGAAAGTCTTTTCTATGGCTTTGAAGTTCAGATTTGTTAAATGATTTAGACATTTGAAAATTTGGTACAAATGATACTCTCGAAATTTAATTTGTTATAGTAATTATTAATGTTGTTTTCATTTAAGATATATATATATATATATATATATATATATATATTTAAATATTTTATTTTGTTTGTAAAATAGTTTGCCAAATTTAATTTCTCTTTTCTCATATGTTAGAATTTTTTGTAAAATATTTTACCAAATTTAATTTCTAATTTCCTATATATGAAGTTTCAGAACCATAAAACAAGATATTTTAATGACTTCTATGTTGATATAGGTTGTGGGTATGTTGCACTTTTATAATTTATGTTTTGTACACCATTTAGTGGGGTACAAAAAAATGTTTTCGTGTTATGTTATGTTTTAATTGGGTTGTATTGAGATTAAGTAAAAAATAATAATAGAATATTGGGTAAATGAGTATCTGATGAACTAAATGAGTTAAAAATAGTAAAAAAAACAATTTCTTATTAAAATAGTTTTGTTTTTTAAAAAACATATTTTTATTGAAAATGCCGTTATTTAGTTTTTATTGAAACAGAGTTATAAACACTTTAATTTTTTTATAAACTTTTTTTTTTTAAATAGTAAAAAAGTTGTTTTTTAAAAAAGTAGATTTTTTTTTTAAAGTTATAAAAAGTTAAAAACATTTTTAAAAAAAAATTGTTTCTTATTGAAAATACTTGGAATGTTTTTTTAAAGGGATGGAAGTGAGTATGAGAAAAGTTCATATGTATTATTACAAAGGTGTGTGGAGAAAAGTATCATATGTGGCATTGCAATATTTTTTAAAAGAGAAAATATCATGGGAGTTAATTTACCATCGTGTCATATTATGTTATCATGAGAGTCATATCATGTTGTCACGTGTCTTATTTCGCCTAATTTATAACTATTACAAAATGTACTTTAGATAAAATCGATAAGAGGGTAAATTGAGTTTAATTATAGCTTTTGGAAATGATGGATTACATATTACGGGAACTAATTTATTACGGGAACAAATTTATTGTCATGTCATCAGCACGGGTACAAGTTTTGGTGCTAAAATTATTGTTAGGTATAAGTTATTATTTTAGTAATTACATACTTTTTTAATTTTTCTTTTTACTTTAAATTTAATCCTAAGCTAAATCATTATTTTATCTACTTTACATTGCCTTTTTTTAACATAGCTCATTATCTATGGGTCACTTTGAAAACTTGAGTTGCTGATTAACATTTTTTTTTTAACAAGTGTGCGAGTCCCAAAGGAGTGTGTATATAATAATACAGTTATATAAAAAAAATCGGACAAAAGGATGAGACTTATCAAAGTTGTAATCTTTAAGCTACTACTGAGCTATGTAGCTCACATGATTAACTTCCAAGACAGTCACACAACAAACGTGGCCCCCAAGGACTGTCCAAAACAGCCCATTGCTCGATGCAAGTTTTAAAACGTGTGATCTGCAATGGTTTCAAAATATTTCTTTACAATTATTTTCTTCACACTAATTTTTCAGAATATTACTTTTAAAAATTACGATTTTAAATTTTTCATGAGCAGTATTTTATATCATCAATATTACTTATATTTTTTTAATTTTTTCTTGATATTATGTTTTTAAAGAATAAATTTATATCCAAAATATTTTGAATTTTTACTCGATAATTTTGTTAAACAGATAAAAAAAGTGAACAAAAAAGGGAAAACGACATTTTTCTCAACTTTTCAGTGGGCTATCGGCACTAGCACACTAATGCAGCATATTAAAATCATAATCATACTCCAAGTGTACCATGGGATGACTAACCATATTAATATTTGCACTATTGACGACACGAGAACAAATTTAACATGGGAACAAATATATCGCCGTGCCATCGGCATGTGTAAAAAATATCACGGGAACAAATTTATGGTCGTGCCATCGGCACGGGTACACCCTAGTATGTATATATATATATATATATATATATATATATATATATATATATATATATATATATATATATGAGGGGATTTTCTTTCAAATAGGCTTGGGGTTCCGGTTTGCTCCTGTTTTTGTTTTAGGAGATGAAGTTAATTTGTGTAAAAAAAATGAGTAGCAGGTGTTATTAAAAGGGAGAGAGGCGGTTTGTTTTTTAGTTACATTTTTTTTTCTTTCCTCATGTTAATGCGTATCAAGTACATGACAAGGGGGGGGGGGGTCTATTTTAGCCAAATATCCTAGATATTTTGGGTTGTTTTTCTTTTTTCTATTTTTACCCTCAAATGTTTAAATTCTAAAATTGCCATTTTATACCGTTAAGTTTTTAACACCTAAAATTTATTTTGATTTAAAAGTACTTTCGGGTTTCGTTTTAAAAGTAACTTAGTATATAAAATAATTATTTTAAATATACATGATTTTTACATGTGTGTAATTTTGTAAAAATGTATATTCAGTATGCACTCCTTCCTCAGATCCTCCTGAGGACTATGAGTACAGGCGATATCTTAGTGATTATCTTAGTGATTATCGTTCTCCCGATGGAGCTCAAGATCCATTATGTCTAGCCGATGTTGGACATGATTATTCTCTTCTTACCTTAGTTAGATAACTCTCCCATGTTTTCAAAGGCGATCTTCGTATTTACCTTGGACACCTCATTAAAGTGATTTCGTCTGTGAAAAATTCTATTGTGACCGAATTTTAGACAAACTTTTCTTAGATACACTGACGTGGCCGCTTGATATTGGTTGGTTTTTGGGGTCCACGCCAGTGGGACCTACAAACCAACCAATAACACGTTGCCACGTCAGTGTGTCTGGAAAAAGTTTGTCTAAAATTCGATCACAGTAGAATTACTCTTTCGTCTATACCCTCTATTGAATTGATTCCCCGAAGGATGATAACGAGAAATGGATGTGTCCTGATTGAGCAAGGACTGTATGACGGATCTGATCCATCTAAGTCAGAGTGAGTGATTTTCATTCTCCTAAGTATCATTAGATATGTAGTGATCATCTTGGGTGCTGTCCATGAGGGAATGTTTGCAATGTAGCCTTAGGTAGTGAGATTGATATAACATATTTTCAATAGTATAAGCCATTTGAACGTGCATAAAACTTATAGGTGTAAATTCAGATTCCCCACATCCACGGAAGAGAACTCATACATATGTGTGATTTAGCAAGATTCCCCAAATCCACAAAAAGGGAGAAATCTCTCGTTAAATGTTTTATTGGTTGGTAGATGTTTTAGGCTCTAATATTCATCCCCAAACTATTGGGGTCGTTACAATATATATAGAGAGAAAGAGTTAGCTTTAATTTCCCTTCAAACCCATTATCGCTGGTCGTGATAAGTATAATCTAATTACCAATATTTATCAATGAACATCTTGAACATTTGTAGGGCATATCTTTTAAAGAAATCTCCATTTGATGGGTGTGAGTTCCACGACTGTCGAGTCCCACGTGGGTCATTAACAAAAATTATGGATCCCATAGTACCCTGCTACAATTTTGTAAAAATGACTATAATTCTTATATATTTTGTGAACATTTAACAATCACTCTAATTATTTCATACAAAAAAAAATGTGAGTGACAAAGAAGATAATATATATCCTTTTAATGATTATTAATTGGTTGAACATAAAAGAAATAATTACATGTTTATTTTTTGAATAGTCTGTTATGTATACTATTTATAAATAACAATTGTACAGAATTAATAATTATAATAAAAACAGAATTCCGTACAAAACTGAATTAAATTATAAAATCTTTGTCACACTGATTTTTAATAATAAGAAGAATTCCGTACAAAACAGAATTATAATTTAAGATTAAAAAAAATTAGATATACAGATTTTAACAAGAATACACAAATAAAATTTTATTTTCTAAAACAGAACATAAAAACAGTATAGAAATTAATTTCTGTACCAAAACTGTTTACTAATTTCTACAAGAAAGCAGTAAATTAATTCATTTTATTCTGTCAATACAAATTTATTTTCAACAAATAAATTTTTGTAATAAAAAATTTTGTACACTAAAACAGTAGACTTTTATAAATTGTCTTAAGATTGTTATGTCTACTATTTATAAATAACAATTGTACAGAATTAATAATTATTATATAATTCGGAATTAAAACAGAATTACAGAAATGAAACACTTACTTGAATTTGCAGAAATAATAATAAAATTGGAAAGATAATCCGAGCCCTGTGAATCTCACAATGTCCTTAAGACAATTTATTCCCTCCAATGTGCTTCGAGGTTGATGAATATTGTCTCCCAAGATAGAACGAATTTTTCCAATTAATTATATAGCACAACAATAATTAATTTCAACGAACTCAGATCTGTGGCTTTTACTCAACAACTATGCAAGATATGGTATGCAGAAATATTTCTGGAACAGATACGACAGGAATAAAATGACAGCAATTCTGGAGGAGGGAAATTTTTCATTATTTTAAAAACGGAGGGAGGAATCTGTATTTATAGCAAAGTAGTTGACCGTTGGCACAACTGTCAAAAACAGTTAAACGAATTAATTGTTGACTGTTGGCAATAACTGCCAATAGTTTATTAATTAATTAATTAAATTCGTAATTAATTAATAATTAAAGCCCAGAAAGTTAAATAAATTCGGCCAAACAATGTAGGAGATTTTTATAAGCTCAAGTCGGCCGGACGCGCGCGTGAACTTTTGACCGAAAGTCAACCCGTGCATAGCTTAGGTCATCTCCCCTTCAAAGAGTTGGGATACCCCCAAGGCATCTGTTGATGTAAAAAATTAGATCGCTCTAATTATTCAATCACAGATAAATAAATGAGACAAAGAATTTTAAAGTGGTTCAGCCTTATATGAACGGCCTACGTCCACTGTTATGTTATTGCTGATTGTTTGGGAATTCTCGATTACAAGTACTATCAAGAAATTTCGATCCTTTTGAATGAGGGTGATACAAGGTATTTATAGCGCTTAGGCTGTACATGAAAGGGTAATTCATTTAATGATATTCAAGCGTGTGCGTCAAGATGATAAGCATTCAATGAATAGTTGAACTGTTGATTATCTGGCAATAAATGCTGTGGCCGAGGTGCAGCTGTTGTGGTCGAGATGAAGCTCAGACCGCCTTAGTTGCTCGTCGTTCAAGAGTTCCTCGGAGTGTTGGAGTTCCTCGGAGTGTTGTGCCACGTAGATTGACACGTGTCTTCTTATTATTCGTCTATATCAGCATATTAATTTTGGTATCAACAGAAGCCCCCAATGTTTCATATTTCGAACTTTAAGGAGTATGGAACATTCTTTCTCGGTATATGGCAATATTAAATGACCTTCGTGGGTTTTAGGAGCCTTTTCTTCGTATTTGAATTTCCTTCCAAATTCGCAGAATCCGCCTTTTTGCATTTTTATAAGCGCTTCGATCTTCGTGCGCTTTTTGTCCTTTTAGCCGCCGGTAGCGTAATAGTTTCCTTTTTGTAATCATTTCTTTTGCCATTTCCCAAGGCAAAGTATTTAAACTTCATGGACAATATCACCGTCTTCTACCTTTTCCAATTTCTGCTTTCGAGTTTTCTATAGCTTTTCTCTCTCTTGTGCGTTCATCCCTTTCTTCGTTTGTTTGTCAACAGATCTCCTTTTTCCTATAAGATTTTCTTCCTTCTTCTTCATTTTTTTTATTCACCATGGTTTATATTATCGAATCTCTTGAGAAATTCCGTTCTGACTTTTCTATTCCTTCTTGGGTAACTTTGGAGAATCTTTCTGAACCTTCAAATTATTTTAATTTGGCTGAGGGACATTGGTTCCCTAGCCTCTTTATTGCTGAATGTGGATTTTCTTTTCCACCAAACCCTTTGTGTTTAGAGTTCTGTCAGTATTTCGATGTTGTCCCTGCAAAAATAGCCCCCAACACATAGAGAATCGTTAATGGGGTGTATAGGTTAAATCAAACTCATGGAACTCGTATAGGAATTCCTGAGATTATGTACTGTTATAGATGGGCTGTTTTAGACAATGTTTTTTATTTAAAAACTATATTTTTGAATAGGGCCTTAGTAGTTAACCTCCCTGATGCAAATAGGGATTATTTTGAACACGGGGTAGTTATCAAAAATTGGCAACATACCCCTTTGGTTGGAGATGAAGTATATCAAGGTCCCAGATGCCCCCATATGGCAATGGGATAGGTTATTTTCATCTTATTTTATTTTTGAAATTACGATTTCATTGTGTTTGACAAAATGTATGACTGATATTTCACTATGTATTTGTTTGCAGTTGACAGTAAGAGAAAAACTCCAAAAGAATCATAAGTAAATATTAAACATTTGAAACATATCTGGAATTTGCATCGAAGAGTTGCAGACGAACACATCAGGTCTGCTTCATATTTGTTGCAGTATAGGAGTTATACTACATCCTTTACTGCTCGCCCTGTGGTTAGTACCAGTGAACCAGCATCAACTCCTGAGGACTCTTCTCTAGAATCTCACATTCCTTTAAGTCAGAAGATGGGCAAAAGAAGAGTTCCTGCTATCTTCGAAGAGACTTCCTCTGCTGGAGATGGAAAGAGAAACAAGAATGATGTCCCAAAGGGGACAAAGAAAGCAGATGCTGCCCCTTCTGTTGCTCCTCAGAAGGCTGTCGAGAAGCCCCCAGTGGCTCCGAGCAAGAAAAGTACTTCTGTGGAAGTGGTCACCATCTCCCCCACCAAAAGTTCTTTGGTTGAAACTGCTGAAGTGCCCCTGAGGAGATTGAAGAAATCCTCCTTGGTCAGTTTTTCTGAAACCATTCCCCAGCTCCAAGATAGTGGAGCTGGTGTTCCAACCATTATTCCCCCGAGTTCTGCAATGAGCTCGGTAAAGACTTGGACTATTCCTGAAGTCCAAGGAATTGAAGAGAACATGTCTAGGGATATGCTGACATCCCTAGCTACTCGTCACATTGCTTGAGTAAGTTTCTCTTATTCTGAATTTTTCTTTCTTCTCATCAATATATATGTCTCTGCAATGACTTATCATTATTTTCTTCTTTTTACAGCTGGTGAGTTGCTTTAACACCATAGTGAAGAAAGATGAAGCACTCAAGGCTTCTATCTCCTCGTCTGGAGTGGAGGATGCTTTTCTGGGTTTGGCCCAATCTTTGAAGGATTCTCGTCAAAAGTATGACGAGGATAGGGGTGAATGGGAGAAGAATTTGGTTGCATCTGAGGCAGAGAAGGTGCAGTTGGGAAATAAAGTGAAGGACTTGGAGAGAGATAATAAAAAATATGCCGAGAAGCTCACAAACTTTGGGGAGCTTAAAATAAGTTGAAATCGGCTGAGGAAGAGCTAACCCTTTTGCGAGAAGTAAATCGCCAGAAGGAGGAGGTGGAGGCCAAGTTGAAAGCCTCCGAGGATCTTCTATCCGAGAAGCTCTCCTCGGAGAAAATGAAGAGAAAAGAGGCAGTGAAAAAATCTTTCCGCACCGGTTGGGATAAAGGATGGGATAGGGGGGTAGTGGCAATGATGACCCAGGTCAAGTATGGGAGTTTGAAATACTTCCGAGATGGTTGGGTTGCTTCCCTACAAGAATTGAAGGTGAGCGAGGACTCAGAACTGTTTCAACAACATCTGCCTGGTCCTCCCCCAGCTATTGAGGATGAAGAAGAGGATGAAGCTGCCTCCGAAGAATCTTCAATGGTAGTGGGTGATCTCATCCTTACCCAGCCTGCTGACGAGGAGCTTTCATCTTGGCCTTCTCCTCCTGAACAAGTTCCAGTTCCTGCCGACCAACTCGTTGTTCCCACCGAGCAACCGAGCTCCTCATCCCAGCCTCCCGAGAAAGTCTTGGGAGATAAGGAAAAGGTGTGAAGTTGTTCAGTATTCCCTTTCTATTTTTCTTCTTTTTCATATGTAACCCAGATCTTTGTAACTTTGCATTATGATCTAATAAAATTTGAGTTCTTTTCTTCCATATGACTGTCTTTTTTCTATCTGCATTTTGTCTGGATCTTCTTTTTTATGATTACTTTTTCTTTCTCTACTAGTTTCTGGCCAGGATGAATATGTTATCTGCTAATGATACAAAGCTCATGCAGCAATGTCATGAATATTATAAGGCTGGTCACACAGAATTGAGTGTATCAGAAGTTACTGGCATCCTCGGTCATGATGCTTCAGAGCAGGCTGTCGAAGCTTATCAATACCTGAAGGACTTACTTGATCGAGCTGTGGCCAATAACGTGTCTTACTATGACATGATCGAGGAGCTTCAATATACTTTAGAATATCTTCAGACTCAGTACAAGGAATCAACTGCCCTTTTGCACGAGGGGTATGAAAAAAGGTATCAATAACTTTCTGCCGAGACAGGACACAAAAATATCCTTGCTGGGTACGATGTCAGGGAGAGAACCCTAAGGGGTGAAGTTGAAGCATGTAGACAGATTCCTGAGCTGCTGGAGTAAGAGAATAACAATTTGCAGAAAGAGCTAGCACAATATAAGTCTACAACTTCTTCTTCAACAGCTGTAATCCCAGTGACTGACGAGGGATTTTCATTTTTAGAGGTTGAAAATGCCAAATTAAGGCAAGAGTTGGATACCTGGAGAAGGTCGGGTGCCTCTACTGCTACTCGGGGACGAGGAAGAGGTTCTCGTGGTCGAGGAAGAGTTGCTCAGAATGTTGTCGAGGAACCAAGTTCTCGACCTGCTCGAGGAGGATCAAGAGCTCTTAGTCGTAATGTTGAAGAAGCTCGTACTCAATCAACTTTGGAAAATCAAGCATTCCAATTAATGGCTAAGAACCAAGCCTTATCTGAGTTGTCCAAGAAAGTTAGAGAATTGGAACAACAACTCTCTTCAAAGGAATCAGTTTTGAAGACTAACGAACTTTTCATCCAGAGTCTTAACGAGAAGATTGCAAGGTTGACATTTCAATTTAATAAACAGCCCAGGGAGTTTTGGATGGCTGGATACAACGAAGCTTTATTCCATTTAGATGATCGTATCCAGAATGCCAATAATGAGGGCTACAAGCAAGGTTGGCTGAATGCCTTGGGCGTGCTGAAGCTCGAACAAGGGCACTACCTGTGGGACTATTATGATCCTGGGGTATTAGACTTTCCTGTGCCACCTTATAAATTGGACATGGAATGGATCCCAGCTCGTGCCATTCCTCGAAACTTAATTGCAAAATACCTCGGTGACTACAATCTTCATTCTCAGATCGAGGTATCTCGTCCCGAGCATCTACTGGACACCCCTTCAATAATGAACGTCAGAATGCTCCAAGATATTAACTTCATTAATTCTCCCCTTTGCTTGGAAGATCCTCCTGCTGGCGAGGAGCCTATATCGAAAGCTGAAGGAAAAAAGCCAATAGAATAGGAAATTCTGATGTAATAATTAGTACACAATTTAATATCAATGTAATAAACTTGTGTAATTCATTTCTACTTTAATGAAAGAATTTCATTTTTGTTTGCAAATTTGTATTGCTTTTGTATTTGTCAAACACTTTATATTTGTTCTTTCATAACAATATTGTGTGGTTCATCGACCAACTTAATAATAAAAAATTACAAGTATTTGTAATGTTGCTCGATCGCTTAATAATAAAGTAATTAGTATGAAAATGTTTAAAATTTCTTCCAACCAACCAAGATTGTTAAATTGTGCTCGTCGACCAATTATAGTTAGTGAGAGTTTTTATCCCCGACTAACCATACTTGGTAAATTTTTGTCTTTTTCATAAAATATGTCCGACCAACTAAGGTCAATAAAAGTTCCTCGTCGACCAACTACAATTAGTGGGTTTTTATCCTCGACCAACCATACTTGGTTCAGTTTGGAATATTTGTTCTTCGAGGAACTTTTGTATTTTCTGTAATAATCTTACCTCCCGACCAACATAAGTTGGTATTCGAGAGCATATCTTGTTTCCTAACCAACCGAGATTGGCCTTTTTAGGAGTCTCGTGTTCTCGCTCTTTTACCAACCGGAGTTGGTCTGAGTTCGAACTATCATGTCCACTAGCTCTTTTACCAATTTAAGTTGGTCACGCTAGTGTACGCCTCCTAACCAAAGAAGTATAGTTTGTTCTCGCCCTTTTACCAACCGGAGTTGGTCGTGGGTTTGAACTATCATGTCCACTAGTTCTTTTACCAACCTGAGTTGGTCACGCTAGTGTACGCTTCCTAACCAAAGGAGTATAGTTTGTTCTTGCCCTTTTACCAACTGGAGTTGGTCGTGTCGTGGGTTTGAACTATCATGTCCACTAGTTCTTTTACCAACCTGAGTTGGTCACGCTAGTGTACGCCTCCTAACCAAAGGAGTATAGTTTGTTCTCGCCCTTTTACCAACCGGAATTGGTCGTGGGTTTGAACTATCATGTCCACTAGCTCTTTTACCAACCTAAGTTGGTCACGCTAGTGTACGCCTCCTAACCAAAGGAGTATAGTTTGTTCTCGCCCTTTTACCAACCGGAGTTGGTCGTGGGTTTGAACTATCAGTGTTGCTGAACAGCGTAGTGTTGTACACTAGTATTCCCCTAAAAACTTTCAATAAAAGGAGAGAAGATTGTGAAATATCATCGTTTTATTCATATTGATGGAACTGCTTTACATTTTACATCACTGATAATACTTGCGTAGGTGTTCAGCATTCCATGCATTCTTAAATTCCTCTCCTTCTAGAGTTGCTATTCGGTAAGTTCCTGGTCGGACAACTGCAGTAACTCGGTAAGGTCCATGCCAGTTTTCTTCCAACTTATTGTGCTTCTGAATGACATTCTTTAGCACGTAATCTCCTTCTTTTAAGTCGCATTTATTCACCCTCTTGTTGTAGAACAGAGATGTTCGTTGTTGGTAAGCAGCATTCCTAATGGCTGCCTCTTCTCTAACCTCCTCGAGCATATTTAAATCCAATCTTCTCATTAAGTCGTTGACTGGGGAATTGAAATTCAGCACTCTATGTGTTGGAAGACCCAACTCGGCAGGTATTACAGCTTCACTTCCAAATGCCAGCATATATGGTGATTCTCCAGTTGCTGCTCGGGGAGTTGTTCGATAAGCCCACAATACTGACTGTAGCTCATTAATCCAATTACCTTTAGCTTCATTTATCCTCTTCTTCAAACCATTGAGTAATGTTCTGTTCGTCACTTCAGTCTGTCCATTGCTTTGAGGATGGCCTGGTGCTGAATGAGTCTTCAAAATGTTTGATTGTCGATAATAGGCAGCAAACTCCTCGTTATCGAATTGTATTCCATGGTCTGTGATGAAGGCATGAGGGAGACCATATCGGCAGATTATATTCTTCCAAACGAACTGGTATACCTTCTCGTACGTCATATCAATAAGTGGCTCAGCTTCTACCCACTTAGTAAAATAATCCACTGCCACGATGAGGTATTTGAATCTTCCTCGGGTCGTTGGCAGTGGTCCAACCAGATCAATTCCCCACATGGCAAATGGCCAAGGGGAAGTTATGGGTGTCAACAATGCTTGTGGAGTACGTCGGATGGAAGAAAAATGTTGGCATTTATCACATCTTTTAGCATAGGCTATACAATCATCCCTCATCGTTGGCCAGTAGTACCCCTGCGTTATCACTCTTTGTAAAAGTGTCTGACCTGCTACATGCGCTCCACACGACCCTTTATGGATCTCTTCAATCAATTCCTTCACCTCGGAGGGATGTACACATCTTTGCAAACCTGCCATAATTCCTCGTCTATACAAAACACCATTAGTTAGTATATAGCGAGCAGCTTTAAACTTCAATTTCTTGGCAGCGAGCTTATCCTCCGATAATTCTCCCTCCTCAATATACGCCCTGATGGGATCCATCCAAGATGATCCTAAATCAAGAGTAATAATATTCATCGTCAGGTCTTCATCTATGCTTCGACTTTCTAACACCTCAATTGGTATCGTTCTTCACAGCTCGGTACGAGTAGCTGATGCTAGTCAGGCTAGTGCGTCTTCTTGTGCATTCTCCATTCTTGGTATTCTGATCAACTGAATGGCATCAAATTCTGCCAACAACTCCATCACCTTTGCATGATACTTGACCATTAATTCTCCTTTAACTGCATATGTTCCCATCATCTGATTCACAATTAATTGAGAATCACTGAATACCATCACTTGTTGCGCTTACATAATCTTTGCTAAATTAAGACCTGCTATCAAGGCTTCATACTCAGCCTCATTATTGGAAGCTTTGAATTGGAATCGCAAGGCATATTCCACGTCAATCTCGTCTGGGGTGTTCAAAACAATCCCTGCTCCACAACCTGTTGTGCAAGATGATCCATCTACATATAATCTCCATGTAGGTAACTCGTCTTCAAATTTCTTATCTGACAGAGTTCCTCGATGAAATATCTGTTGTTTCCTTTCATCCTCCCCTGGTATTTTTCGCTCTTCGTCGATCATCTCTTCTCGCCCTTTTACCAACCGGAGTTGATCTGGGTTTGAATTTGATGATCTTTATACATCCACAATCCCTTTTACCAACCGGAGTTGATCTGGACTTATGTTTGTTGATTCTGTAACATCCACAGGTTGGTCAGCGAGCAACTTTTGTTCCTCGGGGGTATCAAGATATGTAAATTCTGCTGTAAAGTCTGCTACAGCCTGCCCTTTTAATGATGATCTGGGTTCATACACAATATCATATTCACCGAGCTCTATTGCCTAGTACATCAGTCTCCATGATTTTTTTGGCTTATGAAGGGCTTGTCTCAATGGCATGTCTGTATACACGACGATGGTATGGGCCTGGAAATATGGCCTCATTCTTCTACTTGCTTCAATTAATGCCAATGCCAATTTTTCCAGCTTTGGGTACCTGATCTCTGCACCTCGGAAAGCCTTACTTGTGTAATAAATTGGCTTATGGACTCCATTCTCCATTCTGATCAATGCCGAGCTGACTGCATTCTCTGATACTTCCAGGTACAAGTACAACTTTTCTCCCATTTCTGGCCTGGACAACAGTGGAGGTGCTCCCAGATATTTCTTCAAGTCTTGAAAGGCTTTTTCACATTCATCATTCCACTCGAAAGTTTTCCGAAGTGTTTTGAAGAATGGGAGGCATCTATCAGTTGCTCGGGATACAAATCTGTTGAGCGCTGCAACTCATCCTGTAAGACTCTGCACCTCTTTCTTCGTCGTTGGAGATCGCAACCCTAAAAGAGCTTTGATCTTTCCTGGATTTGCCTCAATGCCTCGTTGGTTGACGATGTACCCGAGGAACATTCCTTCTCGTACTCCAAAGGTGCACTTCGTCGGGTTGAGCTTCATTTGGTATTTATCCAGTTGATCAAAGGTCTGGCCTAAGTCAACTAGATGATCAGCAGCTTTCTTGCTCTTTGTCAGCATATCGTCGGCATAGACCTCCATATTGCAACTGATTTGTTCGGCAAAAACCTTGTTCATCAGCCGCTGGTATGTCGCTCCTGCATTTTTCAAACCAAAAGGCATAACATTGTAACAATAAGTTCCCCTAGGGGTAATAAAAGATGTGTTTTCCCTGTCTTCAGGTTTCATTTTGATCTGGTTGTAGCCAGAGTAAGCGTCCATGAAGCTAAGCAGCTCATGTCCCGAGGTAGCATCCACTAGTTGGTCAATTCTGGGCAATGGAAAGTGATCCTTTGGGCAGGCCTTGTTGAGATCAGTGAAATCAACACACATTATCCATTTATTGTTTTTCTTCTTTACCATCACCACATTTGCTAACCAGTCTGGATATTTCACATCTTCAATGAATTGGGCTTTCTGGAGCTTCTCGACCTCCTCTTGTATGGATTGATTCTTCTCGGGACTACACACTCTTCTTCTCTGCTTTACAGACTTGATCTCCTTATTCGCATTGAGTTCATGGCATAAGAAGTTTGGATCTATTCCTGGCATGTCTTCATGACTCCATGCAAAAGTTTTCTTCCTGTTTCGCAAGAAAGTTATCAATTCCTGTTTTATCGAGGCATCCAATGACGAACCTATCTGGGTTACTTGTTCAGGGTGCTCGTCGTCCAGAATAACATTTTCTGTAGATTCCACCACCTGTCCTTTTACGAGTTGGGATTCATCTCTGGGATCAAGTGTTTCAATTTTCGTACCTTCCTCCACCTGGTAGGTAGTAGTCTTTTTCCTTGACTCTTCAAGCTCTTCTTGCTCGGCAGACGAATAATAGCATTCCCGAGCTACTTTCTGATCACCTTTCACAACTCCTACTCCAAAATTTATAGGGAATTTCAAACACTGATGTACTGTAGATGGGACTGCTTCGTACTTCTTCAAACCAACTCTTCCCATGATGATGTTGTAAGATGACTGCACATTCTTATCCATCACAAAGAATCGTATTCTCTCTGTTCGACAAGCAGGCCAAGTTCCAATGAATATATCCAACTTGATCGTCCCAAGTGGAAAAACTTTCTCGCCAGCAAAACCCAGAAGAGGTCTGTGATAAGGTTCCAATTGAGATAATTTCAAATTTAAACTGTCAAAGCATGAATAGTACATGATGTCTGCCGATCTACCATTGTCTACCAGAACCCTTGAAATCACTACTTCTTTCATCCTCATTTTGATCACCAAAGGGTCGTCGTGAGGGTAAAGAACACCTGCAAGGTCATTTTTTGAAAAGCCAATGACCAGCTTCTCTTTGTTTACCTTCCTCGGACGATCTTCCTCGGCCAAATTTATTCGCTGAATGTACGAGTAAGCTTGGGCCTCTCCGAGGTAAGCCTTTCTTTCTGCAGTAAGGTCTCCTCCTCCTGCATCTCCTCCTGTAATAACATTGCAATCAAATGAACCAAAATGTATGGAAAATACCTCTCGTTCTGTCTGCCTTGGTTTCTTGGGAAGATCGGGGTCATCATCTGGATCATCTTCATGATCCCTTTTCTTTTTCTCCTCTGCTCGGCGAGGAGATCTAGACCTTTCTCTAGTTCGGTCATTATTTCTTCTTTCGCTTCCCCGATCAACATACTTTGCTAGCTTCCCTCTTCGGATGAGTGTTTCAATCTCGTTCTGAAGAGTTATGAAATTTTTGGTCATATGACCATGATCCTAATGAAACTCGCAATATTTATCCCTGTTCCTCGTATCAGGGTCTGACCTCAGTTTCTTCGGCCACTTTACCTCCTCGCTATTCTTGATATCTTCCAAGACATGATTAATACCCATTTTCAAAGGAGTATAATCATCGAATTTCTTCAGGACTTCCCATGATGTTTTATTATTCTTGGAATGCCTGTCACCGCCATTGCCTTTATGATCTTTATTTTTAGATTTGTCGACTTCCACCTTGGTTTCTTTATCCATATTCTTCTTCGCAGCCATAGCCTCCTCGGCATTCATGATTTTGGCCGCTTTTGACATCAACTCTGACATAGTTATAGGTGGATCTTTGGCCAAAGTGTAGTACAACTTGTTAGGCAACAACCCACTCATCAAGGCGGTGATTGCTGTATTTTCTTCATAATCTATGACTTCTAGCTTCTCGTTATTGAAACGAGTTATGTAATCTCTAGTACTCTCATCAGGTTTTTGTCTAACACTTAACAAGTGTGCTACTCTTTTTACTGGCTTTGCTCTAAAACAGAAATTGCCAATGAACAATTCGGCCAAGTGAAAGAAAGTTGAAATATTTCCCCGAGGAAGGTTGTTGTACCATATTTGGGCAGATCCAGTAAGAGTTCCAGAGAATGCTCTACATCTCATCTCGTCGGGGACAACATAGATGTCGGCAGCAGCTTGATATTGCTCTATGTGAAGAACATGATCTGTCTTTCCATCATACTTGGGGGTCACTACGGGCGCTTTAAATTTCGACGGTGTAGGAAAATCCACAATGGCCTGTACAAAAGGTGTTCCTCGAATAAAAGTTCGTTGTAGGGGATTCTTTGCCTTAGCCATTTCTCCCAATCTATCCTCCAACCGCTGAATGGAACCTTTCCACGCATCATTTCCCTCCTCGGGCCTATTAGTTCGAGCAATTGATTGTTCTGAATTAGCCTCCTGAGATCTATCTTGACGAGCAACTGGTCGTGATTGTGTTGATCCTTCTCTTATATCTGATGGTTGTCGAAAACTTCTCGACATGGTCTTAGGTGGACTCCTATTCCTTTTAGGGCCTAATCGGCTGAAAGGAGACACTCTGCTCAGTCTTTCCAAGGTGCTGGGTCTTTCTGGAGAGAGAGTGATACGTTGATCAGTATCTGTAGCCCGTATTGACGAAGTTCGCCCAGGTTGATAAGAGAAATCATCGGATTCCTCATTACGATCTGACTCATTACGCCTGGATGGTGAAGAAAGTAAATAGGTTTGCCTTTGACCACTTCGTTGTCCCGAACGTGCAGGTGCACCGCCATGAAGGGTCTGTATGAGTTGTCGCATTGTTTCTTGCATGGCGGTTTGTCCTTGAGCCAGATTCGTCATAATCCCAGCCAGATCTGGAGGTGCAGAGGGATTTGGAGGATTTCCGGCATTTCCAGCATCTCGATTGCTAGATTCTGGACTGTCTGCCATTAATGATGATGAATAATTCTTGGTGAAAAATGATAACAACAGTTGTTTCCCACAGACGGCGCCAATCTGTTGATGTAAAAAATTAGATCGCTCTAATTATTCAATCACAGATAAATAAATGAGACAAAGAATTTTAAAATGGTTCAGCCTTATATGAGCGGCCTACGTCCACAGTTATGTTATTGCTGATTGTTTGGGAATTCTCGATTACAAGTACTATCAAGAAATTCCGGTCCCTTTGAATGAGGGTGATACAAGGTATTTATAGCCCTTACGCTGTACATGAAAGGGTAATTCATTTAATGCTATGCAAGCGTGTGCGTCAAGATGATAAGCATTCAATGAATAGTTGAACTGTTGATTATCTGGCAATAAATGATGTGGCCGAGGTGCAGCTGCTGTGGTCGAGATGCAGCTCGGACCGCCTTAGTTGCTCGTTGTTCAAGAGTTCCTCGGAGTATTGGAGTTCCTCGGAGTGTTGTGCCACGTAGACTGACACGTGTCTTCTTATTATTCGTCCATATCAACATATTAATTTTGGTATCAACAGCATCCAAGCCTTAGTCCATACTTGGGGTGTTATTAACTCATCAAAATTCCACTACTCTTCCAATGTGAGACAAGAGTTAAAACATACCCAATTCATTAACTTTCATTGCTTTGTGAGTCACTTTGGGGACATATTTATCATTCATAACTTATTGAAATTGGACATATGAATATACTACGTTAATCTCCTTGCGGATGTGAACCCATTCGTATATGGTCCCACAATTTTCGTAGTGTGGGTCCCACCTAAATTTGAGCTCAAAGTTGCTCAAAAATCTGTCCAGAAAAATCTGGACAGCTTTATAATACACATTCAATTCCAATTTTCCAACATAGTCAGTAGCATGTAAGATTCTTACTTTTATTTTTGTACATCCTAAATTTAGACTACACTTTACAAATCTATGACCACATCCTTAAAATTCAACAAAGTTTTATTCTTTTTTTAATGAAATGTGAAAATTAATTAAAAAGGGTAACAACCCAAAATAATACAGTGAAGCCCAAAAAGAGGCTAAAAAGCTTAACCCAACAATAACAACCAACACAACTCAACGGCACACAGAAACACCAGCCTTCTAAAATCTAGCACAAAAGGCAACAAACTGCCTTAAAAATGGCACATACTCCCAACCCAAAATAAAGCCTAAACAATAAACCAAACACCTAACGCGAAAAAAATAACAATAAACTCTTTTTAAATCTAACACGTGTACATACCAAATTTTAATAAGATAAAAAAGCCCACCCTTTGTCAATGTATCAAACCACAATCAGACGCCACAAAAATGTCGAAACCATCAAACATCATCTCCAACCTTACACCCACGCCATACAGCCCTGTCAAGCATCTTCACAGCCTTCTCACGACAAGCTTTTTAAAGAGAGAACCATCCTGCAAAGAACACCAAAAATTGAGGGTCCGTTTGGTTCTATATTCAGAAAATTCGATTTGAATATTGTTTTTAAATACAGTTTTAAAATTCAGTTTTTTATGATTATAAATATTAGTGTGCGGTTGGTAAACTTGTTTTTAAATATAATTTTTTGAAAATTTGACAAAATTGACATTCATTTATATTATACATATGTGTGTGTATACATAAAACTTTCATACATACATACATATATACGTCATAATTTCATCAATATATCATGTATTTTTATGTATATTTAATTAGGTATGTTGGAGAGTTTAACTATATATATATATATATATATATATATATATAAAATACAAATGCATATGTACATACATATACATGTGTGTGTGTATATATATATGTCTATATAATGATATTGCATGTATAATTCATAATTAAATTATATACATACATAAATTGATAATATTTTTCAATACATATGTATTATATGTGTATTTTATATTATTCCATGCATTAATAATACATGTATAAAGCTATATATAAGTATCACGCATCTATTAATAATATTATTTAACACATAGATCTTAGTATATTATATAATTTAATAAAATATAAATATAAGTAATTTTGTGTACATGTACATATATATTTTTTATTCATAAAAATTATATACATATTAATGTTTTAGGTATGTATATTATATATTAAGGTATAAATATATTAAAATATTAAGAATAAATAATTCTGAGTTGAAAAATAAAAAACAGAGGTTATAAAATACCATTTTGCTGTTTTCTGAAAATTTTGATTATAGCACAAAAATACAAAAACAGGTATGTCAAACGCATATTTTTATCAGAATTGTATTTAAATACAGAAAATAATATTATAGTTGTAAATCAAACATGCCCTCAATCTTTCAAGCATCCACTTTTATCAAGCTTTTTGTCCTTAAATGTGAGATTTTATTTTGTACCAAAATGTATATCCGTTTGTGTATATTTGTAACTATTAGTATCCCACGCAATAAACACTTGAGGCTCCGCCACAGTAAATAATTATTATTATCATTATATGTTTGTTCATCAATTTAAAAGTTAGTAGTTGGAAAAACTAGAAATATAATATAACGAAGCTACATAGAGGGTGGTCTTAAAGTCCAAAAATGACCGATTTTGTTTTACAAGCTCTTATATGGATTGTTTTATAGCCCAAGATTTGAATGCTAACTAGACCGATATGGGTCTGCCTCAGGTCTCTCTTAAACTAAAATTAAATCGGCCCATATTCCATTCCGCATTCTTTTGGGCTAAAATCCGCGCAAATAATCTGATGATTTAAATTAGCAACTGTAATAGTATGCACATTAATGAAAAAAATTAATTGCAACTCCAACTCTCCTTAAATTCTCAAATCATGTGGAACTTATTTTATTCCCGTGTATATTATATCTTGACATTTCTTTATATCTGGCTCTGTTTGGTACATTTGTCAACTTCCTTTGAAAAATAGATCTAATATTGGAAATAATTATATTTAGGGAAAGTACTCTTAGGTCTCTCACAAACAAATTTTAAACACTTAGGTCCACTAATTCTCTTCATGTACAAGTCGACGCTAGTGACATAATAAGTAAACCTAATAGTAAATTGTCCTTAAATGTTTAAAAATTATTACCAAGGGACCTAAATTGTAAATTTGTCCTTATATTTATTCTCACTTCACAATTACAAAATAAAATAAATATTTTGAAGGGATAATTAATTACAGTTTTAATTTTTTTTTTATTTTCGCTTCTGTTGGACACCCTCACGAGAGTAAAAGAGACAAGAGTACACAAAGTCACAAACAAGAAAGCTAAGGCCATCTGTAGTGAAAGGTGTAAATGTGTAGTTTTACACATTTACACCTTACAATGGATAAGAAATTGTGCAGTTGGAGGAAAGAGAAAGTGTTAAGAAAATGCAAATGTAGACAGTCGATACACACCCAGACGTTCTGGGCGTTAAACATATATCCGCCCAGATTGGGCATTAAAAAGAATACTGCCCAGATCTTAAAAAAAAATTAATATCCAAACGGTAAGTTTTGTAACGGGGAAAAAATCTGGGCTGTAAAATGTTGGCCGCCCAGATCTGGGAAAAATCTGGGCGGTAAAATGTTGTCCGCCCAGATCTGAGCGGTAAAATATTTAACGCACAATCTCCTCCACCTCCTCATTTTACATTGTTTCAGTGTAAAAATTGAACCAACAATCTAAGAAAGAAAATATACATTTAGGGTCCGTTTGGTTGTTAGTGGGAAAAGCGTGGGCATGACAAAATTTGCCTAGGCAAATTCAGATGACGCTATCAAACAACATTAGGCGAAATTAAAGTCAATCCAATTAATTTATTTAAAAACAATTTTTATATTATATTCAAAAATGTTAAAAATAGTTTTTGCAATATTTTTATATTACAGTTTTTATATTATATTAAAAAATGTTAAAAAATTTGTATAACATTCTCTTAACAATTTTTTATAATATCAAAAACAGTTTTTAAAATATTACAAAACAAATTTTAAACATTCACAACAGTTTTTTTAAACTCTTTAAAACAGTTTTAAAAAATATTTTTTAAAACTTTAAAACCGTTTTTATAATATATCCAAAACAGTTTTTAAAAATTTTAAAAACTGTTTTACAATATTTTTATATTACGGTTTTTCAAAAAATTTGTAAAACATTCTCTTAACAATTTTTTATAATATTAAAAGCAGTTTTCAAAACATTACAAAACAGTTTTTAAACATTCACAACAGTTTTTTTAAACTCTTTAAAAAAGTTTTAAAAAATGTTTAAAACAGTTTTTATAATATATCCAAAACAGTTTTTAAAAATGTTAAAAATTGTTTTACAATATTTTTATATTATGGTTTTTCAAAAAATTTGTAAAACATTCTCTTAACAATTTTTTAAAATATTAAAAGCAGTTTTTAAAACATTACAAAAAAGTTTTTAAATATTTATAACAGTTTTTTTAAATATTTAAAACAGTCTTTAAAATTATTTTTTAAAACTTTAAAACTGTTTTTATAACATATTCACAATAGTTTTTAAAAATGTTAAAAACATTTTTTACAATATTTTGTTAATACGGTTTTTTAAAAACAGTTTTTTTTTACAATATTTTGTTAATACGGTTTTTTAAAAATATTGTAAACATTTTCTTAACATTTTTTTATAATATTAAAAACAGTTTTCGAAACATTACAAAATAATTTTTAAATATTCATAACAGTTTTTTAATTATTTAAAACAGTTTTTAAATTATTTTTTAAAACATTAAAATCGTTTAAGAAGTTGACAAATTTGTGGGAAATATTTCCCACTCAAATATGTAAGCAAAATTTGTCCACAGATTGTGCATAGGAGGTGTTGTACATTGGCAAATAATGCCTAGGCAAATTATGCAACCAAACAGCCAAAATGTGGACAAATTTTTATATTTACTAATTTTTTGACATTAACTAGGCAAATTATCCAACCAAACGGACCTTACATCTCCAAATATTTATTTTACTCTACACTACTATATAGATGATCTTAAAAAGAAGAAAGTACAAAAACAAGTATGACAAGGAAAAGAAAGAAAGCCTAGCCCTTGCCCCTTAAAAGAACAATCAGTAATAAGTAATAAAACCAACGTTTGCTCAGCTTTTAACATGTATGAGGAGACTTTAGCAGGAAAATGGTTCTGTTTTGGAATCATTTTTAAAGGTGTTTTCATCTTTGTTTCACGCTTTTACTTCGGAATGCATTTGGATTGGTGCTTTAACTTATGAAAATGTTATTTAGACAAGGCCCTTTTTAAAAAACACCATAAAAACAAAATATAATTATATTTAAATCTCATTTATCAAGTCAACATTCATATAAGTTTTATTGACTTTTCAACAATCCTATAGGTACTATTCCAACTTTTTAGAGAATTTTTTTACAATTTTACGCTTTTATAACTAATCATCCGTAACTTTCTTTAGGAAGTTACATAAGTGGTTAGACTTTTTTTTTTAAATCTTTAAATGATCATAACTTTTGATTCACAAATCCGTTTTTCGCAATATTACAATTTTTGAAATCTGTTCGATGAAATCTATCAAACAAGATCCATGAAGGCTATAAAATTCCAAAGAAAAAAATTTACACAAACAGTAAACTTTATTGTATACATTAGATTATGAAATAGTTTTATATATGTGACATTTTCACAAACAGACACTAAAATTTACTATGGTAATATATATATATATATATATATATATATATACCCGGTGGATTCAAACCCTTTTTTTTCAAAATTACCTTATATTTAAAGGTTCGCGCTAGCGACATCCAATCCTTACCACCATTGTTGGAGCTTCAACGATCTTCGTCAGAGCTCCGATTTGGGGTGGGTAAGGGTGGCATGTGGTGCCGCTGGCGCGGACCTTTGAAAATAAGAGACTTTTGAATAAATGAATTTTGGATCGACCGGAGTGTCATGGGGTGCCGTTTGCGCGGACCGTTGAAAATAAGATTGAATAAATGGGATCTGGATCCTATTGAGCACCGATTTGGGGTGAGTAGGGGTGACATTAGGTGTCAGTGGGGCAGAGCTTTAAAAATAGGAGTATATTGGATATATATATATATATATATATATAACGTGATAACACAGTAAATGCTATTATTTGTAAAAATGTCATAGATATTAAATTTTATTGTATACAATAGAAAATGAAATAGTTTTATATCTGTGACATTTTCACAAACAATAACACTTACTGTGTTAATATATTTATGAAATAGTTTTATATATATAACATTTTCACAAACATGAACATTTACTGAGTTAATATTACACAATATATATATAGCATTTTCACAAACAGTAACATTTACTGAGTTAACACTACACCAAATCTACCCATTTGTCAAGGTCATTGACCTTGACAAATTCACCTTGTCAAGGTCAATGACCGTGACATTTCGAGGCGAGACAACTTTTTTTGTCACGGTCGTGTCACGCTCATTGACCTTGACACAAAACTCACGTTTTGTGTCACGGTCGTGTCAAGGTCAATGACCGTGACACGTTTGTCACGGTTTAAAACCGTGACAAAGCCGTGACCCTTTTTTAAAAAAAAATTTGTCACGGTCAATGACTGTGACAAGTCCTTGACAACATTTGTCACGGGCTTGTCGCGGTCAATGACCGTGACAATTCTGGGTAGAATTTAAAAAAAATCTGCTGGGCAGTATGGCCACCGCCACTGCCCAGCAGTATATTTGTACCTGTTATAGCAACGTTGTACCTGTTCCAAACATCATATATCCAACACAAACTAAAGATAATGCAAATATATATTCATGACAGTATAATCCAAATCTTCAAAGTAAAAATAATATACATGACGATATAATCCAAATATAATTAAAATGGACAAACTTAAAAATAATGTTACTACATGTCTTAGATAAAACTGAGGAGGTGAGTAGGCCACACGACATACGAATTGACGCACCCACTAATATACGTCGTGCCGCATTGTTCGCGCAACCACAATAGGGAGTTCTCCTTCCCGGGTATGACATGCGTGACGAGCACCCTGGACTCCATCTCTTGAAGCACACGTCCATGGACTATTCCACCCTCGACGATGTTCGGGTCCCTCAACCCCCGCCCTATCCGCTGGCCATCAAATATGTCCAATATGAACACGCTCGGCCAACCAATTGTCGATAATGGTCTGTTGGAGGGCGTCAAATAGGGAAGTGGATCGTCGAAGTACGAACGTGTCGGTGATGAAGCAGCGAGGTCCACATCCTCGTCATCCTGCGCCTCGTCCTCCCGCACCTCCTTCCCTTTCCCTTTACCTTTCTCTTTACGGTCTCCACCAAACGTACGCTTCATGAATGCGTACATATCTTGGACCGTCGCCTCCAAACGGGACAGCTTCGCGTCGTGTGAATCCACCGTTCGAGTCAACCCGGTGTCGCTCGTCTCCAATCCGATGATCCTAGATTTGGCCACCCGCGAGCTCACTCCCCTTGTCCTCCCCTTGCGATCAGAGCCAAGCACTTGGCTGAGTGCGTCTGTGGACAAAGATGCCTTGTCGGCATCAGACTGCGACTCATGCACTTCCTTAAGCTTTGCCTGAAACGACAAAAAGCACATGATTAGTAAAATAAGTAAACTAAAAAATTATAACGTAATTAACAATAATTAAACTGTCGGATTACTTACAATCGTGGCCGCGATGCTCGAGGACACCTCCTTGTCCTTCCCCTTCTTCGTCCGAAGAGCCACATAAGTATCGAGCCTATGTGGCTTACCCCCTGGCCCACTCCCTACCCCCTGAAATAAAATAAAGTAAAGTAAAATTAGTATCGGCCCCGCAAAGTAAAATAATATCCAATAATATATTTCTGTAGTTATAGATAAATTAAATATTACCTTCATCCTATGCTCCACCTCAGCGTAAGAGGTCCGGCCGGAGTAGTGCACGTCCGTCTTTTTAGCCCGATTTTCCCTCCTCGATTGGCGAGATGCCAATTGTCGATCCTCGAGCTCATTGTCAATGAACTTTTGCCATTGTGCCAATGAGATCGGCTCCTTGGGCGGGACGGATCCGCGCCATTGTAAAATGGTCTCTCGTGTTTTTCCAAAGTACCGTGTCCGCATATTTTTTTTCCACGTCTTGTGTTGCTCCCTCAACTGCTCCAAGACGGAATCGCGTAGCTTTGGATCCAAGTTGAATTGTTCCTGTCCAACAAATACAATGTTAGTTGCGAATAAATATAAATATAAATATAAATATAAATATAAATATAAATATAAATATAAATATAAATTGAAATTGAAATTGAAATTGAAATATTCATATAAATATTACCTGTAGTGTCGCCCAAACAGCTAACTTGAGCTCATACGGTACCTCCTTCCAACTCATAAACCCCGGGCCGATGACCGTCTTTAGCAGCTCGAGGGATCTCGCTAAAAGCTCCGACTTGTTTTCGACGGTAATCCCAAATTTTCCATATTTGGGGAGCCTAGGGGCGGGGGAGCCCTCGTCGCCTCCGCTACCACCGAACCCAGACGACGACATCATCATAAACATCATCATCATCTTCGCCTTAACATCTGAAGGAGACATTTTTGCTGTAAAAAAAATGTTATTAGTACAGATAAAAAAAATGTTATTAGTACAGATAAAAAAATGTTCCGTCTATATTATAACGTATGTGTAAGTTCCGTCAATACCATTTCGTTTCAATTTTGTAATATTATGTTTTTTCCAAATATTTAAAGAGTTATTAAATGGGTGCCCCACCCCTGCCCCCTCCCCCCGCCACACACACACGAACACCTACGCACACGCACACACACATATAATTTTTAGATTATGTATAGGAATTGAATTTTAATATTAATCCTTCATAAATCCCTTGAATACATGCATAAATTTGTAGAGATTGAAATTAAATTGCTTGAGATTGAATTTCTATGTTTCGGGGCCATTATTTGAAAATACTTAATTACCCTTTGAAAACCTTTCATAACACACCTATGTATTAAATATGGGTTAGACCTCTTAGCTTGCTCAACCACCCATTTACACACTTACTTTACCTTTTATTTACATTATGGATATTAATCAATTCACACGTTTTTTGTCCACTTCAACCTTTACTGAAACATTTATTAATTCATTCAAGTTAGGTAAAGCCACGCAAGTATCTAATACCAAGTTTTGACGACACGGATCTCTAGAAAGAAAAACAAGCATTTCCAAATTTTTGACACTGCCGGTCCCAAGCCCGGAAAAAGGAGGAGGGTTGCGTTAGGTAGCTGACAGCCAGCGTAAAACTTTGTCAGATCCTTATGAACATGAATCCTATGAATATACGTGCTAATGCTAGGGCATTCCCCTTAAGCGATGCGTTGCGCCTGTCACCGGGTGTCTCGAAAAATAGGCAAGGGGCGTTGCGCCTGCCACCGGGTGTCTCGAAAAATAGGCAAGGGGCGTCGCATCGGCGCCCGGATGCGACGATAAATACGCAAGGGTTCCTGCAACAAGCTGGACGTGTGCGGGTAAAGAAGCTAGTCCAGGATACTAGACTTAGGTTAGCGACTTGGAACATAGGGACTATGACATGAAAAGGGATGGAGTTAGTAGATACCATGAGAAGAAGAAAAGTTCACATAGCTTGTTTACAAGAAACTAAATGGGTCGGTGAGAAAGCTAGAGAAATAGAAAATACAGGATTTAAATTATATTATACAGGAAAACATAGAAATAAGAACGGAGTTGGAATAATAGTAGATAAAAACTTTAAGGACGATATCGTAACCGTTATTAGGAAAGGTGATAGGCTTATTCTTGTAAAATTGGTATTAGGTGAAAACATTATTAATATTGTTAGTGCTTATGCACCTCAAGTAGGATTAGATGAGCACACTAAAGTACAATTTTGGGAACAAATGGATGAACTAATTCAAGAAATACCCCTAGGTGAGAAAATCTATATAGGTGGAGATTTTAATGGCCATGTAGGAGAAGATCGTGTAGGATATGAGATAGTGCATGGCGGACATGGTTTTAGAGATAGGAACGACGAGGGAGAGTCTATCTTAGATTTTGCGATGGCTTATGATTTTGTACTAGTAAATACATGTTTTAAAAAGAGGCTTGAACACTTAATAACTTATAAAAGTGGAACACATAAGAGCCAAATAGATTTTTTCATTACTAGGAAAGGAGACCGATTAACGTGTAAAGATTGTAAGGTTATCCCGGGAGAGAGCTTAACCTCACAACATAGGATAATGGTGTTGGATATAAATATTAAAAATCAATCACGAATGCGAAAAGTGAAGATTAACCCACGAACTAGGTGGTGGAATTTAAAAGGAGAGAAATTAGAACTATTTAAAGATAAAGTATTAAATGAAGCAACATGGAATTGTGAAGAAGAAACTAACATAATGTGGAATAAGATGGCCACATGCATTAGGAAAATATCAAAAGAAATTCTTGGAGAATCAAAAGGCAAAGGGCCACAGTCTAAAGAAACTTGGTGGTGTAATGAAGAAGTACAGAATATAGTAAAAATTAAAAGGGAGTGCTTTAAAACATGGCAAACAAATAGAAATGAAGAGAATTTTGAGAAATATAAATCGGCTAAAAAGGAAGTTAAGAAAGTGGTAAGAGATGCTAAGTTAAAAGCGTATGATGATCTTTATACAAAATTAGGAACACAAGAAGGGGAAAAAAGTATTTATAAGCTTGCTAAACTTAGGGATAGGAAAACAAAAGATTTCAATAACGTTAAGTGCATCAAAAGTGATGATTCGAGAGTCCTAGTCAAAGATGATGAAATTATGGAAAGATGGAAAAGCTACTTTGAGAGGTTATTAAATGGAGATAATGGGAGTAGATTAGATATAGAGGAACTTAGGGAGACTCGAGAAGATATATTTTTTCGTAGAATTAGGACAACAGAGGTCAGGATTGCTCTAAAAAAGATGAAAACAGGGAAGGCTTTAGGACTAGATGGTATCCCTATTGAGGTTTGGAAGTGCTTAGGGGAGGATGGAATATCATGGCTTACCAAATTATTTAATAGAATTTTAATGACTAATAGGATGCCCGATGAATGGAGAAAAAGTATTTTAGTACCTATTTATAAAAATAAAGGGGACATACAAAGTTGTTCAAATTATCGTGGTATTAAGTTAATGAGTCATACAATGAAACTTTGGGAGAGAGTGATTGAATATAGATTGAGATTGAAGACAACAGTATCTGAGAATCAATTTGGGTTTATGCCTGGGAGGTCAACAATGGAAGCAATCTATTTATTGAGGAGATTAATGGAGAGGTATAGAGAGAAAAAGAAGGATCTTCATATGATTTTTATAGATTTGGAGAAGGCGTATGATAGGATACCCAGAGATATAATATGGTGGGTTCTACATAAAAGAGGAGTGACTCGCAGATATATTGACGTGATCAAGGATATGTATGATGGTGCGATGACTACAGTAAGAACATCAGCTGGAGAAAGTAGTGAATTTTCAATTACGGTAGGGCTACACCAAGGTTCAGCATTAAGTCCTTATCTCTTTGCTCTTGTTATGGATGAGTTGACTGGACAAATACAAGATGAGGTGCCATGGTGTATGCTATTTGCAGATGATATTGTTTTAGTCGATGAGACTAAGATGGGGATAAATGCTAGGTTGGAATTGTGGAGAGAAACTTTAGAAACAAGAGGATTTAAAATAAGCAGAACTAAAACAGAATATGTGGAGTGTAATTTTAGTAGTAATAGGAGGACAAATGGAGATGTGGTGAAATTGGAGGGTCAAGAAATACCTAGAAATGATCATTTTCGTTATTTAGGATCGATTATACAAAAAGATGGAGATATTAGTGATGATGTTACGCATAGGATTAGAGCAGGCTGGGTTAAGTGGAGAAGTGCGACCGGCGTTCTGTGTGATAGGCGTATACCTTTGAAGTTAAAAGGAAAATTTTATAGGACGACCATTAGACCCGCCATGTTATATGGGACAGAGTGTTGGGCAACCAAGAAACAAAATGTGCAGAAAATGAGTGTGGCGGAGATGCGAATGCTAAGATGGATTTGTGGTAAAACTCGAAAGGATAAAATTAAAAATGAACAAATTCGTAAAACGGTGAAAGTAGCTCCTATAGAAGATAAATTGAGAGAAAATCGACTTCGATGGTTTGGACACGTCAAGCGTAGACCAATGGATGCTCCTGTAAGGAAGAGTGATTTAGTTAGTATTGATGGTAACCCAAGGGGTAGAGGTAGGCCTAAATTAACTTGGTGGGATATTATAAAAAAGGACATGATATCATGTGGTGTAACCGAAGATATTGCACTGGACAGAATGGAATGGAAAAATAGGATTCATGTAGCCGACCCCAAATAATTGGGAAAAGGCTTTGTTGAGTTGAGTTGAGTTGAGTCTCGTGAATTGATAGTATGATTTTAAAAATAATATACAAAACTAGGTGAGATTTTAGAATTACACGTCGAAATAATACATGTTGTATAATAATAATAATAATACAAGTGCATGCTTTGCAATCAAAGGTATTTATCTTTATAAGGAAAAAATTATCTTAAAATGATTGGTAGGGAATGTCTATGAGGTGGATGATAATTTATTTGATATTTTATTTTATTTCTTTTGGTTAGGTTATTAAGACTTTATTTGAATTGATATCTTAGTAATTATTATTTAATATTTATTTTGAGCAATTATCTTATAGTAGGATTATTATCCTAGAAACAATTCTAACATTCCATGAAGGAAAACTTTTATTGGATGGTTGAAAAGACAATAGTTCCAAATTTATTATATTCCATAACAATTTCATAGTTTCAATTCATTTTCATTTATTCTCTTAGTGCTACAACAATAATTTTCGTCCTCCACCACCCCCTGCCACCCTCCACCACCCCCTCCCCCACCACACACCACCACACACACACACACACCCCACCCCACACCACCAACACACACACACACACACACACCCCACCCCACCCCCTGCCCCACCCCTCATCCACCCCCTCCCCCACCACACACCACCACACACACACACACACACACACCCCACCCCACCCCACCCCCTCCCCCACCACACACGCACACACACCCCACCCCCTGCCCCACCACACACACACACACCCCCACCCCACCCCACCCCCTGCCCCACCCCACACCACCACCACACACACACACACCCCACCCCCTGCCCCACCCCTCATCCACCCCCTCCCCCACCACACACCACCACACACACACACACACCCCACCCCACCCCCTCCCCACCACACACCACACACACACACACACACACACACCCCACCCCACCCTCCACCACCCCCTCCCCCACCCTGCCCCACCCCGCCCCACCTTGCCCCACCCCCTGCCCCCCTGCCCCACCCCCCACCCCCTGCCCCCCTCCACGCACACACATACACACATATATATATACACATACACACATAAATATACACACAAATATATATATAAATGGAAGAGAGAGAGAGAGAGAGAAAATGGACCTGAAAGTAGAGAGAGAGAGAGAGAGAGAGCAGCGTCGAGAGAGAGAGAGAGTGATGGAGGGAACGGCGCGGGAGGGAAAAAAGAAGGGGGATAGGGTTTTTGCTGCGAACATTGTCACGGTCGTGTCAAGGTCTTTGACCGTGACACGACTTGTCACGGTCATTGACCGTGACACAACCGTGACAAATTTACTTGCCACGGTTGTGTCACGGAGTTGTCACTGTCATTGATCGTGACAATTCTTTGTCACGGTCGTGTCAAGGTCAATGACCGTGACACAAAACGCGTGTTTTTTTGTCACGGTCAATGACCTTGACAAGGCTGGCCGGCTGAAAGGTGACAATTTGCCCATTTTGGTGTAGTGTAATATTACACAATATATATATATATATATATATATATATACACGGTAGATCCAAACCTCTTTTTTTTTTTAATTACCATATTTTTAAAGGTTTATGCTAGCGACATTCAATCCCTACCACTACCCACCCCCATTGTCGGAGCTTCAACGACTTTCATTAGAGCTATGATTTGGGTAGGTAGTAGTAGCATAGGGTGTCGCTGGCGCAAACCTCTGAAATTAAGAGAATATTAGATAAATGGAGTTTGGATCTACCAGAGCTCTGATTTGGGGTGAGTAGGGGTAGCATTGGGTTAGATTTATATCTATAACATTTTCACAAACATTAACATTTACTGTGTTCATTCAACACAGTATATATATATATAAACCTCTTTTTTCTGATATTATCTTATTTTTAACGGTCCGTGCCAGCGGCATCCAATCCCCAACACCACCCACCCCCTTTGTCGGAGCTCCAACAACCTTCATCAGAGCTCTGATTTGAGGTGGCATGAGATGACGATGCAACATTTTCACATACAGTAATATTTATTATTTGTGAAAATATTACAGATATAAGCCTAATCCAATGCTACCCCTACTCACCTCAAACTGGAGCTCCGATGGATCCGAACCCCATTTATCCAATATTCTCTTATTTTCTAAAGTCCGCGCCAGCGGCACTCCATGTCACCCCAAATCAGAACTCTGATGAAGGTTGTTAGCGCTCCGACAATTGGGGTTGGTGGTGGTCGGGATTAGATACCGCTAGTGCCGGCTGTTAAAAATAAGACAATATCAGAAAAAAAAGGTTTGGATCCACCGTGTATATATATATATATATATATATATATATATATATATATATATATATATATATATATATATATATATATACTGTGTTATAAACTTACCGTTTGTAATAATATTATAAATATAAACCTAACCAATGTCACCCTTACTCACCCCAAATCGGCGCTCCGGTGGATCCAAATTCCATTTATCTAATATTCTCTTAATTTCAGAGGTTCGCGCCAGCGGCACCCTATGCCACTACTACCCACCCAAATCATAGTTTTGATGAAAGTCGTTGAACCTCCAACAATGGGGGTGGGTAGTGGTGGGGAATGAGCGTAAACCTTTAAAAATATGGTAATTTTTTTTAAAAAAAAAAAGGTTTGGATCTACCGTGTGTTTATATATATTATGTAATATTAACTTAGTAAATGTTACTGTTTGTGAAAATGTTATATATATATATTATGTAATATTAACTTAATAAAAATTATTGTTTGTGAAAATGTTATATATATAAAACTATTTTATAAATATATTAACACGGTAAATGTTATTGTTTGTGAAAATGTCACAGATATAAAACTATTTCATTTTGTGAAAATGTCACAGATATAAAATTATTTCATTTTCTAGTGTATACAATAAAGCTTAATATCTATGACATTTTTACAAACAATAGCATTTACTGTGTTATCACATTATATATATATATATATATATATGCTCATATTTTTAAAGTTTTGTACCACCGACACCTAATGCCACCCCTACTCAGCCCAAGTCGGCGCTCCAGAGGATCCCGATCCCATTTATCCAATCTTATTTTCAAAGGTCCGCCCCAGCGGCACCCCATGATACTCCGATGGATCCAAAATTCATTTATTCAAAAGTCTCTTATTTTCAAAGGTCCGCGCCAGCGGCACCCCATGCCACCCTTACCCACCCCAAATCGGAGCTCTGACGAAGGTCGTAGAACCTCCAACAATGGTGGTAAGGATTGGATACCGCTAACACGAACCTTTAAATATAAGGTAATTTTGAAAAAAGAGGGTTTGGATCCACCTGATATATATATATATATATATATATATTAACACAGTAAATGTTACTGTCTGTTTGTGAAAATGTCACATAAATAAAACTATTTCATATTCTAGTGCATACAGTAAAGATTACTGTTTGTGTAAATTTTTTTCTTTGGAATTTTATAGCGTTCATGGATATTGTTTGATAGATCTCGTTGAGCAGATTTCAAAAATAGTAATTTTACGAAAAACGGATTTGTGAATCAAAAGTTATGATCAATTGAAGATAAAAAAAAGTTCAACCACTTATGTAACTTCCTCAAGGAAGTTACGGATGGTTGGTTTTAAAAGGGTAAAATTGTGAAAAAAAGTTCCAAAAACTTAGAAGTAGGACTTATATGTAAGGGAAAAACATGATGGGACTAAAATGTCTAAAAAAAAGTCTAATAAGATCTAATTGTGAATGCCCCTAAAAACAAACTAACTAAATGAAAATTGAAAACGATAAACAACAAATTTATTATTAAAAGATATGGCAAAAATAAGATATGACTTGTTGCTCGGCACCTCGCTAAACATGAGACTCGCAAGTATTTTATTTTTGAAATTTTCTCTAAGCGTTTTAAAGTTTGTTTTTAATTTAAGGTGTATTTTATTATAAAGTTGAAATATGATTGAAAAATAGTTCATTTTTAGAGAAGTTAGAAAATGAGTGGAAAAAACATGGGAGTGATTGGTCTTACTCTTAGAGTTTTTCATGAAAATCAATTGTTTGGAGGTTGTAGGAAATGTTTTCCATGTAAAGTGATTCAACTATGTAGCATTTTTTATATTTGTAACTATAGATTTTCATAGGATGTATTTTGTATAATATTCATGAAAAACATATCAACGTCAATCAAATGAACTCATAATGCGATTTTTTTTAATTAATTGTTAGTTTTAGTATATATGTATGCGTGTGTGTGTGTGTGTGCAATGGTGGCCCTAAGATTTTCGATTTGTGGATGCAGGAATTTGTTACAAATGTCGAAGATTCGGGGGCGGTAGCCCCCGAGGCGAATTTCTTTCGATTAGTTTTAGTTTTTTTTACAATTTTTAACCCTAAAAAATTTGTTGCTCAAATTTCATAGAAATTAACTAAAAAATAAAAAAAAAACATAAAAATTAACTATCAATAACCAGCGACAACAACGAATTTTGGGGAAAAACTATTTTTTTAACAAACAACAACTTAAAATTTCGCAACAAGTTAGTTTTTAGCAACGACATCCAATTAAAATTTCAGCAACAAATTAACTAACATATATTTGAGCACTATACTGAAAAAAAAGAGTTAAAACATACTCAAAATATTAAAACATACAGAAAAAAATTAAAACATACTGAAATAACTAATTAAAATACACTGAAAAAAATACCCGAAAGTGTGAAAAAAAATTATGAAGCTCGCAGCTAATCTACATCGTAGTTTGAAATACAAGTAAATTTTACTGGTGTTGTTGGCCGAAACTGTTAATAGTGTGGTGTTGCTTGCTGGCCAAAGTTACTTGAAAGTGGAAAGGAGAGGAAGGGACTTAGGGATAGGAGAGGGGTAGCAAAAGGAGAGTAAGAGATATTGCTGCTACCGTTTTTTGTTCAGGTTTCTGCGTCTGTTTTAGTTTAAGATTTAATAACTTAAGCAATTTACATATTAGTCCTTACCCCCAAAAGTTTTAAAAACTTGCACATAAGCCTAAAAAAAATATTTTTATTTTATAAAACTCACAGTAGAAATCTAGAAAAAGTCGTGGGTGCAGCCGCCCCTATTTAGGATGGGGTTAGTTTGCCCCCGTGTGTGTGTGTGTGTATTAAATGTATCTTATATACATAATTTGGTGACCAAGTATTGTGTGCCTATTAAACCCCTCTCATGTATCATTTACAACCAATAAATGTGGAAAATATTTTTCTTCCAATCCTTCTTTAACTCCACATGTACCACAGACTTGATAACCATTATTTTTGTCGTCTCTCTCATCAGGATGACTCACACTTTTCTCAACGAAAAATCATTGCAACCTTTATAAATCACTCATGTTCACTCGAAAATATCCATCCCACGACTTAATCTAACTTTTGTTCCTCGAATTTAGTTCTCCTTGCTGTCACAAGCTCAACACTATCGGAATCACCTCAAAATTCCATCTCATGCGTTGACCAACATTCAACGCGTTTGAATTACGCATGGCCAAGTTTGTCATGCGTATTCGTGTTTCAATGCATGATTATGTCACTTACACATGAATTTAACGCTCCAAATAGACCCATCTAACCACGCAAATCTACTCCACAAGCCTAATTTGTAGTGAGACATGTCTGATCCATTCACTAACTATCATGATATTTCATAACCTAATTTAACCTCTCCAAAAATGATTTTCATTTGGTTCAAATCAGGGCTTATATCGGCTCTCGACAATAGCTACCAAAATAGCAAATATTTTCATTATAAATGGAGTATTTTCTTTTTTGTCCAAATTCATGGAGAAGCTTATCCTAATGTTTAAGTGAAGAAACGTGGTTTACATAAACGATGCAACTTATTACAAAAGGAGATGGTGAATTGGGCTTTATAAAAATAATGATAATTTGAAAAATTCAACCAAATTTATTTTAATCAAAATTTTACTTGTTCAAATTGAAGTATGCGAAAGACATTATATAAATGTGTGTTAAAAAGTATAGGTTATGTGTGAACAATGTATGAGTATGAACAATTTTTATTACAATCAGCTACAGAGACACTAAATTAAGAGACACTTTGAAAACACATCATTTTATTATGGTTTAGCCTTGTGTTTAAATCCACGCCCGAGACGACACCCATGGAACTTCATTATCTACGATTCTTTGTAGTGGAATCAACACCTTATAATGGAATTCGAACCTCCTTGCAACCACATTATTAAAGGTAATCAACATCTCTTTGTAACTTGGAAAACTAAGCAATCATGAGAATCAATACCACCTTACATGATTAACACCAAGAAACTAACAATATTGAAAGTACATTGAGATTTGTGAACAATATGGAACAAGCGAGCTTTTAATTATTTTTTTATTATTAGAGATCAATCTAATTGTAAACCACTTTTCATTTTATAAAAAATTTCTTAATAAGTGTAGCTTTATTATGTGCGGTAAAACTTTTAAGACTTTTCAAACTTTGGGTGGAACTTTTCTAGCTTTATTGGAAATTTGAAAATATCAATAGATCTTTTAATGAATCTTTTATTAAATCAATCAATTGAATGTGTTTGGATCTTGGATGTATCTATGTATATACAGTTCGGCTCTCCAACATGCCTCACTTAACATTCCATTGAACATACCCAATTTTTTTAAATAGTAAAAAAAAATATTTTTTTAACCAAAATCAGTATATATGATCTACATAGTAAGGAGACCATCTACAAAAAAAAAAAATCAAAAAATCTAACACGGAAGTGGGTAAGATGGTGGAAAAAATTTAAACGGCCGAAAATGCTTATATATACTCACTTTTCATTTCATCCATTTTTGGGTTGAATTTTTTATGATTATTTTTGTAGATGATCTCCTCATTATGGAGATCGTACATAAATTTTTTTGTTATATGAGATCTTTCCCATAATGTTTAAAGAAATAGCAGGAAAGCCATAAATAATTATATGAATGTAGAAACAGAAAAGAGAGAATAGCTTACGAGGTTCGGCCGTGAGGTCAGCCTACATCCAAGGGGGAAAAGGTGGGTGATCTTTTTATTAAAGAGGGGTAATGGTAAAAGTCGGAGTGCTAGTGTTTCTAGCTATGAGTTCGAGTTATTACGTGCAAGTTACTTCTCTCCACTACATTGGCCGGATTAACCTTATTTATTTACTTAAAGTTCTACGTTCGTAAGTTACTTCAAGATTATCTCATTCTTACCTAATTTCGTAGGATTTGGTCTTATCCCCTACTGTGGACTGATTATTCGAAGGTCTTAGTCGCCACGTGTTTGGCCACGTAACAAATTACTCATATTACTTCATTTGCCCCCAAGGTAAAGGAGATCAGTTTAAACACACTGATCGCCCTCACCTTGATTTGTTAGATTAATATTTGACCTTTTAGAACTGATCGGCCTGACATTTTGACTTCTTTGTCCGCTACGTGTCCCATTAATTTTCACGCCCTTTTGATGCACGTTTATTTTGGAGGCACGTGAATCAATCATTTCTTTTGAAACTAGTGCATGTGTTTGTCACTTCGTTTACTGCGTCTAGTGTCATTATCAGAAGTAATGATGGCGCTTGGTCGCATGACGCATTTCTTAAGAGTTAGTGTTGGTTGATGGGAAGGCATTCCCTCAGAAAGAGTATAAGGGTTTTTCCCCTTTATACTTTATCACTTTCATCAGTTTGTAAAGGTAACTTTTACTCTAATTTATCTTTAGCTCCCACTGTTCATCTTCTTCACCTTTGCCATTTTTCTATATCTTCTTCACTTTCCCTCCATGTCTAGGCGCTTTAGAAAATAAAAAGTTTCCTCTGGTGATAACTTTTAAGAATTTCGGAGTCAAAATGGGATTCCTGACAACATTGCATTGAAAGTCTCCCTCGAGGAGGATGACATTTTTAATCTCTCTCATGAGGAAGTAACTTTTCTAACGGTGGCAATACTTGAAGGATGGTTTTATTTTTCCCTCCACCCATTACTGGTGAGAACATTCCGCTACTATGAAATACTTCTTGCCTAAGTAAATGGTAGATTTTACTGTATCATAATGGGAACTGTAGCCATTAACCAAATTTGTGGCACAAACCTCGATCTTGAGGAAATTAGGTACTATTACGACCTGAGGTCTTCCCTAGGCACCCAAATTTAACACTTCCAGGCCCAGGATAAAACTTGAAATTTGGTCACCTACTTGCCCAGATCCTAGAAGGACATAGGCAAAAATGTCATTAGGGTGTCTAGGGAAATTTATGGTGAACTTTACAAAGGTCTTGGGGATCCTGGTTGGTTGTTCGCACGTATTTTACTTTTATTATTTTTTGCCTTAATTATTAACCGATATGTTTTTTTATTTGCAGATCGATTCCTGAATACCAAGCCCTCGGATTACTAAGTGAATCTCAACAACTTAAAGAAAGTTTGGAAGTGTCCGACCCCAACATAAATTGATCCATATTGGAGAGAAACTCATGTTCTCTTAAACTACTCACTCACCGACTAGCCCTTTTTAACTTCACCGCAATCCCAGTTGGCACCCCAATTTTAATGGTCACTGAATCGATCACCCATGAAGACCTAGAACCTGCCACTCCCTATATGATTTCTACTAACTCCAATGAGGAGGAGGAAGAGGAAGTGGAAGAAGAAGAGGATTTGGTTTCATTTCTCAATGACCTTGACCCTCTTTTCTCATACGAAGCGAGCGTATCAGGTCAGCTAAGGGAGAAAGTTGAGGTAAATAATGATTTCTCCTTTGGACATTTCAGGTTTCCCCCCATCTCTACCTCTTCTCAAATATAAGCAACTGAACCACGAGGCCGATCAACCTAGTAACCACCAGGGAGAAATCAAAATGGATGACAATCTTACTCTAGTGACCACTAAAGGAAAAGAAAAATGGTCACATGGGGGAGAAGGAGTCCCAACAATTAGAGGACCAGAGAGTGGAGGTTGAATAGGCCAAAAAAGAAGAGAACCATCAAAAGTCTCATTCCAGGACCCCTCCTCTCCTTGAGAACCGGAATCATCCATGGGATCCAGCCTTCTTCAAGGGTAATGATCCTATGATGGCCACCGATTCATCCCATATGGACTTGAAGGTGGAATTCTTTATTTTTCAGGTCGCCATGTTACCGTCTGATGTCACGGAACTAAGGAGATTGACTTTGGAGAGGCACCACAAGGAGGGCCTTTGCCAAAACGTGCTAGTAATTGGACTCCTTATTTTATTTTACACATCTCTTATGGTTTCATAAGTTATTGATACATTATTTTCTTTGTATAAAGCATGCAAGTTCAGTTGGAGTTCGATATCCATGCTTCATCTTATTAGAGGTCGCTTGAGGCTTGTGATAAGGATAACACTTCTCTCAAAGGCCATTGAAGACTAGGGGCCTTTAAGTGGAATACTTAACCAAGCAGTCGAAGGCCCAGTCTATTGCACATAACAAAGTGGTGGAGGAGGCCGAACGGGTCCAAAAAGAGTTTAGTCGGGTTGACAACCAATTGTCTAAACTCGTGGTCTTCTACTTGCGGACCCTTTTAGAGAAAATCATTCTCTCAAAGCTAAGGGACCAAAGGATAAGGATAAAGAGGTCGACCTAGATAGGGCTTTTAACGAGGGATATGACCCAACTATCTAGGTGATGGTTACCCACCTGGACTATCATGAATTTTTTTCCTTCAATAAAGGTTGGGTAGCTAGACTCAAGGGGGGTAATATTGATGAAGGTGACCCTAATTATGTTGATAACCCTCCTCTGATTAACCCCTTGATAGTTCCTCATGATGAGTCATCGCCCCCCCTCCACCGACCTGCTAACCCCTACTGACTTCTTGGGTCATGTAGGTGAAGTGACCGTTGAGCAGACTGGCTAGGCCTAGGCTCTATTTTCTTCTTTATTTTTGTTTTATTTGTACTTTTACTGACTCTTAGTGGTCTTTTAATGGAAAAGTAAATAATCATTCCTCTATTTGTGCATTGCTTTCTTATTTCTTTGTTTTCTCGCATATTGAAAATGAAGTATCATTAGATAATTGACTCATAATCACTTAAAACAAAATTAATTAAGACAGATTTTATCAATCCAACTTACCTTACTATTATCTAGGCCTGTAAATTGAGCGCCCGAGGCCCGAAGCCCGCCCGTTCGGCCCGCTATTTTCGGGCCGAGCTTTATTTGAGTTTGAGCCGAGCCGAGCCTGAGCCAAAATTTCAAGCCCGGATGAATTTCGGGCCGAGCTTGAGCAGAACCTTGCCAAGCCCGAATTGGGCTCGAAGCCCGAACTTCATATTTCCAAAAAATAAATAAATAATTTATATAATTGCTCAAGTCACAATAGGCCTTTGTTAGTGATCAAATTTTGCTAAATGTATGAAATTTAATAGGCATTTGTAAGTTTTCACTCTTATTTCCCTTCTTTTAATTTGATACATTTCATAATTATATATTTTATTTCATGAAATATCAATTAGATTTTAATGTGTAATTTTTTCCATGATGGAAATACAAGAAAAAAAAATTAATTCGAACTTTTTTAGCAAAAAAATTGAAATCGGGCCTGCCCGAAATCGGGCCCGAAGCCCGTAATATATATGAGCCGAGTTCGGGCCTAGGTGGGAAGAAATAATTCGGGCCGAGCTCGGGCTTGAGCATGGGTAAGTGAGTTCGGGCCGAGCCTGAGCAACCCCAAACCCGGCTCACCCAGCCCGATTTATAGCCCTACTATTATCGATCGGTCAAACCCATTTTTGGTGACTGGCTAAATTTTAGGCAATTCTTGGCAAACACCATTGGTAATTCTTGGCAATTCTTGGCAATTCATGCAAGATAAATAATTCAAAGTCACTAGATACCAATCGTTTTATTGTGCATAAAATAAAAGAAAGTTCGACTAAAGTGCAACTTAATTATAAAATTTCCTAAGGTTCATGGCATTCCATGGAGTAGGGATTACTCTTCCATCTAATTCCTCTATTTTATATGATCCCCCTCCCCCTTTAAAAAAATATACAGTGGGTCCCTGCCAGTTCGGTGCTATTTTTTCTTCCGATGGTTTCTATGTGACAAGCAGCAGCTTTCATAGCTACAAATTAAACCTTCTTGTCATGTTATTTTTCCAGTTCTTACTAGTATGCAACCAAGGGTATTAGGGCTTGCTCTTTTCTTTTTTCGTCCAAGTATAAATCATGGGTTATCCGTTCGTCACTTTAGCCATCTTTAAAGATTTCGAAACTGAGGGTTGATAGGTTGATTTCTAGGGGTATTACTGCTTTCATTTTGCGGGCAAGGAAATATGGAGTTTCCTTTGTCGATTTCCTTGGAGTTGTCATGTATGCCTATAAAACATATGGCAAATTGTTTACCCATCGTCCTTTTGCATTTTCCAATTATCGTTATATGCCTCACAAGAGAGTCTTATTGGTGATCTCCATTTGTCCGTTGTATTGGGGGAAGACCGTTGATGTGTAATGGACCTTATCTCCCTATTTGATGCAAAAATATCTGAACTGATCATTATCAAACTGGGTGCCAATATCGATTACCAGCGCCCTTGGAATGTAAAACCTTCTGATGAGGTTTCTCTAGACGAACTTCCTGGCATTCGATTCTCTAATATGGGCGAACGGTTCAACCTTGACCCATTTCATGATGTAGTCAGTGGTTGTTATCAAGTAATTTTGATTTCCAACTTCAATCGGGAATGGACCAACGATATCAATGCCCCATTACGCAAAAGTCTGTGGGATTGTAAGGGGGTTGAGGCCTTATGTGGGTTGCTTGATCATTAGTGAGAACATCTTTCACTTTGGGCACTTTCTGGAAAACTGGGTTGAATTCTTGTGCCTGTGGGGCCACCAGTACCCCTGAAAAATGGCCATATAAGAAAGTGACCTCCCACCTGTGTGTGCTCCACAACTTTCTTCATGCGTCTCCTTTTAAATTCCTTTGACTTAATCAAGGGTGGATGCACTTCAGTATTGGGCCTGTGAATGATCCTTGGTAAAGCTTTTCCTCTGAGCTGAGGCATAATTTATTCTCCCTGATCTTCAGCTTTTGATCTTCTTTATCGTATGAGAATAGCTTGTCAATTTTTAGATAAGAGATGATGGGGTCCATCCATAATGGTGAGAGTTGCACCTAAAGAACACTGGAGTTGCCTGTTACTTCTTCAATGCTCAATCGGTCTACATATTCTACTTCAATTGTCCTTTTCAGGTTGACTTCGATAGCAGAGGCTAGAGTGGCCAATGCATCCACGTGGGTGTTCTCATTCTTGGGGAGCTGTTCTATTAAGGTTGATTTGAACTGTTGAAGTAGTCCCTTGGCTTTATTTCTGTATGCTAGCATTTTTGGGGTCTCTTTCCTTATATTCCTCGGTAAGTTGATTTACGATTAGCCTAGAATTACAAAACACGATGATGTGATGAGTTCCCATGTCGATTGCACTTTGTAAACTGTGTACCATTGCTTTATATTCAACTTTATTACTTATCCATTTGAACCCCAATTTGATGGCTTGTTCGATCAGGCCACCATGTGGGGTTAGAAAGATTATCCCCTCTCTCGTGCCTTTCTCGTTCGATGAGCCATCCATAAAGAGTATCTGGCACTGGTTACTCATGGAAATTTGTAACGCTTCTAAGGTGGGTGCTGCTTGCACAGCCTTAGGAGATGGTAAAAATTCTTCTATGAAGTTCGCCAGAATTTGGTCTTTGATTGTCGTTCCGGGCTCATACCTAATGTCGAATTAGGCGAGCCCGAGGGACCATTTGGTCGTCCTATTTGAGAGGTTGAATTTTTTAAAGCATCTTTCAAAGCATAGGTTGAGTTTTTTTAGAGCATCTTTCAAAAAAATGCCCTAAATTCCTCACGGTGATTACTAGTTCGAGCATCATCTTTTTAGTAGGCATGTACCTATTTTTCACCTCAAGAATGGTGCGCTTAGGTAATAGATCATCTTATTCTCTCCGTCGTGTACACATACTAACATCGTACTGGTTGCAAGATTCGAAACAGCCAGGTAGAGGTAAAAATCTTCGCCATCGCTGGGAGTTAACGGCAAGGGAGGAGATCCCAAGTATTTCTAAATTCCTTCTAAGGCTTGATCATATTCCTCCATCCAGATTGTAGAGATTTTCTTCTTCAAAGCTTGAAAAAATGGGCGAAATTTATTTTATGACCTTAAAATGAATCGATTAAGGGTCGCTAACATTTCAGTGATCACCTGAATATCTCTGATATTGGTGGAACTCCAAATGTTCTGGGGGGGGGGGGGGATTTTTTTTTATCTGGATTTGCATCAATGCCCTTTCGAGTCACCAGGTATCCCAGGAATTTTTTTAAACTTATACCGAACACGCATTTAGAGGCATAAAGCTTCATCTTATACTCCCTGAGAATGTTGAAAGCTTTTGTGAGGTCTTTTAGGTGATCGACTGAATACCGACTCCTAAAAAGCATGTCATTTATATAAACTTCCATGGTGGTGCCGATCATTTTTGTGAACATTTTGTTTACCTGCCTCTAATATATTTCCTACGCATTCTTCAGTTCGAAGAGCATTACCTTATGATATTAAAATCCAAAGGAAATAATGAACAAGTGTGTCCATCCCGAGCGGCGTCGGGAGAGGATCCCTCGAAAAGACTACGTCGCACTCTTGCACCCCTCTTTAAAAGGTGCTTCAGTCGTCATCGGTGTGGGGGTAAATGTGAAGAGACGAAGTCGCCGGCCTAATTTGCACAAAATAGTAAAAACAACATGTTTCCACTTTGAGAGAGTGACATCAAGGACAAACTTATGCATATGAAACTAATAGTGCGAAGGTTCGGGGGGTGTAAAAACCCGCGTAATTTTGGGGGTATTTTTAAAATTAAGAGGAAAAATAAATTTTGAGATAAATTATTTTTATTGCTCAAATATGTTGGTTATTATTTTTAAAGGCAAGAATTTTAAACGGTTTCAAAATTGATATTAAAATGGAGTTTAAATTGAATTTTTATTATATAGAAGAGTCCTGAAAATATAAAACTCTCTTAGAGTCCTCAAAACATAAAACTCTATAGTAAAAAAAATATTTAAAAATATTGAACGGTCCAATCAAGCTGAAATAACAACTTCCTATCGTCTTTAGCTAATTCTCTTTAAAATTGCATCCAATTCCAACGGTCCGATCGTCCGGAATAAAAATTTTAGTGTTTGTATCTGATTAGAACTCTTTTCTTAATCAAACTCTTAATCCTTTATATATCAACAATTTTGTGGCTTGGATTTTCAAATCACTTTTTCTCAATCTTTTCAACTAGAGGACCTCTCCAAAATTACTCCCTTTCATCTACAAACCATAGCCCCAAACTTATTCAAGATTTCAACCTTAGATTAGAAGGCTTATTTGGTGTTTTCTCGAGTTTGGGCTAGAACGAGATTTGATTATTTTCGCGAGAGGAACGTGATTGTGTGATTAGATTTTGAGGATGAAATTATGTGATGATTTATGTGATGATTTTGAGGTATGGGATTTTACACAATATGCACCTTAATCTCGCGAGTATTATTCTCGTTGTTTTCTTGTGATTATCGACTCATATTTGAATTGTTAAATTCATTGAAATCTGGAAATATTTGTTGGAATATAATTTTGATTCACGTGGTATTACATTTGGTGTTGAGCATGTTGTCATGAGATTTTAATAGGACACTCAGGTTGGACACCCGCCAATATTCCTTTTTCCGGATATGCTAAAAAAATGCATAGGCGCGGTACATTGGTGAGGCCTGGTGACCCAGTTAATGTGTTGTTGAGAAATTATATTGATATAATTGTTTATGAGATTCACATTTGATTTGAATATTCGTACTCGTATCACTGCGTTTTATTCACCGCTAATATTTGTTGAGTATCTTTCCTGTCGTATTGTGTACTTCCTCATATTTTCTTTAAGTGGCAAGTTAGCGCGAATTTTGGGCACTTTGGATTTAATTGGGATGATTTATAGCGATGCTTATTTTGGGAAGATTTTTATACAAGAGAGAAGACTTGTATTTATTTTGGTGTATAAAGCATTGGAGACTGTTATTTTATTTTCGAGATAGTTAGGTTGTTGTAAATATTTTGAAAGAATTGTTGTATTAATTTGAAGATTGAGATTTGTGATTTCTCGTTTGTACTATGGGATTTTTAGATGCTCTATACCTTGTTATGTTGTGGATTAATTTAGTTCTATTGATGAGTAGCGCTCCGCTCGCTCTCCCCGGACGGACGGGGTGTTACAGAATGGTATCAGAGCTTAGGTATACGACAATCCTCGGGTCTTGGGTTTTGGGTCTGTTGCGTTTTGTGGCGCGTATTTTTGGAGATAGAATCTTTAGATGGTTGTTTCGTGTTAGACATCTAGATTAGATGTGAGGAATTTATTTTTGGTGACGAGTTTATTTTTGGAGATTGTTGGCCCGATTTTTTAGAGTTAGGTATTCGGCGAATTTCGAGGTCGAAATTCCATTGTTAGTGGGAAAGTGGAACAACCCGCGTAATTTTGGGGGTATTTTCGAAATTAAAATGAAAAATAAATTTTGAGATAAAATTATTTTTATTGCTCAAATATGTTGGTTATTATTTTTAAAGGCGAGAATTTCAAATTATTTCGAAATCGAAATTAAAATGGAGTTTTAATTGAATTTTTATTATATAGAAGAGTCCTCAAAATATAAAACTCTCTTAGAGTCCTCAAAACATAAAACTCTATAGTAAAAAAAATATTTAAAAATATTGAACGGTCCGATCAAGCTGAAATAACAACTTCCTCTAGTCTTTAGCTAATTCTCTTTAAAATTGCATCCAATTCCAACGGTCCGATCGTCCGGAATAAAATTTCTAGTGTTTGTATCTGATTAGAACTCTTTTCTTAATCAAACTCTTAATCCTTTATATATCAACAAATTCTTGGCTTGGCTTTTCAAATAACTTTTTCTCAATCTTTTCAACTAAAGGACCTCTCCAAAATTACTCCCTTTCATCTACAAACCATAGCCCCAAACTTATTCAAGATTTCAACCTTAGATTAGAAGGCTTATTTGGTGTTTTCTCGAGTTTGGGCTAGAACGAGATTTGATTATTTTCGCGAGAGGAACGTGATGGTGTGATTAGATTTTGAGGATGAAATTATGTGATGATTTTGAGGTATGGGGTTTTACACAATATGCTCCTTAATCTCGCGAGTATTATTCTCGTTGTTTTCTTGTGATTATTGACTCATATTTGAATTGCTATATTCATTGAAATCTGGAAATATTTGTTGGAATCTAATTTTGATTCATGTGGTATTATATTTGGTGTTGAGCATGTTGTCATGAGATTTTAATAAGGCACTGAGGTTGGGCACCCGCCAATATTTCTTTTTCCGTATATGCTAAAAAAATGCATAGGCGCGGTACGGTGGTGAGGCCTGGTGATCCTGTTAATGTGTTGTTGAGAAATTATACCGATATAATTGTTTATGAGATTCACATTTGATTTGATATTCGTACTCGTATTATTGCATTTTATTCACCGCTAATAATGTACTTCCCCATATTTTTTTTTATTGGTAGATTAGCGCGAATTTTGGGCACTTTGGATTTGATTGGGATGATTTATAGTGAAACTTATTTTGGGAAGATTTTTATACAAGAAAGAAGACTTGTAATTATTTTGGTGTATAGAGCATTGGAGATTGGTATTTTTTTTCGAGATAGTTAGGTTGTTGTAAATTTTTTGAGAGAATTGTTGTATTAATTTGAAGATTGATATTAGTGGTTTCTCGTTTGTATTGTGGGATTTTTAGATGCTCTATACCTTGTTATGTTGTGGATTAGTTTAGTTTTATTGATGAGTAGCGCTCCGCTCGCTCTCCCCGGATGGGCGGGGTACAGAATGGTATCAGAGCTTATGTATACGATAATTCTCGGGTCTTGGGTTTTGGGTCTGTTACGTTTTTGTGGCGTGTATTTTTGGAGATAGAATCTTTAGATGGTCGTTTCGTGTCAGACATCTAGATTAGATGTGAGGAATTTATTTTTGGTGACGAGTTTATTTTTGGAGATTGTAGGCCTGATTTTTTAGAGTTAGGCATTCGGCGAATTTCGAGGGCGAAATTCCATTGTTAGTGGGGAAGTGTAACAACCCGCGTAATTTTGGGGGTATTTTCGAAATTAAGAGGAAAAATAAATTTTGAGATAAAATTATTTTTATTGCTCAAATATGTTGGTTATTATTTTTAAAGGCGAGAATTTCAAACTGTTTCGAAATCGAAATTAAAATGGAGTTTTAATTGAATTTTTATTGTATAGAAGAGTCCTCAAAATATAAAACTCTCTTAGAGTCCTCAAAACATAAAACTTTAAAGAAAAAAAAATATTTACAAATATTGCACGGTCCGATCAAGATGAAAAGACAACTTCCTCTCGTCTTCAGCTAATTCTCTTTAAAATTTCATCCAATTCAAACGGTCCGATCGTCCGGAATAAAATTTTTAGTGTTTGTATTTGATTAGAACTCTTTTCTTAATCAAACTCTTAACCCTTTATATATCAACAAATTCGTGGCTTGGCTTTTCAAATCACTTTTTCTCAAATTTTTCAACAAGAGGACCTCTCCAAAATTACTCCCTTTCATCTACAAACCATAGCCCCAAACTTATTCAAGATTTCAACCTTAGATTAGAAGGCTTATTTGGTGTTTTCTCGAGTTTGGGCTAGAACGAGATTTGATTGTTTTTGCGAGAGGAACGTGATGGTGTGATTAGATTTTGAGGATGCAATTATGTGATGATTTATGTGATGATTTTGAGGCATGGGGTTTTACACAATATGCTCCTTAATCTCGCGAGTATTATTATTATTCTCGTTGTTTTTTTGTGATTATTGACTCATATTTGAATTGCTAAATTCATTGAAATCTGGAAATATTTGTTGGAATCTAATTTTGATTCATGTGGTATTATATTTGGTGTTGAGTATGTTGTCATGAGATTTTAATAGGGCACTGAGGTTGGACACCCGCCAATATTCCTTTTTCCAGATATGCTAAAAAAATGCATAGGCGCTGTATGGTGGTGAGGCCTGGTGACCCAGTTAATGTGTTGCTGAGAAATTATATTGATATAATTGTTTATGAGATGCGCATTTGATTTGAATATTCCTACTCGTATTGTTGCGTTTTATTCACCGCTAATATTTGTTGAGCATCTTTCCTGTCGTATTGGGTACTTCCTCATATTTTCTTTTAGGGGCAGGTTAGCGCGAATTTTGGGCACTTTGGATTTGATTGGGATGATTTATAGCGAGGCTTATTTTGGAAAGATTTTTATACAAGAGAGAAGACTTGTATTTATTTTGGTGTATAGAGGATTGGAGATTGATATTTTATTTTCGAGATAGTTAGGTTGTTGTAAATATTTTGAGAGAATTGTTGTATTAATTTGAAGATTGAGATTAGTGATTTCTCGTTTTCATTATGGGATTTTTAGATGCTCTATACCTTGTTATATTGTGGATTAGTTTAGTTTTATCGATGAGTAGCGCTCCGCTTGATCTCCCAGGACGGGTGGGGTGTTACAGAATGGTATCAGAGCTTAGGTATACGACAATCTTCGGGTCTCGGGTTTTGGGTCTGTTGCATTTTTTTGGCGCGTATTTTTGGAGATAAAATCTTTAGATGATCGTTTCGTGTTAGACATCTAGACTATATGTCAGGAATTTATTTTTGATGACGAGTTTATTTTTGGAGATTGTTGGCCAGATTTTTTAGAGTTAGGCATTTGGCGAATTTCAAGGGCGAAATTCCATTGTCAGTGGGGAAGTGTAACAACCCGCGTAATTTGGGGGTATTTTCAAAATTAAGAGGAAAAATAAATGTTGAGATAAAATTATTTTTATTGCAAAAATATGTTGGTTATTATTTTTAAAGGCGAGAATTCAAAACTATTTCAAAATCGCTATTAAAATGGAGTTTTAATTGAATTTTTATTGTATAGAAGAGTCCTCAAAATATAAAACTCTCTTAGAGTTCACAAAACATAAAACTATATAGTAAAAAAACTATTTAAAAATATTGAACGGTCCGATCAAGCTGAGATGACAACTTCCTCTCGTCTTCAGCTAATTCTCTTTAAAATTTCATCAAATTCCAACGGTCCGATCGTCCGAAATAAAATTTTTAGTGTTTGTATCTGACTAGAACTCTTTTCTTAATCAAACTCTTAATCCTTTATATATCAACAAATTCGTGACTTGGCTTTTCAAATCACTTTTTCTCAAAATTTTCAACTAGAGGACCTCTCAAAAATTACTCCCTTTCATCTACAAACCATACCCCAAACTTATTCAAGATTTCAACCTTTGATTAGAAGGCTTATTTGGTGTTTTCTCGAGTTTGGGATAGAACGAGATTTGATTATTTTCGCAAGAGGAACGTGATGGTGTGATTAGATTTTGAGGTTGAAATTATGTGATGATTTTGAGGTATGGGGTTTTACACAATATGCTCCTTAATCTCGCAAGTATTATTCTCGTTGTTTTCTTGTGATTATTGACTCATATTTGAATTGCTAAATTCATTGAAATTTGAAAATATTTGTTGGAATCTAATTTTGATTCACGTGGTATTATATTTGGTGTTGATCATGTTGTCATGAGATTTTAATAGGGCACTCAGGTTGGACACCCGCCAATATTCCTTTTTTCGAATATGCTAAAAAAATGCGTAGGCGCGGTACAGTGTTGAGGCCTGGTGACCCAGTTAATGTGTTATTGAGAAATTATATTGATATAATTGTTTATGAGATTCACATTTGATTTGAATATTCATACTCGTATTGTTACGTTTTATTCACCGCTAATATTTGTTGAGCATATTGCTTGTAGTATTGTGTGCTTCCCCATATTTTCTTTTAGTGGCAGGTTAGCGCGGATTTTGGGCGCTTTGAATTGGATTGGGATGACTTATAGCGAGGCTTATTTTGGGAATATTTTTATACAAGAGAGAAGACTTGTATTTATTTTGGTGTATAGAGCATTGCAGATTGGTATTTTATTTTCAAGATTGTTAGGTTGTTGTAAATATTTCGAGAGAATTATTGTATTAATTTGAAGATTGAGATTAGTGGTTTCTCGTTTGTATTGTGGGATTTTTAGATGCTCTATACCTTGTTATATTGTGGATTAGTTTAGTTTTATTGATGAGTAGCGCTCCGCTCGCTCTCCCCAAACGGGCGGGGTGTTACAGAATGGTATCAGAGCTTAGGTATACGATAATCATCGGGTCTTGGCTTTTGGGTCTGTTGCGTTTTTGTGGCGCGTATTTTTGGAGATAAAATCTTTAGATGATCGTTTCGTGTTAGACATCTATATTATATGCGAGAAATTTACTTTTTATGACGAGTTTATTTTTCGAGATTGTTGGCCTGATTTTTTAGAGTTAGGCATTCGGCGAATTTTGAGGGCGAAATTCCATTGTCAGTGGGGTAGAGTAACAACCCGCGTAATTTTGGGGGTATTTTTGAAATTAAGAGGAAAAATAAATTTTGAGATAAAATTATTATTATTGCTCAAATATATTGGTTATTATTTTTAAAGGCGAGAATTTGAAACTGTTTCGAAATCGAAATTAAAATGGAGTTTTAATTGAATTTTTATTGTATAGAAGAGTCCACAAAATATAAAACTCTCTTAGAGTTCACAAAACATAAAACTATATAGTAAAAAAAATATTTAAAAATATTGAACGGTCCGATCAAGCTGAAATGATAACTTCCTCTCGTCTTCAGCTAATTCTCTTTAAAATTTCATCGAATTCCAACGGTCCGATCGTCCGGAATAAAATTTTTAGTGTTTGTATCTGCTTAGAACTGTTTTGTTAATCAAACTCTTAATCCTTTATATATCAACAAATTTGTGGCTTGGCTTTTCAAATCACTTTTTCTTAAACTTTTCAACGGAAGACCACTCCACAATTACTCCCTTTCATCTACAAACCATAGCCCCAAACTTATTCAAGATTTCAACCTTAGATTAGAAGGCTTATTTAGTGCTTTCTCGAGTTTGGGCTAGAACGAGATTTGATTATTTTCGCGAGAGGAACGTGATGGTGTGATTAGATTTTGAGGATGAAATTATGTGATGATTTTGAGGTATGGGGTTTTACACAATATGCTCTTTAATCTCGCGAGTATTATTCTCGTTGTTTTCTTGTGATTATTGACTCATATTTGAATTGCTAAATTCATTGAAATCTGGAAATATTTGTTGGAATCTAATTTTGATTCATGTGGTATTATATTTGGTGTTGAGCATGTCGTCATGAGATTTTAGTAGGGTACTGAGGTTGGGCACCCACCAATATTCCTTTTTTCGGATATGCTAAAAAAATGCATAGGCGCGGTACGGCGGTGAGGCCTGGTGACCCTGCTAATGTGTTGTTGAGAAATTATATTGATATAATTGTTTATGAGATTCGCATTTGATTTGAATATTCGTACTCGTTTTGTTGTGTTTTATTCACCGCTAATATTTATTTAGCATCTTTCCTGTCGTATTGTGTACTTCCCCATATTTTCTTTTAGTGGTAGGTTAGCGCGGCTTTTGGGCGCTTTGGATTTGATTGGGATGATATATAGCGAGGCTTATTTTGGGTAGATTTTTATACAAGAGAGAAGACTTGTATTTATTTTGGTGTATAGAGCATTGGAGATTGGTATTTTATTTTCGAGATAGTTAGGTTGTTGTAAATATTTCGAGAGAAATTTTGTATTAATTTGAAGATTGAGATTAGTGGTTTCTCGTTTGTATTGTGGGATTTTTAGATGCTCTATACCTTGTTATATTGTCGATTAGTTTAGTTTTATCGATGAGTAGCGCTCCGGTCGCTCTCCCCGGACGGGCGAGGTGTTACAGGGGGCTAAGTTACGAAATGGGAAGGTGTTAGGCACCCATCCTGCCCTTTCGATCTCTTATGGGCAAGTACTATTATTTTTCTTTATATTCCCCTGAAGTGTGTGTATGTGTTTATATAATGGATATCAAAATCATTCAACTCATACCATGGACAAGATAGAGTGAGGTCATCCATAGAAATGTTCCCAAAATGACTTATATAGAAAATATTATTTGTGCGTTTATCACGATATTGGTTGTCATTAGAAAACGACGATATGAGTTGGATGAAACGCAGACAAGCATGATATATATATATATATATATATGAAAATGGGATATTTTTAGAAACTTAGGAAATTAGGGAAATCGAGAAAATTGGAAAGTTAGACTCGAGTCTCGAATTTTAATCTGAGACGCCTACATAGCATATAAAGGCATCAAAGTCCCGTAGTTCGAATTTAGCATAGAGGTGGGGTTTATCCCATAGATTCGAACGGAATTTTATTATATGTGTATGTGTCGAAAATGTGTTTTTTAGTTTTGAAAAAAGTGTAATGGATAATTCCGTTATGAATTTATAGGTATAACCCTCTTTTATTTATTTTTCGAATTTTTGTAGAAAATAAAGTATGTGCAATATACTAATAAAAGTGTAGATATTAATGTGTATGAACTAAAGTAAGAACTAAATTATGAATCTAATGTATATTATGCAAAAACAAGGAATTTAAAGAAAGAGAGAAGGAATTGGACTATCTTTGAAGCTTGATCTTTGATCTTCGATGAACTCCCTCGAGTGTTGATGAATGTTGATGAGAAAGAAGGATATTTTTCCAAATTGGGTATGAAAAGGATGGGAATGTAAGCTTGAATGGAACTTCACATGAGGAACTTCATTAATTTTGAGGGAATGTTGTTGAGATCATTGATGCTGATGGATCTCTTATGTTGGTGTCGTGTGAGTGAGGTCATGGCCTATATTGATAGGGCCAAGGGGGGTGTCGATTGACCTACCCCAGGGAGTGCCTATCGTCAGGTGATCCTTGACACTATGTCGATAGACATGGATTTAGACCTGCCAATTGGCTGTCTCGTACAGATTTTTCTGAAAAACCTATCGTAGAACACAAACAGTTGATCCGAATACTGCACGGGGCATACCATTAGAAAGGTACTTCAAATACCTTTAAGAGTTCGTTGGACTTTGGGTCAAATGTGGCTCGAAAGCGCACGTCGATATTTCAGACGGGAGATCATCGGACGAAAATGGATCGTTTGTCCGTATGGTAAGTCAGAATCACATACGTGGCAGACCGTTGGAAAGGTTAGTAGACGTACTTCGACATTCCAAAGAGTTTTTCTCAGTTTAGAAGGTTGACCTTGGTCAACCGGGTCCAGGAAGCCCCTGGGGACCTCTCAAAATAAAACGGATCGTTCGTCCATACCGTAGGTCAGAATTGCACACGGGGCAGACCATTGGAAAGTGTATTTAGTGACATTTGGAGATTCATTCAATCTCATTTGAGAATAAGAGTTTTCTTTGGTCAAACGAAGTCCGGGAGCCCCCGATGGCCTCTGAATTGATTTTTGGGGGAAAATTAATCATTCATCCGAACGGTTATGTTGTTTCGTACATGGGGTAGACCGTTGGAAAGTGTTTTTAGTGACCTTTGAAGATAAAAAGATCTTTCACTATGACAGTGAAGTTGATTGGGGTTAATTTGGGGCTAGGAAGTGCCCGGTGGCCACCGAATCAATTTTTGGTTGTAAAATGGTTCATTCGTCCGAATCATTATGCCGATTCATGCACGGGGTGGACCATTGGAAAGGGTATTCAGAGTCTTTAAAATAGATTTTGTGTTGATGATAGAGTTGACCGGAGTCAAATGGAGCCCGGGGGTTCCCGATGGCATCTAGATCGGTACTCGGAGTGCGACCTTGAGTTTCTAGTGAGATGGGGAGGTTCTAGGGACATAAGGGGAGAGTTAGTGGGTCCTAGAATGTGGTGTCTATAGATACCCTTTATGGTTGAGCTTGGAATAAGTGATAGTCGTCGAATAGATAAAAAATGATAGAGGTTGGTTCTGTGGACCTAAGGGATAAAGATGAACGATTCAGAGGGTTGAGGTCGATGCAGAGGGCCTAAGATGTTATTGGGGCAGAAAATTCTGAGAAACTAAAGGAGGTGATGAGTAGGGAGGCGACCAATTTTGTGGGTCGGGGTTAGTTTTGAGGATCTAAATCATAGCGACCAATTCTGCAAGTCGAAGCCAATTTTTAGGGCTTAAAAAAGAGATGACCAATTTTGCTAGTCAAATCCAATTATGCGGGCTTACGTAGAAGCGATCGATTTTGTGGTTCAAAGCCATATCTTTGGGCTTAAGTAGAAATGACCAGTTCTGAGGGTCGAAAATAATTTTGAGGGCTTATGATAGGGAAGACCAATTCTGCGAGTCAAAGCCAATTCTGCTGGCTTAAGATAGAGATGACCAATTCTGCGGTTCAAAGCCAATTCTCACAATACCAAATATGTCAATCTGGCACACTTGGACAAGGGGAATCTGGCACGTTTTTAAACTGTGCCAAAATTTGCCACGGATTCTTAAAATTCTGGCACAGTTTTAAACTGTGCCAAAATTTGGCACGATTTTAAAATGAGCCAAAATCGTTCTAAATTAAAAAAAATACTAAAATAAAAGACTTTTCATTCAGTTCACTCTCCCGCTCACTCTTCACCCAATTCTCCCTCCCGCTTTTCACCTAATCCTCGCTTTATATTTGAAAGAAAAAAATGATTCAGGCTCTCTCTCTATGCCGTTCAGACCTCCCCATCACCGTTCAGACCTCTTCGGTGCAACACTGGTAAAAATGATTCAGGCTCTCTCAACGCTCTCTCTCTCTACGCCGCTCGCTCTTTGCGCCGCTCTCTCTCTACGTCGTTCAAGCCTCCCCGTCGCCGTTCATACCTCTCTGGCGCAACACTGGTAAGAACAGATAGATCAAATATTTTTTGGTCAAACGATTTCTCAGAACCAAACCAAAACTCTATAATCTGAGATGTATTTTCACCAAACCAACATAATGGGTTTTGGTTTGGTTTAGGTGAATACTTAGTTTATGAAATGTAACTAACTTTGCTGTTTCATTTATACTTTGCTGAAAAGAATGTATCCTAAACACGACAGGGCCTATATATTTAATTCAAAGCCCTAGTACACTATATGTAGTTGCTTTTAATGTCCGCAATGACTTACAGATGAGGTTGTTAAAATAAGTTACGGGCTAATGAAAGACACACAATTAACTAAAAGCTACAAAGAAATGTGTGATACTTTTGTCAAATGGCTTAGAGTTCAGAAGTTTGATGCCACTGAGGACTCGTTTGGCAACTCAATTCCAAGGATTGGAATTGGAAGGCTTATTTCAAGTCCGTGGAATTAAAATTGGCCTTTTAATTCCATTTTTATGGTTTGTAATTCGATTGCCAAACGGCCCCTGAATTTCAAGTCTTCATGGAAATGGTTTCTAAGATCTCTTGTGAATGTCTTTTTATTTTTCCACATTATATCACACTTGCAACATCTCTTTTGACTTTTCTTATTCTTTTTTATCTAGGCCTTCAAGGTGGTCTGTTAAATCGTTTCTAGTCAAATAATTTACACCAAACCATTTTTGGTTAAAATCTGAGATGTATTTTGTGGATATGTTGCTCGGTGCAATTTTCAAAAAAAGTCGTCTCTTGCCAAAGAGATGTCAAATTATTAATTTTTAAAGTGGGACATTGCTTTTTCTTGGATTTTTACACACAGAATTCTCTCGAATTCATTAAATTCGAGCTATGATTTTAGATTTCAATGATCCCTCTCTCGCCTTGCTTATCTTTTGGTGGGATTTGTGACTTCTGATGTGGTTTGTTTTGGTTTAATGGTTAATTTCTTCGTTTAAAGGCTGATTGGGAGATGTGTGGTTGATTTTGTCTTTGTTTCAGTGTTCTTGGGGGGTCGGAGGATGTGTCATTGGGGTATTGTTTGTTAAGGATTGTTTTAATGCTTTTTTGAAAGATTTATTTGAGATTATTTGTTTGGCAAGGTGAGTTTGTTTATCTTTAGTTATTTCTGATTCTCATGTGATTTTTTAAGATGCGGTTTATTTTTTATTATGGGAGTTGTTTTTTATCCATTGGTGTAGAAACTTGTTCCTCTATTGGCTTGCTAATGAGACAACAAGTCTTGGTGTATTTTACTCCATATTTGCGTCTTTGATAGTTTTTTAGATTCTCGTGAAAATGTCTTTAAAGTAATTCGTGTAGGATAACAATAGTTCTAGTTCGAGCTACATGTAAATAAATTGTTTGATATTTGTTCCAACCTTGAATTCTCTATGAGTTCAGTATTAAATTGGGGTTTAGAATTTTTGATCCATTTTTTTAATAAAAGGGACATGTTATCAATTTCACACATGTGTGTGTATAATCATATATGGGTACAATAATATTAAAGAGTTTGATCCAGTGCTGGGTGGGAATTGAATGGAGGTATTGATGAGGTTTGGAGATCAAAAGGCCAGCATAGGCTACCAGTGATTTGTTTGGCTTTGTTTTACAAAGGTTCAACTCAGGCCAGTTCCATCCCATCTTAATCAAGTTACTACAGGTAACTATTATTTAGTACCCATTTATTAACCTTTTAAAATGCAATGAATTATTTATACTCAGCATTTATAGCTTGTCTTTTTCATTTTATATCTGATCATTCCTTTTAAACTTTGAAAATCACTTCATGGCTTACTTTATGAGCTTATTTAGTTAAATTGGTGGAAGGGATTTGCTGGTGGTTTGGTTTTGGAATTTTCTATTGATGTTGAATTTATTTTAAATGTCAAACCATGTTGGATTTAACGAATAAACAAATGAAACTATGTCAAAATTTTCTAAAATCAATAAACGTTCTAAATTGATTAAAAACATACCGTTAGAGGATGAAAACTCAAAACAACCTCCAAATAACCCCAAAGAGGCATGAACACCTCCCACAGGACCAATGTAACTTGTAGGAACTAACCGCGTAGTCACGGGTCTCCCGGTTTGAGAATATGACGATAATTTCAAAATATGTAGATTAACCTTGAAAACAACCCGTTTGAGGGTGAAAACCCAAAATAGACCCCTAACGGCCCCGTAAGAGGCACGAACACCTCACACAGGACCAATGTAAGTTGTACAAACTGTCAGTGTGGTTAGGGGTGGACAAAAAAAAGATCGACCCGAATGGACTGATTGGACCGAACCAGACCGAACCAAAAATTAAGGTTATTTTGAAACCGGTCCGAAAATCGGTTCACAAAAACTAAAAATCGATTAAATCGGTCCGATCCGATGTCTACTATATTAAAAGACCAATTTGGACTGGACTGGACCGATTCCCATATATATATATAATAAAAATAATGTTATTGTGTTTCTTATATATAATTTTTGAATTAATGTATATAATTTATGAATTTAATTTGGAACATTTTAAATATATAGGGACATTTTTTTATTTGGGTTAAAGAAACCCATGTAAATATCACTTGGAGTTTCGAGTATTATTTTTTTGTATATATATTTGTGAGAAAAATAGATAAAAATATTCATAAAAAGTACATATATATAAGATAGGGTCAGGACCGAATTTTACCCCGGATCGAATCGAAAAAAGCCTGGACCGAATTAGTAGGTTAACTGAATTAATCGGTCTGGTCTCGGTCCAAGAAAATTGAGGACGAATTTACGGTCCGATCCAAAAAATACGCAAAACCCTGACCGGACCGTGCCCACCCCTAAGTGTGGTCACGGGCCTCTCGGTTTGAGAATATGGGGACAATTTGAAAATATATCGATTAAGCTTAAAAACAAGACCTTAAAGGGTGAAAACCCAAACCACCTCCCAAACGGTCCCATAAGAGGCACGAACACCTCGCACGGGACCAATGTAACTTGTACGAACTGACCGCGTAGTCATGGGTCTCCCGGTTTGAGAATATGACGATAATTTGAAAATATATCTCGATTAAGCTTAAAAACAAGCCCTTAAAGGGTGAAAACCCAAACCACCTCCAAACGGCCCCGTAAGAGGCACGAACACCTCGTACGGGACCAATGTAACTTGTACAAACTGACTGCGTAGTCAGGGATCTCCCTGTTTGAGAATACGGAGATAATTTGAAAATATATCGATTAAGCTTAAAAACAAGCCCTTAAAGGGTGAAAACCCAAACCAGCCCCCTAACGGCCCTGTAAGAGTCACGATCACCTCGCACGGGACCAATGTAACTTATACGAACTGACAGCATAGTCACGGGCCTCCCGATTTGAGAATATGACGATAATTTCAAAATACGTAGATTAGGCTTGAAAACAATCCGTTTGAGGGTGAAAACCCAAACCATCCCCCAAACGGCCCCTTGAGAGGCACGAACACTTCTCACGGGACTAATGTAAGTTGTACGAACTGACAATGTAGTCACGGGTCTCCCGGTTTGACAATATGATGAGAATTTCAAAATACGTAGATTGGGCTTGAAAATAACCCGTTTGAGGTTAAAAATCCAAACCAACCCCCAAACGGCCCCATAATAGGCACAAACACATCGCACGGGACTAATGTAACTTGTACAAACTGACCACGTAGTCGCAGGTCTCCCGGTTTGAGAATATGATGATAATTTCAAAATATGTATATTAGGCTTGAAAACAAGTCGTTTGAGGATGAAAACCCAAACAGCCCCCAAACGGCCCTGTAAGAGGTACGAACACATCGCACGGGACCAATGTAACTTGTATGAACTGACAGCGTAGTCACAGGCCTCTCAGGTAGTCATAACTTGCGGAAGATTTTCAATTTTAGAATATAATAATAATTGTCACTCCTATATGTAAATTTTTAGCTTGAGTGAGCTTTTTTTTATAAATTACTTGGTTATTAGTATCGTATCTTTTTTGTATCCTATTTTTTTTACAGGATAACATTTTATCGTTAGCATTTATTCACGGGGAACGCACGGAGAACTTAATGGTTTACAACAAGGGGTTTATTCATGATTCTATTTTTTTGTGTTATGGTCGTGCAGGCTTTTGTAGTTTTATTATAAACTTTTATAGCTGTGCGGGCTTTTGTAAGTTTATTTTTTATATTTTGTGGCCGTGTGGGCTTTAAGTTATCCAGGTTTTATATTAGCAGGTTTTAGAATGTTCAAAAAATAGAGAAAACTCTACCCAATTTTTTTTTGGTCTGTGAACTACTAAAGACTTGTAATATTTTGAAGTTTGTATATATATTAGTTTATCAACAACGTGCAAGATTTGCAATTTGTGAATTTTATAGTTTTTAAAAAATTAATTTTTTTATTTTATCCAAAAATTTGGCACAGTTCAAAACCGTGCCAAAAGTGTATCAAATTTCGGCACGATTTTGAACTGTGCCAAAAGTTTATCAAAATGTGCTCAATCTGGCACAGTTCAAAACTGTGCCAAAAGTATGCCAGAAATATCAAATTCTGGCACTGTTTAAAAGTGTGCCAGAAGTGTTCCTGTTTGGTCAAATCTGGGACACTTTTAAACCGTGCCAGAAAAAAATGTCCATTTTGGAACATCTGATTCTGGCACAGTTCAAAATCGTGCCAGATTTGATCGGGCACAGTTTTAAACCGTGCTAGATTCCTATTTTTGGTGTAGTGTCTGAGGTCTTAAGTTAGGGGTCACCATTTTTGCAGGTCAAATCCATTTTTGCGGCCTTAAGTAGAATCGACCAATTTCGAAGGTCAAATCCAATTCTGCGGGCTTAATATATTCTGAGGGTCAAAGTCAATTCTGCAGGCTTAAGGAATAGTGACCAATTTTGCGGGTCAAAGACAATTTTGAGGGCTTAAGTTAGGGGTGGCCAATTCTCCAGGTCAAATCCAATTCTGCAGACTTAAGGTAAAGATAATCAATTTTACGGGTCAAAGCCAATTCTAAGGGCTTAAGTTAGGGGTGACCAATTCTACGGGTCAAAGCTAATTCTGCGGGCTTAAGTAGAAAAGACCAATTCTGCCGGTCGAAGCCAATTCTGAGGGCTTAAGATATGGGTGACAATTTCTGAGGGTCAAAGCCAAATCTGCGGGCTTAAGTAGAAGCGACCAATTCTAAAGGTCGAAGATAATTCTGTGGGCTTATGTGGAAGTGACCAATTCTATGGGCCAAATCCAATTATGCGGGTTTAAGTAGGGATGATCAATTATGTGGGTCAAAGCCCAATTCTAAAGGCTTAAGATAGGGGTGACCAATTATGAGGATCAAAGCCAATAATACGAGCTTAAGGTAAAGATGACCAATTTTGTGGGTCAAAGCCAATTCAGAGGGCTTAAGATAGGGGTGACCAATTCTGATGCTCAAAGCCAATTATTCGGGCTTAAGTTAGGGGTGACCAATTATAAGGGTCAAAGCCAATTTCGAGGGCTAATTTAGGGGAGACCAATTATGCAGGTCAAAGCCAAATCTGAGGGCTTAAGTTTCCTTTGGGAAGTTTGGGGACTCCATTGGGGATGTGTAATATTTCTCTAGGAATTTGGGGAAGAATTTGATTTTAGGTTCCACTAGGTAAGAGGGAATGATCCGAGTTTATTTTTTTAGCTGGGGAATTTTTGAAATTTTGGAGTGTCCTCTCGAGACGTTGTTGGGGAGAATTGTTTTCTGAAATTCCGCTGGGGGTGTAAAAAAATGTTTTTCTTGGTGAAAAAGGTTCTAAAATTAATTTGGTAATTTTAGGAATTATTTGGAGATTTTTTGGGATTTTCTGGTCTTTTTTTGGACTTTTTGTGGCACCCCGCCTACTTAAATACCGGGGGATCATCCCATTATTAAATTAAATCAGAATATCCAGTTGGTTCATTCTTAGCATCACTATCGCAAAATAATATCTTATGAATTCACCTAATAATTAATTAAGCTAAGTGTTAAAACTTTTCCAAATTTTATTTTAATTAAATCCATACCACCATAATGAATAAAACAGGTAACACCCCAACATAACTGAATTAAAATTCAATTAGTATAAATGTAATTGGAATAAACTCTCCGTTTAAATATCTCAATATCACCATCCAAAACAAAATGATAATAACAATATCAATATAAAACGAATACAATATCCGAAACTGAAATGAGATAACTAAATCCTGGGCGACATGCCCTACAAGAGCCAAATACTATAAAGATAGGAATAAAGAAAAGAAAAACGCGTCTAATCCAATGTTGCATCCCTAGAAACTCATCAAAATATCCATCCTCTATGTCGGGGGTCCTGATGATGGACACCTGGTAACATAGATGTAGTAGGGAAGAGAATATGCAAGTAAACAGGTCAGAGCCCGACTGTAAAAGATTTTTAAATATAGCAAGTGTTTAATATTTACAAATTAAGTCAGTATTATATTCATATTAGTTTTTCGGCTCTCATTTGAGAACATCACCCCTCATATAGAGTGAACACCTAACATACATTAAAATCTTCCTAGCAAAGTTCTCATTTACTAGTTTAATATAGGTGTTACTATGATTCTACCTTATCTCATTTCCCCGTATTTCTCACGCAATATGTATGATAATTGCACAAGTTCATTTCTCGTTAATATGAACGAAGCTTTTCAAGGCTTTAAGATTAAGTATTCACTTACTTAATCAAATCCAGATTTCATCAATCTCTCATATTTACTAAAGGTCAGACAGTAGAATAAATTATAGTGTGTGTGTTTATATATATATATATATATATATATATATATATATATATATATATATATATATATATATATATATATATATATATATATTTCATCACGACATTATATATATACTAATAAAGCACCCCCCCAGGCACAATTGCGGTGCATGCATACCCTGCTATCATGTCCTAGTGCATCACTCGCTGCATAATGGATAATTGGTTCAACGTCTCTCAAGAATAATAAATCTCAGAACACAAATATTAGAGGCGAGCATACTCCCCATCCAAAGGGGTCACGCACATACCTACACTCCCATTCGACCGTCGAAACTATCATCTACACTGATAGCACGTGTCCAAGGTCCTATGCTTCATGTACGAATCTAAATCCCCCCAAATGGATCCAATTAGGATAAGACCATGCACAACGCGAAACCTCCACCCCGATAGCAAGTAGCATAGGTATGTCATACACAAAATAAATTATAATATAGGTATTTATCCCACGTATAGGGCATACACACAACCCATAATAATTTCCTTACGTAGTATATTAATATCTCGAATACCCTATGTATTTATAGATTATAAATTTACTTGTTAAAGTAAATTTTTGAGCTTTTCTCAACACTCGAAGATTATTAAATATTTCTCATATAATTTATGTAGGTATAAGTCTACACCCTACTGGTCCATGTCATCACAATTTCCAAATTTAATCATTTCAATTGGGTTTATTCTTCGATACTCACTAATTTGATTTTAACCCCTTACACCTGTTCACTAAGATTAATTCCACCTATCAATATTTTTTCGAGTTCTACCTATCACTATGCTAACTTTCCTTAAGTCCCAAAATGTTCAATTAGTCACCATAAAATATTTGTACAAGATGGGATTTAATCAAACCTTATAACAAAATAATTTTAAAAAATCCAGGAGGAGTCGATCGATCGACATTCTTGAGTAGATCGTTCGATCTATCAGGTATGGCCACGATTCTGCATATATTTGCCTACATGTTTAACCATTTTTCATCTTTAATTCATATATTTTAAAGTCCCAAACTCCTTATAATCTATTCCATATGATATGACAATATATATATATATATAAACGATTTACAATAATCAAACAAGCCTAAATCCTCAAGAAGATTGGATTAAAACATCTTTTTCCATAATTTTTAGAAAACTAGTATATTATCATATTCTCCACGAACAAATTATAAATCCCAGATTCTCTTCATCAATTGATTCCCCATTTTGGGGCTAAATATTATATGATCATCCCAGATTAAATCTACATGTTTCTCATTTCAAGGAACAAATTCAAAAACCTTATAATTTATCTTTAAATCATGTAAATATTCAGAATTCTACAACTATCCTCATACGAACATGATACATGCTAGAATTGTAAAGATTAATCCACTTGCCTCTAATATGTAGGTCTGAACCGTTGAGGATGATAGGCTGCCCGTGGTCGTCCTCTTTCCAACCAACTTTCAGCGGCGGTGGTGGTGGTGAATGACTTTGTCCCTTGGTTTCCTAGAGGTGGCCCTTCCCATTCTAGAAAACTCTTACTCTTCTCTAATTTTCTCACTCTAAAGTTTTGGTGAAATGAACATGCATCCTTACCATCCTTAGACTTATAAATAATCATGCATTTTTGTGGTTAATGTTCACCTCCCATGGAATTTGACCATAATACCCCTCTGGGGTGTCTATTCGGCTCCAAAGTTCCCCGAGGCCCAAATCAAACCTCCAAGTAGACGTTTTTGACTAATTAAACGCTTTCGGACACTTTGGTGTAGTCAAAACGACCATTTGGATGACATAAAAATATTTTACTTTGAATTTATTTAATTTTAGTCCCGACAGGTTTCACATACGCGTCCCAACTTAATTCCCAAAATTGTCGTATTCATCACTCGCGATAATTTTTATTAAATCATGTCAAGTCATAATCATATATTACTTGTAATCATTAAGTAATATTCAACTTGTATCACATGTTACTTTACTTTTGAGTAATATTTAATCTGGATAAATATATATTACTTGTAATTATTAAGTACTATTCAACTTATATCACATATTACTTTACTCTTGAGTAATATTTAAATCCATGTTACTTTTAAATATCTCACAATTAATCCTAATTAATCCCACTTTAAAATCATTAAAAATTATGGGGTATTACATACTCCCCCCAAATAACGGAATTCCATCCCGAAATTCAAAAAAAGGCATACCTGGTTGAAATAACTCAGGGTATCTATCGCGCATAGCATCCTAGAGATCCTAAGTAGACTCATTCATATTATGGGGTGCCCAATGAACACGCACAAGCAGAACTAGCTTCGATCACAAACGATTCTCAAGGCGGTCTAAGATCGCCACTAGTCGTTCCTTGTAAAAACTATCTGGCTGCAAATCAACTTCCTCCAACGCAATATGAGTATGTGCCAACTCATCTCAGAGATACCGCCTCATGGAAGAAATATGGAATACATCATGTATACGATGTAAGTGCTCCGATAGTTCAAGTCGGTACGCAACAGGTTCGACCCTCTCAATAATAAGAAATTGTCCTACATATCTCAGAGTCAATTTCCCTTTCTTCCCAGTCCTCATGATTCCTTTCATAGTATACACGCGCAATAACACCTGGTCCCCCACATTAAACTCCTTGAAGTAGGGGTGTAAACGGGTCGGGTCTGGATCGGGTCTGGGTATATCCAGATCCGATCCGGGTATATTTTTAACGGATCGGGTCTTACCCGATTACCCGACGGGTCTCAGAAAATGGATCCAGACCCGGATCCGTTAAGGACCCGGAGACCCGATCCGAATACCCGACCCGATTATATATATATATATATATATATATATATATATATATATATATATATAAAAAAAAACTGTTTTTATATATATATATATATATATAAATAAAACTGTTTTTATATAAATATAACTTATATTTATATAAAAACAGTTTTATATAAAAACAATATAAAAACTGTTTTTATATATATATATAAGTTATATTTATATAAAAACAGTTTTATTTAAAAACTGTTTTTATATAAAATAAAACTGTTTTTATATATATATATATATATATATATATATATATATATATATAAAAACAGTTTTTTATAAAATATAAGTTATATATATATATATATATATAAAAACAGTTTTTATATAAAACTGTTTTTATATATAAATATATAACTTATATATATATATATATTTATTATATTATATATATACACATTCGGGTCGGGTCCTTATCGGATCGGAGTCATGTATATCCAGATCCGATCCATTAACTAATCGGGTAATCGGGTAATCGGGTAATCGGATAATCGGGTCTATAAAATTTGCTCAGATCCGTTAATTTAGGTCGGGTCCGGATCGGGTCCGGGTCCAGACCCGGTCCATTGACAGCCCTACCTTGAAGTACCGCTTGGCATCGGCGTAGCTCTTCTGTCTATCCTGGGCTACCCGAATGCGACTTCTGATCATTTCAATCCCGGTAGACGTGTCCTGAATCACTTTCAGCCCAAGTAACATGTTGTCCCCCACCTCCAACCAACACGTAGGAGAGCGACAAGATCTACCATATAACACCTCAAATGGGGCCATACCAATGGTGAACTGATAAGAATTATTATAGGCAAATTCCACCAGTTGAAGATACTGCTCCCAACTCCCTCCAAAATCTAGAATACACATGCCTAACATATCCTCTAGCAGTTGGTTAGTACGCTCGATCTTCCCATCCGTCTACGGGTGATAAGCCATACTCAATCACCTCAGGACCCATGGCCTCGTGAAAACTTTCTCAAAATCTGGAGAGAAAGTTCTTATCCCGATCGGACACAATATCTAGTCGAATCCCATGTAACCTCACTATCTCGGCTATAAAGAATTGCGCATACTACCCAGTCGAAAAATGAATCGAAACGACAAGAAATGAGCTACCTTAGTCAAACGATCCATAATCACCCATATGGAATCTTGACCCCTCTGAGTAGCAGGAAACCCAATGATAAAGTCCATGGAAATGCTCTCCCATTTTTACATTGGAATCTCTAGCGGCTGAAGTAACCCGACTTGTTTCTGCTGATCCACCTTCACTAACTGTCAGGTAGCACACTTAAAGACGAACTTAGCAATGTCTCTCTTTATCCCACTTCATCAATACTATCGTCGCATATCCTTGTACATCTTATCCCCACTAGGATACACTGCAAATCGAGATCCATGAAACTCTGACATCACTGTGTGTCACAAATATTCCCCTTTCGGAACAATCAGTCTACCGTTAAAATGCAAGCCTCCCTATGAACTCACTGATTAAGACTCTACTCTCTCCGCCAAAAGTTGTTGAATTTGTTCTAGACAAAATGGATCCACTGCCTGAGCCTGTACTACCGACATCACAATCTGAGGTGTAACGGTCATAACTGACATAAATGACCTAGCAACATCATCCTGATGGCCCAATTCCTTCTATTTAACCTTCCACACTGCAGCTAGTTCACCCTCAGTCCTACGAATCAACGCGTCTGCTACCACGTTATCCTTCCTTGGGTGATAGTGTATCTCAAACTAATAATCTTTCACGGATTCAAGCCATCTGCAATGTCGCATATTCAACTATCTCTGAATAAACAAATATTGTAATGACTTGTGATCCGTGAATAGGCAAAAACATTAACCCAACAAATAATGTCTCCATATTCAAAGGGAAAATACGACTGCTGCTAGCTCCAAGTGTAATGACATATTTTTATAAGTCCGTTATCAATTTATTATGTCATATACTGCTACACCGTCGAAGAGCATTCCAGAGCAATCTACATCAAGATGGATCCGAATTAATCAAGTTCTTCATCAAAAAGACTCCGCGAAGTTTACTTTGGTAAGGTTATGTTTTAAATACCTTAACATTCCACTTAGAGCTTTTGGGATATTTTTACAAAATATCTTCGAAGTGTTAGAGCGGACTTTTTCGTCAAAATTTGAGAATGAGTATTTTTTCTAAGTATTGGAGCAGACATTAAAATAATATTTTTTTGACGCAAAAGTCATTCAAACGACTTTATACTATCGTTCAAACGACATGACAGTGTTGCGCGGTGTCATTCAAACGACATACGTACTTCGTTTGCGCGAGATTGCTATCTAGTTCGAACAAGATCTAATACCAAGGCGACACATTTTTTTTATAAATACTCATTACATGGTTTTGTTTTCATCAAGAAGTCCCATCGTTTTGAAAGACAGAAAACTGCGAAATAGCATAATCCTTTTAACTTTTTCTTTTAGGGTTTAATCCCTCTGTGTTTACAATTCACAAAAATTTCATATGCTTTGGTGAATTATTTTGGTGTTCAAGAACACACTATACTATGGTTTATTCTTTGTGCTAAGAACTCTACAATCGGAGAGCTACGTGCTATTGTGGAGGGAGTCCTTATAAAGTTCACACTTGAGGACAAACCGGTTTCTTCTTCATTGCTGACCATCTGGAGTTCTTGCGGGAGATTCCAGCCAACAACGTTTCTAGTCATTGCTTTAAAGGTTGGACGAAGACACCGTGCGTTACACTTGTGGATGATTATTAGGTTGTATGTAAGTCAATTGTCTTGTGAATTCGTCAAAGTTTTATAAATAAAAGGTTTTTCCCTTCGAGGATTTTTCCTGAATATTTGTGTCATATGCTTTATTTATTTATGGGTTGACACACGCACACACATAGTTGCATGTTTGAGGGCTAATTTGATTTTGTTTAAATAGACTCTAATTAAATAAGTGTGACAAAATAGAAAGTTGCGAATTAATTTAAATCGGTATCACACACCACATTCTTACGTGTTTTTTTTCATCAAGTCGTGGGTAGGGTAGTTCTTCTCATAAGGCTTAAGCTTCCTAGAGGCATAAGATATAACCTTCTATTCCCACTGTAGCACGCCACCAAGTCCATGTAGCAATGCGTCAGTGTATACTAGGTACTCTAGTATGGGCCTGGGCAGTGTTAGTACGGGTGCTGAAGTTAATTTATCCTTCAATTCACCAAACACCAACTGACATGCATCATCCCAAACAAACTTTATGCCCCGTACGGGTTAGATTTGTTATTGGATCCGCAATCTTAAAAAATCCCCTGATAAATCGTTTGTAGTAACCAGCTAATCACAAGAAACTGAGGACTTTGGTCGTTGTTGTGGGTTCCCCCCACTCCCTCGCTGCTAATACTTTGCTAGGACCACTCCTAAACCCCTTTTAGACACTATATTCCCCAGAAACTGCACCTCCCGGAGCCAAAATCCACACTTTTCATACTTGACAAACAACTAATGCACTCATGGTGTTTGTAGGACCCTTCGCAAATGCTCGGCATGTTCCTCTTTGGTATGAGAATAAACCAGGATGTCATCTATGAAAATAATGACAAACTGATCTAAGAACTCTTTGAACACCCTATTCATTAAGTCCATAAATTCGGCACATTGGTAAACCCAAATGACATAACTAGGAACTCATAAGATCCATATCTTGTTAGAAAAGTAGTCTTTGACACATCATGCTCCCTAATTTGTAACCGGTGATATCCGGACCATAAGTTTATCTTTGAGAAGTATGCTACTCCTCTCAGCAGATCAAACAAATCATCGATGCGGGTAATGGATACTTATTTTGAATTGTGACTTTATTAAGTTCTCGATAATCCATGCACAAATGTAGGGATCCATCCTTCTTCTTCACAAATAGGACTGGGGTACCCCAAGGTGAGGTAATCCTACGAATGAAACCCTATCCCAGTAACTTCTCAATCTGATCCCTGAACTCCCTCATCTCTACAGGAGCCATACGGTAAGGTGTATGGGCTATCGATCAAATTCTCGGTGCTAAATTAATCACAAACTCAATCTCCCTACTCAGCGGTAAATCTGGTATGTCTTGAAACACATTTGTGAATTCCATAATAATAGGAATCGAATCAAGGGGAATCACAATTCCCATAGAGGTATCCTCCTCTATGCAATACAAATGAGTTGACGATCCTCTCTTGGGGTGAGGCATCGCCACTAAAATAATCTCCTGACTTGGGATAACAAATATAATGATCCTACCAAATCAATCAACCGTGGCTCTATAAGCAACTAGAAAATCCATAACAATAATAGAATCATATGCGAACATGTCTAACACAAGCATATTAGCTGGTAAAATCAGACTCCCAATCTCTATACTCACACCCTGTCATATAAATAAAATAGGCGTCCCACTACCCATCGGTGAGTCTACATAAGTAATAGTACTGTTGTCCGTGTCTAATAACCTCGTGGCCCATGCTAATTTAGTGGCTATGAAAGAATGTGAAGCCCCTGTATCAAACAAAATACGTCTCATAGCCCCAGAAATAAAAAACATACCCTCAACTGCGGGTAGTGGCAACTAAAATCCTACCTGTTGGACATTGTACACACGTCCATATTGTAACTGCCCCTGCTGTGGTGAGGCGGCGGGAGCAATGGTAGGTAAGGTTGGTACCTGTACTGGTGTTGGAAGGGCATCTGGAAACATAGGACTCGACAAATCCTAATGAGCACCCTGCTGATGGGGTATCATGCCCTTATCTGGGCAATCCTACTTCGTGCGGCCAGTCTTGCCACATGTGAAGCATCTACCGGTAAACTATCCCCCATTATGACCCTGTTGACCTCTGCCCTGGTGACCATTTCCACCTCTCCCTTAGCCCTGTCAGCCCTGGTGAATGTGTTGTTGGCCCTGGGGGCCCTATTGTCCCTGCCTATGACCTCCTTTCCCAAATCGAAAGCCTCCCGATCTAAGTCACTTAGCATAATCCCCTGGATGGAAATTCTTATCTCAGGCTCTACTGACCCTGAACTGATAATGTTCATGGGCACTACCTCCCCCATTCTTACCTTGATGAGTGGACTCAATCCCCTGCTTTCTTCTCTTAGCATGAAGGCGATGATCTTGACAATGAAGCAATGTTTCATTCAATACATCTCTGTAGGTCTGTAATGAAAGATTACCCCACAGATGTTGGGGAATCCTCCAATTAAGACCATCCATGAACATCTGAATTCTCTTCTCTTTAGTGGTCACTTCTCCTGGTACCAGATTGGTCAGCCTAGTGAATTTTTCTTCATACTCAGCAAATGATTTCCCCTCCTAGGTGAGGTCCAAAAGTTTCCTCCTCATTTCGGTCTGAACAGCTAAAGGAAAGAATTTACGATCAAACCTCACCCAGAAGTCCTGAATAGTCATCATATCCCTCTCATCTGATGTGGTAGTGGACTCCCACCACTATAGAGTTGCTCCAACCAGCTTAAATGTCATCAAGATCTGATTCTGAACCTCCGTACACTCATACATACACAGATGCCGCTGGATGTCTTTCTTCCATTGGCTAGCAATCACAACATCGAAACCCCCTTGAAATTATGGTGGGTGTGCCTTTTGGAAGGCATCCCTGACACGCTCCTAAGCAGTGGGAAATTTCGGTGCTAGTGCTGGTAGCAATGCATGTGCCGGTGGTGAGGCTTGTTGGACAACCGCTAAGGCAACATTAACTTTTTGACCAAAAATGGCAGCAACCTCTACTGCGTTTATAATACCCTAGGCTGGAACGGGCTGTGGGGCTGGTTGCGCCCCTCCGGGTGCTCATCGTGCACCTCTAGGAGTCATATGAAATGGGGGAGAAATATTTTATCAGCATTTGAAATATTTCAAAAGTAGCTGAAGTCGTAAATGCACAATTATGAATACAACAATCCTAATGATAGGGATCTACATCAAAGGACGCTAAGCAGAAAGCATAGTAAATCGTACAAGTCCTAAGAACACTAGAACTTGATGCTCTGATACCACGCGTGACAACCCATATAATTAAATACCGGGTGATCTGTCCTTTATTAAATTAAATAAGAATATCCAGTTGGTTCATTCTTAGCATCACTGCCGCAAAATAATATCTTATCAATTCCCCTAATAATTAAATAAGAAAAGTGTCAAAAAATTTCCAAATTTTATTTTAATTAATTCCATACGACCATAATGTATAAAATAGGTAACACCCCAACACAACAGAATTAAAATTCAACTAGTATAAATGTAATTGGAATAAAATCTCCAGTTGAAATATCTTAATATCACCATCCAAAACAAAATGATAATAACAGTATCAATATAAAACGAATACAATATCCGAAACTGAAATGATATAACTAAATCCTGGGCGACATGACCTACACGCAAATACTATAAATATAGGAATCAAGAAAACGATTGCGTCTAATTCAAAGTTGCATCCCCAGTATCACGTCAAAATATCCACCCTCTAACTCGGGCGTCCCTGATATTGGGCACCTGGTAATATAGATATAGTAGAGAAGATCATATGCAGGTAAATGGGTCAGAGCCCGATTGTAAAAGATTTTTAAAAATAGCAAGTGTTTAATATTTAAAAATTAAGTCAGTATTATATTCATATTAGTTTTTCGTCTCTCACTTGAGAACCTCATCCCTCATCTAGAGTGCACACCTAACATACCTTAAAATCTTCCTAGCAAAGTTCTCATTTACTAGTTTAATATAGGTGTTACTATGGTTCTATCTTATCTCATTTCCCTATATTTCTCATACAATACGTATGATAAGTACACAAGTTCATTTTTCGTTAATATGAACTAAGCTTTTCAAGGCTTTAAGATTAAGTATTCACTTACTTAATTAAATCCAGATTTCATTAATCTCTCATATCTGCTAAAGGTCAGACAGTAGAATAAATCATATTTTATATATATATATATAAGTAGAAAACTTATGTATGTCACAAGTTAAAAAGATGATGTCATCAATATAATTTTTTTTCGCACTACCTAATTTACCCCTCTATTATTTGAATTCTCCGTTTTTTCCTACACTCAATTTTATTTCGTACTCTTCCTCAAAATTCAAAAAAAAGTGTAAAAGGGTAATTGACCTTATTCTCTCACAAACCCTCTTTACACAAACCTACCCGACATTATCTCCCTTACCCCTCATTATCCAACAACATCAACAATGGGAGAGAGAGAAACCTCTTCAGCCGCAACCTCCATCGACAACAACGGACCTCTTCAGCCTCCATTAACTCTGGTAATCGATTTGTTTTGCCTGTTCTAATTGTTTTTTTTTTGCTGTTCTAACTATTTTCTTTTGCTGTTCTAATCAATTTGTTTTTTTCTAATCGTTTTGGTTGTACTTCATCATCAACGTTCGCATCGAATCGCACATACATTTGTGATTTGGATATACATCTGATCTCACATACATCAGATCTCAGATCATACATACATTTGTGATCGCATATATATCAGATCTCATATCGCACATACATTTGTGATCAAATCGCATCTTTGTGATTTGGATATTTCGACATCAGATCGCATATACATTTGTGTATCTCATTCCATTTGTGAGGTCTTTGTGCATTAGATCAACATCAGGTAATTGTGGGTTTTGAGATTGGTGTTTTTAATGTTACTGGGTTTTATATTGCTATTCTCAACCATGGTTTATATTGCTGTGAAATTATTTTTTTTATTATATCTTGAACTAAGTTGTTTTACACAATTAGGATTAAGATTTTTCCTCTATAAGTTTGTTTTTCTTTTGCTTAGACCTTATTTATTTTTCCATGGATTAAAGGGTGGCTCTTTTACAAATAGGTGTAAGATTCATTTGTTGACACAATGTGTAGGTTAGTTATATTTCCAGTTTGATTTTTACAAGATATTATTATAGTTACACAATGTATTTATTTATTTGTCATTTTTTTCCTTTCTTAGATGTCAACTGATAAAATTTAGTTATATATTACAGGTTTGACATATATATTTGTAATTTTTTGCCTAGCTCTTTTGAAGAAAAATATTTGAACTTTGGTTCTCTCTCTCGGCCAGCCCTGCCGTCCACCCACTGCCAGGCAGCAGTAAGTAGGAGCATAGCAGTGGACCTCTTCCTCTTTCTCTCAGATCGGTGTAGTACACCGTCCGTGTTAAGAAATAACAAACTCTAAATCACTAACTTTATGTCGTGTTAGCATGTTATGTTTTATGCTACACTATGGAATTCATTTCTTTGATGATGATCAAGGCCTTGAGCTGGATTTATTTTAGGTTATTTACTATATAGGATTGAGTACTAGCCAAACAATCTTTTATTTTGATGTCGTTACTTTTGAGCTCAATTGGGAGCTTGAGGAGATTGTTTTGTGGAATTTTTCACATTACATATGTTTGTGGGGATTTTTTTTATCTTTATCATATAATAAATATTAAAATTTTGTATCTCTATTGAAATAATAATGTAACCATACACAGGGTTAGACTGATATTTATTATTTAGTTTTGTTAAATAAATGAAATGAGATCTAAGAGTTACGTAGAGAAGAATACAAATAATTCAGAAATTGGATATTATATGCAGTACTTTAGACATCTTAGATCCCACCATGAACTTGGATATTATAGGAAATTATGCATGCCTCAAACAGTTTAGCATCAAAACATAACACCCCAAAAAAACAATCTATCTTTTCTTTACTTCTAAATTTCAATTTAGGTTGTGTTTCATGTAAATTTAAACATATAGTTAGCAACACCCACGTTGAATGATTACATTTTTTTTGTTATTTGGACAATGGGGTCCATTTGTTATGCGAAACATAAGGTTAAGTTCAAAGCTTTTCATATTATGAGAATGGGGTCCAAAAATGTATTTCCATCATATATTGTAGGGTTGAATTTGTCTTCATAATTAGGGAGTTTTTTTTCGATTTTAGAATGTACATGGACATATTATCTGCTCTCTCACCTTTCTCACTCATGATTTTTCTTTTTTCTTTTTTGTGCAGGTTATTTTACAACTAATCGGTAAATTTTTATGGTTTCAAAATATGTTTTTGTTCGTTTCAAAATACGTTGGACTCAGATGTTGGATACTTTGAGTTAGTTATAAAGATGTATCCACAAGGAAGGATGTCCCATCATTTTCGTGACATCCGTGTTGGTGATTATATGGTTGTAAAGGGACCCAAAGGTCGTTTCATGTATCAACCTGGTGAAGTGACAAGATTTGGAATGCTTGCAGAGGGTTCTGGAATTACTCCAATGTACTAGGTTTCCAGAGCTATATTAGAAAACCCAAAAGACAAGACCAAGGTGGATCTCATTTATGCTAATGTTACATTCGAGGATATTATTCTGAAGGAGGAAATGGATGGACTTGATACAAACTACCCAGATCAATTCAAAGTTTACTACGTACTGAACCAGCCACCTGAAGTGTGGAATGGTGGGGTTGTGTTTGTATCCAAGGAAATTGTCCAATACCATTGCCTTGCACATGCCTTTGATATTAAGGTTCTGAGGTGCGGACCACCACCAATGAACAAGGCCATGGGTGCTCACCTTGAGGCTCTATGGTATGCACTAGAGATGTTGTTCCAGTTCTAATCATTTCTCAAGTTAGCCTTTGTTTATTTAGACATAACTAGCTCTTGCATTCCCTCATTTATTTAGGGAAAAAGAGAATAATATTGGGTATGTTGTATCGTTAGTGTTCTTTTGTGGCAACTTCAATAATGTATTGGGGAAACTCTAATTTACCTCATTCGGTAAAGGAGTTTTCCTTGAGTTAGTACTAATGCTCTTGGGAACAAATATTTATGATTTTAAAAAATCAGTAAGCTTCTTTGCCATCAACATTTTATCCAATGCATGTTATTCTAATTCCCGCCACTTAAGTACTAAATACAGACTGTTATTTGAGTTTAATTGATTTAATATCTGGGTTTTAAGGATTTAATATCCAAACATTTTATTCCATTTCACAAACTTCTGTTCCTGCCTCAAAATACATTCAGGTTTATTTAATTGATTTAATATCTGGCTATCACCAAGACACTGCTAGGAGTTACAGTTATAATGTTTCGCGTGGGAACATCGCTCCAAGGTTAGAGCAACCACTTTCAAGGAATTTAAGTCGGAAGAAGCTGCTCAAAAGGCCTATGATGATCAACGAGAGGGGAAAGAGAAGAAGGAGAGGGTTGAATCTGAGACGATCAATATGCTGAGAAGCAATTGGTAGCCGAGCAGAAAAAGGGTCAGATATCCAAGTCACTACTTATTTTCTTTCTCTTTTTTCAGTAAGTAATGTTGGGATTTATGTTTATACTTTACAAACATTTTCACTTACCAATTGTGGATTTATTTGTTAATTTGATAAACTGTAACATCTCAAGTGCTATAACCGGCAGGGCCTTCGAGTTTTCATCTATAATGGCCATATGCAGCCCCTTTCATGACAAAAAATTATCCTTGGGTTGGATCCTTCTCAGGTGCTGTCATTGGGTTGTAATGCACACAAGTATGCAAAATCTTCTAGCTATAGCAAAACTCGAAAATTATAGCCTCTTCAGTGTCACCAATTTTTGCATCCGAATCAATCATTATATTATACAGAACAATATCCTCCAGCAAGTAACTGTCCGTTAATGTATCAAAATACATTCTTGCCTCTAATATTGTACCTTCCTTAGATAATCCCAGTAGAATAGAGCTGTGTACAATGGAATTTGGGAAGATTCTCCTCAATCACATTTTATTGTACACTTGAATAGCTTTCTATACATCTGTATGCTTACATAGGCCCTTAATTAGGATAAAATATGCAATTACTAAGAAAGCATCTCCTTTCGCAACTCCAGGCCTTCGTCAATGTTGCCTATCTGGCAAAGGCAACATATCAATACTGTATATGTGACGATATCTGGGTTTATACCTTTCTATGGCATTTGGTGAATAACCTTACATGTCTCACTCATCATACCAAGTAAACAGAACCCTTTAAGAAGAATATTATAAGTTACTACATTAGGCTCTACTCCGTGTTTATCCATATTATTTGTAAACTCCAAATCCTCTTCAATAGAGCCTGCTATGCATAATCCATGAATAAAAATTTTAGAACTGTATGCATCCGAAAGTAGTCCATACTTAACATCTACAAACCCCATTTACAGAACCTGACATGAGAGTATTAAACGAAACAACATGAGGAATTGAATCCTCTTTGGTCCCCAACAAAAACACCACTACTTCTTGCATAGATTGAGGTGCATCTAGCAGCCTACATTGTAGGTTGAATTTAAGGGGGGTCAACGAAGATGTCGTGCCCACTGAGTTCCTTGAACTTTGCATGTGATAGCTCACAGTGTACATACATATGTATATACTTCAACACTAATTTTCTTTGAGAACAACAATCATGAGAACTGAAAAATTCCCTAAGCCATTAAGGAAACATTACACTATTTGTATTTTCTGTTACAAATTTTATCTGTAATAATTTTTATCTCTCAATGTACACTGATTTTTGTTACAATGTACACTGATTTCTAACAGTTTTATCTGTTACAATTTTTTAACAGGCATATACCATTAGTATTAGTTAAAAACCATTACTCATTATTTCTTTTTTTAATTATACTATTTCAGACAGTTTGAAAATAAACTGTAATGCATTTTGCATGTTACTAAACTTCTTCCATAATCATTGTGTTACCCATATACATCGTGTCTAAACTTCTCATCTTGATGGATCAAGCCGGTCTAATGAGCAGGTCTGGCATATCATACTTGCCTCCTCAAACTCCCGAACAACTATCATGACATGAGTAGGTCTGATGTCATTATCTGACCATAATAATTATCCGATGAGCAGGTCTGATGGGTGTCGTGAGTGATATGTAAATTCAGTTGGCTTAAAGGTTTCGTAAATTCAGTTGTTTTTACCTTCTTTTTGCAGGTTATATATGGTGGATTAGATTAAATGTAATTGATTCTAGGTGTTATTCAATATGATCAAGGGAGATTCATAGTAGGATTTTATGGATATATAGTGTGGTCTACTAGCATCAATGCAGAACTTGAAGCATTGCAAAAAAGTAATTCAGTTGAATCTTATGCTTGAGCCACATCCAAAGTCATTTTTGGTTCCTGAGTCAGTAAGAAGTTGATCAGATATTTTTTCAGTTATTCATATAATCTTCCCATGACTGTGGCACGCATACTATTTTAGATAAATAACATAATGAGTAATAAAAAGGCAAACTTTTGATTATGCCAAAGCTTATATATGCAAGCTTTTGAATCTCCCCTGAATGTGACAAAGCTCAAATAGCTAAACTTTTTAGTCCAGAGGGAAAGGTAAAGACCAATTTATTTTACACCACACCTTTAATTTATGTTTTTGTTTTAGAGATGAATAAAATCATGTTTTTTGCACCACACCTTTAATTTATTTTAACTATCGTTTGGTTTGGTCTCTACTATAAAGATTGAGACTAACTTAACAGTTTTTATTGTGTGTGTTTGTGTTGTAGCCTTGCAGGTACTCTCCTATCTGTCACACTCGGACCCCATTTCCCCTTTCTCAAGCACTGTATTTTCCTCTTGATTGTGAGTGCGATGAGAGAATGATACTTTCCCCTATGCCTCTTTAAAGAGGGGAGAGTGTACATCGGGGGCCTATGCCTCTTGAGAGAGTGACAATTGTACATTGGGGGCCTGCATAAGACTCTCTTGAACCTCGCTTAAAAAGGGAGCAACCCTAAGGTATAGTTGTGTGCATATATCATTTGGAGTGTGGTACCAGTTTAAGTATGTGCATGTGTTTATCTATTTTAAGTACGAAACTGTTCTCTGTGTAAATATGTGCAGGCGTATATGGTCGTGAGCATGGGACGTGCATTGAACCAAGAACTACAATATCATGCATGCTCTTGGTGCTAAATCATATGCAATAATGTTTTTTTATGTTTATTTATTTTGTTGAGGTATACATTTTTTAATATTTTTTGGGTGTCGGATAGACTCTAATGTTTTGGGGTTAAATCCATGATTTAGCACAATTGTTGAGCCCCCACCCCACCTCACCCGGTAATTCAGTGAGATAGATAAGGCGTTTCTAGCAGTCTTACTAACTTTTCTTTTGGATTTAGTCCTTATGTCATGGTATTCAAGTCCTATTGCTGTAAAGAAACTACTACTAAACTTTATGTTTTATGGATTTAAAAAAATCATTGATTATACTAATAAACTAATATCGTGTGAGGTTCATCTATTAAGATTTTATATGCAGTAATTATAGATCATTTGTTATTTGTTACTAGCTAAGTAGCTATATAAGCCAGACATTGTTGCAGTTCCTAATATGCAGTAGCACCGTGGTTAATTATGCATAAATAATGTATATGGGAATTTTCATAAATAATGTTTAATTGGCGATTTTTTATATGATGTCCCGGATGGACTTTTAGTAGTGTGGGTTATTTTTTAGTCCTTAAAACAAGTGAATAGTCCTAGAAACACCAGAATTTTTGTCCAAAATTTTTAAAATAGCGTACGGGAATCCTGCATTTGGGCTCCTGCACCAGAGCTTATCTTTGATACTATAATACAAAACTTTTATGATTTGATTACGATTGATACTTTGAAAAATTATCATCATGCCTTCAGGCACGAGCATATCCTAGTATATATATATATATATATATATATATATATATATATATATATATATATATATATATATAACATCACAAAATTATATATATACAAATAAAGCACCCCCCCCCCCAGGCACAACTGCGGTGCATGCATACTCTGCTATCATGTCTTAGTGGATCACTCGCTGCATAACGGGCAATTGGTTCAACGTCTCTCACGAACCATAAATCTCATAACATAAATATTGGAGGCGAGCATACTCCCCAGCCAAAGGGGTCACGCACATACCTACACTCCCATTTGACCGTCGAAACTATCATCCACACTGATAGCACTTGTTCAAGGTCCTATGCTCCGTTTATGAATCTAAATCCCCCCAAATGGGTCCAATCAAGATAAGACCATGCACAATGCGAAACCTCCACCCTGATAGCAAGTAGTGTAGGTATGTCATACACAAAATAAATTATAATATAGGTATTTATCCCACGTATATATATATAGGGCATTCGCATAACCCATAACAATTACCTTACGTAGTATATTTATATCTCGAATATCCTACGTATTTATAGATTATAATTTTACTTCTTAAAGTATATTCTCGCGCTTTTCTCAACACTCGAAGATTATCAAATATTTCTCATATAATTTCATTAGGTACAAGTGTACACCCTACTGGTCCATGTCATCACAATTTCCAAATTTAATCATTTCAATTGGGTTTATTCTTCAATACTCACAAATTCAATTTTAACCCCTTATTCCCATTCCCTCGGATTAATCCCACCTATCAATATTTTTTTGGGTTCTACCTATCACTCTACTTACTTTCCTTAAGTCCCAAAATGTTCAATTAGTCACCACAAAATATTTATACAAGATAGGATTTAATCAGATCATATAACAAAATAATTTTCAAAAATCCAGGAGGAGTCGATCGATCGAAGGGAAGGGCGATCGATCGGTCCATCAGGTATGTGGCCACGATTCTGCATATATTTGCCTACGGGTTTAACCATTTTTCATTCTCAATTCATATATTTTAAAGTACCAAACTCCTTATAATCTTTTCCATATGATATGACAATATATATATAAACGATTTACAATAATCAAACAAACCTAAATCCTCAAAAAGATTGTATTAAAACATCTTTTTCCATAATTTTTAAAAAAACTAATATATTATCATATTATCCCAGAACAAACTATAAAACCCAGATTCTCTTCATCAATCGATTCCCCATTTCGAGGCTAATATTATATGATCATCCAACATTAAATCTACATGTTTCTCATTTCAAGGGACAAATTCAAAAACCCCATGGTTTATCTTTAAATCATGTAAATAATCAAAATTCTACAACTACCCTAATATGAACATGATACATGCTAGAATTGTAAAGATTAATCCACTTGCCTCGAATATATAGGTCTGAACCTTTGAGGATGATAGGTTACTGGTGGTCCTCCTATTTCCATCCGACTTCCGACGGTGGTGGTGGTGGTGGTGGATGGCCTTGCCCCTTGGTTTCCTAGAGGTGGCCCTTCCCTTTCCAGAAAACTCTAACTCTTTTCTAATTCTCTCACTCTAAAGTTTGGTGCAATGAACATTCATCCCTACCAACCTTAGACTTATAAATAATCGTTCATTTTCTTGGTTACTATTCACCTCCCATGTAATTTGACCACAATACCCCTTCGGGGTGTCTATTCTGCTCCAAAGTATCCCGAGACCTAAATCAAATCTCCAAGTAGACATTTTTTACTATTTAAATGCTTCCGGACAATTTGCTCCCATCAAAACAACCATTTGGATGACATAAAAATATTTTACTTTGAAGTCATTTAATTTTAGTCATGACACGTTTCACACGCGCATCCCGACTTAATTCCTGAAATTAACGTATTCATCACTCGCGAATATTTTTATTAAATCATGTAAAGTCATAATCATATATTACTTGTAATCATTAAGTAATATTCAACTTGTATCGCATATTACTTGACTCTTGAGTAATATTTAAATCCGGATAATCATATATTACTTGTAATCTTTAAGTAATATTCAACTTATATCACATATTACTTTACTCTCGAGTAATATTTAAATCCGGATTAATTTTAATTATCTCACAATTAATCCTATTTAATCCCATTTTTAAATCATTAAAAATTACGGGGTGTTACATTTTTGTACGAAACTTTAAAGGGGATGCCTATCGGCATAAATGGAGGGGTGCCAAACGGCAGTGGCACGGTCTTTTGGGGTACCTCGAGCAGGTGGAGGGTCACTGTCGATTGGTGGGTGGAATGGAGATGCCGATCGGCAAGCCCCTTAGCCTCATATAAGAAGGGGGAGGGTTCTTATCATTTTTCACAACTTTTTAACTTCCCTTCTTCTGTAATTAACTTCTACAAATCGTTCTAACGTCCGAAATGGTCGATTTCTCAAGCAACGTTGCTCACATGGCATGGCTTAATTCCAAAGATTGATCAGCGTTGGAGTGGAGGGCTAGGGTGCCCCTTGCACTGGGCAGCAAAAACTCATTCGACTCATTCGAGCTGGTGGTAGATGATCGGACTCTTCTGTGTGAGCCTTCGCGTCATCCTTCTTCTAGGGTGGTGAACCTTGGCGGCTATCTAAGTATTGAATGACCTTTGGGATTCTTTTCCTTTTTTCTTGACGAGATTGCTTTATTTCTTGAATTTGAAAATGGTTTTCTTTGTTTCTTCGATAGTCTATACATGCCCGAGGGATGACGGGTCTTAGGGATGTTTGGGAGAACCTTCCACCTATGGTGCGCTGGATGGTGTCATCAGTTGGCTTCGGGAGGCTGGCATTTGTTCTGGAGGAGACGCGTCGTTCCACTGTTATTCTGTGTGCTCTGGGAGAGAGGTGGTGGGACAGTACCCACACCCTCCATTTTGGCTTTGGGGAGATGAAGGTGACTCCTATTGATGTGAAGCAGCTGTTGGGGATGGACTGTGATGGTTTGCAGATTGAGGTGGATTGGACACTGAGGGTGACACCGGAGGCAGTGACAGCGGCATTAGGTGATGTGGAGAGGGTGGTTTCTGGGGACTCTCTTCGTCTGTCTCTTCTGAGAGAGTTGTTGTTGAGGAGGAGGTTCGATGAGAGAAATGGGCAACAGGTGCGTCAGATGGACCACTTGTTTATTCTATTGGTGTTGGGAGGTTTTCTGGTGGCGACGAGTGGTGACGTCGTCCACTTGTAGTTTTTGCCATTTTTGGGGGTGTTTTTGAACATCCGTATTTATGATTGGGGGAGCCTGACTTTGGCGACCCTTTATTATTCCCTTGATGCATTCATCCAGTGCTGCCGGATGACTTTTACTGGATCCACGTATCTTCTAGAGGTATTCTTTAATTTTTTCATTTTCCTTTCTGCATTCGCATTTTCCTTCATGCTCTTTTTCTTGATTTCATAAATGTTGTCCTTTGCAGACGTGATTTTATGAGGTGATTGGGTTATACACCGAGTTGAAATCTTTGAAGGATGACTCTTTTGGGGACTTTTGTCGGGTGTACCAGTGGCAAAATTCCAACCGATAGTCGAAGAAGTCTCTCTCTCTCTGAAGATAGTGCACCAAGTCTTGAATGGCCTGAAGAGAGAGCGGGTAAACCTTCTTTTATCTTGAGACTATCCTTTCCTTTAATAATCTTTTATTTCTCTTATACTCTTGCTGGGGATTTATAGGTGACCTTTTATCCCTGGGGGTGGCCATTTAGAACACTGGGATAATTGGGGGACATGCGCAGATGCGGCATTTGCTGGCGCATGAGTTTGGATATTCTTGGTACCTCAGGGAGAGGGTAGTCCGACAAATCGTGGAAGATGAGGTTGCGGTGCCACTGACGAATCCCCCTATGTTCATGAGGCAAGTGTAGCAGATGTCAGAGGATGACTGGATGGCACCAATGATTAGTGAGCTCTACTCGTTGTATCCGACACAATGGTGATGTATGACTACATGGATTTCGTGTCGAGCTGGCCGATCCCAACTTGCATATATGACGTGATGCCTCTCCCTCAGGCGGGATCGAGTCAAAAGGTGGGGTCTTCCTCCCATAGTGCAGGTGGTACGTCCTCATCAGTGATGGCAGCGATGCCAGAGGCTTATTTTGTCTGGCTTCACTCTCTTAGTTACAACATTCGGCGAGCTGATGGAGTATCGTTCCAACGTGATGGACCCTAAGGATTTGGGACTGATAGAGGAGGTCCTTCGACCTGAGGTATACTTTATGTTTCTTTTTCTTTTGATTTCCTGATTCCTTTCTTTACCTCTGACTGATTTGCTCTTTTCTATCTTACTTTGCAGTACACCCGGGTCTCCAACACTTGGCTGAAGGACAACAGGGACTGAATATCTTCGACGACTGCCCATATTCATGAGGTGGTTTTGGTCCCTTCTTACTTGGTGTCGTATGCCTCATTCGGGTAAGGGTCGAGCTCTAAAAGTGGTTGCACATCATCTCACCGCATGGGGGAAAAGGGTGTGTCATAGGGATTGAGGATCTTAGAGAGAGAGAGAGAGAGAGAGAGAGAGAGAGAGAGAGAGAGAGAGAGAGAGAAAGAAATAAAGAGAGAGAGAGGGAGAGAAAGAAGAGAGAGGAAGAGAGGGAGATAGAGAGAAAGTTAGGTGAGAAAGATGGAAAAAAATTGGGTTCGGGCTGAGTCCTGTTGTTTTTCCATTTTCCTGAAAGATATCAATATAACACAAAAAAAATATGCAAATGAAAATGAAGTTTTTATTAATTTATATTTAAGTGATTAATGCATATGCTCTTTTTACTTTGCTGTTGAGACCGTAAAAAGAGTTTTAAATTGATTTGAGAAGGCTTTTTAAGATAGGATAAGTAAAAGCATAGGGAAAGTCAGAATTCCCTTAAGATAAAAATTATTTTTATTAGTTTTTTTTATTTTGACAAGAGCGAAAAAAAGGGATTTCCCAAAAATAGGTGGTTATGGATCGGCACGACCCCTGTCCTGCCTAGCGGCATATCAATCCAGTCCAATCAACCCAAGTCTTTGATTGCACTTTTTTCAATTTTCTTGTACTTGGTGGGGCAAGTTTTCCTCCGATTTTTACAGGGTTTCTTGTCTTTGCTTGAGATTTTTCAAGTATAATTAGGGGTGTGGACGGGGCTTTTCTCCTCACACTTCCATTTCCTTTCTTTCTCACATTCTTACTTGCTTATTATTTTTTATTTTGCAAGCTAGCTCTCCCTGGCAGCATTGAGTTCTCTAACTACCTCAAAGCCTTGGAGGCTATGTGTTCTTACAATGTTGATTATGATGCTTTCCACATGCGGCGAGTCTCTCAGCCCATTGAGCGAAACATGCTGATGGTGGCAATCGAGTTTTGGTATCCCGAGGATCATGTCTTTCGCTTTAGGTTGGATGAAATTTGTCCTACCTACGAGAAATTTTCTGCCATGCTGGGGATAAATCCCAATGTTGTTGCGACTTTGCCTAAGGTTTCCCATTTTCCAAGGGAATTATTTACTGGACTTATCCATATCTCGCCTTCAGCAGCCAGGCCGCTAGTTACGAGAGGAATGATTTCTCTTTCGAGGGTGCTGCTGTTCATGGATTCACAGGATGTGGGTGATGCTGGCTATGCTGGGGACGTTATTCTGGGCCTGGTTTCAAAAGTGTTGTTGGTGATTGGGAAGTACTGGTGGATCCCGAACTTGCAGCTATTATTTCTTGGATGTCGTACTGTCACACTTTGAATGGTTTAGATGCCTAGCGAGAAGGTCATTTCGACTTTCTGAGAGGGAGCCCTATGATGTTGTTTATGTGGTTGTCCATGAGATTCCTTATGGTGGTCCCACCTGAGTATCCTTTATTGGTGGTTCCAAACTTCTTCTCGTGCTATTTCATTAACGTAGGCTTGGAAATTAAGAGTTGGGGGAACTGGTTTTAGATCACGGGGCTATAGGTTTGCACTAGTTTGTGCCTTGGTGGGGGAGTAATTTCCCATTATGTAGCTCGGGAGTACTAGTGTTTTCGGTTAATTGGCCTCAGGCATACCTCTTTCTACATTCCTTGGCGGCTTTTGTGCTAATATAGTCGGGAGAAAATCGTGCCACCGTGGACACTGGATTTCTTTCCCGTGGAGGATATGACAGAGCATATGTGCATGCATCTTAGATCTTAGTGGGAGAATTGTCCTCCGTCAACCTGTCCTTCTCAGTCTATTGGGCTGGTCTGACATGTCTCAAGGGACAATATGAAATGGCTATGGAGAAGAGAGGTCACAAAGATGTTGGCTATAGAGACTGGGCAAATGTGGTTTGCTATTTTCTACACCAGGGAGGGAGTTGTTGTGGTTTTTCCCGAAGCTGATCCGGGATTATCGCTCAATGGAGCGTCAGTGGCATTCCCTCTAGGCAGGGGAGGTTTGGGGACCCCCGGATATGGCTGATGGAGGCAGTTCTTCTCGCAGTTGTGGGTAAAATTTATGAATCTTTTGTATGGTGTTTGGTTCTGTTTGTGGTTATTTTTGTTGTACTGTGTGAGAATTTTAGAATTATTGGGGCTTAGTTTTATCTTATTTTTTAGGAAGGTAGGTGTAGGTTGGCAAGGAAGTCGTTTGATTCCTTATGCTGATGTAATTGTACCAAAATTTTGAATAACGAAATAAAGAAGTTTTTTATTATCTAGTTGTGCCTCTTAATGACTTCTGCATATTGAATTATCTATCCCAATCGCTAAGGCATACATAATCCTTTTGTTCATATATATGTTAAAATGAATTATCGTTCTTGGGGATAAGAAAATAGTATCATTTTATGAAAAAGAAGGGGGTCGTGCTCATGTAAATGGATGAGCAGCCTACGTAACTCTGAGGGTTTTGAAAAATATTTTTAGAGGATCAGGCCCCACGTAGTTCTGATTAGGGGAAATGAAGATTGAGTTTTTTTTAGAATAGAAGGGAGACGAGAAGAATCGTAGTGCACTGAGATTTTGAACTAGGGGTAGAATTTCTTGAGATAGTCCAGATTAACTGGATGCACTATTTTTTCTCCATGGTCGGTGACCATAGCAGCGCCGCCTGATAGGATCTTCTTCACGATGTATGGTCTGCTCCAATTGGGCTTGAATTTCTCTTTGGGGACCCAGATGGGCTCTACTATTTCTTTGAGGGCTAAGTCCCCTTCTCGGACACCGCGAGCCTTGACTCTCTTTTTGAGTGATTGCGTTATACAACGATGGTATCCTTATATGTGATATAGAGCTTCCAGTCTTCTTTTATCCAAGAGGGATAGCTCGTCAAGACGGATTTGGTGTCAGTTTTCCTCGCTGACCTTGCTTTCTATCATGACGCGTAGTGAAGGGATTTTTAACTCTATGGGTAGGACTACTTCCATGTAGTATACTAGAGAGTAAGGGGTAGCCCCAGTAGAGGTTTGAGATAGCCCCAGAGGGCATAAGGGATCCCGTCGGCCCAATCTCGACAACTTTCGGTCATTTTACTGATGATGGTTTTGAGGTTCTTATTAGCTGCTTCGATGGATCCGTTGGTTTGAGGTCGGTATGGAGAAGATTTGTGTCTTTAAATCCCATACTTGTCGACCATCTCTATAACTTCTGCCTCAAAATGAGGCCCATTATCAGATACCAGCTCGTACGGGACCCCATATCGGTAGATGATGTTCTTTTTAATGAACTTATCCACTTTTTTGGCATTCAGAACTATGTATGACTCGGCTTCGACCCATTTGGTGAAGTAGTCAATGGCATCTAGGATTAACTCATGCCCGTTGGATGATTTTGATGTAACTTTCCCTATGATGTCAAAGCCCCATATGGAGAACGGCTAGGGAGAAGTCATGTTGTATAATTCTTGCGGAGGCAAATGTTGCAGGTTTAAAAGTTGTTGGCATTTAAGGCATCTTCAAACGTAGGTTGTGCAATCTTGAACCATGGTATTCCAGTAGTAACCCCATCGGATGATCTTCTTAGTGAGCATATGGTCATTCATGTGGGGTCAAAATTCCCCGTTGTGGATTTTTTATATCATTTCTTTAATGTCAGCCCTTGCGATGCAGTGCAAATGGGTTCCATCGAAGTTTCTTATAAACAATGCTTTATCACAGACAATGTACTGGGCAGAGAGTTTGCGAAGAGTTGTTTGGTCTTTCTTATCAGATCCTTAGCGATACCTACTATATTTTAGGAGGCGCCAAATATCATAGTACCAGTAGTCGGCTATCTCGGGATCATCCTCCATGCCAAGCTTAATGTGATAGCAGTGGCTTGGTTTGTCTTAGTTTTGGATAATGAAAGGGTCCATGGTTATTTATTTGAGAATGTCAATCATAGAGGCTACGGCAACAAGGGTGTCGGCTAGGTTATTCTTTGCTCGGGGCAGGTAGTGGAAAGTGATTTCTTGGAATTAGGAAGCTAGCGCTTCTAGGTGGGCATGGAAAGGTAAGAGTTTCTTGTACTTGACTTTATATTTTTTAAGCACTTAACCAATGATGAGTGTTGAATCCTCGTAGACATCAAGGTATCGAATTCCTTTCTTGAGGGAAACTTTTAGGCCTACTGTGCACGCCTCATATTCATTCATGTTTTTGGTGGAGGGAAAATCCAATTTGATGTCAATGGGAGTGTGAGAGCCATCAGGGGCAATTAGGAGGATCCCAATGCCATACCCTTTTTTCTTGGAAGCATCGTCAAAGAACATTTTCCATCGAATGTCTTCTTGGGAGGCACAAAGGATATTCTCATCCAGGAACTTAGAAACGTAGACATCAGCCTCTTCCATAGAGCAGTCAGCAAGGTAATCAAAAATGGCTCTTCTTTTCATGGCTTTCTGTGTGATATAGGTAATATCAAATTCGGCTAGAAGTATCAACCAATGTGCCATTCGGCTGGATAGGGTAAGAATCTCGAGTAGGTACTTGATGGGATCTATTTGGGATACAAGCTTAATGGGGAAGGCGAGCATGTGGTGCTGTAACTATCGAACATCGACATAATTGTGGACAAACATTGTGGGCTACCTACCATAGGGCTACCTACCATAGGGCTGCCACAACCATTCTTCACGATCTGATAAAGCAGATCCTGCTAAACTAATGAAGAATGGTTGTGGCAGCCCTATGGTAGGTAGCCCCTGCGTTTTTTAGACCAAATGGCATGACATTATAGCAAAAGGCTCCTCAAGGGGTGATGAATGCGATTTTCTCTTGGTGATATGGGTGCATCTTGATCTGATTATATCCGATAAACCCATCAATGAATGACTTGAGAGCATGATTGGCCGTATTGTCCACAATTATGTCGATGTTGGATAGTGGGTAATCATCCTTTGGAGAGTCCTTGTTCAAGCATCGATAGTCGATGTACATGCAAACCTTTCCTCCTGATTTCGGCACGGGTACGATATTGGCTAGCCATGTGGGATATTCGATCACATTAATGAATCCCAAGTTCAGTTGCTTGACTACTTCTTCTTTAACTTTGAGTGACCATTCACTATGGAGCTTTCAAAGTTTTTATTTGATCGATTTTCATTTCGAGAAAGTTAGAATCTCATGCTGGGCTATCTCAGGGCCAATGTCGGGCATATCATCGTATGACCATGCAAAGACATCCACGAATTCCTTTATTAGTTCTTCGAGTTGTTCGTACTCATGCTCATTAAGGGTTTCCCCTATCTTAATCTCGCGCATTTGGCTACTAGAATCGAGATTAATAACAACAGTTTCATCTTCATTAACTTGAACACGATTACGTTGTTTGTTATTAACCTTATTTAGATCAATTGAGAATTATTCATTTGCAACATCATCAACATCAAGAGTTTGATTAGAATCAAGACAATTAATGTAAGGCACGGTAAGATGCTCTAAATCTTCATTTATTTCATTGATAGGAAAAACAGCATTGAGAACCTCATCAAAAGAGGTCTTAATATCATCATGGTGAGGGGAAACAACTAAAGGGTAAATGGGGTAAACAACGGGGTTAGGTTGAACATTAGCAGGTGTTACAGATGCAGCATACCGGTTGAGAAGAGGGGCATCAACATCTTTAATGAGTCGAGATGTATTCGATGATGTATCCCCTGAGTGGATCATGCAGAATGTTAACCCTAGTGTCTATAAATAGAAAGAATCCTCGAAGTCATTACCCTCAGAATGCACGGTATCAGCTATGGTCTCTTCAGTGAGTTGTTGTACATGATGCTGGGAACTCTCGACCCATGGGTAGCTGTCTCGAAAGAAGATATCCAATACTTCTTTCATCCTCTTGTATACATGGTCATACCAAGGTTCAAGGAAGTCGCAAAGGGAAAATTTTCACCTTCTCTTGATGAATCTTCCATTTAGGGAATCTCTCGAGACAGTTCTGGCGCATTCTAACCACCTCTTCAGTCAAGGTTGATCGATAAATATGAGTTCTTCTTCTGATGTTGATAGGCCAATCCATAGGGAGGAAAGGCCCCCTTTAACATACGGGGTTCAATTATCCCTTCCTCTCTTTGCCTTAGCCCCAGTCCGGGCATGAAGTGCATGTTCTTAAACATCTTGATTATATTGATGTTTCAATGGGGGTCATATAACCCTGTCTTTAAATTCATCTCCTGCTAGGAGTAGGAGTCGTTCAACATGGAGTCCTGATGGCAGCACATCGTTCACCTTGTGTTGTATCTCAAGTACCTGATTACTGGTGCTTGCATTCTCGGTGTTGTCACTATTTCCAAAGATAGTGATAACTTGTCCATTGGCAAATAACTTTAATTTCTGATGGAGGGAAGTAGAAACCCTTTTATGCTATGGAGCCACGGTCGTCCGAGCAGCAGATTGAAAAAGACTGGGATGTCGATGACTTGGAATTCAACAATGGGGTTTATAAGGCCAGCCCCTATTACAAGCCTGATAGATCCCATTACTTCTAGGTGGGTATTGTCATAGTCACGTACGACTGCAGAGGTTGGAGCGAGGTCGCTTACTTTCAATCTCATATAATTTAGAGTTCTTAACGGGCAAACGTTCAGAGCTGATTCGTTATTGGGGTGAGAGAGGGGGATGGTTTTTCCCATGACTTCAATAGAGATACTAAGAGCATGATTTTGGTTGGGACCAGTCTTGGGGATTTCTTCTTCAGAAAAGGAGAGGATTCAAGTATAGGTTAAGGATCCGACTAGCGTGGTTGAGGGAGGAATTATGGGTCATGTGAGTAGCTTGATTAGGGCATTTTGGTGCAGTTGGGAAGACATAAAAAGCCCCCATAAAGTGATGTCGTCTTGGGTTTTCTACAATTGATCGAGTACCTTGCTTTCCTCGAGGGTCATTTATGGCATGGGGATATCCTCAATACCCTTCCCTTTATTGATTGTTAATGGTTGTAGGCTTGGGATTTGGTAATGTCTTATTGACCTGGTCATATGGTTTACAAAAAAAGGGAAAAATAGAAATCCTTTTTCTTCATCGATATCGGGTTGTTCAACCACCTTATCAATTTCTCCTAGCAGCTCCTCGAATGATATCATCCCATATATGTTGGCTATTAAACTAGGCTTTTCTGAATCTTTCTCTTCATTTGAATATTTGAAATAGTCCCCCCATCCGGTGGCAACGATATTGTCTTTCCATGCAAAATCAATGCACTCCACTACTTCCACAGTCTCTTCATATAATTCCTCCCATTCGTAAGGGAAATGCAAAACTGAAGGGACCGAGCGTCCTTATAATTTTAAAGCATCGAGTAGCTTGGATACATTACAAATATCACCAGTCTGTTGAAATAAATATGTCATGATGTAAACCATGTCATCTAGACTGACTTCGTCGGTTGGCACCACCCAGTTGTCTGACTCTCGAGCCCATTTTTTAGCTTCTAAGAATAACGTACTGAATATCTAACAGTCGATGGTCATTTGAGAGGGCAATTTCATCCAGAAGTCTAAGAGTTGTTCAGCACTTCTGACAGTTCCATATCTTTACCTCCAGAATGAGTGCAGACAGCGATGCGTGCTCTGGTGAGGAGGGATAAAGCTTGATCGTCAAAGCTAGTAAGGTGTAAGAGGAAATATGGGCATGTTTGGAGAGGTTTAGGAGAGTATATGGGTATGACTGGTGATTTAGTCGGCATTATTTGGGTTGATGGGTTAAATTATGAGTCTTCTTCTAGGAAGATGGTATTTGCATGATTCGAGAGTGGATTATGGGTAGTGTTTGGTTTGGGGTTAGCTAATGGGGTAATGACATCCCGGTCAATTAAGCCTTGGATCACATTTCGAATATGGAAACATTGGTCGGTGGTATGGCCAGCAATTTGATGCAAGTCATAATCAGCATCTAGTTTGAAATTCTTCGAAAGTGGGTTTGGTAATGGACGGGGGTCCAAGGGTTTGATAAGGTTTTGGCTCAGGAGGGCTTGGTAGACTTTGGATAGCGGAGCATAAAGCTCAGTATATTCCTTTTGTACTAGGTTTGGACGATTTTCTGGTGCCTATGAAGCGGCAAGATGAGAGATGTTGTTGATGGTAAAAGCCGTGGTACTAGAAGGTTTTTTAAATTTTCTAAGAGCAAATTGTCCAGAGATTTTATTCAGTTCAACTTCTGTCTTGGTAAGACTTTCTTCGATCTCTACTCCTCCTTATCAGAGGGCATGGAAGTGAGGGTAATACTATCCTTCCACTGTTGCTCGGATATGGGGTAGGAAATTCTTCTTTATGATACTGACATGTTCTTCTTCGGAAGGCCGATTGGTCATGGTAGTTGTTGATGTAAAAAACTAGATTATATCTAATTAATCAATCACAGATAAAAATGAATAAATAAGACAAAGGATTTTTAAAGTGGTTCAGCCTTATGAAAATGGCCTACGTCCACTGTTTTGTATTTCTGACTGTTTGCCTTGAATCTCGATAATGGGTTTTCCAAGAGATCCAAAGTCCCCTTCTTATGAGGAGGTTACAATGTATTTATAGCCTTGAGGCTGTACATATGAAAGGATAATGCTCTATTATCTAGTAGATATATACATCTATACGATAATAATGCACATTTAATGTGTACTTGCCATTTGGTTTTCTTGATTTGGATGCTCTGCACGCTAAGTAGCTCGGACCGTTTAAGTTTCTCGGTATGCTAAAGTTACTCGGAGCGCCTGAGTAGCTCGGTGGCAGTATGATGTTCGTTGAAAGTATTTGTATTTGCCACGTAGGTTGACACGTGTCTTCATGTGATTGGTCCACATCGGCAGACTAAATTTGGTATCAACAGAAGCCCCCAATGTTTCACAGTTGAGGTTGAAGGAGAGTGTGGAACAATTTGCTTGAAAACGGCATGGATTACTGGTCTTCATGAATTTTAGGAAGATTTTCATTGTGTATGATTCCTTTTTGAGCGCATAATATCAAGCTTCATAAATATTATGAATTTTCACGATCACTTTGATATTTATGCATTTTTCTTCTTTTAGCCGCTGGAAACTCAAACGTCTTCCCTCGTAATCATTATTTTTCTCTATTCCCGAGGTAAAGTATTTAAGTGCGACAGAAATCCTATCGTCTTTCACTTTTCAAATCTGTATCTCTAAACTCTTTATTTTTTCTCTATCTTGTGCCTTCATTCTTTCCATCGTCCATTGGCAACTGATCTCTCTATCTTCTGTAAGATTTTCTTCCCTCTTATTTATTTACCTTATTCACTATGGTTTATCTTGTTGAATCGTTGGATAAATTTCGATCTAAATTTTCAATCCCTTAATGGGTTATTTTGGAATAACTTTCTTGTCCTTCTGATTTATTTTCTTTGGAGGAGGGACATTGTTCCCAAGTTTTTTTGTAGCTCAGTGTGGCTTTTCTTTCCCGCCAAACCCCCTGTGTTTGGAGTTTTGCCAATATTTCGATATTGTACATGCAAGAGTAGATCCAAATACATGGAGGGTAGTTAATGGCGTATATAGGTTTAATCAACTTCATGGAACTCGTTTTGGAATTCCAAAAATTATGTAATGTTATAGATGGGTTACCAGCGACACTACTTTCTATTTAAAAACTAGGTTTTCGAATAAAGCTTTAGTTGTCAATCTTCCCGATGCCAATAGGGACTATTTTGATCATGGGGTTGTGATGAAAAATTGGTAATACCCTCTATTAAATGGAAATGATGTGTACTAAGGTCCCAGGTGTCCACCTTATGGCAATGGGCTATGTTATTTTTATTTTTGAAATCTTGTTTTCTTTGTATTTGATGAAATGCATCATTGACATTAATTTTGTTCGTTATAGTTGACAGTAAAAGGAAGCCTCCAAAAGAGACTGCTGTTAATATAAAACATTTAAAACTTATCTAGGGCTTACATCAATCAGTTGCTGGGGAGCACATTAGATCTGCTTCTTATTTGTTGCGTTATAGGAGCTCCACTTCATCTTTCATTGCTCGTCTTGTGGTGGTTGATCTTGACCGGATACCAACCTCTGAAACCAGTGTGGAAGGTTCTTCTGGCTTAAGTACTCCTATTACTGATCTAATGAAGAAGAGAAAAGCTCCCGTATTTTTTGACAAATCTGCCTTTGCCACTGAAGAGGCAAAGGAAAACAAATAAGATGTCCCAGATGAGGGGACAAAGAATATAGATGTACCCCCTTCTACTGCTACTAAGGAAACTGGCAAGAATCCCCCTGTGCCTCCAAAAGAGACAGCACCTTCGAGTGAAAATGTTATCATTTCACAAATTAAGACAGTACATTTAATTGAGAGTGTACTTTGGCTGCTCAACACATTATGTCATTAAGTATCTGTTGATGTAAAAAACTAGATCGCTCTAATTATTCAATCACAGATAAATAAAATGAGACAAAGATTTTTAAAGTGGTTCAGCCTTATAAGAATGGCCTACGTCCACTGTTATGTTATTGCTGAGTGTTTGGGAATTCTTGATTACAAGTTCTATCAAGAAATTCCCCTCCCTTTGAATGAGGGTGATACAAGGTATTTATAGCCATTAGGCTGTACATGAATGGGTCGATACATTAAATGAGAATACATATGAAAGGGTAATACATTTAATGCAGCGTGTGCGTCAAGATGATGAACATTCAATGAATAGTTGAACTTTTGACATTCTGGCAATTAATACTACGACCGAGATGCAGCTCGGACCGCCTTAGTTGCTCGTTGCTCAGGAGTTCATCGGAGTGCTAGAGTACCTCGGAGTGTTGAAGTTCCTCGGTATATCCTCGTTGCTCGGAGAGAACATGAGTTGGTCGGGGAAATGAACTTCCTCGTAGTTATTGTACCTCGTAGATTGACAAGTGTCTTCGTATGATTTGTCCACATCAGCATATTAATTTTGGTATCAATAGAAGCCCCCAATGTTTCATATTTCGAACTTTGAGGAGTATGGAATATTCTTTCTCGATTTTCGGCAATATTGAATGATCTTCCTGGGTTTTAGGAGCATCATATTTGAATTTATTTCCAAATTCAAAGAATCCGCCTTTTTTCAAACTTTTAAGAGCGCTTCGATCTTAGTGCCCTTTTTGTCCTTTTAGCCGCCGGTTTTCAATAGTTTCTTTCGCGTAATCATTTCCTTCGCCACTTCCCTAGGTAAAGTATTTAAACTTCTTTAGGTAACCATACCGTCTTCTTCTTTTCCAATTTTCTGCATTCAAGCTTTCTATTCTCTCTTTCTCTCTTGTGCGTTCATCCTTGTTTTCGTTCATTGTCAACAGACCTTCTTTCTTCCTGTAAGATCTTCTTCCCTTCTTCTGTATTTCTTTTATTCAATATGGTTTATATTGTGGAGTTTGTTGAGAAATTTCGTTCCGATTTTTCCATTCCTTCCTGGGTAACTCTGGAGGTTCTTTCTGAGCCTTTAGATTATTTTCGATTGGCTGAGGGACATTGGTTCCCCAGTCTATTCATTGCTGAATGTGGATTTTCTTTTCCACCAAACCCCTTGTGTCTTGAGTTTTGTCAGTATTTTGATCTTGTCCCTGCAAAAATAGCCCCCAATTCATGGAGAATAATTAATGGGGTGTACAAATTAAATCTAACTCATGGGACTCGTATTGGGATCCCTGAAATTATGTATTGCTATAAATGGGCCACTCTAGATAATATTTATTACTTAAAAACTAGGTTTCTGAATAGGGCTCTTGTAGTTAACCTCCCTGACTCAAATAGAGATTATTTTGAACATGGGTTGGTTATTAAAAATTGGCAATATGCCCCTTTAGTTGGAGATGGAGTATACAACGGTCCCAGATGCCCCCCCATATGGCAATGGGATAGGTTTATTTTTCATTTTATTTTACTTATGAAATTATGCTTTCATCATGTTTGACAAAATGTATGACTGATATCTCATTATGTATTTATTTGCAGTTGATAGCAAAAGAAAAACTCCAAAAGAATCAGAGGTTAATATCAAGCATCTGAAACTTATCTGGGGTTTGCATAAGAGCGTTGCAGACGAGCACATCAGGTCTGCATCATATTTACTGCAGTATAGGAGCTATACAACCTCTTATACTGCTCACCCTGTTGAGCCAGCTTCAACTCCAGAGGATTCTTCTTCAGATTCTCATCTTCCTTTAAGTCATATAATGGGCAAGAAAAGAGCTCCTCCTGCTCTATTTGATGACATTACTTCTGCTGCTAGGGCTAAGAAAAGTAAAACTGATGTCCCAGAGGGGACTAAGAAGGTGGATGCTGCACCCTCCAAAGCTGCCGAGAAGCCCCCAGTGGGTCCGAGCAAGAAAGTTGCTCCTATGGAAGTGATTACTATCTCCCCGACCAGGAGTTCTTCCTTGGTTGAAGTTGCTCCTATGGAAGTGATTACCCTTCTCTGCCTGCTGGTGGTGTTGGTATTCCAACCATCATTCCTCCGAGCTCTGCAATGAGCTCGGTAAAAACTTGGATCATACCCGAGGTCCAAGGAATTGATGAAAAAATTTCTAGGGATATGCTGACATCCCTTGCTACTCGTCATCTTGCTTCGGTAAATTTCTCACATTCTGAATTTTCTTTCTTTCTCTGAATGCTTGCATTTTGTATTGGCTTTACTGTTTTTCTCATCTTTCAGCTGGTGAACTGTTTCAATAATATCGTGAAGAAAGATGAAGCTATTAAAGCTTCAAGTTCCTCATCAGGTGTAGAGGATGCTCTACTGGGTTTGACCCAATCCCTGAAGGAATCTCGCCAACAGTATAGTGAGGACAAGGCTGTTTGGGAGAAAAAGTTATCTGCAGTTGAGGCCGAGAAGGTGAAGATGGCTGAGATCTCCAAGAATTTAGAGGATAAAGTAAAAGGTTTAGAGGTCGAACATCAGAAGTATGATGTCAAGCTCAAGAACTTTGGAGAGCTTGAAGATAAGTTGAAGAAGGCAGAAGAAGAGTTGTTCGCCCTGCGAGATATCAAGGTCCAAAAGGAAGAATTGGATGCGAAGCTCTCCTCAGAGAAATTGAGAAGAAAACTCGCAGTTAAAAAATCCTTCAGCTCTGGCTGGGAAAAAGGATGGGATAAGGGGATTGCAGCGATAACATCCCAAGTTCAATATGGGAAGTTGAAATACTTCCGAGATGGCTGGGTAGCTGCCCTACAGGAATTGAAGATCAAGGATGATTCCGATCTATTCCAGTTGCACCTCCCTGGTCCTCCTCCACCAATTGTGGAAGAAGAAGAAGATGAACCTGCCTCTGATGAATCTTCTATGGCTATAGGTGATCAAGTCCCTGTCTCTCATCCTGCTGCCAACGAGGAGATTTCTTCCATGCCTCCTCCTTCTGAAAAAATTTCAACTCTTGCTGTTCAAGCCGCCATCACCTCCGAGCAACCAAGCTCCTCGTCCCAGCCTCCCGAGAAAGTCTTGGGAGACAAGGAAAAGGTGTGAAGTTGTTCGTTATCATTCCTATCTTTTATTATCATCTTGTAATCAAACCATGTAATCTTTTGATGATCTAATAAAATACATTTTTGTTCATCTCTGTTGTTGATGATTTGTTTTTGTTGATTGTTGTCTTTTTCTCATCCTTAGTTTGTTGCTAGAATGGAATTGATATCTGCACATGATACCAAGCTGATGCAGCAATGTCACGAATATTATAAGGCTGGTCATACAGACCTTAGTACATCAGAAATTGCTGACATCCTTGGCCATGATGCCTCAGAACAGGCAATTGAGGCTTATCGATACTTGAAAGATTTACTCGACCGAGCTGTGGCCAACAATGTAGCCCACTATGACTTGATTGAGGAACTTCATTATTCCTTTAAAGATCTCCAAGGTCAGCATAATGAATCAATGGCTTCGTTGCATAAGGAATATGAAAATAGATATCAACAGCTTTCTTCTGACACAGGCCATAAAAAGATCCTGGCTGGATACGATGTTAGGGAAAGAACTTTAAAAGGTGAAGTTGAGGCTTGCAGGCAGATTGCTGAGTTGCTAGAACAGGAGAACAATAATCTGCAGAAAAAGCTGGCACAGTATGAATCTGCAGCGTCATCTTCCACTGCTTTAGTGCAAGTTACCGATGAAGGTTTTTCGTTCTTAGAAGTTGAGAATGCCAAATTAAGGCACGAACTGGATGACTTAAGAATATCTGCTATTTCTGGGACTGCTCGGGGACGAGGAAGAGGTTCTCGGGGGCGAGGAAGAGCTGTTCAAAATGTTGCCGAGGAGCAAAGTTCTCCAATCGCTGCTCGGAGTCGATCAAGAGTTCTTAGTCGTAATGTCGAAGAGGCTCGTACCCAATCTACTTTGGAAACTCAAGCATTCCAATTAAACGTCAAAGATCGGGCTTTATCAGAAATGTCCAAGAAAAATCTATCCTTGGAAGATCAACTTACTGCAACGAAGTCTGCTCTACATACTAAGGATCTTTTTGCGAAAAACCTTCTCGAACAATTGGATAGATTAACCTTTCAATTTCATAAGCAACCCAGGGAATTCTGGATGGCAGGATATAATGAAGCTCTTGTTCATTTGGATGCTCGTATTGAACATGCCACCAATGAAGGTTATAAGCAGGGGTGGTTGAACGCACTGGGTGTGTTAAAATTGGAGCAAGGGCATTATTTATGGGATTATCATGCTCCAGGGTTATTAGACTTGCCTGTGCCACCTTTCAAATTGGATATGGCCTGGATCCCAGCTCGTTCCATTCCTCGTAGCTTAATTTCAAAATACCTCGGTGATTATAGCCTTCATTCCCAGATTGAATTATCTCGTCCTGAGCATCTCTTGGATGCACCTTCTGTGATGAACGTCAGAATGCTCAGAGATGTTAATTTCATTAATTCTCCTCTTTGCCTAGAGGATCCTCCTGCTGGCAAGGAGCCTGTTTCAAAAAATAAAGGAAAGAAACCAATAGAATAGGTTTTCAATGTAACAGTTAGTACATTCATGTAATCTGTAATTTATTTTGAATTTAATGAAAAAATTTCATATTTTGTTTGCAAGTCTTTATTGCTATTCTTTTGTGCCTGTCAAACACTTTATATTTGTGTATATGTATCTGTTAAAAAGATAATAATATTGTGTTGTTCATAAATCAAGATAAAAGCTGCAAGTATCAATATTGCTCAATCACTTAATACAGTAATGAGTATAAATTGTTTAAAATGTTTCCAACCAACCAAGGTTGCTAAATAGTGTTTGTCGACCAACTACCGTTGATGGGTTTTTTATTTCCGACCAACCATACTTGGTTCAATTTCAAAAAATTTCAATAAATGTGTCCGACCACCCAAGGTCAATAATTTATCCTCGTCGACCAACTACAGTTGATGGGTTTTTTATTCCCGACCAACCATACTTGGTTCATTTTGGAATGTTTTGTTCTCTGAAGAACTTTTGTAATAATATTACCTCCCGACCAACCGAGATTGGTGTTATAAGAATGTTGTTCTTGCCCTTTTATCAACCGGAGTTGATCATGGGTCCGCACTATCGTGTTCTTTCGAACTATCTTGTACACTAGTTATTTTACCAACCGAAGTTGATCACGCCAGTGTACGCCTCCTAACCAAAGGAGTATATCAGTTGTTCTCGCCCTTTTACCAACCGGAGTTGATCGTGGGTCTGAACTATTGTGTTCTTTCGAATTATCTTGTACACTAGTTATTTTACCAACCGAAGTTGATCATGCCAGTGTACGCCTCCTAACCAAAGGAGTATATTAGTTGTTCTCGCCCTTTTACCAACCGGAGTTGATCATGGGTCCGAACTATCGTGTTCTTTCGAACTATCTTGTACACTAGTTATTTTACCAACCGAAGTTGATCACGCCAGTGTACGTCTCCTAACCAAAGGAGTATATTAGTTGTTCTCGCCCTTTTACCAACCGGAGTTGATCATGGGTCTGAACTATCGTCTTCTTGCTATCAAGCAGCGTAGTGTACAATCACTAGTATTCCCCGAAAAACTTTTAAACAAAAGAGAGAAAATTTGTGAAAAACATCATCATTTTATTCATATTGATAGACCCGTTGTACATTTTACATCATTGATAATACTTACGAAGGTGTTCAGCATTCCAAGCATTCTTGAATTCTTCTCCTTCTAGAGTGGCTATTTGGTAAGTTCCTGGTCGAACAACTTCTGTAACTCGGTAAGGTCCATGCCAATTTTCTTCCAATTTATTGTGCTTCTGAATTACCTTCTTTAGCACATAATCTCCTTCTTTTAAATCGCATTTCTTCACCCTTTTGTTATAGAACAGAGCTGTTCGTTGTTGATAAGCAGCATTCCTAATGGCTGCCTCTTCTCTTACTTCTTCGAGTATATCCAAATCCAGTCTTCTCATCAAGTCACTGATCGGAGAATTGAAATTCATCACTCTGTGTGTTGGTAGGCCCAACTTTGCAGGTATCACAGCCTCACTTCCAAATGCCAGCATATATGGTGACTCTCCAGTCGCTGCTCGGGGAGTTGTTCGGTAAGCCCACAATACTGATTGTAGCTCATTAATCCAGTTAGCTTTAGCTTCACTTAGTCTTTTATTCAAACCATTTAGCAGCGTTCTGTTCGTCACCTCAGTCTGCCCATTGCTTTGAGGATGACCTGGTGCTGAATGGGTCTTCAGGATGTTTGATTGTTGACAATAGGCAGCAAACTCCTCGTTGTCAAATTGTGTTCCATGATCCATGATGAAGGCATGTGGGAGACCATATCGACAGATGATATTCTTCCAAACAAACTGGTATACCTTCTCGTACGTCATATCGATTAGCGGCTCAGCTTCTACCCACTTAGTAAAATAATCCACTGCAACGACGAGGTACTTGAATCTTCCTCGGGTGGTCGGCAATGGTCCAACCAAATCAATTCACCACATGGAAAATGGCCAAGGGGAAGTTATGGGTGTCAACAATGCTTATGGAGTTCGTCGGATGGAGGAAAAGCGTTGGCACTTGTCACATTTCTTAGCATAGGCTATACAATCAGCCCTCATCGTCGGCCAGTAGTATCCTTGAGTCATTACCCTTTGCAAAAGTGTTCGACCTGCTACATGAGCTCCACAAGACCCTTCATGAATCTCTTCAATCAATTCTTTCACTTCGGAGGGATGTACACATCTCTGCAAACCTGCCATAATTCCTCGTCTATATAAAATACCATTAGTTAAGACATACCGAGCAGCTTTATACTTCAGTTTCTTGGCAGCAAGCTTATCCTCTGGAAGTTCTCCATCTTCAATATATACCCTGATTGGATCCATCCAATATGGTCCTAAATCAAGGGCAATAACATTCATCGTCAAGTCTTCCTCTATGCTCTGACTTTCCAGTACTTCAATCGGTATTGTTCTTCGTAGCTCGGTACGAGTAGCTGATGCTAGTTGGGCCAGTGCATCTGCTTGTGCATTTTCTATTCTGGGTATTCTGATCAACTGAATCGCATCAAATTCTTCCACTAATTCCATTACTCTGGCATGATATTTGACCATTAATTCTCCTTTAACCGCATACGTTCCCATCATCTGATTCACAATCAATTGAGAATCACTGAATACCATTACTTGTTGCGCTTCCATAATCTTTGATAAATTAAGACCTGCTATCATGGCTTCATACTCAGCCTCATTATTGGAGGCTTTGAATTGGAATCGCAAAGCATATTCCATGTCACTCTCGTCTGGGGTGTTCAAAACAATTCCTGCCCCACAACCTGCTGTACAAGATGAGCCATCTACATATAATCTCCATACAGGCAACCCGTCTTCAAATTTCTTATATGATAGAATTCCTCGGTGAAATATTTGTTGTTTCTTTTCATTTTCCCCTGACACTTTTCGTTCCTCGTTGACCATCTCTTCTCGTTCTTCATCCAACCGGAACTCATCCGAGTTTGAAGTTGATGATCCTTCTACATCCACAAGCCCTTTTACCAACCGAAGTTGGTCTGGACTTATGTATGTTGATCCTGTAACATCCATAGGTTGGTCAGCGAGCAGCTTTTGTTCCTCGGGGGTATCAGGATATGTAAACTCTGCTATAAAATCTGCTACAGCTTGCCTTTTCAATGATGATCCGGGCTCATACACAATATCATATTCACCGAGTTCTACTGCCCAGTACATCAGTCTTCCTGATTTTTCTGGCTTATGAAGGGCTTGTCTCAATGGCATATCGGTATAAACGACGATGGTATGGGCCTGGAAATATGGCCTCATTCTTCTACTTGCTTCAATTAATGCCAATTCCAATTTCTCCAGCTTTGGGTACCTGATTTCTGCACCTCGGAAAGCCTTACTTGTGTAATAGATTGGTTTCTGGACTCCATTCTCCAATCTAATCAATGATGAACTGACTGCATTCTCTGATACTGCCAGATACAAATACAACGTTTCTCCTGTTATTGGCCTGGACAATAATGGAGGTGCTCCCAAATACTTTTTCAAGTCTTGAAAGGCCTTCTCACATTCATCAGTCCACTCAAAAGTTTTTCGAAGTGTTTTGAAGAATGGGAGGCATTTGTCAGTTGCTTGGGACACAAATCTGTTGAGCGCTGCAACTCGTCCTGTAAGACTCTGCACTTCTTTCTTTGTTGTTGGAGATCGCAACCCTAAAAGAGCTTTGATCTTATCTGGATTTGCTTCAATGCCTCGCTGGTTGACAATGTATCCGAGAAACATTCCTTCTCGTACTCCAAATGTGCACTTCGTCGGGTTGAGCTTCATTTGGTATTTATCTAGTTGATCAAATGTCTGAGCTAAGTCAACTAGATGATCTTCAGCTTTCTTGCTTTTTGTCAGCATATCATCAACATAGACTTCCATGCTGCAACTGATTTGTTCGGTGAAAACCTTATTCATCAGCCGCTGGTATGTCGCTCCTGCATTTTTCAAACCAAAAGGCATAACATTATAGCAATAAGTTCCCCTAGGGGTAATAAAATAAGTACTTTCCCTGTCTTCTGGTTTCATTTTGATCTGGTTGTAACCAGAGTAAGCATCCATGAAGCTAAGCAGTTCGTGCCCCGAGGTAGCATCCACTAGCTGGTCAATTCGGGGCAATGGAAAATGATCCTTTGGGCAGGCCTTGTTAAGATCAGTGAAATCAACACACATTCTCCATTTGTTGTTTTTCTTCTTCACCATCACCACATTCGCCAACCAGTCCGGGTACTTCACATCTTCAATGAATTGAGCTTTCTGGAGCTTGTCGACCTCCTCTTGAATAGCTTTATTCTTCTCGGGGCTAAATACCCTTCTTCTTTGCTTTACAGGCTTGATCTCCTTATTCACATTGAGTTCGTGACATAAGAAGTCTGGATCTATTCCCGGCATGTCCTCATGACTCCATGCAAAAGTTTTCTTCCTGTTTCTTAAGAACATTATCAACTCTTATTTTATTGAAGCATCCAACGACGAACCTATCTGGGTTACTCATTCAGGGTGCTCCTCGTCCAGAATAATATTTTCTGTAGATTCCACCACCTGTCCTTTTACAAGTTGGGATTCATCTCTAGGATCGAGAGTTTCAATATCTGTATCTTCTTCCACTTGATAGGTAGTAGTCTTTTTCCTTGATTCCTCAAGCTCCTCTTGCTCGGCAGATGAATAATAGCATTCCCGAGCTACTTTTTGATCACCTTTCACAACTCCTACTCCAAAGTTTATTGGGAATTTTAAGCACTGATGCACTGTAGATGGAACTGCTTCGAATTTCTTTAAACCAACTCTTCCCATGATGATGTTATAAGATGACTGCATATTCTTATCCATCACAAAGAAGCGTATTCTTTCTGTTCGACAAGCAGGCCAAGTTCCAATGAGTATATCCAACTTGATCGTCCCAATTGGAAAAAAAAATTTGCCAGCAAAACCCAGAAGGGGTCTATGATACGGTTCCAACTGAGATAATTTCAGATTCAAGCTGTCAAAGCATGAATAGTACATGATGTCTGCTGAACTTCCATTGTCTACTAACACCCTTGAAATTACTACTTCCTTCATCCTCATTTTGATCACCAGAGGATCATCGTGAGGATAAAGAACACCTGCCAAATCGTTCTTTGAAAAGCCAATAACCAGCTTCTCTTTGTTTACCTTCCTCGGACGATCGTCCTCGGACAGGTTTATTCGCTGAATATATGAACAAGCTTGAGCCTCTCCGAGGTAAGCCTTTCTTTCTGCAGTAAGGTCTCCTCCTCCTGCATCTCCTCCTGTAATGACATTACAATCAAATGACCCAAAACGTATAGAAAATACCTCTCGTTCTGGCTGTCTTAGCTTCTTGGGGAGATCGGGGTCATCTTCTGGATCATCTTCATGGTCTCTCTTCTTCTTCTCCTCTACCCGACGAGGAGATCTAGACCTTTCTCTAGCACGGTGGTTATCCTTTCTTTCACCTCCCCGATCAACATATTTTGCTAGCTTTCCTCTTCGGATGAGTGTTTCAATCTCATTCTGAAGAGCTATGCAATTTTTGGTCATGTGACCATGATCTTTATGAAATTCGCAATACTTATCCCTACTCCTCGAATCAGGGTCCGACTTCAGTTTCTTTGGCCACTTGACCTCCTCATTGTTCTTGATTTCCTCCAAGACATGATTAATACCCATTTTCAAAGGAGTATAATTATCATACTTCTTCATGACTTCCCATTTATTCTTGGAATGTTTATCTCCACCATTGTTTTTATGCTCTTTCTTCTTAGATTTGTCGTCTTCCACCTTGGTTTCTTTATCCATAGTCTTCTTTGCATCCATAGCCTCCTCGGCATTCATAATTTTGTCCGCTTTTGCCATCAATTCTGACATAGTTCTAGGTGGATCTTTCGCCAGGGTGTAATATAATTTATTAGGCAACAACCCACTCATCAAGGCGGTGATTGCTGTCTTCTCTTCGTAATCTATGACTTCTAGCTTCTCGTTATTGAAACGAGTTATATAATCTCTAGTACTCTCACCAGATTTCTGTCTAACACTTAACAAGTGTGCTACTCGTTTTACTGGCTTTGCTCCAAAACAGAAATTGCCGATAAACAACTCAGCTAACTGAAAGAAAGTTGAAATCTTACCACGAGGAAGATTGTTGTACCATATCTGGGCAGATCCAGTAAGAGTTCCTGAGAAGGCCCTGCATCTCATCTCGTCGGGAACAACATAGATGTCAGCAGCAGCTTGATACTGTTCTATGTGAAGAACAGGATCTGTCTTTCCATCATATTTGGGAGTTATCATGGGTGCTTTAAATTTCGATGGGGTAGGAAAATTCACAATGGCCTGTACAAAAGGTGTTCCTCTAACAAAAGTTCATTGTAGGGGGTTCTTTGCTTTAGCCATTTCTCCCAATTTATCCTCCAACCGTTGGAAAGATCCTTTCCACGCTTCATTTCCTTCCTCGGGCCTATTGGTTCGAGCAATCGATCGTTCTGAGGTAGCTTCTTGAGATCTATCTTGACGAACGACTGGTCGTGACTGTGCTGATCCTTCCCTTAGATCTGATGGTTGTCAAAAACTCCTTGATGTGGTCTTAGGTGGACTCCTGTTCCTCTTAGGGCCTAATCGACTGAAAGGAGACGCCCTACTCAGTCTTTCTAAAGCGCTGGGTCTTTCTGGAGAGAGGGTGATATGTTGATCAGTATCTGTCACCCTTATTGACGAAGTTCGCCCAGGTTGATAAGAGAAATCATCAGACTCCTCATTGCGACATGACTCAGTATGCCTAGATCGTGAAGAAAGTAAATAAGTTTGCCTCTGACCACTTTGTTGTCCTGAACGTGCAGGTGCACCACCATGAAGGGTTTGTAAGAGTTGCCTCATTGTATCTTGCATGGCGGTTTGTCCTTGAGCCAGATTCGTCATAATTTCGGCCAGATCTGGAGGTGCAGAGGGATTTGGAGGATTTCCAGCATTCCCAGCGTTTCGATTGCTAGATTCTGGATTATCCGCCATTGATAATGAATGATTTTTGGTGAAAAACTATAATAACAATCGGTTCCCACAGATGGCGCCAATCTGTTGATGTAAAAAACTAGATCGCTCTAATTATTCAATCACAGATAAATAAAATGAGACAAAGATTTTTAAAGTGGTTCAGCCTTATAAGAATGGCCTACGTCCACTGTTATGTTATTGCTGAGTGTTTGGGAATTCTCGATTACAAGTTCTATCAAGAAATTCCCCTCCCTTTGAATGAGGGTGATACAAGGTATTTATAGCCATTAGGCTGTACATGAATGGGTCGATACATTAAATGAGAATACATATGAAAGGGTAATACATTTAATGCAGCGTGTGCGTCAAGATGATGAACATTCAATGAATAGTTGAACTTTTGACATTCTGGCAATTAATACTACGGCCGAGATGCAGCTCGGACCGCCTTAGTTGCTCGTTGCTCAGGAGTTCATCGGAGTGCTAGAGTACCTCGGAGTGTTGAAGTTCCTCGGTATATCCTCGTTGCTCGGAGAGAACATGAGTTGGTCGGGGAAATGAACTTCCTCATAGTTATTGTACCTCGTAGATTGACAAGTGTCTTCGTATGATTCGTCCACATCAGCATATTAATTTTGGTATCAACAGTATCGTTAGCCTGAGTCCTTTATCTTCTAGTACTATCTTCATATATTGAGTTAAAATTCTTTCTTTTTTTAGCTCGTGAGGTGTTTCAATAGTATATTGAAGAAAGATGAAGCCATTAGGGCTTCCACTTCTTCGAGTGGAATAGAAGAAGCTTTTGCTGGATTAACTCGATCTTTGAAGGAATCTAGTCAAAAGTACGAGGAAAACAAAAGTGCTTGGGAGAAATAATTCCAGCCTGTTGAAATAACTTGCGATCAAGCTCTGGATGCCTCAAAAGAGTTGGAGAAGAAATTAAAGGATACTGAACAAGGTAATAAGGAGATTGAGGTCAAGCTTAAATCTGCCGAGGAAGATGTCGCCAAGCTTTAAGATGCTGAACAGCGTAAAACAGAGGTAGAAGAAAAACTGAAGGCTTCCGAAGAGCTCCTTAGGGAAAAGACTTCCTCGCAGAGGGCAAAGAGGAATGTTGTTGTTGAAAAATCCTTTAGTGCTGGTTGGGACAAGGGTTGGAATAAGGGCCTGGCTGTTATGTCTTCTCAAATGGAGTATGCCACTATTAAATATTTTAGGGATGGATGGATAGCAGCTTTGAAGAAATTGAAGGTTGCTAAAAATTTTGAGTTGTTACAGGAGCATATTCATGTCCCTCTTCCCTTTCCTGGAGAAGAAGAAGAAGATAAAGCTGCATCAGATGAGTCTTCCATGATGACAGGAGAGCAAGTCCCTATTGTTTCTGTTATCCAACCCTCCGAGAAAGTCCAACAAACTAGCACATTTGTCGAGCAACTTCCTTTGCTCTCCGAGCAACCAACCCCTTCATCCAAATCGTCCGAAGAAGTCGTAGGAAATAAGGAGAAGGTGTATAGTTATTGGGGTCTTTTTATTTCGTTGTTTTCTTGGATATAACCCTGAACTGTGCTTTCCTTCATCGTGATGAATAAAAATGAATTTTTGTTGTTCGTTTGGAATTTCTCTCTTACTTTCTCTGTTCGCATCATTGTTGATTTTGTTTTTCATTTTCTCTTTGCTAGTTTGTGGCCAGGATGGAACTCTTATCACCTAATGATACAGAGTTGATGAAGAAGTGCAATGACTGTTTCAAAGCTGGTCATGTAGACATTAATGAGGCCCAAATAATTGACATCCTCGGATCAGGTGCTTTTGAACGAGCAGTTGATGCTTACCAGTACTTGAAGTGCCTACTTGATCGTGTTGTAGCCAATAATGTGGCCTATTACGAAATGATTGAAGATCTTCAAGGAACGATCGAGGAACTTCAACAGCAGTACAAAGAATCCAACAAACTCCTACATGAGGGTTACGAGCTAAAATACCAACAATTGAGTTCAGATCGGGGATATGACAAGTACATGTTAGGCCATGAGAAAAAAGAAAGTGTTATAAAGCTTGAGATCGAAGAGCATAGACATATTGCCAAGCGGCTAGAGCAAGAGAATATTGTGTTGCAAGAAGAAATTAAACAGCTCAAATCTGCTGCCTCCTCTTCTTTGGGAGCCTTGATCCCAATTAATGATGATGGTTTCTCCTTTTTAGAAATAGAAAATGCTAACTTACGGGACGAGTTAGAGACTTTAAAACGAGCATGACCTTCCACACCTGCTGGTGGCAGAGCAAGATCTTCTTCTCGTGGATGAGCAAGGGATGGTCAGGTTACTATTAATGAGATAAGAACTCAATTGGCCTTAGAAAATCAAGCCGTTCAATTGATGGTAAAGAATCAGACTTTGGCATAAATGTCTAAGAAGATCCAGAGTTTCACCGACCAACTCTCCAATCAGAGTTCTGCTCTGGAAAGTAAAGAAATTCTGGTGATAAAGCTCCACGAGCAACTTGAGAGATTGACTTATCAATTTCACAAGCATCCCATGGAATTTTGGATGGCTGGGTATAATGAAGCTCTGTATCATCTTGATGCTCGTTTGCTGCAGTCGAACAACGAAGGATATAAACAGGGGTGATTGAATGCCCTATGTGTTCTAAAACTGGAGCAGGGTCATTTCTTGTTGGATTATTATGAACCTGGAGTTTTGATTTACCTATGCCTCCCTTGAAACTTGACCTTGGTTGGAATCCAGCCCGTGCCATTCCTCGAATTTTGATCTCTAAGTATCTTGGTGATTATAATCTTCATTCAAACTTTGAGATATCTCGCCCAGAGCTTGTGCCATTCCTCAAATTCGTTAGTGAATATATATATATATATATATATATATATATATATATATATATATATATATATCCTGTTTTGTTTTTAGATAATGGAACTTGTCCCATTTGTTGTCTGATTATAGTGACTTGTCACTCTTTGGGCCTAACCAATGGAATAATTTTCATCCCATGTTCCTGCTTAGTTGTAGTAATCTCGTTAGGATTACCTTGTTGCCTAGACAGTGGATGCTCCAGGAGGTCATCCATCTTCTTTCCTAGTTTGGTACCAACCAATCGGAGTTGGTGGTCATTGAATTATCGACCAACCGGAGTTGGTGGTTAATGAATTACCGACCAACCAGCGTTGGTGGTTAATGAATTGCCGACCAACCGGAGTTGGTGGTTACTGCTCTGAATTTGTATTTGTGTGTAGCACTAATATTTCAAAAAAAAATTAACAAAGGAACAAATATGGGTGAAACATAACTTTATTCATATTGAAAGAACTGTGTTACATATGGACTTTAATTACTGATAGTACTTGCACAGATGCTCTGCATTCCATGCATTCTTGAATTCTTCTCCCTCCAAGGTTTCAATTCTGTATGTCCCAGGACGAACAACTTGAGTTACTCTGTAAGGTCCATGCCAGTTGGCCTCCAGTTTGTTATGCTTTTGGATCACTTTATTTAGCACATAATCCCCCTCTTTGAGATCGCACTTCTTTACTCTTTTGTTATAGAACAAGGTTGTTCGTTATTGGTATGATGCATTCCTGATTGCTGCTTATTCCCTAACTTCTTCGAGCATATCTAGGTCTAATCGTCTCATCAAGTCGCTTACATGAGAATTGAAATTAAGCACCCTATGTGTGGGTATACCCAATTCAGCATGTATGACAGCCTCACTCCCAAATATCAACATGTATGGAGATTCCCCAGTTGTTGTTCGTGGTGTAGTGCGATAATCCCACAACATAGAGTGTAGCTCGTTAATCCAGTATCCCTTTGCGTTAGCCAGTCATTTCTTTAGACCATTCGGTAAGGTTCTATTTGTCACTTCATTTTGCCCGTTACTCTGGGGATGGCCTTGCGCAGAATGGATCTTCTGTACATTGGATTGATGATAATACGCAACGAATTCCTTGTTGTCAAATTGGATTCCATGGTCAGTAATGAATGTGTGTGGGAGATCATATCTGTAAATAATACTATTCCAAATAAACTGATAGACCTTGTCATACGTCATATCAATAAGAGGTTCAGCTTCCACCCATTTAGTAAAATAATCCACAGCAACTACGAGGTATTTGAATCTCCCTTTGGTCATTGGAAGTGGCCCTACCAAGTCTATCCCCCACATGGCGAATGGCCAAGGGGATGCAATGGGTGTTAGCAATGCTTGAGGAGTTCTTCGGATGGAGGAGAAATGTTGGCATTTATCTCACTTCTTAGCGTAAGCTGCGCAATCAACTCTCATCGTTGGCCAGTAACACCCCTATGTTGTTATCCTCTGTAAAAACGTTCGACCTGCTACATGGGCTCCACAGGACCCTTAGTGAACCTCTTCAATCAAGTCTTTAACTTCATAGGGATGGACACATCTTTGTAGTCCTACTATAACACCTCTTATGTACAAAAGCCATAGGTCAATACATAACGAGCAGCTGTAAACTTCAGTTTCTTGACTGCGAGTTTATCAGGTGGCACAATCCCTTCTTCGATATAGACCCTGATGGGATCCATCCAGGATGGTCCCAAGTCAAGGGCAATGAAATTTATCATTAAGTCTTCGTCCACACTACGATCCACCAGGATTTCTATTAGGATTGTTCTTCATAGCTCGGTGCGTGTTGCTGATGCCAACCGAGCTAGGGCTTCGGCTCTTACATTCTCCAATCTCGGTATTCTGATCAACCGAACTGCGATAAAAGTTGAGACAACCTCCATAGCTTTTGCATGATACTTGACCATTAGTTCTCCCTTTGCTGCATACAACCCGAGAATTTAATTTACGATTAACTATGAATTACTAAATAGCACGACCTGCTCTACCCTCATATTCAGCTTCATTATTGGAAGTTTTAAACTGAAAACGTAGAGCATACTCTATATCAATCTCATCAGGACTGTTTAAAACAATTCTTGCTCCACTGCCTATGGCACACAAAGAGCCATCCACATACAGATTCCATACAGGTACTTCATTATCAAATTCTTGATCAGACAGAGTTCCTCGGTGGAATATTTAATGCTTTCTTTTGTCTTCCCCCAACACTTTCTGCTGCTCGTTGATTATCTTCTCTTGATCGTCCATGGATGGAAGTTGGTCGGGTGTTAAATTTGATGATCCCGTAATATTTACGGGTTGGTTTGTATTAAACTCCAGCTCTTTAGAGGTATCAGAGTGAGTAAACTCTGCAATAAAATCCACTACAGCATGTCCCTTAAGTGACGACCTAGGCTCATAAACTATATCATATTCACCAAGTTCTACCGCTCAGTACATCAATCTTCCTGATTTCTTCGATTTATGCAGAGCTTATCTTAATGGCATATCAGTATACACTACTATAGTATGGGCTTGGAAGTATGGCTTCATCCTTATGATTGCTTCGATCAGTGCTATTGCCAACTTCTCCAGTCTTAGATATCTGATCTCTGCTCCTCAGAAAACCTTATTGTTGTAATAAACTAGTTTCTGCACTCCGGCCTCCATTCTTATCAATGCCGAGCTAACTACATTCTCTGAAACTTCTAGATACAAGTATAGTCTTTCTCCCATCACTGGTCTAGATAACATTGGAGGCGTCCCCAGATATTTCTTCAATTCTTAAAAGGCCTCCTCGTATTCCTCATTCCACTCAAAAGTTTTTCGAAGTGTTTTGAAGAATGGGAGGCATCTGTCTGTTGCTCGTGAGACAAATCTGTTAAGTGTTTCAACTCACCCTGTGAGACTTTGCACCTCCTTCTCCGTAGTTGGGGATCGTAGCTCCAATAGGGCCTTGATCTTTTAAGGGTTCGCCTCGATACCTCGTTGGTTAACAATATATCCGAGAAACATACCTTCTCGTACTCCAAATATGCATTTGGTGGGATTCAACTTCATTTGATATTTTTTTGATTGATCAAAAGTCTGACCTAGGTCAACCAAATGATCAGCATTTTTTTTACTTTTCGTCAGCATGTCGTCGACATAAACCTCCATGTTATGACTGATTTTCTCAGCAAACACCTTATTCATCAGCCTCTGATATGTTGCACCTGCATTTTTAAGTTCGAAAGGCATGACATTATAGCAATATAAAAGAGGTACTTTCCCTGTCTTCAGGTTTCATTTTAATCTGGTTGTAACCAGAGTAAGCATCCATGAAACTCAACAATTCGTGCCCCGAGGTAGCATCCACCAACTGATCGATTCGAGGTAAAGGAAAATAATCCTTTGGGCAGGCTTTATTAAGATCAGTGAAATCCACACACATCCTCCACTTATTATTTTTCTTCTTTACCATCACCACATTCGCTAGCCAATCAGGATACATGACATCCTCAATAAAAAAGGCTTTCTGTAGTTTCTCTATCTCTTCCTGTATAACTTGATTATTTTCAGGGTTAAACACCCTTTTTCGCTGCTTCACTGGCTTGACCTCCTTGTTCACGTTGAGCTCGTGGCACAGGAAACTCGGGTCTATCCTTAGCATGCCTTCATAACTCCATGCAAAGGTCTATTTTATGTGCCTTAAAAATGCTACCAGTTCTTATTTTAATGATGTATCCAATAACGCACCAATTTGGGTTGTTCGTTCTGGATGTTCGTCGTCCAGAATGATATTTTCGATAGCTTCTATGACCTGGCCCTTTACGAGCTGAGACTTATCTCTAGGATCTAATGTTTCAATCTCCGCATCTTCTGTTTCATCCACTTGATATGTAGTAGTCTTCTTCCTGGATTCTTCTCGTTCCTCTTGTTCGACCGATGAATAGTACCACTCTCGAGCTACTTTTTGGTCGCCTTTCACAACTCCCACTCTAAAGTTAGTTGGGAATTTTAAACATTGATGCATAGTAAATGGTACTGCCTCGAACTTCTTCAGACCTACCCTTCCCATGATGATGTTGTAGGCTGATTGGACATTTTTATCCATCACAAAAAAGCGTACTATTTCTATTCGACAAGGAGGCCATGTACCAATAATCATATCCAACTTGATCGTCCCAAGTGGAAAAACCTTTTCGCTAGTAAAATCGAGGATGGGCCTATAATATGGCTCCAACTGGGCTAATTTCAAATTCAAACTGTCGAAGCATGGGTAGAACATGATGTCTGCAGAGCTACCATTGTCCACCAGTACTCGTGAAATAACCACTTCCTTCATTCTCATCTTGATCACCAATGGGTCATCATGAGGATATAGTACACCTGCCAGGTCATTTTTAGAAAAACCGATGACCAATTTGTCCCTATTCACCTTCCTCGGGCGATCATCTTCGACTCAGTTTATTCACTATATGTACGAGCAAGCTTAGGCCTCATTGAGGTAAGATTTTCTCTCCGCGGTCACATGTCGACCTCCTACATCTCCACCTGTAAGGACATTCAAATGACCCAAAATGGATTGAAACTGCCTCGCGTTCTGGCTGTCTTGGTCTTTTGGGGAGATCGAGGTCATCTTCTGGATCATCTTCGTGATCTCTCTTCTTGTCTTCTTTTACGCGGCGAGGAGACTTAGATCTTTGCCTTCCTCGGTCGCTGGTCTTTCCACCATTTTGGCGATCAACATACTTAGCCAACTTTCCTCGCCTGATGAGTGCTTCAATTTCTGGAGAGCTATGCAATGTTTGGTCATGTGACAATGGTCTTTGTGGAATTCGCAATATTTGGACTTGTCCCTTTTGTCAGGATGTGCCTTCATTTTCCCTGGCCAGGCTAACTCCTCGTTGTTCTTGATCTCCTCCAGAATGTGATTTATGTCTACATTCAAGGGAGTATAATTTCCATATTTCCTCATCAGCTCCAGCACTTGCTTACCTTTCAACTACTTGTTGCCACCATTGTTCTTCTGATCCTTCTTTTTAGTTTTACCCGTCTCAACTTTGGTCTCCTTGGTGTCTATATTCTTCTTCGCAGCCATGGCTTCCTCAGTATTCATGATCTTGGTTGCCTTTGCCATCAGTTCTGCCATGGTCCTAGGCGGATCTTTGGCCAAAGTATAGTACAACTTATCTGGTAGCAGTCCACTCATCAGCGCAGTAATTGTTATTTTCTCCTCGTATTCAATTACCTCAAGTTTCTCATTATTGAAACGAGTAATGTAGTCCCTGGTACTTTCTTCTGTCTTCTGTCTAACACTCAGTAAGTGTGCTACTCGTTTAACTATTTTGCTCCAAAATAGAAATTCCTTATGAAAAGCTCTGCCAGTTGAAGGAAAGTCTCAATCTTCCCCCGAGGAAGATTATCGTACCATATCTGAGCTAACCCGGTGAGAGTTTCCGAAAATGCCCTGCATCTCATTTCATCTGGAACCGCATAGATATCGGCAGCAGCTTGGTATTGTTTTATACGGACGACAGGATCATTTTTTCCATCATATTTAGGTGTCACCATAGGAGCTTTGAATTTTGATGGCGTGGGAAAATCCACGATTGCCTGTACGAATGGTGTCCCTTGTACAAAAGTTCTTTGTACGAGATTTTTGGCCTTAGATATTTCCCCTAACATGCTTTCCAACCTTTTAATAGAGCCTTTCCATGCATCGTTTCCCACCTCGGGACTATTCGTTCGAGCGACTGATCGCGTTGAGTTTTCCTCTTAGGACCTTTCATTATGGGCTGCTGGACATGATTGGGAAGAGCCTTCCCTTATGTAGGATGGTCATTGAGAGTTCCTCAATGCAATCCTATGAGGACTTCTATTCCTCCTAGGTCCCAAAATATTAAAAAGGAGAGACTCTACTCAACCTTTCTAGATCACTAGTCCTTTCTGGAGTGAGAGTGACATTCCATTGAGAATTTATAGCTCGTACTGACGAGGTCCGGCCAGGTTGATACGGAGGATTATTAGATCTCTCAGTACGATATGAGTCAGTACGTCTAGATTGAGAGATCTTCGGGAATAGCGTTCATATAGTTATTGAAGATGGAAAATGGATATTTCTCTGAACACTTCGTTGTCCTGATTGGGCTGACACTCCACCTTGAACAGTTTCTATAAGTTGACGTATAGTTTCTTACATGGACGTTTGTCCCTGGGCTAAATTAGCCATTATGCCAGCCAGATCTTGAATATTTGGGGGAGTAGAAGGGTTTGGAGGGACCCCAGTGTTTTGATTACTGGATTTCGGATTCTCAGCCATAGATGGTGAGTTATTTTGGTGAAAAACCCTAAGTATAGTCGTTTTCCATAGACGACGCCAATCTGTTGATGTAAAAAACTAAATTATATCTAATTAATCAATCATAGATAAAAATGAATAAATAAGACAAAGGATTTTTAAAGTGGTTCGGCCTTATGAAAATGGCTTACGTCCACTATTTTTTATTGTTGGCTGTTTGCCTTGAATCTCGATAATTGATTTTCCAAGAGATCCAAAGTCCCCTTCTTATGAGGAGGTTACAATGTATTTATAGCCTTGAGGCTGTACATATGAAAGGATAATGCGCTGTTATCTAGCAGATATATACATATGTATGATAATAATGCATAGTTGCCTTTTGGTTTTCTTGATTTGGATGCACTGCACGCTAAGTAACTCGGATCGCTTAAGTTGCTCGTTATGCTAAAGTTGCTCGGAGCGCTTGAGTAGCTTGGTGACAGTATGCTGTTCGTTGAAAGTATTTATATTTTTCACGTAGGTTGACACGTGTCTTCATGTGATTGGTCCACATCGGTAGAGTAAATTTGGTATCAACAGTAGTTGCTTTCTCTCTCCACCTCGCTATGAAGTTACTAATTGATTCGCTAGGGTTCCGCTTAAGTAGCTCTAAGTCACAACAGGTCACTTCTAGCTCTTCGTTGTACCTGTACTATGACATGAACTCATGGACAACATCTTCCCAACTACGGATTTTGGATTCCTCAAGGGATAAGAACTAATAAAGAGAGTTATCTTTCAATGTCTGCTGGAATATCTGGGCCATTATTCTCTCGAAGGACCCTAGGAGAGTCATGGCTCGGTGATAGCTACAAAAATGAATGATTGGGAGTCCACTATCCTCGAATTTCTCAATATTAGGCATATTGAATTTTTTTGGTAACCTGGCTTTAGGATATAGAGACATGTGGGTGTAGTCCATGTAATTTCCAGAGAGTCTGACTTGGCTGAATTTCATGGTCAACATCTTGATGTATTCCTTGATCTTGTTTAATTCTTCCTCTTTTAGGTCAATAGTCACGGGTAAGTTACCCCCTGACTGAGAAAGGTTTGGCATAGGAAGTTCGGTTGGCGACGACCCATTAGCAAGAGGAGCACGGGGAGCATACTAGTATGCTTCGTGAACCCAAATAGGCTCGGGTGCAGGCAGACCCATAGCCCAGGGGAAGAGGACCTCGGGCTCTTCAAGGATAGGGACCCGGTTTCTTTGCATCTCATGAACCTCGATTTGAAGGTTGTTAAGTTTGGTAGTGAGATGAGCTAGAATCATCAGTAAATTCAGCTGTACATTCGGCACTTGATTCGTGTTCTCCATGAAAGGATGGTGAATCTCGAACTCGGAAGCAGTAAGGGAACTGATAGACATTCCGGCAATTTGATTGAAGATCGAAGCTAATAGGGTGTCAGGCCAAGGGTATGCGATTGACCTAATAAGGAGAGAAAAATTGGGATTTATTTTTGAAAAAGGAAAAAAGGGAAATTTGTTATTTTTAGAAAAGGAGGAAATTTTTTTTGACATTCTTGGAAAGTATGAGGACAAAGATTTTTTTTTTTTAGGAAAAGAAAATGTTGTGGGTATTTTTGACAAAAGAGGAAAAATGCTTTTGGACACTTTTGGAAAGAGATAGGAAAAGACGAGAGACGGATCTCAGCATGATTATTATGTTTATTAGGTTCTCACTTGTACTAAGTTGTCTAGATGAAAAAAAAGAAATGTCGAGCAGGAACCGAGCCTGGAAAAATTGGGTTTGCAACATATGTAAAAACTGGGGTTCGACTTGTTACCAGGCTCACGGCGAGGGTCCCGTTTCAAAAATTGTGCAAAAATTTGGGCGGCATGCCCACCCAAAATTTTGACAGAATTTCGAGTAGAAATTAACAATCTAATATGTGTGTCCTAGGCTTGACACCTATATATGGGTATGCAGTTGTTGGGTTCATTGGAAGCTGTTCCCCCCTTTGGCGTGACTTCCACGATATACGTCTTGCTTTTGAGGGTAATAGGTACATGTGGACAAGCCATTTGATATACATGAGTGTACATGAATTGCCTCACTATATACCTTGTGTGGAAAGTACGTGTGGGAATGAATTCAATATACTCACTGTATGTCAATGAGTTCCCTGCGATATACCTCTCGGCATGACTTCAATTAAGTGGTACGATGCGGGGGAACCATTCGATACACGTCGAAGGTACTTGGCCAATGGAAGGTGAGCGTCATATCTCTTTGGCTAACTGCGACCTGCTGGACCAGCGGCCATCACTAAGTAACTCCCCAGTTACGGGACAAAATTTGGTTAATAGCAATGCTCTTTGGTGATGTTTTGTGTATCATACATGATTCTTTGGTTAGTATCTTATGAAGAGAGTATCTTTCTTGACCATGCCCAGTCGAGAATAAGGTATAAGTATAAATAATAGAGCTATACTAAGCAGGGATAATAAGTGTGTAATTATCTACAAATGAGTGTGTGATGAGCATAAGTAGAGTTATATGTTAGTTACACCTAAGCATGGATTTCTATGTGGTCTGTGCAACATGTGGATATATGTGATCCTAGGTGCACATGGTGTGAAGTGTACATGGAAAATTTCTACAAGTGTGTGAATAGTGGCATAAGCATGAGGTACATATGTACAGGGAATAATAAGGGGAACATGAAAACAGGGGGATACATAAGAAAATAAAACACTCATGCAAACAAAGTCTAGCCCTCTTAAAAAAATAGTCCCTAGTGGAGTCGCCACTATGGCCATCCCTTATGGCGTCGGGGTAGGATCCCGGGAAAAGACTGCGCCACGATCTCGCACCCCTCTTTGAAAGGTGCTTCGGCCATCATCAGTGTGGGGGTAAATATAAAAAGACGGAGTTCCCAGCCTATTTTGCACAAAACAAGAAAAAAATTATGTTGCCACTTCGAGAGAGCAGAATCAAGGACAAACTGATGCATACGAAATCAATAGTTTGAAGGTTCGGGGGCTAAGTTATGGAATGGGAAGGTGTTAGGCACCCATCCCACATTTTCGATCTCTCATAGGTTAGTGCAATTATTTTCCTTTATATCCCCGTGAAGTGCGTGTGCTTGTTATATAATGGAGATCAAAATCATTCAACTCATACCATGGACAAGGTACAGTGAGGTCATCCATAGGAATGTTCCAAAATTGACATATATAGAAAATATGATTTGCGTGTTTATCACGATACTGATCGTTATTAGGAAATGACAATATATGTTGGATCAAACGCAAACAAGCATGATATATATATATATATATATATATATATATATATATATATATATATATATATATATATATATATATATATGAATATGGGAGATTTTTATAAAATTAGGGAATTTGGGAAATTGAGAAAATTGAAAAAATGGAAAGTTGGACTCGTGTCTTGGATTTTAATCCGAGATGCCGACGTAGACTATAAAGGCATCAAAGTCCATGTAGTAGAATGTAGCATAGGGGTGGGGTTTATCCCATAGATTCGAACGAAATTTTATTTTATGTGTATGTGTAGAAAATGTATTTTTTGGTTTTGGAAAAAGTGTGGTGGATAATTCTGTTCGGAATTTACGGGTATAACCCACTTTTATTTGTTTTGGGGATTTTTGTAGAAAACAAAGTATGTGAAAAATACTAATAAAAGTGTAGATATTAATGTGTAAGAACTAAAGTAGGAACTAGATTATGAATCTAATGTATATTATGCAAAAATAAGGAATTTAAAGAGAGAGATAGCGAAGGAATTGGACCTCTTTGAAGAGTGATCTTTGATCTTGGATGAACTCCCTTGAGTGTTGATGAATGTTGATGAGAGAGAAGGATATTTTGCCAAATTGGGTATGAAAAAGATGGGAATGTAAGCTTGAATGGAACTTCTGATGAGGAACTTCGCTGATTTCGAGGGAATGTTGCTAAGATAATGCTGATGGTTATCTTCTGCTGCTATATTGGGAGTGAATTCATGGACTCTATTTAAAGGGCCAAGGTGAGTGCCAATCGGCCTACCCCAGGGAGTGTCGATCAACAGGTGATCCTTGACACTGTGACGATATCCAGGAATATGGACCTGCCAATTGGCAGTCTCATGCAAATTTTTCTGGAAAAAAGATCGTAGAACGCAAATCATTAATTTCGAATTGGGAACGGGGCATACCGTTATAAATGTAATTCATAGACCTTCAAGAGTCCTTTGGACTAGTACCGAGGCCGGGAGTTGACTTTGTGTAAAATATGGCTCGAAAGCGCACACCGACTTTCAGACTGTAGATCATCGGACGGAAATGGATCGTTCCTCCGTATGGTAAGTCAGAATTTCCGACAGGGCGGATCGCTGGAAAGGTTAGGAGATGCACTTTGACATTCTAAAGAGTTTCGCTCAGTTCGGAAGGTTGACCTTGGTTAACCGGTGCTTGTAAGTGCCCAGGGACCTCTCAGAGTAAAATGGATCATTCGTCCGTATTGTAGGTCTTAATCGTGCATGGGGTGGACTGTTAGAAATGGTATTTAATTCCCTTCGTAGATTCATTCAATCTCATTCGAGCTGAAGCGTTGTCTTTGATCAAACGGAGCCCAGTGGCCTCCGGATCGATTTTTGGGGGAAAATTAATCGTTCGTCTGAACGGTTATGCTATTTTGAGCACGAGGCTGACCGTTGGAAAGGGGTTTTAGTGCCCTTTGAAGATTCAAAGATGTTTCACTGTGATGGTAAAGTTGATTGGGGTCAATTCTGGGCCTGAGAGTGCATGGTGGCCTTCGAATCGATTTTTAGTAGTAAAATGGTCTGTTCATTCGAATCGTTATGCCGATTCATGCACAGGGTAGACCGTTGGAAAGGGTATTCAGATCAATTCAAATATTCAAAGAGGTTTTTCTCTGATGATAGAGTTGATCGAAGTCAAACGAGGCCCGGGGGCGCCTGATGGCCTCTAGATCGGTACTCGAAGTGCGACCTAGGGTTTGCAGTGAGATTGGGGGGGGATAGGGACCTAATGGGAGACTTAGGGAGTCCTAGAATGTGGTGTCTATAATGATTTTTTCTCCTAGACTGGGCCAAACATGGGTATCTGATGGTAGCCAAAATAAGCGTTCATAAATTTCATTCACTGGTACCTAGCCGTTGAATCCACTAACTGGTCAATACTGGGAATAAAAAAGCTATCCTTCGGGCAATGCTAGTTGAGGTCAGTGAAATCCACATAGACTCTCCACTTTCCACTCTTATTTTTAGCAATAATCGTATTGGAGATTCATTCTGAGAATTGGGCCTCTCTAATGGATCTGGCTTGGAAGAGGTTGTAAACTCCAACCTCCACTGCCTTTACCTTCTCCGGTGCGACCTTATTGAGATTTTATTTTATCAAATTAGTACTTGGTTCCACATGACGATGGTGATAAGCGAACTCTGGACCTATCCCTGGGAGGTCATATAGTTTTAAGGCGAACACATTTGTGTTGGTTTTGAGGAAGTGCACAGGTTGTTCTGCTTTATCTTTTTGCAGCTCGGATCCATTGAGAAAGACCTTCTCTGGTTATGAATCGTCTAAAGTAATAGATACCAATTCATCTAGTGCATTTTTGGCAGGGACCGTCTGAGTTTCTTCGACCCCTGGTCAAACTTCCTTTCATTACTACTTGGGTCGATTGTCATCAAACTTTTCTTCGCTCTGACTGTTCTTGGTCATGGATTGCCTTATCTTGATTGCCAAAATAAAACAACTTCTCATCGCTTCTTGACCGTCTCTGATTTCCACCACCTCTTGGTCATTCATAAACATGATCTTTGGGTGGAGTGATGAAGATCCAACCATCATATAGTAAAGACATCCTCTACCCAGAATGGAGTTTTACGACTAGTCTAACTGAATTACGTGGAACTCCAACTCTTTTTTTTCCAAAGAGGTATGGTACCCCCACAAATTTTATTTATATAAAAAATAGAGAAAAATCCTGCCCCTACTAACCTATGGCTAGAGGATGGGCCCATTACTCTATCCAAAAAATTAAAAATTCGGGAATTTATTATATCCCCATTACAATTTAAATAAAAATTCAAATGAGCTCGCCTAATTTTATTGGGGATTTATGTTATCCCCATTGCATTTTTTTTACCCCTGTCCTAATTTGAGGAATTTGATGTCTGTCCATATTGAGCTGGCATTTGATCAGTTGAGGAAGAGAGAAAAATGTCCAATAATTTGTATTGCAATTTTGAGATGCTGCCCTTAAAGTAAATATATCTGCCAGTGCATCTTTTTTCTCTCCAGATATGCTTTATTTGAAATTGATATGATCTTCGTATTGAGTCTATGGTGCGAAGATATTTCCAGGGTGGTTTTGCTTGCTTTATAACTGTATTTACTAGGAATTTGCAGTCTGATTCCATTAAAATGTTTTGGATATTAAGACTCTGAGCTAGCTTTAGTCCTTCTTCAATAGCTAAAGTTTTCGAGTTGAAAGCTGAATGGAAACCTATGGATTTTTCAAAACATGCAATAAATATACCTTCAGAGTCTTTAATTACACCACCAATGCCACTACTTCCTTGATTTCCTTTTGAAGCACCATTTATATTGAGTTTGAATTTATCTATAGGGGGTTTGGTCGAAGCACATTTGAATATTTAAACTTTAATAGGATTTATTTATACATTAAAGCACTTATTTATGTTAAAATCATCTAAAGTTATGGGATCATAGCATTTATAATTTTTCAAAACATTTAAGGTAAGGTAGATGATTCGCTGAATAATGTAGGAAGAATTTGCTTTTATGTTTTCAAAAAAACTCCTATATTTAGCTTTCCAGATTTCCCAAAATATGATTTTATGCGTAATAAAGAATAGGATTTTCTGGTAGTATTTTTGTATAATTCAACCACGAAGATAAAAGAGTATATATGCATGTTGAGAAGTTTATATTCAGCCCAAACAGGTTAGAAAAGAAAATCCATACTTCTCTAGCTACGTTACATTCTATAAGAACATGTTGAGAAGAGTTTTCATTGGATTGATAGAATCTACACGTAGTAGCCAACCTAATACCTACACTTTGAATGCTAAGTTCAAAAGGAACAGCCGAAAGCATTAGTTTCCAAATATAATTAGAAACTTTCATAGTTCAAGCAGATATCCAATTGATTTTCCATGCAAGAGAAGTAGGTCTACTTTGCCTATATATATTAAAATCAGATTTGAAAGAGAAATCTCCAGCTACAGTTAGTTTCCAAATTTTAGCATCTTCCTCTATAAACTCGTCTGTAAATTTAGATATACTAGCTATTCTTTTCAAAATTGGGGAACCTGTATTTGTGAGCAACCTTTTTTATATTTATTTCCTAAAAAAGAAGCCTATAGACAATCATCAAATTTGAATTTACAATATAGTTTGATACTAGAAGCCTTTACTATATCTTCCATTCTTCTGAAATTAAGCCCTCCCTCATCAGAAGGATAACAAGTTTCTTCCCATTTTATCCACTGGTATGGCTTGTCACTTTGAAAACCTCCCCAGTAAAATTTTGAGAAAATAGTATTAAGATCACTATTTTTGGAGGATTAAGTATAGACATAGTGTATACAGGAATTGATGTAAGAACATGTTTAATCAATGTAAATCTACCTGCTTGAGAGATTAACTTTAGTGACCATGTATTCAGCTTATTTCTGACCTTAGAAATTAACTCATCAAATTAATTAATTTTATGTCTTCCTTTATTGATGTAGCATACTAGATATTTCATGGGGAGTGATTTTTGTGTTCGTCCAGTGTAAATAGATATTGCTTTTTTCCTGACAGAAGATAGTTTGTTATCAGTATAGAATGAACTTTTAGAGAAGTTTATGGTTTATCCTGATGTGTTCTCATATGTTTTTAACAACTTTATAATTTATTTTAAACTTTTTCTCCCTCCATTAGTGAATATGATCAAATCATCAGCAAATCCAAGATGCGATATCAATTGAGAATGTTTTGGATGAGAGGAAGGAATAGCTTTGTTTGTAGTAAAAAGATTATTTATGTTTCTACTTAGAGTCTCAACAGCTATTATGAATAGAATGGGAGATAAGGGATCCCCTTCTCTCAAACCCCTTGTAGATTGGAAAAAAACTTGCTTTGACCATTTATATTAATAGAAAACCAATTATTAGAAACTAGTCTCCAGACCATATCAATTATATGTTCATTAAAGCCAAATTTTATGAGAGTTTCACAAAGGTAAGGCTAATAAACCTTGTCATACGCTTTTTCCATATCTAACTTCATTATGATATTCTTTCCCTAGGTTTTCCTCCCAATGTATTGTATAATTTCTTCGGCTAATAATATGTTATCTTTGATACTCCTACCCTTGACAAAAGCACTCTAGTTAGGGAAAATTATATTGGAAAGGACTAAAGAAATCCTATCACTTAATATTTTAGATGTGATTTTATTTGAGAAGTTGCAAAGACTAATTGTCCTATATTAAGAGCAATGAGAAGGATTGGAAATCTTTGGAATTAATGCTATATTAGTTGATGTCCAACTTTTAGGGATTTTTGATCTTTCAAAGAATGCATGAATAGCTTGAGTAAGATCTTCTTTAATTATATCCCAGAATTTTGAGGGAAAATGGCCCCCATATCCATTAGGACCAGGTGCACTAGAGTGATCTAAACTGAGAATAGCTTTAAGACCTTCTTCTTCTAATGGGAAATCAGATATTGTCTGATTCATCTCTTCTGTAATTGATTTATCAATAACTAACAGGAATACATCATTGATAATTTTATATTCTGCTGTCCATAAAATTTTTGAAGTGAGATATCAATATATTTTCAATATCTTGTGGAGTGTTTTCCCTTATGTTATTGTTGTTTTTAATTCTCTGTATAAGCATTTTTTTTATAGAGGAATGAAAGAACTTTATGTTAAGATCCCCTTCTTTTAACCATTTTATATGCCTTTTCTGTTTCCAATAGCATTCTTCTATTTAGAGAGCTATATTTAATTTTGCTTTGGCTTCATTCATTTTTGTTCTTATAATTTTAGTTTGGGAGATTTCAAATAAGTTTTCTTTCATCATAATTGTGTCTTCTAAATCATTTATTGTTTGAAAGATATTTTTAAAATGTTCTTTATTCCATGTATTAAGTTTGATGTTTAAGAATCTTTAATTTGATTCCAAATTTAGCCATTGGGGGGGATGTTATATGACTAGACCAAAACTCCTCAATAATGTCTTTTACATTAAATTTTATACACCCCACATATTGAAATTTAAAAGGTTTTGGTACTTTGTCCTGATCACTTTTAATTGATAGAAAGAGAGGACTGTGGTCTGAGCAATTTTTATGAAGCTGGGATATAGATGAATTAGGAAATTGAATCATCTAATGACTATTAATTAGACCTCTATCTAGCCTACAAAAGATTGTACCACTGACTCTATTGTTACACCATGTAAATCCAGATCCTGAACAGCCTAAATCCATTAGAGAACAAGATGAAATCATATCATTGAAATCTTGAATTGCATGAAAGTCAATTTGATTACCCCCAATTTTTCTACTTCTGTAGCTACTACATTGAAATCTCCAATTATCAACCAAGGAATATTGGAGAAATTTCCTGTTATGTGCTCTAAATCTAACCTTAAACCTCTTCTTTCATTGGTTGTGCATTTAGCATAGGCAATTACAAGATAAATAGTGATTTTTAAATGCTCTATGATAATTTGAAGACATAACATTTGTTCTTAATTGAAAACTTCATTTATAGTGAATTCTGGATTCCATAAGAACAAAATTTTGTTTGAAATGTTTGATATACTTTTATGGAATTGCCATTTCATTTGAAATTTAGTAATTGATTCACCTCCAACTGTAGGTTCTAATGATGCTAATACTGGAAGTTTATGATCTTTAATAAGTTTTTTAATTCTTCTGTTTGTTGATTTATTTGTTACCCCCTAACATTCCAACAAATGAAATTTATCATTTATGATTTGTTAATTGGAAATTTAGTGTTATACTTTCCTGAGGACCTAGTAAACCTTCTGAATAGAGGGTCATAAGGAGTAGGTTTATTAGGTTTACCTGTTTGAAGAGGATTTTCTGTAATACCTGGATCTTTGCATTTCTTCTCCTGAGCTTCTTTTTAAGTCTTGAATGTTCGTCCATTTAACATCAAACCACGATGCAAAATATTACAGTTCTTCTACCACTGGAACTGAAATGTATGATTCTTCAACATTTGAGGGAATATCTTTTTCATAATTTTGGTGTTTTTCTTTAGATGCAATATTGGACCCTTTTGGGGATAGGTTATACTGATTCACAACTATAGTCTCTTCAGAGGAATATTTTCTACATTTATGCTTTTTTGTTAAATAGTTGCTTGTTTTATCATTGATGGAGACTGTTATAAGTAACTCTAAATCAATTTGATCAATATAATCTTCGTGAATATCATCTTCTGACTCTGAATGGCCATTTTTCAAGACCTCAAATATGTTTGCCTTATTAATTGAATTCATAGCTACTAGTTGACCTTCTTTTACTGCTCTTCGCTTTCTTGATGCTGCACCTCCACTTCTTGGTTGATTTTTTTGGTTTTCTGTGGATTTTCAATCATTTCTTGATTCGCAACACGAGTCTTTTTTATAGATTTTTGGATGTTAGGATTCTTGATCATGCACTTTGATTCTTGGTGACCTTTTTTCATACAAAACTCACAAAAGGAAGGAATATTCTCATAAGCATTTTTTTGCCAGAAACCTTTATTACCAGTACCTATCCATATGCGTTGGATTCTTTCTCTGAGAATATTTATTTCCACACACACTCTTGCAATACTAGGGCATGTAATTGAAGCAGTTGATGCACCATTTTGAGAGGTTTGCCTATTGGTTGTGCAATAGAGTATAGGGATGATTTGGAATAGAAATGAATTGGAAGATTTAGTAAATTTATCCAAATAGTAACTACAGGACTTTCTTCATTAGGCATGAACTCTACTATCCATTTAAATATTCTCATGGGGTATTTACCTATATACCATTGTTCTCTAAGCCATAGTCTAACATAATGCTCTTCAGAATTTAGCCTTATTAAAATGCGCTTTGAGTCCAAAAGGCCAATTGAGAAAGTAGATTTTAGAGAAAAAGTTTGAAAAGTTTTTCGAATAGAGTCAAAAGGAGGTCTACCATGTGAGAATTTCCCAATAATAGAGTGTTTGAAAGGATCTACAAGAGAAGAAATGTCTTTTCTGAGTGGTTCACCCTTAAATGTAGATAGAGGCATTTACTGGTATTCTTTTTTGTTGTTATTCGTCAGGATGCTTGAAAAAGACTTATTCCAAATGTTTGTGGGATTAGGGGGGTTTGGATGGATCAGTGTCTCAATTGGGGGAGTTTGCCATATATGCCATGTGAGAACAGTGAAGGAGATGTAAGACTTGGGAGATGGAGAGATCTCCCTAGGTTATTAGAAATTTCTTGACGAGAGAGATTGTCATTATCAAAGTCTTCTTGATTATATAAATTCATAAGGTAACTCCACCTCTTTATTGGTGCATTCGATCTTGATTGATAGCTTCATTTTTCCTAGCGATGATTTAACATCCCCGTTGAAGCCAATGAAAGGGCTGACATTAATATCTAGATCCTTGATGGGGTAACCAAGCTCATACAAAACTGTGATGTACATAATTTCTGACTAACTTCCTTGATCAATCAAAACCCTCCTCACATCAAATTTTGTTATTCAAAGAGTAAGTTCCAAGGCATATTTATGAGGAAAGTTGACGCCGACCAGGTCATCGTTAGTAAATATGATGGTTCGATCAGTATCAAGTTCCTTCCTTTCCCTCTTCACTAGAACGGGCTTGGTCGAATCCACCTGGAAGTCCTGTTGAATGTTGGTTGCCTCTCTCATCTTTTCCCTCAGGTTCTTAACAGTGTGATGAGCCAAGTCAGTTAGCCGTGGTGGGAGTTCGTCATCCATTTTTTGTACTACATTGATTTTATTCACTCCCTTTAGCTTTGACGTGTTGATGTATTCTTTGAGATACCCCACGTGGATGAGTTCCTCCAAATGTTTCTTATACATATTATAGTCTTCAATGAGGTGTCCATAGACTTAGTGATAGTTTCACCTAAGGATAGTGTCCCTAGCATTTGGTTTACCGACCATTTTGGGAGGCCTTTTGAAAAAATGATCGTTCTTAACTTGGTGAAGGGGCTTAAAGATTGGCTTTTTAAAGACAGTGTTTATTTCCTTGTAGCTTCTTCTAGTTGTTTAAGGTTTGGGGAAGCTTTCAGAGGCTTTGTTCTTAGTTACCTTCGTGACCAATGGCGACTGGTTCCTACTTTTAGGGGCTTTTGTCGGATCAATGCTCTTTTGATCAGCTAGCGGGCCACACTGGTGAGTTCGTTCCTACCTTGGCGTATTTATCAATACGTGACATGAGGTTGTCCATTAAATACGTCGGCTTCTTGGTCAGGGACTAGTAGAGGTCGTCTGATCGCTTCATATCGAACTTGAAAGAGGCAATTGCTAGCTGCTCATTGCAATCATCGATTTCATTGTAAAACTACTAATATCTTGGACTATACTTCCTGAGATTTTATCCCTTCTTCTTTTTTATGGAGATTAGCGAGTCCACATCCTTCTTAGAAATACCACACCGTTTCCTGGGGCCAAACAGGTCACGGTTATCTCCAACTCAAGTGACTCACTTGACAGATGTCCTTCCAAAAAAATTCCTCGATCGTACAACTTATCCACTTATCACGTGCTCCGTGCACGTGACACCTCCTTTTAACTTATATAAATATAAGTTCTCACCTCACAAATAGGCTGACTAATTTATTGAAAAAAACCTACTAAAGTCGCTAACCTACCCCTCTCTCTCTAAGTCACCACACTTGGGGGCTCACCCCCGCAGCAGCCAAACAGGGTTATCTTCTATAGGCTGCATCCTAGGCTCCCCAGTCTTGTTGTATTCATGTATTTTTCCTCTCTTATCTCTCTTATACACCTCTAATAGAACCTCAATCTTGTAATACATAACGCATATAATGAGAGTAGGGCAATAAATTGGACGTAGGCTAGTTTTAGCTGAACTACTCTACATCTTGTGTTTATTTCCTTTAAGCTACTTTATTTACATTCTTGTACTTTATATGATGGTTGAGAATGATATATATACAATTTCTCGCATCATCATTGTTTCGCCATCTATGGGAAACGAGGTATTATATCTTGTTACTTATTTATGGTTCCAAACATTATATTTAATCCGCGGGGTCCCCTGGGTCATCATCCCACGGGTAAGGTTTCGGTTGTTGATCTCATATTTTACATATAGACTCCATGGAAGAGTTCTTTATTCTTATATTTGTTTTTAAATCTTTCCCTATGCCTTATATCAATTTACCTGACCTTATATCTATTTTCAATACCCCAATAATGTTGCCCTACCAAGTTAGTGTCGAATGCACAAAAGGCTAAAGCCTCATAAGGGTGGGTAACTAGGGATGAGCTTTCTCTTGCTTATTTTTTCCTTCTTCCCCCATGCTGTAGGGTTTTACTACCATATTTGTGCTATTTTGCACTTAAGGAATGTTTTGTCCTTGGTATACTCCTAGTAGGCCTTTTTTGGTCATATCTTGTGGGTGAAACTAGTGTCCCACTTCCACAACTTTTGGCTGGATGTGGCCTGGTAGCTTAATTTCCTATAAAACGCAACCCCTCCACTACAGTTAGTATATTTCTACTATTTCAGTTCACCACCTAAAGAATAGGGGCTCATATACAAATTGTCCTCGGGCTCAACTCTGGCAATTTTTCCCTTGGAAAAGCCAAAACAGTAACTTCATGAGCATATCCATATCGCAGCCTAAGCAGCACATTTATATAAAAGGGTGCAGATTACCAAAGACGGCATGCCTACTACTATTCTTGGTTTTTCTCTATATTCCCTTGTTTTCTCACTACTATTTAGATCATCTCAGAGTATATATTTCTAGACATTGACATAGCATAAGTCAGGGAATAAATCTTTGGGTCAGGTCCACAGAAGAATGATAATGTTGCCAAATTGCTGAACTACATCAACAACCTTTACGATAGTCAGGTGTCACTCCAAGGCCAAGTCAACCTCTTTGAATAAAGGGTTTTGATGTTGGAATCTGCAGCCTTCACTTAGATAAAGAAGGTCGCAACTGATAGAGTGAGCTTTTGCATGTATTTTTTTCGTCGTTGCTTGAAAAGCTCTTCTAATCAAAATCCTCAAATACCTACAAAATATAATAACAAACTCAAGTGTAGAGATAAGTAAGGGTATCAATTAAAAATCTAGGGGGTAAGCTAGAGATAAACTCAATTGTAATTCAATTTTATTTTATTTTTGGGGTTTTGCTTTTCTATTTTTTTTAGCTTTTTCAAATATTAAAACAATTTTCGTGAGGTGAGGTGAAATAACACTATACTAAAATGAAAGATCAACTTACAAGCTAAAAAATTAACTAAAATGGAAAATAAAGTCTAACAATAAAATATGAGATAAATGAGATAAATAAATGTGAGAACAATCAAGGAGTGGAATTACACCACAAATTTTAGCTATTCTTATTAATTAATTTAATTAATTGAACTCTCCCAAATTAATATCAAACTTACAAATCAACTCTTGTTGCAAATATAATTTTAATAGTAACCTTTTAGAAAATTAAGTTTAACATCCCACAACTCTAGAAAATAGATCTACACTCCCTTTAATTAATCACCCGCTAGGATCGATCAATTAACATTTATGTAAATCTTAGAAAATAAATTTAGAGTTTAAATTCAAGTAATAATACCCCACTTAAGAAACCCATATCTCTAGTTCGAATCTAAAATGAGTATTATGACTAAAATTTTGATTTTCTCTCAAAAATTATTTACCCACTCTCGAGGCGTAAATTTAAGGGTGAGGGATCAAAATTAGCACTCAAAGGGAATTTTCAAGTAATCAAACTAATTACATTAAAATAACATCAAATAAGGGTTTTCCACCACCTCTTGAAAGGAGATTTAGCCTAACATGGTATGAGATTTGACAAATTAATAATCAAAGGCATAAAATAAATGAGAAGAGAAGAGAACAATCAAGCCCAATCTCTTAAAGTGAAATTGAACTCTTATTTCCTTGAAATCAAGCACAATCCATCCAATATGAGCATCCAACAATAATCAATTCAATATAATACTCAATTGAATTACTCACAATTTATCACTCAATAATCTCAAAAAAAGAAAAATAAAAACTATTTACAAAAATAATTTCTACCTAATTTATTTTCTACTCTAACTATATCTCTCTAGAATTCTCTCTACAAATTCTATCTATAAATTGATTCTAAAATGAAAATTACCAAAAAAAAATATTAAAAAAAAAGGATAATGGATGAATTCATAATGGACAATTAAATAATAAAAGAGATTTGCTAAAAATGCAAATCCTAACATTATAAAATTGTACATTAGAGCTCATCCAAAGAAATAAATTCTAAATCATAACTTTATGTTGAGATAATTTCTAAAAATGCAAAATCTCAATGTAAAGGAATGGATTAGAATTTATCTCCCATAAGGGATGAATTATACTACATCAATCTATTATGAAATAATTGCTAAAAATGCAAAAATTCATTATAGATGGGTGGAGTGGAATTCATCATAGAAATAAATTTCACTACACACCTCTATATTGAGATATTTGCTAAAAATACAAGTACTCTCTAAAGAGGAGTGTAGAGAAATTTATCACAAAAATCTTAAAAACAAATTTTGAGATCTTTATTAAAGGGGTCTTCTTCTTCTTTAAATAATAGGCACATGGAGCATGTGGGTATAGTTGAAAGAATTAAGGTGTAAGAGCATGGGGGGTGTGCACGTGGGGGTAAATTGGGTAATGGAAGTGCGCATGTGCGTAGCAAATGTGTGAGGTCATGAGGATGAGGGGTGAGAGGATATTAGGGATAAAAATCTGATATGGTTATGGGGTATTTTAGGAAAGTGGGTTAAAAGGGGATTTGAGGGTATTTGGGTAAAATGGTTTTAAGTGGAATTAAAACACATGTGGGTATTAATGTTTAGTCTTTGGTTTGCTTTGGTTTTTAGCAGGTGGCACACGATTTTGCATTTGGGTAGAAAATGGGAAGTGGGTTTGGTCTTCAAATGGGACTTGGACGAGATGGAGGTTCGGGTCGAGATGGGTGTTTCCAGGTTGTAGAGATATTGAAACCGAAGTGAGATCGGGTTGACAGGTGGTTGGACATGTTGCGTGGTGACTGAGCAAGTGGGTCACGGGTCCGGCGACCGAAATGGTGCTACGTCGGAGGTGGGGCGAGGTTGGGTCGCGGTTGTGGGGGTTAAGGATCAAGGGGTTAAGGCAAGGGAAGGTCGGTTTTGGGTTGATGGTGTCTCCGGAGACGAGTTACGATTTCGGGTAGGGGGTAGGGTCGAAAAGGGGCTGTCGGGTTCGTGGTGGTTTGGTCCGGCGACGGCGGGTTGGTCAGGTGGGTCTATGGGAGGGTGAGAGGATGAGTGTATGGTGGTTGGTTAATGGTTGTTTTTGGTTATGGAGGTTGTGGGTTTTAGTGAGAGGAGAGAGAAAGTGTTTGAGGTTGAAGATGACTTGGGTGGTGATTGTGTGTAGTAAGGGTGTATGGGATATGGTGGGGATGAGGGGGTTTTTGTGTGTGTGTGAGTGTGTAAGGGTGTTGTTGTGTGTAGGTTAGTGTATAAGTTTTAGGGTGTGTGTGTTTAAGTTGTGACCCTAAAAAAATAAGACACAATTAAAAAATAAAATAAAACAAAAATAAAAATTTAACTAAACTAACAATAAAAATCAATTAAAATAAAAATGACATGACACGACACACTACACAAACTCTAAAAAAACTAAACACGATTAAAATAAAAACTATAAAAATAAAAAACTAATAAAATAAAAAATAAAAATAAAAGAAAATATAAAAACCAATACATGACGCGCTAAAAATTCTAAAAATATATACATGACTCAATAAAATAAAATAATAAATAAACTCTAAAAATAAATGACACAAATAAAATAAAATGGGACAAACTAAACACACACGGTTCGGGACAGGTTTAGGTAGGGTAGGGTACGGGACAAGGGTAATTAGTTCCATAATCCGTACAATTGCCTTGAAATACGCGTTTGAACACCGCAACATGCATTCGACCTACAAAATAGACAATAAAGCGCATAAGAGCCAAATTGCCGAGAATTAGCAACTAAAATACGTTTATTCGGAGTATATAATGTACATTATTGGGTGCTTATCAGCAGCACCAGAGCCCGTAAATGACAAGGTCGCGGAAGAAAGGGCTGCAGCCAAAGTCCTAAAGAAAAAGAGGATAGAGGAGGAACCAAATCCAGAAAAAGCTTATGAAGACTATACTACACTGATTGCCTATATTGAAGACATCCTTGAAAGTATCAAGGAGGACAAATTGTTGAGGTGGCCTAAGAAGTTGAAGTCCCCATTCCACAAAAGAGATCGAGCCAAATGGTGTAAATTTCATCGAGACCATGGCCACACCACGAGTAGTTGTCCACCCTGAAAAATGAAATTGAGAGGCTTGCCAGGCAGGGGACGCTCAAGCGATTCATAAATGTTGCATCCCATGACTAAGAGCGCATGCCTAGTTTTAGCTTCTAAGTATTTCTATTTCTATTTTGTGAAACTCTTTGTAGTCTTTACCTATAGATTTTGTATTTTAGTATCAAAGTCAAATATAGATATATGAATACATGAATGATTGATTTAGTCACATTTTAATTATTGTTCTCCTCATCCAAAATCTCATACAAAATCCTTTATGTTGAATAGATTTTAAGGGAAAATGACCAATAATCTCGAAATATTATTTATTTCGGAAAGAAGAGTCTAAAACGGAGAAGGGATAACGGGCTTAATCATCCCATAACACCCCTCGCATCATAAAGGCAAACGAAGATTCGGGATGCTTTAATTATCCTTAGTGGAACATAATACCCATTCTCAAATCTCGGAATGTGTCTATTAGCCTTAGGGGATCATAATACCCATTCTCAGCTCTCGAGATGCGTCTATAAGCCTTGGAGGATCATAATACCTATTCTCAGCTTTCGGGATGCTTCTAGAAACCACAGGGGATCATAATAACCAACTGGGGATGACTTAATAATACCTACCTATAAATATGGGTGACTTGATAACGAAACCAACCTAGGGAGGATTAAAAGTGCCCCAAGATAAGAAAAGACGGCAGGTAGATAAGGCATGTGGGCCATGGACTCTAATGTTTATGACAAGGGAAGCGATTCCCAAACGTCCAAAATCCAACATCGTTGCTCACCTCATGCAAGGTTCGCAAAAGTGTAATAAGAAATCCGATTCAGTTTTAATAAATGACGTGATGAACATTCAACTCAACGAAAGTTACCGCGGTCAAATTATGAGTTAGGACAAGGACTTGGATGTTTGGGGCAAAGGAAATTGTTCCCACTTAACCTCAATAATCCAGCATCCACTGCAATAACAATTCTTCAAGGACCTAAGTTCTGAAGACCACATAAGAGTAATTTTACACCCATACCAGCAATGTATGCGACGATCATCAAAATAATGAAGACTGAAGAAATTAATCATGTGAAATCCATGGTCACGGCCTCTCAGGACCCAACTAATTTTCCTATAAATCCAAAATTGAGGAGGCTTATAAAAAAAGGAATTCATATATAAAGGTTATAACATATATCAGAATTACTGTGAAAGACGCTGGTTAAACAGTAAAAAGGCCGCAGCTTGTTCAAGATATCAGTTGCTTACATTCAAAAGTCAATAATAGATATAGGAGAAAGATTATGGCATTTATTATATAAATGACCGTTGCCCATCTAAATTACACAAAATTTGAATGAATAGTTTGAAGATTGAAAAATTGCCTTTCGCGAAGATCAAGCAAAAGTTGTAAGTGAAAACTAAGAGACCATTTCATCATCTTCATGATCGTTTGTGTTATCGATTGTAGTTTATGTATTTTCATCTTCAGTCATAGCCTCTTCAAGAAGTTTCCTAGCCAGCTCCTCTACGGCCTTGAGCTCAGTAACACTTTCCATGTGCTCAGGGTCAAAAAGCTTTCACGAAAAAAATAGTGTCCTTGGTGTCTGGGAAAGAATTCATAACCCTGTGCCTCAGCTCTTGGAAGCTGCAGAGATAGGCTTTATTATTCACCATGAAAAAATCCCTTGAACATTTAAAGGCGTCTACGAAATTATCACCAGTTTCTTTAATTATTACGGCATGCTCCCTGATTTTCTCCTCAGGGGCTACGACATGATAATCCTTGAGCTTTTGGAGGTCCTCAACTTGCTTTTGAACCAGGTCTTCATTTTTCTTTTGGACCTGGTTGAAATTTTGTTCAAAGGCTGTAGCTTACCTGAAAGCCTCTTCAACTTTTGCCTCGGCAATCTCAAGGCATCCACAGGCTGTTTGAAGTTTTCTTTCGCCTCTTTTTGGGCATCGGTTGATGCTTGTTCCTTCCTATCCGTGTCCTTCTTGTAGGCCTCTAGTGTAGCCGCAGAAGACTTCTTTCTAGTCTCAAAGGAAGAAGTCCTAGCATTTTATAAATCGTCTGATGGCTGGTCTCTACAGCCCGATGAAGTTAGTATAATGCTTCATACTTGGTCCTTTAGGCCATAACAACCTTTGCAGACTGATAGAATAAAAGAAAAATGTTAGCTTGAAGTATATGTAAAGAACCGTGGAAAAAAGAAGTAAATTGGAAGATGGATTACCCTCCGTAGACTATGGAGGGCATATTCCTCCAAGTCTTCAGCGTCCTCATCCACCAGGCAGGTGAGATCACTAGTGTCAACAACGCTTCCCATTTTGGAGACTTCTATAGTGGTGGTATCCCAATGAGAATTGGGATCTTATTATCTCAAATGAGGCCACGGACGACCATTAGGATCCCTTTTAGCTCTACTCGGTGGAGTAAGCAAATTGGCATTAATTGCCATGATTGTCCTCGGAGGGGACATAGTGTTTGAAACATTAATAGGGCTCGAGCCACCATGGAAATAAACACCGAAAGAGATTGCCACGGACATCTCGGCACCAATATCGTCATCTAGGGCCTCATTTTTTGGCCCACCAGTCACGGCATCATTAACTGGGGCTGCATCCTTTTTAGCAATAGGGTTGGCATCCCCCACCCCAGCAGAAGCAACAAACTCATTAGCTGTTGGAATCAGTTCCTTGGGTGCCCTATTCCACTTTTTTCCCTTTTGGGGGGGACCTGATTGAGGATAAAAGTGGCCTCATCCATCTCATTAAGTTGAGCTATAAGTAGCTCGCGGTCAATCTCCTCAGCTCCCCCTGAAATATGGAAGAAATTAGTTAAAGTTCAAAATGGGTGCCGCAACAAAGTATATTGGAAAAACGAAACTATTGGATTTACCTTTCCCCGTCATTTTTGGAACACTTTTTGAAAGAAATTAGCCTCTTTTAAATATTTTCAGATATATTAGTGTATCGAGAAAGTGCTTTTAATCGTTGTCTAAGAGAGTTGCGTCCTCAACCCTCTTTTTTTGCCTGCTATTAAGCTTCGGGCCTGATATAACTGTGTTTTTACAAAGGGTTAGAAAACGTTGTGGCAAATCTGCGGAAGAAATTAAATAAAAAGAAAAGATAAAGTTGTGTCATGTGGTTACCTTCTTTGTTTGGGCGACCAAATATCCGCAGCAACCTAAATGACCTTTCCCTCTCACTTTCTTCGGCATGGGTCTCCTAGTTGGCCCGAGAAATGAAAAGGAATTTGCCTTTCCATTTCTTAACACTGGAAGGCCTCCCTGTCATTAGGTACCAATATCCCTCCCGCAGACCAAAGTAGTACCACGAATTTTTAACGGAATTCTCTTTGCATCTATAAAATTTAAAGAACTCTGCAGGAGTAATGTCCTTCTCAAAATGCTTCTTCTAAATCACCATTGCAGAAAGAATGGACCTCCAACTGTTTAAGTCAATCTGTACTGGGGCCAAGTTTATGGCGCTTAAAATCCACCTCACAAGAACGGGAACTGGCAACCGCAGCCCCAAGAGGAATGCATGAAGAGGAAAACAAACCCATCATCAGGGACCACAGAGCATGACCTCTGATCTGCGGTAGGATGAGTGCAAATGACCTCTTATGGGAATTCAAGGGATTTAGCTAATTCAGCTAGCCATTCTTCAGCCATAATGCACTTATACTTAAATGTTACAGGAGTTTTCTCTAACTGGTTGCAGCCAGAAGTTTCAGCAACAACGTCTCTTGTTTTCGTAACCATGACAGGTGTACCGACCTCTGTCTCTATCTCTCCTCCCATAATAAGGTTGTTACTGGAATGAGTGTCCTTTATCTCTACAATAATATCTCAGGAATATCTACAAACGGAAGATTTTATGTAGTCCGAATCTATCGTTATACATTGCAGGTAGTCTTTAAGTCAGCATATCCCAATAGCCTTTAGAGGCTTTATGTGAAGCACTTTGGGAGGAGGAACATCGAAGTGCCTCTTCCATAATTCCTCTAGATACTCCCATGTGTTCCAATGCATAAGGCCGCAACAATACCTGAAAAAGCAGAAGAACTCCGTAGTAAGGTACCGCAACCATTATGATCAGAATAATAAGCCCTTATAAAGGTCGCGGTAGAGTATGGAAAAGTTAAAAGAATAAGAATTTGGAGCGAAAAGAGTTGTGACCGTCCTACTCTATTAATCCATGACAGGTTTGTTAAAATAGCACTAAACAGGTCGTAGTCCGGAAGAATTACGATCAAATGTAGAAGTTGTAAAAAAAATTATTTTTTCGATAGCTGCAGCCATAGATAAAAGTTGAAGTCTCAAGTCGAAGCCAAATAGTTCAAAACAACTAAATGACTACGATCAGGGGGAACTTAGGCAAGGATTGGGAAAGTTAACAAAAGTCTGCAACAAGCTAAGGAGTTTCACTAGAAAGCCGCGACCAAGGGGATAAACAGGTAAACCATTTGTATTCCAAACTTTCAAGGATCAAAAACTAAAACCCTTAGGTTTTGGCCAAGAACACCAAGAATATGTTCTTGGTATTCTTGGCCAAAAACAAAATCCAAAATGGGGCTAGGTGTAATGATTGGACCCAGAAAGATTAAAAACCCTAATCTCTGCAAAAATCTATCCCAAGTCTAGAAAAACCAAGATTATACTACCCAATACCAAAATCCCCCATCATTTTTAGCCAACAAGTTCACCCAGAAAATTAAAAAACAAAAAGTTCCAAGTGAAATCCCTAATTTAAACAGTAGTGAGATTTCATTCAAATAATCAATCATTCGCGTGGAAATATAATAACATGAACATACAAAGGAAAACAGGAGAAGTCCAAAAAAATATAAAAAGATATGGTTACCTAGAAATCAGTGGAAATTGGAAGAATTAGGGGTTGGTCGGCTTTGAACCACCACGAGATGCCTTGGAACAGCCTTGAACCACCGCTAGAAAGTTACTGGAAACTAGGAAATCTAGTTGCAAAGGTTTTCTCTCAATTCACTCTCAAAATTTTGGCTAAGGTAATGACGACCTCGGCCACATCCCATTTATATAAGACAACGTTGGAAGGTGAAATATCGCAACCTAACCCTGTCATTGCCATCTTTTTATGTTTCATAACAAGCAAATAGCAAAAACAACAATGTCGTGACCAAGGGCATAAAATACAGCCGCAGCACCAACTCGACACCTCTTAGCACTGAGCTTGGGGGCTTATTGATATGCCAAATATTGGCACTGACGGCAGAATATAAGTAAAAGGCCGCTAGCTGGTAACAGACAGGCCGCGGCCAGAATAGGATACCACGTCGCTGTCTGAGGCCAGACAGTCCACAACCATCTCCAACTCCAGTGACTCACTTGACAACTGTCCTTTTAGAAAGATTCCACGATCGTACAACTTATCCACTTGTCACATGCTCCATGCATGTGACACCTCCTTTTGAATTATATAAATAAAAGTGATCACCTAAAAAATAGGGGGACGAATCTATTGGCGAAGCCCGGCCAAAGTCTTTACCCTACCTATCTCTCCAAGTTGGCCGCATTCTAGGCTCCTAAGAATTTTTGTATTCATGTATTCTACTCTCTTATCTCTCTTGTACACCTCTAATGGCACTCAATCTTGTAATACATAATGCATATAATGAGAGTAGGGTAACACAGTTGATATAGGCTCATTTTTATAGCCAAATCACTCTATATCTTGTGTTTATTTTCTTTTACTTGCTTTATTTACATTCTTATACTTGATATGATGGTTGAAAATAATATATGTACAATTTATCGCATCATCACAAAGAAAACTAATCATATATAAAGCTATAAATGTTCAAACAAACCAATTCCAATGAAAGTAAGTAATATGCTCCAAAATCAACATCATGACATGAGTTCATAATCAATCCATGTAAGAACAAGAAAAGAGTTACATGATCCAAAGAAATCAACTCGACCAAGCAATAAAACCATGATCAAACCAAAGAAGCTCAAGTCTCATTTCAAAAAGCATCACTCAAACACAAAAAATCAAGATAATCAAGAACATTTCTTCCCAAGATTCAAAGATTTTGAATTGTTTGTAAAGAAGTAAAAAATGTCACAAAAGCAAGTACAAACCCCAAACACACTTATCAAAACCTACTTAAACCTTCCATAGACCAAAAGATGACTTTGACCCATTTTACCCCTTATAGAGTCGACTCCATAAGCGGGTAGAGTCGACTTTAAGTTAAGGTAGATTTGATTCTACACCCTGATATTTTAGGTCATTTTAATATGAGTTTTTCACTGGGCTAAAAATCAAAATAATAAGTTTCAAATTATTTCACTTCAAATATAGTCGACTCTATATGTGGAAAATTGACCCCAAGGGTAGTTTGGGCAAAAAAAATTCAACAGCTCTATTTCGAATTTCAAAATCTCGAAAGTTCTTGTTATTACCAACTACCTTCCAAAGACTAGTTTTTTTTAAATGACAATAAAAGAAACCCTTGGCCTCACTTCCAAAACACACAAGCTATTACGACATTATCCCAACAATTAAAATTCCATCATCAAACTTGTATCAATCCATCTTTATGTTTCTAGAGAGAGGAACCAAGGTCCAAATCCATTTGAGAGTTTTAGTCCTAAAAACACCATCAAAGCCAAAGATTCAAGAAATCTAATATGAATGAAAAAAGATTCCAACTCAATTTATCTTTAAGCAAAGATATGCAGGTTTCTTCTTGCATTACCACAGTCCTTTGCTATTTATGTTGATCTGAACGATGTCTTTTTTTCACGTAGGAAAATCATTGAGATTAATTATTACTTCGTGTGTGAATATATTCGTCTTGATACTATTCATATTCTCTTTGCCACTCTCGTTGATCACACTATCGATCTTGTGACCAAAACTCATCCTCTAGAAGGTTTCCAAGACTTAGTTAGCAAACTCAAGTTGGTCTGCTATGAAATGTTATAACATGATTACATAAGAAGAATAAAAATTTATGGATAATATCTCTTATCCAAATTTGTCTCTCGAATGTTACGGAATAGAAAAATTAATCTGCAAGAAGATCATATCTAAATACCTTGAATGGATGTTTTCCAAATTTTTTATTTATATATATGTAAAATCTCTCATGAAAAATCTTGCATCCAATCTCACTCCTGAGCTAAGCTTGCATTTAATAAAATCATTTTGTGAATGAATGAATCTTAAATTAGAAAAAAAATTCAAAGCAATGTTAATTAAAACCTCATCCAACTAACTCACAATCCCAAGAAACGTCTCGAATGTCATGTATTATGATGTTTGCTTATTAAGAATGATTGTTGTGAACCTTTTTGCTACCAATTGTAATACAATCTAATATTTCCATCATATTATGGGGTGGCAATTCGAGTTAGTCATATCATTTTCGAGTTGTGTTGATTTTGGTTTGAATGCAAGTTTTGGGTACTCTTAAATTTAAACAAGTTAAACATGTCAACTTTAGGTCATATTGAGTTAATACCATAAACGAATTATCGTGTCAAAAATTTCTAGCCTTAAATATCATAAATAAGTTAATAAACAACGGATTACTACTGCCGGTATCATAATCTCATAACTTGATCATATGCACTTAGATCCAATTAATTATTCTCTTAACAATATGAATTAGAACTCACTTTCTAATCATGACCGTAGAGTTCTTAAGAATAAATCATTATTTGAAAGCATATGATATAACTCCTTACTAGGAGTGACGGATACCTTATTGGTTCATACACTAATATTCATATGAATAAAGATAATCCTAACATTGAATAAACTCTGGCCTGATGCGGATAAAGCATTTATCAACATCAAATTAATATTGTTATACATATATAATTGCCATGATAATTTTGGTTAAAGATCCTAAGTATTAATGGTAGTTTATAATTAGATATTGACAAATTAGCAATTCCATTAGTTTTACTAAAATTGATCACATCTACATACTCTCTAACATGTACCCATATGTTTAATTTAATATCTTCATACAAGTAGTTTGAGGTGAACTATTACGGTAACACTTATAACACATGCTAGCCCAAGGAAGATTCATTTTCAGATCTACTTCTCGCAAATAATGATTTATATGACAAGAATTAAGTATTGAATAACTCACGACCATAATGCACTACTGATATGATCCACGATCTCCATAATGTTTTATTGGACTAAATATATTAGTACAATTGCCCCATAAATATTATATTAAATAACATGAAACATCCATTAATAACTATTAGAGTTAATATTTTAAAAATTGTAATTAATCAATTGGTTTCTATTAGGATGTCCTACTCGTCGGTATATATATATATATATATATATATATATATATATATATATATATATATATTGATTGTTGACGAAGACTTATGCACCTATTACCTATTAAAGACCACTTATTGATCAAAATACAATCAATAAATATAAAAAATATATATTTCCTTTAATGTCACTCTAAATCCACACACACTTTGTTGTTTATGTTTGGAAGACTTTTTTTCCTTTTGTTTTTTTGACAGTACAAAAATGTACTATTTCTTGTTTGTGTTTTTTTTTATGATTCCAAATTTATAGGTTAAAAAATAAGAAAATATATGTATCACCTTTTTCATAATAATGTAAGGTGGCTTATAAATTTTCTAATGCTCATAAATTGAGAAACATGTTAAACGAAATACAAAATTAATTATATGGAAACATGATGATAAATTCTTAAACTCTTTAAAAATTAATGATAGAATAAGCTAAAACGATTTTTTCAATTAGTTCACGTGTGTTCGAATTATTAATGTAGATACAATCTTATGGATATAAATACAATTACACTTATAAGTGTAGATACGGTTACACTTGTTGATCTATATAGAATTATAATGATGAACTAGTATGCAATCCTCGCGATGTGTAGTCGGGCTATAAATAAAATTATTAGATTGTAAATGTAAAAGTAGGTATAAAATGTTCTTAAACTTCAAAAATCGAAGTGTGGGATTAGTTTTTCAAAAAAAATTATCACGTGATGTATCCATCAATCTTATACAAATTACTAAGAGTATAACTACTGAAACAAAAAAAATGACTGATCTTCATAGGCATAAAAAAAATCTCCTTGATCCGACATAACACTCGAGGACTCATATCCCTAATCCAACATGTCTTCATCTACGAAAGACCTCTCATTTTAATTTTCATTTTCTTCGGAATCCATAATTGATCTTGGTTCTGGTTTTATGTAGAGAGCAGGTGATATGTATGTATGGTTACACTTACTATGTTGCTTTTCATTACTATCAACATTGGCATGAATAAGTTTGGCGGTGTATGGGTTTAAATTCGAAGAGTCGATTTTGGGTGGGAGTAAAGTCTCTAGAGTTGTTGGTGTAAAAGTAGGCACATCGAGTTTCAATATAAAAAAAAATAAACAACTAATTTTCACGCAACTATATATGTATGTGTTTTCTCTTTATGTGTTGATTTGACGGTTGCGTTGCTTCTGGGAGGAAATTTCCTCCCACCGACTCTTGAGAGCTTGTATTGGTATATACTTGGCACACACAAATCATGTTCCACTCGTGGAGAGGTGGAAGTTGAATGGTTTTATAACTCATTCCAGACTGTGTTGAATTAATTAGTTGTTATCATATGGTGTTATACTTATATCATGTATGAATTGTATGATCGTCTGTAGCTGGATTACAGTCCGTTTACTACTATTTTTCAAATGTATAATAAATAGGTGTAAACCCACGCGAAGCGCAAGCAAGGCTATCGGTGGCAACAAATCTACGTTTGAGTTAAAAAAAATCGACAATAACTCACTTACAACCTGAGTATACCTTTAAATCTTTCTAAAAATTGTACTAAAAAATATGTCTACATGGTTTTGACACCATTTTAATCATGAATCCCAAAAAGCATTATCAAACAACGTGAATATTTAAAGGGAAATTTTCATAAAATCAAAATACATCAATTTCGTTCAGAGAACCATAGACTTAACCCATCAATGATACATCATTGAATAAAACGGACCGAACCCACCAGAAAATTATACAATTCCTAAAGAATTAAATATTCACATGTACAAATGTACAAAGAGGACCTACACAGAAAAAAATATTTTGATAGGACCAATTATAAAATGTCTTATGTAAACGGGCCTAATTTGTCATGCTCTCTTGATTTTAAAATAATTTTTACTATTCCCTCTCAAAGTCTTTGCGGTTAATATTTTAAGTAGAAAATAAAATTGGGTAGCAATTGTACTTGATTTCTTATGGTTTGAATTAAACAGATAGATTAACATTCTTATTTCATTTATCACTCTTTGTCCTCTCACTTTGTCTAACTGCTCGTATACCGTTATCAGTAGTTAATTAGCCTGAAAGTGGGTGCTTATATCATTTGTTCCTCGTTACACATAAAGTTTTGTACAAAAAATTTGACAGTATACTATCTCGATTATTAAATATTATAAAGTGTTAATTTATATGGTATTGGATTTCTTAGATTAACATAGTAGTGTTGGGCGTCAGATATGAACCAGAGGCCATCTTTCTTGGATATCCTTAAGAAGCTCGAAAAAAACTAAGGAAATATTACCTAGAGATAATCACTGAAACATCTTTGCTTCTTGACGAACTTTGTGCCCTCCTTCTCCTCTTCCCATATTTCTCTCTATTGATCACCAAAACGTTATTGTGTTCGACCACCTTAACCTTTGTGTCATCGGATTTGGGGCCAAGCATGTTGATGATGAAGACGCAATAGAGATGTTTATGAAGATGGATTCAGATGTCCGTTTTTCTTTTTTTGTTGGATTGGATGTATGTTGATGTTGTTTATACTTTTGTAAGTGTAATGAAAGAAGAGGAATGTACGAAAGTTTTTACATTAATTAGAGAAAAGGAATGGGCGGAAGAAGAAGAATAGGCAACATATACAATGGTCATCGTAAATTGAAAAGATGAGTTAATTCTTGCTTTTCTTTGCGAGTTCCACGTGGCTACATGGATGATTAGATAGATTTAATATTGTAGTGCATTTTATAGTAATACTAGATTTTTGCCCCGTACGATGCGCGGGCACCATATAAAACTTGTTATATTACACACAAAATTCCAGGAGTTGCTTTAGTGTATTTCTTTATTAATGTTAATCCCCTTGAAATTTCCAACTATAACATTTGTAATTACAAATATGACTCCAAAAAGGAAAAAAATGGTACATAAAACTATAATTCAGATACATGCTTCCAATGCAACCTTTAAAACAAAACCACATAATTAGTATTTCTTAGCTTTTGCATTACCCAAGTGAAAATGGGTCATTTGGCTTGAAAGGGTGGTTGTAAGGCCTTTTTTTTTTGCACAAATTCGATTTCATTACTACCAAATCACGTTCAGCTGTATGAGTGCTAAACTTGACATAGTGAAATGGGAATGAAATATGACATTGAAACTTGACACAATAAAAATAAAGAGTTTTATACCTATTCAAGTAAGGAGTTGGTTTAACATCGTGTATAGGGAGAGAGAAAGATTGTTGTAAACTATCTCCAAATGCAGCTGCTATAGACAATGTGTTAATCTCATGACAACTATTCATTGCCTACTGAATATTAAAATCGACATCCTCAACTTCCTACAATATCAACATTCATTCAATTATTTCCAACTTCAAATATATATATATATATATATATACACACATACACACACACACACATATATATTCTGCAAGAAACAATCTCTCTTAAACTTCCGATTTCCCCCTCATAAATCCACAGCAAAAATGAAGTTCCATGGCAAAAATTAAGCGACATGAGATTAAAGAAAGACGAAGAGCAGGGAAGGGAAAGGGCCTTTGGATGGATACAGTGGGAAATGAGGTTCATTGAATAAGGAACACGTTTGGGTTCCTTTCAATATATAATTATATTGACTTTTAATTACTATGTATCGATCTGTGTATATACCTAAAACAATAACCTGAAAGCATGATAAATGAACCCTTGATATGCAAAAAAAGAAACCGTATTTCTCCTCATGTTCTGTTTTGGGAAACGGTTAAGACATTGGAATGTATATATTAATTGAGGTGCACACATGGAGCTGTATAGAAAAGTCACGTGTCAATTCTCTCTAAAGAGACACAAAAATTATATTATGTTATTAGATATAGATATAAATGTATCTACGTTAATAACTATAAATGTGATTACAGTAATAAGTGTAAACGTATTACTGAACTTATTATTAATTATTTAAAAAGTTTATAGATCTAAAATACCAACAAATATATCATTTTAAGTGATCATACATAAAGACTGATTTAACCATAAAAATACAAATGTGATGAATCATTCGAAATACTGAAAAATGGCTCTTCAACTTGTGATAGAGGACAAATTTGGTGAATCGTTTTAAAGAAGCCTTTGGAATTCAGCTCAGGACCTCATGTCGACAGCTACCCCATGAAAGTAACTATTTTGGCAAATTTTTTAAGACGATTCTATTCCGTTTCAACCGAGCATTTGTTCATATAGAGTTCAATGTGGGCCTGGGCCACGTCATTGAGCATTCAGCTAAGCTTATCCTAATTTTTTAAGTCCTGTTTCAAAACGACTCTTCAAATTTCAACCCAGCTGGTGGTTCCAATATTTGGATTTCATTTTATCAAATATTACTTCGTAAAGTGATTGAGTCGTGTATAATATGTAGGAGAGATTGTAATATTTCAAAAAAAATGTAAGAGAAATAAGGATAATAAGTGAAACTATATTTACGAAATAACGTGTCAATTAATGAATAGGCATAAACTTCAGAAATTCTGTCAATTCATAAATAAACATAATTATTAAGATTATTTTATTCATTAAATAACCATTAATATAAAATTAATTATACATTGATTCATGAATCTGATTGATTTTGTCCGACAGACTGATGTGTCATGTCCACATTGATTTGTTTTTTAATGATTTTTGATAAATCAGTGAACCCTCAAAAACGAATCAATACACACGATGCGAATCGAACAAACTAAGTCGAATTCGTGAGTCGACATGAAATTGCTTTAATATAATGTATATTCATAAAACGACATCAATGAATCTGTAAAATGGTTATGACACAACCATTTTTATATAAAGGATTATTCTCTCTTCCTCTTTTTTTTCCATCAATTTTTTGTTCAATTGGTTTCACAAGAATTCCTTAGAAACATTAACAAAATATCTTATTGGGTTATTGTACTTTGAATATAATTTGTCAAAGATAATAATGCGAGTAAATAAAACCTTGAGGAAATGATATTTATCCCTTTCACAATGTGCACTAAAACCAATTTTGATATTAAGGCATCCAAATAAAATTTAATCAACAATGGATAAACATACATATTACAATCTTTAAATATCATAGCCTTAAATCTGAAATCAATTGATAATAGATGGAGGTCCTAATATTCTGCATCTTTTGAATTGGATTTGGGAAAGAGCCTGTTTGATTCAATCCTGAATTTCTACATAACTTTGCGGATATATTATTATAGAAAAATATTAGAGAATCCATCTCAAAACTAAATAAAACTAACTAAAAAATGGAGGGTCACAATCTCATTCATGACCTTAGAACGCTTTGGTTTTCCCCAAATGAGTTGCTATATTCTCAACATTATCCTGAGAACAAAAAATGTATTCCCATGAATATATAAAGACAATACACGACGGTAGCAAATTAATCCTAACCGTCCTGCCTAAAGTAAAGCCAAACACCACAACAAATTGTTCCTTTATCAAACCTCCTAAATGTTCCTAAATCTCCATTGCCAACAAACTATCACAATTAAAACTGACAAAACCCAATATAAAATAAAGATAACGAAATTATAAGTATAGCCAAAATATTTACAAAAGGCAAAATTCCAAATATTGATTTTTCTTTTTTGGGCTAGACAGGTCAAATGTCATTAAGAACCTTTGTGGGTGTGGCATGTAAAAATGGATGTAATCTAGGCATAGTAAGGGGCACTGTTGCATTAATGGTGGCACCAATAGAGGCAGTGGCGGTGGTGGTGGATTTGGCAGCACCAGTGGTGACAGTGGTGGTGGCGACGCGCTCACAAGCGGGGCACATGGTGAGGGTGGTGGCAGGAAGCTGCCTGTAAAACGGATGAGAAGTTTTCAAAGCTCTTAATTCTTGAAGCTCCTTTTGCAACCTCTTGTTCTCTTCTGTTAGTGTCTCGCAACACCTCTTTAAGTACTCACAATCTACCTCTGTCTGCTTCAACTTTGTCCTGCAATTATTAATTAATTCCAGTAAATAATTGTTCCATTGATTACTACTCCTTTAGAAAAAAGAATCTGAAAATACGTTCACAGAAGTTTTAGAAAAACTTTATATATATATATATGTGGCAACTGGCGGTAAGCCTCCAAAAGAGAGAGAGAGGACCAATAGTTTAGCCGATAGTTTCAATGAAGAATTGGGTATAATTTAGAGGGCTTGTATTATACATGGAGTCCTGATATTTACGTCCAAAAAATATCTCCAAAATATTATTTACTCCAAAACACCACAAAAAACAACCTTTTATCTCCTTAATAACGCACATATAAACACCCCAAAAAATAATCATGAAAATGGGTACTATGGTCAAGGTTGACCGTGAAAATGAGTATTACGGCCAAAGTTAGCTATGAAAATGGGAACCACGACCAAAAGTTAGCCGTAAAGATGGTATCACAGCCAAGGTTATCCGTAAAAGGAATACCACGGTCAGAGTTAGCCCTGAAAATGGGTACCAAGGCCAAGGTTGGCCGTGAGATTTTGTTGGGTTGAATAGTGAAAAAAATGACTTTTTTAATGTGGTGTTTTGGAGATATTTTTTTGGTGTAAATATTAGGACCCTTATACCATTGCAGATCGGTCCCGACAGAATCATTATCGTATATATATATATATACAGTCCTGTTCTTGTGCGGACTAGTCCGCATTTTAAGAATGCGGACCGGACATGTCTCACCTGACGGTGAACCCAGAAAAGAGAGAAAGTGTACTTATAATTTATGCGATAATTTCTAGGTGCACCGTTAGGTGACACATGTCCGGTTCGCATTCTTAAAATGCAAACTAGTCCGCACAAGAGCATTATTATATATATATATATATATAGGGAGAGGTTCACAAGTGAACCTAAAAGATGAACTTTTTAATGAACCTTAACAAAATAACATCTAACAACTCATTACTTTTAATTTCTATGTTGTAATTGGTCCGCGCTAGCGTCAACAAACACGCGTGTCGATCCATCCCCAACTCCCTCACCCCCACCATGGCAGCCCTTATGGCAGCAGGACTGCCATGGGGGTGGGGGGGTGACACACGTGTCCGTTGCCGCTGGCGCGGACTAATTACAACATAAGAATTAAAATTAATTAATTGTTAAGTATTTTTGTTAAGGTTCATTAAAAAGTTCATCTTTTAGGTTCATTTGTGAACCTCTCCTTATATATATATATATATATATATATATATAATTGCTCTTGTACGAACTTTCCGCACAAGAGCACATACGGGACAGCATTAGATATGTTTATGATTGGTAGGAAGATGAGAGAGAAAGCTATGAAATTGTGTTGTTTTAATGGATCTTGCCAAAGCCCGCATATATACAGTACTGACTATCCCGTATTTTAACAGTGCGAACTGGATATATGTCACTTAATAGTGAATTCAAAAAAAAAAAAGTGCCTATAATTTAACCGATAATTTTTAGACAATCTGCACTGTTAAAATGCAGAACAGTCCGCACAAGAGTATTATTATAAAAATATATATATATAAACATTGATAAATCATGCACAAACCTATCTTATTGAAAAATCTCAACGGCACCCTAGGGCAAGGCAAACCTCCCTCTTTTTTTTTACAAATCATGAACAAGTCTATCTTATTGAAACAAAATATAAATTTGTATATACGGACAATATGATTGGTATTGAGTTAATTAAAAATTTGTTATTTAAAATTACAAAAATGCCTAACTATACATAACGAAATTAATTTCCTTCATATCTATTAATTTGGGGGGCATTTAACAAAAATCCTATGACTAATTTATATAAAAACGTAACCCCATTCCTTAAAAAAGATTTCAAGTTCCCTTGGTGATTTCCAATTAGAAATTGTGACATTAATTGTGCACACTTGAACAATTTTTATATGGTAGTGTTATGTCATCATCGACTACCATATCAGCACTTGGACTATATGGCAGTGCCGGTTGCACAACTAATGTCACTGAGTGTTGCAAACAAGATGGATTTAAGAACATATAAATTAAATTTTTAAAGATTAAACATTATTTAATCCTTCTTTAATCAGGTGACAAATAAGTATACAATAATCATTTTACAATAACATTGACATTGCATTTGGATGACGAGGTATGTATACAATTTTCTGATTTTAGAACAAGTCCCAGATATGTTTCGAAATAAAGGGTGCACTCTATATTTATAAGTCGTATATGATGCCTTTTTTCTATATTTAGCATGTGAGCAAATAAAATTATAGACATTACTGAGTATATATACCTTGCTCTCCTGTTTTGAAACCACACTTCAACTTGTCGAGGACGAAGGTTCAACTTCTTTGCCAGAGCTTGCTTTTGCTTCTGCGATGTTTTTTTTTTTTTTTAAATATTAGTTGAAGCAATACATAAATATTAATAAATGGAAAACTAAACATTATCTGTGTCCAATAATAGAACTCGTTGACAACAACCTCTTCAAAGGCTTCACCCATTCAATATATTATAATGAAAAATTATCTACTCTCCAAGATTTTTTTCAAACCAAATCTGACGTAGAGAATATCCTATTTAAAAAATAAAAAAAAGAAATACAAACTCTCAAATTAGTAAACTGTTTGTTTTTAACTTGTATTGCTGAATTCAAGCCAATTCAGAATTAGCAAACATATTTAGTGCTAAATGGTTAATGCTTAATGCTAAACTATTATGAAATTTAATCTGATTTATGCTTATTACTGTTTTTTTAAATTACACATGCATAAATATCTTAACAAACAATCATTTATAACCAACTAAGTTCAAACCAATAACCAATCATTTGTTCATCCAAAAAGAAAAGTCTGGACTTTTCTACATTCATTGAGCATTTTCAAAAAAAGGCCCCTAAATACTAATCTTCGGAGCAATTACAATTACTTTTGAAGGATTAATATTTGGAAAGAAGAATCAAATTATTCCCATCCTTTGTAATGTTCTTTATGTTTCTGTAAAAGCTGATTCGAAAAAAAGTTTTTCCACTTAGGGTCATTTTTTGTTCTTAGATATTTAACCATTTTAGCCCAAAATACATGAGAATATTCTAAAGAGCTCCAAATATATCATATTTTTCCATGCTAATTTCAACCCAGAAACGATGTGAAAGTGTCAAATTAGTGTAAACATATAAAACATATAAAACAATAAAAATAAAAAAATTGACTTACTGGATTTAGCGTGTTGTGCTGTTTGAAACTCTCTTCAAGAAAAGCAGACTGGTCTTTAGTGAGTCTGAGTTTCTTACGAGCAGAACCGTTGTCTTCATCATCACTTCCTCTTTCTCTTTCTACTAATTCATTTTCTGCTATTTCCAGATCTCTTTTGCTTATTCCACTCCTATTGTACATTGAAAAATCCAACCCAAACGATGAAACAGTACTGTTTGGAGACGAAGAAGACGGCGCCATCCCTTCCTCCACTCCTCTTTCCGGACCATTCAGTGAACCCGGTTCAGACATCACTATAACAAAAACATATAAAATCAAATAAATATTTTTTTTAAATATCTAAAATACCCTTAAAAAGTTGTAAACATAACAGGTGAGAAAATAACAGAGCATAATATTCATTACAAAGGACAAAGTTTGGGGATAAAAATTTGCATATTTTGGACTATTTTAACATTTTTGCGACACCTCAACATATTGAATGAAGGTATACTTCTTTGTTTTGAAAAATAAATAAATAAACAGTGAAAACTTAAAATATCAAGATGCAAAAACGAAGAAATAATGAACTTAAAACTTCAAATTATATTTCCTATTTATAGTTTTACATAAATATATTATTTGTGTGCTGCGGGTCTTCTAGTTGTATCCATAGCTTTCATTTCCATTTACTGCAACACTTATGTAACAAACTAAAATATGTCGCAAAAAGTCTTGAAAATAACGGCAAAAAGTCAAAATTATCGACTCTAAGCTTCAAATGCCCAATATTGCATGACAAAACCTAATGAATAGTGGGAACAAAAAAATATATGTGGATAGAGATATGAGGAGATCCGATATGATAAATTATTTTAACATGTTGAATATATATGAACAAAAGAAAAAACAATAGAAAATTAACATATCATCGAACATAAATGTTTGGAAAAGATTAGATGACGTTACAGTTTTGAGTTAGCCATGGAAATCGAAGGTGAGAAGATGTTTGGTTGCGTTGAACCGGTGAGAAAGGCAGAAGATCAAGCTGAACCGTTGAAGGATTTTTCTCTCTCGTGTTTTCACCATCCAAAGCTTCTTGAGATTCTCTTCCTAAGCCCATGTAAAACCCTAGATCTTTGTTGACCCTATTTTGGGACTTGTTGTCAATAAAAGAAAATTGCTTTTGGGTTTCTCCTAAGCTCAAAGCTAACTCCATTGTAAGAAATGTTGAAAACTGCTTTGTTTTGAGTTGGCGAAGAGAGATAAAAAGAAACCGAAAGTCGTTTCAATTTCCTTTGGGTTGTGGAAGTAATATTTGACCCGACATATCCCGGTTGACAAATGCACGTGAATCTAAATAAATTTACATCATTCATTCATACCGATGTTTGTGATTTTGTCTGAGGGTAAGAGAGAGAGATTGTATAAATAATCGAGTGTAGGCGTAGAGTAGGAGAGAGTATTATATTGTAGTCAGAATAAAATCTTGAGGACATTAAAAAAAAGATCTAACTTTTAAAAGGAACATTTAGCCATGTTGATCTTTGGGACTTACGTAAAATCTAAGGCAGCCAGCCTCTATGGGATGTGCCCATTTTTAATGGAAAATTGTATGTATATAATATTTTATAAAAATATAAAGTAAACCCAAAAAAAAATTTAAGGACAACTTAATTCTTTATTTAAAAAATTTGATTTAAATACAATTTTAAAATTTAATTTTTTGTTGTTCATAATTATTGATCTGATAAACTTGTTTTTAAATACAATTTTTTAAATTTTTTATAAAATTAACAAATATATATATTTATATACTATACATATATGTGCCTGTTTTGTGTGTGTGTGTGTGTGTATATATATATATATATAAATATATATATATATATATATATATATATATAATAAAGTACAATATGAGGATGGGGGTTTGTCATGCATGATATTTTATGTGATATATAAATAATAAAGTACAATATGAGGATCGGGTTTGTCATGCATGATATTTTATGTGATATATAAATACATATATAAAACTTTCATGATACCGGACATGTGTCACCTGACAGTGAGTCCAGAAAAAAAAAAGTGTGTCTTTAATTTAGTCGATAAGTTTGACGTTAACCGCCAGGTGACACACGTCTGGTTCGCACTCCTAAAATGAGGATTGTTCCACACAAGTATATATATATATATATATATATATATATATATATATATATATATATATATATATAGAGAGAGAGAGAGAGAGAGAGAGAGATACATGTCCGTATTTTAAGAATGCGGACTGGACATGTGTCACCTGACGGTGCGCCCAGGAGAGAGAGAGTGTGTGCCTATAATTTAGCCAATAATTTCTAGGCTCACCGTCACCTGACACATGTCCAGTCCGCACTTTTAAAATGCGGACTGTATCGCACAAGAGTTGTATATATATATATATATATATATATATATATATATATATATATATATATATATATAGAGAGAGAGAGAGAGAGAGAGAGAGAATGGAGAAAAAAATGCAAACGTACTTAAATACATAAATGCACATACATATATATATATATGTCTATATAATGTTATTGCATGTATAATTCATAATAAAATTATATAGATACATGAATTGATAATATTTACTATACATATATTTTATAAAATTATTTAATATATGGATCTTAGCATATTATATAATTTAATAATATAAATATATATAATTTTATGTATATGTATATATATATTTTTCCTTAAAAAATGTATATATATATTTTTTATTTATAAGAATTACGCACATATTAATGTCTTATGTGTGTATATTATATATTAAGATATACTTGCATTAAAATATTAATAATGAATCAGAAGTTTTAAAACACCCTCTTGCTATTTTTTGAAAAGCTTGATTATGACACAGAAATATTATAATATAATGTTTAAAAATAAATTGTCAAATACAAATTTTTATCATAATTGTATTTAAATGCAACAAACAGAATTATAGTTACAAACCAAGTATGCGCTAAGTTCTTATTTCTAGGGTCAACCGTATAACAAAGTTCTTTGAAAATTTGTTCACAATAAAATTTCTGATAAAAAATTGAAGTAATGGGAAAGAGAAATACATCCCATAAATAATGTGATACAATAAGATATGGTACTTTGTATACTTTGTAATTATAATAATATGATGTGTGACAATTATTGTTATGACACATTGATTTAGGATGATTTTAGAAGATAATTTGAAACACGTCTCTTTGGATGATTTTAATATGAATAGATAAAAAAAAATAACAAACATTTCAAAACTATTGAAACATTGATTATAAATATTTATAAAATAACACTATTGGATGTATTTTTGAAATATATATTAGTATAAATAACAATGCAAGACAAAATAAAAAAAAATTAAAATATATTTGCACGCATTAATGTAAATGTTTTTAGAAACAACCATAATCAAACTTTTGACTTTAATTTTTTTTTCATTTTTTCGTGCATGGGAATGTATTTAAATTATGTCTTTTGGTCGTTCTAAATCTTTTTTTTTTCAGAAATAAAAAATAAAATTACACGATATAAAAGACTTCAACAAATCAAAGTATCGCTTGTTGTTTGATAAATATCTACTCCATCGGTTGGTAAGAACATATTCTCAATGAAAAAAGTCCTCATATATCATTTCTACCAACTTAAAAGCCTCAATTATAACGCCTTTTTTAAGTAATTTGACAACTTTATATAAATTACTTTTTGGAGGCAGTTATAATTTTTAACAACCTTTGGCTTAGGTTTTTGACTTCTCGTAAAGATTTCTTGGTCCTCAAGTGGTTTGAAACGCATTATCATTATTAAAGCTATACAGTTATGTTCTTACACTTTAATTTGGTTTTCTGTGATATTTTTTAAAAAATTTAGTGATTTGACACACTTAAATTGTTATAGTATTATTATAAAATGCTAATAACAATACTTTGTTTTAAATAATGCATTAGCAATTGTATTTTAGATCTATAAATTGCAAAACAGGTTTTCAGCTATCACAGCAGTTTCGAAAACCTTCACAAACTATTAAATTGACTTATTTCATTTATTTGCAAGTTATTTTCTACGCATAAATAAAACGATTTTTATAACATTTTTAGTGACACGCAAATTGGTGTATATTTCATAATCTTGGAAATCATTTATAACACTGTAAGGGTATTTATAATCAGAGTAATCACTTCTCATGAATTGATAAAATCTAACTATTAACATCCTTTGAAAGAGACTTCCATTTGTTTACTACATAGATTAGGAAAATGATTCAATATGCTCCAAGCACACATATTTTGATCCTCATAATAAATTATTAGCATATACATGTAGTTCTCTTTATTATATAAAATGATTAATTGGTGAAAGCAAAAAAAATTTACTTAAATATTCAATAATTTCAACTTGTCTGACTAAGATTTGTAATTAGTAAAGATTAATATAATTCTCAAATGCTAATAGAATAATTAAAATTTGATGAATCTCAATATAAATATCTAAATATATATTTGAGAAATATTTTTTAAGAAATGCAGAATTTGGACATATTTTGTATATATAACGATCTATATGTATGTATTAATTGATATTTTAAATAAGAATAAATAAAATTTAAATATTAATTAATACTGATAAGACACATTAATTTGTGTAACAAAGTATATCCAAATTATTCTTAACTGAGATCTGAATTCAACAAATTTAAAAGTCAAAACAATGGTTTTTCCTTAATTTTTAAAAATTCATTTATTATTATTATTATTATTATTATTATAATTACAATCATTGAAGTCACATGACGCTCTATTGACGATGACATAAATTGAATTGAAATGAAAAGACTTTCATTCAGACGGATAGATAGGTGGCTGCTAAGATAGCTGACTCACCAACCAAGGTCCAGACCCAAACACAACCAGTTTACCATTAACTTTTCCCAAAAAAGTTAAACCCACCACTTTTCAATCAGGAATTAGATTTGCTTAATCACTTTTTAAAAACCAAACGTGAAGACTGAAGATTGAATATATGTTTGGTCGGATTAGCACGAGATTTGACCATAACTGCCCCCCAACCATATGTTTTTACCTAAGCCGACCAACAGACATTATTTTACTATTCCAAGAAAAGTGTTTAATAATAATAATTATCAAAGGCTCGCTCTCTAGAGCATTTCGTTGTTTTAATAATAGAAGTCAGTGATGATTATCCACATATGGGCATCCAATGATTCTAGAACTAGGTTAGGATGGAGGACAAAAGTATTCGTGTAGGAGTGTATTCATATTTTCATCTCAAAATAATTTTTATAACATTATAAAATATTATTTATTTTTTTTACTATCAAACATCACAAATTTAATACTTAAAAAAGTATTAAAAAGTTTAAAAATGCCCTCAAACATAATAATACTAATTTTAATCTCTAACTTTTCAACACCCAAAAACATTCAAAATCCAAACCGTGAAACCCTATATTACGATCAAAACCCTCAAAAACTCAACATTCTTGTTTCTCAATCCAAACTTGTTTCTATCATCTGCATTTTATTTGGGATAGTTTGTGTGGTTGTGGGCTGCATTTTTTTTTACAGGTTTACACCAACAAGAATGATCATAGATGATTCAAACACCCAAGATACAAAAGATGTTGAAAATGTAGATTTCACTCCTACATTGTACTCATTTGAGGTACTAAATACTTACACACGTTGTATTTAATCATTACACACTAAAAAATCATGCATAAGAAGTTGTGAAATAAGTTTAGAAAAAAGTTGATATACCTTTACACGGTTGCCCGTAACCGAAGAAGACGGAATTTCATGATCGTAATTGGTCGTTAAGCTCAGTTTTATGATTTATTATAACCGTGAATTTTGGGATTTTACGGTTACTTGTAGTCGTGGATACAAGCATTTCATGGCTAATTGTGGTCGGGATAACCTTATTCACGATTTACCTTTGGATTGACTTAATATTAAACTCAATTTATTATTATCTAAAATTGCAGCTAGATGACTCAATAATAAACTCAATTGATTGGGGGGAGATTGATAATCTTGTCGTACCAAGTGCTAGTGCGACTTGGAATGACGGATCATCATCAGTACACCATGGAAGGGTGAAGTTCCAAGTGGTGTGCGTGAGCAATCTACTATTGAACAATCTTTTATAGAAGTGCATAACGGAACTGGTCATTGCCCGTGGGATGAATTTCTAGACTTGACTATACCCATGGTAATTTTCCCCGAAAGTTCTAAGATATCCGTTGAATATTGCATAATGTGTTATTAAGTTTAAATATTTTCTTCAATTTAGGATGATACGGGATCTTCTCACAGTGCCATTTCTCAGGATCATACCTCCGAATTTTCTACGGAAGAGGTTGGCTTTTTTCTTACTCAATTTTAAGTTGTAGTGTTTAGTCATATACACACAATGGCTAATTATTTATTTTCAAACTTCACAGGTATTCTAGAGTAGAAGTAAAATGGTAGAATGGTGCCAGATGATTGGTTTAAAAATGAAGGCTATCGTGATTATACTCAAATTCGAGAAGGAGAAACCGGGACAAAAACCACGTATAATTCTTGGATGTGAAAGAAGCTCATTGCACAAATGGAACAAGGAGGAGGAAACAGAAAAGAAGAGAAATCGTAATGTTGGCACCCGCAAGTGTGATTGTCCATTTAGACTTAAGGGTGTACCGATGGAAGATGGTAAGTGGGGTGTGAAAGTTTTGTGCGGTCTACATAATCGCCAGGTCTTCGATTCGTTAGTTGGACACCCATATATCGGACGATTAAATGAGGAGGAATGGAATGTCACAAAGGAGTTAGTTTCTAATAATATTCGTCCAAAGGAGGTCCTGCACATATTGAAACAATTGAATCCTTACAATTGCTCCTCGGTGAGAACCGTGTACAATATGAAACACAAGATGAAAGTAGGGGAGCATGCCGGGAGGAACGCAATGCAACAACTCATGCATTTGCTTTCCGATGAACATTATGTGCATTGACATCGGCGTTATGAGCAAAATGACACCGTCGAAGACATATTTTTTGCACACCCGACCTCCGTGTTACTTGCCAAGTTCTTCCCTTCTGTTGTTGTGATTGATTGCACTTACAAAACAAATAGATACAACATTCCTTTGTTCGAGATGATTGGAGTCACCTCTACAGGGCAATCATTTTGTATTGCATTTGCATTTTTGAGGAGTGAGAAGGAGGACAGTTTTCAATGGGCGTTGAAACACTTGAGATCCTTCTATGAGCCAGAAGCATTGCCCGGGGTCATAGTGTTCGATAGACAATTGTCATGCATGAAAGTCGTGAGACAAGTCTTCCTGAGCGCGAAACTTATGTTATGTTTATTCCATGTGGAGAAGAATATTGAAGCGGCTTGTTTGAAAGCTGGATTAAAAGACCCGGATAAAAAGTCCTTTATGTCCGGATGGATTGGGGTGATCGAGTCAGAAACGCATGTCGAATATGATAGAGCATGGTAATGTTTTCAATCAACTTAGAAGAATCAATGTCCTCGTATGATTGCGTACCTCAAAAATACGTAGTTGCCATACCATTTCATGTATGCGCATCCATAGATGAATAAGATTCAACATCGGGGGAACCGAACCACAAATAGGGTCGAGGGCACCCATGCACAGTTGAAAAAGTATCTGCTTAGCTCTAAAGGGACATTTGCCACGGTGTGGAAAGGGATGGATGCACTACTTGAATTTCAAGAGACTCAAATTAGATTAGAGTTTGAAAAGTCATTGTAATCAATAAAGCATACGCACAACGAGCCATTGCTACGAGACATACGTGGACGAGTCTCCCACCTTGCTCTTGATTTGATTCTTGGTGAGATAGATCATATGAGGACGGTGTTATCCGAATTTGTGGGTAATACACATTTAACGGATATTGTATGCGGGCATAAAATTCGTATAATATATGGCGTTCCGTGCACTTATGAATTATCCGAATGGGAGAAGACGGGTGACACCATTCCAACATGGGCGTTAGACGATCATTGGAAGAAGCTTGCTATAGTCCCCGATGTCCAAATGTATCGTGATCTTGATTATACACCCGAAATGATTTTGCTAAAGAATGGGTGGAATGAAGTGGGGGATGCTGAGCGACAAATGTTGCAAGCAAAACTAATGAAGATTGCTCAACCATCTTGCACACCATTGATGAAGCCCACTTCAGTTAAGGCCAAGGGGAGACCTAAGTCCTTGAAGAAAAATACACCTACCAAGAGAATCCCATGTGCGTGGGAAAAGGATCCTCCAAATTTGAGTGAACTTCGTGGCAAGAGGATTGATGCGAGGCCACCTTATACAGCTAAGAAACCGGAGTTGTGGTCCACCTACAAGAAGCTATATATGAAGCACATACCAGACTTCTTCCAATCATTTGTGGATGACATATATGAAGTTAGGTCAGATGGTAATTGTGGCTTCTCTGCCTTGGCCTGGGGGATGGGTATTGGGGAATCTCTTAGTCACTCTCATGCTATACGTAGTCAAATATTAACTGAGCTACGTCAGAACAAGGAATTTTATGCCTCTATCATGAAATCATATACCATCGATGAGTATGAAAGTAGATTGAACATGTTCAAGCATTCCGTCACGATGAGTCATTGGTTCATAATGTCGAATTTTGGCTATCTAGTTGTGAATGCGATCAACATCAAAGTAATGGTGGTCTTGATATCGAAGCTCCAATGCCTAACTTTTGTGCCATTTGATGTCGGTCCAAAACCCATTCAGGAGGATAACAAGATTGTTTAATTACTGAACATATCTAATTGTCATTGGGTGACTATAAAGTGCACCCTATTTTCCCCCATACCCCCCATTGCATCAAATTGGAAGTCAAAGGCATCGGTCGATGCACTACGCTGGGAAAATTTATTCAAACAACGTCATAATGTATTCCAGGGATTGTGTCCGAAAGACGTAGCGACAAGGGATGAACTAGTTTTGATTGAATCGGATGACGAAGTTGATTTGACTAAATCATGATCGGCGGGGAATTGTAATTTTTTTGTAACATTACATATAAAGCAATTATAACATTACGTGTATTTTTTTGTGAATGATTATTATAAACAATCGTGTTGGATATGAAATGTACAGTGTATTTGTATGTGATTATTAATGTCGAATTTTTATTTACATGCCAACTATTGAATATGAATGTTTGTTATGAAGATGTTACTTGTGGCCGTGTAAAGATTAGTTAAATAATTTTCAAGGCCTTAGTATGGTTACTTGTGGTCGTGTAGTATATTTACACGGTTAATTTTGGCTATGTAAATATGCTACACGGTTAACTCTAGCCTTCATGACAAAGTCACGGTCAACTAGGGTCGTGAAAATGTGACAGTTTAGTTGGATAATTTTCAAGGCCTTAGTATGGTTACTTGTGGCCATGTAGCATATTTACACGGTTAATTGTGAGCGTGTAAATATGGTATACGGTTAACTCTAACCGTTATAACAAAGTCACGGTCAACTAGAGTCGTGAAAATGAGACAATTTAGTTGGATAATTTTCAAGGCCTTCATACGGTTACTTGTGGCCTTGTAGCATATTTACACAGTTAATTGTGATCGTGTAAATATGTTACACGATTAACTCTAGCCGTCATAACAAAGTCACAGTCAATTAGGGTCGTGAAAATGAGACAGTTTAGTTGGATAATTTTCAAGGCCTTGGTACGGTTACTTGTGGTCGTGTAGCATATTTACATGGTTAATTGTGATCGTGTAAATATGGTACATGGTTAACTCTTACCGTCATAACAAAGTCACGGTCAACTAGGGTCGTGAAAATGAGACAGTTTAATTGGATAATTTTTAAGGCCTTGGTATGGTTACTTGTGGCCGTGTAGCATATTTACACGGTTAATTGTGACCGTGTAAATATGGTACAAGGTTAACTCTATCCGTCAAACAAAGTCACGGTCAATTAGGGTCGTGAAAATGAGGCAGTTCAGTTGGATAATTTTCAAGGCCTTGGTACGGTTACTTGTGGTCGTGTAGCATATTTACACGGTTAATTGTGACTGTGTAAATATGGTACACGGTTAACTCTAGCTGTCATAACAAAGGCACAGTCAACTAGGGTAATGAAAATGGGACAGTTTAGTTGGATAATTTTCAAGGCCTTCGTACAGTTACTTATGGTCGTGTAGCATATTTACACAGTTAATTGTGACCGTGTAAATATGGTACATAGTTAACTCTAGACGTCATAATAAAGTCACGATCAACTAGGGTCGTGAAAATGAGACAGTTTAGTTGGATAGCATTGTTAGCTACAACAAACAACCAATATTCTTAACTACAACAAATAACCAACTATATTAACTACAACAAACAACCAACATTATGAATGAAACGGTTATAAGTGAAACAAACAGATTTATGATAAGTGTTTACTACAACCAACCAAACAAATAACCACAAAAATATTCAAACAACCAACATTAATATTTCTTCCTTCGTTGTCTCCTTTTTATCGGGCTTTTCCTTGTAGTTGTAGGCGCACATTGCTGGTGATAGTCGAACCGAAGTTTCGTTCGTCGCTCTGGGTCATGTTCATCATTCTCCTTACACTTTCCTTTTCTTCCACGATCGCCTTTAGCCTCTAAAAGGGCATCACATGCTTCCCGAGCAGCATCAGAGAGCGCCTAATAATTTTCAGCCGAGGATTCTTCCTTTGTATATTTAAACGCCTCTTCCAAGAGATTAATGGTTAGGTCGACACCCAACTCTTGTCCATTTTGCCACAACGAATGTAATTATTACTAAGAATACATGTTACCAAACCTTAAATGTTTATGTGAGGTATCATACCAATTTTTCTGTAGCGTTCACTCTTGGGTTGACCTTTCCGTGAATAGGATTGCAGACTAAGGGATGCGATCTTTCATTGTACCAAGACATGTAGCCTTCAACACACTCCCAATGGTTGTTGCCTATGGGTGTAGATCGTCTACCAGCATTGAGGACATGGTCAACCAGTTCTCCTGGTACCATTTCTCATTGTCAAACGCGAACATGTACCTGGCTTGTGTCCTACCCCTCTCTTCTTTAATCGGGTGCATGGGAAGGCGTGGAATAGTTTGGACCCTGCTGAATTGACGAAGCACTCTCTCAGGATAGTATGGCTCAACAACATCATAGCATATGAGAATACCGGTGTACCACGATATATCCTCGAATGAAAAGGCCTCAATATTTTCTTTGCATATATCCCATACAACTTACATTTTGAATCATCATGTAAGTAAAATTCATTATAAACATATTGAGTAAGTAAAAAATAGTAGTGATACTCACATCATGAACTTTTAAATCATCCAACATCTCCCTCATAGCAAGAAATTGCTCGTTAGAGTCACTCGAAACCATTTGCGTCTTCCACCTACAAATCTGGGGCTCGGCGGTGATATAATTAGACTTACGAACACTACGCTTTAGATCGAAGTGATCGTGTATCCATCCCTATGTATCCATTAATCTTAAGTTAGAAAAGGAATATGATAAATAAAAATATATTAGGAAACTGGGAAAACTATCCATTACCACTAGAAGAGGGAGATATCCAGCAACTTGTTGTACGTCTGCCCTGGACGCGATCCCCAATTGGCGCTATAGGTGGGATAAGAGAGAACCTCCCCAGTTCTTGTCCTTGACTTCCCCCACGTTCTTCAAAGATTGAATGTGATATATTGGGACTCGGGTCCTCGACTTGTCTGGAAAAAGAAGGCACCCTATCATGAATAGAAGATAGGCCTGGGCACATTGATCGATGTGTTTACCCTTTGCATTCTGACCCATTTGCTTCACCCTATCCTTCCACAATTTCATCAACCAATCAAAACGGACCATATGAAAAGACTTGCATTCCTCCTCAACCTTTTTTTCCGTTGTCCCGATCAATTTAGCAAACTTCCTAATTGACGTAGGTCGTTCTTCAGCCATCTTCGGGATCACCCCGTACACACTATGTCCCTGAACCACTATCCACAATAAATGATAAACATCATTTAGTGTAATGGTCATTTCCCCGAATGGCATATGAAACGTATTAGTTTTCAGATGCCACCATTCGATGAATGCACCTACAAGGACATGATTCATAAACCGATAAGAATTTTTTATCAAAGGCCATAATCCCGAGGTCTTCGCCGCATTCACCACCTGCTCATCCTCTTCATCAATATTCCACTCAACGAATTTCTTATAATGGTATACACACTTCATTATACCTCATTCTTCGTCGTGGTTCCAAATACCATATGACACATGGTTAGCAAAATGCTTTAACAACTCAGTGTTGTTAGGATATGACCCCTCTAACGGCTCTGCATCGGATCTTGATGGTTTTGTCCTAGTTTTTTTCTTTTCAATCGGGACCGAATGAGATTCCCTTCTGAGTAGATCATCATCATCATCAGACGATAACGATGTAGATGAATCACTTGACGTAATAGAGCTACCAACCCAACTTGCACCTTCATCAACATCACCCTCACCCCCAAACCCCTCACTCACAACCCCCTCACCAACATTCCCCTCACCAATAACCCCCTGACCCATAACCCCCTCACCAACAACCCCCTCACTAACATTCCCCTCACCAACATTCCCCTCATCCACGACCCCCTCACTAACATTCCCCTCACCCACAACCCCCTCACCCACATCCTCACTAACCACCTCGTCACCAATCACATCTTTACTTGAAATTCCATCTTGTTTTCTTTTTCTTTCTGACGCAGTCATGTGTTGTCTACCCTCTCTCCTCATTTATGATCTGCAATACAGAAATGAATATATTTGAAAAACCATACCCACGACCCTCCATCACCGTGGAATAGGGCATTACACGGTTTACTTCTTCCGTGTGTTCTTTAAACTTAACGGTGTACTGTAGCCGTCAAATTACTATACACGGCCTAAGTAGACCGCAATAGATCATCATTTACGGTGACGGGTGACCGAACAATTACCACAGTTAATATTAAGAAATTAGGGTTTTAGGCAGGTTTAAGTCAATATTAAGTTTAATTTTCAAGAAATTAGGGTTTTAGGCAGGTTTAAGTTAATATTAAGTTTTTCTAACATTTAGAAATTAGGGTTTTATAGGGTTCTTATAATGAAAGAAGGTATTGGATATAAATGCACAATGAGATATTTTTGGATTACATACCAGTTTATATTGGAGTGATGGAATACGGATATAGTTTGAGTAGAGTTGCAAAAGGTAGTAGAGAGAAAAGAGTAGAGAGAGACGAAGGAGGGAAATGAGTATGAACGTTCAAATTTTGGTGTTGGGGTTTGTGGTGTTAGTGAGAAATAAGTTTTAATTTTGTGGTGCTTTGAAGTAACACAATATAACGGCTTAATATGTCCGTCAAGTAAGATATATCACGACTTAATCTGGCCGTGACATATGGTATATAACGGCTTAATATGACCGTCGTGAGGGAATTTTGTTGATCTATTATAGCCGTGAATTTTATGTTCACGACTGAACTTGGCCGTGTAAACCCATATTATACAGTTACGGGAGATCATGAGGTAGCAGTTTCAAGAGACATGTATAAGAACTAGGGTTTGGTTTTGGTCAGTAACATAGTAAGGATCTGCTTGGTTGTGAAGTTATGGAGTTAGGGTTATATATTGGAGCAAGTTATTATGGTGTTGAGTTTTCTGGTAGAGAGAAAAGAGTAGAGAGAGAGAGAGGGATGAAAAAATGAAGGATGTTTTAATTTCAGATTTATATATTGGAGCAAGTTATTGTGGTGTTGAGTTTTTTTGGTGTTTGTGAGATGTATAATTGACTTTTGTGGTGTTTTTAAGTAAGTGGTGTTATGGAGATTATTTTGGGGTAGGAATATCACCACCCTTCATGTAGTAACATGTTTGTATATGTATAAATCATTTTTTACAGTACAAAACAGGACGAAATCATGACTTAATATCTTTGCGGGATCAGAAATTTATAAGAATAATTTTAAAAATAATATATATAAACATTGATATAAACATATTCAACTAATATTCGGTAAATAAATTTAGACAATTGAGTATAACTCTCAAATAAATAAAAATGATGTTGATACCAAATTTAATCTGCTGACGTGGCCCAATTGAATGAAGACGCGTGGCAATCTGCATAGTAACAACAAAATACTTCCGAGGAACTCACACTCTCCGAGGAACCATACTACAACGAGGAGCACTGCTTCCCCGAGGAACTCATACGTTCCGAGGAACTCATACACTCCGAGGAACTCATGCTCTCCGAGGAACTCCTTAGTACCGAGAAGCTCAAGCGGTTCGAGCTGCATCTCGAACAAAGCATTAATAGCAGGATAACCAACAGTTTGACTGTTCATTAAATGTTCAGACGCATACGCTTAAGGAGCATTGAATGCATCACCCTTTCATATGTACATCGTTTAATGTATTACTCTTTCACATTACAGCCTCAGGGTTATAAATACATTGTACAATCCTCATTATGAAGGGACCGGAATTTCTTGATAGAACTTATAATCGAAAATTCCCAAACACTCAGCAATAACATAACAGTGGACGTAGGCCATTCTTATAAGGATGAACCACTTTAAAATTCTTTGTCTCATTTATTTTATCTGTGATTGAATAATTAGAGTGATCTAATTTTTTACATCAACAGATTGGCGCCGTCTGTGGGAATCGACTGGTAATATCGTTTTCCATAAAAAACAATTCATCACCAATCGCTGATATTCCAGAATCCAGCAATCGAAATGCTGGAAGCCCTCCAAATCCATCTGCTCCTCCAAATATTCCAGATCTGGCTGGAATAATGACAAATCTAGCTCAGGGCCAGATCGTCATGCAAGAAACTATGCGTCAACTCATACAAACCCTCCATGGCGATGCACCAACCCATTCAGGACTGCGGAGTATTCAAAGAAACACCCGCGCCCCATCCTCACGTACTAGGCATACCAATTCATATCGCAATGAGGAGTCTGAAGATTTCTCTTATCAACCTGGATGAACTTCGTCAGTGCGAGCCATAGATACTGAACAACGTGTCACTCTCTCCCCAGAAAGGACCAGCGCATTGGAAAGATTAAGTAGGGTTTCTCCTTTCGATCGATTAGGCCCTAGGAGGAACAAAAGTCCTCTTAATGCAGTGTCGAGGAGCTTTCGACGATCAACAGCCTTAAGGGAAGGATCTGCCCAGTCGCGACCAGCTGCTCGTCAAGATAGATCCCAGGAAGCCACTTCAACGCGATCAGCTGCTCGAACCAATAGCCCGAAGAAGGAAATGATGCATGGAAAGGTTCTATTCAAAGGCTGGAGGATAGATTAGGGGAAATGGTTAAAACCAAGAACCCTTTACAATGAACCTTTGTTCGAGGAACACCTTTTGTCCAGGCCATTGTAGATTTTCCAACACCATCAAAGTTCAAAGCACCTGTTGTGACCCCCAAATATGATGGAAAGACTGACCCTGTTCTTCATATAGAACAATATCAAGCTGCTGCCGACATCTATGCTGTCCCAGATGAGATGAGATGCAGGGCATTCTCGGGAACTCTTACCGGATCTGCTCAAATATGGTATAATAATCTTCCTCGGGGTAAGATCTCAACTTTCTTTCAACTGGCCGAGTTATTCATTGGAAATTTCTGCTTTGGGACAAAGCCAGTTAAACGAGTAGCACATTTGTTAAGTGTTAGACAAAAAGCTGGTGAAAGTACCAGAGATTATATAACTCGCTTTAATAACGAGAAACTTGAAGTCATTGATTATGAGGAGAAGACAGCGATCACTGCCTTGATGAGTGGGCTGTTGCCTAATAAGTTGTATTACACTTTGGCCAAAGATCCACCCACAACTATGTCAGAATTAATGGCGAAAGCGGCCAAAATCATGAACGCCGAGGAGGCTATGGCTGCGAAGAAGAATATGGATAAAGAAACCAAGGTGGAAGTCGACAAAGCCAAGAAGAAAGAGCATAAGAACAATGGTAGTGACAAAAAATCCAAAAATAGGTCGTCATGGGAGGTCTTGAGGAAATTTGATAATTATACTCCTTTGAAGGTAGATATCAACCACGTTCTGGAAGAAATTAAGAACAACGAGGAGTTAAACTGGCCAAAGAAAATGAAGGTAGACCCTGACACGAGGAATAGGGAAAAATATTGCGAGTTTCACAAAGATCATGGCCATATGACCAAAAATTGCATAGCTCTTCAGAATGAGATCGAAACACTCATTAGACGAGGAAAACTGGCAAAGTATGTTGATCGTAGAAATGAAAGAAGAAACAACGACCAAACAAGAGAGAGGTCTAAATCTCCTCGTCGAGCAGAGTAGAACAAGAAAAGAAACCATAAAGATGATCCCGAGGACGACCCCGATCTTCCCAAGAAGCCAAGACAGCCAGAACGAGAGGTATTTTCAATACGTTTTGGGTCATTTGATTGTAATGTTATTACAGGTGGAGATGCAGGAGGAGGAGACCTTACTGCAGAAAGAAAAGCTTACCTCTATGAGGCTCAAGCTTGCTCGTACATTCAGCGAATAAATCTAGCTGAAGAGGATCGCCCGAGAAAAGTGAACAAAGAGAAGTTGATCATTGGGTTCTCAAAGAACGACCTTGCAGGTGTTCTATATCCTCATGATGACCCATTGGTGATCAAAATGAGGATGAATGAGGTTATGATTTCAAGAGTACTGGTAGACAATGGTAGCTCGGCAGACATCATATTTTATTCTTGCTTTGATAGTTTAAATCTAAAGCTATCTTAATTGGAGCCTTATCACAGACCCCTCATCGGTTTTGCTGGCGAAAAAGTATTTCCACTTGGGACGATCAAGTTGGATATATTCATTGGTACGTGGCCTGCTTGTCGGACAGAAAGAATACGCTTTTTCGTGATGGATAAGAATGTTCAATCATCATACAATATCATCATGGGAAGAGTAGGATTAAAAAAGTTCGAAGCTGTACCATCTACAGTGCATCAGTGCCTAAAATTTCCAACAAATTTTGGAGTTGGAGTTGTGAAAGGTGATCAGAAAGTAGCTCGGGAATTCTATTATTCATCCGCCGAGCAAGAAGAACTGGAAGAATCAAAGAAAAAGACTACTACCTATCAAGTGGATGAAGGTGCAGAAATTGAAACATTGGATCCTAGAGATGAGTCGCAACTCGTGAAGGGTCAAGTGGTGGAAGCTACTGAAAATATCATTCTGGACGACGAACACCCTGAGCGAACTACTCAAGTAGGTTCGTCGTTGGAAGCCTCATTAAAACAAGAATTGATAACCTTCTTTAGAAGCAGAAGACAAACTTTTGCATGGAGTCATGAAGATATGTCTGGGATAGACCCGAATTTCCTATGTCACGAGCTCAATGTGAATAAGGAGATCAAGCCTGTGAAGCAGAGAAGAAGAGTATTCAGTCCCGAGAAGAACCAAGCTATACAGGAGGAAGTCGAGAAGCTCCAAAAATCTTGCTTCATTGAAGATGTTAAATATCCAGATTGGTTAGCCAATGTGGTGATGGTAAAGAAGAAAAATAACAAGTGGAGGATGTGTGTAGACTTCACCGACCTCAACAAAGCATGCCCAAAGGATCACTTTCCATTGCCCCGAATTGATCAACTGGTGGACGCTACCTCGGGACACGAGCTACTGAGCTTCATGGATGCTTATTCCGGCTACAATCAGATCAAAATGAAACCTGAAGACAGGGAGAGTACTTCTTTTATTACCCCTAGAGGAACTTATTGTTATAATGTTATGCCTTTTGGTTTGAAAAATACAAGTGCGACATATCAGCGGCTGATGAACAAGGTCTTTGCTGAACAAATCAGTTGCAATATGGAAGTCTACGTTGATGATATGCTGACGAAGAGCAAAAAAGCTGTTGATCATCTAGTTGACTTAAATCAGACTTTTGATCAACTAGATAAATACCAAATGAAGATGAATCCGACGAAGTGCATATTTAAAGTACGAGAAGGCATGTTTCTCGGGTACATTGTCAATCAATGAGGCATTGAAGCAAATCCTGAAAAGATCAAAGCTCTATTAGGGTTGCGATCTCCGACGACGAAGAAGGAAGTACAAAGTCTTACAGGACGAGTAGCAGTACTCAACAGATTTGTGTCACGAGCAACTGATAGATGTCTCCCATTTTTCAAGACACTCAGAAAGACTTTTGAGTGGAATGATGAATGTGAGAAGGCTTTTCAGGACTTGAAGAAATACTTGGGAGCACCTCCACTGTTGTCCAGGCCGGTGATGGGAGAAAAATTATACTTGTATCTTGTAGTGTCCGAGAATGCAGTTAGCTCGGTGTTGATCAGAGTGGAGAATGGAGTGCAAAAACCAATTTACTATACGAGTAAGGCCTTCCGAGGAGCAGAGATCAGATATCCAAGTCTGGAAAAATTGGCATTGGCACTGATTGAGGCAAGTAGAAGAATGAGGCCATACTTCCAGGCTCATACTATAGTCGTATATATTGATATGCCATTGAGGCAAGCCCTTCATAAGCCAGAAAAATCAGGGAGATTGATGTACTGGGCAATAGAGCTCGGTGAATATGATATAGTTTATTAACCCAGATCATCATTAAAAGGGCAGGCTGTAGCAGATTTTATAGCGGAGTTCACCTATCCTGATACCCCCGAGGAGCCAAAGTTGCTCGCTGATCAACCTGTGGATGTTAAAGGATCAACAAACACAAGCTCAGATCAACTCCGGTTGGTAAAAGGGCAAGTGGATGTTACAAGATCATCAAATTCAAGCTCAGACCAATTACGATTGGTAAAAGGGCAAGAAGAGATGATCGACGGAGAGAAAGAAAAATCCGGGGAGGATGAAAGGAAGCAGCAAATATTTCACCGAGGAACTCTGACAGAGCAGAAATTACCTATATGGAGGCTACATGTAGATGGTTCATCTTGCACTACAGGATGTGGCGCGGGGATAGTTTTGAGCACTCCGGACGAGGTCAACATGGAATACGCCATGTGTTTCCGATTCAAAGCTTCCAACAATGAGACTGAGTATGAGGCCATGATTGCAGGACTTAGTTTGGCAAAAATTATGGAGGCGCAACGGGTCATTGTTTTCAGTGATTCTCAATTAATCGTAAACTAAATGATGGGAGTATATGTAGTTAGAGGAGAATTAATGATCAGATATCATGCAAAGGAAAAGGAGCTGGTGTCAGAATTTGTCGCAATTCAACTAGTCAGAATACCAAGAATGGAGAATGCGAGTGCAGACGCCCTAGCTCGGCTAGCATCAGTTACTCGCACCGAGCTACCGAGAATAATACCAATTGAAGTCTTAGATGGTCGGAGCATAGATGAAGATCTGACGATGAATTTTATTACCCTTGATTTAGGACCATCTTGGATGGATCCCATCAGGGCGTATATCGAGGAGGGAGAATTGCCAATTGACAAGCTCGCAGCCAAGAAATTGAAGTTTAAGGCTGCTCAGTATGTATTAACTAATGGTATTTTATACAGACGAGGAATTATGGAAGGTTTACAGAGATGCGTACATCCATCCGAGGTGAAAGAATTAATTGAAGAGATCCATGAAGGGTCCTGTGGAGCACATGTAGCAGGTCGGACGCTTTGGCAAAGAGTGATGACGCAGGGATACTACTGACCGACGATGAGAGATGATTGTATAGCCTATGCCAAGAAGTGTGACAAATGCCAGCGCTTTTCCTCCATCCGAAGAACTCCACAAGCATTATTGACACCCATAACTTCCCCTTGGCCATTTGCCATGTGGGGAATTGATTTGGTTGGGCCACTGCTAACGACCCGAGGAAGGTTCAAATACCTCATCGTCGCAGTGGATTATTTTACTAAGTGGGTAGAAGTTGAGCCACTCATTGACATGACGTACGAAAAGGTGTACCAATTTGTTTGGAAGAACATCATTTATCGATATGGTCTTCCTCATGCCTTCATCACAGACCATGGAACACAATTTGATAACGAGGAGTTCACTGCTTATTGTCATCAGTCAAATATTTTGAAGGTCCTCTCAGCACCAGGCCATCCTCAAAGCAATGGACAAACTGAAGTGACAAACAGAACGCTGCTAAATGGCTTGAAGAAAAGACTGGATGATGCAAAATCGAATGGGATCAACGAGCTACAATCAGTACTCTGGGCTTACCGAACTTCTCCCCGAGTAGCAACTGGAGAATCACCATATATGCTGGCGTTTGGAAGTGAAGCTGTTATACCTGCCGAATTGGGCCTCCCAACGCACAGGGTACTAAATTTCTATTCCCCTGTCAGCGACTTAATGAGAAGATTGATTTTAAACATGATCGAGGAAGTTAGAGAAGAAGCAACCATTCGAAATGCTGCTTATCAGCAGCGAACAACTTTGTTTTACAACAAAAGGGTGAAGAAGTGCGACCTGAAAGAGGAGACTATGTGCTAAAGAAAGTAATTCAAAAACACAATAAGCTGGAGGCAAACTGGCATGGACCATACCGAGTTACAGAAGTTGTTCGACCAGGAACTTATCGAATAGCAACTCTAGAGGGGGAGGAGTTTAAGAATGCATGGAACGCAGAGCACCTGCGCAAGTATTATCATTGATGTATATTCCCATGTAACACAGTTCCATCGGTATGAATAAAATGAAGATCTTCTGCAAGTCTCTCTTTTTATTAAAAATTTTTCGGGGAATACTAGTTCTACACACTACTCGGCAAAGCTCAGACTACTCAGCAAAAATATTCCTAAAAATGACAACCTGTTTGGCTAGGAAACAAAATATTCCTCAAAATGCCAACCTCGGTTGGTTAGGAAACAAAATATTCCTAAAAATGCCAACCTCGGTTGGTTAGGAAACAAAATATTCCTAAAAATGCCAACCTGTTTGGCTAGGAAACAAAATATTCCTAAAAATGCCAACCTCGGTTGGTTAGGAAACAAAATATTCCTAAAAATGCCAACCTGTTTGGCTAGGAAACAAAATATTCCTAAAAAGGCCAATTTATGTTGGTTAGGAAGTAAATATATTCTCGAAAATGCCAACTTATGTTGGTCGGGAGGTAAATATATTCTCAAAAATGCCAACTTATGTTGGTCGGAACGTAAGATTATTTCAGAAAGCGCCAAAGTTGCTCGTAGAGGAAAAATTTACTAAATATGGCTGGTCGGGGATAAAAATCCACTAACTGTAGTTGGTCGACATGGAGAATCTAACGACCTTGGTTGGTTGGAAACATTTTAAACATTTTTTATACTCGTGACTTTATTATTAAGTGATCGAGCAACATTATTGGTACTTGTAACTTTTTAATTATTATTGAGTTGGTCGACAAACAACACAATATTGTTATCCTTTTAACAGATATGCACAGATATAAAGTGTTTGATAATTACAAGGCAATAGCAATTAAGATTTGCAAACAAAAAATGAAAGTCTTTCATTGAATTCAAAATAAATTACATTGATAATAAAATGAAAAGTACATTGATATTGAAATGTATACTAACTATTACATCAAAAATTCCTATTCTACTGGTATTTTCCCCTCTGCTTTTTACACAGGTTCCTCGCTAGCAGGAGGATCACTTAAAGCCAGAGGAGAATTGATGAAGTTGAGATCCTTCAACATCCTGACATTCATCACGGATGGTCGATCTAGGAGATGCTCGGGACGAGACACTTCAGTTTGTGAATGGAGATTGTAGTCACCGAGATACTTTGAAATTAAGCTCCGAGGAATGGCCCGAGCAGGGATCCAACTCATATCCAGTTTGTATGGTGGCACAGGTAAATCTAGCAGCCCGGGATCATGGTAGTCCCACAGGTAATGACCCTGTTCGAGCTGCAGCACACCTAAGGCATTCAACCAGCCTTGCTTGTAGCCCTCATTATTGGCATTCTGGATACGATCATCCAAGTGATAGAGAGCTTCGTTGTATCCAGCCATCCAGAATTCCCTGGGCTGTTTGTGGAATTGATATGTTAATCTATCCAGCTGCTCGTGAAGATTTTTGATGAAGACCTCCTTGTTCTCTAAGGTAGTCTTCTGCGTGGAGAGCTGCTCTTCGATATCTCTGATCTTCTTTGACATTTCAGCCAAAGCCTGGTTCTTCGCCATCAACTGGAAGGCCTGGTTTTCCAAGGCAGACTGAGTCCTCTGTTCCTCGATAGGAATCCGAGCTGCTCTTACTCGTCCCCGAGAAGATGTGGAAGGGCCAGACCTCTTCAAAGTTTCCAACTCGTCCCTCAAATTGGCGTTCTCGACTTCCAGGAACGAAAATCCCTCATCATTCACTGGGATCAAGGCTTTTGAAGTAGAGGCTGCAGACTTCAACTGTGACAACTCCTTTTGTAGGTTGTTGTTCTCTTGCTCTAATAGTTCAGCGATTTATCTGCACTCCTCGACCTCGCCCTTCAGAGTTCTTTCCCTCACATCATACCCAGCAAAAAGCTTCTCGTAGCCCTTGTCGGCAATGATCATCTGGTACTTCTTCTCGTAACTCTCATGCAACAGGGCAGTTGATTCTTTTAATTGTAACTGAAGGTCTTCGAGTGTGCCTTGGAGATCTTCGATCATGTCATAATAGGCCATGATTAAGTGCGAAAAGTAGCGCGTGTAAAGACGCTAATCGTTGTTTTCGTTTCGCCAACTCAATACAAAAACCTAAGTTACTACTACACTTGCGAGGCAAGCACAGCGGTAAGTCGGGTATCGAGAATCCACAGGGACAAGTTGTTAGAATTTAAGTGATTTAATACTCCTCAAATAAAAGTGTAAAAGATGATTACAAACTAAAAGGAAAATTTAGTCTAGGCAATGTGTTGAAACTAGATTATGAAAGCGAGTAAAACTATAGGTTGCGTCGAATATCCCTCACCCGAGTTAATTAGTATAAAATGGTCACATGGGTCGACGAGTTATTACAAATGCATCTCGTTTTGACAGTTAATTAAATCAAGGGTTGTTACGCCCTAAATCATCATAAAAGCCTAATAAGATTTTGGCGTCAACAAATATCCCGGAAATTACGCGCGAAAGGTCGTAAGCACGGGACATATATGATATGCCCCGTCAAATCTCCTAGGCGTAATAACTAGGACAACACACTCGAAATAGACCTGTAAACTCCATCACCAAAGCAAAGCAACGCGTCAACCCGAGTGAGTTCAATTCAAACACAACCTAATTTAAGTTACCTAGAAAGCATGTTAAAAACGCGATAAATGGAAAGCGGTAAATAAATGCGATAAAATTACACTACAAAGCAAGTAATCAAAGCATGTAAACCTAAATTAGAAAGCTTGTAAATTAACTAGAAAGCAAGAAATGAAGAAATACAAACTATATTAATGGAGAGGATGATGAATAGTCAACATTCAAGCCCAAAAGTGTGTCAATTCAAGAAGAAATGAAGAAGAACTAAGCAAATCACCCAAACCCTAACTATTCTATCTTCTAAAACTATCTAAAAACGTTCACCCCAGTTTATTACATCAAAATTGGCTTATATACCAAGTGGGAATTAAATTAGAAAAGAAAAGAGAAAAGAATAGAAATGCAAAATATCTGCTGAAAAACAGGGGATCGATCGATCGACCAAAGTGGTCGATCGATCGATCAAACAGGGCAGAATGCAGCAGCAGCACACTGCATCCTTCCTTCCTCATTCTCTTCTCCTCTTTTGCTTTCCTTGTTTTTCCTCCGCTGAAATCGCCGTAACTTCTTCATACGGACTTGGAATCGCGCACCGTTCGTGGCCACGCGAAGCTAGCGAGAAGGGCTACAACTTCCGTGAAATGTCGGGCCAGGTACCCAAGCTATGAAAAGACTAAAATGCCCTTGAACGTGCAATTGCGTAGGGAACTTCACCGGAATGCGTCCGAACTTCATACTTAGTACCTAAATACCTACAAAAGCCCAATTATACCTCATATAGCATGTTAACAATATAAACTGAGGTTGTCTGGTTAACAGGCTTAAATATAGAGATTAAGGCACCCGAGGGGGCTAAAATGCATAGGTTCGGAGGATGAAATACGCGATATTTGCGTATTATCAGGCCACATTATTGGCCATTGCTCGATCAAGAAGACACTTCAGATATTGATATGCGTCAACTGCCTTTTCTGAAGCATCTTGGACGAGGATGTCTACGACTTGTGCTGCACTCAGGTCTGTATGACCAGCCTTAAAGTATTCATTACATTGTCGCAGTAGCTTTGTATCATGGGCAGATAACAATTCCATCCTGGCCAGAAACTAGCAGAGAAATAAATAGCAATCATCAATAAGAAGTACAAGCATAATATGAGTAGAAGATAGACAACAGTATACAAAAAAGTCCAAGTTTTATTAGATCATAAAGCTCATAATTACATGTTGTGGGTTACATTTGATAAAAGAAAAAGATAAAGAGAAACCCGAACAACTCTACACCTTTTCCTTATCTCCCAAAACCTTCTCGAGAGGCTGGGACGAGGAAGTAGGTTGCTCGGAGGGAGTAGGAATTTGCCCGGGGAGCGCCAGCAGTTGCTCGAAAGAAGTAATGACTTGCTGAGGTTCCTCGGCAGCAGGCTGAATGACTGGGGGATGATCTCCCATCACCAGAGAAGACTCTTCTGAAGCAGCTTCGTCCTCTTTAAGATCTTCTGGGATTAGAGGGGGACCAGGAATGTGTTGCTCGAAAAGCTCAGAAGATTCATCTACCTTCATCTCCTGGAGAGCTGTAACCCATCCATCTCTAAAGTACTTTAGGCTGCCATATTCAACTTGTGACATCATGGCAGCCAACCCCTTGTTCCACCCCTTGTCCCAGCCAGCGCTGAAGGACTTCTTCACAACCATATTCCTCTTTAATTTCTCCAAGGAGAGCTTATCGGACAGCAGGTTATCAGCAGCTTTTAATTTGTTTTCAATCTCCTCCTTCTGCCGACCTACTTCCCGAAGTTGAGCCAGCTCCCCCTCGACAGCCTTGAGTTTATCTTCAAACTCTCCAGCAGTTTTGAGCTTCTCTTCGAGCTCCTTATTTGCCTTCTCCAAGGCATTTATTCTCTTCTCCAAGTCCTTGGAGGCATCAACAACTCGATCTTTCTCTTGCTCGGTGGAGGCAAGCTTTTTCTCCCAAACAGCCTTGTCAGTAGCATATGTCTAGCGAGAATCGTCCAAAGACTTGATAGCTTCTGTCAGAGCTCCCTCCACACTGGACGAGGAGCATGAAGCTTTAATTGCTTCATCCTTCTTCAGGATTATATTAAAGCAGCTCGTCAACTGTGAAAGTAAAAAGAAAGTAAGTCAGAAACAGAAATGACAAAGGAAATATGAAAAGTTCAAAGTAAGAAAACTTACAGAAGCAAGGTGGCGAGCAGCCAATGAAGTGACCATGTCCCGAGTAAGGTTTTCTTCAGTACCTTGGACCTCGGGAATGATCCAAGACTTTACCGAGCTCATGGCAGAGCTCGGGGGAACAAAAGTTGGAACCCCAGTTCCAGTAGTTGGGTGCTGAGTGATGGTGTCAGCCAAATTGACCGAGGAGCTCTTCTTCAGCCTCCTCGGGGGAACAGGAACAGATTCAACCAAGGAAGAACCCTTGGTTGGTGATATCATAATCACCTCTCCAGGAGCAGCAGACCTGCTCAGAGCCACTGCGGGCTTCTCTACAACCTTCACAACAGCAGCAGCTGAGGAAGGCGCATCATTCTTCTTTGTCCCCTCCCCTGGGACATCAACTTTATTTATTATTGCCTCTCCAGAACCAGAGGCAGGTTTCTCGAACAAAGTGGGAGGTCTTCTTCTTTTCATCCTTTCGCTTAAAGGGACGTGAGATTCAGGTGAGGAGCTGGTGGAAGCTGAAACTGGCTCTGATTCACTTATCACTGGACGAGCAGTGAAAGAAGTGGTGTAGCTCTTGTATTGCAGCAGATATGAAGCCGACCTGATATGCTCGTCGGCAACAGATTGATGTAGACTCCAGATAAGTTTCAAGTGCCTTATATTAACATCTGCTTCTTTTGGGCACTTTTTTTTACTGTCAACTGCAAATAAATAAGAAAAACATTGCCATCAGTGACACATTTTATCAAACATAAAAGAAGCATAATTTCAAAATAAATAAAATGAAATAAGAATGACCTATCCCATTGCCATAAGAAGGGCATCTGGAACCCTGGTAAACTTCATCTCCTGATAGAGGAGCATGTTGCCAATTTTTTATGACAACCCCATGCTCAAAATAATCCCTATTGGCATCAGGGAGATTGACTACTAAGGCCCTATTCAAAAATCTAGTTTTCAAATAAAAAATGTTATCATTAGCTGCCCATCTATAACAAAACATAATTTCTGGAATCCTTATACGAGTTCCATGGATTTGATTTAACCTATGCACCCCATTAACTATTCTCCATGTGTTGGGGGCTATTCTTGCAGGAACAACGTCAAAGTACTGACAGAATTCCAGACACAAGGGATTTGGTGGAAAAGAAAATTCACACTCAGCAATAAAGAGGCTAGGGAACCAATGTCCCTCAGCCAAACGGTAATAATCAGAAGGCTCAGAAAGCTCTTTCAAAACAACCCAAGAGGGAATGGAAAAATCAGAGCAAAATGTATCAAGAGATTCAACAGGGTAAACCATGGTGAATAAAGGAAATGAAGAAGAAGGAAGAAGATATTACAAAAAAAGAGTGGAGATGTTGACAACGAACGATGGAAGAAGATGAATACACAGGAGAGAAAGAGACGATGGAAAACTCGAAAGTACAAATTTGAAAAGGTAGAAGACGATGGGAGTGTCTGTGAAGTTTAAATACCTTGCCTTGGGAAATGGTAAAGTAATGATTACAAAAAGAAAAAATTATGCTACCGGCGGCTAGAGGAACAAAAAGGGCGCGGCAATCGAAGCGAGAAGAAATGATTACGCTACCGGCGGCTAAAAGGACAAAAAGTACGCAGAGATCGAGGCGGTCGCGAAAATTCAAAAAAGCCTGATTCTACGAATTTGGAAAGAGAAATAAATACAAGGGAAACACTCCTAAAAATCAGGAGGACTATATAAAGCTATCATATTCCGAGACAGAATGTTCCATACTCCTCAAATTTTGAACTATGAAACATTGGGGGCTTCTGTTGATACCAAATTTAATCTGCTGACGTGGCCCAATTGAATGAAGACGCGTGGCAATCTGCATAGTAACAACAAAATACTTCCGAGGAACTCACACGCTCCGAAGAACCATACTACAACGAGGAGCACTGCTTCCCCGAGGAACTCATACGTTCCGAGAAACTCATGCGCTCCGAGGAACTCATACACTCCGAGGAACTCATGCTCTCCGAGGAACTCCTTAGTACCGAGAAGCTCAAGTGGTCCGATCTGTATCTCGAACAAAGCATTAATAGCAGGATAACCAACAGTTTGACTGTTCATTAAATGTTCAGACGCATACGCTTAAGGAGCATTGAATGCATCACCCTTTCATATGTACATCATTTAATGTATTACCCTTTCACATTACAGCCTCAAGGCTATAAATACATTGTACAATCCTCATTATGAAGGGACCGGAATTTCTTGATAGAACTTATAATCGAGAATTCCCAAACACTCAGCAATAACATAACAGTGGACGTAGGCCATTCTTATAAGGCTGAACCACTTTAAAATTCTTTGTCTCATTTATTTTATCTGTGATTGAATAATTAGAGTGATCTAATTTTTTACATCAACAAATGACATTGCGAAAAATATGAAATAAATTTATGGAGTGTAGTTGTTTAACTTGATAATAAACACCTTTTGCTCCACGATTCAACTCTAGTCCTAAGTTTCGTTAAACCTTCAAAAATTTGTAATTAAAAATAAATTTGCAGTTTAAATTTATATTTGCAATTAGAATAAACACATAGATATGTTATAAATAATGAGATTTTTTTTTACCATAATCAAGGGATTGAATGATGGCAAAACAAAACCCTTAATTGTTTTCATCAGATTGTAAGGAAATAATATCAATTTCAATGCCCAAATTATAAACAAAACTTTTTCCCATATATACTGTACTTTTCCTAAATATTAGTTACATCAATTTTCTTGGATAAATAAATAATGCATTTGGAAAGGGGAGAATAAAAAACTTATAAGGTGTTTGTAGTTGGTAGAAGAGGAAAATGTTAAGAAACATGGAATGGTATAAAATCAAACTTAAATTGCTTTATTCATGGGGAGTGAGAAATCGTGTAGGAGTGGGAATAAGAGTAAGAGTAGGAGTAGAAGTAGGAATTTGGAGTTCAAATGTGTGAAAGTTTGTTTGATTATAGTGAAAAGAAAAAATATTATCAAATTACAACAACAAACCAAACTAACCATATGGGAGAGAGAGATGAGGAAAATATCTTTTGTCCCTTTTTATTTTGTCAGCTATTTTTGGGCACCTTTACATGCATATACAATTCTCACCTAAGAAATAGTAGCTATAAAAATTCAAAAGCTTGGGGGTCCATGGCCCCCTTGGCCCCATCATAGTTTCATCACACATATAAATACGTGAATAACTATTATATTTTTATCATATAACTATTAGTTTTGAGTATAAACATATTGTTTATTTGAGATGTGATATTTTCTCACAAAGATCTCTTTAATGCATTCAAAAAATATGTTATTTGCAAATAACCAAATATGTTTCGGTGTGTGTTGGTGCAAACAACTAGACGAAGCTAATTAATTGATCACAGATAAAAATGAATAAAAGAGAGAAAGGATTTTTAAAGTGGTTCGGCTTAAAGAAAGGCCTACGTCCACTGTTACGTATTACTTTGTTCAAGTGCCTCTTGTCTCGTTGTTCATGTCCCTTGATTATACGGTTTACAATGTATTTATAGCCCCTTGAGGGTGTACAAAAGTTGGAATATTAAAGGATGGAATGCCTTTTGAATATAGGCATTTGCCATCTGTACAAAGTTAACCTTTTCAACTATTGACGATTTGCTGTCATTGTTGGTCGATCTTCCTAATGTTGTTCGGTCTTCATTAACATGTTGGTCGGCATTCTTTCAATGAGTCGATAACTTGCCCTTGCGAACTTGGATTAATACCCAGATGGATGACACGTGTTCTTATATGAATGGTCCACGTAGCAGGATAATTTTTTGTATCAACAGAAGCCCCCAATGTTTCTTGCTTGAGGTTTTTATAAGAGTATGGAACATTTATCTCTTAAAGCTATTCGGACAATAATTTTAGGGCTTAATCGATTACTTACTTCCCATACTTGTAAATTTAATCACTTTAACTATCGTCACATAATGTGGATGGTATTTTTGTAATTATCCGCAACTTTAGCGAATCATTTTTGGATAAATATGTCTTTTCTGTCTTTAGCCGCCAACAGTTCAATCGACGTTTCCTTTTAATCATTACCTTTTCAATTTTTGAGGCAACCTATAAAGGCGAAAAAAGCCACGATCGTCTCTTACCTCAAAATTTCAGAGCTTTTTCTGTCGTTGTGTCTTCAAGCTTTCTCTCTCTTTTGTGCAATCGCTCTCTGTTCTTCAGTTCTTATTGAATCCTTAAATTTTGTAAGAATCTTGTTCCTTTCTCCTTTTCTTCATCAATCATGGTTTATCCTATTACATCTCTTGATGAATTCAGAAATGAATGGAATATTCCTTCATGGGTAGAACTAGAACATCCCAGTTTGCCTGCTGATCTTTTTTCATTAGCTGAGGGTCACTAGTTTCCCTCTATTCCCAAACCCCTTTTGTCTTGAATTTTGTCAGTATTTTGATATCGTCCCAACTAGACTAGCCACCAATACCTGGAAGGTAGGTAATGGGGTGTATATATTAAACCAAATCCATAGGACACATCTAGGGATCCCTGTTATCATGTTCTGCTATAAGTGGGTAACAAGTGATACCACTTTCTATTTAAAAATTAGGGCTGTGAACAGAGCATTAGTAGTTAATCTTCCTGACTCCAATAGGGATTACTTCGAACATAGAGTAGTTGTTAAAAATTGACAACATGCTCTTTTGACTGGGAATGCTGAGTACCATGGGCCTAGGTGCGCACCAAGTGGCAATGGGATATGTTGCATTTGTTTATTTATCTTTCTTTCCATATTATGTTAACTGCTAGTACTGATGTATACTTTGTTGACTTCTAATTTTAGTTGATTGAAAGATAAAGTGTCCCAAGGAGAGTGACATCAACCTTAGAGAGTTGAAGTTTATCTGGGGCATTCATCATAAAGTTGGGGAAAAGCATACTATATCAACTTCATACTTATTGCAGTATATAAATACCATCACTTCCTTTGTTATTCTTCCAATTGTAGTTACACCCTCTCTTTTGATCAACCTTGACCAAGATCCCATTTCAATATCCTCTGCCACTGCATCTAGTAGTGTTGAACTTGTTGTTGTTTCTTCTTCATTAGATTTAGACCTACCCTTTGCTAGTACCATGGGGAAGAGGAAGTTTCCCAATATCGTGGATAATATAGTTGCTACTGGCTCCTCCAAATAAGCTGCTGAGGATGCTGGGAATAAACGCCCATCCAATAAGGAGGACCTTGGGAATAACCCCCATCTAATAAAGGGGGTGTTGGGAAGAAGCTTCCTGCTGAGAAAGCTGATGAAAGTCAGCTCAAGAGGCTGAAAAGAGGACTCCTTTCTAAACTGGCAGAAGGGTCTTCAGCTAATACCGACCAGCAGGAGTTGGTCGATTTATCTATTTCCGGTTCACTAGTGGCACTTGGCCCTGGTTTGGCCAGACAATTAATAAAGTCCGGTACTTTACCAGACTATAGGGGTGTTGCAGATGCATTACCCCAATCAAGGAATTCTGAAATGGCTGCTCAAAGCATAACTCTGGTACTTTTTTTTCCTTCTTTATCTCTTTGTTTAATATTTTTAATATTAACTTGCCTTATTTTATTTTTGTAGTTTCTTGTTGAGTTTAACAACCTGCTGGTGTGTTCTTATTCTCAAGAAGTTGGAGAAACTTTTGATGAGCTTAAGAAGTCATTTCTTGACCCCCAATAAGCACTGGCCAATTTGCACAAAATATGGGAGGAAAAAATAAAAGTTGCATAAGAAGATGCAGTGGATGCTCGGGGCAATGTTACTGATCTGTAGAAAGACTTGGATGCTAAAAAAGCTAAGATCACCAAGCTGTAAAAGGATCTAGACACCGAAAAGGATCTATTTGTTGTTGAGAAGGCCAAAAGGGCCAAGGCTAGAGATACTAGCTTTAATAAGAGCTAGGACAAGGCCATTGGGGATGCTTCTTTGCAAATTGAATTTGCAAAGAAGAAATGCTTCAAGAATGGTTGGTCGGTGGCCTTGGTGAAGGTTGGCACGCCTCAATATTCTGAACTCTTCCTCAGACATGATCGAGGAGCTCCTCCAAACATAAATGAGGAGATTTAAGATAAGGGGGGTTCAAGTGAATCCCTGTTGGCATTAGATTCTGTCGACCACCATCAAACTGTTGACTCTTTTTCTCCTCTATCTGATAGCCCTTTGCCTTTGCCTGCTCCCGCGTCCACTTCTGTTGAACCTACGTCAGACATTAAGAAGGTGTAGATATGTCTGAGTAGCTTTTGTTTTTATTTTCTTCTGCACTTGTAATTTTTCTTTTCTTTTTACTGATGTATTTGTACTTAATAATTTATCAATGAAAAGAAATTTTCTTCCTCTTTTACTTGTCTTTTCTCTTTACTTTATACCCTGTTGTTGATTGGCTATTCTTCTTGCTTTTAATAGTTCATGGATAAACTGGAATACTTCTCCACTACTGACTTCGAGCAACTCCATAGATGCAACAAACATTTTAAAGCGGGTCATTTATCTCTGACCGAGGAAGATATACTGAAGTTTCTCGGGGAAGGTGTGCCTGAGCAAGCCAATGAAGCCTATCTTCATTTGAAATGCCTTCTCGATCGGGCAGTGGCCAATAATGTTTCCTATTACGAAATGATTAAAGAGCTGCAGGAGCAGCATAAGGAGGCCAAGTCTCTTTAGCATGATAGCTATGAGAAGAAGTATAAGGCCTTGAGTGAAGGTTGGGTGTAATGACCCCACTTTTATATATATAGTTTGTTTTTACACTCTTATGTTACTTATTATCTTATAAATTTTGTATTATTAGATATGTGGTATTATTGGCTATCAATATAACAAACCCCATTTTTAATTACGAAGAATCAACTGTAAATTGGATCAAATCGAAGTCTTATGACATATCTTAAGGTAAATAATAAGTTTTGGGGTAGAAAATATAATTTTAAGAAACTTTAAGGACTAAAATAAAAATATAAAGTGGGCCATTTTGTAAATAAAATATTTTCAAGGACCTCTAAGAAATATTCAAAATATATAGTGTGAAATTACAAAAATACCCTTCATATGTGAAATGACCCTTACACCTTTATCACCTTTCCACCACATGGTGGTCACTTCCACCTTACACATGTCGTCTTTTAGAGAGAAAGCTAAAACACTTGTCATTATTTGGTGATATTAACACTGCAAGACCACTCCAGATCGTGACACCTCGGTGTTGAATCACCACTCCAAAAAGCCTAGTCATTAGACACGTGTCAACACCGGTAATACTTTTGGAAACCTATAAGTAGGGCCTTAGGGTTCATTTGAAACTCATACCAATTCCTTGAGAATTATAGTAAGAAAGAGTGATAGAAAGCTTGGGAAATATCTTAAGAATGAGTTCTATAATTTCGAACAAAGAATTCATTTCGTAGGTATGATTTTATTTAAATGTTATAATGTATTTTTATAGTTTTAATTTTATGTTTTATAGCTTTACTTAGTAGTTATGCTGGTAAAATACACTAAGGACTTCACTAATCAAAACTTAAAGTTTAGAAGAAATCCAAGTTGATTTTATGTAAACTTGTTTGAAATTATGTATACGCTTTTAAAAAAATGATTTTTTAAAAGTAATTACTCGTTATTATGGAATCCCATTTAAGTAATTCCAAAGTTAGGCCCGGTGAAATTCTTTCTAGATGAGATGGTATTTAAGTAGTGCCCCTGTGACCCTCCATCTCTACAAGGAATGAATCCGAAAATGTTCTGTCTAGAGGAGATGGTATTTAAGCAGTGCCCTTGTGACCCTCCATCTCTACTGGGAACCGACTGATTAGGAAGAACTATGAATTGAATCATTTAATTACGATCAATGAGTTTTAAAAGTTAAGAAAATGGTTTTTAGTAATCCTTTGAAACAAGTTATTATTAAAATACAATATGTAGACTGGACCTTGTTTAGAACGTATACTTAAACCTTTATCGTATTTGTTAGATTAACGTGTGATCGAAGACTCATTATCTATAATTTTGACCTCTATTTTAGGTGAGTACTCTATGCAATTTCTTTCGCATTTTGATTATATTATATTATGCAAACTATGTATATTTTGTGAAATGCTTTTATTCTCAAAATGCATCTGATACCGATGATTCCTTCGTTTGTTATATGTTTATATCTCTCCTTATAAACATCTGATTTGAATTCTAAAATTATTGATTGGGCGTATGGAAACTCTCTTACTATATTGGCCTTGACTACAGGGTGGAAATATTTGGGTGGTACCTTCCTAGCTGGTTTATCGCTGGTGTACCCTAAACAAGGCGTTGTTCCATAAATCATGATTATTTATCTGTGATATTATCTGTCTGGGTATTAGAGCGTACATGGCCACTAAAACTGAATAATTGACATATGCTCAATTGTTTTATCTGCTCTATTCTGAACTGTTTATTCAGAATATTTATATTGTCATTTACTTTATATATATTATTTGAAATTCCTATCTATATGTATATACCTTATGTTCTAAATTGAATAGGTATCAATTTTTTGAAAAACCCTGGAATGTCTGGAGATTGAATCTCATTCGGCTTTTTAGCTGACGTTATATAAATAACCATTTTTCAGGAAATAATTAAGCTCGTGGATGGAACGAAAAAGAACTATGTTGAAGATTTAGCTTTTAAAGTTTTTTTTGTTACCTTAAGTAGAAGTTTGTTTAATTAGATAGAGCATGTTTAGCTCTTTGTGTCAAGTTGTAACTCGTTGATATTTTAATACAAATGAAGTTCCATTAGAAAGCTCTGATGATGTAATTCCTTCATTTTTTGTATTTTACGATTCATAACCATGTGATTATACTTCTGCCACATATATTTTAAAAGAAAAATTTTAAGGTCAGAATATTGGATGCCTTGGTGGCATGTTAAGACACTCGTTCCCTTCTATTTTTGGGTTGGGGTCGGGACAGAGGTGGTATCAGAGTATAGGTTATGAAGTCGTAGACTACTAAGCATAGGTTTCGAATGTTATAGATTCTATATTTTCATCCTTAGGAGATAGTATTAAAAATCTAATTTATGTGATAACCCTCCCTATGTGTTATATTATTTATAATTGGTCTTTTAGTTTTCAATATTGATATAGTATGGTAGATATTACGTTTGGCCATGTGACTATAGAAAATGACCAAGAGAAGATCGTCAATGGGAACTAGTGATTCGAGTATAGAAGGACTGGAAGGTGCATACAAGGCAATTGAAAGTCTAGCAAAGATTGTGGAGCAGCAGGTGAACAATGGAGTACCAAAGAATCTTGAACTAAGTAGATGTACTATTGAACAGTTCAAGAAGTTGAGTCCTCCATCTTTTAAAGGTACTCCTAACCCCACCGAAGTAGAAAGTTGGGTGATGCAGATGGAAAAGATACTCGATGTTCTTAAGTGTACCGATGAACAAAGGGTGTTATTTGCAACATTTATGTTAGAAGGGGAGGCCGAACATTGGTGGAGAATGACTAAGAGAATACACGGGGAAAGGAATACTTACATAGGTTGTAATGATTTCTTAGTAATCTTTTATGAGAAATATTTTTCGGAAACGGTGAAAGACGAAATGACAACTGACTTCATGAGTCTGGTGCAAGGGAATATGACGGTTAGTCAATATGAGGCAAAGTTTACTGAGTTATCCCGTTTTGCACGTCATATTGTAGCAACTGATATTTTAAGAGCGAAGAAGTTTGAGCGTGGGTTAAGGTTGAATATTCGTAGTCGAATTTCCATCCTGAAATTAACATCATATATTGATGTCGTGACTAGGGTTACAATAGCTGAGAGGGATGGTGAGGAGTACAATCGAATTAGAGATGGCAAGAGAAAGTTTGGGGAACAAAAAGGAAAGAACTCGAATAATAGAAATTTCTTTAGGAACACATCCAATGTTAGGGGATCTAGTGATAACAAACAGTATAATAACTAGATATGCAAACAATGTGGAAAAATGCATGGAGGACGACCTTGTTATAAGGATTCAGGAGCTTGTTTTAGATGTGGACAGAAGGGACATCAGATAAAAGACTTCCCAAACCCAGCAAGGGTTCCGATAAAGCCTTCCAGTGCAAATAAGGATCAAGGCAGACAGGGTAAAGTTTTTGCACTTTCTGATACCCAAGCTTCCAATGCGGCAGTGTCAGGTACACTTTCTATATGTGCATAACCTTTTAAAGCTTTGATAGATCCCGGTTCTACCCATTCGTTTATATCTATACATGTATTAAATTTCTTTCATAAAATGCATGAACCCTTTAATCATAACATACACGTTTCTACTCCTTTGGGTAAGTTATTGATGGGTAAATTAGTATACAAGGCTTCCCCATAGACATTGATAGTCATAAACTATTTGTTGATTTGATAGTTTTAGACATTAGAGATTTTGAAGTCATTTTGGGGATGGACTGGTTAGCATCATATCATGCTAAGGTGGATTGTTTTGAAAAGAGTGTTACTTTCCAAATCCCTCACCAACCAAAATTTAGTTTTGAAGGAACTGGCATCATATCTCCGATGTGTATTATTTCTGCAATGCAAGCCTGTAGTTTTCTTAAAAAGGGATGTCAAGGATTTCTTGCAAATGTTACCAGTTTGCAGACGATAGGGCATAGCTTAGAAGATATTCCTATCGCTAAGAAATTTACAGATGTTTTTCCAGATGATTTACCAGGCCTACCTCCTAATAGAGAAATAGAATTTACCATTGACCTTATTCCTGGAACTATACCAATCTCAAAGCCACCATATCGTATGGCACCTTTAGAATTAAGAGAGTTAAAATTTCAATTAGAAGACCTTTTAGAAAAAGGGTTTTATCAGACCAAGTATATCGCCTTGGGGTGCTCCAGTGTTATTTGTGAAAAAGAAGGATGGGCCAATGAGACTATGTATAGATTATCGTGAACTGAATAAGGTAACCATTAAGAATAAATACTCCTTACCTCGTATAGATGGCTTGTTTGATAAATTAGAAGGTGCACAAGTATTCTCTAAGATTGACCTTAGGTCAGGCTATCATCAATTGAAGATTAAGGATGATGATATTTCAAAATTAGCTTTTTGTACTAGATATGGTCACTATGAATTTCTTGTAATGCCATTTTGACTAACTAAAGCACCAGCCGCTTTTATGGATATGATGAATAGGGTGTTTAGGAAGTATTTGGATCAATGTGTGGTTGTTTTCATTGATGACATCCTTATTTATTCCAAAAGTATTGAAGAACACGAAAAGCATTTAGAGACGGTATTACAAATCCTTAGGAAAGAGAAATTACATGCGAAATTAAAGAAGTGTGAGTTTTGGTTGCCTAGTGTATCTTTTCTAGGACATGTCATTTCCAAGGAGGGAGTGTTGGTTGACCCTGAAAAGATCAAAGCTATACTAGATTGGCCTAAACCAACTAATATGACGGAGATTCATAGTTTTCTTGGATTTGCAGGTAATTATCGAAGATTTGTTGAAGGATTTTCTAGTATTGCCTAACCTTTATCTAGGTTAGCCCAAAAGAAGGTGAAATATGAATGGTCTGAGGAAGTCGAGAATAGTTTTCAAGAACTTAAGAATCGATTAGTAACTGCCCCAATTTTGACTATTCCTTCTGGGACAGGGGGATTTGTGATTTATAGTGATGCTTCTAAAAATGGTTTGGGTTGTGTGCTAATGCAAAATGGAAAAGTAGTAGCTTACGCCTCGAGACAGTTAAAAGCCCATGAGAAGAATTATCCAACCCATGACCTAGAATTAGCAGCTGTAATTTTTGCTCTTAAAATTTGGAGGCACTATTTGTATGGTGAGACTTGTGAGATTTATACCGATCATAAGAGTTTGAAGTATATATTTACTCAGAAAGAGTTGAATATGAGACAAAGGGAGTGGTTAGAATTGATGAAGGATTATGATGTAAATATTCACTATCACCCGAGGAAAGCTAATGTAGTAGCCGATGCTTTAAGTAGGAAGTCTACACCAAATTTAGCATGTCTTATTACAAGCCAGGAATCACTGTTGAGGGATTTGAGAAGTATGGAAATAGATGTACGTATCTATAGCAAAGGAGGAATAATTTCAAACTTACAAGTACAACCCATGTTGATGGAAAGGATTAAAATTGCACAAGTAAATGACCCATAACTAAAGAAGATTAAAGAAGAAGTCATCAAGGGTAAGAGAACTGAATTTACGATACGAGATGATATATTGAGGTTTGGAAATAGAGTGTGTGTGCCATGTGATGCCCAACTAAAGAGGAAAATTTTGGAGGAAAGTCATTACTCAAGATTCACATTTCATCCCGGATGTACAAAAATGTATAGGGATCTTCAAGAAGTATTTTGGTGGAATAACATGAAGAGGGAGATAGCAGAATTTATATCTCAGTGTTTAGTTTATCAACAAGTAAAGGCAGAACATAAAAAACCATCAGGATTACTACAACCCCTACCTATCCCTGAGTGGAAATGGGAACATATTACTATGGATTTTGTGACATGTTTACCGAGGAGTTTAAATGGTAATGACTTTATTTGTGTAATTATTGATAGGTTAACTAAATCTGCTCATTTTCTTGCCATTAAGATTACCCATTCTATAGAAAGGTTAGCTAAGTTGAATGTGCGAGAAATTATTAGGCTTCATGGAACCCCAATTTCAATTATTTCTGATCGTGACCCTAGATTTGTGTCTCGCTTTTGGAAAAAGCCTATAAGCATCCATGGGAACACAATTGAATTTCAGCATCGTTTTTCATCATCAAATAGATGGACAATCTGAGAGAACCATTCAAACCTTAGAGGATATGCTTAGGGCATGTTACTTGATCTGAAAGGGAAATGGGATGATCATTTACCGTTAGTGGAATTCGCGTATAATAATAGTTATCAAGCAAGTATTCAAATGGATCCGTATGAGGCACTCTATGGTAGAAGGTGTCGTTCCCCTACATGTTGGGTACAAGTTGGGGAAAGAAAATTGTTGGGACCAGAATTGATTCAGATCACAATAAAGAAGGTGAAATTAATACAAGATCGACTTCAAACCGCTCAAAGCCGTCAAAATAGTTATGTTGACAATCGACACCAACAGTTAGAATTCCAAAGAGGAGATTATGTGTTCTTGCGAGTATCGCCTGCAAAGGGAGTAATACAATTTGGGAAGAAAGGGAAGTTGAGCCCAAGATATATAGGACCTTTTGAAAACCTTGAAAGGATAGGAGTTGTTGCGTATAAAATAGCCTTACCACCTGAACTCTCTAGTGTACATAATGTGTTTCACGTATCAATGATAAAGAAATATGTCCCAGGTCCAAAACATATCTTAAGTCACGAGCCTCTTAAAGTTAGAGAAGATTTGTCATACATTGAGCATCCAGTAGAAATCTTGGACCATAAAGATCAAATATTACGAACCAAGGTTATTCCACTAGTCAAAGTATTTTGGCAGAATCATTCTGTTGAAGAAGCAACATGGGAGTCGAAAGATGAAATAAAAGAGTGATATCCATACCTTTTTGGGAATTAATGTAAGTAAAGTTTGGGGACCAAACTTTTTATAAGGAGGGTAGGATGTAATGACCCCACTTTTATATATATATAGTTTGTTTTTACACTCTTGTGTTACTTATTATCTTATAAATTTTATATTATTAGATATGTGATATTATTGGCTATCAATATAACAAACTCCATTTTTAATTACGAAGAATCAACTGTAAATTGGATCAAATCGAAGTCTTATGACATATCTTAAGGTAAATAATAAGTTTTGGGGTAGAAAATATAATTTTATGAAACTTTAAGGACTAAAATAAAAATATAAAGTGGACCATTTTGTAAATAAAATATTTTCAAGGACCTCTAAGAAATATTCAAAATATATAGTGTGAAATTATCAAAATACCCTTCATATGTGAAATGACCCTTATACCCTTATCATCTTTCCACCACGTGCTGGTCACTTCCACCTTACACATGTCATCTTCAGAGAGAAAGCTAAAACGCTTGTCATCATTTGGTGATATTAACACTGCAAGACCACTCCAGATCGTGACACCTCGGTGTTGAATCACCACTCCAAAAAGCCTAGTCATTAGACACGTGTCAACACCGTAATACTTTTGGAAACCTATAAATATAGGCTTAGGGTTCATTTGAAACTCACACCAATTCCTTGAGAATTATTGTAAGAAAGAGTGATAGAAAGCTTGGGAAATATCTTAAGAAGGAGTTCTATAATTTCGAAGAAAGAATTCATTTCGTAGGTACGGTTTTATTTAAATGTTATAATGTATTTTTATAGTTTTAATTTTGTGTTTTATAGCTTTACTTAGTAGTTATGCTGGTAAAATACACTAAGGACTTCACTAATCAAAACTTAAAGTTTAGAAGAAATCCAAGTTGATTTTATGTAAACTTGTTTGAAATTATGTATACGATTTAAAAAAATGATTTTTTAAAAGTAATTACTCATTATTATGGAATCCCATTTAAGTAATTCCAAAGTCAGGCCCGGTGAAATTCTGTCTAGATGAGATGGTATTTAAGTGGTGTCCCTGAGACCCTCCATCTCTACTGGGAATGAATCCGAAAGTGTTCTGTCTAGAGGAGATAGTATTTAAGCGGTGCCCCTGTGACCCTCCATCTCTACTAGGAACCGACTGATTAGGAAGAACTATGAATTGAATCCTTTAATTACGATCAATGAGTTTTAAAAGTTAAGAAATGGTTTTTAGTAATCCTTTGAAACAAGTTATTATTAAAATATAATATGTATACTGGACCTTATTTAGAACGTATACTTAAACCTTTATCGTATTTGTTAGATTAACGTGCGATCGAAGACTCATTATCTATAATTTCGACCTCTATTTTTAGGTGAGTACTTTATGCAATTTCTTGGGCATTTTGATTATATTATATTATGCAAACTATGTATATTTTGTGAAATGCTTTTATTCTCAAAATGCATCTGATACCGATGATTCCGTCGTTTGTTATATGTTTATATCTCCATATAAGCATCTGATTTGAATTCTAAAATTATTGATTCGGCCTATGGAAACTCTCTTACTATATTGGCCTTGACTACCGGGTGGAAATATTTTGGTGGTACCTTCCCAACTGGTTTATCGCTGGTGTGCCCTAAACAAGGCGTTGTTCCAGAAATCATGATTATCTGTCTGTGATGTTATCGGGTGAAATCATTTGGTAACACTATCTGTCTGGGTATTAGAGCGTAGATGGCCACTAAAACTGAATAATTGATATATGCTCAATTATTTTATCTGCTCTGTTTTGAACTGTTTATTCTGAATATATATATTGTCATTTACTTTATATATATTACTTGAAATTCCTATCTTTATGTATATACCTTCTCTTCTAAATTGAATAGGTATCAATTTTCTGAAAAACCCTGGAATGTCTGGAGATTGAATCTCATTCGGCTTTTAGCTGACGTTGTATAAATAACCATTTTTCAGGAAATAATTAAGCTCGTGGATGGAACGAAAAAGGACTATGTTGAAGATTTAGCTTTTAAAGCTCTTTTTGTTACCTTAAGTAGAAGTTTGTTTAGTTAGATAGAGCATGTTTAGCTCTTTGTGTCAAGTTGTAACTCGTTGATATATTAATACAAATGAAGTTCCCTTTAGAAAGCTCTGATGATGTAATTCCTTCACTTTCAGTATTTTACGATTCATAACCATGTGATTATACTTCTGCCACATATATTTTAAAAGAAAAATTTTAAGGCCGGAATATTGGATGCCTTGGTGGCATGTCAAGACACTCGTTCCCTACTATTTTTGGGTCGGGGTCGTGACACTGGGGTTTTGAACAGAAGTTGAAAAAATTTACCTCTCATTTTTTAAGACAAGAATTTTTTATCAACCGTGAAGTAGAGGAAGCTAGAGACATTGCCAAGCTGTTAGAAGAGGAGAATAACAATTTAAGAGATGAGCTAAATGCTTTGAAGTCTTCTTCTACTGCTGTTGCTACTAGCGATGAAGGTCATTCCTTCTTGGAAGATGAAAATACTAGATTAATGGAAGAATTGGAGGCACTGAAAAAGACCAAGTCTGCCTCCAGTTTCCAAAGCTGAGGGGAAACTCCCTTTAGAATAATGTCATGTACTTCTTTTGTAAACATAATTATATAATTAAATAAATGAAAATGCATTTGATTAACTTATCTCGTTGATCTCTGAATGTGACTATTTTCTAGATGTGAATGATTTCTTATTTTTCATTAGTTCTACTGATACACTTAGATTAAAATCTAAATTTAGTATCAATTACCAATGAATACATAGATTCTACTATCACACTTAGATTCAAATCTAAATTTGGAGCTACTTCCCATGTGTCTCCAAAGATTTTACTAACACACCTAAGTACTTAGGTTTTTTTGTATTAGTTACCAATGGTGTGACCAGGCGTATATGGAATATGTGCATACATTTCTCTTGAGGGATTTTTGCAACGTACTTGTTGACCATCTTGAGGTCGTAATAACCTGTTTGGTTATGATGCCGATCAAGTTTTACTTATGTTCATAAACTTATTACTTATTCCGACCAACATTAGGCCTGCTATCTCTTGCTGAGCAACATTTTCAAGTTTTTTTGGTAACTTTTAAGCTTATTCAAGATCAAGTATATAGTATATAGGTAGAGCATAGCACTAGTACTCCTAAAAATTTTAGAAAAACAGAAATTGGAGGAAAGATCATTTTATTGATACTAGAAATTGATATTGAACTGAGTACACTTGATTACATTACTGGTAATATTTTCTAAGATGCTCAGCGTGCCATGGATTCTTTAATTCTTGCCCCTCCAAATTCTTAATCTTGTAAGTTCCAGGTCAGATGACTAAATAAATACGATAAGGCCCATGCCAGTTGGCCTCAAGTTTATTATTTTTCTGGAGTACCTTCTTCATTACATAATCTCCCTCATTTAAGTTGGTTGGTTTCATCCTTTTATTATAAAACCAAGTTGTTCGTTGCTGGTAAGCTGCATTTCTCAGGGCAGCATCTTCTCGCACTTCTTTAAGCATATCCAAATCCAACCTTCGCATTAGATCACTCACAGGAGAATTAAAATTTAAAACTCTATGGAATGGAAGACCCAACTTAGCAGGTATGAATGATTTAGTCCCAAATGCTAGAATGCATGGGGATTCTTCAGTTTCAGTCCTCGGGGTTGTTCGGTATGCCCATAATACAGATTATAGCTCTTTGATCCAGTTTTTCTTTGCATCATCAAGCCTTTTCTTCAACCCATTTAATATAGTTATATTTGTAACTTTAGTTTGCCTATTACTCTAAGGGTATCCTAGAGCAGAGTGTAATTTTTGGATGTTGGATTAAGCACAATAAGTTGTGAACTCTTCATTGTCAAACTGTGTTCCATGGTCAGTGATAAAGGCAGAAGGCAACCCATACCTGCAAATAATGTTATTCCAGATAGTGGCAGACCTTCTCATAAGGCATGTCTATCAATGGCTCTGCTTCAACCCAGTTTGTATAGTAATCCACTACAATAACCGAGTACTTAAATCCTTTTTGGGTAGTTGGTAATGGCCTGACTAAGTCTATTCCCCACATCGCAAATGAAAAAGGTGAAGTGATTAGGGTGAGATCATCTTATGGAGTCTTACGAATGCTGGAGTACCTTTAGTATTTATCACAGTTTTTAGTAAAATTTGCATAATTCGCTCACATAGATGGCCAATAGTATCCTTGCACACTTATTCGTTGCAGAAGTGTTCTTCCTGCAATATGAGTTCCATAAGATCCTTCATGTACTTCTTGAATTAGGTCTGGAACCTCCGCTGGATGAATGCAATGCTGCAAATTGACAGACAATCCTCTCCTGTACAAAACTCCTTTGTCTAGCACATATCTGGCAACTTTATACTTCAACTTTTTGGCTTCAACCATATCTGATGGCAAGGTTCCTTCTTCAATATATGCTCTAATGGGATCCATCCAAGATGGCCCCATATCTACAGCGATAAAATTGATCATCAAGTCTTTATCTATACTCCTGTTGGCTAAAATCTCAATAGGAATAGTTCGTCAGAGTTCAACTCTGGTAATTGAAGCTAGCCGAGCAAGAGCATCTGCTCGGGTATTTTCCACTCTTAAAATTCTCTTCATCTGGAAAACTGGTAATTTTTCTATTACCTCGATTACTTTGGATAAGTATCTGACTTTAAATTCGCCTTTATCTCCATACAAGCTCAAGATTTGATTGACTACTAACTATGAATCACTATGTGCCACAACTTGCTCGACATTTAGTGATTGGGATAGACTTAAGCCCACAATGAGAGCTTCGTATTCTGCTTCGTTATTTGTGGCTTGGAATTGAAATCGTAGAGAATATTCAATATCAATATTATTATGAGTGTTAAGTATTATACCTACTCCACTGCTTGTTGCACAAGATGACCCATCAATGTACAAGTTCCATATTGGGAGATCGTCGATAAATGCTTGGTCTATCAAAATCCCATAGAGGAATATTTTTCTCCTTTCTTCCTCAGACTTCTTTGACATCTCCTTTATTCGGGGAGAGTAATCTGGTAGGTCGAGAACGACCTCTTCTGAAAAAAGTTCCTCTGGAGCTTGACTCTCAACAACTTTATTATCTCCTGATCCTTGCTCGACCTGCTTATTTTATTGCTTGGGAACCTCGGGGTAAGTGAATTTAGATATAAAATCTGCTACTGCTTGGCCTTTTAGAGAAGACCTCGGTTCATAAATAATATTATCCCCCCCAATTCTACTGCCCAATACATTAATCTGCCAGACTTATCTGGCTTGTGTAAAGCCTGCCTTGGTGGCATATCGGTGTATACTACTATCGCATGGGCTTGAAAATAGGGCTTCATGCGTCTAAATGCTTCAATCAACGTCGGTGCCAAATTTTTTAAGCGAGGATACCTGACTTCTGCTCCTCGAAAAGCTTTACTGGTGTAGTAAACAGGCTTTTGAACTCCATTCTCCTCTCTTATCAAAGTAGTGCTTACGGCTGATTCAACAGTTTTTACCTTATAAGTGGTTGGGAAAGCAGTGAAGGTGGCCCCAAATACTTCTTCAACTCTAGGAAAGATTTCTCACATTCTTCGTTCCACTCAAAACTCTTTCTGAGTACTTTGAAAAATGGTAGGTACCTATATGTAGCTCGAGATATAAACCTTCTTGCAAGTCGGGGACTGCATCTCAAGTCACTACACCAAAATGGGCAAATTGTCACCTTTCAGCCGGCCAGCCTTGTCAAGGTCATTGACCGTGACAAAAAACACGCATTTTATGTCACGGTCATTGACCTTGACACGACCGTGACAACTAATTGTCACGGTCATTGACCGTGACAAGGCAGTGACAAATTTACTTGTCACGGACTTGTCACGGTCAATGACCGTGACAATACTTGTCACGGTGAAAGACCTTGACACGACCGTGACAATGTTCGCAGCAAAAACCCTATCCCCTTTCTTTTTTTCCCTCCCGCGCCGTTCCCTCCATCTCTCTCTCTCTCTCTCTACTTTCAGGTCCATTTTCTCTCTCTCTCTCTCTCTCTTCCATTTATATATATATTTGTGTGTATATTTATGTGTGTATGTGTATATATATATGTGTGTATGTGTATATATATATATATGTGTGTATGTGTGTGCATGTGTGGGGGGTGGGGCAGGGTGGGGGTAGGGGGTGGGGCAGGGGGTGGTGGAGGGGGGCAGGGGGTGGGGTAGGGTTGGGTGGTGTGTGTGTGTGGTGGTGTGTGGTGGGGGGTGGGGTGGGGTGGTGTGTGTGTGTGTGGTGGTGTGTGGTGGGGGAGGGGGTGGTGGAGGGGTGGGGTGGGGTGTGTGTGTGTGTGTGGTGGTGTGTGGTGGGGGAGGGGGGCAGGGGGTGGGGTGGGGTGGGGTGGTGTGTGTGTGGTGGTGTGTGGTTGGGGAGGGGGTGGTGGAAGGGGGGGTAGGGGGGGGAGGGGGTGGTGGAGGGGGGAAGGGGGTGGGGTAGGGTGGGGTGGGGTGTGTGTGTGTGTGGTGGTGTGTGGTGGGGGAGGGGGTGGGGTGTGGTGGGGTGTGTGTGTGTGTGTGTGTGGTGTGTGGTGGGGGAGGGGTTGGGGTGGGGTGGGGTGTGTGTGTGTGTGTGTGTGGTGGTGTGTGGTGGGGGAGGGGTGGTGGAGGGGGGCAAGGGGTGGGGTGGGGTGGGGTGTGTGTGATTTATGCATGTATTCAAGGGATTTATGAAGGATTAATATTAAAATTCAATTCGTATACATAATCTAAACCAAACCAAAGTAAATTGCCACCAATTTCAACTCTATTAGTTAAATTATAAATGTAATAGAATTAATCCATATAAATCAGATTTTAATCACTATTAGGTTTTAGAGTTACATAGATAGGCATAATCTAAATCAATTTCAGTCCTACAAATATTCTAATTAACTTGCCTCAAATTGGATGAATAACAAGGGCTAAAAGTAGGTGCGTGTGTGTGTGGCGGGGGGAGGGGGGCAGGGGGTGGGGGTGGGGCACCCATTTAATAACTCTTTAAATATTTGGAAAAAACATAATATTACAAAATTGAAACGAAATGGTATTGACGGAACTTACACATACGTTATGTACTGTGCTCTTACGTTGAAAATTATTAGATAGAAAAAGAAAAATATAAATTGAGATAACCTTAGAATCTAATTAGGCTAAAAATATAATGGCATCAACTAACATATATACACAACACTAAAAGTAGACATCAATTTTATAAATAATTGATAATAGTTGGATAATAAACATCGGGAGGGGGTGGGGGTGGGTGGGGTTTTGAATATTATTTACATTCAAAATAAAGAATTGATAATAGTTGGATAATAATTGGATAATAATTGATATTTTCATTCAAAATAAATATTTCATTCAAAAATATTGGATAATAATTGATATTTTCATTTAAATTGATAATAATTTTATTCATGAAATTAATTCAATTAGGTAAAACCCATGATAATGAAATTTATGCTACAATTATAATGATCTCATGTCATAATTTTATTGATAAACAATATATGTAGTTGTCACGGTCGTGGTGGGGGGAGGGGGTGGGGGTGAGGTGGGTAGGGGTGGTGTGTGTGTGTGTGTGTGTGTGCGTAGGTGTGCGTGTGTGTGTGGCGGGGGGAGGGGGCAGGGGGTGGGGCACCCATTTAATAACTCTTTAAATATTTGGAAAAAACATAATATTACAAAATTGAAACGAAATGGTATTGACGGAACTTACACATACGTTATAATATAGACGGAACATTTTTTTATCTGTACTATTAATTCAATTAATTCAATTAGGTAAAACGAAATGTGTACTATTAACATTTTTTTTTATCTGTACTAATAACATTTTTTTTACAGCAAAAATGTCTCCTTCAGATGTTAGGGCGAAGATGATGATGCTGTTTATGATGATGTCGTCTCGGTTCGGTGGTAGCGGAGGCGACGAGGGCTCCTCCGCCCCTAGGCTCCCCAAATATGGAAAATTTGGGATTACCGTCGAAAACAAGTCGGAGCTTTTAGCGAGATCCCTCGAGCTGCTAAAGACGGTCATCGGCCCGGGGTTTATGAGTTGGAAGGAGGTGCCGTATGAGCTCAAGTTAGCTGTTTGGGCGGCACTACAGGTAATATTTATATGAATATTTCAATTTATATTTATATTTATATTTATATTTATATTTATATTTATATTTATTCGCAACTAACATTGTATTTGTTGGACAGGAACAATTCAACTTGGATCCAAAGCTACGCGATTCCGTCTTGGAGCAGTTGAGGGAGCAACACAAGACGTGAAAGAAAAATATGCGGACACGGTACTTTGGAAAAACACGAGAGTCCATTTTACAATGGCGCAGATCCGTCCCGCCCAAGGAGCCGATCTCATTGGCACAATGGCAAAAGTTCATTGACAATGAGATCGAGGATCGACAATTGGCATCTCGCCAATCGGGGAGGGAAAATCGGGCTAAAAAGACGGACGTGCACTACTCCGTCCGGACCTCTTACGCTGAGGTGGAGCATAGGATGCAGGTAAGATTTAATTTATCTATAACTACAGAAATATATTATTGGATATTATTTTACTTTGCGGGGCCGATACTAATTTTACTTTACTTTATTTTATTTCAGGGGGTAGGGAGTGGGCCAGGGGGTAAGCCACATAGGCTCGATACTCATGTGGCTCTTCGGACGAAGAAGGGGAAGGACAAGGAGGTGTCCCCGAGCGTCGCGGCCACGATTGTAAGTAATCCGACAGTTTAATTATTGTTAATAACGTTATAATTTTTTAGTTTACTTATTTTACTAATCATGTACTTTTTGTCGTTTCAGGCAAAGCTTAAGGAAGTGCATGAGTCGCAGTCTGATGCCGACAAGGCATCTTTGTCCACAGACGCACTCAGCCAAGTGCTTGGGTATGATCGCAAGGGGAGGACAAGGGGAGTGAGCTCGCGGGTGGCCAAATCTAGGATCATCGGATTGGAGACCAGCGACACCGGGTTGGCTCGAACGGTGGATTCACACGACGTGAAGCTGTCCCGTTTGGAGGCGACGGTCCAAGATATGTACGCATTCATGAAGCGTACGTTGGGTGGAGACCGTAAAGGGAAAGGGAAAGGGAAAGGGAAGGAGAAGGCGGTGGAGGAGGAGGTGCGGGAGGACGAGGAGGTGCGGGAGGACGAGGCGCAGGATGACGAGGATGTGGACCTCGCTGCTTCATCACCGACACGTTCGTACTTCGACGATCCACTTCCCTATTTGACGCCCTCCAACAGACCATTGTCGATAATTGGTTGGCCGAGCGTGTTCATATTGGACGTATTTGATGGCCAGCGGATAGGGCGGGGGTTGAGGGACCCGAATATCGTCGAGGGTGGAATAGTCCATGGACGTGTGCTTCAAGAGATGGAGTCCAGGGTGCTCGTCACGCATGTCATACCCGGGAAGGAGAACTCCCTATTGTGGTTGCACGAACAATGCGGCACAACGTATATTAGTGGGTGCGTCAATTCGTATGTCGTGTGGCCTACTCACCTCCTCAGTTTTATCCAAGACATGTAGTAACATTATTTTCAAGTTTGTCCATTTTAATTATATTTGGATTATATCGTCATGTATATTATTTTTACTTTGAATATTTGGATTATACTGTCATGAATATATATTTGCATTATCTTTAGTTTGTGTTGGATATATGATGTTTGGAACAGGTACAACGTTGCTATAACAGGTACAAATATACTGCTGGGCAGTGGCAGTGGCCATACTGTCCAGCAGATTTTTTTTAAATTCTGCCCAGAATTGTCACGGTCAATGACCGTGACAAGTCCTTGACAAATATTGTCACGGACTTGTCACGGTCATTGACCGTGATAATTTTTTTTAAAAAGGGTCACGGCTATGTCACGGTTTATAACCGTGACAAACGTATCACGGTCATTGAACTTGACACGACCGTGACACAAAACGCGAGTTTTGTGTCAAGGTCAATGACCGTGACACGACCGTGACAAAGAAAGTTATCTCGCCTCCAAATGTCACGGTCATTGACCTTGACAAGGTGGATTTGTCAAGGTCAATGACCTTGACAAATGGGCAGATTTGGTGTAGTGAGTATTGTCTTAATCTTGTCTGGGTTTGCTTCAATTCCCCTCTGATTCACTATGTACCCGAGGAATATTCCTTTCTGTACTCGAAAGATGCATTTGGTCAGGTTTAATCTCATCTGGTGCTTCTCAAGTTGATCAAAAGTCTAGCTGAGGTCGGCGATATGGTCAGACGCATTTTTGCTCTTTGTAAGCATATCATCCACGTACACTTCTATGGTTTTGCCTATTTGATCGTCAAAGACCTTATTCACCAGCCTTTGATACATAGCGCCTGTATTTTTCAAACCAAAAGGCATAAAATTATAACAGTAAATTCCTCGGGGAGTGATGAAATAAGTGCTTTTCCTATCTTCAGGCTTCATTTTGATATGATTATAACCAGAATAAGCATCCATAAAACTGAGCAATTCATATCCTGAGGTAGCGTCCATAAGCTGATCTATTCTGGGCAAAGGAAAGTTATCATTTGGGCATGCTTTGTTAAGATCTGTGAAGTCTACGCACATCCTCCACCTGTTATTTTTCTTCTTGACCATCATTACATTGGCCAACCAATTTGGATATTTCACCTCGTCAATGAACTCTGTTTTCTGAAGCTTTTCAACGTCCTCCTGTATAGCTTGGTTCTTCTCAGGGTTGAACACTCTTCGCCTTTGCTTCACTGACTTGATTTCTTTATTAACATTAAGCTCATGGAAAAGGAAGTTAGGATCAATCCCTGACATATCTTCTTGACTCCAGGAAAACACGTATTTTCTCTATCTAATGAAGCTTACTAGTTCCTGTTTAAGAACAGGATCCTTCGTTGTTCCAATTTGAGTAGTGCGCTCTGGTTTGTCTTCATCTAACACAATGCTTTCTATTGTCTCTACAATCTGACCCTTTACCAGCATTGTCTCCACCCTTGGATCTAAGGTTTCAACTTCAGATTCTTCATCAGGTTCAGAGGTATCCACTTAGTACGTACTGGTTTTCCTCTTTGTTTCTTCCAACTCTTCCTTCTCGATTGATGAGTAGTATCATTCTCGAGCTACTTTTTGATCGCCTTTCACGACTCCTACACCAAAGTTGGTTAGGAATTTCAAGCATTAATGAACAGTAGAGGGAAGTGCCTCAAACTTCAGCCCGACTTTTCCCATAATTATATTGTACATTGAATGAACATTTTTATCCATTACAAAGAAACATATTTTCTCTGTTCGGCTCGCTGTCCATGTACCAATCATTACTTCCATCTTAATGGTTACCAAAGGGAAGACTTTCTCTCCTGCAAAACCTATTAGTGGCTGATGATAGGGCTGTAACTGGTTGAGCTTAAAGCCCAAGCTACTGAAATAAGGATAGAACATGATATCTGTCGAGCTATCATTATCTACCAACAGTCTAGAGACAATGATATCTTCTTTCTGATTTTAATTACCAAGGGATCGTCATAGGGGTACAATACTCCAGATAGGTCATTTTCAAAAAAGCCTATTACCAACTTGTCTTTATTAACCTTCATGGGTGTCACGACCCCATCCCAAAATTAGTAGTAGGGAACGAGTGTCTTGACATGCCACCAAGGCAACAAATATTTTGATTTAATTATTTTCTTAAATAAATGCAACATAAATATGAATCGTAAAATATTGAAAGTAAAGGAATTACGTCATCAGAGCTTTCTAAAGGAAACTTCATATATATTAAAAGTAACAACGAGTTACAAACTTAAGAGAAAAATTTAAAACTAATTACAAGAGAGCCAAATATGCTCTAAATAAACATTTTACAAAAAGAGCTCTAAAAGCTAAATATTCAATATAGTCCTTTTTCGTTCCGTCCGTGAGCCTAAACGTTTCCTGAAAAATGGTTATTTATACAGCATCAGCTAAAAGCCAAATGAGGTTCAATCTCCAGACATTCCAGGGTTTTTAGAAAATAGATACCTATTCAAGTCAAAAGAGAAGGCATATATATATATATATATATGGATAGGAACTTGCAGGAAATAGATATATATTTTGAAATGAATGTATATATATCACAATTGGATAGCTCAGAATAAGACGAATGCAACAAATCAAATGTGATATCTTTTTCTTTCAATCATATCATTTTGATGGCCAAGTGCACTCTAATACCGTATTCTTCTACCGTATTATTCCCCGATAGTTGAGGGTCAATCGAACTAGTTCGTCACAATGCCTTATTTAGGGCACACCAGCGATAACCCAGCTGGGAAGGTCAGTCATTAAAGAGGTCCCTTAGACCGAATCTTATTTCCAATATTCAATCTCATTTTCAATACACATGTCAATCAGTATGTCTATATGGAGAGATATAAACATATCACAAATGAATTAATCATCGGTATCAGATGCATTTTGAGAATAAAAGCCTTTCACAAAATACATAGTTTGCATAATATCATATAATTTAAATGTGCAAGAAATAACATAGAGTACTCACCTAAAATAGAGGCTCGAAAATATAGATATTGAGTCTTGGATCACATGTTAATCTAATAAATACAATAAAGGTTTAATTACGTATTCTAAATAAAGCCCAATTCTAAATATTGTATTTTAATCCTAAAATAACTTGCTGAAAAAGGTTACTAAAACCATTTCTCAATTTCTAATATTCATTCATCGTATTTAAGGAATTCAGTTCATAGTTCTTCCTAATCAGTCGGTTCCCAATAGAGATGGAGGGTCACAGGGGCACCACTTAAATACCATCTCATCTAGACATAACACTTCCGGATTTATTCCCAGTAGAGATGGAGGGTCACAGGGGCACCACTTAAATACCATCTCATCTAGACAGAACTTCACCAGGCCTGACTTTGGAATTACTTAAATGGGATTCCATAATAACGAGCAATTTCTTTAAAAAGAATCATTTTTCAAAAGCGTATAATTTCAAACAAGTTTACATATATTGAAAATAAAATCAACTAGGATTTCTTCTAAATTTTAAGTTTTGATTAATGAATCCTTCAGTGTATTTTACCCGCATAACTACTAAGTAAAGCTATAAAATAATAAAATAAAATTATAAAGATGCATTATAACATTAGATTACCTTAAGATGAATATCCCTAAGAACTTCTTCTTAAACATTTCTATGATTTCTCTCACTACTTCTCTATATAATTCTCAAGGAATTTGGTGTGAGTTTCAAATGATCCCAAAGGCCCTATTTATAGTTTTCCAAAGATATCATGGCGTTGACATATGGCCATGCTGACCAAGCTTTTACAATGGCGAGTCAGCGTTGACGTGTCGCGTAATGGAGGCATCTTGCAGTCTTATTTCACTGGACTATGACACGTGTTTTAGCTTCTCCTATAATGATGACATGTGTACGGTGGAGGTGTCAAAACCAAGCACGAGGTGGAAAGATATTAAGGGTATAAGGGTCATTTTACACCTGAAGGGTATTTTGGTAATTTCACACCATATATTTTCAATATTTCTTAGAGGTCCCTAAAAATATTTTATTTGTAAAAAGGTCATTTTTTATTTTCATTTTGGTCCCTAAATTTTTTTTAATTAAAATCAAATCCCTAAAGTTTTAGAAAATTTCATTTTCTACCCCAAAACTTATTATTTACCTTAAGATATGTCATAAGAGTTCGATTTGTTCCAATGTATAGTTGATTCTTCGTATTTAAAAATGGGTCTTGTTATATTGATAGTCAATAATACCACATATTTGATAATATAATATTTATAAGATAATAAGTAACACATGAGTGTAAAAACAAACTATATATATATGAGCATATAAAAATGGGATCATTACAATTGGTCTGTCTTCCTCGACAAGATTAATTCTTTGTATGTACGAGCAAGCTTGAGCCTCATTGAGGTATGCTTTTCGCTCTGTTGTATGATCTCCTCCTCCTGCATCTCCACTTGTAATCATTTGGCAATCAAAAGAACCAAAACTGAGTGTGAATAGCTCGCGCTTCGATTGACGGGGCTTTTTGGCAAGTCGGGATCATCACCATGACCATCTTCATGATCCCTCTTCTTCTCCTCTCTAGGTCTATAAGGATATTTTGATCTGCACCTAGCTCCGTCATTATTCTGCCGATCAACAAACTGATTCAATTTTCCTCTTCGGATGAGAGTTTTAATCTCATTTTGAAGAGTAATGCAACGATCCATTGTGTGACCATGGTCTCTATGGAACTCATAGTATTTTATTTTCTCCCTCTTAGTAGGGGAACTTCTCAACTTATCAGGTCAACGCACATCTTTGTTGTGTTTGATCTCTTCCAAGACATGATGAATACCCATGGTTAGTGGAGTGTAGTTGTGATACTTCTTGATATTTTCTATAATTCCTTTATCTATTGACTCCTTGTGCTCCCTGGAATTTTTATGAACCTTCTTGCCATTTTTGCCCTCAACTTTTACTCCTGAGCTCCTCTTAGCTGCCATTGCTTCCTCGGCATTCATGATTTTGGCTGCTTTGGCCATCAATTCTGCCATGGTCTTTGGGGTATCTTTAACAAGTGTATAATAGAGTTTCTCAAGGAGAAATCCACTCATAAGAGCTGTTATAGCACTCTTTTCTTCATAATCCATAACCTCCAGCTTCTCATTGTTGAAATGAGTTATGTAGTCCTTGGGGCTCTCTCCTTCCTTCTGTCGTACACTGAGCAAATGTGCCACCCTTTTCATAGGCTTGGACCCAAAACAAAAGTTTCTAATAAATAGATCGGCCAACTGGTGGAAGGTGAAAATCTATCCCCGAGGAAGGCTATTGTACCAAATTTGGGCAGACCCAGTAATTGTTCCAGAGAATGCTCTACACCTCATTTCGTCAGGAACTGCATAAATATCAACTACTACTTGGTATTATTTTATATGGAGGACTGGATTAGTTTTTTCATCGTATTTTGGTGTAACTACTGGAGCTTTGAACTTTGATGGAGTGGGGAAACCCCAATTCTTTACACAAAGGGAGATCCTTTTACAAAGCTTCTTTGCAGTGGATTTTTAGCCTTAGCCATCTCTCCAAGCCTATCCTCCAATAGCTGGATAGAACTTTTCCAAGCGTTGTTACCACCATTAGACCTATGCGTTGTTGTTTTGTTGTTCGCTGAACTTTCATCTTGGGATTATTTCTTGGCCTGAGTAGTACGTCGAGCGTCTAATCTAGACTGGGAAGGGCTTTCCCTTCTATCAGATGGTCATCGAGTTTTTCTTGACATTTCCCTTGGAACATTTATGTTCCCCCCGAATTCCAAATGATCAAAGGGAGAAGCACAACTTATCCTTTCTAAGGCGCTTAGCCTTTCTGGACAGTAGGATTGTGTAGTAAAAGATTTTGACACCCTGGACAGTGAATTTGATCCTAAACGATAGGATGTGCCCCTTGTAGTTCTTGATTGACTTTGCCTTCCCCCTCTTGATAGTGGTGGTGGCATATTTCCACGGGAAGATATAGCAGGTGCTCCTTCTTGAAGATTTTGTGCGAGTTGCCTAATAGTGTTCTGCATAGCCTCTTGCCCTCTTGCAAGACTAGCCAGAATTCTAGTTAATTCATTTGTCGTTAGTGGGGCAGAAGGGACAGGCGGAATGCCATCGTTCCTAAGACTGGATTCAGGAATATTAGCCATTTCGGTGTTTGAATGAATGAGAACGATTATAAATACTTTCACACTGACGGTGGTAATTTGTCGATGCAAAAAACTGGTCTAATCTAATTAATTAATCACAGATAAAAATGAGTAAAAGAGACAAAGGATTTTTAAAGTGGTCCGGCTTAAAGAAAGGCCTACGTCCACTGTTGTGTATTACTTTTTTCAAGTACCTCTTGTCTCGTTGTTCATGTCCCTTGATTGTAGGGTTTACAATGTATTTATATCCCTTTGAGGGTGTACAAGAGTTGGAATATTAAAGGATGGAATGCCTTTAGAACATAGGCATTTGCATATCTATAAAGTTAATAACCTTTTCAACTATTGACGATTTGCTGTTATTGTTGGTCGGTCTTCCTGATGTTGGTCTGTCTTCCTTAACATGTTGGTCGTCATTCTTTCAATTAGTCAGTAACTTGGCTTGTTACTAATACCCAGATGAATAACACGTGTTCTTATATGAATGGTCCACGTAGCAGGATAATTTTTTATATCAAAAGTGTGTTTAATCAAATTCTAAAAAAAATAGAATTTTTGTTCATAAATTATAAATTTTAGTACTTTCAAAATTTTAATATATATAATTGTTAGAATGTTTTTAGAAAATATTGCATATTGAGTTCTTAGTGCATAATGTACAGTGCACAATTATAGATAGATTATGTTGCATGGCATAATATTTCATTAATGCAAATAAACATACCAAGTACTTCAATAATACACCTGTCGAGAGTTTGTTGATTTGTTTTAGAAAAGTGAGGAATGATGGAAAAACTATGAGGTTAAAATTACTGCGAACGTAATCTAAATTAATGGTTATCATAAAACAATTTGGACAGCCACACTCCATTTGGACCTAATATTAAAATATTTAATATATGAGAAATAAAGATACTATTATGACATAAAATATTTAAAAAATTCAAAAATAAAATCAAAAGTACTAAATCATTTTTCAATTCCATTCAAACTTTTCTTGGAAAAAACCAAAATTTCAGAATTTGAAAGTTTAGGCAAGATGCCAAAGTTTGGAAAATCAAATCAAAATTTTGAAATTTTTAACCTCTAGAAAAATTGACTCCTTTTGCTACGACAACCTATTTCGATAATTTTAAGATGCATATTGTATTTCTAGAAAAATGTTATAATATAAAATAAATTCATAATAAAATAAAACATCAATTTGAAAAAGTAAATATTTGAGGTTAATTATATAATTATTAGTATTATAAAATAAGAAATGTCCCGAAGCAAACAAATTACAGACCGTGTGTGGGTTACTTTCGTCTAGTATATATCCTTCTATTTTACTTTCGAAATGTTAAGAAAACACTATATTTTGGCATTTTTCATGCTCTTTGTCACACTTGTGAAGTCAAAATAGTCTAAAGATATTTTGAAGTGCCTTTTGAAGTTGAAGTGATCGTGACACAAGAGCACATATAAGTGAAGGAGGACTGATCAACTAATTAGTCAACATTTGATATGTCACATGTTTATAAACTTACATCCATACTACTGTTGAGTGTGTCGGGCATCAACTTTTGTACATATAGTATGTCTCACACCACTTTGTTATTAAAGATAAGCACCCTTACAACTAATTAGCACAAAATGGTGAAAGAATCGGACGAATAGAATCCTAGACTCGAGGAACCACTTGTAAATATAAAAAGGCCCTCATTTTTATGAGGGGCAAACAATTGATACTTTATAACCTCATGACTTGGATCTAAATTGGAATTTTAATGCCAAAGTCTTACAGTTAACAAAACTTCTTTTCCCTGTTTCCCACGTGGATGACAAGGCCAACCTAGTTTATCACATAATTATTATGGTTGCCCATCTTCTTTATTGTGCATGGAAAGATATACTTTGTACTGTAAAGGATTTCTCCCCTGTATAGTTTGGCATCGTTTATGGGAATATCATGGTCGATCCATTCAAATAAAATATTATCAAATCGGTAACCACGAGTGCTCACCAATTCACCTATTAAAGGATCAATGGTGAACACAGACATAAGTGAGATATTTATATCAAGGAAATGGTGAATTCCTAACTACATCTCACTCGTCTTGTAATTATTCTACGTCTAGTGGGATTTGAACCGTCATGGGACCCCACAACCACCACGAACGAAGGCATCGTGACTCCTCTAGTAAATAACCTCCTGTTAGAAATCCTAAGGCACATTTTATAAATTTATAGGGAGAGCATTTAAAGAAGCACGATGGGGATATCCAAAGGTACATTGATAAAAATTCCCAACAACAAAGGCAACTCGACTATGGGAATGAAGGACGTGGATCCACTCACAATTGATGTAGGCCATGACTTAACCGTCTTACCATGCACTCACACAACTTATTTTTTTCAAGTAAAATTAGGGAAATAGTAGCCTATTCGCGGTCTCTTATAGGCCCTGACCACCATTTAACAGTTACATTATATGTGGCATTCATCAATGCACAAAAAAGTAAATATCCATGAGTCCTCAACTCATAGAGGATAATATAATTATATCGTTACCCTTATGAAGTGCGATATAAATAACCAATAATAGTTCTTCACGTTGTTTTAAAATACAATCTATGTCCACGAACAAACCCCATACCCCAATTTTACAAGTGGTTAAACGAATGATGTGAGGAACCTCTATCGTTCATTTGTATTTGAGGCATAATAGTATACTGCCTTCACTCCATGACCTTAAAGAGTGAGTTAAATCTCTTTTTCAGTGAACACCAAGAGTATTGTTGTAAAATGATAGCTTGTCTCATAAATAAGTTTTATTAAAGATTTTAAGGATCAAACCTGATGCAGCGGGTCTGTTGAATACACATATAAATCGAAAAACAGATATGTGAAAACCTATAAGGTAGAATTAGGGTTTGTCTTTTAGATCTCTCTAGTTTGATCTAATTCAGAACGAACAATATGTGATGATGCTTGATATAGAATATAGCTTCGATGCACCTCATGATCTTCTATCGTATTACTGATATGAAAATCACGAGCAAAGTTTGGGCTCTTCCTTCGTGACCACCTTTTCTTCTCTTCTTTCTTTCTCCACTACCTCGCTTTCTCACAAATACGAATTAGTGTTTTTGTGTCTCAAGAGTAACGATTTTCTTGAGAGAAAATGAGCCTTAGGTGCACATATATAGGCTACGGCCGGGATCCTAAGGAGAAATAAGGACGTGTCTCTTAATGGGCTTGAGAAAACCTATTTAACCCGGATTCTAATCCCAGTCCATTAATTATAATTAATATTATTTCATAATTATAATTGCAACTCCACTCCTTAACTCAAATATTTCGAGCTCCTTATTAGTAATTACTTAATTCTCCTCACGTTAAGGTTACACATACCCGATAATAAAGTAAATTCCTGATAATTTATTTGATTAACTTCTTTAATTCCATGAGCGATCCAGCTTAACTTATTTATAGTGACGGATTAACATAATTCACCTGCAGGGTTTGACACATGAAAAACTTATAAGCATCTCAAGGGGGTATCATCAGTCTCTATACTGAGACATGGATTCCATCCGTAAAAGACTTTCACCATAAAGTAACCATTAATACTTAATCTATCAAGATTATTGATCTAATAATGAATCTCACCTGATAGGTCAAAGTAATAATTAACTAGTGCATGTGTCTATCAATCATATCTGGACTACGAGTCTTAAGTAAACCGAATAATCATGAGGTTTACAATGTCTTATAAAATTAATATAAAGATAATGGACTCAAACTGGTCTCGTTCAATACACACAAAGTGTACTACACTATACCAAAAATAGGAATCTGGCACGGTTTAAAACTGTGCCAGATCAAATCTGGCACGATTTTGAACTGTATCAGAATCATGTGTTCCAAAATGACCATTTTTTTCTGGCACGATAAAAATGTGCCAGAATTGACCAAACAGGAACACTTCTGGCACACTTTTAAACCGTGCCAGAATTTGATATTTCTGGCACACTTTTGGCACAGTTTTGAACTGTGCCAGATTCAGCCCAGTTTGAAAAACTTTTGGCACAGTTTAAAAAAGTGCCAAAATTTGATACACTTTTGGCACGATTTTGAACTGTGCTAAATTTTTTATAAAAAGAAAAAAAACTATTTGAAAACAAGAAAATTCACAAATTACAAATCTTGCACGTTGTTGATAAACTAATGTATATACAAACTTCAAAATATTACAAGCCTTTAATAGTTCACAGACCCAAAAAAAATTGGGCAGAGTTTCCTCTATTTTCTGGACATTCTAAAATCTTCTAATATAAAACCTGTATAACACAAAGCCCGCATGACCACAAAATATAACAACAAACTTACAAAAGCCCGCACAACCATAAAAGTTAATAATAAAACTACAAAAACCTGCACAGCCATAACATAAAAAAAAAGAATCATGAATAAACCCCTTGTTGTAAACCATTAGGTTCTCTGTGTGTTCCACGTGAATAAATGCTAACGATAAAATGTTATCCTGTAAAAAAAATAGGATACAAAAAAGAGACAATATTAGTAACCAAGTAATTTATAAAAAAAGTTTACTCAAGCTAAAAAATTACATATATGAGTTGCAATTATTATTATATTATAAAATTGAAAATCTTACGCAAGCTATGACTACCTAATCAATTCGTACGAGTTACATTGGTCCCGTGCGAGGTGTTCGTGCCTCTTACAGGGCCGTTTGGGGGCTGGTTTGGGTTTTCACCCTCAAACGGCTTGTTTTCAAGCCTAATCTACGTATTTTAAAATTATCATCATATTCTTAAATCGGGAGATCCAGGACTATGCGGTCAGTTCGTACGAGTTACATTGGTCCCGTGTGAGGTATTTGTGCCTCTTACGGGACCGTTTGGGGGTTAGTTTTGGTTTTCACCCTCAAATGGCTTATTTTCAAGCCTAATCTACGTATTTTGAAATTGTCATCATATTCTCCAATCGGGAGACCCGGGACTACGCGATCAGTTTGTATTAGTTACATTAGTCCCGTGCGAGGTGTTCATGCCTCTTACGGGGCCGTTTGGGGGCTGGTTTAGGTTTTCACCCTCAAACGACTTATTTTCAAGCCTAATCTACGTATTTTGGAATTATCGTCATATTCTCAAACCGGAAGACCCGGGACTACACGGTCAATTAGTACGAGTTACATTGGTCCCGTGCGAGGTGCTCGTGCCTCTTACAGAGCTGTTTGGAGGTTGGTTTGAGTTTTCACCCTCAAACGGTTTGTTTTCAAGCCTAATCTACGTATTTTGAAATTGTCGTTATATTCTCAAACCGGGAGACCCGGGACTACGTGGTCAGTTGGTACGAGTTACATTGGTCCCGTACGAGGTGTTCGTGCCTCTTACGGGGCCGTTTGGGGGCTGGTTTGGGTTTTCACCCTCAAACCGCTTATTTTCAAGCTTAATCTACGTATTTTGAAATTATCGTCATATTCTCAAATTGGGAGACCCGAGACTACGCGATCAGTTCGTACGAGTTACATTGGTCCTGTGCGAGGTGTTTGTGCCTCTTACGGGGCCGTTTGGGGGCTTGTTAGAGATTTCACCCTCAAACGGCTTGTTTTCAAGCCTAATCTACGTATCACTTAATTATCATCATATTCTCAAACTGGGAGACCCAGGACTACGCGGTCAGTTCGTACGAGTTACATTGGTCCCGGGCGAGGTGTTTGTGCCTCTTACGGGACCATTTGGTGGCTGGTTTGAGTTTTCACCCTCAAACGTCTTATTTTCAAGCCTAATCTACGTATTTTGAAATTATCATCATATTCTCAAACCGGGAGACCCAGGACTATGCGGTCAGTTTCTACGGGTTACATTGGTCCCGTGCGAGGTGTTCGTGCCTCTTACGGGGGCATTTGGGGGCTGGTTTGGGATTTTACCCTCAAACGTCTTATTTTCAAGCCTAATCTACGTATGACTTTCTATATTGTTTGTTTCAACTTATGTTCAATAATTATTAATTAAGTTAAGTTGATATTTTCTTTTTCCATTATATGTTTAAAACTATCTATTTATTGTGATACCTATCTTTGATTACAATAAGGTATCATCAGTTTTTGTCATGTTACATGTTAGCTTTGTAAGGTATCAGGAGCACATCCAATTCCTTTCACCAAGGGGATTTTACTGAACCACACAACTTAGTAGGAGCCATTCAATTATTTTCTTTATGTATTTAGGATCAGTGTGTTTGTTGTTTGGAATCTCGTGTTCTTCTAAAACTAATAATGTTTCAGAATCCTTTGCATTATGATGTTCTGCAAAGGGATTTGTCAAATTTAGTCTGGCAATATTCATTTTCTAGTCCATGTTCGTTTTCTGGTCAATGTTGGTTATTTCTCTAACCATTCTTTCTGTTCAAATTGCAGATGGTGCCATTGTAAGTTAAGCTATGTTATATATAGCATGTGTTATATATAACAGAGTTGTTATATATAACGGCTGTTATATCTAACATTTGTTATATATAATAGGTGTTATATATAACAAATGTTATATATAACCCTTCGATCGAAATGATTCTATCCGGGGCTTATTCAATGGGAATTTATCGAGTGAGATTCATACTATCTTCTCTTATTTTACGATCTTTCTAGTTAGCGCTTCGCAACTATATCAACTGTACTCCGGTATATGTATGAGTCCCCTGTTAAAAAAATAAATCGAGCACTTAAGACGGGAAAGAAAAATCAACCTTATTGAGCGGGAAGCGCGGGCAAGCTATTATATATAACAGTTGTTATATATAAGAACACTGCTATATAAAACAACTCTATTATATATAACATTTGTTATATATAGCATCTGTTATAACAATTGTTATATATAACAAATGTTATATATAATAGAGTTTTTATATATAACACCTGTTATATATAACAGAGCTGTTATATATAACAAATGTTATATATAACAGCTTGCCCACACTTTTCGCTCAATAAAATTCATTAAAATAGTCACTGTGTGAATGAGATAAAATTTTGATTCAACAAATTGGTAGCAAGACTAACTGGTTTTCCTAGTTGCTTGCATAATGATAAATAAATGCAAGAGTGCCAAATAAAGTAGCAATAACATAACTCAATTCAATAGACTTTCATTTGGCAATAAATAAATGATATTAAAATTGGAGTAATAAGAAATACCTTGATGCTATAAACATAAAAAACATAACTCAATTCAGTAGGTTGTGGAGCAGGATTATAGAAGCATAAATTAGGAATATAAGTAGGGATTTTGCACATTTGTACCTTAGAGAAAAGTACTTCGAAGAAAGGTGGCGTAGGTCGTCGTTATCACCAATGGGAGGAAAAAGGTCATCAAGCCAATACATAATTCCATTTTTACCAACATCTTACAAGTTCTCGTAATGAGCTTGTTTTCCACCCCAAACTGGAAACTCGGGCACTTTGATGTCATCGAGTAAAACTCGCACTTCATTCTTTCTCAACGTATGGAAGTGAACGGTCGAGACAGCTCCTGGTTGCATTTTCCTCCCATAACCAACAAGTTCACGTGTGTGGGATAGTATTTTGCATTCAATTAGAGAGGTGAAATTTAGAACCTCGAATGCAGGGGAGGAAAGAGAACACGAAGGAGTTCCAATGCCTATAGTAGGTAACTCCTGAAAGTTGTGTCCAACACATGAAAATTTCCCGATTTTGAAGTCATTAATGAATTCTGATAGTGAGGACTTTATCCCCTCTATGTCACTCCTAAGGTGATCAACATGATCCTTCTAATTTTCGATGCCCTCTTTCACCTCCTTAAGTATTTCTCTAGCAAATGCCGACCCTAATATAGCGGTTCTCGAAATTGTGGACCCAACACAACGAACACGTCCTCTTGTATTTTTTTCGAAAACCTCAAAAATAGGCCCAACATCCAAGGTCTCCGCTTGACCACTCGCTTTGTATACATACAAAAATATATTAACATTAGGTTTGATGATACGATACTTTTTTTTAGACAAAACGAACATTAAAAAATTTAAATTATTGCAAATATTTTATCACGAGGGGCATAACCACATCCTTTGATTATATGAGTTGCCAACCACAATTCAGCACGAGTGGGTACACGCCCATGCTCCTTTCTCCAATTCTCTGAAGCTCGGGAATAACCATTACGACCTGTATTATGATTTGTCTTTCTCACAAAATTTTATTTAGTCTCTTTGATCCTTCTTCGCAAAGTTTTTTGAACCTCTAAAGCTTATTATTGCAAAACACCTCCTAGTCCTCAGATTTGACATTTTGTGGCACTTTCTCCTTCCACTTTCCAACATTTGTAGAGGAAATTATTATGCAACACAAATATTAATGAGAGAAAGATTATCAAGACGAGAACAAGGAATACAAGATGCCAATAACACAACAAAGGATGTACGTGGTTCAGCCAAGATGTGCCTACGTCCACGGTGGTGCAGTCGATATTATTTCTATATACTCCGGAGAGTGATTACAGAGAATACAACTTGTCCTTTTGCCCCGGACCTAGGGGTTAATATATACATGTGCATGTAGATGAGTGGAGGTGATGGGTTCCTCCATGTTTTCCATTTCCCCCATAACTTCCCTTCATGGGATCGTGGGGGGAGACCGGATCAATTATAAAAGATGAGGGGCCTGGACTTTGGGCCGCCAGGACTGAGCTACTCGTCTAGGCCCATAGTTCTGAATTTCGGGTACCCACAATTACCCCTAAATTTGTTGGGCCATGTTTATGGGTCCAATGGATTTAACTGATCAGCCATTATGGCTGATTTGTGATTCTTAGAAACTGTGAAGTTGCTTTGGCGGCACCCGCTTCGTTATCCGTGCGCTATGATTAGAATTGAAGGCTTCTTGGGATAGCCACTTTTTCATCCGTCATTTTAGCCTTTCCAGTACTCTTCCTTCTTCTGAGAACTCTAGAGCCTCGTACCTTCTTCTCTGAATCCCCATTCCCATTGCTTCTTAGTCGTCTTGGGCTCGTACTTCTTCATCGCTCGAACTGATCTTCTGTTTTGTAAGTTTCTCGTGCCCCCCTTTCTTTGCACTTTCTCTTTGGTTTGTAGAGTTTCTAAAGTTTTTTAATGGCAAAGATTGGAAATAGGTCAATCTCTGAGTTCAGGAAGTTCTACAATATTCCTGAGTGGGTAGATATTGAATGTTGTGCCTCCCCTCCTAGGAACGTTAGGGATATAGAGGATGCCTACTGGATCCATGTTTTGTTGCTCTCCCAGGGGGGACTTACTTTTCCACCTAATAATCTATTTCTGCATTTTTTTGGTTATTTTGGTATTGTTCCCGAACAGTGCTCGCCCAATGTGTGGAAGATAGTAAATGGCGTCCATAGAATAAACCAGTTGTATGGTACTAGGTTAGGACTTGCCGAGATCTGTTTCTGCTATTCCTTCTCTCGAACTAGCTCAGGTGTCTTATACCTCAAGGCTAGGAGTCCTGATAGGGTATTGGTAGTAAACCTACCTGATTCCCATAAGGACTACTGGCAAGAGGGTTTCCTCGTTAGGAATTGGCAATTCCCTCCCCAGTTTGAAGGGTCGAGGTCTGAGAGGTTCACTATCCCTTTTTACGGGGAAGAATATATAGGTAGACATTGTATTTATTATTTCAACCTTTGCTGACTTGTGACTTTTCTAACCTTTCTTTGATTTTTCTTCCACAGCGAGGACAAAGAATTTGGAGCCTGCTCTCAGCGAGATTCGTATCTCGAAGTTGGTGAAAGCTTGGAATATCAGGGAGCCTCTAGGTGACGGCGAGCATCCCAGGTCTGCTGCCTTTTTGCTCGAGTACAAGAATGCAGGCTCCAGCTTCATTGCACGGCCTGTGGATAGTGTTCCAGAGTTTGATTCTTTCGGAGAGACTACTGCTGAGCCTATCCAGTTGGATGAAGAGGAGAGCAGCTCTGAGAGTGAGCCTACAGGAGCTGCGAGTAATTTGGGTGGAGGGTGCTCTGACAGTAGCAGTTCTTCTGAAGAGGATTCTGAAGCTAGAGGATCGTCGAGCTCTTAAAGTAGTTTAGGCGAAGAGATGCCTCCCAGGAAGAACCTGATTAGAGATGATGATGATGAGGACCATGTGCTTCTTGCACAGAGGTAAAAGAAACAAAGGTCTTCTTCTGGGGCCGTGGCTACTGGCTCTCGGTCTTCCACTAAGGAGCAAGAGAGGAAGAGGAGAGAGGAAGAGCAGGTGAGAGAGAGGGAGAGAAAGAAGGAGGAGGTGAGGAAGAAGGTGGAGGAAAAGAAGAAGGTGGAGGAGAGGAAAAGGATGGAGAGGGATAGAGAGGAAGAGAGGAGGAAGATGGAGTCGAGGACGAAGGCTGGGCAAGCCTTGGTCCCGGTGTCAGCTTTGCCCGAGGGGGCCTCAGTTGCCACTTCCCCTCAGCTGGCTCCTTCATTTCTTTAGAGGGCAACTCTTCCTGTAGATCGTCAGAGGGCGCTGGGGTCTGATAAATTAGCCCTCCAAGATAGCCAGAGACTGGCCTTGGTAAGGTTCTCTCGCTTTTTAATTCCTTAACAAGTTTTAATTATTTCTCCTTCTTGATTTCTTCTTTATTTTTGGCAGTTTGTGACGGACTTCGCTGTGATCTACCGTGCTCGCGACGAGTTGGTGAGGATGAATGGCGAGCTGGAGCAGCTGAAGTCCGCTCTGGAAGTCAGGGGTTCTCGGCTGGAGGCTGATCTGAAGGCTGCTGATGCCGCCCAAGCTTCCTCTGATCTGGCCCTTATCAATTCTAACCGAGAGAGGGATGCGGCGGTCAAGGAGCTGAACGAGTTGAGGCAGGCCTATGACCTAGTCTGCTCGAGCAAGCTGGGTGTTGTGGAGGAGAACAAGGCTCTGACCGAGTAGCTAAAGGAGAAGGAGTCCCAGGTAGCCACCATCAAGGAGGATTCATACAACTCCAAATGGATTGCGGCTTATGAAGACGCCGAAGTTCAAATAGGCTATATGAGCCGTTTGAACTTCAAGAAGGGCCGGAACAAGGCCCTCCTAGCTGCTGGTGTTGATGCTGAGTCTCTTCTGTTCGACGTGCATGACCCGGGTCCAAGGCCAATCGTGGACGAAGAAGCCCTTGCCCCAGCCATCGAGGGTGTTGATCTTACCTCTCAGACAACCCCTGCCGATGCTGGTCCTGCCCAGTAGAATGAGGTCATCTCTGTAGAGGGGGATGCCTCTGCTGCTGCTGACAAGGGGAAGCAGCCAGCTACCTCTGGGAAACCTGAGGTTTCTAGTTAATCCTCCCTTAGGACTATTTTTGTACTTTTGCTTGTAATTTTTCCATTTCCTTCTCGATGTACTTGACCTTCATTAATGAAATAAAAAGGCTTCTTTTTCCAATGCATTGATTGATTTCTCTTTCCCTTGCCCTTTTATGTCTTGTAGTTGACTGATGTAGAAGACTATATTCCTGCCACATCTCAATTGGGCAAGAATCTTAGTCCCAATGCCAGTCCTCAGGTTCGTCAGGCCTTTGTTAGGCTTTGCAAGTATCTTAGGTCAAGGAACCAAAAATATAAGGATCAGTCCGAGCTAATGGCTAAGATGAAGGACAGGCTCCAGGAGATGGAAGGCATTGGTGCCTCTGTACAAGAGGAAGTCAATATACTGAGAGCAAGGTTGCTAGAGGCCACTGAGATAAATCAAGCTGGGGAATTCCTATAGCAGGAGAATGAAAACCGGAGGAGGGAAGTCCTACAACTTAGAGAGCATGCGTCGAGCACTGTTTCAGCGATTCTGCAAGGCTCCTCGTCTTCGCGAGCTGGACATACTCCTCCTATGCCGCGAGGTTCCACTCGTCCTCCCCTCTCGCGAGCTGGTAGGAGCACCAGGGGCAGGAACAGGGAAGCAGAAGAACAGCAGGATAAGGAGATGGATGAGCTCCGTGATGATGTCCGCCGAGCATATGTAACTGCTGCTGGGCTTCAAAGGGACGTTACTCGATTACAGAATTTATTCAGGAAGGGTCCTCGATAAGCATGGGCTGACGATTATGATCAAGGCTGGCTAGATGCTCCTATAAGATTATCCGAGTTCGAAGAACTTTCTTTCATCAGAGGGTGGTTGAGTGCCTTGAAAGAACTCCAGGTCCCGAGGAACTCAGTGTTATGGTATCGTCACAAGATGTCCTCCTCCACTCTGATGCCCAATCCATTCAGGAGGGATGATAGATGGATCCCTATTGATGCTATTCCTCGGAAACTGTTAGAGTTGGACGCAGATGAGGCTGTGGAAGAGCTGGTCCCTGCTCCTGATGATGGACGAAGAGCTAGGGTGGCAAACTATCTTGTTCGGAGGCTTCCTCCTTCTTGAATTTTTTGCAAGTTTTTTCTTTTTGATAATGTAAACGCTTTGGGCGAGTTTCACCGACTAAACGTGTATTATCTTTGTTGTAAATATAACAAGTTGTTGTTCTTTTGTCCTTTTTGATAATGTAAATGCTTTGGGCAAGCTTCGCCGACTAAACATGTATTATCACTGTTGTAAATATAAGAGATCAATGAAAAGTTTGTGTTTTGGGCGATTTTGCCGACTAAACGTGTTCATCCAATCTTTTTATATTCTTGCTGCTTCATAATCCTTTTTATTTTGCGATGCAAGTGTCCCCCCAGTCCAGTATAATACCAAAATACCATTATGCCCCATTTTACCTTTTAGGTTGTATTGTCACACTCCCTTAGGCCTAAGTATGGCAATTGGCGAGGACACACCTGGTATTGGATGTCTTCATCCGATCAGGATTTTGCTCAACCAAAGTAGGTTTGATTGCCAGTATAAAATCTGGTCGTATTGCCTAAGAATCCTCTGTTGGGCTTTATATATTGCCAAGGGCAAGTCTAAGAGGTCTTTCGTGTTTCATGACGATGACCTGAGGAGGGGTATTCCCCTGCTATATCGACCATTGTGCCTGTGATTTGGAAAAAGATGTGTGATAAAATGCAGTTTACTGATTTCATTAGTAATAAGGGGAATGGACTATTCCTTTCACATAACAAATACAAGAAAAAGATTCAACAATGGAATTCCTTGAGAATTTAAAAATAGAATTTCTTGATATTAGATGCATTCCATGCTCGTGGTATCTCTCTGCCCTCCATTGTTTTCAAATGATATGCACCTTGCAGGTCGTCCCTAGTTATTTTAAAGGGTCCTTCCCAGTTTGGGACTAGATTGTCGTTTGATGACCTTACTGTGTTGCCCATGACTTTCCTTAGAACATAGTCCCCAACTTGGAATCTTCTTGGGTTAACCCTTTTGTGGTAATGCCTTGCGAGCTGTTGCTGATAGCTCGCAAGCTTCACCAGGGCCAGTTCTCTACGCTCGTCGGCGAGGTCAAGTTCAGCGAGCAATGCCCCATCATTCTGGCCTTGGTCGATAAGGTCGGATCTCATTGTTGGCAAGCCCGCTTCTAGTGGAATGACTGCTTCCATGCCATATGTTAGCGAAAATGGGGTTTCTCCTGTTGCTCGCCGAGGAGTTATTCGGTATGCCCATAGGACATGGGGTAGCTCGGTTTCCCATGCGCCCTTGGCTCGCTCTAGTCTCTTCTTCAATCCATCGATCACAATTTTGTTGGAAGCTTCTGCTTGCCCATTGCTCTGAGGGTAGGCCACTGAACTAAAGTTGTGCCTGATCCCGTGCTCGTTACAGAAGTCCTGAAAGGGGCCACTCTCGAATTGTGTCCCATTATCAGTGATGATGGTTCTGGGGATTCCGAATCGAGTGATTATATTCCTCCATATGAATCTTATCATGTCAGCGTCTCGGATGTTTGCCAATGGTTCTGCCTCGATCCATTTGGTAAAGTAGTCAGTTGCAACCAACAGGTATTTGCGATTGCCGGCAGCAGTGGGTAGTGGTCCCACGATGTCCATCCCCCATTGGGCGAAGGGACACGGGCTGGTCAGGGATTTTAGGTCGCTGGTTGGTTGGTGGACCATTGGAGCATGAAGCTGGCATTTTGGGCATTTGCGAACATATACTGTGGAGTCCTTTTGCATATATGGCCACCAATATTCTTCCTTCATTGCTCGAAAGGCTAGAGATCTTCCTCCGACATAACTTCCACAGATTCCTTCGTGAAGCTCGCGCATCACTTGCTCGACATCGCCTGGGTGGACACATCTAAGGTAGGGACCGGACAAGGACTTCTTATACAAGCCGCCTCCTGTGGATAAGTGAAAGCGAGCAGCTTTGACTCTTATCTGGTGGGCGATTTTCTAATCCTCGGGGAGCGTTCCCTCCTTTAAATAGTCTCTTAAGGGGCCCATCCAGCTGGGGGCTGATCCCACCTGGAGTATTTGTTCCACGTTTGGCAGCTTGCTGTTGTGGTTAATGCTTGGACAAATGAGGAAATCGATGGGAATGACCCTTTTAAGACTAGAATCAATTACCGAGCTTAGGGCTGCTAAGGCGTCGGCATGACTATTTTGCCCTCTGGGAAACTGTTGGATGTTGATCTCCTCAAAGCTCGTCATTAGTTTCCTCACCAGGGCGAGGTAGGCTGCCATCCTTTCATACTTCGCGTTGTAATCTCCACTTATCTGATTGGAGACTAGTTGAGAATCACCGAACACCTATAAACGTTTTGCTCCCAGAATTTGCGCCTTTTGGAGATCGGCTATTTGGGCTTCGTACTCTGCTTCGTTGTTGGAGGCTGCAAATTCAAGCCTGATTCCTTGCTCAAGGATGGTGTTTTCTGGGGTGATGAGGATGATGCCTACGCCTGCCCCCTTTGAGTTGGAGGCTCCATCAACGAATAGTTTCCAGGTTTCCACTGTTGTTGGGTTCTCTTTTTGCTTTGTTGGTTGAGGTTGGTCGGGAGTTCTTTGCCAGTGAATTCGGCTATGAAATCAGTGAGGATCTGACCCTTGATAGCGGTCCTTGGTTGAAATTGGATGTCGAATCGGCCGAGCTCGACTGACCACTTAGACAATCTGCCCGATAAATCCGCTTTCCTTAGGATCGCCTTAAGGGGGTGCGATGTAAGGACGATGATAGTATGAGCTTCAAAATAATGCTTCAGTTTCCTCGAGGCTATCACTAGTGCAAAGGCGAGCTTCTCTAATGGCAGGTACCTTTGCTCGACGTCTAATAAGGCTTTGCTCGCGTAGTAAACGGGGTGTTTGATTCCTTCGACCTCGCATATTAACGCCGAGCTGGCAGTGTGACTAGATACCGAGAGGTATAGGTACAAAGAATCCATTGGTTGCGGTATGACAAGCAGCGGTGGAGAGCTTAAGTAAGACTTGAGCTTGTCCAATGCTCGCGAGCAGTCCGGGCTCCATTCTATTGGTTTATTCCCTTTTAGAAGCTGGAAAAAGGGCTTGCACTTCTCGGAGGATTTGGAAATGAAGCGATTTAAGGCAGCGAGCATTCCAGTGAGCTTCTGCACGTCCCGGACTATTCGAGGTGGTTGTACCCTGTTGATTGCATCGATCTGGTCCGGATTAGCTTCTATGCCTCTCTTGCTGACTAAGTATCCAAAAAAATTTCCTGACTGGACACCGAAGGAACACTTGCTCGCATTAAGCTTCATTCGGTACTTCCTGAGGATTTCGAAGGTCTATGACAGGTCTGAGAGGTGATTTTCCTTCTTCTTGCTCTTAACGAGCATGTCATCGATGTAGACCTCCATTGTGTCTCCCATTTGATCCTTGAACATTTTTGTGACCAACCGCTGGTAGGTTGTCCCTGCATTCTTGAGCCCAAATGGCATGACTTTGTAGCAATACAACCCAACCATCGTGATGAACGCCGTTTTGTCCTGGTCTGGGGCATACAAGAGGATCTGGTGATATCCTGAGTATGCGTCCAGGAAACTCATTCGCTCATGAGCTGTAGTGGCATTTACTAGTTGGTCTATCTTTGGGAGGGGGAAACTATCCTTTGGGCATGCTTTATTGAGGTCAGTGAAGTTGATGCAAACTCTCCACTTCCCATTGTTCTTCGAAACTACTACTGGGTTGGACAACCACTTGGGGAATTGTACTTCCCGTATGGATCCTGCATCCAGCAGTTTTTCGACCTCCTTTTCGACCGCTTTAGCCTTCTCAGGTGCAGTTCTTCGTGCCTTCTGCGTGACTGGCTTGAACGTGGGGTAGACGTGTAGCTGATGACAGACCATATCAGGATCAATGCCAGGCAGCTCGTATGGTTCCCATGCGAAAACATCTACATTGTGTCTCAGCAAGGTCGTCAACTCATTATGTTCTTGATCGGTGAGAGATACTCCAATCAAGAAGACTCTGCTACTGTCGCCAACTTCAGCTATAACTTCTACCAGGTCCTCGATGACACGCTCGGAGGGGAGGAGCCTAGTCTCCTCTACTCCTGGTCTTCCATACTTTAGTTGCTATTTAGAAGGTATCACACCCTCTTCAACTTCCTCGCTGGGTTGACCGGCCTTCTTCTCTGGCTTTGGTCGGATGGCTGCTATAAAGCACTTCCTTGCCATCGCTTGGTCGCCGTGGATCTCCATTACTCCTCGCTCGGTTACATACTTGAGCTTATGATGGTAGGTCGAGGAGACCACCTTCATTGCATGAAGCCATCCTCTGCCGAGGATGGCCTGGTACGGTGATTCGATGTCAACTACCAAAAACTTAATCATCTTGGAGACGTTCCCAGCACGAACTGGTAGCACTATCTTGCCTAGGGGCATGGTAATTTTCCCAGCGAAGTCGACCAAAGGTACAGTAGCTTCCTTTAGGTCGGAGACGCTCAACTTCAATTTCCTGAACAGGTCGAGGTACATTACTTCGGATGAGCTTCCTTGATCGACGAGCAGCTTGTCGATGTCAAAGTTGGCTATCCTGAGTGTAATGACCAGGGCATCATGATGTGGGGTCCTTACTCCCATCAAATCTTCATCCGTGAAAACAATATGCTTGTTATAGTTGACGTCCTCTTCTCGTCGACGCTTTCCTGACTGTGATTTTGCTAGATCGATTTGAAAGGCCTGCATTACCGCTATAAGTTTTTTCATCTCCATTCGAGCTGAGTTCCCTTGTATCTTCTTGACGTCAGATACTCCGTGAATTACGGCGAACTCGTGTCCAACATCATCCTCCAACACATTGTCGGGTCTCATCTCTCTGTTGGCAGTCACTTTCTCTTCCCTTTTCTCCACAAATTCGTTCAAATGCCCGGACTGGGCCAATTCTTCGAGGTGAGACTTAAGAGCTTTGCAGTGCTCGATCTTGTGCCCTCCCTCTTTGTTAAAAGCACATCTCAACGCATTGTTCCTCTTCGAGGGATCTCCCCCCTTCTTCCTGGGCCACTTGATGATTGGCTCATCCTTAATCTTCGCGAGAACCTTGTAAATTGGTTCTTTGAAGATGGTGTTGACCGCCTGGAATGCGTTCGATGCGTCCTGCTTCCCTCCGTTTTTGGAGCCATTTTTGCCCCCGTTCTTTCCTCCTTTCCTCTGGTTCTCAGTTTTCTCACCTACCTTAGTAGTGAGCTTAGCTCGACCGTTTTCTCCTGTATTAGAGCGGGTGACATCTTCCACCTTTGTGTATTTCTCGATTCGGGCCATAAGGTCGTCAATAGTCATAGCTTCCTTCTTCGTCAGGGATTGGTAGAGGAGGGAAGAATTAGGGAGCCCAATTTTGAAGGAGGCCACTGCCACCTCCTCCGCGCAGTCCTCGATCTCATTGAATAACTCCCACTACCTCTTCGCGTATTCTTGGAGGGTCTCTTGAGGCGTTTTCTTCATTGTCAGTAGAGCATCCATCCTTTTTGGATGGGAGCTACTAGTAATGAATTGGGCCGTAAAGAGTTCGGCTAGGGATTTGAAATTCTTGATTGACCGGTGGGGGAGCCTTTTGAACCCCTTCTGTGCTACATCATGAAGGCTTGAGGGGAATATACTGCACATCAGGGCATCCCGGTGACTCCAGAGGGTCATGGCCTGTCGGTATTGCCTGACGTGATCGATGGGATCAGTCTTTCCGTCGTAAATCTTGAACCTTGGAATTGCAAATTTCTTGGGAGCTTGCTCCTCCTCGATTTCTCTTGTGAAAGGTGACTTTATCTGGGTTTTGAGATCTCTCCTCGTGAGCTCTCTAGTTGATCTTGTTCTGTGGTGAGCGGGATGCTGGTCCATCTCCCTACGGACCATGTTTCGTATGTGCTCATCGCTGCGAGCAGGGCTCTCGTGGCGGCGAGCTCTTCGCAGCTGTTCGCGGAGGTCATCGTCTGACTCGCCTCCTTCGTCCCTTTTAGATTCTCGCCTAGGGCTCCTTCCTCGGCTGCGAGACTTGCTCGCCTGAGGGCTAGGAGTGCGATATGGGCGTCTCCGATTATCAGGGCGAAGCTCCCTTTCTAGTTTGTCCAGTCTTCTTTTCAAGCGAGCATTCTCAGCCTCGTATCTGCGAGAAGACTCCCTCTGCTCGTGGAGCCTTACCTCGTACGCATCAATCAACCTGGATATCTGCGTGGACCTAGCTAGTCCCTGACTCTCTTCTGAAGATGGTCTTTCCAAGCGAGCTCTCTGATCTGAACGTCGGACTTCAGACCTAATCCTCCGAGGAGCAGGTGACTCTTGAATATCTCCTGCTTGGGGGGCATTACTGCTGTGACCAGACATCTTAACTTCCTTTCTTGATGTGGGCTCTTCTCAGGGAAAGATGAACGATTCCCACAGACGGCGCCAATTGTAGAGGCAATTATTATGCAACAAAAATAAATATGAGAGAAAGATTATCAAGACGAGAACAAGGAATACAAGATGCCAATCACACAACAAATGATGTACGTGGTTCAGCCAAGATGTGCCTACGTCCACGGTGGTGCAATCGATATTATTTCTATATACTCTGGAGAGTGATTACAGGGAATACAACTTGTCCTTTTTGCCCCGGACCTAGGGTTTAATATATATATGTGCATGTAGATGAGTGAGGGTGATGGGTTCCTCCACGTTTTCCATTTCCCCCATAACTTCCCTTCATGGGATCGTGGGGGGAGACCGGATCAATTATAAAAGACGAGGGGCCTGGACTTTGGGCCGCCAGGACTGGGCTACTCGTCCAGACCCATAATTCTGAATTTCGGGTACCCACAACCATCCTTCAAATTTAGCCTTAGCTTTGACTTGAACTTTTTCCAAGCATCGTTCGCTTTTTTCATAAAAATTTGCTTATGACTTTTGCGCACATCTGGGAACTCTTTCTGCAATATATGAAGAAATAAAATTAAAACATCACATAATTGAATTTACTATCTTTGGAATATAAAGGAATAATATACCATTAATGATGACCAAACTGAGTTCTTATATCGCACATCCACTTGTTTCCAACTTGTATAAGAAATGGGAACATGTGTCCTTGCTAAGTCTCCCAACCTGGTTGAGAGTGTATATGAGTCTTCACCAACTGGAACGTCGTGGTCATTAAATTTAATTTCTTAGTGGAAGATTCATCACTTACTCTTGAAGAACCCGAAGCAACCTTAGAACGGGAGGTTGATATAGGTGTCTCCCCATTTATTGACGATTGCGAAGTATCACCCATATGGATATTTATCTCGAAAAAAGTGACTATTGGACACCAAAATAATTAGAATAAACATTTACAAGAATATTACATGTTCAAATAGCAATATAAAGAAGATTACATGTTCAAATAAACACCAGTATATTACATGTTCAAACATCAGTAAGCATAGAATTACAAGTTCAAACAACCATACCTGTATTAAATGTTCAAACATCAATAAACTATTAAATGTTTACAACAACAACAACAACAACAAACGGAATAAATAGAATATTACATATTCAAAAACAACTTCAGAACTAAATCATTGCACTAGAAATCCGTGTCCAAAAGCTCCAGTAATTTATCATTTTCCTCGAGAATGGAGTCATACATCGTACGGTCAATATCAATCGCATCTATTTCTTTCGTCAGTCTCTTAGGAGAGGGTAAAACAACTGACCACCCCTTCAACTTTACATCTTGACAATAAGATACTTGACTGGCTTGAGATGCAAGGATGAACGGATCATCGTGAATGGTAGTTTTACTCATGAGCTTATTAAGATTCACCATCACCAATTTTGAGGTGGGTTCAACTTTGCAAGCATTATTATCATCAACATCCACCCAATAACAATAAAAGATAGTATGTGGGAACTCAATGTAATTGAGGTCGAGTATTTTTCTAATAACTCCATAAAAGGTTATCATAATCCCCTTCGTATTAAAGGCCTTAGTGGATACACCACTGCTCTGAAAGTTATAATTCTCTTCATGTCTAGAAGTACAAAAGGTGTACCCATTGCATTGAAATTTCTCATAATTGGTAACCCTATGGAGCGGACCATCAGCATATGGAAAAATTCTTGTATTATAAAATCTTGAGGCCTGTAAGGAATTGATAATTTTTGAAGTTTCATTAAAAATAATTACGATGATAAAAAAGTACATGTATAAATAAAGACTTGCCTCGTTCCTTAGCCAAGGGATGAAATCATCAATTCTATGCCTCGATTGAGTTTCAGTTACCACAAATTTTCTACAAGAAATTAGTTTCAAAACTAAGAAATATCACATTACAATCAATTAATATGAATTAACATAGAACTAAGTGTGTACCTTATCCATTCATCAACACCGTCGCATTGAGATAAAATCTATCTTCACATTTACTCATATTGTACATTATTTAAGATCAATTCTTTACTTTTATACAATGGTCGTTGGCATTCCGAGTCATCAAACTCATCATCAAGAAAATCCTCAAGATTCCTCTTATGAGTTCCTTCACCTCTTTTCGATATGTACTCCATGGCATTCAAAAAAGCTTCATGTAACAAATATGCATTAGCAATGCTCCCTTAAATGTACCTCTTGTTTTGGGACCACTTTTTATATCTTCCCATTTCTCTCTCAAATAACCACATCGCCCAATATCTTGGTGGCCCAGTTGTCAAAGCTTCATCGGCTAAATGGTTCATGAGGTGGATCATCACCACAAAAAATGCAGGTGGAAAATAAATTTTAAAGACACAAAGTGCCTCTACCAATGCGTTTTTAGCCTTCAAAAGATGTTCCCTAAATATCACTTTAGCACAAAACACATTAACGAATATGCTTATCCGATGTATAACTTTAAATAAAGTCTTATCATCCGAAAATGAATGCATAACCAACGCAGGAAGCAACCGTTGCATAATGACGTGATAATCGTGGGACTTGAGATTGATAAATCCAGGTGGATCGAGGTTAACATTGTTTGTGAAATTTGATGAAAATCCAATCGATACCTTTAATGTTTTCAGTGTACGAAAAAGGCTTATTTCTCTTCCTTTCCTAATGTGAAATGTGCCTTTGGCATAAGCCTTTTGTTACTGCCTTCAACATCTTTTATCCATAATTTCCTTTTAAGATTCAAATGAACTTTCAAGTCTACACGGGCTTTGACTGTATCTTTATTTGATGAACCTTTCACCGAGAGTATTGTACCTAAAAGAGTCTATGTGACATTCTTTTCAACATGCATAACATCAAAATTATGTCTAATATCATGATCCTTCTAGTACTCTAAGTCAAAGAAAATTGACCTCCTTAAAAAACCCTCGGTACCTGCTAGATTCTCATCGTCACCCTCACTTGGATAATCATCGTCTTCCATGACGACATCCTCCTTATCCTTCCCCTTCCCCTTCCCCTTCCCCTTCCCCTTTCCATTTCCCTATACCTTTCCCTTTTTGTCTCCCTCTCCCCTCTTTGAACACCTTCTCGAGCGATAAGTGACACTATCTTCTCAACTTCTACACTTGTTAACTTTCTTGGAGCCATAGCATCCTCTATTTTACCATCAAATGTTTGATTTGATGTGTCAAACCTATAAGTATGGTCTTTGGGAAGGAACATACGAGATCGTTGGTAACAACATTTCTTTGACTTCGGAAGATATTCATAAGGGGTATTTGTAGAACAAATAGGGCACCCATTGTAACCTTGAGTTGAACAACCTGCTAACATCCCATAAGCTGGAAAATCATGTATACCCCACATCAACATGGATTTTAACTGAAATTTCTCATTTTTGTATGCATCCCAAGCCTCAACTCCAGACCATAAGATCTTTAACTCATCGACCATAGGTTGGAGGAAGACATCATTATTACTTGATGGTGACTTTGGTCCGGGAATCAATACAGACAACATTGAAAACTCACTTTTCATACACATTGATGGAGGAGGGTTGAGAGGTTGAATGATCACTGGCCAATAACTATACTTATGGCCAAACATGTTATTCGAGCCGAAACCATCAGTTGCTATTGCAAGTCGAATATTCCGCAGATCTTCTGCAAAATCTCTCCATATAATGTTTGAATTTACCCATTCTGCTGAATCTCGGGGATGACGCAAGAATTCCATATAAGAGCTTGCACGAGCGTGCCAAGTTATTTTTTCTGCTATCCATTTTATGGTATACAACCATTTTAGACTAGGGATTAGAGGGAAATGTCGTATTACCTTCTTAGGAACCCTAGAGTACTTTTTTTCCATTAGTATTCTGAATTTCTACCCCGTCCTCATCTAGACAAGTAAACTTGTAGCATAAAGAACCACATTTTATACATCTAGTATATTTTCCATGCTCTTTCCTAAATATCATACAGTTGTTAATGCATACATCATACTTAACATATTCCATACCGGGATCTCTAACGGTGTTTTTCATTTCTGTATAACTAGTTGTCAAGTTGTTCTCTTCAGGAAGTAGTTCATTTAACAATCTAAGAATTCCACCTGTAGCACCATCCGATAAATTGAATTGTGTTTTCAAATCATTCAACTTTATAAGAGCATACATTGTGGTATAACGAGTAGAGCCAGTAGCTGGGTGCAATGGCTCTTGTGCGAGTTGATGTAAACGATCATACTACTTGCCTTTGTATTTATGTGTGTGCGAATCATTGGGAACCTCCAAAGTTGGGGGGGCTTCATCACTGCCTAAACAATTAGGTTCACTAGGTTCCACTTCACCCATAAACATCTCACAAGCATTATTCACAAGATCATTCAAAATTGGAATATTGTGCACATCAGCATGTTCTGTCGGTGTCACAGATTGAGGTGGTGGTTGGACTTGATCAACAACTAATGTCTCACCATGAAAATGCCATAAGGTATAATTCATGTCCATACCATATGTCATTAAATGAACGAATATATCATCTATAACAACATGTCCTTTCCCATTTCGACAACGTCTACAGGGACAGGAATGTTTAGCATTCGAACTATTACTATGCACATAATGTAGAAACTGTAACACCCCATCTCTATATGTATCGGTCTCGATATTTTTCTCATTTATCCACTCTTTGTTGATTCCCGACGACATCCTGATAAGTTTAAAGAACACACCTTATAATATAAACGCTTACTGTAAATATATTTAAGTTTATTCAAGTGTAAATATGTATATATTTGAGCTCCTATATTTCCTCCATCTCCTCTACAGGGCAAGGGTCCTATCCCATTAGAAAATGCATATTTTTTATTGTTCATAATGTCTCATGCCATGTCCTAATCTGGAAAATTTCACCCGCACCTCCCTACAGTTCTTCAAGTACACAACTTAAATTGGGAGTGTTCATGTGTTACTTAAGTTTTTCAACCAAGAAAACACAAAACACTACATCAATCTAGTATGCACCCAAAGAAGATAAAGAGATGCCACCGAATTTTTCAAAATAGGACATGCATAAACACTATGTACAATACAAACTTTTACATTTCCAAACTGTCCAAAAATGGGACAATTCAAGAGTTCTCACCACAGTCAGAGTGAGACCTCTTGAACGGGTCTAAGGTTTTTCTACATGTGTAACATCATTATTGAATGTTTGGTATTAATGTCTACTTACTATTCAAATAGTTTTTTACTTTTTCTTAAATTGTCAACACATAATCTCATTTATCCATTTAATTAGTGGGGTGCTACTTTTCAGTTTGTTATTTTTACATTATCAATGAATATTTAGCACTTAAATTTTCTTAAAACTCCGTAACCTATACAAATCAGATCAAATATGCATTTTAATTAAAAGGGTAAGAACATAAAAACATAATTTACCACTAAAAGATTACAAGGTCCATCTAAAAACCAATGATTTTTTTTTTCATTATCAACATTCAATTTGCACAAAAAACTCGCACATTAAAAAAAATAATAAATATTTAAAAATGTATCCATAAAACCCTAAAAAGCAAATACGAATCAAATCATGCATATCATAAACTCTAAGATCAAATCTTATACCTAACTTAGGTTAAAAAAAATACATATGCTTTAAACAATTACCTAATTGGGATGAGTGGAGTGAGAGAATAATACAGTGAGCAGAGAAAGAGAGAGTGGGTTAGAGAGAGAGCGTCAGCCGTAGAGACAGAGATTTCGATCGGCGACCTAGAGAAATAGATTGACTGCCGACCTAGAGAGAGAATGGACACCGATCGCCAACAGCGGACCTAGAGGGTGAGAGAGTGAGCTCCGACCTAGAGAGAGACACTGAGCCCTAGCGAAGAGGGAATGAGCAGGAACCGTGAGCGGGAACAAGAGAGAGAGAGGGCTTGGCACCGTGAGGAGTGTAATATTTTTTTGGGGTGTTATATATTTTAGTAAGTATACTCAATTTTTGCACACTTTAAAACAGTGCCAAAATTTGGCACTGTTTTAAAGTGTGCCAAATTGCTATCAAACAGTGCCAAAATCTGGCACATTTTAAAACTGTGCCAAATTTTTAATATCAGAGTGTGCCAAATTGCTGTTTTAAAATACAATCTATGTCAATGAACAAACCCCATACCCCAATTTTACAAGTGGTTAAACAAATGATGTGAGGAACCTCTATCGTTCATTTGTATTTGAGGCATAATAGTAAACTGCCTTCACTCCATGACCTTAAAGAGTGAGTTAAATCTCATTTTCAGTGAGCACTAAGAGTATTATTGTAAAATGATAGTTTGTCTCACAAATAAGTTTTATTAAAGATTTTAAGGATCAAACATGTAGCAGCGGGTCTGTTGAATACGCATATAAATCGAAAAACAGATATGTGAAAACCTATAAGGCAGAATTAGGGTTTGTCTTTTAGATCTCTCTAGTTTGATCTAATTCAGAACGAACAATATGTGATGATGCTTGATATAGAATATAGCTTCGATGCACCTCATGATCTTCTATCGTATTACTGATATGAAAATCACGAGCAAAGTTTGGGCTCTTCCTTCGTGACCACCTTTTCTTCTCTTCTTTCTTTCTCCACTACCTCGCTTTCTCACAAATACGAATTAGTGTTTTTGTGTCTCAAGAGTAACGATTTTCTTGAGAGAAAATGAGCCTTAGGTGCACATATATAGGCTACGGCCGGGATCCTAAGGAGAAATAAGGACGTGTCTCTTAATGGGCTTGAGAAAACCTATTTAACCCGGATTCTAATCCCAGTCCATTAATTATAATTAATATTATTGCATAATTATAATTGCAACTCCACTCCTTAACTCAAAATTATATTTCGAGTTCCTTATTATTAATTACTTAATTCTCCTCACGTTAAGGCTACAGATACCCAATAATAAAGTAAATTACTGATAATTTATTTGATTAACTTCTTTAATTCCTTGAGCGATCCATCTTAACTTATTTATAGTGATGGATTAACATGATTCACCTGTAGGGTTTGACACAACAAAAACTTATAAGCATCTCAAGGGGGTATCATCAGTCTCTATACCGAGACATGGATTCCATCCATAAAAGACTTTGACCATACATTAACCATTAATACTTAATCTATCAAGATTATTGATCTAATAATGAATCTCACCTGACAGGTCAAAGTAATAATTAACTAGTTCATGTGTCTATCAATTATATCTAGACTTGGAGTCTTAAGTAAACCTAATAATTATGAGGTGTACAATGTGTTATAAAATTAATATAAAGACAATGGCCTCAAACTGGTCTCGTTCAATACACACAAAGTGTACTAGAACAATAAGTTGAAACTATACTGTTTTTTGTAATCAGGATAAACCTACTAAAATATTGTGCTACAGCCCTACTGATGGTGTGTCTAGTTCAATCTAAGATTGTGAACGATAAAACTTATATTCCATTAGAACTGGTGATTTGATCCTCTGTGTGTAAGTCTTACTTTGACACTAGAACACCAACTAAGTAGAATAAAAGACACCATCAATATATAAAATAATGTAAATATTATGTCCATACATGATTCTCATTATAATAGGAAAAAATGATTTTATTTTAATACTAAATTCATAACTAAAACTATTACTTAAAACATGATTTTAGTCTACTTCTCTAACAAAACCCCCAAACCCTAAAAGAACCCTTAAGGACATAATGGATTTAACAATAAATCTAAACATTTAAAATCTTTATACTAACTCCAAGGCAAGAACGGGTGATTAAATTTCAATACTAAAACCAAAGATATCTTCATACAGTGAACATTAAAAGGCCATGGTTTAGAACCCATAATTAAAGAGTATCTACTATAATAAGAAGCCTAATTCACGTTCTAATGGTAATTTTCATGAATCCCCATAAATCTTCCACACAAGGAAGACATATTTGATAAATGAGGATATGAGATCCTTCATTAGGAATGATATTATAGGAAATATCTTTATGTCCAATATGTGTAAACCAAAGTATAAAGCAAAAAGAGATCTTGGGATTAGATTGGCCTCTTAATTAACCCAATAAGTGGAAGAGACCAAGTCACCTAAAATTTCATAAAATACCCCATATTTTTAAAGCATTTATTTTACTGTGTTTCTATTGTATGAGCTACTAGATTTGTTCACGCTAACCAAATTACTATAAATTTCTCTAGTCGAAAAAGAATCACCTAGTTTTCCTCAGAAGCAAAAGGTAAAATTGATGACTCTGACTTGTATCCTTGAGACATATGAAACAATAAAATTCATTGCGATGCGATCCTATTTCGATTTCGGGATCAGAATGAGTTAAAGAAATTCATCGAAATACTAATGCCTTATTTGGACTTGACGATAATTACGATATTTCCATGAAATTCTTAATATTAATATGATATTGTCCATTATGGATATTCCTTCTCTGCACAATATGTTCTTAAGTTCCTAGGGTATACCTTTAATCTATAATGGTGAACTTCTGATGATATTGATCAGGAACATGTAATCTATTTCTAAATTATAGGTTAGTTTCCCTATCATAGGATAATTCTTGATTCTCAGTCTAGTTTGTGTTTCATCACAAAGGAATGTTGTAGGCTGTTGTTCTAAGATTTTTTTTTCTATGGTTTGGATAGACAACGGTACTTGTGACATTTGGAAAATTGTGGGGTTCACTAAAGTTCATATAGTCCTTTGGTATCAAAAACATTCTATACGATCAAATGGTTAAGTTTCCTAATAAGGTTATGATATAAGGTGTTGGATACAACAATTATCTTTCTGAATGATAGTTTGACTTGAGTTGTATACTTTCTAAAGTCCATTCGGAATTTCTATTTCTAACTCAAGTCCTATCGGTTAAAAGTGTATTCTAAACCTGGGTGACCTGAAGTTACGTAGTATTTTAATCGTCCATCACAAGATTAGGGTCCCTTGTATTTATCCAAAATATAACACAAATATGGAATTTAAAAACAAGAATACTCTCAGATAATGTTAACTAAATAATCTAGACAATGGTAATAGGGTAAACACAAGCAGATGTAACGGGGTCTAAATCGATAATTGTCCTAATTTAGATAATTACGATACATAACAAATAATGAAACGGGTAATAATTTTAGATGCTAAAAGGGTTTAATTGATGTTTATTCCTAATCTGTCGATGCTTTCGAATTTTTAAATGTCATAAGGGTACTATATTTGAATAATAATTATGGGATATCGGTAAATATTTGTACAAAAGAGTTTTAGAATTAAATGAGCCACAAATTGAACTATCTATTAAAGTATCTTACATGCGTTGAAAGTAATTGAACTATACCGAATAAAGAGCTAGCTAATATTAAGTTTATCGTAACGTAATAGGAATACATGTTGTCGAACGTAACTTATCGGATGTGGTCATGAAATCTGCATAGTTAAAGCATAAGATTCAAGTAATAATTTATAAATTGGATTACTATTTACGGGTAACTATTTTTTGATAATCTTACAATAACTTAATAAGAAATGGAGCAGGAAATCTGGGACTAGGGATTTCGAAAAATGCCAAACTCTAGTTTATTAAAGTAAACAACTACTATTTCATGTAGAGCTCAAGTTGTTTTGATAATTTATGCAAAAAGTCGTTAATGTGAGTTGTTAACATTCGCATGGTTTATTCATTTTTCCTTACGAAACATAGAAAAACAAGGGAAGCTATTAATTTTATCATTTACATACCAGGGGTGAAAATCCATATTATTTACAAGAAAAATTATCCGGGTTCCATGTTAACGTTTCTTTTGGAAAATGGTTTATAAGAAAAATATATTTGGGATATCCAAGTCATGTAGGGGTCTTACATAAGCTTTCATGCACTTACAACTAGGCTCATTGTTTAGGATAAGAATTATATTTCACTTCTAAAACTATAGTATTTCTGGTGATAAAATGTTCTATATTATCTCAAATCATAGTAAACAATAATTAACATTGGCTATGAGGCATATATTATTGGTTCAATAATCAGAATGTGTAACCAACTTATGTAGTATTCGAGAAAATTATAATCATGAGGTTGTATATAGTAAATAATCTCGTTACGTTCTAAAGAGTACAACGGTTGATCATAATATTTCTAATGCCTTCAAGTTTTTCCTAGAAAACTCCCAATATTCACTAGTGAACTTTCTAAATAGTTGTTTATCTACTCTTGAATACGTACAATAAATAATTATTCTCATAATCTAATAGGAATATTATAAAATATAACAAGAATACAATGCGGAAGATGATAAAAATTCAAATAGAGAAACGAAATAACTTTCAAAGATGAAAGTTTTTGGAATTCCAAATGAAGTAATTCATTTTCAAGGAGAGCGTCAATTGAATTATGTAGACAAAAGAGTTATGTCGTACGTACAGACTTATGGAGTATAGTGTATACAATCCAGACCTAAGATAACTTTCTTAGTATACCTATGATCTTCAATCATATCATGACAATCCATAAATTCTTAATGATTCATTTAATCACGTATATCTAGATATCAAAACTAACCACATATCTCCAATTCGTAGTTCAAGTATTTATTCTCGTAATCCATTTATCTAAATACCTTCCAAATATCAATGACCATTTGTATCTTCTAAAACCCTTTCCTAACAAAAATTCCTAATATTGTAATGGTAATTTTGAGATTGATGTCCTTACTCAAATATAAATATCCTATCCTTACGATCTTACGATCCTAGTGGCAAACCCAATTATGTCCTGCATAGGAGTATGAAATTGGTGCTAAGATACCACATTGTCACATCCCGAGTTCTAGGGCATGAGGGTTACCTGATAATAATTCTAAACCATAAATATATCTGAAATATAGAAACAACTAAATGATTTATTGATACTCAAATGGGTTATAGCTGAAATCTAAGAATCTATTCTTTCTTACAGACTTCTATACAAAAATATTTCTCTTGCCAAACTATGCTCCTTTTCTTCTAATATGACTTTTACTTGCTTCTATGTATCAACTAATCTCTGAAATATTCATCATAGCCTATATGTACCTAATAAACATACCTGAAAAAGAAGGAATAAGCAAAAAAATTCCCCGTAGATGATTCTAATTCTATAACAAGTATAAAAATATTTTTCAAGAAAGAATCTTGATTTGAATGATAATTACATCGGGAGTACAATAAGAAATTTGATTCAACAGTCACAGTGAGATAAGCATAATGATACATGATGATATTGCTAAAAATTGAAATATCAGGGGCTAGATTAGGTTAAAGGCTGCGGCTGGTTTCTAAACAAATATCCCCTAATTATCTGTCCAGAGGCTTTAGGGCAATAGAAAATACATACAACTAAATCAATCCAATTAAATTGGAGGTAATCAATCCAGATAACTGGAGATAAAAGTAACCATGTTTATTCCTAATCTGTCGATGCTTCAGCCAATGGAAGTACCCGTGTGGAAGTGGGAGAGTATTTCCATGGATTTCATTACAGGGTTGCCTACATCACAGCTGGGCCACGATTCTATCTGGGTGATTGTAGACCGTTTGACCAAAGTGGCTCATTTTTTGCCAGTGCGGACAGATTATACTACGGGTCAGTATGCTCAATTGTTCATTGCTGAGATTGTCAGATTACACGGGGAGCCCCTGAATATTGTGTCAGATAGAGACAAGATTTTTGTGTCACGTTTCTGGGAAAGTTTTCAGGAGGCTATGGGTACTGAGTTGAGGTTGAGTTCAGCTTACCACCCACAGACAGATGGACAGACAGAGCGTACTAATCAGATGTTAGAGGATATGCTACGCATGTGTGTTCTCGATTTTGGAGGAGGTTGGGAGCCACATCTTCCACTGGTAGAGTTTGCTTATAATAACTCTTATCAGTTTACAATTGGTATGGATCCATTTGAGGCTTTGTATGGCAGGCCTTGTCGTTCTCCAACTTGTTGGCTCGAGGTGGGGGACAACAAGTTGCTAGGACCAGAAGTGATTCAGGAGACCTCCGCGAGGATTGAGATAATCAGGAGTCGTATTCGGGTAGCCCAGGACAGGCAGAAGAGCTACGCCGATGCGAAACGGTTCTTCCGGGAGTTTAATGTGGGAGATCAAGTGTTATTGCGTGTATCTCCTATGAAGGGAGTGATGAGGTTCGGGAAGAAGGGGAAATTGGCCCCGAGGTATGTGGGACCATTTCCCATCATCGAGAGGATTGGGCCGGTTGCATACAGGTTGGGATTTCCAGAACATTTACATCGCATCCACGATGTATTCCCCATCTCGTCGTTAAGATGATATCTTCGGGATGATATGGCCTATACTCACATTGCGAAAGATGAGATAGAATTACAGTCTGATAGCTCTTACGAGGAGAGACCAGTGGCTATTTTAGACTATAGTGAGAGGAGATTGAGGTCGAAAATAGTTCCACTTGTGCGAGTCCAGTGAGAGCATCATAATGTGGAGGAATCCACTTGGGAGTGTGAGGCAGATATACGCGAGAGATATCCAGAGTTGTTTTTACCAGGTATGCCTTATTTTTCGAATTTCGGGACGAAATTCCGTTATTAGGGGGGAAGTATGTAATACCCCGTATTTTTATGCTATATTAATTTGGGGATTTATTAAATTTAATGAGAATGATTATTTAATAAAAATCCGAAAATTAAATATGTTATAATTATTAACGTGACGAGAGTTAGTAATTATGGGAAACTTATTGAATATTACTAATGAGCTTAGTAATATATTATCTTGGTTATATTGAATGTCATAAGTGAATTAAATGACTATTTCGGAAATTTAAGTTGGGACGTGCCCGTGTCACGTCGGGACTAATTTTGTTAAATAAAAAGTGAATATTTTATAAGTTGTTCGTATGGTCATTTTGAGTGCTCCAACGCGTCCGGAAGGGTCGAAATAGTCAGAAAAGTGTACCCGGGGGTTTAGTTTGGGTCTCGGGGCATTTTTAGGCCTAATTGGTGCCCCGGGAGACGATTTTAGTCACTTTACTTAAGTGGGTAATTAAACCCACGAATTTCAGCCAACCTATATCAGCCATTAGGTCAGCCTCTTGGGGTTAGAACACTCACAAATCAAGTGACGTCCATTGGAGAAGAGAGGAGAGAGCTCCAAGGCAAACCAAGGCCAAAAAGCCACCGGATTTCACCGCCACCACCACCACCGCGTAGATCACGAGACAAGGAACGCAGCCATACCAAAATCATCCGGGAATCTGCATACCAAAATCCCAGGCAAGTATTTGACTTGCGTATTTTCGTTAATGCAATCTTTATATTAGTCTAGGATTGTTTAGAGATGGAAATTATGGAAGAAAACTCAAATTGTGTTAGGATAATGCATGTAGTTTTGATAATATGGAAATTCTGGAACCCTTGCCATGTAGAGGAATATAACCCACGAAATTTTGATGTTAAATTAGAAGGAGTTTCTGGTAAAACCAGATTAGAACCTTGTTTTAGGAAAACTTTAGGGTTCTTGATAATTGGACATGATTTTTGGTTGAAAACCCATGTTTAATGATAATTACACGCATGCTTTACGTTATAAACACCTGGTATAATGTTATAATGATGATAGTAGGATTTTTGGGGCGATTAGAATGGAAACACATCGTTTTAGATGAAAAAGTTGGATGAAACCCGTAACTGCATTCTGCAGAATTTTGCCCAGACCTGCTTGATCGATCGATCGAGCCTAGAGCTTCGATCGATCGACCCCTCCTGGCAGACTCCAAATTCCCTCTTTAAATGCGTTAAATTCAAATTGTCGTGATATAATTCTTGGGCACTCTTGATAAATTGATTTGGGAGACATTGACGAACAGTAGGGGATATGAATAAATGTTGGAGCCTTTAATCTTTAACGAAAATGGTATTTATGGGATATTTACTTTAGGTTAATGGATTTATGAATTTAAAGGAGTGAGGTGCGTAAGAGAGTTACGTTGGAACCTAATAAAGACATTTACTGAAATTTATATTTGTGAGGATATAGCCCATGAGTGTTAGTTAATAAGTGAGAAAACCCTTCGAGTTAAGGTTAGGAACGAAACCTTATACGTATTTCTCTAAATGTGAAATTTAGTATAAGTGGTATAATTATGAGTAATGTGAAGAACCTATGTTAATATGATAAAGTGGTATATTTATATGATTGTGTGTACATATATTATATACATGTGAAAAACATACCGCGCTACTTGCTATCCTTGAGGTTTCCGCGCTGGGACTGTCTTATCTCGATGGGACCTTTATGGGGGATATTGACTTGTACCCTAGAAGATAGATATCCTTGGTACAGGCTATCGAATTGATAGTTCAGACGGTCCTAAGAGACGCGAGTATGTGCCATCCTCTTAGAAACTTGGAATCTATGCTTCGCCTCGATATTATTTGTGTATGTGTCAATACAATTCGAGAGTGATTCCGAATTTGTATTCCCCTTGATTTAAGTGGTATGGGGTTTGGATAGTGGAAGTATGCACGCACCATAGTTTTTATTCGGGGTGCTGTTATATATATATATATTATACGAGTAGTTAATATATATGTGAGATTATGATATTTGAAACTGCCTACTGAGATTTGATAAGTAGGACAGGGTTGTTGGCTCAAATTATAAATACTTGTTTTGAGAAAGTATAATATGTCACTGGAAACTTTAGTGTTTTTATAAAGTTAAAAATAGAGAACTTTGGTTACAGATTGGAACATCTCTTTTAAAGTGGAAATAGTGAATTGTAAATCTTACGAGTAATCTAAGATATGTTAATCTTTTAGAAAGACTAGTGCGATAATTGATAAAACAAACCGTTGGGTAGATTAGTGCGATAGGTGTGCACATTAGAAGAGAGGTGAGTATTTCTCAAGAGAGTCACGCACTAATATGTTGTTGCATTGGCCTATATCAATTTAAATACTTGCTAAACGTATTTTAAATCAAACACACTTTCGGGCTCTGACCCGTTTCTTTTCCTCTCTCTCATGTATATATATGTATATATTTCAGGTGCCCAGCCACAGGGGCGTCTTGCTTAGGATCCTTTGAGAGGAACGTGCTGCAACTTAGGTGGGAGTTGCAGGTCGCTTATGTAGACGACTTCCTTTATTGACTCCACTTCTAGCACTCTGATTTATTGGGCATGTGTCGCCCTTTCTATTATTTCATTTGTTGTTGGGACATTTATATTTCAGTTATTTCCAGTATTGTTCTATGGGATTTATTCAGGATGGATTTGTGATTTTAGTTTCATATGTTGGCATTCGATTGACGAATAATTTATGTTATTTGGTTTATTGTGGTGTGATTCTAAATTGTAGAAATGTTGTTTTAATTAAATAAATCTTTTTCGTTAATTAAAATTTGGAAAGTTTGTATGAAAATGTTTTTGACACTTAGCTTAATTATTTAGGGTGTTAAATTGGAAAATTTATTTTTATCGACAGTGATGCTGAGAATGAACCAACTGTTTAACTTGATTTAATTTAATAAAGGAGTGATCGCCCGGTATTTAATTAGGTGGGGTGTCACAGGTGGTATCAGAGCATCAGGTTCTAGTGTCCATAGGATCTGTAGGGATTATTTCGCTTTCAGCTTAACGTTATTGCTATAGAGCCCTATTTTTTGGGATTGTTGTATTCTTGCTCTTACGTTTAAGTCTTCAGCTATTTGAGATGTGATAATAACTGTAGACTAATAAACTTGTTCACGTTTCAGATGCCTCCTAGACGTGCTCTGAAAGATAGGCGTGCCCAAGCCGAGCAGCCAGCAGCTCCGGCACCAGGCACAATGAATGCGAACGAAGTAGCCGCCATAGTTGCTCAGGCGGTGAATGCCGCGATATCGGTGATTCAGCAGGCTCCACCCCAGGTTCAGGCAGTGGCGCCAGTACCAGCACAACTTCCATCCGCATGGGAGAGGGTTAGGGATGCTTTTCAGAATGCGCATCCCCCTGAGTTTTCTGGTAGCTCCGATATTGTTACAGTCAGCCAATGGAAGAAAGACATCAAGCGGCACCTCCGTATGTATGAGTGCACTGACGTGCAAAAGCAGTTATTGGCTTCCTTTAAGCTGGTGGGAGCCGTATTACAGTGGTGGGAGTCCACTACTACTTTAGAGGAGAGGGACACGATCCCTATTCAGTTGTTCTCGGAGCGGTTTGACCGTAAGTATTTTCCACCCGCAGTGCAGACTGAGATGAGGCGGAAATTACTAAATCTGAAGCAGAAAACCTTACTGTAGCTGAGTATGAGGAGGAGTTCACGAGACTTCTCACTATTGTGCCGGATGAGGCACCCACTGAGAGCAAGAAGATTTTGCTGTTTGTCGACGGGTTAGCTTGGAGGATCCGTCAGCACCTTATTGGGAATCTATCCCTGAGTACTTTCACTGACGTACTCAATGCAGCGTTACTACATTTCCAGGATCACCGCTTCCATCTTCAGGAAGCAAGAGAGTAGGAGAGTCCAACCAGTAGGGCAGGACCGGGGGTAGTAGTGTCGGTGGGGCACCATCTCAGGGACAGACTCGTCCGCACGAGCAGAGTTCCCATCAGGGGGACCCTGCTAAGCGATTCCGTTCAGGTGATTCTAGGCAGGGATTCGGGGGTTTTAGGCAGGGCCATCAGGGCCAGCCTAATCAGCAGGGCCAGCACCGACCACAGGGACAGCAACAGGGCCAGCAAGGCCAACAGCGTGCACATCAGGGCCAACAGGGCCAGTGGCGTGGAGGTAACGGCCAGTAGGGCCGTGGACAACAGGGTCAGAGGGGAGGAAACTTCAAAGGCCGATGCTTTGGGTGCGGTAAACATGGCCATAGGCACCAGGATTTCCCAGAGGGCGATAGGGCCCCACAGTAGCAGGGAGCCCGTAATGAGCCCCAGAGACCACTATTTCCACCTGCCCTCCCAGCTCCAGCCCAGGTGCCAGCCCTACCAGCCATTCCAGTAGCTCCAGTATAGCAGGGGCAATTGCAGTATGGACGTGTCTATAACGTCCACCAGGCAGCAGCTCCACAGGCACCACCCGCGATTGAGGGTATGTTTCATATCCATGGTACTATGGGTCGGGTATTATTTGATACGGGGGAAACACATTATTTTATAGCTACGCATTTTACAAAAGCATTAGGGTTGTTAGCCACAGCAGAGAGCACCGTGACGTGCGTCGACTCACCCCTGGGGAGTGGGTCACTTATTTTCTTTATATGCCGGGGAGTGGGGGTAGAGATTGGTAGCTTGGTATTACCTGCAGATATGTTAGTCTTAGACATGCACGATCATGATGTGATTATTGGTATGGACTGGCTCGTAGCTTATAGAGCCATGATTGATTGCTTCGGTGGGAGCATTGCTTTTGCCATTCCGGGGCAAGTGATGTTTGTAGTGGCGATGCCTCGCCCAGAGGGAGGTTCGACCGCTCATTTGTATTACATAGAGGAGGAGGTTGTGATTCCCTTAGATCCGATCCCTGTTGTCAGGGAGTATTCCGATGTGTTTCAGGAGATACCAGGCCTACCGCCCTGTCGTGAGATAAACTTTGTTATAGATTTACCGCCATATACGAGACCTATAACAGGTGCACCGTACCGTATGGCTCCGGCAGAGATGCGAGAGCTACGAGATAAGATAGAGCAACTGTTAGGTCAGGGCTTCATTCGTAGGAGTACCTCACCTTGGGGCGCTCCAGTCTTTTTTGTGAAGAAAAGAGATGGTTCGCTGAGATTGTGTGTGGACTACCGGGAATTGAACAAGGTCACGATACGGAATAAGTATCTGTTGCCTCGAATCGATGATCTGTTCGACCAGTTGAGGGGAGCAAATTTCTTTTCGAAGATAGATCTGAGGTCGGGGTACCATCAGTTACGTATTAGAGAGCAGGATGTTTCAAAGACTGCCTTCTTATCGAGATATGGGTCCTATGAGTTCAGGGTGATGCCGTTCGGACTCACAAATGCCCCAGCCGTTTTCATGGACTTGATGAATCGAGTATTCAGAGAGTTCTTGGATCAGTTTGTAACCGTCTTCATAGATGACATCTTGATATATTCACACTCCGAGGAGGAGCATGCCGAGCACTTGAGGCAGGTTCTTCAGACTCTACGAGAGCATCAGTTGTATGCTAAGTACGAGATGGATTCTGGTTGCGAGAGGTACAGTTCTTGGGCCATGTTGTTTCTAAGAAGGGGATTGCAGTTGACCCGAGCAAAGTGTCAGCGGTGAGGGAGTGGGGACAGCCCACGACACCCACAGAAGTGCGTAGTTTCTTGGGGTTAGCCGGATACTACAGGAGATTCATTCGAGGATTCTCCAAAATAGCGGTTCCATTGACAAATCTGACTCGCAAAGGGGTACCATATGTTTGGGATGACGCTTGTCAATCGGCTTTCGATGAGCTGAAAGACAAACTTACTTCAGCGCCAGTCCTTGCATTACCGAAGCCGGGTGTGGAGTACCTGGTTTACACCGATGCGTCTTTACGGGGACTTGGAGGTGTGCTCCAGCAGGAGGAGAAGCCTATAGCTTTTGCTTCTCGCAAGCTTAAGCCACATGAGAAGAATTACCCCACCCATGACCTGGAGTTAGCAGCGGTCGTCTTTGCATTGAGGATATGGAGGCACTATTTATTGGGGGAGAAATTCCGTTTGTTCACAGACCATAAGTCACTGCAGTACCTGTTCACTCAGCGAGAGCTGAATATGCGTCAGCGCAGATGGCTAGAGTTTGTAAAGGACTACCAGTTCGATATACAATATCATCCAGGGAAGGCCAACGTAGTTGCTGATGCGCTGAGCCGTAGACCGGTAGACGATGTAGCGGACGTCTGGAAGGCAAAGTGGAAGGAGTTGGGTCACCAGGACGCAGTGGCACGTTCTTTCATATCCGTGATGTCAGTCACACCCGAGATTGTTATGAGGGTGATACAGGCATAGACTACAGACCCGTTTTGCCATAAGCAGATTGTGCGACTCCTAGCCGAGGGTGCTGAGTCCTATTCTCTTAGTTCTGATGGAGGTTTGCGGTTTAATGGGAGATTGGTGGTTCCAGAAGGAGCAGAATTACGTCATGCAGTGATGACTCATTCTCATGGGTCCCGATTTGCAGTACATTCGGGAAGCGATAAAATGTACCAAGATATGAGGCGACAATACTGGTGGAGTGGGATGAATAAGGACATCGCCGAGTTTGTGTCCAAGTGTTCTACCTGCCAGCTGGTGAAGGTACACCACCAGAAACCATCAGGATTGCTTCAGCCATTGGAAGTACCCGCGTGGAAGTGGGAGAGTATTTCCATGGATTTCATTACAGGGTTGCCTACATCACAGCTGGGCCACGATTCTATCTGGGTGATTGTAGACCGTTTGACCAAAGTGGCTCATTTTCTGCCAGTGCGGACAGATTATACTACGGATCAGTATGCTCAATTGTTCATTGCTGAGATTGTCAGATTACACGGGGTGCCCCTGAATATTGTGTCAGATAGAGACAAGATTTTTGTGTCACGTTTCTGGAAAAGTTTTCAGGAGGCTATGGGTACTGAGTTGAGGTTGAGTTCAGCTTACCACCCACAGACAGATGGACAGACAGAGCGTACTAATCAGATGTTAGAGGATATGCTACGCATGTGTGTTCTCGATTTTGGAGGAGGTTGGGAGCCACATCTTCCACTGGTAGAGTTTGCTTATAATAACTCTTATCAGTTTACGATTGGTATGGATCCATTTGAGGCTTTGTATGGCAGGCCTTGTCGTTCTCCAACTTGTTGGCTCGAGGTGGGGGACAACAAGTTGCTAGGACTAGAAGTGATTCAGGAGACCTCCGCGAGGATTGAGATAATCAGGAGTCGTATTCGGGTAGCCCAGGACAGGCAGAAGAGCTACGCCGATGCGAAACGGTTCTTCCGGGAGTTTAATGTGGGAGATCAAGTGTTATTGCGTGTATCTCCTATGAAGGGAGTGATGAGGTTCGGGAAGAAGGGGAAATTGGCCCCGAGGTATGTGGGACCATTTCCCATCATCGAGAGGATTGGGTCGGTTGCATACAGATTGTGATTGCCAGAACATTTACATCGCATCCACGATGTATTCCACATCTCGTCGTTAAGATGATATCTTCGGGATGATATGGCCTATACTCACATTGCGATAGATGAGATAGATTTACAGTCTGATAGCTCTTACGAGGAGAGACCAGTGGCTATTTTAGACTATAGTGAGAGGAGATTGAGGTCGAAAATAGTTCCACTTGTGCGAGTCCAGTGGGAGCATCATAATGTGGAGGAATCCACTTGGGAGTGTGAGGCAGATATACGCGAGAGATATCCAGAGTTGTTTTTACCAGGTATGCCTTATTTTCCGAATTTCGGGACGAAATTCCGTTATTAGGGGGGAAGTATGTAATACCCCGTATTTTTATGCTATATTAATTTGGGGATTTATTAAATTTAATGAGAATGATTATTTAATAAAAATCCGAAAATTAAATATGTTATAATTATTAACGTGACGAGAGTTAGTAATTATGGGAAACTTGTTGAATATTACTAATGAGCATAGTAATATATTATATTGGTTATATTGAATGTCATAAGTGAATTAAATGACTATTTCCGGAATTTAAGTTGGAACGTGCCCGTGTCACGTCGGGACTAATTTTGTTAAATAAAAAGTGAATATTTTATAAGTTGTTCGTATGGTCGTTTTGAGTGCGCCAACGCGTTCGGAAGGGTCGAAATAGTCAGAAAAGTGTACCCGGGGGTTTAGTTTGGGTTTCGGGGCGTTTTTAGGCCTAATTGGTGCCCCGGGAGGGCATTTTAGTCATTTTACTTAAGTGGGTAATTAAACCCACGAATTTCAGCCGACCTATATCAGCCATTAGGTCAGCCTCTTAGGGTTAGAACACTCACAAATCAAGTGATGGCCATTGGAGAAGAGAGGAGAGAGCTCCAAGGCAAACCAAGGCCAAAAAGCCACCGGATTTCACCGCCACCACCACCACCGCGTAGATCACGAGACAAGGAACGCAGCCATACAAAAATCATCCGGGAATCTGCATACCAAAATCCCAGGCAAGTATTTGACCAGCGTATTTTCGTTAATGCAATCTTTATATTAGTCTAGGATTGTTTAGAGATGGAAATTATGGAAGAAAACTCAAATTGTGTTAGGATAATGCATGTAGTTTTGATAATATGGAAATTCTGGAACCCTTGCCATGTAGAGGAATATAACCCATGAAATTTTGATGTTAAATTAGAAGGAATTTCTGGTAAAAACAGATTAGAACCTTGTTTTAGGAAAACTTTAGGGTTCTTGATAATTGGACATGATTTTTGGTTGAAAACCCATGTTTAATGATAGTTACACGCATGCTTTACGTTATAAACACCTGGTATAATGTTATAATGATGATAGTAGGATTTTTGGGGCGATTAGAATGGAAACACATCGTTTTAGATGAAGAAGTTGGATGAAACCCGTAACTGCATTCTGCAGAATTTTGCCCAGACCTGCTTGATCGATCGATCGAGCCTAGAGCTTCGATCGATCGAAGGTTCGATCGATCGAGCCCCAAGCTTTGATCGATCGACCCCTCCTGGCAGACTCCAAATTCCCTCTTTAAATGAGTTAAATTCAAATTGTCGTGATATAATTCTTGGGCACTCTTGATAAATTGATTTGGGAGACATTGAGGACCAGTAGGGGATATGAATAAATGTTGGAGCCTTTAATCTTTAACGAAAATGGTATTTATGGGATATTTACTTTAGGTTAATGGATTTATGAATTTAAAGGAGTGAGGTGCGTAAGAGAGTTACGTTGGAACCTAATAAAGACACTTACTGAAATTTAGATTTGTGAGGATATAGCCCACGAGTGTTAGGTAATAAGTGAGAAAACCCTTCGAGTTAAGGTTAGGAACGAAACCTTATACGTATATCTCTAAATGTGAAATTTAGGATAAATGGTATAATTATGGGTAATGTGAAGAACCTATGTTAATATGATAAAGTGGTATATTTATATGATTATGTGTACATATATTATATACATGTGAAAAACATACCGCGCTACTTGCTATCCTTGAGGTTTTCGCGCTGGGACAGTCTTATCTCGATGGGACCTTTATGGGGGATATTGACTTGTACCCTAGAAGATAGATATCCTTGGTACAGGCTATCGAATTGATAGTTCAGACGGTCCTAAGAGACGCGAGTATGTGTCATCCTCTTAGAGACTTGGAATCTATGCTTCGCCTCGATATTATTTGTATATGTGTTAATACAATTCGAGAGTGATTCCGAATTTGTATTCCCCTTGATTTGAGTGGTATGGGGTTTGGATAGTGGAAGTATGCACGCACCATAGTTTTTATTCGGGGTGCTGTTATATATATATATATATATATATATATATATATATATATATATATATATATATATATATATATATATATATATATATATATATATATATATATATATATATATATTATACGAGTAGTTAATATATATATGAGATTGTGATATTTGAAACTGCCTACTGAGATTTGATAAGTAGGACAGGGTTGTTGGCTCAAATTATAAATACTTGTTTTGAGAATGTATAATATGTCACTGGAAACTTTAGTGTTTTTATAAAGTTAAAAATAGAGAACTTTGGTTACAGATTGGAACATCTCTTTTAAAGTGGAAATAGTGAATTGTAAATCTTACGAGTAATCTAAGATATGTTAATCTTTTAGAAAGACTAGTGCGATAATTGATAAAACAAACCGTTGGGTAGATTAGTGCGATAGGTGTGCACATTAGAAGAGAGGTGAGTAGTTCTCAAGAGAGTGACGCACTAATATGTTGTTGCATTGGCCTGTATCAATTTAAATACTTGCTAAACGTATTTTAAATCAAACACACTTTCGGGCTCTGACCCGTTTCTTTTCCTCTCTCTCTCTCTTGTATATATATGTATATATTTCAGGTGCCCAGCCACAGGGGCGTCTTGCTTAGGATCCTTTGAGAGGAACGTGCTGCAGCTTGGGTGGGAGTCGCAGGTCGCTTGCGTAGACGACTTCCTTTATTGACTCCACTTCTAGCATTCTCATTTATTGGGCATGTGTCTCCCTTTCCATTATTTCATTTGTTGTTGGGACATTTATATTTTAGTTATTTCCAGTATTGTTCTATGGGATTTATTCAGGATGGATTTGTGATTTTAGTTTCATATGTTGACATTCGATTGACGAATGGTTTATGTTATTTGGTTTATTGTGGTGTGATTCTAAATTGTAGAAATGTTGTTTTAATTAAATAAATCTTTTTCGTTAATTAAAATTTGGAAAGTTTGTATGAAAATGTTTTTGACACTTAGCTTAATTATTTAGGGTGTTAAATTGGAAAATTTATTTTTATCGACAGTGATGCTGAGAATGAACCAACTGTTTACCTTGATTTAATTTAATAAAGGAGTGATCGCTCGGTATTTAATTAGGCGGGGTGTCACACGGGGTTTAAATGAATGTGGGTATATCGGTGTTTGGAAAAAATGGTTTGGGTTTATGATAACTGACGTAGTTCGGTAAATATGAATAAAACTTATTCTTTAAATAGAATCAAAGCATTCAATTTGTCTAAATGAATTAAATAAACAATAATTTAATATTTTATTAAAATATTATCCCGGCCAAATATTCGGTTTAACTATTTTAACAAAATCTACGATTTTGAACGAAAAGACCTGTCTTCGAGTATTATCCCAGTATGTAATTCTAAAAATATTAATATACAAAGTGGGTTTGAAATCAATTGTGTAATTCAATTAATTAAAATAGTAGTCCCCATCTGCCATTTTTATATTATTCGAGTGTCAAACATTCGGTACGGGTAATTATAAAATTAATGTTCATTATACAAAATAAATTTAGAAAATCATCAAAACTTCCTGCCTTTATTTGGACGATTAGCCAGTGGTCATACCACTTCCAATATTAGTCAACACAACATAACAACTTATCCAACACCTGCATAATCATAGTTTTAATAAATATGACTCGTAATATAATCTCGAATTATAAAAATGGCATCCTCGAGTCGTTGGGTGTCATGACTCGTTTATATATATATATTCAAAGAAGAGTGACAATTTTTATAAAAAAATGACAACGGGTCCATATATTTTTAAAAAAATATACGATTACTCGTACGTGTTCGGTATTTGTGTTGACGACATTTTATGCAAAATTGAGAGTAAATAATAAAATTGACACCAAATCCCCTAATCTAAATACCCAATTACAATACCCAAATTCAAAGCCAAAAAATTCAACGAAATCAATTTCGAAATTGTATTTGGGTCGTGTTGGAACTCCAATAAAATAATTATTAAATTGGATAATATGTAAAATTGAATTGGTTTGATTGTATAGATTGATTAATTATTGCTATTGCTTTGATTGAGTTATAGGTTTAAGTTGAAACCCTAGTGTGTGTGGGATCATTAGAGAAATCTTAGTGGGAAAGTTATAAGGGATTATGGTTATAAAAATATGAGTAATGGGTATTTAAAAGAGGAATTAAGTCAAATTAATGGTGATAGTTATTGTAGGTGGAGAGTTCATACAGTTTGAGTAATAAATGCACACAAGTATAAAAAAAGTAAAATGCTTAATAAGGAGAGTTAAAGAACACACACGATACAAGATGTACATGGTTTGGAAAATTGCCTACGTCCATGGGGCTTTAGGTTTCTCTATATTAACTTTAAAAGGATGGTTGGCAAAATTATAGTATTGCTCAATGATACAATTTTTGATGTCCCTCCCTTATTAGTGTCGGTTTACATTTATAGAGGATCCTGGGAGAGTCCCAGCTTAATTGATAGTTATTCCAAAGATTTTGGACATATCCTTTATCTAATCTAACTGCCTTATGGGGCACGCTAATAAGACTTCTTTATGACTTGGACTCTCAAACGATCTTAATTTTATGGGCCTACATTGAGCACGTGCGGTCCATATGACCTTATTGATTCTAGTCTCCACAATTGCCCCCAAAGCTCATGGCTTCTTTGAGGTTGTTGCGCTTCCTATGACTCAGTCGGCTGGCAGGTGACTGGCGTGTCAAAAAAATTTCCCTTTCAGTCCAATGGAAATTTTATAAATATGGGCAAGTTTAAAAAACCAAACGTCTCAGGGGTACGCTGGTAATAAATCATATTTGGCAGTGAATCGCCATTTGATGAAGGGTCATATAAATTTAATCATTACTAGTCTAGGTAACCCTAAAGAAACTTTTTATCTTATAAGGTTTTTTTTCCCATATTTTTGTTCACTTCGACTTTCATTCGAAAATCTCCTCCTCTGTCTCACAACTTTCAACTGTGTTAGGGTTTGTCACTTCCTTCTCCTCACTGTAAGAATTCCTTTTGAAACTCTATTTACTTCATTATTTTCTGCTTTCCTTCTTTAATTCCTTCTTAGACTTCTAAGAAATAGTGTATACTATTGATGAAAATTTGTTGGAGAAATTTAGAGCTAAAAATTGAATCCCTCCATGGGTGAGAACAAAGCTAGTTGATGGTCCCTGTGACCTTTATGCTCTTACTGAGGGTCACTGGTTGCCTTTGATCTTCATAAAGGAGTTTGGGGTCACTTTTCCCTTAAATTTCATGTTCTTAGAGTTTTGTCAATATTTTGATGCGGTTCCAGCCCAAGTTGCACCAAATACTTGAAGTATTGTTAATAGGGTACACCACCTTAACCAATTGCATGGGACCCATCTCAGCATCATTGATATTATGTACTACTATCATTCGGTTATAACCACAAAAAATATCAATTATATGAAGACGAGGTTCTCTAATAGAGCCCTAGTTGTGAATCTTCCTGATTCTAATAAAAATTATTGGGACCACTGTCTCATAGTGAAGAATTGGCATTATGCCCCTACCTAAGGTCATTGTATACTAGGGCCCAAACTGTCCTCAGGAGGGTAAAGGAATAGGCTAAAAGATTTGTTGTTTTCTATTTTATTTTTCTCTAATTGGGACGAATTTTATGCTTTAACTTTTTATTTTACAGCGAATAGCAAGAAAAAGATTCCTCGCGACGTTGACATCAACTTTGCCAACCTAAAAATTATTTGGTCCTTTCAATAAAGAGTTGGGGGTGACAAACATCCTAGGTCGGCCACATTTTTGCTCGGCTAAAAGAGCTCCACAACTTATTTTATTACAAGACCGATTAATGAGATGCCGATCATCCCAATTTCATTGGAAAATTTGGAGGCCTCCACTTATAGTTCAGAGTCCTTCTCCCTAAAGTACCTGGAAAGAGACGACTTTACAGAGAAGAGAACTTCATATTACTTTGAGCCTTTATACATCTCTTTGGTTCCTTCCAACATTTCTATAAGTAACATGGTGAAGCGTAAGATCACCAATCTTATTATTCTATATGTTGGGTCGAGATCACCTCCACCTACTCAGTCGATGAGTAAGAAACCAAATGTTTGGGATTCCACCAATACCCTTAACTTGGATGACTCCTCTAGGTGGGAGAACAAGCCTCTCTCTAAGAGACAGAGGAGAGATCCACATCCCCAGATAGAACTTGTGGGGAAGAAACTTTTGATATGGACAAAGGTATTTCCAAGTCTATGGATGCTCGCCCAAACCTTGCTATAGACATGATCAAGTCTTGGTTGATTAAGAACAACTTTTTGATATGAATGATCAGATGAGGGAGTCCTCTGCTGATGTTGAGGTTACTTTCAATGAGCTATGAAAGTCCTTTAAGAAAGCTCGTCATGCCAATGAAGCCTAAGTGGGAGAGAAAAAAAGATTGGATGAAAATGTCTAAAAGTTAGAAAAGAAGAAAGCCGCTCTCCAAAATAAAATAGACACGCCGGATGCTATTGTAGCTTCCACCGATAAGTCTAAGTAATGATGCCAAAACTACGGTTGAGCTTTCTAAGAAGCAAGCGACTGAGGTAAATGCTAAAGCCGAGGAGGCTTTAGCTTCTGTTGCAAAGGATAAAGAGGACGCCTTCACACGTGGTTAGTACAATGCCTTTGCTAATGCCTCCATGAAGATCGAGTATCTGAAGAAAGTGTTCTTTCAAAATGGTTAGGATGAAGCCCATACTAAGGTCGTCACTACTGAAGGGTTCGATTTCTTCAACCAACATCTATCCGATTATCCCCCTCAAGTCGATGAGGAGATTGATGATGAAGACTAGGTTGGCACTAAAGTCCAGACCTCTAATCAAGCTTTAGTTGTTATTGAGATAGCTAAGGATCCTTCTGTTGCTGATAAGGAAAATGTGGGGAATTAGTCTCTTTTAGTCATGTTGGGAGTGCTCGTCGTTTCCTTCTGCTTTTTTGGTCATTTTTTCATCCATGTAAGGGGCTTGCTCCATTATAACGTTTTATTAATGCAATTAAATTCCCATTCCAGTAACTTCTATCTTATTTACTTTTATGTAATTTTCCAGTAAGTTTTCCCTTTAGCAAATTCATATGTTCAATCACGAGTTCATGCAGTTTAAACATGGTTGATTGCTTTAGTCTCTAATTCAAAGTGAGTTACAGTAAAGGCACCACAGGTTATTCACTATCGGATAAGATGAAGCGGCGAGGATGAACTTGAAGAGCTATTTTTCCTTGATGTGCATTCTCAAGCCAAAGAGGCATACTTAAACTTATGCCATCTTTTATCCATACAATTGTTGATAACACTATTTACCATGAAATGATTTTTGTTATTCAAAGGGATCATAAGGAATCATTGATGAACCTTTAAGCCAATCATGAAAGGAAATTGGCCGATATATAGAAAATGAGTTATTTTTATTATAAACTACTTACTTTGACGTCCTCTTATTCGAAGAAGTTTGTCCTTCGTGTTGATCTCTTCAACATTAAGATGGTCACCATAATGCTTGAGAGGGAGAACAATACCTTAAGTGAGGAGTTGTAAGGAATTAAAAAGCCCAATCGGCCGAACACGATGAGGGGGGGCTTCCTTTTCGAAAAAGGAGAATACCCATTTGAGGGATGAATTGGAGAATATAAAAAAGGATAAGGGTTAATCTCCTCTAAAAAATAAAGGGGAAACCTTAAGTCCAACGAGGAAGAAAATACCAAGAAGAACTTGCTCAACCAGGAAGTAACCATCGAGAACCAATTGTCAACCATTAAGAGATCAAATGAGAAAGTTGATCGCCTCACGTACCATTTCCACAAACAACCTTTCCAAGTTTGGATGGATGGTTACGATGATACTCTCACACATATGAATGCAGTGCTGAATAATGCTTGTAGTATTGGTTACATATATGGATGCATTAATTCCCTTGTTGTGGAGAAGGTTCCCAAGGATTTCGAACTGTGGTACTGGCATAACCCGAGTTGTTTGGAGCATCCTAGACCTCCTTTTAAAGTCGATGCATCGTGGATCCCACTAGATGCCATTTCGGTGATTCTGATAAGAAAATACCTTGGTGATTATGGGCTTCATGGGGATGATGACTCCAGTGACCTTAACCTTTTAGTAGATAGGGTGAGTTTTAATGGTTCATCAAGGCTCGGGTTCCTAAGGGCAACCTTTTCCCCATATGCATTAGATGTTTCCCCTGATGGAGTTGGGAATTCAGTAAATGAGTAACCTCAGTCGTGTGATTAATTTGTTGTAATTTTTTTTGTTTTTATGAGTCCCTTGTAATAATTTTATAAGTGTTAAAGGAAATTCTATACATTTTTTCCTTCCTTCTTCATATGTGGATTTTTTTTATCTTACCTTTTAGGTGATAATGTCACATCTAACCTTAGGCCTAGAGCCAAAAAAAGGAAAAATGTACCTGTTCAAGATGTCGTTCCCTAGCGAGGATTTTTTCTTAATGTCCTAATTGGTCGAGGTGCCTAAGGTTTTCCAATAGGACTTTCATCGGTAGTAAGCCATTGTACATGTTTTGTTGTTCACCAAAACATTTTTTTACGTTAGCTGATCTGAACAAATTGATCAGTCTTTAGAGTAGGCCCTATGAAAAGAAGAATGTAATTAAAAATTTTGTATCAAGGATGAGTCATTCAACTAAATGTTCCTCTATATTAAGTACGAGAAGTTGTTAATAACTTCTTGAAGAAACATTAAATTCAATGAAGAGCTTTAAATGTTGAAATACTGAAATGTCTAAATAATAAAAGATTGAAATATTGAAAAATAAAATTTCTTTAGGTTGGCTACGTTCCATGCTGTGGGATCTCTCTATCTTACATTATCTCCATCTGGTAGGCCCCCATTAGGTCACCACAAATAATCTTGAAGGAACCTTCCCAGTTGGGTTCAAGTTTCTCATTAGAGGGCTTTTGAGCACTACCCACAATCTTCTGTAGATAATAGTTGTTAACCTCGTATGCTATTTTTCTAGACCTTATTATTATATTACTTAGCCAACTGCTGTTGGTAGGAGGCAAGCTTTATAAGATCTAGTTCCCTTCTTTCTTCAGCTAGGTCTAATACTGCCACTACACCCAAAATAGCAATTTGGCACACCTTGGTATTAAAAATATGGCATAGTTTTAAACTGTGCCAAATTCTGCCATGGTTTAATGACAATCTGGCACACTTTAAAACAGTGCCAAAATTTGCCACTGTTTTTACGTGTGCCAAAAATGAGTACACTTGACTAACATATAAAATGCCCTAAAAAAATTTCACTTACTCATTTTGACTCTCCCGCTCACTTATCACTCTCACTTTGGAGTCTCCCGCTCGGCTCTTTATCTCTCACATTTTGGTCACTTTGGAGTCCCATGTGTGCCATCACTTTGGAGTTCTTAACGTTTGTTGTCACTTTGGAGTCTCAGGTCGAAAGGAATGATGGGGCAGCCATCCGCCAGTGTATTGGCTATGAAAATGTTGAAGAACGCTTGAAGCACCCACATTATGTGAATTTCGAGACATCTCTAGCTCTTATTGATGCCAATAGTATGGCTCTTCTCAAATCAGCAACAAATCATCAAGGGTGAAATCGGTAGAGCCCTGTATGTCTACTTGATATTTATCACTTTTACTCCGCTAGTTGGTTTGCTCATCAGTTTCTCTTGCTTTTATTATTGATTCAGCAAGTTGGTACAAGGCAATTCTGGGAGCATGTATGCGGCTTTGCAGCAAATTCAGGGGCGGTCTCAACTGAACACTGTATGTATGAATTTATTTATATGAATTTATTTATTCGGTTCATTATCTTTGGTTCCATGCTTGGGTTTATAGTTTTCTGAAATTCGTAGGATATAAAAGGGGAAGTTAATTTGGGTGCAGCTCAGAAATCTTTGCCTACAGATCCTTCTTCAATTTATGGACAAGCAATTTTACAATCAAAGTCCAGACTTGGTGGTGTAGGTAAGATTACCTGATAAACACTTTTTTGGATGACTACAATCTGATTTTAATTACAGTCTTTAATGATGTATGGATTCAGAGATAATTTTTAGGTTTCCATGTTTTTTTTAATTTTAACTTTACCCCTGAGATTATTGCATAATTAAATTACTCCCTATAAGTTAAAAAATTAGACGTATCCCAATGCAACAAATAATGCATAAGCTAAAATTCTAGACTAACTCTTGATTGTGACTTACTTTTTTTGATTCACTGACTTGTTACAAATGTATTGGCTGGCATATGATATCCACGGATCGTCATTTAAAATTGAGTCACAACTCATAAGTAAGAGTTGTCTTAAAATTACTCAATGCAAAAGGTACAAGTGGATTGATGCACATGCAAATGATAAGTCTAATTTATGAATTTCTAAGGCGGTAAGTCTAATGATGCAATTATATTAGGGCAAAGTCAAAGAGAGTGTTTCTTTTATTACTGTTGGAATACAAAATATTTGGCTAGGGATAAATTTTATGAGGTAAATTTTGTGAGCTTTCTTTACTTCTCTTGCAGTCTAAACATTGATAAATTTTATTGGTAAATGATTGACTTTCATTGGATGTTAGTTTATTTTTTCTTTATATCCCCCCACAATATCGTCCGAGCATATGCGTGAGCGTGTATATATGATTATGGATGCTATAACGTATGATAGGATGGATAAAATATCACCATATTTGTCCATATAAGTTTTGGATTTTAGGCTTCCACGCTTATATTCCATAAAGGTAATTTCATTTTCCACAAATAAGTTGCTCTTTAACATTGACTTTAGATTTGTCACTACACTGTAATATACACTTGAAGGTAACTTCTTATAAGTGTAATATACATATGAATGAATACATAGTTTCCAAACCTAACTCATTGCACCACACACACACACACACACACGCAGATATATATATATATATATATATATATATATATATATATAGGCCAAACCACAGAATCAGATATATAACAAAACCATTTCATTATATGCTCAAACTCAGTCATTGGAAATATGAGCGATGGCATGGCAACAACATTATAATTCAGAGGGAGAACAAGATTTAAATCATCAAACCTTTGAGGTTATAGCGACACTGTACCCACGCCTCAAACCTTTAAGGCTATAGCGCCTCGAGGAATAATGCCTAAGCCTCTATGTCCACTTCTACACATTCACTATATACATTTGAGGTTATAATGTGTATATTTGAGTTAAACACACATGTTATATAATTATATAAACCGAAATTATGACGATTGTTGATGATATAATCTCTTTCGTTATGGAGATATTCTTTTACTTTTCTTATGAAGGGATATTTGGAGATAATAAACTGTTGACTTCGATAATATTACAAATCTTTTTGTTATGATGTTGATTATATATTATTTATATTATTTATTAACTTTTTAGTTTGTTTCTTGGGATTTCCCCCAAATTGAGGCTTACGCCTCGCTCTGCCTCAAGGGTATAATCTCTCCTCATCCGAGAGAAATGCGTCGAGGTCGCTTTTAGCTTTTTTGAAGGATGCTTTAAATAAACAAGTAGAACATCTGTAAGGTTAACTTTGAGACATTTTTCCACAGATTTCTCTCTACACCATCAATGTTCCTTTCTTTGGGAAATTATTGGCTAGATGCTCGGGCTCTCTACATGAATAACAATTATTAGGAATTGAAAATGATATAATTTTCCATGGAGGAGAAGATGAGATAATATCAAATACGATTTTCGAATCAGTTTCCATCTCTATATTAGTAAAATTATTCTCCTTGCAGTAATCAGTGCCAACCATAATTGTTGCTTCAGCTTCAATAAAAGAACCCATGTCAAAGATCCTTGAAGAAGTCCAAATAAAATGCCCTGAATCATTCCTTAAGAGAACTCATGTTCCCATAACTATTATATAAAATGTTATATAATTGTTTATATAACAGTTATCTAAACATTTATAAAAAATGGTCCATTTAACATATGAATCATCAAAATTCAGTAGTTTAGTTTCATCTAATACTGGATAATACATAAAACTTTGAGTGAATCAGTGAGGGAAGTTGCGTTCGTTTTGACTAAAGATGCACACATCAATATCATTTTCAATACATTATTTTGAAGAAATATTTCAAAAATGGCCTATGGTTTTATCTTTGGGCAGGTCTTTGCTAGATTTTGAAGGGGTGGGAGAAACCTCTTTAATTTCTATCATAAGGTGGAGCTATAAGACTAATATGACAATACAATGAGTTCTTCTGATACGGGGCAGATCACGCTGGTTGGTATTCTTTTCAGTTTGAGAGATTCTTTTTTTATTTATATCCTTACGCTTTTATCTATATTGACTATACTTAATATCGTTTGCTTCCTATTCGATCTTTTAAGATTGGTGAATGTGAGCTCTATCAATTTTTGGAAAGTGTATTCCTTAGTGATGCGAGCTCTATGAATTGTTTGCATATTGTAAAAATGTTTCTATCCCTAAAAACTGATCTACAACTCTTCTAGGCCTCTAGTTAGAACTGTCCTATGGTTTATCTTTCAATCTTAAGAAGCCATTTTCCTACAGTTAGTTATTATATGTGAAGACTTTTTTCTATACTATTTCATATCATAAGTTGATTCGAAATATTGAGTGATTTAAAAAACTTTTAGGTGCCAAAGATTTCAATGTTATCAAATAATAGTTTGATAATCTTGTAATAGTCAAATAAAACCTCAACAGTTTATATGTATTGCTTTAAGGTATGTTGAGACTGGTATCCCTGAGCTCGTGGTTAATTTTGTGACTTCGTCTTACAATCCAGAGCTGTTAAAACCCCTTGTTGAGAAAATCGAAGTTATTCCCGAAGTGGTGAGACAAATTTCAAATAAACTAATTTCATGAGTTGCTATTATTTTCAATTGGTAGTTTTGAGAATTTGCATCGCAATGCGCTGATCTTTTAATTAAGTGAAACCCTAATTAAGTAGTAGAAGAGATGGTTTCTTTAATATCAGTGGTTTTCATTTCAATTCACTATATAAAAAATCTTAAAAATATAAGTAATAAGCGTTATGGTCAGATGAATTAAAACTTCAGTGTTATAGTAATTTGAAATATATCTCTAAGAATATGTCATATTTGCTAAATATTTCAGTAATTTGATGACCTGTTATGAGAGACGTTCCAATATTTAGCTTTTCGTGAACAAATGTGTCGGTGCTTTCCTTTTAGATTTTACTCTATCCTTCATATGCATTTTGTAGCATCTAATTCCCTTTCAAAAGTACATAAAGTCATTGAATATCTGGAGCTTTTCTAGCACCTTTTGCCAAAACTCTGTCTAAATAAGTTTTATCAGATACGATTTCCTCATACCAAACCTGGATTGGGTGCAGATTATTAATTAGAGCATCAGTAAGAACGACTTTGAATGTGTCCTAGTTCATAACTTGGCATTCTTGTACAACTTTCTCCTTTGTCTTGCCAATAACAACCTGATATATTGAAAGTAGGTGGTTGGCGTCAGGTTTATCAGGGTTGTCAAATTCAAGGCCTGAAAATGAGTTAGTCTTGCAATAATTTGCAAAAATCAACACTTATACTTAAAAACAAGCCATTAAAGGGTGAAAACCAAAATCAGCTCCCAAACAGACACATAAGAGGCACGAACACCTTACACGAGACCAATATAGCTTGTAGGAACTGACTGCGTAGTCACGGGTCTCCCGATTTGAGAATATGATGATAATTTGCAAAAATAACACTTAGACTTAAAAAACAGGCCGTTAAAGGGTGAAAACCTAAACTAGCCACCAAACATCCTCGTAAGAGGCATGAACACTTCATACGGGACCAATGTAACTTGTAGGAACTGACCGCGTAGTCCCGGGTCTCCCGATTTAAGAATATGACGAAAATTTGCAAAAATCAACACTTAGACTTAAAAATAAGCCGTTAAAGGGTGAAAACCCAAACCAGCCCCCAAACGACCCCGTAAGAGGCACGAATACCTCGCACAGGATCAATGTAACTTGTACGAACTGACCGCGTAGTCACAGGTCTCCCGGTTTGAGAATATGACGATAATTTGCAAAAATAACACTTAGACTTGAAAATAGGTCATTAAAGGGTAAAAACCTAAACCAGCCACCAAACGTCCACGTAGGAGGCATGAACACCTCGCACGAGACCAATGTGACTTATAGGAACATACCACGTAGTCCCGGGTCTCCCGATTTGAGAATATGATGATAATTTGAAAAAATCAACACTTAGACTTAAAAATAAGCCGTTAAAGGGTGAAGACCCAAACCAGCCTCCAAAGGGCCTCGTAAGAGGTACGAACACCTCGCACGGGACCAATATAACTTGTATGAATTGACCGCGTAGTCGCGGGTCTCCTGGTTTGAGAATAGGATGATAATTTGCAAAAATAACACTTAGACTTAAAAATAAGCCGTTAAAGGGTAAAAAAACTAAACCAGCCATTAAACGTCCCCGTAGGAGGCATGAACACCTCGTACGGGATTAATATGACTTATAAAAACTGACCGCGTAGTCTCGGGTCTCCCGATTTGAGAATAGGATGATAATTTACAAAAATCAATACTTAGACTTAAAAACAAGCCGTTAAAAGGTGAAAACCTAAACCAGCCCCCAAACGGACCCCTAAGAGGCACGAACACCTCGCACGAGACCAACGTAACTTGTACGAACTGACCGCGTAGTCCTGGGTCTCTCGATTTGAGAATATAACGACAATTTGTAAAAATCAACACTTAAACTTAAAAACAGGTCATTAAAGGGTGAAAACCTAAACCAGCCCCCAAACGGACCCGTAAGAGGCACGAACACCTCGCACGGGACCAATGTAACTTGTATGAACTGACCTCATAGTCACGGGTCTCCCGGTTTGAGAATATGACGATAATTTGCAAAAATAACACTTAGACTTAAAAACAGGCCGTTAAAGGGTGAAAATCTAAACCAACCACCAAACGTCCCCGTAGGAGGCACGAACACCTCGCACGGGACCAATGTAACTTGTAGGAACTGACCACCTAGTCCCGGGTCTCCCGATTTGAGAATATGACGATAATTTGAAAAAATCAACACTTAGACTTAAAAACAAGCCATTAAAGGGTGAAAATCCAAACCAGCCCCCAAACGACCCCGTAAGAGGCACGAACACCTCGCACGGGACCAATGTAACTCGTACGAACGAGGTGTTACATTGTAGTCCCGGGTCTCCCGATTTGAGAATATGATGATAATTTCCACTCCTATATGTAATTTTTTAGTTTGAGTAAGTTTTTTAGTAAATTACTGGGTTACTAATATCGTATCTTTTTTGTATCCTATTTTTTTTGCTGGATAACATTTTATCGTTGGTATTTATTCACGTGGAACACATAGAGAACTCAATGGTTTATAACAAGGGGTTTATTCATGATTCTATTTTTTTGTGTTATGGTTGTGCGGGCTTTTGTAGTTTTATTGTTAACTTTTATGGCCGTGCGGGCTTTTGTAAGTAAATTGTTATATTTTGTGGTCGTGCGGGCTTTATGTTAGGCAAGTTTTTTATTAGCAAGTTTTGGAATGTCCAAAAAATAGGGGAAACTCTGCCCAATTTTTTTTTGGCATGTGAACTATTAAAGACTTGTAATATTTTTAAGTTTGTATGTACATTAGTTTATCAACAACATGCAAAATTTTCAATTTATGAATTTTCGTGCTTTCAAATATTTTTTTTCTTTTTATAAAAATTTGGCACAGTTCAAAACCGTGGCAAAAATGTATCATATTTTGGCACGGTTTTGAACTGTGCCAAAAGTTTTTCAAACTCTGCTCAATCTGGCACAGTTAAAAACTGTGCCAAAAGTGTGCCAGAAATATCAAATTCTGGCACGGTTTAAAAGTGTGCTAGAAGTGTTCCTGTTAGGCCAAATCTGGCAGACTTTTGAGCCGTGACAGAAAAAATGGCCATTTTGGAACATTTGATTCTAGCACAGTTCAAAACCGTGCCAGATTTGATCTGGCACAGCTTTAAACCGTGCCAGATTCCTATTTTTAGTGTACTGTGCTCTGATCATTTTGTTGTTGAGGTCTTGTTCGACTAAAGTGCAATTTATGTTTGACAACCCTATCTCCAGTGGGATTACTACCTCTATTCCGTAAGCTAAGGCGAAAGGTGTTTCCCCCATTGATCTCCTAGGCATCGTACGGAACGCCCAGAGAATATGGGGGAGTTGGTCAACCCAGGCACCTTTTGCTTTTTATCTCGCCAAGGACTATCTTGTTTGAAGCCTCTGTCTAACCATTGCCCCAGGGTTATATCATTGAGTTGTAGTAATACCTACTACCATGCTCATTACAGAAGTCTTGGAAGAAACTTCTCTTAAATTGGGTTTCGTTGTCGGTGATGATGATCCGAGGAATGTTAAAACGAGTTATAATGTTCCTCCATATAAACTTGGTCATGTTTATATCTCGAATATTTGCTAAGGGAACCCCTTTAACCCATTTGGAGAATAAGTTGGTGCCTACTTGTAGGTTTTTCATACTCCCAGATATGAGGGGTAACTGGCCAACGATGTCAAGTCCCCATTGGGCGAACGACCATGGACTCGTGAGTGACTTGAAGTCGCTGGTCGATTGGTGTACCAGTGGCTGACATTTCTTGAACATCTTAACATAGGAAACTACATCCTTCTGCATGAAGGGTCACCAGTATCCTTCCTTTATCGCCATGAATGCCAGTGATCTTCCTCTTGCGTGGTTGCAGTAAATCCCTTTATGAAGCTCGTAGAGAAACTACTCGATATCGGGGTGCACGTATTGGAAATTCGATCTCAAAAAGGAACGTCGATAGATATTTTATCCTTCATCAAGTGTAACCAGACAAACTTCACTCATACCTTATGTGCTTCTTTTCCATCAACTGGTAGAATGTCGTTCACCAAGTAATGCAGAATGTCCTCCACTCGTACCTTATGTTGACGACCATAACCTAGTCGAAATTTTTTCTTATGTTGATCCTCATTTTTTCAAGGTATGTAACTTCCATTGTTCGCTTAAAATCTCCTTCTACGGTTTCAACGACCATGGCTAGGGCGTAAGCATGGCTGTTGTTCCTTCTTGGAAATTATTGGACTTGCAAATCCACAAATTGGGCGACTAATTATCGAGCTTCTTAAAGATGTACCACCATGAGCTCATCTCTGGAGTTGCAGTCTCCTGATATCTGATTTGACAACATCCTTAATTTATAAAAGACATTAAGGTGAATGGCCCCCAAAACAAGTGCTTTTCGTAATTCTCCGAGCAGAGCTTCGTACTCTGATTCGTTGTTGAAATCTTCAAATCACAAGTGAAATGTATGTTCAAGTACAACTTTCTCCTAGAATATTAACACTATCCCTACTACTGCCCCTTGGAATGTGATGTTCCATCAATGTACATCACCCATTTATCTTCAATCAGCTGTAGGGTGAAGTCCATCCCCTCATCTATAGTCTCGAGTGGCTCCTAATCGCTGATAAACTCGATGATAAAATCTGCAATTACTTGACCTTATATTGAGTTTTTTGGATGGAATTGTATGTCAAAACACCCTATTTCCATGACCACTTAAACATTTGTCTAGTTAGGTCAACCTTCATGATTATGGCTTTCAGGGGCTAGGAGGTTAGGATGAAAATAGTGCATACCTTAAAATATTACTTCAGCTTCTTAGAGGACACAACTAGCATATACGTGAGCTTCTCTATGACATGTATATTTTTTTAACGTCTAGTAGTGTCTTGCTTGCATAGTAAATTAAAACTTTCCCTTATCTTTCTCGCAGACCAAAGCTAAGCTGACAGAGCTACCGGACACCGCCAAATATAAGTATATAACTCCTTCGTCTAGGATGGTCAGTAGTGGGGTTGACTAATATATCTATTTATTTCCTCAAGTTACCTAGTTCACTCATCATTCCACACTTATTTCCTTTCCTTATTAAGTAATTGGAAGAAAGTTTGACACTTCTCGGATGATCGGTAGATAAAACAGCTGAGAGTGGCCAACATGCCGGTTAACTCCTTTACTTCGAGGACGGTCTTGGGTGGTTGCACTCTTTTAATGGCTTTGATCTAGATATGGTTTGCCTCGATACCTCTTTGATATATCTTGAATTCAAGGAAGTTCCAACACTAAACTCCAAAGGAACACTATTTAGCGTTCAATTTCATCCTGTAATTTCAGAATACTTTGAAGGTTCTTGTCGGGTCATCAAGGAAATTTTCCTTCTTTCTGATCTTTATGATTATATCGTCGATGTAAACATCCATTGTGTCCCATAAATGATCCTTAAATATCCTCGTCACAAGTCGCTGATAGGTCGCCCCAGCATTCTTCAATCGGAATGGCATTACCTTTAACAATAATGCCCTAGGGTGGTGAGGATTGAAATCTTCACCTGGTCGGTAGCAAATAAAGGGATATGGTGGTATCCCAATTAAGCATCAAGTAAGCTCATGCACTTGTGGTTGGTCATGGCATCGACTAACTGGTCTACCCTTGATAGAGGAAAACTATCATTTGGACATGTACGATTCAGATCAGTGAAGTCTATGCAGATTATCCACTTCTCAATGCCCTTCTTAACGACCACGAGATTTGGCATCCACTGGGGAATTTAAACTTCTTTTATGGATTTCGCCTCTAAATGTTTCCCCACTTCCTACTCAACGGCTTTATCCACTGGTGGATGAAATGAGTCCACATGTAGCTTATAGTTAATCACCTCTGGATCTATCCCCGACATATCATAGGGTATCTATGCAAACGTATTCCGATTGCCTTTGAGGAAGATAACCAACTATATCATTTCCTCTTATGTGAGTAAACTGCTAATTAGAAACTTCTACTTAGACTGACTGTCATCAAATACTACCTTCTATAGGGGTTCCATTATACGATCAGCAAGGGTAATCTAGGTTTCCTCAATGTCAGGTCGCCCAAAATTTTATCGCTATTTCGAAGGCATTGAGCACTCCGCTGGCTCCTTTTCTTTTTCCCTCTTCTTCTCTTTCTTGGGTTGAATGGATGTTGTAAATCACTTTTTGTCTAGGTCTTGATTCCTCGTATTTCTATCATTACCGTATCGATAATGCACTTTATCTTTTGATAGAATGTGGAGGGGATAGCCATCATGGCATGTAGCCACCCTCTGTAGAGGATGGCATTGCAGGGTGAGTCAATATCCACCACAAGAAATTATATGAGTTTTAAGATCCATCTAGCTCGAATAGGGAGAACCATCTTCCCTAAGGGCACAATAACTCTTCCTATAAATCTGACCAAGGCAACAGGAGCTTTATGCAAATCTTCCATATGTAGATTTAGCCGGTCGAACATTCTCAGGGAATGAACTCTAGGGAACTCCCCTAGTCCACCAAGAGCTTGTCAACGTCATAGTTGGAAATTCTAAGAGTGATAATAAGCGCATCGTGATATGGGGGCCTCACCCTGACCAAATCGTCATTGATGAAGACGATGTGCTTCACGTAGTTAATGTCTTCCAGTCATTTGCATTTACCCACAATGGGATTAATTGGGTTAATCTGAAATACTTTAATTTTTATTATTAGATTTTTTACCTCCATTCTAAGAGCGTTGCCCTTGATTTGGCTCTAGCTTGATGCTCTATAGATCACTGCGAACTAGTGCCCCATATCGTCCTCCAGGACATTGTTAGGTCACTGGTCACGCACCGATTGTGCCGAGTTCTTCTTCTTCTCAGAAAAATCCTTCAAGTGGCCAGCCTGCACCATCTCCTCGAGTTGGGACTTCAGGGCCTTACAGTTTTCAGTCTTGTGATCGTAATCCTTGCTATACGCACATTTCAGTGTTGAATTCCTCTTATTGGTGTCACTGAACATCTTCTCTGGCCATCTGAAGTATGGTATCCCTTCGATTTTATAAAAGATTTTATAAATTGGCTCGGTAAAAATCGTGTTGACCGACTTAATAGACTTCTCAAGGTCCTGTGTCTCAGTTCCATTCTTCTTCCCATTTTGCTTCCTACGAGATTTTTTGCTCACCCCTTTTTTATTTCCATTATTGGGCTATTTTTATTTTTCTCCGTCTGTCCAACTTTGGTTATCATATCTTCAACCTTGGCATACTTTTCAATTTTGGTCATCAGGTCATCAATAATGACAGTTTCTCACTTGACCAAGGACTAATAGAGCAATGAACTTCTATACAAGCATATTTTGAAGGATGCTAATGCTTAGTGTAATCGTTTATTTTATTGTACCCCTCCTAATATCTCGAGACGTACTCACCGAGCGTCTCCTGAGGCTTCTTCTTCATCTTTAGGAATGAGTCCATCCTTTTAGGATGAAAGCTTCTGATGATGTATCTAGTTATGAAGGCCTTAGCTAGTTGATTGAAAAAACCTATTGACCGGTGAGGTAGCTTTTAAAACCACTTTTGTGCAATATCCTTTAAGTTGAAAGGGAAAATTCGACACATCAAAACCTTGTTAGTGTAGCATAGAGTCATTGTCCCAACGGTACTGCGTGACATGATATATGGGATTGTTTTTCCATAAAAAATCTTGAATATAGGAGGAATGAACTTCTTGGGGGGTTCAAACTTCCCTATAGCTTGGTTGAATGACTACTTCATTTGATAGATGAGCTCCCTTTTGGAGAGATCCTTAGTTGTCCGGGCTCCTTGGTGGGTCAGATGCCTTTCCACTTCTCTCTTGATAAAATCACAGATCGCCATTTGCCCTCACCGAACATCAGTGCGTGGTTCTCGTTCAGGAGACCTTTTTCAAGGAGAATCCTTTCTTCGGGTTTGATTTCTCCTTCCTCGGCTATGAGCTCTGCTCACCTGAGGACTAGGAGTTCATGAGTGGTGGCCGCTCTTGAATTTTTCTTTACGAGCCTCCCTTTCTAACTTCTTTAAATGCCACTGGAGTTCGATGGTTTTTTTGCGTCGGAATTTTTTAGTGACCTTCTCTTCTTAGAGTTTCTTCTCATGTTGTCGATGAGTTTTGAGATTTGTTAGGATCTCTCGCGCTCATCACTATTTACTGTCCTATCCTCCCGAGGGCGATAACGAGTGTTTGAGGATTGGTAATACTCCCCAAACTCAGATATGACTCTCTATGAGGGAGGGGTAAATTATTGAGCCTCACTGTCATCATAATTTTCATGATCGATAGGATATCCTAGTAGATCATAATCATTTTGTTAACGACCCTCCTGGTCATTGAAATTCTCATGGTTTAGATTAGGTAATGACACATTTTAGAGGTTTAATCTCGGTGGAAGGGAATTCAAGTTATTTCTTACAGACAACACCAATTATAGGTGGAGATTTTTATAGTTTGAGGATTTAATGAACACAAGTATAAACAAAGTAAAATGATCAATAAGGAGAGTTCAAGAACACATGCGACACAAGATGTACGTGGTTTAGAAAATTGCCTATGTCCACAGGATTTTGGGTTTCTCTTTATTAACTTTAAAATGTTATTCGGGAGAATCATAATACTACTCGACGAAATAATTTTTAATGCTTCTCCCTCATTGGGGCGGGGGTTACATTTATAAGGGATACTGGGAGAGTCTTAACTTAGTTGATAGTTATCCCAAAGATTTTGGACATATCCTTCATCTAAGTTAATTGCCTTATGGTGCGTGCTAATGAGACTTCGTTATTACTTGGACTCTCAAACGATCTTGATCCCGTGGTCCTGCGTTGAGCACATGTGGGCCATGTGACTTTGTTAATCCTAGTCCCCACACTTGTAATAGGAAAACTAGGGTTGTAAATGGATATTAAAAAATCCGCATCTGTCCGATATCCGAATCTAAATTTGTGGATATTTATCTGAATAAATGGAAACGGATACAAATATGGATACTCTATAAAAATATTCAAGAAAACGAATACGGATACGGATAGTACTAATATCTGACACGAATAATCCGTATCCGATGCAGAGTATCCATTTTACCGGATATCCATTTTATCGTATATTCGTATCCGTCAAACATATGTTTAAAATATTACTAACAATATTAGTATTAGTATTACTAATAAAATAATATTAAAAAAACCTTAATCGTTTATTTCCTAAAACAAAACAAACACATACTCCACTCAAAACAAAAACACCCTAAAGTTATTGTTTTATTAGGTATATTATAAAATGCCATGTTTTATTATTTTATTGGGTATATTATCATGGAGTTACACTAAAGTTACAAACACCCTATCACACACAACATACACCCACTAAAGAACATATACTTTACTCAAAATAAAAAAAAACTAATTTCATTTCATTTCTCTTTCGTACAAAATAAGAGAATATAAACCCTTATTTCACTCCACAAAAAACCCTCATTCTTCCACCTCTGCCTCCGTCGCATCAGTCCGCCGCTGCTCATCAACACCGCCATCGCTTCTCATCAACCCCTTCGTTGTACATCAACTCCACCGCTACACCGTTGTGCATCCCCTCCTCATGCAATAGAAAGTTAGCAACAATAAATACATACAAAATAGAAATAAAAATATATAACTGTATTTATATATTATTCATGTGGTTGTTCATTAGTTTCCTTAATTATAACTAAATGCAGGAGAGAAACAAAAAAGTAAAGAGATGGTTTTGATTGTGATGGGAACTGAAGTTAACAACAAGTATATTGTATACAAAATAAAAATGTATAATTATTAAAATAAAAATATCAGTGTGTTTTGAAGACTAAAAGATCCATGAGATTATCATTCTCAATAAATTTGATTTAATCTAAAAGGTGCATATTTATTTCTACTGTTATGGAATGCTTTTTTTTATGGCTTCAAGCTTATATGGTTGCAAGGTATGAAAGGATTTAAGCCATATTATCATTATGGAATGATACTATTATCATGGAAGCCATAATTGTTGATGTTAGGAGGTAGTAATTTTGTTATGTATTTATTTGGATTAGACTGGATTTCATTGGATTTGATATTTTAATAGTTATTTTTTGCGATGGATAAACAATGTAAACGGATACGGATATTATCCGAATTCGAGGTATACAAGCGGATACGTATATGGATAGTACTATCTGGGCGAATACGGATATGGAAACACATGGTATCCGATCCGTATCTGTCCGTTTACCACCTAGAGGGACCTGGTAATATCCCTTTAAAATGGAATTTGTCCCACCATAACGAAGGTTTATCCAACTATAATAGGGGTGGTGCATATAATTTTTGCCAGGAACAAATTATAGAATAATTTGGGCAATTTTAATTCATTTTAGGCATTATTATTCACCCCTAAACCCTAAGACACTTCTAAAACCCAAGTTCTCTCTATCTACAAACCTACATAGTCAAGATAGAGAAAACATTAAGACGACCTTAGACGAAATTAAGAAAGACTTTCATTTCAACTAAAAATGACCCAAATTTAAGTTCATTAGTGAACTCAAGATCTTTCCTTCATTATTAGCGATAGAATAAAACCTATCTTCTTCAAGTATGTAATAGTTATCACTAACCTTTTCCCTATTAAAGTTTGAATTTTCTTTTTTAGAGTATAAACTTTCCTTCATTCATTTGAATATCTTGTCCAATTAATTTTTATACTTTTCCATAGATGAATTTTGTTCTTTCCAACCTTTTAAATAAATGAAACCACACTTGGTACTAACTTATCATATTTCATTGGGTGATCATTTTTAGGAGTCTAATCATTTGGCCTTTGGTATTCTTTTCTTCTCATATGATGTTTGCGATCCCATCCAAATTTTGGATCTGCTCATGATATTTCTTTGTATAGTCATAAAATATACCATATTTGTCTGTGTTGAATTTATACTTTTCACTTCAGTCCATTCATTGACGCCTGACATTCCCGAGTTGATTATCTTTGGTATCCTATCTATTGAAGGTGTATGTCTTGCATTTACTGAATGTCCTTGATTCTTGCCACACACACAAGTTTGATACCCCCTTTGACTTGATGGTGTCTATTCATTTTGGGTAAATATTCTTATAATTTCGAGTTTGGATCCCCCGAGGAAAAGGTCCATAAATCTTATTAAATAAGTCCACTAGTTCATTCTTAGCCATTATTGGATGAGGGTGCCTTACAGGCTACACCATTGGTACTTCTATTATTGGTGGGGCATGTTATTTTCCATTATATACACACTTCCTCTTAGGTTACTCAACCTCTTGAGTTCGTGTTCAACTATAAGATATCGTGATATGTGAGTTTTTCCAATGCACACCACATAGTTAATATCCATTGTAGGTTGGGTAACATTCCTAATTCTATTTGGATCTACTTCAAATAGAAGATTTATAGGTGTTAAAAGGTTTTAGTTTCCTCCTAAACCAAAAGTATTATCTATTGTAGGTTGGAGCCTTAGTCACCTTATTTTATTTCAGATTAAGGAATGATCACTACTCATGATGATGGAATTTTACCTAATCCATAAATGTTGTACATAGACAGTTGGGGAATGACGATTTGTCATGTTCCCTTAATATTACCTTTTCTTTAAGGGGTATGATCATGGTCTAATGGTGTATGGTACAACTACAGTCTTGTGACAATCCCCCTATTTTAATACCGGGTGGCCAATACTCTACTAAAATATAACAGGAATCTCAGTATATATCATTCTCAACATCACTATCGCAAATAATAGTATAAAATAACCAACGGTAAACCGAGTAAACCATCGGTCACTAAATAACATCCACAACATAAATCAAATAATAACAGAATATGGAAGAGTAAAAGCCTATCATCTATGGACAATATAGATGACTAATCCTATAATCTATGGGCAACACACCTAACTGTAAATGGAATTAACTGATCTTATTTAGATAAGAATCGACTGAAGTGTCTAAGTAAGGATATAACGTCCACAACCATTATTCGGTAAGAACGAATCTATCCATAATGTCTTGGCTGTTGTGGTTGCACACCTGGGGTGTAAAAAGAATAACAAGGAAAGACAAAAATATGCGGATCAAAGCCTATAGATTAGAAAATATTTTCGCAAGTAAATAATTGTGTCAAATCATACAGTAGTGTATTTCTTTAAAGATTAACTGGTCGCACTCCCTTAAGATAAAACCTCACCTCTCAACTATAGTGCGCACCTAACGTGTTCATTTTATTATACTAATTAAACTAATCCATCTAACTAGGTCATGTAACTGATATCCAAGACTGAACCTCACTAATACTCTCCATTAGCTAAGCATAACTACCTTCCCTAGGTACCCCTTCATGATTAATAATGTAGTGGCACACTTGCTATAGATAAATATTCACATAATAATTATGACATAGCTACACTCATGCTATAGAGGGATATATACACCATATCATTTGAACATACACACACACACACACACATACACACACACACATACATACATATATATATATATATATATATATATATATATATATATATATATATAATATCACTTACTATATATGCATAATCGTATCCTAGAGCTTGGAATCCCCGGATACATCCCTCGTGTGCTATTAGGCTCCAGGTATTACGCATCACATTAAGACACCGGATCGGAATCTCACCATCGATACCAAACGAAAACACATATAATGGAGGAGGTTAAAGAAATACATTCGGGGGATCACGACCATACCACATCCCACCCCACCAGTCTCCAAACCAACAATTATCCTCACAGTCGGATAGTGGACATGCAACAGTACTATGACATGGGGAATCAATCCAACACATCTTGGTTAACGCCAGGGTGGACAACCCATTACGCGCAACCTCCTACGACAGCACTACCGAGTAGGTATGTTCAAATATATATATATATATATATATATATAGGTACCTCAATACATATATACGTATGTATGCACCAACTACGTATGAAATACCACAACGTACTAGACCACCCAATCCCGACGTCTGAATCAATATCCCGATTGTACAAAATAATTATACTGAGCTCGTACGCCTATTCTACCACGCACTAGTCTTCCAATCCACAAGTTTAACCCAACTTTCCTATTATTTAGTCAAATAGTCACTCACTTGTATCCACAGTTCCACCTAATCTTACACAAGAAATAACACCCTAATGGATTAATAAATTTCCCAAATAATGAACAACGACACAAAATTATTTTTATTTAAATATCCACGCACTTGGATAACCTCCCACATACTCGCTTGAGTTATTAAAAATACCCGAAATATTTCCACAATCCAAACCCATGAGTCGTTCGAATGAAATCCAACCTCGTTTGAAAAAGAACGTTCGAACGAGGTTTAAACGAGATTACAGAATACAAACCTGAAGCGTTTTTCTTAGGCGAGATTCATCCTCAAAATTCCAACTTCATTTCTAGGGTTATTTCTACCCAAATTCCAAGAATAAAGTCCATATATCATCCATAAAATATAATTCCATCACTATATAATTCACTCTTACATGGAAATACATGCACATACAACACTTCAATTCATTTATAAAGTTGATTATTAAATATTTCATCTTTTATCTAAGTTCTTCATCTTCTATTAAAAACCATCAATTTTGTCTCTAACTACAAACATAATCAATCCCATTTAATTGTTGATTCATGACCATTCATCTTATATCATTAGGTTTTTTCTCCAATTATCAATTTTCAATCTTTTATACTCAAATCCCCAATTCATATTTTAAATCAAGAAAGTATTTAACTACATTTGAAAGTGCAATATAAAGTAAGGATTTACTTGCCTTATTGGATTATTAATCCGAAGTCTTTAAGCAGGGTTAAATCCCCTTCCTCTCCTCTTCAAGATCCCTCTTTTTTTTCCTATATTTATCTTCTCTAGGGTTCTCTTTCTCTCAATATTTTGTTTGGAATGTGAAAGGTGGGTTGTCATCCACCTTCCCAAACCTTTAAATGTTCTCCTTAAAACCTAATCCCATTTCCCTCTTATTTCTAGGTATAAAATTACCTTCTTACCCTTATACGGTTCCTATTATGTCTAAAAAGCCCCCGAAACCCAAACATAATCCTCGGGTGCCTATTCTGAACTATTTCGACCCTTCTCAAATCACATGTACATTAAAAAAGGTCATACGAGTCACCCAACTCCAAATACAGTAATATCTCATTGACCGGGCCAAACACGTGGGTATCCTACGCGTCGCCTATAAATTATATCGATCCGTCGATATAACACCCTATCGACCCATCACCATTTCAACCGTCTTAGTCACTCATACGCGACATATAATAAATCATATAACTATTTACTTATCACACACACAAGCACATAATAATTATAATAAATATTAATCCTTTATCTCGCTAATTAATATTTATTAAATTCCACTTTAATTTTCTCCTAATTAAATTTATAATATAAAGCAATTAATAAATACCAAAAATTATGGGGTATCATATTCTTCCCCAAACAACGGAATTTCATCCTCAAAATTCGAACGTTCTTGCTGTAAAGAGTTTTGGATACTTTTACCTCATGTTATCCTCATTCTCCCACGTCGACTCGATAATATTGTGGTGTCCCCACTGTACATGTATTAATAATACCACCTTTGACCGAAGCTTGTCTCACTATGGCGCAAAATGGCAATAGGTATCTCCTCATAAAAATATTCGTCTACAAGTCAATACCCTTTAACACTATATGCTAATAAATCATGTCATCCTTGAGATACCTCCATGATGACGACACTTGAAGCACATCATGAATCCACTGCAAACTCTCCCGTAATGCGAGCCTCTACCCAACTATCCCCACTTTTTCAATAATGGGAAAAGGCCCCACACGCCTTGGTACCAACTTCCTTTTCTTTTTTAATCGTATCACGCGCTTCATAGGAGATACCCGCAGCCACACCTTATCACCCATGTCAAACACGACAAATCTTTTATTTGAATCAGCCTAACTCTTATGCCTATTATCAGCGACCCGAATGCTACTTGATCAACTCGATTTTTCATCGACGTATCCTAAATCAAGTTCGGCCCAAAAAGCTTGTTATTTCGCACCTCTAACAAACCGGGGGCGGATGACAAGGTCTCCCTTATAACACCTCAAAAAGTTCCATTCCAGTGGTAAACTGGTGCAAGTTATTACACGCAAACTCTATCATCTATTAATACTCCTCTCAACGACCCTTAAAGTCCAGAATCTGAAATAACCTCATCACCTCAACGTGTTTTAGTTATTAAATAAAACTTTTTAAACTCTTTTTATAAATCAGTTTTAAAAAAGATTGAAATTGTTTTGCAGACGCACACAAAAATAAAAACAGATCTGTGAGGATGTTTTCGAAATAAAAATGACTTAGAATGGGATAAGGAATAGCGAAATAGAACACAATATTTGTTCACGAGGAAACTTACAAAGTGGAAAATCCTGTGTCCTTTAATTCCTTGACCACACACTTACACAAGTCCACTAATACCAATGATTAATTACAAATTACAGAATTACAAGGGTAAATGAATAAATTCAGTTAATACAAACTGTAAACCTTGACTAAGTTATCAAACCCCACACACAATCTGAAATATAGTAGTGACCACACCAATGCTGTGAACACTTGATACACACGCATAACTACACACCTAGTACACGGATATCGGTGAAGTTGTACAACTAATAAAATTAATAAAATGAGTTTGGTTTACTCAGTACATAAAAATATTATAAATTACTAAGAGATGAAACACGTACAAGATTTTCTTTTTAGTAATAAATATTCAATAGTTGTGATTAAATCTAAATACAAATCAGTTATATGTAAGTGTCCACAAACAACTCAGGGAGAGTATTTCAGAAATTTACTTTTACACAACCGAACACAAATAGACCTTACACCCGTTTTAATAAGTTTAAGACGATAAAAATTATTTCAAGTCCTGTTTTACTTTAAAAAAATGTGAGTCTAACACATGCACACACACACACACACACACACACACACACACACTAAATATGGATCAATAAACATGTTTAGATTTATGATCTCCAAAACAAAGGTACATGCAATATTTATAAAAATCTAAACTCTGATTTTAATAAACAAACAAATATAAATAATAGAGCCAACCATAACAGGCTTAACTGTTAATCGAATTTTAACAAAAACAAACAAGACTAAATTTAAGAAATTGACAAAAGAAATGCAAAATCAAACTTTAACCTACGTAAAAATTAATTCAGTAACACAATTTTTAAATGAGTTAATAGTTTTCAAGAGAGGAGAGGATCTTTCTACCAAATATGATCTAAAAATAACGAAAAGAATATATATATATATATATATATATATATATATATATATATATATATATATATATATATATATATATATAGAGAGAGAGAGAGAGAGAGAGAGAGAGAGAGAGAGTAAGGGTGATCTTACAAAAAGAGCCAATAGATAAAATAAAAGACTCCTCAGATGTTGAACACGGCTCATAAGATCGGGAATAACAAAACGACTCAACCTCCACAAGAACTTCTTTCAAACCCAAATAAAACTTTCAGAGCTTAAAAGTTCCAAACCCAACAAAAAAAAACTCAACAACTCATAAATCAGTGCTTGAATGTTCATGTGTTTGGGAAACATACGAAGAACACTCTCAGAGATGTATACACACAAGAGATTTAAAGAGAGAAAATGTGAGACAAAAATCCGTCAGAGTTTCGGTAGGAAAGATAAAAATGTGTGGTAATTTTTTCTCAACCCCGTAAGCTCTATTTATAGGCACAACCAATAGACCCGGGTTCAACTGTAAATACTACTAACCAAAGGGGCAAAAAGGTAAAGAGCCGAAGGAATCTAAGGGTAAAAATGGGAGGCAAAATATAAGGGCACATGTGTCAAATGGAAAGGGTAAGAGAGAGGTAATAAGGTAAACACAGATCCAATGATCGACAGAGGATAGACCGTCCATGCATGGTCAAATCGTGTGGACACTACACATCCCAGCCATTGGTTAAAATGGCATCACATGTGCAGAACGTGTAAATCTACATACAACCTGATAATCACCCACAAGTGTAACGCACGGTGTCTTCGTCAAACCTCCAAAGCAACGGCTAGAAATCTACAGTGGTTCACGTGCAAGTATACCACAAGGATCGCAGCCCAAAACACTCCGTGAAGACTCCCTCCACAATAGCACGCAACTCTCCGGTTGTAGAGTTCTCTCCACAAAGAATAAACAACAACAAAAGTTGTGTTCTTGAACACCAAAATAATTCACCAAGGCATATTGGGATTTTTTTTGAATTGTAAAAAAAGAGGTATTAAACCCTAAAAGAAGAAGTCAAAAAGGATTCTGCAATCGCAGTTTTTCTGTTGTGTAAAACACTGGGACTTCTTAAAGAAAACGATACCATTTAATGAGTATTTATAATAAAAATGTGCCGCCTCAGAATACGTGCTCATTCAAACGAGATAGCAGTATTGCGTGAATGACTTACAGATGTCGTTCAAATGACATCTCACGACATCCCTATGTCGCTCGAACGAGATAGTTATCTCGCTTGAACAACCTGGGCGTCAAAATCGAGGTACGCTCCAATACTTAGAAAATATTTTGTAAAAATATCCCAAAAGCTCTAAGTGGAAAGTTAAGGTATTTAAAACATAACCTTACCAAAGTAAACTTCGCGGAGTCTTTTTGATGAAGAACTTGATATTCGAATCCGTCTTTGATGCTTGAATGTTCTTAAAAGCTCTTCGACGGTGTAGCTATATATGACATAATAAATTGATAATGGACTTATAAAATAATGTCCTTACAACACGGATTGATCAAAGAAACATAAATGAGATCAATATCAGCCATCAAAACCACACTTGGATCACCAGCCGTCGATTTTAGTTTAAACCTTTAATTAAACGAAATTGATTTTTATTTAATAAAGATGTTTAAACAAATAGAAAAAAAATATAAACTGTATTTTAAAAATACAGAAAAATAAAATATATTTATAAAAACTATTGTAAAAAATACAAAAAATATAGATTTGTATTTCAATAGAAAAATGAATAAACAAACGTTTAATCATAAAGGAAATCTATTTAAAAATACAAAAAAAAGGATATATATAGAGAGAAATAAAATTAGAAATAAAATGAACTAAAAATGCAAGAGTAATGTTGTTAGAGAAATAACACTCTCAAAATTGAGACAAACTAAATAAGTATATTTTCAGAATACACATCCTCAACATATTCTCCAACATCTGTTTCACCCTTCTCGTCTTCTCATCGGTCCATGGGTGATACATCGTGCTCAAACTTAACCCCGTCCCCATCGCCCCCTAAAAACTCTTTTAGAGGTAGGACACAAAGATCTTATCTCAATCTGGAATAACATTGAGATGTATCCTATGGAATTTTATTATCTATGGAAAAAAAATGTTGGGCACACCGCCTCATCGTGTAATCCTCCCAAACCTATAAGAACTGCTCCACCTTTATCAACCGATCCCAATAACCCAAATGGAATCGTGACCCTTATACAATGTCAGTAACTCCTTGATGAAGTCCATTAAAATAATCTCCCATTTCTACATCGAAATCTCTAATGGATGTAGAACCCCAGATGGTCAATGATGATCGACCTTTCCCATCTGACAAGTGGCGCACTTGAAAACACACTTTTCTATGTCCCGCTTAATTCGACCCATCAATACTGTCACCTCATATCTTAGTATATATTATCCCTTCTGGGATGTATCAAAAATCGCGCCTCCTGCATAACTATACATCGTCGATTCTCATCATCCAGAACAATTAACCTCCCATTGGAGCGTAAGCCACCCTCATAACCGACTGAGTAAGACTCCGCTTCACCCACTAATAACTTCTATATCCCCTTCTGACAAGGGGGATCCCTTGCCTATGCCTCCACATCCCACCGAATGATCTCAGGTGTTACGGTCATCACTGCCATATAGGGTCGAATTATCTCCTCTTCCTCAAGGAGTTCATCCTACTTCGCCCTATAGGCAAACGACTTAACACACTTCCTCCACCCTTAACCTTGCCCAAATAATATTGAATATTGGACTGACTAAGGTGCCCATAAACCCTTACCATGTGCACACATGCATAAATTCCACATGTGCAACTCACATGCATCGAAATCAACCACACATAGCCCTATATGATCATATTGTAAATGTATACTCAATTACTCAACTAATCGCGACTCAATTCTTCTTGAGATCTTCCCACTTATTAATTTGTGGTACAAGCGTTCCCCAGTGACCTCTACTTAGCACTACTTGGCTTCGCTGGCCTTAAATCAAATAACAGCTCAATGATCAAGGTGTAATACCTACATACGTAAGTGTTAACTTCCTAAACCAATGCCTTAGAGCCCAAACATCTCCCAACTCCTGACACTTAGTAAGCTTCACATGTGGTACATCTCATAAGCGAAAGCCAAGCAAGGAACCCTCTCGATACACTACTACCTAGCTCTGTCAGTTATCGAGATCCTTAGACCTAAGACACAGTTTGGGGAACCTAAAAACCCCATCCCAAAAGCTACTAAATCTGATCTCTGAACTCTCGCATATCTAAAGGAGTCATACAATATAGGGCTCGCACTATCGCCTAGTCCCCGACGCTAAGTCAAGCACAAACTTAATCTCCTGACTCGACGGTAACTCCGATATCTCCTGAATCACTTCAACAAAGTCCCCGAACACAAGGATTGAATCTGGCAGGACAACTATACTCTCTGAAGTCTCTTCCCTAATATAATATAAAGGCGTGTTCAACCCTCTCTGGGCGCGACATCACCACAAGAAACTTATCATGTCCTGGAATAGTAACCAAGATAGTCTTACTATAATAGTCCACCATTGCTCTGACCATCGCTAACCAGCCCATACCCAGGATAACATAATACTTGTACATCTTTAAAATGAGCAGATTTGCTAAGAACAGAACCTTCTAATGTCCACACCTGCTCCCCTGCAGATGGAATGAATGAGATCCTCGTTACCCGAAGATAAATATATGATTATAATCATATTTAACCTTATATACACTAAACCCATCTCACCTACGAATCTTAGTGCTAACTAAAAGAATGTGATGCACCTGTATCACATAATACATACCCCAAGCACCCATGGAAAGAAAACACACCCTTAATTGTAAAGGGCGTTGTCGACCAAAATTGATCCACGAACGTGATATACATTCCTAAACTGCCCCTGCACCTACGGAGGCGATAACATTGGAATTACGATAGGACTAAAAGTTACTGTAACTGCTACCTTCGTTGGGCATCCAGCTACTGACCCCTAGTCTTAATTAAGCATGTATGCCGAATGTATCCCTTCTCGCCACACACAAAATATTTCCCTATAAAACTTACTAGCCTCTACCCTACTGGCCCTGATAAGGTTGTCCCTGTCTCAGGCCTTACTGGCCCGGATATCCGTGGCCCACTAGCCTCCAGTTTGTTTCGTTGGCCCTGAGAGATATGATGCTAACCCTGGTGGTAGTGCCGAAAATTGTCGTTACCCGATCTCAATCTCATTACACAGTCTCCCTGCTAGGAACCCCGCTCATGCCGCCTCTGATGCTATTGCGGTGCCTCACTAGAAACATTGCCACCAGTCTTGCTCTATTGGATCGACTCTCTTTTCCTCTTCAATCCCTATGTTGGAAGTGATGATTATGGAGGTAAATCAATGCAGCAGTCATGAGAGCATTAACCGTATGTGCTACAATGGTTGCGACCTCTGTAGCGATCACTGTCCCCTGAGCGACCAGTACCTCCGATTGAGCTTCCTCCTCTACGTCCCTCGAAACGACATATGATGGTCCACCTCTACTTGCATTTGGCATATGAAACCAAATCGAAGTTGTATGATATTCACTTCAATCATAACTAAAATCCAAAGAACATAAATTCGCAATATAAAATAACAGTACTAAAGAAAATGCAACGCTGACAACAAAGAAAGTCCGCACAGATCCTAAGGACACTAGAATCTGATGCTCTGATACCAATTATGACAACCGGCCAATTTTAATACCGGGTGACCAATCCTCTACTAAAATATAAAAGGAATCTCAGTATGGATCATTCTTAGCATCATTATCGCAAATAATAGTGTAAAATAAATAATAAAACAATGGTAAACCAAGTAAACCATCGGTCACCAAATAACATCCACAATATAAATCGAATATTAACCGAATACGAAAGAGTAAATGTCTGACAAAAGTATAAAATTTTGCAGTAAGATAACAACCTATCATTTATAGGAAACACACCCAAATGTAAATAGAATTATTGAATCCTATCTAGATAAGAATTGATTGAATCGTCTAAGCTAGGATATAGTTTCCACAACTACTATTCGGCATGAAAGGATCTATCCATGCTATCCCGGATGCTTCTTCTGCGCACCTTGGGTGTAAAAAAAACTAGGAACGATAAAAATATGCAGGTCAACGCCCGTAGAAGAAAAAATATTTTTTCAAGTAAATAATTACTTTAAATAATTAAAATAGTAGTGTATTACTTTCAAGATTAACCAGTCGCACTCCCTTGAGATAAAATCTCACCTCTTAACTACAATTCCCACCTAACATGTTTATTTTATTATCCTAATTAAACTACCGGTTTAACTAGGACACATAATTGCTATCCAAGCTCAAACATCACTAGTACTCACTATTAGTTAAGCATAACTACCTTCCCCATGTACTCATTCATAAACAATAATGTAGCGACACACTTGCTATAGAAATATTCACGTAATAAACATGACATGGTTACATTCACGCTATAGAGGGATATATCCACAATATCATTTGAACACACACACACACACACACACACACACACACACACACACACACACACACACACACACATATATATATATATATAACCGTATCCTCTGATCTTGGACTCCCCGGATACATCCCTCGTGTGCTATCAGGCTCCAGGCATCACGCATCACACTTATCCACTAGGTCAAAATCTCACCACCGATCCCAAACAAAAGCATATATAACGGAGGCGGTCATAGACATACGTCCAGAATATCACAATCATACCACATCGCACCCCACCAATATCCAAACCAAAACCTATCCTCACACCCGGATAGTGGCCATGCAACAGTACTGTGACCTAGGTAACCAATCCAACGCCTGCTGGTTAACGTCGGGATGGACTGTCCACTGCGTGTAACCTCCTACGATAGCACTACCGAGTAGGTACGTTCAAATAAATGAATTAATCACACACACACACACACACATATATATATATATATGGAGAGGTTCAGAAGCGAACATAAAAGATGAACATATTAATGAACCTTAACAAAAGACACCCAATACTCAATCAATATAAAATCCTATGTTATAATTGGTTCACGCAAGTGGCAACGAACACGCGTTTTATACACGTGTTTTTTTAATACACCCGTGTGACATGCGTGTGAGAGGTGTGTTCGTTCCCACAGGCGCATGTCCATTGTTGCTGGTGCGAACCAATTACAACATAGGAATTAAAATTGAATGGGTGTTAGGTTTTTTTGTTAAGGTTCATTAAAATGTTCATCTTGTATGTACACTTTTGAACCTCTCCCTATATATATATATATATATATATATATATATATATATATATAGGTAACCCTCAATACATATATACGTATGTACGCACCGACTACGTGCGAAATCCAACAACGTACTAGACCATCCAATCCTGATGTCTGAATCGACAACGCGATTGTACAAAATAATTAATCCGAGATCATATGCATAACCCACCTCGCACTAGTCTCCGAATCCCAAAGTTCAACCCAACTTCTCCATCATTTATTTAAATAGTCACTCACTTGTATCCTCGGTTCTCCCTAATCGAACCCAAGAAGTAACACCCTAATTAATTAATAAATTTTCCAAACAATGAATAGAAACACAAAATTATATCCGATTAAATATCCACTCACTTGTATAACCTCCCACACACTCGCTTGAGTTCATAAAAATACTCGGAATATTTCGACGATCCAAATCCATATTTTTTTTCCCAAAGAGGAACGGTACTCCCACCCATTTTATTTATAACATTAAGGAGAAAAAGCCTCTCCGAAGCTTACAAACCCAAAGACTAAACTTAATTCTATAGGATGGGTCCATTACTCTAGAATGAAAGAATAGAATCTTGGGGATTTATATAGTATCCTCATTACAAGGTATGAATACTTAAAAACAAGAAATATGGGGATTTATAATATATCCCCATTACAATGAGAGAGGTAAAGAATTTTAAATTTGGGGATTTATCACATCCCCATTACATTTTCTTTATGATGGTTCTAATATTTGGAAGATTTTTTCTATCCATATTGAGATGTCCTTTGGCCAATGTAGGAAGAGAATTGAAACTCCAAAAATAATCATCCATTTGAGATACTAAGGCTCTTGAAGCTAAATAATCAGCTACACTATTATTTTCCCTCCAAGTGTGGATGATTTTGAAGTTTGTTGGATATGAGATATTATCAAGTATATCTTGTGAAGGCCAAGGAGCTTTTGCTATCTTTAAAACAATGTCAACTAAAGTTTTACAATCAGATTCAATGCAAACATTAGAAATATTTAAGGAAGAAATCATTTTTATCCCTTCTTGAAGGGCCATTGCCTCAGCATTAAAGGATGTTTGAATACCTATTGATTTAGAAAAGGCAGCGATAAATTTACCTTGAGAATCCCTGATGATACCACCAATACCACTTGAGCCAGGATTATTCTTAGAAGCACCATCAATGTTAAGTTTAAAAGTGCCAATTAAAGGTTTATTCCAATGACACTTGATTAAAATAATCTTCTTCGGGAAAATATTGATATTAAAAGTTTTAGCTATAAAATCATCTTTAGGGGGAATTTTGTCGTGAAACTTGCAATATTCTATAATATTAGAAGACAAGAAGATAACATTTTTAATAATTTTATTTGAAGAAGTATGACAATTTTAAAAAAGGGTTTTGTTCCTGGCTTTCCATATTTCCCAAAATATCACTTTAGGAATCATCTTAAAGAGTAAAGTTTTATAGTCCCTTTTAGGACAATGTAACCACCAAGAGAGAAGGATAGATCTGCAAGATGAAAAGTCAAGGGACAAACCAAACATAGATGCAAAGAAATTCCACACCTCAGCAGCAATAAGACATTCAATAAGGACATGATGAGAGCTATCCTCAGCATTCTTACAAAATCTACATAAAGAAGCTAGTCTCACACCTAGTTTTTGGATCTCTGATTCAAAAGGGACTGAATTGTTTAAGATTTTCCAGGTATAGTTGGATAATTTCATGGGGCATTCTTTGATCCAATTTACTTTCCAAGATATAGATAAAGGCCTACTTTGTCTACAAATATTGTAAGCAGATTTAATGGTAAAATCACCATTAATAGAAGCCATCCATATTTCTTTTTCTTCATTAATATATGAGTCAGCTAAGTCTTTTATGGAAGCTATCCTTTTAATAGAATAAGGGACTTGATTCATTCTAAGGCCATTTTTGTATTTTTTTCTAATAAAGGTTGACCAAATGCCAGTTTCAAATTTATATTTCCAATATAATTTCATGCTAAAAGCAAAAACAATATCTTCTATTTTCCTAAAGTTTAGACCACCCTCATCAAATGGATAACATAACTCATTCCATTTAGTCCATTGAAATGAATTCTCCTTTGAGGAGTCACCCTAATAGAATTTACTAAATATGCTATGTAATCTTTTTATAATGATTTTAGGAGGGTTTAAAACAACAATAGTATAAACAAGAATAGATTGAAGCACAAATCTAATAATGGTAGCTCTACCTGCTTGAGAAATTAATTTAGAAGACCAAATGTGAAGTCTATCCCTAATTTTAAAAATGAGATCAGAAAAATGAATTGCCTTAGGTTTCCCTTTAAATAAAGGACATCCTAAATATTTCATAGGAAATTGTTTGTGAGACAATCCAGAAGTAGATTCTATAGTGTTTCTTCTATGATGAGATAACTTTTTATCCGTGTAAAAGGAACTCTTAGAAAAATTCACTTTCTGACCCGAAGTGGCTTCATACTTTTTTAATATATCAATAAGGGACTTTATACTATGTTTACCTCCATTTATAAAAATTATCAAGTCATCGGCATAACCTAAATGAGATATAATTTGACTTTTAGATGGAGGAGCATAAGGGATAGATTTCCTAAGAACAAATAATTTGTCAATATTTCTACTTAAAGCTTCAACAGCTATTATGAAGAGACTAGGAGACAAAGGGTCTCCTTGCCTTAATCCCCTGGAAGAATGAAAGAAGCCAATACTTTTACCATTCAAAATTAAAGAAAACCAATTGTTAGATATTATCCTCCAAATTAAATCAATAAAAACTTCACAAAATCCAAATTTTCTAAGAACTTCACAAAGATAAGGCCAATATACTCTATTATAAGCCTTTTCATGTCTAATTTAATGATCATATTATTTCCAAAAGATTTCTTACTAATGCATTGAACCATTTCTTGAGCTAAAAGGATATTTTCTTAAATACTTCTATTTTTAACAAATCCACTTTGGTTTTGAGAAATGATAGAAGGAAGTATAAGAGACAATCTATCATTTAAAATTTTAGAGATAATTTTGTTAGAGAAATTGCACAGGCTTATTGGTTTAAATTGGGAACATAGTGAAGGATTAGAAATTTTAGGAATAAGAGCAATAGATGTAGTAGTCCAACTTAGGAAGATCAGCACCAGCAAAGAAAGAATGAATAGCTTGAGTCAAGTCATTTTTCATAATATACCAAAACTTAAAGTAGAATATCCCTCCAAAACCATCAGGTACAGGAGAGGTAGAATGATCCACGTTGGATATAGCTGTAATATTTCTTCTTCTAATGGGAATTCAGTTAACTTGTTATTCATGGACACATATATATCTTTACTAGTAACTTCTATAAAAGAAGAATCAAGATATTTGTATTCAGCAGACCAAGTATCTTTGAAATGATTAAGAAATATATGTTCAATTTCTTCTTTAGATTCTTCCCAATGATTTTGATTATCTTTAATTCTAGAGATGGTTAATCTCCTTTGCCTAGCTTTAACTGAAGCATGAAAGAATTTGGTGTTTTTGTCACCTAATTTAAGCCATTTTATGTGACTTTTTTGGTGCCAGAAACTTTCCTCTCTAAGTAAAGCAATATTTAACTCAGCTCTAGCTTTAGATAAATTGGATCTAGAAGAATCACAAGGATTATTTTCAAACTCATGTTCCTTAATTAATACTAAGTCTTCAAGGTCTTTTACAGATTGAATTTTTTTTTTTGAAAGTGCTTTTGTTCCAAGTTTTTAAGTGAGCTTTAAGTTACTTTAACTTTAAAGCAAATTTAACTAAAGGAGGAGCTTGAATATCAGCAGACCATGAGTCTTCAATAATCTCATGAACATTTGACCTAATAAACCACATAGCTTGAAACTTAAAAGGTTTTGGATAGTTATCAAAGTTGCTTTTAATAGACAAAAGTAATGGACTATGATCAGAGCAAGTTTTATGAAGATGAGTTATACTAGTTTGAGGGAACTTCAAAATCCAGTTATGATTAACCAAACCTCTGTCAAGTCTACAAAATATAGTTCCAGCAATCCCATAGTTAGTCTAGGTAAACCTAGAACCAATGTATCCTAGGTCTATTAAGGAATAAGAATTTAACATATCCTTAAAATCTTCAGTAGCATTAAAATCTATAGGATTTCCTCCTGACTTTTTAGCATCTTCTTTAACAATGTTAAAATCTCCTATGACAAGCCAAGACTCAATTATAGAATTCCTAGTAACAGAACCTATATCTTGCCATAGACTAATTTATTCTATTGGTGTACATTTGGCATAAACAATAGCTAGATAAATAGTAACATTCAAACAATTTATATAAATTTCAAGGCCTAATAGTTGTTCTGAATCATACTTGACTTGGACTTCCAGATCATTTGACCAAAGAAGCCAAATTTTATTGGATATGTTACTAAAACTGTTTGGGTAATTCCATTTTAGTTTGTATTTGGGAGTATTTTCATAATCTACTTTAGGCTCTAGTAAGGCAATTGCAGGTAGGTTATATTGTTTAATCAGTCTATTGATTCTCCTATTAGTTGCTTTATTACCTACCCCCCTAACATTTTAGCATATAAAATTCATCATTTAAATGTAGGCTTAGATATAATATTTTTTGATTTTCCTAAAGACCTGGTGAATCTTCTGTAAAGAGGATCAATAGGAGATTTTTTAGAAATCATACCTGACTTTATAGATGTTTCTGCATCAGAAGTAGATGGAACAGTATCGCTGTCTTTTCTTGTGGTTGCAGCTCTATGTTGTTAATATTTATTCCATTTGACATCTAATAAAGAAGAAAAATTCTGTAGTTCTTCAACCATTGGAACTGAATTTTTTTCTTTCCTCTTGATCTGAATGATAATCTTTTGAAGTTTTAAAAGAATTGTCATATTTAGGCATTGCAGAACCTTTTGGGGAGAGGTGGAATTGATCCACCCTCAAAATTTCCTCTGAATTGTAGTGACCATGAGATATTTTATCTAACTGCATCTGAGGACCTTCTTGAGTCTTGTGAGTCCAACTTTCAATAAGATCTGTAGCTTTCTCTTTAGAGTCTGTCTTATAATTGTCTTCTTGTAATACCTCTATGATGTCATCTAAATGCCCTTTCTTGGTTCCTGAAGAACTTGAGTTTAGGTGATACTTTAAAGGCCCTGTGTTTGTAGAGATCCCTTGAGCCTTAGGCAGTAGCTGAATCTTTTGTCCAGATTCTTGAATTTGTTTAGCAGCAGCAACATTTGTGGGAAGAAGTTGATTCTTTATGCCATTTTCTTGATCTTGTATAACAGCAGCTCTCTTTACAGTCTCTTTTGTCTTTTGTTTTGGGGAAGTATTTGTAGGAGGGAATTTGATCAGGCATTTAGATTCTTAATGCCCCTTCTTCTTACAGTATTGGCACTAAAATGGAATGTTTTCATATGATATCTATTGCCAAAAACCCTTATCACCACATCCAATCCAGATCCTATAGATTCTTTCTTGTAAAAGATTTAAGTCAATACATATTCTTGCAATGATTGGTCTAGATAAGGATGATGTTGAGGCATCCATGGTCAAAGGTTTCCCAATTAATTGAACAATAGAAAATAGAGAAGACTTGGCATAAAAGTGAATTGGAAGATTGGGTAGATTCACCCAAACTGGTACAATGGGGCTTTCTTCTTCTGGGTGGAAAACAAATGTCCATTTCAAAGTACGCATTGGGAACTTCCCGATATACCATTGATCTCTTACCCAAATTCTAGCATAGTCCTCTTCACATTGAAGTCGAATTAGAATGTGCTTTGAGTCAATCAAACCAACTGTAAATTCAGACTTTAATGAAAAAGTTGGGAAGGTTTTCCTGATGATTTCAATTGAAGGTCTCCCATGCGAAAATTTGCCTATGATTATGTGTTGGAAAGGAGCAGCTAGTGTGGTAATATCATCTTTTGAGAATAGAATCACTGGTTCTCCCTTGTATATGGATGGTTGTTTGAGACATGGTTCCTTCGCAGTGTTGTTCATGAGAATACTTGAAAAGGGTTTCTTCCAGATAGTATTTTGATCAGGAGGTTTAGGAGGGATGTGTGTGTTAACAGGTATGTCAGCCATGTTAGCCATGGCGACAAGAGCTTCAAGGGGAATGAGAGTTCACTCTATTTCCTATATAATTCTTGGAGCGTTTCTTAGAGAGTTTTTACTAGAATTTTGTTCGAACGAAATCTAATATCATTCGAACGAGAATGACATCTTGTTCGAACGAGATTACAAAACACAAACCTGAAGCATTTTTTGTTAGTGGGATTCATCTTCAAAATCCCAACTTCATTTCTAGGGTTCTTTCTACCCAAATTCCAAGAACTGTAATCATTATATCATCCATAAAACATAATCTCATCACTATATAATTGATTCTCACATGGAAATCCCTACACATTCAAGATTTCAATTCTTTTATAAAGTTGATTATTAAAGATTTTATCTTTTATCTAAGTCCTTCCTCTTTCATTAAAAACCCAAAATTTTATCTCTAACTAGAAACATAATCAATCCCATTTAATTGTTGATTCAAGACCATTCATCTTATATCATTAGATTTCTTCTCCAATCATCAATTTCCAATCCTTCGTACTCAAATCCCCCATTCCTATTTTAAATCAACAAAGTAATTAACTACAGTTAGAAGTGCGATATAAAGTAAGTATTTACTTGCCTTATTAGATTACAAATTCAAAGCCTCTAAGCCGGGTTGAATCCTCTTCTTCTCCTCTTCAAGATTCCTCTTCTTTTTCCTCTATTTATCTTCTCTATGGCCTCTCTCTCTTAATCTTTTATTTGAAATGTGAAAGGTGGACTCTCATCCACATTCCCAAACTCTTAAATGTCCTCTTAAAAACATAATCCCATTTTTCTCTTAATTCTAGATATAAAATGACCTTCCTAACCTTATATGGGTCATATTATGTCTAAAAATCCCCGAGAAACCACACATAACTCCTATGTACCTATTTTAGACTATTTTGACCATTTCTGAATCACCGGTGCACCCGAAAGTTCATCCGAGTCATTCAACTCTAAATATGTTAACATCTCATTAATCGGGGTCGACATGTGGATACTACACGCGTCGTTCATAAATTATATCGATCCGTCGATGTAACGCCCTATCGACCCATCACCAGATAAACCGTCGCTATTACTCATACGCGACATATAATAAATCACATAACGATTTACTTATCACACACACAAGTAAATAATTATTATAATAAATATTAATCTTTTATCTCACTAATTAATATTTATTAAATTCAAGTTTAATTTTCTCCTAATTAAATTTATAATAAAAGCAATTAATAAATACCAAAGTTACGGGGCATTACAAGTCTTACTAAAACTTCTTCTGTGGAGGATATACGAGCATGTAATACCTTTCTTGTATCATTGGCCTAGAATAGCCATTTTGGTTAAGATTTTTTTAGTTATACTTGGTTTGACGGGCCTAGGATATGTTCTTGTGTTGATATGGGAATATTTATCATTCCATTATATAATTGTGTTGTATATTTTAGGATATTGTATATTTAAGCTTATTGTTTCCACATTGGGTTGAAGCGAATTCAACTATTCAATAATGACACACATCATGGACCTCATGTCATGTATCATATGTCCAAAATGATTAAATACTAGCATAAATTTGAGTGTAAATTGTTCAAAAAATTCACGAGTTAATGAAGATATGATATGTGTGCCTAAATTTACACCCATTTGGCTATTGTTATGCTCCTCAAGTGGTATAACAAGTATGTTTATACTTGTATTTGAATTCCTTAGTCAAATTAATTTGTCCTTGGCTATTACATGGGCTAAACCTTCTCATTGTGATCCAACTTCTTCTCATGGAACATTACGGAGGTCGTCTTTCTCTTTAGGTAGAGAAGCATCCACTTTCATTCCCCGATCACTTCGAATTGGCATATCCAAATGTGTCTCACCGGGCATGCCAGAAGATATGTTTGGCTGATATGGTTTCTAGCATTGCTTAGAATGTGATAAAGTTTAATGCTAGCATTTTAGACGATGGATCAAGCCTTGTCAAAGTGGTTTTTTTATAACTGAAAGACAAATTAGGGGTTTGTGTAATATTTAATGCCTCAATTAAACAAAGAACAAAAGGCTATATAATCTTCAAGAAATATAAATTAGATGATAAAAAAAATAAAAAGATAAGATTAAAATTTTAGTTCTAACATGACTTCTCTTATCTACGAATGGCTACTTTGTCTTTACCTTATGCCCGTTGTAATAGCTTGACCGCAATCTACTTATTTGAAAAAAAATCAACCCAAAACCTTATTTATTTCCACACGTGTCCTTGCATGCATGATAAGTATACAACTTCCAAACCATTTATTTTTTAATTGTTGCTCCAACTTAATGGGGGCTGATTTTCAAAATCGATAAATTGTTGTTGCATTATTCCATGTTTAACTTTGTGATAGATTAGGAAATGTGTGGTTTTGCATGGTGTAAAAATGTTCCCCTTATACAAAACATAAAATTCATGATTTGCTCATTCATTGAAACTTGTGACTGGAGATGAAATTGAATAGAAAATAAATCGTTAGTGACACAACAACTGAAATGCCGTGGGAGGGTAAGCCTTAGTGGATGCATTGCCACATAAATTCCCTTTATATGTTATCCAAACAGGAAAACATAATTTGCATTTTTTTTACATCTAGAATTATACATGATGACCCGAACTTCTATTATTAACAAAATCAATATATAAATTGCATGTTGTCTAGATATGGTTTTAGGCGCTAAGAGGTACCAAAACATAGTTCACTGGTTATGTTAGAACTCAAGACACATTTGTGAGGTCTTTTAAGTGATTTATTTAAAATAAGTGGTGGATAAATCATAGAAAACATAATTACAGCTTAAGGTTGGTTGTTTTTTTATCGTCCAACCTTTTTATTTTAAGTTTTTTTATTTTACTCTTGGTGGTCATGCTTTATTTTGAGAGTTCAATTAATTAGACTTACCCCATATGCATGACATACAAACGAGTCAATGCATAAGGTTTAAAGTATAAGTCTTTAAAAATTAGGATTATGTCGTATTACGATACTATTTCAGTGATCAATTTTTTTTTTTAAAGGACTTTATTTTATATGAGATTCTATATTTATTAAACTGTCTTTTATACGTATTTTGCACACTTTTACTTAGTGATAATTAACATAATCAATTCAACCATTGACCGCATTATTTGTTGCTATATATCTCTAACATCGCCTTGGACACTATCAACTAATGGGATGCAAATATCAAATGACTTTAAACATAATAATGTATGTCTTAAAAGAGGCATTAGGAACATACTAAAAAGAAAGTTGACATAGAACCCGTGTCCCACTCTTCGTGAGTCTGAGCTTACGTGTCTACGTTATCATTCTCTAAATATTATTCGTTAAAGCATGACTAATTTAACCACTATATTAATATGCCATCGGTATTCCATAAATATTATTTAGGTTTGGGTAAATGATTAATTAGGGAATGGTGGTCCCTCGAGCGTGGGGTGGCTTTTTAATGATGGCCGTAATTAAAATAGTCAGCTAGCGGAGGTGATCAAGTCAGATATGTCATGCTTTTGGGATCATTGCAATAATTGAAGTCATGCGGACTTTAATGATAAGTGAGAGAAAAAAGAGAGAAAAGTGTAGCAATAAATTATGAATTAGTGGGATAGGATAGGAGGAATAAATTGAAATATAAAACAGCCACTTCAACTACTCCCTTCCTACATTCCTTAATCACCAATTTGAGGATGACAAGGTTTCCAGAATAGTAGTCGTGATTTGGTCAAGCCGTCCATCCTCCACCTAAACTAGATAATATTTATCTTTTTATTATGATAAATTTTTGCAATTCTATTTTATTAAATGACTTGATATAAAACTCCCAGCGACCTTGCAAGAGGGCATAAAATATATGAAAGTCTGTATATTTCCATTAGAAATATTACTATATAACATGTGTTTCTAAAGACACGTGTTGTCAAATTTATGGTGCCTAAAAGATATGCAATGCAAAAGAGCACACTATCTTGGAACCAATTTTCAACAAAATCAAGATATTGATTTTTTGAACTTATTCTATATACATTGACAAGTTTATAGTTGTGGAATTTGATGAATGTTTAAAATTTATATGATATTTTTTGTTTTGAATTGCTAAAGAAAAATTATGAATTTCAAGATATTCTATATATGGATTTTGCACTCCCAAAATCTCGATTCATGCTCTGCTATATGGCGCCAATACCTATCCATAATATGATTCCATTTTTTGTTCTATAAGTATATTTGTAATTAAGGACACAAATTGATAAATAATGCAAGTGATAATACTAACCTAACGATATAGGTAGTTTAAATAAAAACTGATATACGTTATAATAAAATTAAAAATATAGTAGGTCTATAAACATTTTGCATATGTGTTTCATGCAGTACATCTCGTGAACCTAATCTTCATCTTCTCCTCCTATCATCAACTAAGCAAGAAAACAAATATGAAATAACACACTTCAATGAACCCAAAAACAGGCTCTACTTTGGTGTTCTTGTACTAGACATTATTAACTCGTGTTCACACGTTAATAATAAATAACAAAGACAATAACAAAAAAATGCACAATAAGTGCATCATTGGTGCAATTGCTATTGTCATTTTGTACATCATTAGCTCGTGTTCATGATACGCATACCAACAAAATTAATTATTATATAATTTATAATATTATCATTTTAAGTAGCATTTATTTGGTCATACACATTTTCATACACATATCTTTGAAAGTTAAAAAAGTGGTTTAGGACTAGGACTTTGAATTTTGAATTAGACATTTTCCGAATTCAGATAGTTTTCTGTCCCAACTAATTTGAAACTTACCCAAGTAAAACTAGGTGGCTGGTCCCAGTTTGAATAACTAGCAGAAAGGTTTACCATCGGCCACGAATTATGCTAAGTGGCGTAGTCAAGCTCACAACTAAAACTTGTAAACCGTTAGATTTTTGATAATCTATAAGGAAGGTCCTTGCCCTTAAAATAGGGCATAAACTGGGGGATGCTCTTTATTTGTCCAAATTCATTAATAATGGGGCTATCAATTTGGATTAGTAAATGAGTAATGATACACACACCGAAAAATTACCCCAAAATTACCGAAATTGTGCTTTAAGGGGTTGTGCCCTGGCGGGACCCACGCCATAGTACAATACCTTTAAAGCACATTCGGTAATTTTTCGATACCCAATTTCGATGCATACATCATTTTTCTTAGTAAATTGGTCTTCCAAAAAGGTGAGAGGAGAGAATTAAATTCAAAGGTATACAATGAAGTGGGGATCTAAAACTTTTTGTTTATTAGTTTTGTATTTTCAAATTTCAACCCTGTTGACTGCAAACAATGGATTGGTTTTCACGAAGACTGTGACTTTTTAAAAGGATGGAAAAGTGGGAGGAAAAGAAAGTATGGGAGAATTGTTTACCATTGATACGAAAAGAATTGTTTCTATGCTTGATAAAGATGTGAAAAGTAAGACATGGAAAAAATTCCTGTTTACCATGGTGAAAGAAAAGGAAATGAGTGAAAAGTATTTAAAATGTTTTCGCTTTCACACTGTCGAATTTATACACACTTAATTACATACATACTATGTAGGGAGATTGTCATATTAAGTGGATTAGAATTGCAAGAAAAATTAAAATGTGAAAAGCCAAGTAGTGTGAAATGTCAAAGTCAAAGTATCATGTCACAAAAAAATAAAATTTGAGTGAGTTTAAGTCATGTGTATCACAAAGAGGGAAATTTTTTTGATGTTGTCAAAGACATTATTTTTTGATGTCTCTCAATAGTTGAAATTCAAGTGACGTTTAACAAAAAGACTTTCTTTCTCTTATTAATGCGTCCAACTAACTATACATATGTATGAATAAAAAAATTATACATATAAATTCTTTGCATAAAAAAATGTTTTTATATAAAAAAAAAGTTCCTTTTTTTATGCAAGTTATTTTTTTTAAAGTTGTTTTTATATCAAAAAAATGTTATAAAACAAAAAAGAACAATTTGATATATAGAGAGGTTTATTTGACAACTACTCAAATTTAATTTACATCTACTTACACTTTTTTTTATTATAAAATATATTAATTCTGGAGAAACTTTAGATGGACCGCCCCCACAACCTGCCTAGTGACTACATCTCCCTTTTTTTCTTTTTTTTAAGTTTCTTATTATTTTGTTTTTAATAATTGATATAAAGACAGTTTTTTCTCTTAAAAAAAACAGTTTTCTATTAATATAAAAAAACAGTTTTTTTTTTAATTGAACGTGAACAGTTTTTTTTATTAAAATTAAAAAAATATTTTTTCATAAAAAAATTATATTTATTGACATAATATCGCGATTGAATAGCGTTGTTGGCACAGATCCACGTCATTTGTTGAATGTGGGTCCGCATCAGCGGCATTAATCAATTAAATAGCGACAATAATAAAATTAAACAGAGAATATAAGACAAAAAATATTTTTCATAAATAAAATAAAATTATGTTTATTGACAGGATATCGCGATTGATTAGTGTCGCTGGCGCGGACCCACATCATTTGTTGAATGTGGGTCCGCGCCAGCGGCATATTGGTAAACGCAACTTTTCTTATTTATGATAATTTTTTTTAATTTTAATTTTAATTTTAATATAAACTTTTAATTTTAATAAAAAAAACTGGTTAATTTGATGTGTTGCATTCGAGACTAATTAGTGTCGCTGTCGCAGACCCACATTCAACAAATGATGTGGGTCTAACAACAGTTTTTTTTTAATTTTAATTTTAATAAAAAACTGTTTAATTTTAATAAAAAAAAGTGTTTAATTTGTTTATAAATCAAAATTTATTTTTTAATATAAAAAACAGTTTAATATATTTTTTTATTATTTCGTTTAAAAAAAAAACTGTTTAGTATAATAAATTTGATATAAATTAAAAAATGTTAAAAACTGTAATTTTTAATATAAAAAATTGTTTTTTATATTAAATAGTTTTAAAACAGTTTTTTTTTTCAATTTTTGTCCAATTTTCTCCTTTAACAAAAAAACTTTAACAGGTTTGTAAATATGTGAAAATCTTTAACAGGTTTGTAAAATCTTTAAGAGTTTTTTTTTTCAATCTTTAATTCATATTAAGAGTTAATATTGTTAGGCATCCAAATCTTTAGCAGGTTTGTAAATATTGGAAATGTTGGTATTTGTTTGAATCATTAATGAAGAGAGAGAGTGATGGAAAGAAGGAAATGAAGTACTAAATTTCACTCGACGACATCTTAGTTTGCTGTCGTTGGACATAGCGAATTTTTTCCCATAAAGAGTCTTTTATGTATCAAAGAATATGTTTGTATTGTGCACCCTAGTACCAAAAACGTGTAAGCTCATAAGTGACTGTCGCACAAACACGCCCTTTTATTTATCAATCTAGAGCATTAAATGGTTGTTGGATTGATGTCAGATGGTGAACATATGTCATTTTGCCTATGAAAATAGGTAGAGAGTTCCAATCTAAAATTTTCAAAAATTTCCTATCTTCTTTAAACTTAAACTAATTCCGTTAAATGTTATGTGGGAATTCTTCAAATTTTCTAACCGAAGAATCTCGTGAATTTATTGTATCTTGATAGTAATTAGGATACGAATATGTGAAGGCTTATTTATTCAGGCCTATTAATATAGCCGACCAACCCAACGTGCAAAATGGACTGTCCGGCCCAACTCAGATATTTATTTTAAACTCATGCATTTGACATGTACCTAAATGCATAGAGTTATTCAGGGACACCTACGAGCAATCTATAACCTGATTGATTTACTTGTACAATTCAATCATTTATTATCACAATTATAAAATCTAAACCTTAGCCCGGGGCAGATGAATGTAACTTCGATTACTTGAGAGACACTAATAGAAAAACAGTAACCTCTCCATGGACATAGGCAAATTGCCTAACCACGTATCTTTGGTATTGTGTGCATGATCATTTATTTTCATTTCGATATTTCTTCCTAGATTTTTTATTGTGATAACTCTTGCACTCACAATTGGCGTCGTTTGTAGGAAACGATTTTTTTCTACGAAAGCAGTTATCGAAAGAAAGCCCGTGATGTCTCACCACAATAACAATCTTCCTTAAGTTAGCGACGTGCAGGGTGATCCAGTCCCACATAGGATTAGGTTAGAGATTCACCAACCACCAAATCCTAAGTTTTGTCAAGAGAGGCAATGTTTTGAGGAAAGTTAGGGACCACCTAGGTCTACTCAGATCTTCAGGCTGGTCGACACTGACGAAGCCAGGATTCAAGAGCAGGAGGAGACAATATGCCTGCTCGCCTACAGAGGCGACTTGAAAGAATGGATAGAGATTTACATAGAGATACTAAAAAATATCATGATAGGTCTCTTAGTCCTCAGGTGAGCAAGACTCGCAGCCGAGGGAGTAGCTCCTGGCACGACCATGATCGATCTGAGCGCAGTAGGTCAAAGCATGACTAATCAGAGCATGATCGATCAGAGTGTGGCCGATCAGAGAGGCGCCACCAGAGTTACGATCGTAAGGATGATGACATCGAAATTTTAATCCGTAAATAGATGGACCAACATCAAGCCACCGAGGGGCTAGGTCCACCAGAGAGCTAACCATAAGAGCTCTTAACACACTCAGATGAAATCCTTTTTTTAAGGGTGATTGAGGAAGAGAAACCCCCCCAAAAATTTATCATTCCCATATTCAAAATTTATGATGGCAAGACAGATTCCATAGACCATGTTCGACACTACAGGCAGGCAATGACCCTACGGAGCCTCAACGATGGCTCGATGTATAAAATCTTACCTTTTAGCCTATATGACATAGCTCAGAAGTGGTTCGAGAAGTTGTCCCACAGGTCGGTCAAGACCTTCAGGGCCCCAGAACATGCTTTTACTGCTCGCTTCATAACTAATAGTTCCTAAACCAAAAGGATGGGCTCACTACTCACGATAAAGAAAAAGTCACATGAGAGATTTCGTGACTATGTCAAGAGGTATTAGAAAGTCTTCAATGAAGTGGAGGACTGCTCAGAGCAGGTTGCTGTAGCATCTTACAAGATTGATCTGCTGACCACGTCTTTGCTTCACCAGTTCCTGACGAAGAAAGAGGCTAGCACTATTGACAACCTCTTGGCATGTATAAAAAAAGACGCTAATATTGAGAACGTGGTTTACTCTACCCCAAGGGAAAAAGAATGAGAAAAACTAAGCAACGGGGGAGACAAAAATGACACTCCAAAAAAGGGAATAAGAACAAGGGCAATAATGGCTCTAAGAATGGGAGTAATGTCGATCCTTTAGAGGAGTTTCAGGACGTTAATACAATTTTCAAAGAGACAAGCTATAAGATTGCTGATGTCTAAAAATGGAGTGGGTCCAAATTTATTATCACTGATAAAACAAAGATAATCAAGCAACAAAAACACACAACAAAGAGGTTTTTAAAGTTATTTATCTATGATAAAAGCCTATATCCACTGTTTTTTGGTATTTTTGGTGGTTACAATAGCTCAGGATTTAGTATGTTTGTGCCTGATTTTTTCGTCCCCTTAAGCTAAGGGAGATTATGTATTTATAGTGTTAGGAACCCAAGAGATGGAAGGCCATTATATCATCTGGCATTTACATCTATATATAATAAATAAGAGTGTTGACATTCATAGGTAAGTGTACAAGATCTGTTAGCTATTCCACCCAAGTGACTTTTGCTATTCTTGATGGTTCGTCTTTTGGAGGTTAGTCAGTCGGTTGGCCGACCAAGTGTCTCTAGAGCCGACCAAGAAAGTAAGTACTGTGAGAACTGCCACGTAGGAGGACATGTGTCCATTTCTCATTGGTCCACGTAGATGAATAACTCTTACATACAACAAAAGTATCTAAGGCTCCATACTTGATGATTGATCGAAATTATGGAGTATTTGTTCTTAAATCTTATTCGGCGTGCTATATAGGAGTTGGTTGGCAGTCGACCTCCTAGACTTGTAAATTTATCAATTTAGCAGGCGGTGGAATTTTTGTAAATAATTTGAAAAATGATGAACGACCAAAGGGTATGTTAGTCTTTTTGCATCTTTGGGAATCGTGTGGTCACCAGCAGTTCAATAATTTACTCAATTCAATCATTCCATTTATATTTTTGAGGTAACCTACGAAAGAATGTCTGTTTCCCTCCAATTCTCTTTACCTCAAAATTTCTAAATTTAGGATTTCTCTTTCTTCACGTGTAGTGGAACTCGATCTAATCCTTGGTTTATCAATGAAATAAATAAATAAGTTTTGTTCAATCTTTTTAGTGATCCTTTGATATTTTTCACTTATTTGACTATTGTTGTTTGTCCTCTGTGGTCAGACTTAGGTTCTTACACTTGTGAATTTCTAGTTTGATGCCAATATTAATATGATAGTTTCTGCTAAATCCGACTTGTTGAGATGTTATAAAAGTCTTCTTGAAGCTGGTCATGTGTCTTTGAATGAAGAAGAGTTGGTAAGGTTGCTCAGTGCAGATGCATCTGGCTAAGTGAAAGATGCCTATTTGCATATTTATTATCCTTTTTATATGATTGTGGAGAACAACGCCGCCTACTATGAGATAATTGAAAAACTATAAGAAGATCATAATCTTTCTCGGTTATTACTACACTCTGACTTTGAATCTAAGTACGAAGTCTTGATCGCAGGTTGGGAGTTTGATGCCTTGAAGAAGGAGATTATGCTAAATAAAGAAGAAAAAATTGCTCGGGAGATTGCTCCACTCCTGAAAAGGAAAATAATGTCTTGAGGAATGAGATGGATAGTTTGAAGAAGACTGCTGACACTGGGCCGAATAAAGGTGTCTCTTTCTTAGAGATAGAGAATGACAGATTGCTGGAAGAACTGGAGAATTTAAAGAAGAGGTAAACTAAGTCTGACCAATCTTCTAGGCAGGTCGTAGTTGCTTGGCTAACTGTACAAGAAGAGAGAACTAGGAAGACCTTATCCGACCAAGTAGCTTTGTTGTAAGAAAAGGATAAGGCCTTCAAAAAACTTCAAGGCAGGGTGGATCGACTAGCTTTCCACTTCCATAAGCAATCCAAGGTTATATGGATGGATGGTATGATGAAGCCTTAACTCATCTAAATGAACACATTGAGCAAGCTCGGTCGAAAGGATATAAATGGGGTTAGTTGAATTTATTGGGGCTCTTAAAAGTACCCAGAAATAATGAATTGTGGTACTGGAATGATCCAGAGATATTGGACTACCCTCATCCCCTTTTTAATATTGATGTTAATTGGATTCCAACCGATGCAATTCCTCAAAGCTTAATGTGAAAATACATTGAGGATTATGGCCTTCAAAGAGAAGACGAATATGTTCACCTCCAGATCTGTTAGATCGGCCGAGTAGCAGCAAGCGTAATAGGCTAAGAGATTTTAGATCTACAACCTTACTTAGAACCCTTAATGAGCCTCCTGTCAGGATGAGTAAAGCAGAAGGGAGACGTCTAGTAGAATAGGCTTGTATTTCTTGCTTTTTAGTTTCTATATTGTAACACAAAATATATTGGGAATAAAATAGACTTTGTTTTCCCATATGTATGTTTTTAATACATTTTTTTCTTTATTTAAGCTTATGATTAGTTTAATCACCTTACCGACTAGATAATCTACCTTATGATTACTTAATTAGTTTGTCGACTAGTAATCTGGTTAAATGATAAGTGTTTGGTCCAGTGTTTAACCTTATTTGTAATGCCTTAGATTCTACTAATGCACTTAGATAAAACTGTAAGTGGTTTTGTTGAGACAAATGTTTGCATTTGTTATCTTTGGTGACCAAGTGTGTTAGGAATGTATATTTATTCCTGTGTTTAACCCAATCGGGTAAAACTTCTTGTAGGTAACTTTAAGTTATACAATAAGTTAGTGTTCTTGACTCATCTAAGAAGAAACCATACATGAAGTCTAAAAGAAATTTCCAAACTAAACGTTTTTGAAGTTGGAAATGTTTGAATTAGAGAAATTTCCAAACTTAACTTTTTTAAAGTTAGAAAAGTTTGACTTTTTTGTAGTTGGAAAAGTTTGTGGTGGATGTATATCACTGTATCCCGAAAAGAAAATATAAAAAAGGAAGCATTATCGATAGAAACTCGCAACTTCATTTGATTGAACAAATGATTACATCAAATCAAAATTATTGATAATACTTTCGTAGGTGGTCGGCGTTCCATGGATTCTTAAATTCTTTTCCTTCGAATGTTTCCAGGAAATAGGTGGCTGGTCGGATGACTGTCGAGATGCAATAAGGACCTAGCCAGTTGGGCACTAACCTGTTGCCGTTCTGAATCACTTTCTTAAAGACATAGTATCCTTCTTTCAAGTTGGTCGTCTTTGCTCTCCTGTTGTAGAATCTATAAGTCCTTTGTTGATAAGCAGCAATTCGAATTGCGGTATCCTCTTTGACCTCTTTAATCATTTTTAGATTTAGTCTTCTTATGATATCATTCTTAGAGAAATTGAAATTCAATACTCTGTATGTCGACATATTTATTTCAGCTGGTACTACTGCCTCAGTTCCAAATAGTGCATTTATGGAGTCTCCCCTATTGTTGTTCTCGGTGTAGTCCTGTAAGCCCTAAGGACATTGTCCAGCTCTTTGATCCACTTACCTTAGCATCATCCAACCTTTCTTTCAAACCTTAAAGCAAAGTTTTATTAGTGATCTCTATCTGACCATTGCATTATGGATGTCCATGTGCTGACTAAAGTTTCTTAATCTTGGATCAGATGCAATATTCCTCAAACTCCTCATTATCAAACTGAGTACCCTGATCAGTGATAAAAACATAAGGCATCTCATAACGACATATGATTTGCTTTCATATAAACTGAAAGACTCTCTGATAAGGCATATCAATTAAAGGCTCAGCCTCCACCCATTTGGTGATGTAATCCACCGCTACAACTAAATACTTCAACCTTCCTTTGGTGGTCGGTAATAAGTTGACCAAGTGAATCCCCCAAATAAAAAACGGTCAAGGAGAAGTGATGGGAGTTAGGGCAACTTTTGGTTCTTATCACACTTCTTGGAAAAAGAAACATAATTTACCATCATCATCGATAACTAGTTACCTTATATTACTATTCTTTATACCAATGATTGGCCTGCTGAATGAGATCCACATGAGCCTTCATGCGCCTCCTTGATCAAGTCATATACTTAGGCGGGATAAACACGTTGAAGTAGGGAGCAGTGTATCCCCTTTTATATAAAATGCCTTTCTTTAAAACATAACTATCTGCTTTGTATCTCAGCTTCCTGGTTTCTCTTTGGTCGGATATTAACAATTCTTTGTCAAGGTAGTCTTTGATTGGATCCATCTAGGATGGTCCCAATTCCACATTGATAACGTTAACAACTTCCACATCAATTCTTTTACATGTAAGGATCTCTTCTAGAATGGTTCGTTTAAGTTCTATCTGAGTTACTGAGGTTGGCCGAGTAAGTGCATCTGCTCGGGCGTTCTCCACTCTAGGGATCTGGACCATTTTGACTGTAGGAATTAGAGAGATAACCTCTATAGCTTTTTTTAAATATCTTTCCATAAGTTCTCTTTTGACTCCATATATCTGAAGCCTTTGATTGACAATGATTTGAGAATCACTGCATGCTATCTCCTGCTCAACACCTAGTGATAAAGCTAGTTCCAAACTCGTGATCAATACCACGTATTTAAACTCATTATTAGAAGCATGGAACTAAAAACGTAAAGCGTATTGCACATCCAAGTCATATGGAGTGTTGATGATAAGTTCTGCTCCAATGCCAGTAGTGCATGAAGATCACAAATAATTTTCAAACTGGAATGTCATTATTGAAGTCTTCCTCTTTTAATACTCCATATCTGGTACTGATGACAACTTGCCAGATATAAAGTTTCTGATTACGGCTACTTTAGCCAATTATGAAAAGAAAGAATTGGTTGCCTTTTGGGGAAGTAATTTGGATGTTTTTGCCTGGATCCGTATGATGTCCCTGGAATTTATCCAGACGTAGCCGGCCACCCTCTGCACGTTGACTCAATATTCAAGCTAATCACTCAGATGGAATGACGAATAACTCCTGAAAAGGCTAAAGTGATGGAGAATGAAGTTGGGAAGCTTCTGAATGCAGGCTCCATTAGGGAAGTTCAGTTCCCCGAATGGTTGTCCAACCCAGTGGTGGTACGAAAGAGTATTGGCAGCTGGAGAGTCTGCATCGATTTCACAGACCTCAACAGACCGTGCTCCAAAGATAGTTTCACTCTGTCAAAGATTGAACTGTTAAGTGATGCCATGGCAGCTCACGAGAGAATGAGTTTTCTGGATGCTTATACCGGGTACCATTAGATCTTGTTGTCAGACCCCGACTAAGATAAAACATCATTAATAACTCCCGTAGGTCTATATTATTAGAAGGTAATGTCGTTCGACCTAAAGAACGCAGGGGAAACTTATCAGAGGTCGGTCATAAAGATGTTCAAGCAGCAAATATGAGACACCATGGAAGTCTACATCGATGACATGTTAGTCAAAAGCATGGATAAACACGACCACTTTAAAGACTTAGCCAGAACCTTCGAAATCCTCAAGAAGTACCAGATGAACTCAATGAGAGCAAGTGCTCATTTGGTGTCCATTTACTGAAATTTTTGGGTTACCTAGTCAACAAGAGAGGGATTGAGGCCAATCCAAATTCGAATGATGAAATCAACAAGGTCCAGCCCACAAGGATGTTGCAAGATATTTAAAAGCTTACGAGAATGCTTACAACACTCAATCGCTTCATCTCCAAGCCCTCGAAACATTGTCGACCATTTTTCAGCCACTAAAGAAGGATAAGGGCCTTACATAGAATGATGACTGATCAAGAACTTTGGAAGAGATCAAGTCCTACCTCAGCAAACCACCCCTGCTAGAAATCCCTGACGATAAAGTTCCCTTGTACCTCTATCTCCCACTATCAGACCATATTGTTAGCTCGACCCTAGTATGTGAAAGGAGGGTAGATAGTACCTTGTCTACTATGCCAGCAAGACACTCTTAGATGTAGAATAAAGCTACTTGCCTTTGGAGAATTTAGCAGATGCTCTGGTAGTTTCCTCTAGGAAGCTAAAACATTATTTTGAACCCCATTCAATAATGGTGATCACTTTATTCCCCCTCAAAGTTGTCCTTTGGAATGTCAACCTCTCTAGACAACTATAAAGTAGTCGGTCAAACTCCAAATGTTCGATATTCACTTTTAGACAAGGACAACGATTATGGGAAAAGTCTTGGCATATTTCATCATTGAATTTATGGGAGATAAGCCAACTTAGAAAAAGGTGATAGAGCAATCAACAAGTAAGGAAGCACATTCCAAGGAATGAACCCTATATATTAGTGAAGCCTCCAATTATAAGGGAGAAGGAGTAGGGATTATTCTCATCACACCGAAAGACGCTATCATCGAATAAGAAATTAGGTTGGGATTTTAAGCCTCCAACTACGAAGCCGAATATGAAGAACTGATCACTGGTTTGCGCAAAGCCCAACTACTGGGGGTGAAGCGCCTCAATGTGTTCAGCGATTCCAAACTTGTCCCCAGACAAGTGAACGGAGATTGCAACAAAAAATATGACAGGTTGACATCCTAGCTTACCGTGGTGTGAGAGCTTATGGAAGGATTTAAGGAGGTCCACATTTAGCAGTCCCCCCGAGCATAAAACAGTCATGTTAATGCCTTAGCAGCCCTAATCTCAGCAGTGGACTCTGACCTTAGATGAACTATACAAGTAGAGTTCCACACCCGGCCTAATATTGAGAAAATAATGGTCGTCGAGCAAATTTTTTTCGTAGAAAGATATCCTAGTTGCATAGATCCAATCATTGCCTACTTGCACAACGAGACATTTTCAGATGATAGGAATTTAACTCCCCAAATAAGGGTGAAGGAAGTCCATTTCTATCTTGGTCTAGGGGGAAGCTCTACAAAAGATCCTTTACTAGACGTTACCTCCAATGCGTCCACTCGCAAGACACCAAGTAGGTTCTCAACTAGCTTCATGATGATATTTACGAGAGTCATGCATAAGGAAGATCATTAGCATTTTGAGCAATCAAAGAGGGTTACTGGTGTCTACACATGCAAAAAGATACATGTATCTTTTTTCAGATACATGAAAAATGCCAAAACTTCTCCCATATAGCTCACCAATCAACTAGCGACCTAAAATCCTTGATCAGTCATTGGCCATTTGCACAATGAGGATTGGATATTGTTAAACCACTATTTACCATACCTGGGAATTCAGTAAATATTACTTCACCAAGTGGGTAGACGTAGAACTACTAGCAAACATCAGTGACGCTGATATAATAAGATTCATCTCGAAGAGCATCATAAGATGCTTTGGGGCACCAAGGGCTATCATCACTGACAACGACACATAACTTGAGAGTTATTTCTTCCATAAATTTTGTGATGAGCCCGCCTTTAAGAATCACTTCATCTCGTTAGCGTACCCCCAAAGTAATTTTCAAGAAGAAGTTTATAATAAGGCAATGCTCGACGGTCTGAAGAAGAGGTTGTACAGAGCAAATGGTGCTTGGGCAGACGATCTCCCCCACGTCCTTTGGGCATATCATACCATGCCTAGAAGACCTACTAGGGAAAATCCCTTCGCACTCACATATGAAATGGAATACATCATACCACTTGGAGTAGATATCCTTACCATGAGAACCAACTTGGTCGACTAAGGGCTAAAAAAAGATGCCTTATGCACTGAAATTGACTTAGCGGATAAACGGAAAGACTAAGCGATGATCAAGTTGGATTATATAAGCAGTAATTGGCGAAGCAATACAATAAAAGATTTAATCTGAGGAAATTTCAGGTAGGAGATTACGTCCTAAGGAAATTCCTTGGCAATGCATTAAGATCGTCAGATGGAAAATTGGGACCAAACTAGGAAGAATCTTTCAAGGTAATCAGGGAAGACCTTCAAGGATCTTATCACATGGAAATGCTAGAGGGCATGGAGATGCTAAGAGCATGGAATGAAGCCATCCTCAAAAAGTTCTATTTCTATTCTTCTTCAGCACAATTAGTTTATCCAAATTTTTATTTCAGACTTATGTTGCTCTTAAGTTACTACTTAATAAGTAAAGGCCTATTGGCTCTCACATCTTTCTTTCACATCTTGATTGTCTCAATTTTAGATTACGTATCTCGATATTATGCACCATTTTCATGTAATAGGTCCACTTTCTAACTAGAACTACATTTGTTCACAGTAAGCTATTCGGCACACTTCAATTAAAGGACTTCCTCATGCCAGACAAAATTCCCTTAGATTACAATAAGCTTTTTAACTTATTTCAATCAAGAAACCTCCTTGTTTCGAGAAGGGCTCATACTAATTACACTAAACTGTTAAGTTTATTTTAATTACTAAAATCCTTAGGTGTTTATCATATCAAACACAAAGGGCCTTATGAGTTGCCCGACAACAATAACATACCTACAAGGGATCCTTTGGAAAAAAATTAAGGTTATGCGCCAGCCATATTTGCCACTAAAGGCCTAATCGAGTGGATGGCCCATTAACCAGGTGCATTGTTTCCATCATCTTTCTTAGGCCTAAGGCAGTGTGATGACAAAACCTAAAAGGTAAGGCAGACGGAATGATATTGATAAGGCATATCAGGATGGAAAATGTTCAACATTAGTTATCAACTCATTTAGTTGGCGAAGGGCCAAAATGATTATCATTATTCAGTAACATATTCAGTTGAATGATCAATAGACATCAACTATTCCTAGTCGATAAACGCCCATAATACATAAATAATTATTAACTTTATTTAGTCGGCAACTGCCCAAAATACATTACACTTAATAAACAAGATTTATTCATTAGGAAAAAACCTAAAGAGTACAGGGCTATGAAATATTAAAAAAACACCCACGGTGTTAATTACATAGCAAATATTACAGATAACGTGTTGAAAATACAAAAACTGATCAAGGGTAGCGAGCCAAAACGTTTACTATTTATCTTCTTTGGTAATCGTCTGAATTGGGGGAGAACTCTTACTCAATGTCTGGATCCACCTCAAAGTCATTCAATAGCTGTTGGGGATTAGCATCTAAGGGAACCCACTTCTCGTCCTTCCCCAAAGGAGGTCGGTGGTAGGCTGGGTAGTCCACTTAATACATATACCACATATCGGACTCTTTTGGCTCCTTTAGCACTTTATGGGAGTTCAGCCACCCATGCTTACATGCAACATCCCGAGCTTCTTACAGGCTCATAGGAGCGTCCTGCCAACCCTCATCGTAGCCTACCAACCATGCAGCTTGAGGGCCCATCCTGAACAGGAACCTTAACTTCTTGGTGTCTCTCTCAAGACTTAATATCACAACATCCTTTCATAGGGAATTCTCCTCTACTTTAGAGATCTTCTTCTTTATCTTATTGTTCTCCCGCTGGACTAACTCTCCAAGCTTGCCAACATCCTTGCTCGATGTGAGCTGGGTCTTAAGGTTTGCATTCTCCTGCTTCTTTAAGGAGTTGATATTTGCTAAGTTCTGGAGATCGTCCTTAAGCTTGACAATTACCTCAATTTGTTCCTTATATGCCTCTGTTATTGCCTTTAATGCTATACAAACCTTTATGAAAGCCAGACGAGCTTTCTCACTCACTCCAGGGCCCAAAATCTTGTTAACATTCTTACAGAAAGAAGAAATATCCTCGACAACAAGCTATAAGCAGTAAAGCAAACACAGATCATAGGGAAAATCAATAAGAGAAAATGAAGTTCTTTCAGTGATTATCAAAAGAGATAGGCAGAAGACATTATAACAAAGAAAAAAAAGAATACAACACTTGAACAAAAGTGAAAAGAAAAAAAAGACTAGTCTACAAAGATTTACTCCTTCACCAGCTCGGTTGATTCAAGATCCTTCTCCTTGGTTATAGCTTACTTAGCCTGCTCGTCGGCAACCTCAGTCTGGTCGGAGGTTCCCTCAGCCTGGTCAATAACAGGACAAGTAAAAACCACCTCTTCAATAACTAGGGGAGAACCTTGATCTTACCTCCCCAAAAGTTTGGAGTTAGAAGGGACTCCCGTTATAGTAAGTGCTTTGTCGTAACCCTTTTTAAAGCACGCCTTCCGATCATAGGCAATCTGGATTTTAGCATCATCATATGCTGCATTCTAGACTTGCTCGTAGTTGGCGTCCTTGATGAAAAGGACTACATTTTCTATTTTTTCACATTTACGATGAGCCCATCTCTCTCTACGGCCAACAGGCTATTAGTCGTCTTCAATGAGGCCATGTCCTCAATGGGTGGACTTCTCTAGCTCATAGGTTATCCTTTCCTCCTGAATTTGCTTCACTGTTTCAATCAACTCCAAGATTTACTTGGACTATTCGGCATAGCCATTTAAGAAAGAAAAAAAGTTTGCTAGGTTCTGCAAAACACAAAAAGGGGGTAAAGACATGAGTACTCAAAACACGATTCAACTTTGAAAAGAAACAGAAAAAGAGGAAAACTTACCAAGGACATGGCCTGGGAAGAGTGAATAGGAAGCTTATCGAGACCAAGCTTCACTGAATTTCACGGTCGGTAGCATGAACTGCCCCCTTTATCAGATTTGGGGCAAGATATGGATTGATGGCTACAGTTTTGACCGAAGAGACGTTGGAAAGGGTGGAGACATTGGTTGGGGCCTCAATAGACTTCTTTTTCTTTTCTTTCTCCTTTCCCTTCTCATTCTCATCTCTCTTCTTCTTCTTCTTCTTCTTCTTCTTCTTCTTCTTCTTCTTCTTCTTCTTCTTCTTCTTCTTCTTCTTCTTCTTCTTCTTCTTTTATTCTTCCTCCCTCTTAGTAACCCTTGTGTTAGGGCCCTTAGACTTAGGGGAATCCCCCACAGACCTCTTCAGGGCCTTGACCCTGGCAGATAGAAGAATCTGATCATCATCACCTCCGAGCAGTTGTCTTCTATTAGGAGGGGCCATTTGATCTTATTCATCTTTTTTTAAGGAAAATGAGTTAAGGACTATTGGTTCAAAGCAGTCAAAACCCTCATCTGGATTAAAAATCTCAAGGATGTCATCCCCCAAATGAGTGACGAAGCTGGAGGTGGTATTAGTGTAATCGAGAAAATAGACAGCCGATCGAGAATGCTCACCGCCGGGTAGACTATCCTCGATCTTTTAGACCTTTAAGAGTTTAAAAACCTTTATATGGAGAAGCATAGGTTCCTTGTTCTTATCCCTAGATGCACATATTCTTTAGCAAGCATAAATGCAACAATTTGTGGGCAAGAATAATTAACAACCTCTGTGATCCTCCCTCCAGTTAGGAACAAAGGGGCCTCTGCATTTCTCTCCCTTGGGAAGGGGTGGATGCTTCCAGTTTTTGGCAATGAAACCCTGATCCTAAAACCTTTATTAGAATAAGGAAGATTCACTACCAGGATCCTGTTTGCCTTTCACGCCTTTAGGTACAAAAGACCCTCAATAGTGTGCAACCAAGAATAGGAGAACCTATTCTTATGGACCCCCAGATTGGTCCCATATATTTAATTGATTCTATGAACTCCGTTCACTATTATCCAAGTGTTGAAAGGATACTAAGCAGGGACGACATCAAAATAATCAAAAAATTCAAGAAATAAGCGATTTGGGGGAAATGTCAAACCTCTTTAGACCCCAGCCAGCGTGTGTATCCAGTGCCCCTCATCCACGTCTCTGACATTTTAGGGCATAGGGGCACACTCGATCCCCTTCTAGTACAGAATCGAGTATTTCTTTCTAAACGCCTCTATAGTTCCACCATCGATAGTAGCCATTGGATACATAAATTCAAAAAGAGAACAAAGACAGAGAACATACACGAAGAAAGCAGGTGATAAAGCTCTATAAGAATGAGGAACTAGTAGGTGATCTATGAGAAAACTTCGCGAAGAAGAAGGATTAGAACGCAAGAATGACGGTTTCTTATAGCTGAGCCTTGTTTGAACCTTGTGCAAAAATGATGAGGAACAGTTCCCCAAAAGAATTTTGGTGCTTCAGATCTCTATTTGGACTACTGCACCGCCGTCATTTCAAAGTTATTACAAATCTGCCATCACTATCACTTCCAACTCGCCTCAAACGAGCGTACCCTCGACGGTTCTCAAGTATCACAAGTCTTTTATCATAATTCCACTCGGACGAGCATGTCCTCAACAACTTCACAAATATTAATGATATTCCATGCCGATTTTAAAAGAGTTATGGACCTTGGGCCTTGAACTCACTTAAAATATATTGGCCTAACATTTCAGCCCAAAGATTTTAGGGGCAATTACGAAGGCTTAATTATTCAGGCCCACAAATACAGCCGATCAGCCCAGCATGCAAAATGGACTGTCCGACCGAACTCATATATTTATTTTAGACCCGTGCATTTGACATGTGCTTACATGCATGGAGATAGACTCAAATCACTTACTAATAATTAGGGAGATATTTAAGGACACCTATGAGATATCTACACGATGGTTGATTCACGTGTATAATTCAATCATTTATTATCATAACTATAAAATGTAAGCCCGCAAAGGGATTTAATTCGATTACTTTAGAGACACTAATAGAAAAACAGTAACATCTCTATGGACGTAGGCAAGTTTTTGAACCACATCTCTTAGGTGTTGTGTGTGTGATTATTTACTTTCATCTCGATATTACTTTTTAGATTTCTTATCATGATACTTCTTGCTCACACAATACCCATAATCAAACTCGTTTCTGAATGAGGTCAAATTACACTTTAAGAATAATATTTTCATTTGCTTCCATAAATTTTCTCAAATTTCCATCATTAAAATCCTATATTCCTAGTGTACTAGTAATACGTGGAGTAGAAACGAATAATATTACAACTAATGACTCCATAACCCACCGCAGACCCTTGAAGCCTGAAATGATTATTGTAGAATCAACAGATCATGCATGAAAGTTTATGGGGCACATAAATATAAATAATGGGAAGACAAATGTCATAATTGGAGAGTTTTGAATCGGTTCAATGTGAATTCAAATCGGAGAGGTTGCAAGTAATTATTCCCCACCTTTATTAGAAGGACACTTAGCAAATGAAGATAGAATTCTAGATTTGAAAACTAGACTTGCTTTAGTTTTCTTTACTTTCTTGTACATTAGTTTAATTTTACTTAATTTAGCACTAGTGTTCACCTTCAACAACCTTCGAATCTTTGGAGATTTGATTTATTTACCAACCATGATATTTCAATTTCTTTCAATCCCCAATCTATTTTCGTTTCATACAATGTCATTACTTTATGTTCCTTTCTTTTAATGTATTAGTAATACTAAAATTCAGTTTGGTTTTAATTAGTGTTCTTCGTTCTTAGATTTAAGTTCATTCACTTTTTTCAGTGGTATATTTTGGAGTGTTGGGGTTTATTAGCTAAGAGTCCAAATCATGAGTTCAAGGTTGAAAAAAATATGTGCCATCCTCTAATAGGGGTCTTATTTATGCAAATACAAAGTTCTCACTAACTAAAAATGCTTTAAGATTGGATTTAAATATAATTGGCCTCTCTCCAACTCTAACATATGGGTTGTAGTTTATACTAAATATTGAAATGACTATGTCTATGACACTGTCTTGAAGGCATCAAATAAAATAACAATGTTTTTCCTTGTTACTGGTCTCCACAACATGGAGAAAAATAGTTTATTATCCCCAAAGCAACAAAATTAGAAGCAAAATGCTCACGAATTTGATGATTGAGAATGAACATATGTCTTAATCACACAACAGATAATCTCCTGGGATAGAGTCAAGTGCAGCATTTGGATTGTCGTGGTAGTCCCTTATATTTTGTTCCATAGTAAAGTGAATTGAATTTTTTTTTGTCTACTTTAAAAAAAAAAAATTAATTGTAAAATTCTAAACTCTTACAAATTCAATTAATACTAATACACATAGTATTGAAAATAGTCCATAACTTTTCGACACGTTTATAAAGACAAAACAGTATGCACCGTCATGAAATTCCACAAATGCTCTTATTAATCATAGTAAAAAAACCAAATTTGTTTCATCTTTGCAAATATGTGAAAAAATTTGTTCCACGACATTTATGTCATTGCGTTCAAGAAACTCTATGAGCATCTGACTCAACGTTTCGATCATCGGGTTGCGAGGACTAGTGATCATGTTCGTTTTATTAATTTTTGAAAATCATGTTGTGAACTCCTGCATATGTCGTTTATGAACTCCTAATAAATGCTTTACTGGTTGATAATATTGAAATCATTGTTCAACCTTAATATATTAAAAAATGGATGTCAAAACCATAAATTGTGGTTAACTATAACCTCCAACATGATTATAGCCTTCTTGTGGTGACCTCGATGTGTCACTAAGTCACAAAATAATTTTCCCACTAGAATTGAATACAGTCTATGCAACCTAGCATGCCCAAAAAATCATGTTTGTCCCCCTTTGTGAGAAATTCATTGACATCCTAGGCCATAGGTGTCTCCAAGTACTAAGTCGAATACATGACGTACACTACGTCGCAAAACTTCTTTAGCGTCACAATGGAATTGATGTATGAAATTTAAATATACTCGTTAATTGAATTGGTTGATCACTCGTACGTGAACTTTTGGAGAGCCACAATCATTCTTCGCGTGCTTAAAATACTATATTTCTCATACGTGTCACGGTTCTTTATATAGTAGTTATGGTAAGAAGGTATCCCTCCAAGGATATTGATAAACGACGAACGCCTCTTGAAGAAGGATTTGATGTCAAAAGATATCAACATCATAAGTTATGTCCGTATAAAAATAATCTTTCATTAATTTTAAGTTCTCTCCCTTCTTATCCCTATTGACAAGATTTAGATCGAATATAGACCCCCGACGATTTGACAACTTTTATTCTGTTTCGATCTCTAAAATTTGAAAATTATAGTTGTCATCACGCGGATCATTTATTCATCGTAATCTTCACCCGATGACTTGTAAGGAATTATATACAGGGAATGACCGAATGATGCAAACATTATTTCAAAAGAAAGTAGATAAAATTTCATGGCTTATATTTTACAATCCAAGCCAAAAAAATATGTTTGCAATTGGTGTTATTTTATAGTGAATGTGGAAAAGTAGCCTTTACCCAAAAATATTTGTTGTAAATGTATGTTCGTTTTCGGGCATTCAACCTGTTGTGGGAGGATGAGTCACGTGACATCTGATCAGCCGCGATAATGGTGACTATACTGAATGCTTTTCAGCAACCATCCATTTTATGTGGAGCAAAATGATATTGGAGCATTTTGGTGGAGCAAAATGCTTCACATACTTTAGAGATGGTCTTAAATGAATTCTGCTAATGTAGATAATTTATGTATTACTCTGACCTTTAAATATAATATAATTATTGGTAAGGGTCAAGTGCTAATGAGGGTGAGGGTTTATGAGTCATGGGTAGGTCACAAAGTGACAACGTTGATATGGTTCCTAATAGTAAAAAAGAAAAGTAATTGATGATTTTTTTAAACTATTAGTTACAAGTTTATATTTGACCAGTATTATTGTGAAGTGACACTAAAAATGTGTTTTGTTTTTTAATCTACTAGGCACTTGCCAAAGTTATTAACCTTATCTAATAAGAGATCTTTTTCAAGCATGATAATTATTTACCTTGGTAAAATAATAATATTGTTATTTTTTCTATTTTGCAATAAAAACTTGATATATATTGACTTTTCCTATATTTTTAGGAGAGGGTAATTTATTGTGTCAATGGGATTAAATGTCTTCTCTCTTTTTGTGGTGCTTACCTTACTTAGGCCATCCACAATGGGTACTCTAAACCCATTGTGGATCCTTTATTTTGTGTTTGTTTGAGTCACAATGGGCAGAATATACTTCAGATTGTGTAGGGAATCCTTTAGGAGTCCAGTAGTTTAATGGGAGCGATATGGGATTCTCTAGTCTGAACCAAACGAACAATATTTCTTCGTCTGGCCTCCCAGACGTGGAAAATAAACTAAAACATGAGACATATGGGTCTCGGGAGACTCTAGATGATAGGGTCTCAACTATTTTGTTGTCCAAATTCAGGAACCCTTTGGTAAAAATCGAGGAGAAGCCAAACATATCAATAAATTTTCTGACTTCTTCGCCGCCTTTAATTTCGGAGTCAATCTCCCACGCTCCGTGAACACTACCTCGCATGTTGATAAAATCAAGTGTTGGTGAAGCTGTCATGTTGATAATATCGCTACTAATATGTCGCTCGTCGTCGTATAAATGACGACGGTCGAGATACACCGCGTCTCATTGGAGTGTTGGAGGCTACTGATTGTTGGGCACTAGTTTTGCATTTTTCATGCAAACTTACGACTGAATCATATTAGGACCTCCATTTTAAAAATTTGACTAAAATTATGGGAGAGATGGATGTTCGAAATATTGGAAAAAAATAGAGTTTCGTAAGAGAATAAGAGTTTTAGAGTGAAAATATTTTGTGGGTGATAAGTGGGAATACGGGGTTTATATAGGTTACTTTTTAACGGATGTAACGACTAATTGGCAATGGCTAGAAAAAGGCCTTTGGAGTCAAACATGGGACTATCCCACGTTTTGGGTATCACACTCCCAGAGGCGGGACATTTCCATGTTTGGACTCCAAATGGGTAAATGTCCCACGTTTTGCCCCCCAAACTAAGGAACCCCATTGGAGATCAAACCAAGCTTCTTCTCAGGTAAACCCATACATTTACATGCTCCCATTGTGAATGGCCTAATGGTTATAATTTTCCATTATTTTCAAGTTAAATTTTTAGATGGCAAAGTGACTTGGCAAGTGCCTCGAATTATTAATCAATAATAAAATTTTAAGTTACATTGACAAGTTTAGAATTGAGAAATCACTAAGGGTCCGTTTGGTTGGCATAATTTGCCTAGGCAAATGCCAAAAAGTTGGCAAATATGAAAATTTCCCCACATTTTGACTGTTTGGTTGCATAATTTGCCTAGACATTATTTGCCAATGTACAACACCTCCTATGCACAATCTGTGGGCAAATTTTGCTTACCTATTTGAGTGGGAAATATTTGCCCACAAATTTGCCAACTTCTTAAACGATTTTAATGTTTTAAAAAATAATTTAAAAACTGTTTTAAATAATTAAAAAACTGTTATGAATATTTAAAAATTGTTTTGTAATGTTTCAAAAACTATTTTTAATATTATAAAAAAATGTTAAGAAAATGTTTACAATTTTTTTAAAAAACCGTATTAACAAAATATTGTAAAAACTGTTTTTAATAGTTTTAAAAACTATTGTGAATATATTATAAAAACAGTTTTAAAGTTTTAAAAAATAATTTTAAAGACTGTTTTAAATATTAAAAAAAACTGTTATAAATATTTAAAAACTGTTTTGTAATGTTTTGAAAACTGCTTTTAATATTATAAAAAATTGTTAAGAGAATGTTTTACAAATTTTTTGAAAAACCGTAATATAAAAATATTGTAAAACAGTTTTTAACATTTTTAAAAACTCTTTTGGATATATTATAAAAACTGTTTTAAAGTTTTAAAAAATATTTTTTAAAACTGTTTTAAAGAGTTTAAAAAAACTGTTGTGAATGTTTAAAAACTGTTTTATAATGTTTTGAAAACTGCTTTTAATATTATAAAATATTGTTAAGAGAATGTTTTACAAATTTTTTGAAAAACCGTAATATAAAAATATTGTAAAACAGTTTTTAACATTTTTAAAAACTGTTTTGGATATATTGTAAAAACTGTTTTAAAGTTTTAAAAAACATTTATTAAAACTGTTTTAAAGAGTTTAAAAAAACTGTTGTGAATGTTTAAAATTTGTTTTGTAATATTTTAAAAACTGTTTTTGATATTATAAAAAATTGTTAAGAGGATGTTTTACAAATTTTTTAGGGACATATACCAAATAGTCCCTCGGACATTTTTTAATACCCATTTAGTCCAAACTTTTTTATTTTGCCTCAAAAAGTCCTTTGCCACATATTTTGGAGAGGGAGTGCCGCTGGCGCGGACCTCTAAAAATAAGAGGATATTGAGTGCTTGAGGGACTAAATGGGTTAAACTAAAAATATGTGTCATTTTTAAAAAATATATATTTATAGTAGGGACTATTTAATAACTGACCCAATTTTTTAACATTTTTGAATATAATATAAAAACTGTAATATAAAAATATTGCAAAAACTATTTTTAACATTTTTTAATATAATATAGAAATTGTTTTTAAATAAATTAATTGGATTGACTTTAATTTTGCCTAATGTTGTTTGATAGCGTCATCTGAATTTGCCTGCCTAAGCAAATTTTGCCATGCCACACTTTTGTCCACTAACAACCAAACGGACCCTAAAACTCATTTTATAACATGCGCTGGAGTTCTGAAAACAAACTCTATAAAATAAGTGAAAAGTTGTTTATTAGGTGTGATCTTTATGGTTATCTTGGAGTATGATTTATTTGTCTTATATATTTTTTTAAAGTTTCATGAATAAGTCTTTTTAAGTTTTGTCCTTGTAACATGTAAGATATAATTAAGAAGTACTGTACTTTAGTAAAAAAAAATATGTTATTAAAGTGGAGGAAAACAAATCTTATTTTTGAAAAAGTTAATTTAAAGTCATATAAATCTTCCAAATTATTTTCATAAAAAACTAAAAAAAAATTAATTGAAATATAATAAATGTTAAAGTCAAAGTGATAAAAGCAACCCAACACCGTATAATGTTTAATTAAAATATAATAATAAATTGTAACTTTGTTTGCCCAAAAAAAAAAAAAAGAGGCTGAAATAGATAGTCATTTCATTTGATTGATAGTTGGTGGAGTGGAAGATAGAGGTAAATCACGTGAGTTACGCGTGAGTGTATTAATGTTAGATGACGAAAGGAGCGAGGGCACGAGAAGCTAATGATAGGCTTCAGTAGCTTTAGCTGTATATAAGATGGGGACAGCTGTACTGCCCCGAGGGGACATATTCGGCAGGAGCAATCATTTGCATATCTCTGTACTAAATATCTATCGAATCTCTTCTTATCATACATGAATCAATGTGTATGTAATTGTAATGTTGTATACCCATCAAAGTTGGCCCCACAACCAACCAAACTCATATTATTGTGAGGTGATTGAGTTGTTTCTCTCTCATCATGGGCTTCTCCATTTTCTTCACGGCTACTCCACTTGTATAATAATTGGAAGGATGCTGCTATTACCGCTCCAAAAATATACTTCGGCACTCCATTTGTTTTTTCTAACATTGTAAAATAACTATAAAATTCTTTGCCTTCCAGATCACCGTCTCTTTCTGTCAAAGCTTGTCCTCTCCTTAACTTCAAGCTTTATTTATGTGTTGGTTTTAATTCATTTATTAACACTTTATTTTGCACGCGCGCGCGCGCGCACACATATATATATATATATATATATATATATATACGCGATATGAGATTTTCTATCTAATACGAATACGAACACGACCCAATTAAAAGAAACAATTTGATTTTTTTTTATCTAATACGAACACGACCTAAATAAAAGTAAGACGATACAAATCTTTTTTTACCAAATAAAAATACGATCCAATTAAGACTACACGATTAAAAAAAAGCACGAAATGCAATCTTATTGTTTTATCTGATACAAACACGACCCAAATATAATCAACCTGATACTAAAGCTTTTTTTTTTACCCAAAAAAACACGATCTAATTAAAACTACACGGTATGCAATCTTATTTTTTTATCTAATACAAACACCCCAAATAACATCAACACGACACGGAATATTTTTTCCTTTTTTTTACAAATCACAAATATTATCCAATTAATATATGACACGAAATATTTTTGGGTCGTTTCGTATTTTAATTGGATTGTTGTTGTGTTTGATAAAAAAATCGTTCATGTCATATAACTTTTATTTGGGTCGTATTCGAATTAATTTTTTTTATCGTGTTGCTTTTAATTGGTTTGTGTTTTTGTTTGGTACAAAAAAAATTCATACCGGGTTGCTTCTATTTAGGTCGTATTCGTATAGGATAAAAATAAATAAATTTTTTGCGTCGTGTTACTTTTATTTGAGTCATGTTTTGTGTTCGTATTAGATAAAAATAAATGAAATTTCATATCTTGTTGCTTTTATTTGGGCCGTATTCGTATTAGATAAAAAAATTCTTATCATGTCTCTTTTATTTGGATCGTGTTCGTATTAAATAAAACGTAAAATTTGTTTTCTTAAGAAATTGTTTTCCTAATAAACTTTTTTTTTTGGTTAAAAACTGTTCTTTTTTTGTACTATTTTAAAAATATTCTTTTTACTATTTAAAAGAAAAATGATACACGCCAGCGGTATGCATAGGCGGTATGACCACCAATGCATACCGCTGGCGTGGACCATTTTATCTAATATGTTGGTCCGCGCCAATGGTATGTATAGGTGGTTGAACTACCTATAAAACCGCTGGCGCGGACCATTTTTTTAAATAGTAAAAAGATTATTTTTAAAATAATAAAATAAATAGTTTTTAACTAAAAAAATAAATAACGATTTTTTATTTAAATTAATAAAAAAAAGTTTTTTAAATAAATAAATAAACAATTTTTAACTGAAAATAGATAAGATTTTACGTTTTATAAATAGTTTTTTATTTATAAAAATGAATTTCTTTTTATTGAAAATATAATTTTTTGATTTTTATCAAATATATTTGTTTTAATTGGAGGTGAAAAAATTAGATATTTAGATTTTATAAATCTAAGGGTACAATTGTTATTTAGTATCGAAAGGTTGTGGGGAAAGACATAGGTGTGAGAATAACTCTTGAGGCCTAAGGATCTTTAGTGTCAAAATGTATATATCGGTGGACTAGAGGTCAAAATATCTTATTGGTCCCGAATTATATTGAGAAACTCCCCTATTTTTTATGTATCAAAAAAATATTTAATATAAATTTTTAGAACTAAACATTAGTTGTCAAATTTTTTTTTAGCTAAAACAATTATTTTCTAGAAGTAGAGATGAATATATGTTTTTCGGCAAAGCAGAGAGACATATAAATGGAGAAGTCCATTTTATTTGAAAGTAGGGAATTGCATTTTTATTATGCAAGGTCAATATGGTCATTTTCAATGTTTGAACCCCAAATGGAGTGCCTTAGAATTTGTTGGGAGTGTAAATAGCATTACCCTAATTGCAATTATATATAAGTTTTCATAAACAAATATATAAGTTTGATAGTTATTTTTAAGTTTTTTTTTTTATTATTTAAATATATTTATTTTGAATTTGATAACTTTTACTAATTATTTTTAAATTTGTTAATTTTTTCGTTGGGAAAATGGTACTCTTAATTATGGATGACAATTTAACTCGACTTGTACGAGTCCCGCCCACCCCGAATGACGGATTTTAAAACTCGATTAATGAACTAGGAACGGGCATGAGTTTCAAAGAAAAATCCATTTATTAGATGGGACGGGTTCTGAGTTAGTTTAAATAGAACCGTCGCGCCCCGTCCCGCCTCGTTTAACTTATGCCTACATAAATACCCTTTATATGTATGTTAATTATAATTAAACCATATATATATATATATATATATACACACACACACACACAAAAAATCCTTTATATGTATGTTAATTTTATAAAAGATCTATGTGAAAATATTGATTGACATTTGGGGGACTGTTTCACATATTGGAATACGAACCATTATATACCTCTAAGACTATAAGGTAATATTTTTAAAATTTACCCAACCCGTAGGAGTCCCACCCCGCCCCGTTTATTAAATGGGACGAGTTAGGAGTTAATTTAATTAAAATTGCCCCGCCCCGCCCCGCCCACTTTATTAAATGGGGCGGGTTAGGATTTTTGAAAACCCACCCCAAACCCGTCTCGTTACCATCCCTAGTCTTAATGGGCCCGTTAATTAAAATAATTAAAAAGACTCATAAAAGATAAACAAAATAAAAAAAAATATTAAAAAAACAGAAATAAGAAGACACGGTCTCTTCAACTTACTCCCACCCCACTTCCAAACGAAATAACCGACAACACCCACCCCCTGCCAGCGGAGACCACCACCAACCTCCATCACCACCACCCCTCCCCCTCCGTCAGTCCTCATAACCCCATCATTATTTTATATATAATCGATTTTGGCTTTAAAAATCGGATTTGGTTTATGATTTAGGATTCGACATCGATGTGGAGAAAGAGATGTGTTCAAACAGGTTTGGTTTGGTGCAGGGAGTGGTGGTAGCTGGCTGGCTGAGGGGCGGTAGTAGGGGGAATGGAGGGGGATTGATGGTGGTGTTAGAGGTTGGTAATGGTCGTGGGAAGGGCCGACGAAGGGAGGTTCTTCCGAAATTATAGTGGAGGCGGGGTTGAAGACACTAGTTTTTTTTTATCCTAATTTCTTTTTGATTTTTTTTCCATAGGCCATATGCCTGACACATGGTCGTTAAGCATAATAGTTTTCTAACGAAAAATGTATGAAATCCAAAGTCAATTTCTAAAAAGTACTAAGCTCAAAAGTGGATAATTATGGACGTATTTAAGTAAAAAAGATATTTGTATTTATTTCCAGTGTTTTTATTTCTATAATTGTTTTAGACATTTAACAAAGATTTCATCGTTTAAAAAAATCCAATACTATTTTTAAAAACATTTTTTTGTTCCTGCTGGTGACATTAGCGTTGGAACACTAATATTAAATAGAAATATGACAATGTTGATACGACATTCCTACGTTAGCATTGTGATGTGGTGTGATGTGGTGTGATGTAATATTACTTCACCTTTTTATGGCGACCTAACTAGATTTTTTTTCACATGGACGCGATAATACATGTTATTGTCGGTAATGACAAGTGTAAGATGTGAGTTCTTGGTATACAGTTACTATCAAGTGAGGCGTAACCCCTTATCAAGATCGGGATCAACACCATGTAGTATTAAATGTTAACAGTGAACACAGGTGAATAAGAAACAAAGGGGTTCAATATTCAAACTTGTATTAAATGATATCTTGTCACAATAAATACATAATAGGCTATTAAATAGATGGGACCAACAGGTAGCTTGATCAAAGGGAGAAATAGCAAGCACTCTAGGCACAATAAAGGCAAAGCAGGAACTTCAAGCTCAGTTAATGCTCACTGATGTGGGGATTAAATGGGTGTGGAAAATAACGTTCTTACAATAGCTCTCGTGTATGGAGGAAGTTGGACAGCAATTCTAGGTTCCGAATGGTCTCTCCCTATTAAACTCTTTACCTGGTGTATTTACATGAAGGCTAAGTTACTCAAGTAAACTTGCTTGTGTTGAATATGATTGATTACAATAAATGCACAAGTACCTCCTATTAATGTAGAAGATATTGCATTAAATGCATGGGATCTCACAATTTGGTGGGAAACTATTTCATTGGCCGGAGGTATGGCTTGCATTAACGAGGGACATGACATGGAAGCTTGGGGCCTACATAAGAACGACAAAGGGTCAGGTTTGGTGAACTAGACTTGTCGTCCTATGGATAAACCCACTTAAGTGCTGTAACTTTGAGTCCCTCAATGCCAAACGTTATGACATCAGAAAGTGGGTAAACAGTGAATCTGGTAGGTGTATAGTCACATCAGTCAGGTGTGATGGCGTCTGCTTTAAAGTTTCTCAGCTGGTAGGTAACTCGAGTGTTTATTTTTCTATTTATTGGTTTAAGAACTATCTTAAGACCAAGGCTTCAAGATTGAGGTACCTCGAGGAGGTTCCCTCGAACAAGTAAGAGTTTAGGTTGCTCGATTGTAGTGGCTCCAGCAACCATATGTACTAAGAGAGGTTTTGCCCAAGTGTGCCAAGAGGGTTGGTAATTGTATTCCCAAGGTTGCCTTGCTCCCAATACAACAAACCATGTCCATGCGAGGTTCCCAAGAGGAGGTTGTTATATAGAGCATGGTAGCCCTTCCAGGCATGGTCCCTCGTGGGTACCAAACAACCTCTCTCAGCATATGACATAAGATAAAGTATATGATACAATTCATTCTATTTCCTATTACAAATAATGGTCATTCAAGTGACTTTGATCTACAAGTTGGATCCTTTGAACCAGGTCCGTAGAAGAATCTTTGAGGTAGGTCCTTCGAGCCACCTCTATGGAGAATCTTCGATGTAACTTCCTCAGGTGACCTTCATCCTCCTTTTTCGTCTGCCAATCAACAGATTAACTAAGTTAATCACTCTTTGGAAGGGAACCCCCCCTACATTTTCCCCTTCGTAGAGATATTTGTTTATTTGCATGAAGAAATATTTGTACGAAACCCTTTATTGATGTTCAATCCTTTCCTGCAATAAGTTTTCAATATCCCTGGGTATTTGATTTATAAGAAATAACAAATTACTAGTAGTGGAGGAGTTATATCTTCATCTATCTGTTGAACCACCTCGTCTGTTTAATAAATATCTTGCCATACTTAAAATAATAACTCTTCCTTTTGTGACACTTAATAATTATTTGTGGCAGATGCCTTGGGGAATGCGAAGAGGTTTATTCAAATTTACCGCAAAACTTTTCATATCTCCCAAAACGAAAAGACTCCAAGCATGTCTCATTTAATGGCGTTGTCATTTGTGCTTCTTTTTATGACATGTGGCAGCGCCATGGTACATGCGTGTTCCCCACTTTTCTTATTTACACATTTGTTCCCCGAAACATCATCATTGCAACCCTTGAACTCTACTGCAATACGTGCATGGTCACGCAAGTTGATTTGATCATTATTGCGCTTCTCTAAGCCCCACATTTTTCCACCCATTTGGATCTGTGTTGCCTTCATTTCAACTCTCCACCTTTTGGTTTTCGTCTTTGAGTTAAGCTTTTGTGAGAGCAGACTTCGTCATTTTTTTCCAACTTTATTCCTTTCAACTTACCCTCTTACCTTATTCTCCTAAGTTCCCCATGGTACGCATCGTTAAAAGAACTCACTCTGCTAGCTTCCCCCGAAACTTAGGCGTGCCAAAACCAATGGGCACATTACCGTCATGCTCCTTACTTTGGGGAGTCCGATCGCTTCTAGCAGACGACATAAAGGTTTTTTGGCGAACTAGATCCGGTTAAAAATACTAAGTTATTGATGGACAAGGGTGTGGGTACCCTGAATTTAGCATCATAGGCCTGGACGAGTAGCCTCTCCTTAGCGGCCCAAAGGCCAGGCCCATCACCTTTTGTATTGATCCGATTACCCCACGATCCCATGAAGAAAAGTTGTGGGGGAATGCGATCCCATGTAGGGGAGATGGCTAATAGGGAGGAACCCATCACCCCCACTAATCCAACATATACATGTGTAAATTAAACCCTAAGTCCGGGGAAAAGGACAAGCTGTATTCTCTGTACTTGTTCTTCATAATATAGAGAAATAACACGGACTGCACCATCGTGGACGTAGGCACATCTTTGCTGAACCACGTACACCTGTTGTTGTGTGATCTGCATTTTATTTATCTTCTCTTGGTCATTGCCTCTTTGATATTTATTTGTGTTGCAAAATAATTGTCACCACAATTGGCGCCGTCTGTGGGAATCGTTCATCTTTCCCTGAAAAGAGCCCACGCCAAGAAAAAGTCTAAGATGTCTGGTCACAGCAGCAACGCTCCTCAAGCAGGAGATATTCAGGAGCCACCCGCTCCTCGCAGGATTAGGTCTGAAGTTCGACGTTCAAATCAAGGGGCTCGCTTAGAAAGGCCAGCTTCAGAAGAAAGTCAAGGACCAGCAAGGTCCACTTAGATATCCAGATTGATCGATGCATACGAAGCAAGGCTCCACGAGCAGAGGGAGTCTTCTCGCAGATATGAGGCTGAGAATGCTCGCTTGAAAAGAAGACTGGAAAAACTGGAGAAGGAACTACGTCCTGATACCAGGAGACGCCCCTATCGCACTCCTAGCCCTCAGGTGAGCAAATCTCGCAGCCGAGGAAGGAGCCCTCGGCGGCAATATCAAGGGTTCGAAGGTGGCGACTCAGACGACGACCTCCGCGAGCAACTGAGAAAAGCTCGTCGCTATCAGAGCCCTGCTCGCAGCGACGACAACATACGGAACCTAGTCCGCAGAGAAATGGACCAACATCCAGCTCACCGCGGCACCAGGTCGACCAGAGAACTCGCCAGGAGAGCCCTCAAGACCCAGATGAAATCGCCCTTCACAAGGGAAATTGAAGAAGAAGAAGATCCCAAAAAGTTTGCTATTCCAAGGTTCAAGATTTACGATGGGAAGACTGATCCCATTGATCATGTCAGGCAGTACCGGCAGGCTATGACCCTCTGGAATCACCGAGATGCACTGATGTGCCGTATTTTTCCCTCGAGCCTTCATGACGTGGCCCAGAAATGGTTCGAGAAACTCCCTCACCGATCCATCAGAAATTTCAAATCCCTGGCCGAGCTCTTTACGGCCCGATTCATCACCAGCAGCTCCCATCCCAAAAGGATGGATGCTCTATTAACAATGAAGAAAACGCCTCAGGAGACACTCCGAGACTACGCGAAGAGATACTGGGAGTTATTCAACGAAGTCGAGGACTGCGCGGAAGAAGTGGCAGTGGCTTCATTCAAAATTGGTCTACCTAGCTCTTCCCTCCTTTACCAGTCCTTGACAAAGAAGGAAGCTACGACCATTGATGACCTGATGGCCCGGATTGAGAAATACGCAAAGGTGGAAGATGTCACCCGCCTTAACGTAGGAGAAAACGGTCGATCCAAGCTCGCTACCAGGGGAAGTGAGAAAGTTGATAACCAGAAAAAAGGAGGAAAGAATGGGAGCAAGAATGGCTCCAAAAACGGAGGGAACCCTGACGTTGCAAAGTCGTTCCAGGCGGTCAACACCGTCTTCAAAGAACCAATTTACAAAATTCTCGCGAAGATCAAGGATGAGCCGTTCATCAAATGGCCCCGGAAAATGGGAGGAGACCCCTCGAAAAGAAACAATGCACTGAGATGCACCTTCCACAAAGAGGGAGGCCATAAGACCGAGCACTGCAAAGATCTTAAGTCCCACCTCGAGGAGTTGGCCCAATTCGGACATTTGAAGGACTTTATGGAAAAGAAGGTAGAGAGAGTGACCGTCCACAAGGAGGCAAAACTCGACAACGTATTGGAAGACGACGCCGGACACGAATTCGCAGTAATCCACGGAGTATCCGATGTTAAGCAAATCCAGGGTAACTCAGCTCGAATGGAGGTAAAGAAGCTGACAGCGGTGATGCAAGCTTTTCAGATTGATCCAGCAAAATCACAGGCAGGAAAACGTCGGCGAGCAGAGGACATCAACTACAACAAGCATATTATTTTCATGGATGAAGATCTTGTGGGAGTAAGGACTCCACATCACGATGCCTTAGTCATTACACTTAGGATAGCCAACTTTGATATCGACAGGCTGCTCGTCGATCAAGGGAGCTCATCCGAAGTAATGTACATCGACCTGTTCAGAAAATTGAAGTTGAACATCGCCGACCTAAAGGGAACCACTGTTCCTCTGGTCGGCTTCGCTGGGAAGATGACCATGCCTCTGGGCAAGATAGTACTGCCAGTGCTCGCTGGAAATGTTTCAAAAATGATCAAATTCTTGGTGGTCGACATCGATTCACCGTATCAAGCCATCCTCGGCAGGGGATGGCTTCATGCAATGAAGGCAGTCTCCTCGACCTACCACCAGAAACTCAAATATGTCACCGAGCGGGGAGTGATGGAGATACATGGCGACCAGGCGATGGCGAGAAAGTGCTTCATAGCGACCATCCGACCAAAGCCAGAGAAAAGAGCTGTTCAAACCAGCGAGAAGGTGGAGGAAGGTGCAATTCCTTTAAAATAGCAATTAAAATATGGAAGGCCCGGGGTGGAAGAGACCAAGCTCCTCCCCTCCGAGCGCGTCGTCGAGGACCTGGTAGAAGTGTCGGCTAAAGAGGGCGACAATAGCAGAGTCTTCCTGATCGGAACCTCACTCACTGACCAAGAGCAAAAGGACTTATCAACCTTACTCAGAAGAAACATAGACGTTTTCGCTTGGGAACCCTATGAGCTGCCAGGAATCGACCCCAATATGGTCTGCCATCAGTTGCACGTCGATCCCACATTCAAGCCGATAGCGCAGAAGGCACGACGAACTGCCCCCGAGAAGGCCAGAGCAATAGAGAAAGAAGTCGAAAAACTACTGGATGCAAGGTCCATACGGGAAGTGCAATTTCCCAAATGGTTATCCAACCCAGTGGTAGTTCCAAAAAGCAACGGGAAGTGGAGAGTTTGCATAGACTTCACTGACCTCAACAAAGCCTGCCCCAAGGATAGCTTCCCTCTTTCGAAAATAGACCAACTAGTAGACGCCACCGCAGCTCACGAACGAATGAGTTTCCTGGACGCATACTCAGGATATCACCAGATTCCCCTGTACACCCCAGATCAGGACAAAACGACGTTTATCACAACGATTAGTTTATACTGTTACAAGGTCATGCCTTTTGGGCTAAAAAATGCAGGGGCAACCTATCAGCGGCTAGTTACTAAAATGTTCAAGAATCAAATGGGAGACACGATGGAGGTATACATCGATGACATGCTCGTCAAGATCAAGGAGAAGGAAAAACAACTCTCGGACTTATCAAGTACCTTCGAAATCCTCAGGAAGTACCGAATGAAACTCAACGCGAGCAAGTGTTCCTTCGGTGTCCACTCAGGAAAGTTTCTTGGGTATTTGGTCAGCAAGCGAGGCATAGAGGCTAATCCGGACCAGATTGATGCAATCAAACGAGTGCAACCTCCTCGAACAATCCGCGATGTACAGAAGCTCACTGGAATGCTCGCTGCTCTAAATCGTTTCATCTATAAATCCTCCGAGAGATGCAAGCCTTTCTTCCAACTCCTAAAAGGCAGCAAAACAGTAGAATGGACCCCAAGTTGCTCACGAGCATTAGACGAGCTCAAGTCCTACCTGAGCTCCCCACCATTGCTTGTCATACCACAGCAAATGGATTCTTTATACCTCTACCTCTCTGTATCCAGCCATACCGTCAGCTCAGCGCTAATGTGTGAAGTTACATGGATTCAACATCCAGTCTATTATGCGAGCAAAACCCTATTAGATGCCGAGCAGCGCTACCTACCATTGGAAAAGCTCGCATTCGCCCTAGTAATGGCCTTTAGGAAACTGAAACATTACTTCGAAGCTAATACGATCATCATCCTTACATCACACCCCCTCAAGGCTATCCTAAGGAAGGCGGATTTGTCAGGCAGACTGTCTAAATGGTCAGTCGAGCTCGGCCGATTTGACATCCAATTTCAACCAAGGACAGCTATCAAGGGTCAAATCCTTGCTGACTTCATAGCTGAATTCACAGGCGAAGAACGCATCGACCAGCCTAAGCCAACAGAACAAAACAACCAGGCTACAGGGGGAAGCTGGAAACTATTCGTTGATGGAGCCTCCAACTCAGAGGGGGCAGGAGTAGGAATTATTCTCATCACTCCAGAAAATACAGTCCTCGAGCAAGGAATCAGGCTAGGATTTGCAGCCTCCAACAACGAAGCAGAATACGAAGCCTTAATAGCAGGTCTCCAAAGGGCGCAAACTCTGGGAGCAAAGCATTTACAGGTATTCGGATATTCGCAAGTAGTTTCCAATCAGATAAGTGGAGACTATAACGCGAAGGATGAGAGGATGGCAGCCTACCTCTCCTTGGTAAAAAACTTAATGACGAACTTTGAAGACATCAACATCCAACAGTTTCCCAGGGGGCAAAATAGCCACGCTGACGCCTTAGCAGCCCTGAGCTCGGCAGTTGATTCCAGCCTTAAAAGGATCATCCCTATCGATTTCCTCAGCTGCCCGAGCATCTACCCCAACTGCGAGCTGACCAAAGCGAAACCAATACTCCAATTGGAACCAGCCCCCAGCTGGATGGATCCCTTGAGAGACTATTTGAAGAACGGAACGCTCCCAGAGGATACGAGAACTGCCCACCAGATAAGAGTCAAAGCTGCTCGCTTTCACTTATCCACAGGAGGCGACTTGTATAAAAGATCTTTCTCCGGCCTCTACCTTAGGTGCGTCCACCCAGGCGATGTCAAGGCAGTGCTTCACGAGCTTCACGAAGGAATCTGCGGAAGCCACGTCGGAGGAAGGTCTCTAGCCTTCCGAGCAATGAAGGAAGGTTATTGGTGGCCATACATGCAAAAGGACTCCGCGGTATATGTCCGCAAATGCCTAAAATGCCAACTTCACGCTCCCATGGTCCACCAGCCCGCCAGCGAATTAAAATCTCTGACCAGTCCCTGGCTCTTCACCCAGTGGGGAATGGACATCGTGGGACTACTGCCCACCGCTGCCGACAATCGCAAATACCTGTTGGTGGCAACTGATTACTTTACCAAGTGGATCGAGGCAGAACCACTGGCGAACATCCGAGATGCTGACATGATGAGGTTCATATGGAGAAATATAGTCACCCGATTCGGAATCCCCAGAACCATCATCACTGACAATGGAACACAGTTCGAGAGTGGCCCTTTTCAGGACTTCTGCAAAAAACACGGGATCAGGCACCACTTCAGCTCGGTGGCCTACCCTCAAAGAAATGGACAAGCTGAAGCTTCCAACAAGACGGTGATCACTGGATTGAAGAAACGGTTAGAGCGAGCCAAAGGCGAGTGGACAACCGAGTTACCACATATCCTATGGGCGTATAGAATGACTCCTAGGCGAGCCACAGGAGAAACGCCATTCTCACTAGCATATGGAATGGAGGCGGTCATCCCACTCGAAGCAGAATTACCTACAATGAGATCCGACCTAGTCGAGCAACGCCAGAACGATCAGGCCTTGCTCGCTGAACTCGACCTGGCCGACGAGCGCAGGGAACTTGCCTTAGTGAAACTAGCAAGCTATCAGCAACAGCTCGCGAAGCACTACAGCAAAAGGGTCAATCCGAGGAAATTCAAAGTTGGGGACTACGTCCTAAGAAAGGTCCTGGGCAACACAGCGAAGCCATCAGACGGTAAACTGGGCCCGAACTGGGAAGGACCTTATGAGATAATTAGAGATGACCTGCGAGGTGCCTATCATTTGAAAACAATGGAGGGCAGAGAGATACCACGAGCATGGAACGCGGCTAATCTCAAGAAATTCTATGTTTAGGAGTTATATTGTTAGATCTTTTTATTGTGCTCATCTTGTGAAAGGAAAGTTCATTCCTCATTCGCCAATGAAAATCTCTCAGTTGATCACTCTCTAAAAAGTAACAATTTCTTCTTATCACACATCCTTTTCAAATCACAGGCATAATGGTTGACATAGCAGGGGAGCACCCCTCCTCAGGTCATCGTCATGAAGCACGACAGACCTCTTAGCATTGCCCATGGCAATATATGAAGCCCTACAGAGTATTCTTAGGCAACAAACCTACTTTGGTTAAACAAAATCCTGACTGGATAAAGACATCCAATACCAGGTGTGTCCTCGCCAATTGCCCTACTTAGGCCTAAGGGAGTGTGACGACACGACCTAAAAGGTAAAGGGAGGGCACAATGGTATTCTTATACTGGACTGGGCAGACACTCACATGACAAAAGCTACAAGAATATAAAAGGATTGATGAACACGTTTAGTCGGCAAAATTGCCCAAAACTCGAACTTCTCATTAATCTTTTATATTTACAAACAGTAATAGTACATGTTTAGTCGGCGAAGCTCGCCCAAAGCATTTACAATACAAGAATACAAAAGGATTGATGAACACGTTTAGTCGGCAAAATTGCCCAAAACTCGAACTTCTCATTAATCTTTTACATTTACAAACAGTAACAGTACATGTTTAGTCGGCGAAACTCGCCCAAAGCATTTACAATAATTAAAAAATCTCAAGAAGGTGGAAGCCTCCGAGCAAGATAGTCAGCAACTTTAGCTCTCCTTCCATCATCAGGAGCAGGGGCGAGCTCCTCCACGACCTCATTTGCATCCAATTCCAATAATCGCCGGGGAATAGCATCAATGGGTATCCATCGATCATCCCGCCGGAATGGATTGGGCATCAAAGTAGAGGAGGACATCTCGTGTCGATACCACAGCGTCGAGTTCCTCGGGACCTGCAGCTCTTTGAGTGCGCTCAACCACCCCCTGATGAAGGATAACTCTTCAAACTCTGACAGTCTCGTCGGAGCATCCATCCAGCCTTGATCGTAGCCATCGGACCACACTTGTCGAGGACCGTTCTTGAACAAATGCTGGAGACGGGTGACGTCCCTCTGGAGCCCAGCAGCAATCACGTATGCTCGCCGAACATCGTCGCGCAGCTCCTCCATTTCCCTCTCACGCTGTTCCTCGACTTCCCTATTCCTACCCCTGGCACTCCTACCAACACGCGGGAGGGGAGGCCGAGCAGCTCGCGACGAAGAAGAGCCTTGTAGGACTGCCGAATCGGTGCTCGGCGAATGCTCCTTAAGCTTCGAGACCTCCCGCCTCAGGTCTTCATTCTCCCGCTGCAGAAACTCCCCAACTTGGTTGACCTCGGTGGCCTCCAGTAACTTCGGTCTCAGCTCGCTAACTTCTTCTTGCACTGAAGCACCGATCTCTTCCATTTCCTGGAGCCTGTCCTTCAACTTGGCCACTAGCTCGGACTGATCCTTATATTTCTGGTTCCGTGACTTAGCAAACCTGTAAAGCCTAGCGAAGGCCTGGCGAACTGCAGGGCTTGCATTAGGACCAAGAGTCCTACCTAGTTGGGAGGTAACAGGAATATAGTCATCCACATCAACCAACTACAAGTAAAAGAAAGAGAAAAGAAAGAGATCAGCATAAACAAAAATGAAGTCTTTTCATTGATAATGAGCGAGGTTACATCAGATCAAAAAAGAAAAAAATTACAAAGAAGCCCTATCAATTAGCAACCTCGGATGGTCCCTTGTCTTTGTCAGCATCAGCGGGGGCATTACCCTCTGCAGGGACGTCCTCTGTCCTCTCGACCAACAGTGCGTCAGTAGAGGTCACCCGAGAGACAGGGTTGGTGCCTTCAACAGTTGGGGCTGGGTCCTCATCTACGACTGGCTTTGGCCCTGGGTCGTGCTCGTCAAAGAGGGGGGATGCAACATCCACCCCAGCAGCCACGAGAGCCTTATTCCACCCTTTCTTGAAGTTCAGACGGCTGATATAGCCTATCTGAACCTCAGCGTCCTTGTACGCAGCAGCCCAACCAGAGTTGTACGAATCTTCCTTAAGAGTGGCCGCCTGGGCTTTCTCCACCTCCAGCTGCTCGGCCAGAACCCTGTTCTTCTCTGCAAGGTCTAGCTTGCTCGAGCACACCAGGTCGTACGCCTTCCTCAGCTCGCCAAGCTCCCTGACAGCGTCATCTCTCTCGCGAGAAGAATTAGTAAGGGCCGAGGCAGATGAAGCTCGAGCTGCATCAGCAGCCTTCAGATCGGCCTCCAGATGAGAACCCTTGGCTACCAGAATAGACTTCTGCTGCTCCAGCTCACCGTTCCTTCTCACCTGCTCGTCGCGAGAGCGATAGAGCACAGCGAAGTCGGTCACAAACTGTAAAAAACAAGGAAAGGATCAGAAAGAAGAAACCATCAAAACTGGTTAAAAGAAATTGAGAATTAGAAGATAACTTTACCAAGGCGAGCCTCTGGCTAGCCTGCAGAGCCAACTGATCGGACCCAACGCCCTCTCGCGATCTGCAGGGAGAACTGCTCTCTAGAGCAGCGCAGGGGCAAGCTGAGGAGAGGCGGCCACCGAAGCCCCCTCGGGCAAAGCAGACACTGGGACCAGGGCTTGACCTGTCTTGGTCCTCGATTCCACCTTCCTCCTCTCCTCCTCTTTTTCTCTCTCTCTTCTCTTTCTCTCCTCCACTTTCTTCCTCTCCTCCTCCTTTTTCCTCTCTCTCTCTCTCTCACCTGCTCCTCCTCTCTCATCTTCTTCTCTTGCTCCTGAGAAGAAGGCCGGGAACCAGTAGCTATGGCCCCAGAGGCAGTCTTCGTTTTCTTGGATCTCTGTGCAAGGAGCACATCATCATCATCGTCATCTCTGATCAAATTCTTCCTGGGAGGAATCTCTTCAGAAGAACTGCTAGAAGTGCTCGACGAGTCTTGAGCCTCCGAATCTCCTTCAGAAGAACTGCTACTGCCAGCACTTCCTGCGCCCAAATTACTCACAACGCCTGCAGGTTCACTCTCTGAGCTGCTCTCTTCTTCGTCCAACTGGATGGGCTCAGCCGGAGTCTCTACGGAAGAATCAAAGTCTGGAACACTATCCACAGGTCGAGCTATGAAGCTGGAGCCTGTGTTCTTGTATTCAAGCAAAAAAGCAGCAGCCCTAGGATGCTCGCCGTCAACCAAAGGCTCCCTAATATTCCAAGCTTTCACCAGCTCTGAGATACGGACCTCGCTGAGAGCAGGCTCCAAATTCTTTGTCCTCGCTGTGAAAGAAAAAGCAAAGAGAGGTTAGAAAAATCACAAGTCAGCAAAGATTGAAGCAATAATATAACATCTACCTATATATTCTTTCCCATAAAAGGGAACAGTGAACCTCTCAGACCTCGACCCTTCAGAATGGGGGGAGAATTGCCAATTCCTAACAAGAAAACCTTCTTGCCAGTAGTCCTTATGGGAATCAGGTAGATTTACTACCAATACCCTATCAGGACTCCTAGCCTTAAGGTACAGAACACCTGAACTCGTACGAGAAAAGGAGTAACAAAAGCAGACCTCGGCAAGCCCTAACCTTGTGCCGTATAATTGATTTATCCTATGCACGCCGTTCACTATTTTCCATACGTTGGGCGAACATTGTGCAGGCACAATACTAAAATAGCTAAAAAAATGAAGAAACAGATCGTTAGGGGGAAAGGTAAGTCCCCCCTGGGAGAGCAACAGAACGTGAATCCAATGCGCATCCTCTATATCCCTAACGTTCCTAGGAGGCGAGGCGCAACACTCAATCTCTACCCACTCAGGAACGTTGTAAAATTTTCTAAACTCAATGACTGACCTATTCCCAATCTTCGCCATTGGAAAAACACAAGAAAAACTATAAACTCAAGAGAAAATGAAAAGGGCACGAGAGACTTACAAGACAGAAGATCAGGCCAAATGGAGAAGAAGCAACGAGAGTAGAGATCGAAAATAGAAGGTACAAAGCGTAAGAGTTCTCAGAAGATAGAAGATTGCTGGAAAAGCTGAAGCGACGAAGAGAAAATGTGTCTTATTCCAACGAGCCTTCAAGTCTAATCATAGCGCACGGATAGCGAAGCGGATGCCGCCAAAGCAACTTCACAGTTTTCAAAGAAATTAACCATAACAGCTGATTATTTAAATTCATTGGACCTGTAAAAATGGCCCAACAAATTTAGGGGCAATTGTGGGTACCCTGAATTTAGCATCATAAATATGGACGAGTAGCCTCTCCTTAGCGGCCCAAAGGCCAGGCCCATCACCTTTTGTATTGATCCGATTACCCCACGATCCCATGAAGAAAAGTTGTGGGGGAACGAGATCCCATGTAGGGGAGATGGCTAATAGGTAGGAACCCATCACCCCCACTACTCCAACATATACATGTATAAATTAAACCCTAAGTCCGGGGAAAAGGACAAGCTGTATTCTCTGTACTTGTTCTTCATAATATAGAGAAATAACACGGACTGCACCATCGTGGACGTAGGCACATCTTTGCTGAACCACGTACACCTGTTGTTGTGTGATCTGCATTTTATTTATCTTCTCTTGGTCATTGTCTCTTTGATATTTATTTGTGTTGCAAAATAATTGTCACCACAAAGGGCAATGATGCTGAGGAGTTTGCCCACATCCCTACCACCACCATTACCCGATTTCGTGTTGAGCGTGGTGATTACCCATACTCCAAGGTGGAGTTTGAAGCTTCTTACGATGCTTGTGAGGGGTTAGGTTCTTGGATTGACTACATCCACTCCAAATTCTCTGTTCAACTTGATTTTATTGGCTTATCCTGCTCTAGTTGGCTGGGTGATCTTACTATTGCTAAAAATAACACTGCCCCGCAGCTACTCATTTCTCGTTGGAGCCACAGGTCACACACCTTTGTGGCCTATTGGGGGGAATTTACTATCACCCTCGAAGACATTTATGAGCTTCTATGGTTAGGGGCGACGAGATTTGATATGTTTTTCGAAGAAGCGGTTTCCAGTAAAGTGAAGGCCTTGAGGGCTGAGTTAGAAGTAGTTATAAAGGACTACATGGTGATATATAACAAGTGTACCTACTAGGAGGTAATTAGGTACTTCTACTTTATTGAGGACAAGGAAGTGATTTGGACTCGCGACGCAGCAAAGGAAAATCCTTGTGGAAAGCAGATGTTTGAATAACCTATGGCAGGAAAGGGTTGTAATTCTCAGATTGAGCAAGCTGGTTACATCTAGATGATGTTTTCAAAGATCTATCTCTCAAGCAAGCCCCATGATTTCCCCCAAAAGGAGTTGATAAATATGGCTGTTTGAATGGACAGAGGCGCGAAGCTTCCTCTTGCGACTATCATACTTGGTTCATTATACACTTGGTTGGATAGGGTGGCGGTGGATTCAGCGAGGAGCATCAACATGTTTGATGTCTCTAACTACGCGAATCATGTTCTTTTAACAACTTTCCTTTATGCTCACTTTTCGGACTATGCCCCTGTCGATAATTATCCCGATTCTCATCCCATCGAAATCCCGAGGATCTGTTGTTGGAATCATAAGAGTGTCAAGAAGCCTCTCGCCCCTATGTTGGGGTGGACCAGTTTTTTACAAATACTTTTTTTTTCTTGGGAGGAACGTCCTATCACTCCCCTTGATGAAGCACTAGCTATGAACTTCCCATCAAATAATGTCCCCCTTTCTGCCGATCCCTTCTTATTTACCCTCTTACATGGAATGGTCTTCATTTTATTACGTCTTCTGCTCCCATCGTGTAGCCTTGCAATTTGGTTACGATCAAGGAACTCATATACTAAGCCACTTTACTCGCGACAAGCCTACAAACTTTTCTTTTGCTTGTGCCAATTATCTAACTTTAGCTGTGGTAAATATCTGCGCTAGCTACCCAACCAATCCTGTCATTCTGAGCAAGGTATCTCGAGGGAGCAGGTCAGCCATGCACATAACGGTGTTCTAGAAAAACCAGCTTGTTTGCTTTTAAGGTTACATTCTGAATGAACCTTAATATCCGGAGGTTGCGAGATACCCTCCCATAGAGTTAGATTTAAGAAATTATACCACCTTCTCTTCTATATTTCCTCTTAGCATTGATAATAACTCTATCCCTTCTGAATTGTCTCTAATAGCTCCAGTGGACCAAGTTGTAGTCAAGAAGAAGAAAGCATCTTAATCCTCCATCTAGCCGAGGTAGTTGCTGTTACCCCTAGTCCTTCGAGGCAAGGATAATGGATTGATACTCCGGGCATTACCTCGACTGGATCAACTGTGAGGGATACCAAAAACTCCCCAACGAAGAAGCTAAAAACTGTCCAGCAAGATCTAGTGGCCCGTACTCCTGACCTCAAAGTCACCCAAGAAGTCAGCCTAATGTTTGATCAACTTCGACAGACTTGGGAGAGACTTAGTGAAGAAGATAAGGATTTTATGTCAACCGATATGGCTTTTCGCGGTTTCTAGTCAGTTCCTCATCCTGCTGAAAGTAGTAAAAAGAGGAAGGCTGTAAATCCCTGAAAGGCCGTGTGTGATACTGATTCAAACCAAATCGTAAAATTTCAATCATAAACTTATTTAATTAGAGTCAATTTATGAATCAAATTAATTCAGCCCACAAACTCAAATATCTACGTGCGTGCATGTGTCAAACCAACATAAATAAAATACGCAACACAGAATTCAAGAAAAATCCCCAAAGGGTAAAAACTTTTTATTTCACTATAATTGTAAATTGCAACTTACACGGTTATAATGAAATACAGTTATTTGACACACGAATACCCGCAGGTGTCGGTCGGCATCGTCAGCAATGAATTACGGGCAATAATCCACAAGAATTGCAATCCTATCTTCAGCAAAGATCCATGCGTAGCGAACCTCAAAGACCCCAATCTTAAATCCGCAAAGGAACTCCCTCGAGGGCTCCTCAATGACATGCATCCATATGATGTATAAAATATCTCCACAAATATATGAACACCAGTAAGATTGTGTTATAGGGTTCCAAAAGATTCACAAAAGTATATGATAATTTTGGTGAATCAAAATTGAGTTTTTGGACTAAAAAATATAAGGACTTGCTGAATATGGATCCTAAAAACGTCTCTCAAAGTCTTAAACAAATACACCACCGAAGTAGGTATATATAGAATTTTAGAAAATCTGAGGCGGTGTAAAATTTTATCAGGTTCGGACCGGTTTGGTTTTTATCATTATCAGATCGGTCCGGTGTGATAGAATTCTCTGTATAAAAATGCCAATCGGATCGTTTCATTTTTCTTCTTAAACGGACCGGTCCGGTCTGTAAACAAATATTTCTTCCTAAACTTGCCTCGTTTTTATAAAAATATTTTAGTAAAAGTTTCCCAATACTAAAATGAAAATTCAAAGAACTTAAAACCCAACCTGACCAATGTTATTTTGTCTACGCTTTGTTGAATATTTCTTGACATTCGAGTCCATCTTGATGCGAGTATGCTCTTGAACATTCCATCGATGGTTGTAGCGGTATACGACATACTAACATGTAAGTGGACATGAGAAAAATATCCTCACAGATCTTCCCCTATGTCTATGTCGGTACAAACTAAAAACATCCGAATTATCAAAATAAAAATGACTTATACAAATCTACCCTCCCATAAACTCAAAAGTGGAAAGATAAAATGACAAGTCTTCAAATTTTGCTTCAACAATCCACTTTTCAATACTTCAAGCTTTTCTCATCAGGGTGTGCGATCCAAAAATCTTCAATTGTACTTACACACATGAGACAAAGCAAATACCTCGTGACGTATCGAGTTTGAAATGATATAAGCACAAACACGAAAGCATAATCAATTATCACCCATACTTAAACTCCCCCACAAAGTCATAATTCGTTCTCCCCCTTTTTATTTGTCCGAAATAGACAAGGAAAATAATATATCACAAAAATCAAATCGGGGTGTCACGGTGAACCACGACAAACAAACTATTTTTGATTTTTAATATTTTTCATACAAAAAATAAAAAATGATGTTACAAAAATCACACACCATGAATTTTTACTATGATAACCAAATCATGGAAATGGATTGAATGGGTGTTAACAAATTCGATAGGAAAATTGACTCAATCATGTCATGTGTGCAAGATGCATAAGTGTACTCTTAACGAATGAACATAAAAATAGTCCTTAGGTGTAAAATTGTAGAATTTAGATGACATCATCTTAATCATATCAAAAAATCAAAGTATAAAGTATTTCCACACCAATAACTTCCAAAACTATGTAATGCTTTTTCTTGACTTTCAAGGACGTGCAAACCGTTTTTAAATTCTATCCAAACTCCCTCATTAAAAGATAATGCTTTTTATTTTTCTTATGAGGTGAAACTAAACCTATTGGCCCATTTTTGGCATATATTTCTTTTTATAGCCTTTTAATTTTTTCGGGCTCTTTTAAACCTCATTGGACACCACATAATTTTCAATTCCTCACTTTTTTAGGTCCGACTTAAACGGTGTCTTAATCGCAAAGGATAAATGATTACCTTTCGTAGCCCTTCCCTGCCTTTAAAATAAAACACACAAACTTACTCAATCGTTTTTATCATGGACCACTTTTTGTCAAGTTTTATCGCATTTGGTTCGTTGTATAGACACAATTGAGATGGAAATACTCAACCAACATGTGATAGACAAGCAGAAAAGTCAAACAAATCCGTGCATGTGTGGAATAAAGGACATTTTGAGTCAAACACAACTAGCAACACAAAATTGAATCTCAAAGACTTCCAACTTTTTAAAGCACATGAATGACACAACATATTGTCTCAAAACACTATCAAATAGTCACATGGATATGGAATGATGTTGTAACCCGGTCATCCTAAATGTCTATCCATAAACGGTGTAAAATAAAATAGAAAAATCCTTTAGGATTTTTTCAAAAATTTTATCAAAATACATGAAAATCTTTTTGTATTTTTCAAAAATTACCCCCGCAAAAAATATATAAATGGACATATAAAAAGTATGCATGTCATAACACTAGAAATAATATATCAATAAGCACAACTAGCGTATGACAAACATGCAAACACAATCATCTATAAGATATAGCAAGAGAAGAATCATGTGCAAGTAACGGAGAATCAACAAGTCTCACATCTAGTGCCTCTAAAAGTGATTTCCTAACCCAAATAGGTGTGAAACGACGCATGGGGATTACGGGAACCAAGGGAACACTAGACTTTAAGTTCCTAGGACCTTTTCAAAGATCGAAGCAAAAACGCCTCAGGTGACCTTTCCTACCACAATATGAACATGTGTAAATGGGTGGAGCGAAACCTATGGTTTGACCTTTTCTAATGTCCTTGGAAATGGTTAACCCTCTAAAACAAACTATAGTTTTGGCTATAATAATCGAAGCATGAGAACATGTCGAGCCATTACCATCACTACACAAACAACTTAAGTCTTTCAAATCAATTTTCAACTTCAAAATTTTAGACTCAAGTAAAGAATTAGACTCTTCCAATTTGAGGGACTCCTTTTTCAAATCATCAATCAAACCTAAAAGGTTATCTCGCTCACTCTAAATTAAAACAAATTTATCCCTAAGAGTCTTTTCACGTGCCGTAAAATCATTAATTAAATAATTATCCTCAATGACACAAATAGGAACCCTAGAATTTTTGAAGTTCTCCAACTCTTTTTCTAAAACAAGGACTCTATCATCACTTTTCTTGTTGGAAAATTTTTAAGCATTAAAGTCCTGGTCCAAAGAGATAATTTTTTCACGATAAAAATCTATTTGATTTTGAACCGTTTGCAAAAGATCCATCGCGAATTTAAAACAAGAATTTTCTTTTTCAAAAACTTCAATTCTTTTCGCAAACGACAAATTCAAACTATTTAAATTGTTAAAACTTTGACTTATGTCAATAGGAGGGGCATCGAATTTCATAAGTATTCCATTGGAAAATTGCGATTTTTCACAAAATAGATTTTTCTCACAAAAAATCAATATCACACAATATTTGCTAAAAATAGGAATACGCAATAAATTAGCGTAACCTGCTCTGATACAAATTTGACAACGTGAGTAGTCAAAATGTATCAGAAAAGAAAAAATCAGGATCACGCGATAAATTAATGTAACCCGCTCTGATACCAATTTATAAATGCCTTAAGGCCGCGTGTGATACTGATTCAAATCAACTCGCAAAATTCCAATCACAAACTTATTTAATTAGAGTCAATTTATGAATCAAATTAATTCAACCCACAAACTCAAATATCTACATGCGTGCATGTGTAAAACCAACATAAGTAAAATATTCGATGCAGAATTCTAGAAAAATTCTCGAAGGGAAACACCTTTTTATTTCACTGTAATTGTAAGTCGCAACTTACACGATTACAATGAAATACAGTTGTTTGACACACGAATACCCACAGGCGTCGATCGGCGTCATCATCAATTAATTACGCACAACAATCCACAAGAACCGCAGTCCTATTTTCAGCAAATATCCACACGCAGTGAACCTCAAAGACCTCGGTCTTAAATCAGCAAAGGAACTCCCTCAAGTTCTCCTTACTGACACGCAGCCATATAATGTATAAAATATCTCCACAAATATATGAACCAGTAAGATTGTGTTCTAGGGTTCTAAAAGAATCACAAAAGTATATGAGAATTTTGATGAATCAAAACTGAGTTTTTTAACTAAAAAATACGAAGACTTGTTGAATATGGACTCTCAAAAACGTCTCTCAAAGTCTTAAATAAACACACCACCGAAATAGGTATATATAGGATTTAAAAAATATGAGGCGGGTTAAAATTTTATCAGGTCCGGACGGGTTTAGTTTTTATCATTATCTAATCGGTCCGGTAAGACAGAATTCTCCATATAAAAATGCTAGCCGGATCGGTTCATTTTTCTTAAACGGATTGATCCGGTTTGTAAAAAAATATTTATTCCTTAACTTTCCTCGTTTAAAAATAACATTTTAGTAAAAGTTTCCCAATAATAAAATGAAACTTTAAAGAACTTAAAACTTAACATTACCAATGTTATTTTGTCGAGGCTTCATTGGATATTTCTTGACATTTGATTCCATCTTGTTGCGTGTATGCTCTTGAACATTCCATCGACGGTTGTAGCGGTATACGATATACTAACATGTAAGTGGACATGAGAAAAATTTCCTTACAAAGGGAATTAGCCCTCTGAAACTTTTGTTAGAGGTATCATGCGAATCAAGCGAGGAGGAGATGCCCGAGAAGCATGTAGCTGTTGGTTCTGATGATGATGATGATGGTGAGGTAGGTGAAGAGGAATTAGAGTAAAAGGAGGAGGAAGAAGAAGAAGAAGAAGAAGAAGGATAATAATAAGAAAAATAAGAAGAGGAAGATACTGTATTGATCCGATGATACAGGTTGGGGAGAATGTTTTCTTCTACTAAACCTGCCTCACCTCCTAAGGATTATGAAGTTTTAGAGGAAGTATTGGGCGAATAAGAGGTATACTTTCTATCATTCTTCTAAATCTTTAACTTTTCCTCTTTTACCTTGTGATGGTGACTCTATTTTGTTCTAACTCTCCCATTTTTCAGGTTGATGCACGAGTTAGCTCACGCGATGATGTTGAGGAGAGTAGTCTATTGGAGAAGCATGGTGAAGTTTTACCTACCTCGAAAGAAACTGTGTCGTAGGGGATATCTGCCCCTATTGCTTTGCAGGTAACCTCTAATTTCCCCCTAAGGATAGTTATTTCTGATACTTCAGCTGAATCAAGTAGCAACTGTTCATCCAACCTTACTTTTTTGCACGAGCAGGATGGTCTTGAGACAACTGTCCAGTTGTGAGGACTGTTAAAGCTGTTCCTAAATCCCCTATTCCTATTAGTTCGCTACCCATGGTGATCTTTTTACTCTTATTAGTCCAAGTTATTGTGCCCCTTTCAACTTGATATTCTTACTTCTTCTTCTTTGTCCTTCACAGGTTCCTGTGCCTATTCGAACTACCCCGTTAGCTCCCCCCTCTTCTAACGATAAAGTTCTTATTACTTTGTTCGGGCCTTACCCCCTTAATCAAGAGGGTGCCGATCTTGCTTTGGTCGATTAAGGAGAAGGGAGACAGGAAGAGGTTGCTAATTTAGGGGGTGTGATTGCCCCCCAAGATCAACATCTGTTGGTAGCACCTAGTCTGGATGAGGAGGAAGATGTAGTTCAAATGGCTACTTGTGAGTTTTCATATGAGCTACATCCAAAGGTATTATTTTTTCTTCAAGATATCTCCTATATTTAAACTTTATTAGTTTTGCCAAGTCATATTGGTCTTAGAAATCTCCCATAACCGAGTGTCAGGCGGGCCAAGTTATATTGGTCTTATAAATGTCCCATTACCGAGGATCAGGCGGGCCAAGTCTTATTGATATAAAATCTCCCATAACCGAGGGTTAGGCGGGCCAAGTCTTATTGGAATAAAACCTCCCATAACTGAGCCTCAGGCGGGCCCAGTATATTGGACTTAAATCTCCCATAACCGAGGGTCGGGTGGGCCAAGTTTTATTGGCATAAAATCTCCCATAATGGAGAGTCAAGCGAGCCACATTATATTGGTCTTAGAATTCATACTTGCAATCCAATTTGTATGTGTTTTTTATCACTTGGCAATTTCTTGTATTTCAAGTAGAGGTCGAGCAACCTGAAGCGCGCGAGCCGGATGTTAAGACCGTTGCTCACGAGGTTGCATAGGTGAGGACTCTGACTGAATTCACATCTTTGGGCAGGGATCCTTCTATACACGTTCGAGGAACAACCCCTAAATTTGGTGAGGTTCACGCGGTGGTTGCCTCCAGGTCCCAAGAAAGTGACAATGCTTCACATACCTGGCTCCCCTCTACATATGATAGCGTCTTCAGTGCACATCCTCCTAAGGCAGCCCCTGAGTTAGTTGTAAGGCAGACTTTGGCCAATTTACCCCACATACTGACTGAGGGTTCTCGTGTGTTGATTGAGTAACTCTTCGCTCGTTTTCCTTCAACTTTGAATTCTTGCAGTCTTCTGCCTATTCCAGGGATGATGGCTTGTCGCTTTCTAGGGCTCACCACTGTTTTGGAGGAGATCCTCAATACCCATCTTGAGTCACTTAGTTATGATGCAATCAAGTCATTATTGGGGAAGGTTAATGTGCTCATTAATGATGGATTCTCACTGTCTTGGTTGGTAAAGCTACTGCATGACTTCAAGAAATTTGACCTACCTTCCCTCTATCATTGGTTACAGAGCTCTCATCGCTCGCAGGTAGATGTTTCGGAGGAGCTTGTAAGTCTGGAGACCCAAATGGTTATGTCTAAATAGGAGGTACAGGAGGCTCGTGAAGCTGTTGCTCGGGCGGAGGTTAAGCTTCTCAAGAAAGAACAGGACTTGGAGCCTTTTTAGCAAAAAATGGAGCTTCGTCAGAAGGCTTTAGCCGATCTTATTATAGACGAGATAGGCTTGAGAAAATTCTCCCCCAACATCACCATCGGTTGCTTGGATCGACAAACATTTGTTTCATTATGGATAGCCCACAACCACCCTTGTTTAATGTTTCCTTTGTTAGTGTTCCTTAGTTTGGGGTTTTGATCCCCCTCTTTGTTTTATTTGCATGTAATCACAATACTTCTCTATTAAATAATAAAAAAGACTTGTGACCTTTGGGGTTTTCTTCCTTTCCCTTTTTTCTTTTACGTTGGCTAAACTATTACATTAATAAAAGTCACGCCATGCAAAATAAGGAGAATAACAAATTAGGTTAACATTTTCCACATAAACAATATTTCACACTATATTAAATGAATAAGCCTAATCATTTACGAGGGACATCCTTTCCAACAAACATTAATAAGATACAATGTAATAGACTGAGGTGTTCGTAAAACATACATTTAAACATGGTATATCCTCAACCACTTGTTGTTTAGTTTGAAAGTAACATTGTCCTCTACCTTGGATATCTCGCAATAACCCAAATAATGAGCTACTAGAATGATGTGATGTCCTTTCCAGTTGGACTCAAACTTGGGCAATGATAAACCCCTAATATGCCTTGTGCATGATTTTAGAACCAATTCCCCCTCTTTAAACTTCCTTGGCCTCACGAATTGGTCGTAGGATTTGGATAATTGCTTCCTATACATATCGAAGTGTCTCGCTGCATTGTCTCAGTGCTCTTCTAGTGCTTCGAGTTGTACATTCCAGTTGTGAGGGAGCATGACACTTCGCAAGTTGTAGCAGGCTAAAGGTACCTCAAGTTCAATCGATCTTTTTCCCCAAACACTAAGGAAAATGGGTATATACCGTTGGTTTCCTCTTTGTTGTTCGGTAGGCCCAAAGTACTTCGGGGATCTTGTCATCCCATGTGCTCAAGAAATCTTTAAGGTCTTGTTGGTGGCCTCTACCTGCACATTGCACTTAGGGTATGCTACCGTTGACTTATGATGGATAATGTAGTATTTTTCCATTAGCAAACTCACTTCACTATCCACAAATGGGGTGCCATTATCTGATAAAACACCATCGGGATACCAAATCGATAGATAATGTACTCCTTTATAAATCGGGCCACTACCCCTGTTATGACCTTCTTGAGCGGTGTGGCCTCTGCCCACTTCATAAAGTACTCTGTGGATACCAGAATCCAGATCTTTCCCCGCGACGATGGGTTTAAGGCCCCCACCTGATTGAACGCCTAAGTGTGAAACGAAAAAGGCATAGAGAGAGAATTTAGGTCCACTGAAGGAGCATGGATCAAATTCCCATGTAGTTGATAATCTTTACACTTACGAATGAATTTTGCCGAATCTTTATCCGTTGTAGGCCAATAATCTCCCAAGGTCATGAGTTGATTGTAGAGTATGGCTTCTTTGATGTGGTCCGGATCGTGAGCTTTCTTTAAGACTTCTTCGGCATCCTCCCCTCTTATGCACCTTAGGGGCCTATCATGGTAACCCCGTCGGTACAACTGCCCTTCTTGCACAAAGTACCTGGGTGCTCGCCTCTTCACCTTTGTGGCATCCTATTTATCTGTAGGCATTACTCCGTCTATCAATAAATCCATGTACGACTGCCTCCAATCTTGGGGTTGATCAATGAAGTTGCATTCTGCTGCCTGATAGAACAAACAACACTTCGCACACTCTCTTTGTACTACCACGAAATCTTATCTCATCGAAGGCTAAAAATACCCCACCCGTTATACCCTTATGTACAAAGGGATCTCAGTGGTTTCATAAATGTCTTCATTCACCTCGATCAATTTTCTTTTGACTTCCTCGGGGTCCACACATCTGGATAACCAAAGGTTGGCAGAGCGATAGGGAAAGCGCCGTTAAAAGAGAGCATAGTACCCCCCGTAATGATAGGGCGGGTATTACCGCTGGTGGTCTAGTGAAAGAGTTCCCTCCTACAGGGATCCCCAACATTGCTTAAGCCGCTAGAGTCTTGATGAACTCTGTGCACAAACCCATGAGTCCCTTCATTTGTGCCGGGCCTATTGCTGTTTGTGCGCCCATCATTTCCATCACACCGTCATTGGATGCACTAGGCTCTATCCGTGCTATTCTCACTCTCTCGGATAGCATGGAGAGGTTTGCCTCCTCCTCTTGCTATATAGCGTCAAAGTCAATGACTCTGATGGTGTCATCCTCTGAAATCTTTTCAAAAGAGAATACCCCCCAGCAGAGTAGCCAAATGAAAATGTGGGTTCTTGGAATACAACTAGTATCAAGTGAGGCGTAACCCCTTATCAGGATCAGGACAAACACCGTGCAGTATTGAATGTTGACAGTGAACATAGGTGAATAAGAGACAAAGGGATTCAATATTCAGACTTGTATTGAATGATATATTGGCATAATAAATACACAATAGGCATAATAAATAGATGGGACCAGCAGGTAGCTTGGTCAGAGGGAGAAAGAGCAAGTACTCTAGGCACAATAAAGCCAAGACAGGAACTTCAAGATCAGTTAATGCTCACTGATGTCGGGATTGAATGGGTGTGGGAAATAATGTTCTTATAATTGCTCTCGTGTATGGAGGAAATTGGGTAGCAATTCTAGGCTCTGGATGCTCTCTCCCTGTCAAACTGTTTGCCTGGTGTAATTACATGAAGGCCAAATTACTCGAGTAAACTTTCCCATGTTCAATATGATTGATTACATTAAATGCACAAGTATCTCCCATTAATGTAGAAGATATTACATTAAATGCACGGGATCTCATAATTTGGTGGGAAACTATTTCATTTTTTGGAGGTATGGCGGGCATTAATGAGGGACATGACGTGGCAGGTTGGGGCTTACCTAAAAATGACTAAAGGGTTACGTTTGATGAACTAGACGTGCTGTCCTAAGGATAATCCCACTTGAATGTTTTAACTTTGAGTCCCTCAAGGCGAGACGTTATGACGTCAGAAAGTGGGTAAATAGTGACTCTAGTAGGTGTATAGTCACATCAGTCAGGAAAGATGGCGTCTGCTTTAAGGTTGCTCAGCTGGTAGGTAGCTCGAGTGCTTAGTTTTCTATTTGTTGGTTTAAGAACTATCTTAAGACCAAGACTGCAAGATTGAGGTACCTCGAGGAAGTTCCCTCGAACAAGTAGGAGTTGAGGTAGCTCGGTTGTAGTGGCTCGAGCAACAATATATACTAAGCGATGTTTTGCCCAAGTGTGCCAAGAGGGTTGGTAATTGTATTCTGAATGTTGCCTTGCTCCCAATCCTCCAAACCATGTTCCTGCGAGGTTCCTAAGAGGAGGTTATTCTATTAAGCATGGTAGCTCTCCCATGCCCTGCCAGGCATGGTTCCTCGTGGGTACCAAACAACCTCGCTCAACATATAACATAAGATAAAGTACATGATACAATTCATTCTATATTCTATTACAAACTATGGTCATTCAAGTGACTTTGATCTAAAAGTTGGATCCTTCGAACCAGGTCCGTAGGAGAATCTTCGAGGTAGGTCATTCGAGACACCTCTATGGAGAATCTTCGAGGTAACTTGCTCGGGTGACCTTCATCCTCCTTATTCGTCTGCCAATCAACAGATTAACTAAGTTAATCATTCTTTGGTGGGGACTCCCCCTACAACAAGATATTATCACATCAACAAAATTATGTATACAGTTGTTGAGCTTTTTGTTGAATCCAAAATAAATATTTGAATAAACATTATGTAATATTTTTAGTGACTAAATATTAATTAATTATTTTTTAGTATTAAGCTAAAGTTTAATTTGATAGAACAAATTTTACACAATTTTTTATTAAAAAATTATTTTAATGGAGAAGTTTAAAATAAATCATTGGAACATATTATATGTTTTTTGTCGAATGTTGTTTCACGGTCTCGTAAGTTCAAAGTTTTAAGAATTTTAATTGTGAAATTTAACCCTTATAATTATAAGAAAATGATAATATGTATGTGCGTCCTTATAGTCTTAAAATACTAATAAAATACTTACATAATAATATTTATGTATTAATCATATATGTTATAGCATCGTTTTAATCATATATGTAAAGCACACATCAACGAAATTACAACAAAGAAAAAAATACGCCTTTCTTAATTCCTCACCTAATGAATTACTTAAGTTGATGGGATATATAAATAGTAATAATAAATAAGTTTACAGAAAGGAATTTTTTAATTGGATTTGGCTCCTCTGAAATTGTAGAATAACCCTAGAGGTCGGAGTTTTATGAATCATAGTCCTTTACAAAATATGAATGGTTGTTTTATGATTATATTAGGCCAACTATGATTATATTAGGCCAACTCTCTGTTTGAAACAACATCCATAATTTTTTTTATTTATTATTTAATCTTGACCATTCATTTCCAATAAGTGGCTAGGATGACCATTCCACCTCTAGAATTATACAAAAACTATAGAGGAGTTGAAACTAATTTATTTTATTTGTACTTTGTCATAAAAAACAGGTTATGGTGACTTTGACCCGAGTTAATTGTATAATAGGGACTTTAACACTTATTATTCGTAAAAAAAGGCATTAATATGTTATAATGGAAATGTTATGCTTTTTTAAGATGTTAAAGCATTGATTAGACTAATATAATATGACGATAAATTTGACAAGTCACTAGGCCTAATGATTAACTCAACCCAAAAATAATTAATACCACTTTTTTTTACCATTAGCAACCTTAGGTTCTAAACTTTATCCGATTAGAAGGATATAAAGGTAAGGGAAATTAAAGTCATGTAAATTTTATTTATAATAATATTTTTTTATTTTGAACAAAAGAGATATAATATGAGCAAGGAAACCATTTTCTTCTATTGTGTTTCATATAATAAAGAATTATCATAATATCTTTGAACTAAAACATGTGATTTATTTAGTATATTATTATCATTGTATAATAATAAATAAAAATATGTATTTATTAAAGCCTATTTTGTTATATTTCTTGTCTGGTCAACAATAATATTAATATAGTTTTTTTGAATTTACCCCTACTTCTTAATGTCATATTTGACTTAACTCCCACTTTCATAATCTCTTTGATATAATTTCCAAATTTTAAACACCGTTACAACTTAATTACAAACGTCTAATATACAAACTAGACTTAACCTCCTAAATAGTTTTTTTACTGAAATACCCTTATATTTCAAATTTAACCTGTAATTTTAAAACACAAATAAAATTGAAAAAATCGCTCTAAACCCTTAATTTCTCATGTTTCTCTTTGGTGAAAAATCCAACCCACCCCAGTTGTGGGTGGTCCGTTATCAAAGGGGGATTTTTATGTAGAAAAACCTGTTATTTCTTCCTCCCTTTCTCTCATTTTTATTTATCTATCCTCCAATCAATTGGAGTTAAAATCAGGTCCTTGTAACGGTTGTTTGATGGTTGATTGATTTGAATGGTTTGGATATTGGGGTTGTGGTGTGTCAATTTATTCGTGTCTATTGATAGTGGTGTTGGATTGAAAGGTTATAATGTTGGGTAGAAAGATTAGGATGTAAACAGATGGTTGGATATAGTGTTTTAGGAGTTGGTGCCGAGTTTGTTAGTCGTTTTATGATGGTATAAAGATTGTGGCTACCGATGGTTTTTTATTAGTATGAAGATGGTGACTAGATGGGATTCTGGTAAGAGGTGGTTCCAACAATGGATATTTTAATTTGGATAGATTTCTGTATTTTGGTGTTTTGAAGTGTGAACTGTGATGGTTGTGTTGGGTGATAATGTGGGAATTTTGGGTGACGGTGCCGATAGTTTTGAGGTGTGGATTGTGATGGTGGCGTTGGGTATTAATTTTAGAGTTAAGGGTTTTGAAGAAAAAATAAGGTTTGAATTTGGGGAAGAAGATGAAATAAGGGCATTTAGGTCAAAATTTAATTTAGGGGGTTAAGTCTAATTTACAAATACAATTTTTTAAGAGACTAGTATAGGTGTTAAAAATTTATAGGTTATGTCATTAAAATTATGAATGTTGGGGTTAAATTAAATATGACGCCGATAAGAATAATTTTGATGAATCCACTCGAAGACATCAAAGAATAACGGAAAATAGAGATAAAAATGATTATGATTTGCGTACTCCTGAACATATTTTCTTGTCTAGACGTCGTAGAGAATTTAGAATTCAAATTTTTTTCAATTGAAAGAATAGGAATGGTGTGAATAAAAATCCAGTATTTTGCAACGAAAATAACATAAAAAATTGAGGTCAATTTTTGGATAAATGTAAACATCTTGATAGAGATAAAAATGAATTAATTAAATTAAAGTTCTTTCTTTGGCCTAATTATCGATTAGAAGATTTCGCTTGTATGAATCGCTATCATTAAGAAGTGGGGGTTGAGTGGAAAAACCCTATTTAATAAGCGAGCATGTCTAAATTTGGTAAGGATAAATCTAATATAATAAACAAAAGTGTCTGTAATTGATCGTGATTTGATGATGCATATTGACCAACATTCGTTCTGATACGACCACATTTTTGCACATGATAAGGAGACAAGATGGGATAGTTTTCCCATCTCATGTTTGATATTAAATTTGAGGAGGGATAACGTCACTTATAACATTAATAATGTGCACAACTAAGAGGTAATTTAAGAGTATTTGTTCACTATTTTGCCTCCAATTTTTATTTTTTTTCTTATTCTATTAACCAAAACCCAATTTGAGTCTTAGTCCAAGAGGTATTTAAAAAGCTTCAAATTCAAATTTTTTAAGAGCGAACTACACCCAAAGCTTCATCATGAAAGGCAAAAGGTTTTAAGGTAACATTACTTAGAGGATTTAGTATTTACTATTAGTTAATTTTTTTTAAATTTACCTTGAGGTTTAAGAGTTTGTCAAATACATGATCTAATTTAATTTTCTTATTAAAACATATTTTAGAAAAATGCATCAATATGTATTTTGAACACTTTTTCTTAGGTTTAACAAAGTTTTTTTTACTTTTTCTCTTTTGCTACATCAAAGTTTGTCTTTGTTGCTCTGAACCTCTAGAAGTAATACTTGACAATATATTTATCTCATTTGATGATCACCTTTTTGCAACCTCACTACATCAAAGGGTTATTTTTCTCAAGAAAAGCCATTTTCACTGCCTAAGAACCCCTTAGTGGTTGCCTCTTATAAAGTATGGATAGATTTGTGACCTCTTTCATTAATATCTCACTCCATAGAAGCCTTATCTCCACGCTAGAAAATTGCCTACGACACAACCAATGATGATTGACTAGATTTAAGACATGAGATCTTTAGTGGTTGGATTGCTTCTAAACTTGTGCCAAGATAAAGTATTTAATATTTGGAGCTAGAATTTAATTTTTGTTCATATTGACTGACCCACACACAATCTCAGAGGAACCTAGATCTTACATCTTTACTTGAGTGTTGAACATTTCAACCATAGATCTTACCTCTTTGCTTCATGCTTAAGTTTACAAGTCCCTTCTCTGTGTCATGTAATGCTTTATATACACAAGTGAAAAGTACCAATTTGGGTCAAGAAATTTTTCTGCGAGGATTTTTACTCATATAAATCCTCATCTTAAGTGCATATTAAGAATATAAAGTATAAGTACTAATTAATATGAACTTAAGACGAGTATTTATAAGAGAAACCCCACAAAGGGAAAACGCCCCGACCAAACCATTACCTTGCACTATTATATATAAAGTATTAAAAGAAAAGAAAAATGAATTACGAACCTGAACCTCTCATAGACTCAATTACCTAAAACCTCCACAATCAAATTTGTTCAACTTATAGTACCAAGAGAAAGCACGAATATATCTTCTACCACTCACCACATTGCGGGTGTCAACCAACTTTTATATCAACTTTAATCCAAGTGAATCGCATCCAAGAGAATATAAGGACTAAACCCTTGATTATGTGAGGATATCCTATTGGTCGATGGTGTAGAAAATATTTGGGCTTAACTCAAAAGTCTCACAAAATGTTTTTAAAGACGAAAGAAAACCTTATTCTAAAACAATATATTTTGGCAAATACTTTTGTCAAAATTATCTTGAGTACGAAAGTCGTACTTTTTAGATTCAATAATGAATAAAAAGGCTTAAAGAACACAAGGAGGAAGGAATATAACTTTTTCTTTTAAAAGTTGAAATTATTTTCTCTCAATATTTTTATCTTCTTCTCTTCTATCATATGGTGTAATAGGTAATCTTTTATATTTTATATCCAAGAGTGAGAGGCAAATGGATGGTAAAACTCAACTATTTCTCATCAAAGGTTAAGAAAGAATCTAATTTGGCTACCAAACTTTGATTGAGTTTTGGCACAATCTCCAAGGAGATCTTATTGTAATATATCGAAAGGATAAAAAAAGTATGCATGTTTGTGAGTCATTCGTGGACACAAAGACTATTTTGAGGACGTGATAGGTCCCTGAACACTCACAAAACAAGGCCACACTATCAACCTAAGATTTTCATGCAAAGGATTCCAACGGTCATGGCTAGAAACACAAGGCTTAGTGGATTCAAGGACCTACTTACCTGGTGTGAAGGACCAGTGAGCTAAGTCGCACTTAGAACTAGAGTTTGTCAGTCTTGTAAAATTTCAAAAATCTCAAAATCTCCTCGTACAACCTATGACCAAGTAATTTACAAATACAAAAGATGCATTTTAAAACACATGTTTTATATACGAAGATAAATATTACATCATTTATTTGGAAACTATGGGGACAAATAAATTCAGCACAAAATAACAAATAAAAGCAATCCCCAGTATAAATAAAGAATTGAAAAGAATGACAATCACACACAATACAGGATGTACGTGGTTCGGCAAGAAGGCCTACGTCCATGGTAGGGCTCTCTGTATATTATTTCTCTTTACTCCAGGGAGTGTTTTATAGAAAATAATACATGCCCTTTGACCCGGACGGAAGGTTTGTTATATACCTGTTATTTCGGAGGGTGGAGGAGTGGGACTCCCCCACATTAACCCACAATCCCTAAAGTATCTATGAAGAGAGATTTTAGGAACTGACTGGGTCAAAACTAAATTGGTTGAGGCACGGGGCCTTTAGACTTTGGGCTATGTTTAATTGGGCTTCTCGTCTAGGCCAAAGTGACAAATCGAGGTACCAATAATTGCCCCTAAAATTCTTGGGTCATAATTTGGGCTTAATAATTTTAAATGATTTGTCTTAATGGAATTTCTGTGATTCGTGCAACACTTTTGAACTGAAGCGCACTTTCCAAACTGACTTAGGCGGCAGATTGCCTCGTTTCTGGTGCATCATGATTAGAAAGGTTTAAATCATTTTAGAGAGGTCATTGTTTGAATCGTCTCTTTCATATCTCGTAGCATTCTCTCAATTTCTCCAAGCTTTCACTGAATCTCTCTTTACTCCCAGGTCTCGTTTTCCATTTTCAAGCTTTTTTCACATCTTCTCCTCGTCCCTGCTTATGACTTTGCCTCGTCTCAAGATGACTCTTATATTGTAAGTTCTTCTCACTTCTTCTTTTTACTTTTGATGATGTACAATGAATCCTTTCTTGATGAAATGAAGTTTTGTTCCCTGCTGCGTATTAATTTCATTCTTTAATGCTTATATGGTCTATAGCTGATTGATGTTGATGAGTATATACCTGTTTTTTATCAGTTAGGGAGGATTCTTAGTACTAATGCCAGTAACCAAGTTTGCCAAGCCTTTGTAAGGATTTGCAAGTCCCTTAGGTCGAGGAACCAGATCTTTAAAGACCAGTCGGAGCTTATTGCCAAACTGAAGGATAGGCTTCAGGAGATGGAAGAGGTTGGCGCTTCCATTGAAGAGGAAATAAATGCTCTGAGAGCTAAAATTTTAGATGCCTCTGAGATCAATCAGGTCGGAGAAGTTCTTTAACAAGAGAATGAAGCTCTGAGGAGGGAGGTGTCACAACTTAGAGAGCATGCGTCGAGCGTTGCCCCTCAAGTTTTATGGGGTTCCTCTTCATCGGTTGGTCCGCAAGCTGGTACAGATGATAGGGGTTCAGTTACGGAGATTGATGAGCTTCGAGGAGATATTCGTCAAGCATACATAATAGCTGTTGGGGTCCAAAGAGATGTTACACTGCTGAGGCATCTATTCAAAAAAGTTCCTCGACGAGTGTGGGCTGATGGTTATGATCAGGGTTGGACAGATGCTCTGCCGATGTTGGCAGAGGTTGAAGAGCTATCCTTTATTAGGGCATAGTTGAATGCTCTCAGGGAGATGAAGGTCCCCAGGAACTCAGTACTCTGCTATCGTCATGATATCTCCCCTTCGACTCTGATGCCTAACCCTTTCAGGAGGGATGAGCATTGGGTCCCCATAGATGCTATCCCGAGGTAGTTACTAGAACCATATGCAAATAAAGTCGAGTTGGAGTTAGATCCTCACCCAGGTGATGGCCGAAGAGCGCAAGTAGCTGATTACCTTGCTCGGTGGCCTAACCCTCATTAGGATCTATTTAATTCATCCAATGTAACTCTTTTGTAAATACAGTGAAGTAATAAAATAATTATGTTTTGGGCGATTTGCCGAATAAACATGTGTTGTGTGTTGTCCACTTTATTGATTTCTTATTTTGATTATCTTTGGCATTTCTTAGCCGACTAGAGTTGTATTGTGTGAGTATCCTCCCTGTCCAGTATGCTTATAAGATACTATTCTGCCCCACTTTACCTTTTAGGTCGTGTCGTCACACTCCCTTAGGCCTAAGTGTGGAAATGGCGAGTACACACCTGGTATTGGATGTTCCATCAGAGCAGGGTTTTTTTGAGCCAAACATCATTTGGCAACCAATTTCGAGTTGACCGAGCTGCCTAAGGGCCCCCTGTAGGGCTTCATATATTGCCAGGGGCAATGCTAAGAGGTTATTCGTGTTAAGTGACGAGAACCCGAGGAGGGTAAAACCCTGCTTATATGTGTCAAGAGGAGAGACTGTCACTTGAAAATGGTGCATAAGTTATAAAGTTTCTAAAAATAAATCAACACTTCATAGAATGTCACTGCCAAACAATCTTTTATAAATTAGAAAAGAATTGCAAATTTTGACATTGTAATAAAAGATCATATTACAATCTTTTATTACAATGATCAAATTCGTATGCTCATTACGTGGTAGCATAAATAATTTTTTTTTTTTGCACCCTCAAGAGTAGCAATCGGCTTAGATACTATTGTTTGTGCGTGATAAACACAAATGTGATATTCGCAATCCAGTAACAATGTGACATTCTCCGCCCAAGAAGGTCGATAAGAATCTCTGCTAAGATGGAGTTTAGGAGGACGTATATACAAGCTGCATCAGTTGATCCTTGGCCTTTCTCACCCCTTTCAGTTCAACCAGTTACTCGGGATAAGGAGGTGATATCCATTATTGATGACTCTTGGAGGTCAAGAGTGCACTTCTTTGAGCGTGCTTTAGTTAGTAGAGTTGGGAGTGCTGAATGCGATCAGCCGTCTATTGAAAGGATGAAGGCGTGGGTCAACACGCATTGGCGTCCTATTGGCGGAGTTAAGGTTAGATATCTGAACTCATCGTTATTTTGCTTCGTGTTTGCATCGGCTAGAGAAGCAGATAGGATTTTGAAGTTGAGAAGTTGGTCAGTGTTTGGGGACCATCTGTTCTTGGATAAGTGGCACCCGCTTGGGTGTTTTTCTAAGAATAGTCGGCGGCCTAAGAATGGTTGGATTAGGGTAGTGGGGTTGCCACTACATTTGTGGGGAGAAGAAGTTTTTAAAGCTATTGGGATCCAGTGTGGGGGTCTTATAAAAGTTGACGAAGATACTTTGTCCGGGGAAGATCTGAGGTGGGCTAGGTTGTTTGTTAAAGGGCTAAAGGTGCTTCCAAGTTTCATATCTCTCAAGGCTGGTGGGTGGGTTTTTAAACTGCCAGTAGTCGCTGAAACGCAGGCCTCTTGCTCATTTGGAGGTGACGAAGTACCGGTGACAGAGCGGGTAAGAGCTTGTTGTCCAATGACTATGCGGACAGACGCAGGTATAGATGGTAAGGGGTGTCAGGTGGAGGCGTGTGCCCCTCACCAAGGGGTCATGCCGGACGGTGTTCCTTCCACGTCAAAGGTTAGTGCTGCAGTCCATATGTCAGAGAATAGTGGTGGTTTTGGCTACCAAGAGGCGGTAGAGGTGGGCTGTGGATCTCCAGCTGGGTCAAGCTCACATGACGCTTCTCAGGACAAACCCCTGCTGGTGGATGACAAAGGTCAGGCTGGCATGCGTTCAGGGTCCTCCGTTCAGGGTCGAAGCATTGATATGGGTTGCCTCATGGACACCGGGTATGAGCTGCAGCAGGATAAAGCCCTGGATTGTACTCCCACGCTGGTTTATGGGATGGCTCAGTTATTGCAACATCCGGTAGACTCACCGGCGTCTTCCAGGCCTGGCCAGAAGTGTTCAGGGGAGTTGGTGAAAAGCTGTGTGAATAGTGTGCAGAATAGGGTACGAGGTTTTGGTATAAAAGGTAGTAGGGCTGCTGAAATGACCTTGCCTGGTGACAGACTAGATTTAGGAGGTAGCATGGCTGTTAAGGTCAACTTGGCTGCTCCTTGTGGGAGTGATGGGATTGGTATGCAGGAGCTTTTTGCTGAGACTCACGTGTTGAAAGAGGTCCCTTGTGGCGGTAGTAGTGTTGGGAAGGGTGCACTTGCTTTGACTAGTTCATGTAAGACTTTGTGTGGGGCATTTCATCCGAAGTCTAATGTGGGGAATGGGATTGTTTCTGTTCAAAAAAATCGTGCTCCTGATTCATGTAAGAAGTCCAAGTGCAACTTACCTCCCCTTGTTAAATTGGGTAGGATTGGGCACGGCTTAGAGAAGATGGGTCCTTGCCTTAATTCGGGTAAAGTACTTAAGAATGGGGTCTATAAGAAAAATCTCAGATTTAAAGGGGATTGTAAGGGGAAAGGTGTGATTGATAGAGATAAGTTAAGGTTGTCCGGAACCGAGGTTGGGTACGAGGATGTGTCATTTTTGCGCTGTGACACGCCTAACTCGTTCGTGGAGGAAGGGGTAGGAGAGGTGGTGCGGAGGGAGTACGTGCACGCCTTATCTGGCACTGCTGGAGGGTCGTCGTGCGGGGAGGATTTATTGAGTAGCCAGATTGTCACATCCCCTAGGCTGTGGGTTGATCTCGGGGACTCAGCAGGGGTGGTATCCAGAGGGAGGGTTGACAAGAGGGTCTGCGAGGTTGAATCAGAGGAGTGGGTCTCTAGTGTGATAGATGGATTTAGTAATTTCCTTGGAATCTCATATGAGGGGAATGAGAAGGAGGCACTTACGTTGTTCCGTACCATAGAGGAGAGGCGGAGGGAGAAAGTAGAGGAGGGAGAAAGGGGGGTGGGTGGGGTGTCCAATGGTTTCCGATGAAGTTACGCATCATCTCTTGGAACGTGCGGGGGTTGAATGACCGGGGGAAAAGAGAAGTGGTTAGTGGGGCTCTTTCTCGGTGGCGGCCAGACATTGTCTGCCTCCAAGAAACTAAATTGGGGGCTTTGGATAGGGAGTTGGCTCAGTCAATTTGGGGAGGACATAGGATTGAGTGGTGCTGTCTGGATTCTGAAGGTGCGTCGGGTGGGGTTGTCTTGATGTGGGATAGTAGACTGGTGGAGAAGGTGGATGTCTTAGTAGGACGGTGGTCTCTTTCTGGCTTATTTAGGTGTGTGGAGGATGGTTTTATTTGGAGCTTTTCGGGAGTGTATGGGCCAGTTGAGGATTTGGCGCGTTGGGAGTTGTGGGAGGAATTGGCTGGGGTCAGGAGCGTCTGGGGCGTTCCCTGGTGTACTGGAGGTGACTATAACATCATTCGTTTTCCCTCTGAGAGGAGTGGTGAGGGGCGGTCAAACTCTTTTATGCAGGACTTTTCTGACTTCATCGATGAGCAGGAGTTGATTGACCTGCCTTTGGTGAAAGGGGATTTCACTTGGTCCAGTTTTAGGGATGAGCCCTCTCTCTCTCGGTTGGACCGTTTTTTGCTTTCTAATGACAGGGAGGAGAAGTTCACGGGGGCTATCCAGTCGTGCCTGCCTCGAGTGACATCGGATCACTCTCCTATTTTGCTGGAGTGCGGAGGAGGGGGTGTGGGGAGGACTCCGTTTCGATTCGAGAATATGTGGCTACAGGAGGAGGACTTCTTAGGGAGAGTTCAGGAGTGGTGGCAGGGTTATGAGGTGGAGGGGAATGCGAGCTTCAGGCTGGCGACTAAACTGTTTATTCTTAAGGGGGACATTATTCAGTGGAACAGAGATGTGTTTGGCCTTGTGTCGTATATGATTGAAAGGATGTTGGAAGATATTAGGTCTCTCGACGTTAAAGAAGGGGTGGGCGGTTTGTCGGGGGAGGAAAGGGCGACGAGGGTCGAGAAAAAAAGGGAGGTAGGAAAGCGGCTGGTTCAGGAGGAGGTGAGTTGGAGGCATAAGTCTAGGGCTCTATGGCTCAGGGAAGGGGACAACAACACTAAATTCTTCCATAAAGTGGCTAACTCACATCGGCGTTTTAACCATATTGGGAAGGTGGTTGTTGGGGGAGTGGAATTCACCGAGGAGAGTGAGGTTCGTAGGGAGATCAGTCAGTTCTTTGAGAGGTTGTATACGGAGGTGGAGCCTTGGCGACCGAAGATCGATGGGCTTCCTGTGGAGAGTATATCTGGGGACGAGGCGACTCAGTTGGAAAGGCAGTTCACGGAGGAAGAAGTGGTCCAGGTTCTGAGGTCGATGTCCGGAGATAAGGCTCCTGGTCTGGACGGGTTCACTATGTCTTTTTTCCAGCATTGTTGGGAGGTTATCAGGGAGGATGTGATGGCTGTCTTCACCGAGTTCTATGATAGGGGTTACTTCGTGCGGAGCCTGAATGCCACATTCATTACTTTAGTTCCCAAGAAAGGGGGGGCTACAGATGTCAGAGAATTCAGGCCAATTAGTTTGGTTGGTAGCGTATATAAGCTTATTTCTAAGGTCATGTCGGTTAGACTTAGAAGTGTGTTGGATCCTCTTATTTCGGATGCTCAGAGCGCGTTTGTGGGTGGTCGTCAGATCCTTGATGCTGTGCTGGTTGCGAATGAGTGCATCGAGTCCAGGCTGAGAAGTGGGGATCCTGGTATTCTGTGCAAGCTTGATATTGAGAAAGCGTATGATCATGTGAATTGGGAGTTTCTTATTTATTTGCTCAGGAGGATGGGTTTTGGGGAGCGATGGTGCAGGTGGATTAAGAGGTGTATTTCTTCTGTCAATTTCTCAATTCTTGTTAATGGGGTGCCTGAGGGGTTCTTCAGGAGTTCGCGTGGGCTTAGGCAGGGGGACTCTTTGTCTCCATTCCTATTTATTCTGGTTATGGAGGTGTTTTCTAGGATGATGAGCAGGACAGTGGAGGGGGGTTTGGTTTCTGGGTTTTCTATTGGGAGCTCTGTTTCTCATCCAGTTGAGGTCTCTCATCTGCTGTTTGCGGATGATACTATTATTTTCTGTGGAGCATCTATGGATGAGGTGAGGTCTCTGCGGTTGCTTCTAGTGTGTTTTGAGGCGGTGTCGGGTTTACGAATCAATGTCGAAAAGAGTGAGATGATTGCAGTGGGAGAGGTTGGTAATGTGGGCTACTTGGCTCATGGTCTTGGCTGTCGGGTCGGATCTCTCCCTTCTACTTATCTTGGCCTCCCTTTAGGGGCTAAGTTTAAGTCTTCTTCGATGTGGAATACTGTCCTCGAGAGGGTTCAGAGGAGGTTAGCAGGTTGGAAGCATGGTTTCCTGTCTAAAGGTGGTCGGTAGACGTTGATCAAAAGTGTTTTGTCTAGCCTTCCGACATATTTTATGTCCGTCCTCCCTTTGCCTCGATCTGTTGGCAAAAGGCTTGACAAGTTGATGAGGGATTTTCTGTGGAAAGGGAATGGTGATGAGTTTAAATATTGCTTGGTGAGTTGGGATAAGGTGTGTAGGCCGCTCAGTGAGGGTGGGGCTGGGGTCAGGAGCTTAGCCCATTTCAATATGGCTTTACTAGGTAAGTGGTTGTGGCGATTTAATAGGGATGGTGATAGATTGTGGAGGAGAGTGGTGGTAGCTAGGCATGGGGCTGGAACGTATGGGTGGGATCCTATGTTGGGGCGAGCTGCGCATGGGGTGGGGTGCTGGAGGTTTATTGCGCTTGGGTGGGGGAGGTTCTCCTTACTCACCTCTTTCCACCTTGGGAGTGGGAGTAGGATCAGGTTTTGGAAGGATATATGGGGCGAGGGGGGATCTTTGGAGGTCCTCTTCCCGAGGATGTTTAGGCTTGGGATTGACAAAGATGGGCTAGTTGAGAATCATAGGCGGAGGGAAGGGATTAGTGAGGTGTGGGACCCTAAGTTTAGGAGGGGGCTCCGTGATTGGGAACTGGAGGAGGCAGACGGGTTCTTCGAATGGCCGAGGTTGGCACCGGTCCCGTCTATGGGGGCTGATGGGTTAAGGTGGTCGTACTCTCATGATGGCTTGTTTTCAGTTCGGAGTTACTATTTTGCCCTAAGGGGTCGTGGTGGTGCTTTCTTCCCGTGGAAGGCTATTTGGAAGTGCCATGCGCCTCCCAAGGTGTGCTTCTTTGTGTGGACTGCGGCCAGACAGGCCATCTTGACTGTTAAAGGGCTTCAGCAAAGAGGTAGGAGGATGGCCAGTAGATGTTGGTTGTGTAAAAAGGAGGAGGAGACGACTGATCACCTTCTTCTACACTGTGAGGTTACTAGGGGTCTTTGGGATTTATTTTTCTCTTTATGCCAGATTGCTTGGGTTATGCCTAGTTCGGTGTGCGAAGTGCTAGCGGCGTGGCGAAGGCCTAGGGGTTGGTCAGGACCGAGGGTGGTCTGGAGGTTGGTCCCCCACTGTATCTTTTGGACTATGTGGTTGGAGAGGAACAGGAGATGCTTCGAGGGGGTCGATCTTGACCCTCCTCGAATTCGGTACAGTTTTCTATGCCTTCTTCTTACCTGGTATAGGAAACGACAGGATTCGTCTTTGTCTTTCCTTATTGAGTTTTTGGAGGAATTCTAGGGGCTTGAGTTGTTTTGGTTGGGGCCCGGTCCTTCGTTTGTTTGCTTTGTATACTTCCTGTATACGGGATTCCGCCCCCTTAGGCGGGTTGCTTTATTGAATCATTTACCTATCAAAAAAAAATAAAAGATCAAAACAGAAAACTAGAAGTAGAATTTCTTTAAATTGGCTGCATTCCAAGCTCGAGGTATCTCCCTGCCCTCCAACATTTCTAAGTGATAAGCTCTTTGCACGTTGTCCCTTATCACCTTGAATGGTCCCTCCTAGTTTGGTCCTAGCTTGCTGATCGAGGGGTAAAACCGAGCGTCCGTGTAATACGCTAGTCGTTGTTATCGGCTTCCAACCTCAATACAAAAAAAACCTAAACTTATAACTACACTTCTTAAGGAGTATAGTGGCGAGTCTGGGTATTGAATCCACAGGGAATGGTTGATAGAATTTAATTGATTTATTACCTCTAAAGAAAAAATGAAAAAGATGATGATGGTTGAAAAGGGAAAAAAAATAAGTAAATAAAGAAGTTAAATTAATTAAGATGAATGAGAAAGTAGGTGGGAATACAATCCCCCTAACCCTAGTAATTTACCGTATAGAAACCTAGAATTGTAAATTATAAATTTGAATGAATCCAGTCTTTATAGATCCTAAGCATTACATATATGAGGATCAAGCCCGCACCATATGAAATCAAAGGTAAATATAAAGCAGTGCTAAATAATTATACGCACGTCGTATTCTTAAACATCCCAAGTACCTAGGGCAAGAGAGATTAAAAGATCTACAATGGTTGTAAAATTTGTCTCGCACGACTCTTTCAAATTTTTAATTTAAATTCTATTTTCTACATAAGTAATTTACATTGGGATGGGTTCATGCATCCCAACCCTTAAAAACTTAGCTTAACAGGATGAAATCAAAATAAAACTTACAAATTAAAGTGTAGGAATTCATAACTAACTCTAGAAAATTGAGAACATGACTTGAATTTGGAATGGAAAACTAGAAATCAACAATTACTTGAACTAACTAGGAAAGCAGTAAAAATAATAAATTAAAATTACTTGGAATGGATGAATGATGAATCTTGAATAGAACTTTGAATCTTGAATAGTAGACAAACTTCAAAAACTAGGGTTTATGAAAATTTCTACCAAAGAAAACTAAAAAGACTCTCTAAAATCTGACTTTCTCTCTCTAAAATTCTATTCTACTCTCTAGAATTCGACTCCCCTTGAAATGAGGTAGGGCTTGGTCTTTTATAGCACCAAGTAGAATCGCTTGTTGCGCAAGATTCTACCAGCTATGCACCTCTTCAGCTCTAAATTAAATTTTAGAATTCTGACAGCCGGATCGGTTCTTTTTATTTCTGAACGGACCGGTCCGGTCCCCACCGGATCGGTCCTGTTCCATCCGGATCGGTTTTGTTTCTGGTCCATTTCTCTTCATTATCGCGCAACTTCAAAACATCGTAACTTCTTCACCGTAGCTCGGATTGAGGTGCCATTTTTTCCAGTGTTCTTGTAATTTAGAGCTCTTTAATTTTCTAGTTGGCCCCAGCTCCGGACTAAGGCTGAAAAATTATGAAAATTCCCTTCAACTCTCCATTTCTTGGTTTCTTTCACTATTTTGAGTTCTCCTTCGCACTAACTTGCATGAAATACCTGTAAAACACATGAGAAATACACAAAATACGAAATGCTTGCCAAAAGGTGTTAGTAGCATAAATACGAGACAAATCCAGGCTATATACACAACACGGGATCATAAAAATACCGAAATGAAGGGGATAAATGTGAAGAATATGTGCCTAATCACTTGCCATCTGATGGTTTTACTGCACCGCCAAGAAATTTCCTTAGGACGTAGTCCCCAACTTGGAATGACCTTCGATTGACCTTCTCGTTGTAGCTCTTCGCTAGTTATTGCTGATAGCCTGCTAGTTTCACTAGAGCCAGCTCTCTGCGTTTGTCAGCTCGATCAAGTTCAATGAGTAATGCTGCATCGTTCTGGCCTTGGTCGACCAAGGTGGACCTCATGGTGGGGAGGCCATCTTCTAAGGGGATGATTGCCTCGATGCAATATGTCAGTACAAATGGTGGTTCCCTGGTTTCTCTCCATGGGGTAGTGCGATATGCCCATAGGATATGTGGTAGCTCGCTCACCCATGCCCCCTTGGCTCGCTTCAAATGCTTCTTCAATCCATCAATCACTATTTTGTTAGAAGCTTCAACTTGTCCATTACTTTGGGGGTATGCCACCGAGCTAAAATGGTGCCTGATTTCGTGGTCGTTACATAAACCCTAGAAAAGGCCACTCTCGAACTGGGTTCCATTGTCAATGATGATGGTCTTAGGAATCTCGAAGCTGCTGATAATGTTCTTCCACACGAACCTTATTATATCCATATCTCTGATATTTTCTAATGGCTCTGCCTCTATCTATTTGGTGAAGTCATCTATTTCGACCAACAAATACTTGTGATTACCGGCAGTAGTAGGGCGAGGGCCCATGATGTCCATTCCCCATTGAGCGAAAGATTAAGGGATGGTAAGTTATTTTAGGTTACTGGAAGGCTGGTTAGAGGAGCGTGTAGTTTTCATTTCTCACACTTGTGAGCATATATCCCAAAATCCTTCTACATGTACGGCCACCAGTAGCCTTCCTTCATTGATCGAAAGGCCAGCGACCTGCACCTAATATGACTTCCATTGATTCCTTCATAGAGCTCGTGTAGAACTTGCTCGATGTCCTTTGGGTGAACGCATTGGAGGTAAGGACCGGTGAAAGACCTCTTATATAGTTTGCCTTCAGGAGATAAGAGAAAGCGAGCAACTTTGACTCTTATATGATGTGCGGCCCTTTTACCGTCTGGTAGGGCACCCTCTTTCAAATAATCCCTCAGGGGTTCCATCCAACTAGGGGCTGGTTCAATCTGAAGAATATGACCCGCGTCTCGTTGCTCGTCGCTCTGGTTAATGCTCAGCTAGGCGAGGAAGTCAATCGGAATTATTCTCTTCAAGTCAGAATTGATCCCTGAGTTTGAGGCTGCTAGGGCGTCAGCATGACTATTTTGTCCTCTAGGAAACTGTTGGACGTTGACTTGTTCGAAATTAGACATTAACTTTTTCACTTTGGTGAGGTAGGCTGCCATTCTTTCATCCCTCACGCTGAAGTCTCCACTAATCTTATTGGAGACCATCTGTGAGTCGCCGAACACCTGAAGTTGGTTTGCACCCAACACCTGTGCCCTCTGCAGGCCTGCTATCAATGCTTCATACTCGATTTCTTTATTGGAGGCTTCAAATCCAATCCCGATTCCTTGCTCGATTATTGTATCTTCTGGGGGGACCAACACAATGCCAACTCCTTCCCTTTTGGAGTTAGAGGCTCCGTCAATGAACAGTCGCCAAACACCTTGCATCGAGTGATCTTCCTTATGACCAATGGGTTGAAATTGATTGTGAGGATGTTCTCCTGTGAATTATGTGATGAAGTCGGTGAGGACCTGTCCCTTGATTGCATTCCTTGGCTGAAATTGGATGTCAAATCTCCCGAGCTCAACTAACCACTTGGATAGTCTTCCGGACAGATCTACTTTTCACAGGACTGCTTTAAGGGGGTGAGATGAAAGGACGTTGATAGAGTGAGCTTTGAAGTAGTGCTTCAATTTCCTTGAGGCTACCACTAGTGCAAAGGCGAGCATTTCCAGTGGTAGGTACCGCTGTTCGGCGTCCAAAAGGGTCTTGCTCACGTAGTAGACTGGGTGCTGAATTCCCGTTCTTTTGCATACTAGTGCAAAACTAACAGCATGGCTGGAAACTGCAAGGTACAGGTACAGGGAATCGTTCTCATGAGGTATTACGAGCAAGGGTGGTGTGCTGAGATAAGATTTGAGCTCCTTTAATGCTTTTGAGCAATTCTAGTTCAACTCCATAGTTTTGCTTTTCTTCAATAGTTGGAAGAATGGCTGGCACTTCTCGGATGACTTTGAGATGAACCGATTCAAGGTGGCGAGCATGCATGTGAGTTTTTGTACATCTTTTATCGTGCCGGGGGGGGGGGGTGATGCACCTTATTAATTGCGTCAATCTGGTCCGAGTTAACTTCAATGCCTCTCTCGCTAACCAAGACCCCGAGAAATTTCCCTGACTGTACACCGAAGGAACACTTACTTGCATTGAGCTTCATTCGATATTTCCTAAGGATTTCGAAGGTCCTTGATAGATCTGAGACGTGGTCTTATTTATTACTTCTCTTAACGGCCATATCATCAATATAGACCTCCATGGTATCTCTCATTGGGTCTTTAAACATTTTGGTGACCAGCCGCTGGTAGGTTGCCCCTGCATTTTTAAGCCCAAAGGGCATAACTTTGTCACAATATAATCCGACGGTGGTGATGAACGTTGTCTTGTATTGATCTGGTACGTACAGAGGAATCTGGTGGTACCCGGAGTATGCGTTTGGGAAACTCATTCTTTCATGAGCTGCTGTGGCGTCCACCAACTGTTCGATCTTTGGGAGAGGGAAATTGTCATTAAGGCACGCCCTGTTAAGGTCAGTGAAGTCAATACAAACCCTCTATTTCCCATTTCTCTTTGAAACCACTACTAGGTTGGACAACCATTTAGGGAATTAAACTTCCCGTATGGATCCTGTATCCAACATCTTCTCCACTTCTCTCTCCATAGCCTTGGCCTTCTCGGGTGCAGTTCACCATGCTTTTTGCGCGATTAGTTTAAAGGATGGGTCAATGTGCAACCGATGAAAAACCACGCTGGGACTAATCCCAAGCAGCTCGTAGGGTTCCCACACGAAAATATCCAACTTATTTCGCGAAAGTGCTGTTAATTCCTTCTTCTCTCGATTTGTGAGAGAGGCTTCGATCAAAAACATCCTGTCTTTATCATTGCCCACGACTACGACCTCCTCCAGGTTCTCCACGACTCACTCAGAGGGAAGGAGCTTAGTCTCCTCCACTTCAGGTCTTCCATATTTTAACTGCTATTTGGAAGGTATCAAACCCCTCTGTTCTTTATCTTTCTCCTTGGCCTTCTCGACCTTATTCTTCGGCCTTGGGAGGATGGATGCTATAAAGCACTTTCTTGCCATCGCCTGATCTCCATGGATTTCCATTACTCCTCGATCAGTCACATATTTGAGTTTCTGGTGGTAAGTGGAGGGAACGACCTTCATCGCATATAGCCATCCTCTGCTAAGGATGGCCTGGTAGGGCGAGTTAATGTCAACTACTAAAAACTCGATCATCTTAGAGACGCTTCCTACCCTTACTGGCAGTACAATCTTTCCCAAAGGGATGGTCACTTTACCAACGAAGCCGACTAGAGGGACAGTGGCTTCCTTTAAGTTGGACACGCTTAACTTCAATTTTCTGAATAGATTGAGATACATTAGTTCGCACGATCTACCCTGGTCGATGAGAAATTTGTCGACATCATAGTTAGCTATCCCGAGTGTAATGATCAAGGCATCATGATGTGGGGTCCATACTCTCACCAAATCATCATCTGTGAACACAATGTGTTTGCTGTAGTCGACTTTATTCGCTCGACGACGCTTTCCTATCTGTGTTTTAGCTGGATTAATTTGAAAAGCTTGCATTACTACCGTAAGAATTTTAACTTCCATTCGAGATGAATTTCCTTAAATCTGCTTTAGGTCTGATGCCCAATGAATCACTATGAACTCATGAACAATATCCTCCTCGAGCATGTTATTGGGCCTTGTGTCTCCGTTGGCAGCGACTTTCTCTGCCTTCTTCTCCATAAATTTGTTTAGGTGCCCAGTCTGGGCTAATTCTTTAAGGTGAGACTTGAGAGCTTTGCAGTGCTCAGTTTTGTGCCCGCCTTCCTTGTGAAAAGTGCATCTTAGTGCATTGTTCCTCTTTTAGGGGTCTCCTCCCATCTTTTTGGGCCACTTAACGAATGGCTCGTCCTTCATCTTTGCTAGGATTTTATAAATTGGTTCTTTAAGGACAGTGTTCACTGCCTCAAATGATTTTGAAGCATCATTTTTTATCCCACTCTTGGAGCCACTCTTGCCCCCATTCTTGCTCCTTTTCTTCTGGTTCTCAGCTTTGTCGCTACCCTTGGCAGCGAACTTAGCTCGACCGTTCTCCCCTGTACTGAGGCTGGTCACATCCTCAACTTGGGCATATTTCTCGATGCGAACCATTAGGTTATTAATGGTTGTGGCCTCCTTCTTTGTGAGGGATTGGTGCAAGAGGCAAGAGCTGGGTATGCCAATCTTAAAAGATGCTATAGCGACCTTCTCTGAGCAGTCCTCGACCTCATTGAACAACTCCCAATACCTTTTTATATAGTCCCAGAGGCTCCCCTATGGTGTTTTCTTCATTGTCAATAAGACATTCATCCTCTTCAGATGGGAGCTGCTAGTGATGAATCGAGCTGTGAAGAGCTCTGCCAGGGACTCGAAGCTCCTGATGGATCTGTGAGGGAGTCTCTCGAACCACTTCTGAGCCACACCGTGCAAGCTCGATGGAAAGATTCGACACATTAAGGCGTCCTTATGGTTCCAAAGGGTCATGGACTACCTGTACTGCCTAACATGGTTGATAGGATCAGTCTTTCCGTCATAGATTTTGAATCTAGGGATCGCGAACTTCTTGGGGGCTTCTTCTTCTTCTTCTTCTTCTTCTTCTTCTTCTTCTTCTTCTTCTTCTTCTTCTTCTTCTTCTTCTTCTTATATCTCCCTTGAGAAATGGGATTTCATCTGGGTCCTGGGAGCTCGCCTGGCTATCTCTTTGGTTGATCTAATAAAATATTGGGATTATCCCAAGCTACTTATATCAATATAATTCCCACCAGGTTTAGAATGTAGAATATTAACAAAGGTCTTCTCCCTTTTAGATATGTAATTTTTTTATCTAAGGAGGAGTGTCGCAAGACACTTGATAAGATATAGAGGATGAGTAATATACCTTTTGCTTCGGCGGTGTGGAGCATTAGGTATGTTATGGTATATTCTTGACAAAATATATGTTATGCTACTGGCATAGTCAATAGATTCCAGTCAAATTTAGGTAAGGAGTGCTAGACTGCACTGAAGCACATTCTCAAGTACCTGAAGAGCATACAAATTATGTTTTGGTTTACTCAACAGACAATCTAGTAGCCGTTAAGTACATGGACTCGAATTTTTAATCGTATAGGAATTCCAAAAATCGACCTCGGGATATGTGTTTACCCTAGGAACTGCAACCATAAGTTGGAGGAGTATCAAGCAATCATGTATTGTCAATTTTACTATGGAAGTTGAATATGTTGCCCATTCAGAGGCAATAAAAATGTTGTTTATCTTTAGAACTTCCTAAATGTTTTTGTGTGAGATGAGATAATGAAAGTGCTAAGTAATAAAACAAGTTATTGCAAATTTATGAGAATTTAAGGAGAGAGTTGAGAAATTGGACCTTCTTGAAGATCTTGAGCTTGATCTTGAATGTTGGAGAGCAGCCCTTAGACTTGGATGATGATGGAGGGTAGTGAATTCACCAAGTTTTGGGAAAACGATGATGAAAAGTGAAGGTTGGAAAGGGATTTGGGTGTGGAAATCACGCTGGCTTCGAGAGAGATTTTATGGATTCGCTGAGAGTGATCTCTATCTGATCTGGGCTCTCCTTGCAAGTGAGGTCAGGACTCCTTTTTATAGGCCTAGGGAATTACCGATTGGAATAGCCCTATTCCTGCTGTTCGATAGGTGCGTTTAGGCACACTGCCAATAGGCAGGGTCTGGGACCTGCCGTTTGGCAGTATTTTTTAGGCCTTTTTGGAAAATCGACCGCAGAACGCATACCATTGATCAAAATTGTGCACGGAGCGGACCATTTGAAAGGTAATTCAGAGACCTTCAAAAGACCTTGGACTGATCCTGAGTTCGAGAGATGACTTTGGGTCAAATATGGATCGGAAGCATTCGCGAGTCCATTAGACGGGGAATCATCGGACGTAAACGGATCGTTCATCCGCATGGTAAGTTCGAATCACGCACGGGACGGACCATTGGTAAGGGGTTTTAGTGCCCTTTGAAGATTCATTCAGTCTCGGTCGAGATGAAGAGTTTGACTATTGGTCAAACGGAGCATGGGAGTGCCCGATGGCTTCTAGGTTAGTACTCGGGGTATGACCTGGATCTGTAGTGATAAGGGGAGGTGCTAGGGACCTAAGGAGGGTTTAAGGGGTAACAGAATGGGGTGTCTACAGAGCCCCTCGATGGGTGAGTTTGGAATAAATAATAGCCGTCGAATAGACACCGCATGATGCTATTGAGGGAGGATGACCAATTTGGAGGGTCGAGGCCAATTCTGAGGGTCGAGGCCGATTCTGAGGACCTAAGGAAGTGAGGATGACAATTTTAGAGGGTCGAGGTCGATTTTGAGGACCTAAGGAATGGTTTGGAGGAAAGGTTTCACTACACCAAAAACAGGATTCTGGCATGGTTTAAAAGTGTGCCAGATCAAATCTGGCACGATTTTGAACTGTGCCAGAATCAGGTTTTCCAAAATGGAATTTTTTTTCTGGCATGGCTCAAAAGTGTGCCAGATTCATCCAAACAGGAACACTTCTGGCACACTTTTAAACCGTGCCAGAATTTGGTATTTCTGGCACACTTTTGGCACAGTTTTTAACTGTGCCAGATTCAGCCAAACAGGAACACTTCTAGCACACTTTTAAACCGTGACAGAATTTTATATTTCTGGCACACTTTTGGCATAGTTTTTAACTGTGCCAGATTCAGCAAAATAGGAACACTTCTAGCACACTTTTAAACCGTGCTAGAATTTGATATTTCTGGCACACTTTTGGCACAGTTTTTAACTGTGCCAGATTCAGCACAGTTTAAAAAAATTTGGCACAGTTCAAAAACCGTGCCAAAATATGATACACTTTTGCCACGGTTTTGAACTGTGCCAATTTTTTAATTTTAAAAAAAATTATTTGAAAGCACAAAATTCACAAATTAATAATATTGCGCGAAATTAATAAAATAATGTACATATAAACTTCAAAATATTACAAGTCTTTAACAGCTCACAGGCCCAAAAAAATTGGGCAGAGTTTCCTCTACTTTCTGGACATTGCAAAACCTGTTAATACAAAACCTGCCTAACATAAAGCCCGCACGACCACAAAATATAACAATTAACTTACAAAAGCCCTCATGGCCATAAAAGTCAATAATAAAACAACAAAAGACCGTACGGTCAAGACACAATAAAATGGAATCATTAATAAACCCCTTATTGTAAACCATTGAGTTCTTTGTGTGTTCCACGAGAATAAAAGCCAACGATAAACTGTTATCCTGCAAAAAAAAATAGAATACAAAAAAGATACGATATTAGTAACCCAGTAATTGACCAAAAAAATACTCAAAACAAAAAAATTACATATATGAGTGGAAATTATCGTCATACTCACAAATCGGGAGACCCGAGACTACGCGGTCAGTTCCTACAAGTTACATTGGTCCCGTGCGAGGTGTCCGTGCCTCCTTCGGGGTCGATTGGGGGCCGGTTTGGGTTTTCACCCTTTAACTGCATGTTTTTAACTCTAAGTGTGATTTTTACAAATTATCATCATACTCACAAACCGGGAGACCCGGGACTACGCGGTCAACTCCTACAAGTTACATTCGTCCCGAGCGAGGTGTTCGTGCCTCCTACGGGATCGATTGGGGGCCGGTTTGGGTTTTCACCCTTTAACGGCATGTTTTTAACTCTAAGTGTGATTTTTGCAAATTATCGTCATACTCTTAAACCGGGTGACCCGGGACTATGCGGTCAGTTCCTATAAGTTACATTGGTCCCGTGCGAGGTGTCCGTGCCTCGTACGGGGTCGATTGGGGGCCGGTTTGGGTTTTCACCCATTAACGGCCAATTTTTAACTCTAAGTGTGATTTTTACAAATTATCGTCATACTCTCAAACCGGGAGACCCGGAACTACGCGGTCAGTTCCTACAAGTTACATTGGTCCCGTGCGAGGTGTTCGTGCCTCCTACGCGGTCGTTTGGGGGCCGGTTTGGGTTTTCACCCCTTGACGACTTGTTTTTAAGTCTAAGTGTGATTTTTGTAAATTATCGTCATACTTTCAAACCGAGAGAACCGGGACTACGCTGTCAGTTCCTACAAGTTACATTGGTCCCGTGCGAGGTGTTCGTGCCTCCTACGGGGTCGTTTGGGGGCCGGTTTTGGTTTTCACCCTTTAACGACATGTTTTTAACTCTAAGTGTATTTTTGCAAATTATCGTCATACTCTCAAACCGGGAGACCCAGGACTATGCGATCAGTTCCTACAAGTTACATTGGTCCCGTGAGAGGTGTTCATGCCTCCTACGGGTTCGATTGGGGGGCCGTTTTGGTTTTCACCCTTTAACGACATGTTTTTAACTCTAAGTGTATTTCTGCAAATTATTGTCATACTCTCAAATCGGGAGATCCGGGACTACGCGGTCAGTTCCTACAAGTTACATTGGTCCCGTACGAGATGTTCGTGCCTCCTACGGGGTTGTTTGTGGGTTGGTTTGGGTTATCACCCCTTAACGACATGTTTTTAAGTTTAAGTCTTGATTTTTACAAATTATCGTACTATTCACAAATCGGGATAATCGGGAGTACGCTGTCAGTTCCTACAAGTTACATTGGTCCCGTACGAGGTGTTCGTGCCTCCTACGGGGTCGATTGGGGGCCGGTTTGGGTTTTCACCCTTTAACGGCCTGTTTTTAATTTTAAATGTGATTTTTGCAAATTATCGTCATACTCTCAAACCGGGAGACCCGGGCCTACGCGGTCAGTTCCTACAAGTTACATTGGTCCCGTGCGAGGTGTGCGTGCCTCCTACGGGGTTGTTTGGGGGGGTGGTTTGGGTTTTCACCCTTTAACGGCTTGTTTTTAACTAAGTGTGATTTTTGCAAATTATCGTCATACTCTCAAACCGAGAGACTCGGGACTACGCGGTCAGTTCCTACAAGTTACATTGGTCCCGTGCGAGGTGTTCGTGCCTCTTACGGGGTTGTTAGGGGGATAGTTTGGGTTTTCACCCTTTAACGGCATGTTTTTAACTCTAAGTGTATTTTTGCAAATTATCGTCATACTCTCAAACCGGGAGATCCGGGACTACGCGGTCAGTTCCTACAAGTTACATTGGTCCCGTGCGAGGTGTTTGTGCCTCCTACGGGGTCGATTGGGGGCCCGTTTTGATTTTCACCCTTTAACGGCATGTTTTTAACTCTAAGTGTATTTTTGCAAATTATCGTCATACTCTCAAACCGGGAGACCCGAGACTATGCGGTCAGCTCCTATAAGTTACATTGGTCTCGTGCGAGGTGTTCGTGCCTCCTACGGGGTCGATTGGGGGCCGGTTTTGGTTTTCACCCTTTAACGACATGTTTTTAACTCTAAGTATATTTTTGCAAATTATCGTCATACTCTCAAATCGGGAGACCCGGGACTAGGCGGTCAGTTCCTACATGTTATATTGGTCCCGTGCGAGGTGGTCGTGCCTCCTATGGGGTCGTTTGCATACACTAGCATGTACGCATTCATTCAATTGCACAAACAACTAACTCTATCCATGTACGCATATCCATGTACGCATATTATACATATATGCAATAACTGTGTGCATATATGTTGCAACATATATGCATACACTAGCATGTTTTTCCTCATTTAAAACCGAACATTGCAAAGATGATGTTAAACAGATGCAAATACACTATTGAGAATAGGCTAGATTGGTGAAAATATGCATATTACAACTTGTAATATGCATATTACAGCAGTTAACTGTAATATGCATATTACAGTTGTGATACTCATTGTAATATGCATATTACAGTTCATAATATGCATATTACAGTGCATAATATGCATTTCCAACGTCAACAAGCTGTTAATTTTAGATGTCATTTTGAAAGATAAGTTGCACAGACTGATTGGACTATAGTGAGAGCATTGGGTAGGCTTTACTAATGCTGACTCACATTCCTGAGGACATCCAAAAGCATACCAGTCACCTTAGCGACTGCTTTATGTTCCAGTTACAAATTTTCACCCAGCATTTACAGATACCAAGCCAATTTAGTTATTCACACACACAAATAATAGTTTAGGGGGAGGAGGTGGAAATCAGGGGATATAATGCAAAAGAATGCAGAAGATTAACATTTGATGCAGAAGATTAACGTAAAAAACAAAGAATGCAGAAGATTAACATTTGACACACAGATGCAAAGCATATGATCAAATTATGTGAAATTTCACAGAGAGGTCAAGTGTAATGGGGGAAATGTGTGACGGGGTGACTCCGTTGTGTAAAATAGTTTAGGGTGAGGAGGTGAAAATCAGGGGATATAATATAATTTACCCTAAGAAAAAATATTTCATTTGATATTTTAATGAATTATGATTTGAAATTTTCTCTTGAAAGAAGGGTAAGTACTTATGAAATCAAAAATTACAATATCATGTTTAAAAACATTTGTTACGCTTTGCGAGGAAAGGAATATCTTAAGTATGCTCATGAAAGCAAAAATTGTTACCAGGATCCTGCACAATCATCTAATGCCAGATAACTTGATTGACTAAATGCATATATGGTGTATAATCAAGGACCAAACTGGTTTGTACAACTGTAAAACAATTGGTGATCTTAAAAAGCAAATGTCAAAAATTTCAACTATAGCTTATCCAAATGTGATGTTCTTCTAGCTCAATTGAAATTAAATTTACTAAAACATTCCATACCAAAAAGTATATTTCGTTATTAAAAAGTATACTATCACATAATGTAACAACTTTATGAAAGTTCAATAACAAAATTAAGAATTAATGGAGATAAAAATCATTACAAATGAGCTATAGTTTGCATAAACAAAATGAAGAACCACAGTCTAGACGTAACAATTTAACAATCAAGTGATAAATTGCAAAGTTTGATGTCATTGTGTAGATGGAGGGGTTTTACAACTCTGAAGAGGGGAACTGTAATATTGATATAACTTTAATGCTGAAAAAATCAATTACCTGCATGATGTATCATACAAACTAATTGTGAAATGAGAAATTGTGTGATTAGAGTCTCAATCATACAAATTCAAACAATAGGGTAAGGCGGACACAGTGAAAATGGTGGCCACTTCCACTTGATAAAGAGATTTTAAATGGGATATGTGTCCTCTTGCTTGTGTTGTAGCATAATTATATATAACATTGGTTTTTATTGCCAATTTAACATATGTAATGCTCACACACACACACACACACACACACACACACACACACACACACACACACACATATATATATATATATATATATATATATATATATATATATATATATATATATATATATATATATACAAGTTGACACAAGCCTATTATGTCTCAGATTACACATAACAAGCATACACTCATTTAGCCCTTTGTCGAATCTTATTGAAAGAGTTGACTTAAATTAACATCGTGTCCATCATTGGAGTATAACCGGATGTAAGGTTACTTTCTGTAAACTTTGGTAGCGGGTGAAAATAATTTATTTATATATGTATATACAAATAACCTGAAATAGAAAGTCAGCAAAATAAGTCTTTCAAAACCTCAAAGTAAAAAATATAGTTTGACTTAAAAGTTTTACACAATGTTTTAAATGGATCTCCATCTCTTTTTTATCACAACTGTTCTATCCTAAATTTCGTGTACGATGGTTAAAGTCTTATTATAAAATCTTGTCCTGTCATGGGATGGGATCGGATTATGACCAGTTGTAAGCTTAGTTTCTGCACATTCTGTTTTGGAAACCTCAATGTCATGAATGGAGAGTGGAAATGTATAATTATATCATAATATAAGAGTGAATCTGGTATAACATGGCATATGATGCATGTAGCAGGTGATAAAAAAATGGGTGATTAATCCAAGTGACCAAAATAAGGTGTTAAGAAATTAGAAATCCCAGCTATAGAGATGGAGGCCACAACTCAACATCAAAGGAACCAATTGAATTATTCCCTCATTGACACCTCTCCCTCAACGACTCCAATTTTCTATATAAGAAGTTTAGACATTTACTATCAAATTCATCAAACACCTCTTAACTCAAGATATCATCTTGACGCAGCGGTGAGCAATGAGAGCTTACGGTGGTGGCGCCTCTAGGGGTCGTCTTTGGCCACAATTCCTAGCTGCATTGGCCATATTTGTAGTTTCAAACAACATAGTAGTGTTCGCAGACCCGTACATTTATCAATCACCACCACCACCTTATGTTTACAAGTCTCCTCCACCCCCATCACCATCTCCTCCACCACTATATATATATGAGTCTCCGCCGCCGCCGTCGCATTCTCCACCTCCACCATATCTCTACAAATCCCCACCACCGACATCACCATCTCCTCCGCCACCGTGTGTGTAGAAATATCCACCACCACCATCGCCATCTCCTCTGCCACAATATGTGTACAAATCCCCACCACTCCCATTACCATCTCCACCACCACCATATGTGTATACATCTCCACCACTGCCATCACCATCTCCTCTACCACCTTATGTGTACAAATCTCCACAACTGCCATCACCATCTCCTCCACCACCTTATGTGTACAAATCCCCACCATCACCCTCTCCACCACCGCCATACTACTACAAGTCTCCTCCACCCCCCTCTCCTTCACCACCACCACCGTACGAATATAAGTCCCACCACCACCTTCATCGTCTCCTCCACCACCTTACTACTATAAATCTCCCCCACCACCTTCACCATCTCCACCACCACCTTATTATTGCAAGTCTCCACCGCCACCACCTTACTACTACAAGTCACCACCTCCACCAGTACATTCTCCACCACCACCATACTACTACAAGTCTCCTCCACCTCCGGTTAAATCTTCTCCACCCCCTTACAACTACAAGTCCTCACCACCACCTGTCCATTCACCACCTCCGCCATACTATTACAAATGTCCACAACCTCCATCGAAGTCTCCACCACCACCGCCACCTTAGTATTACAAATCTCCGCCACCACCGACCATATATATACAAGTTGACACTTGCCTAGGACTAATTTATATTAAAGTAACACCAATGGAGTCTAATACAAAAAAGGAAAAAGGAAAAAAGGTAGTTTTGATTGATTTCCTAAAACTCTATGGCTCCCCTTTGTCATTGTCCATCCAGTGACTCTGATATCTACTAAGGTTCAATCTTCGACACTAGATCATTTCAAATCCAGAAAGGCAAAAGTTCATTTTTTTAAAAATTTAAGTGATTTGACTATCAACGTCAAATGATTGATGAATTGATAAGAGACGAATGAGTCCATTAAATCGTAGTTATGAATAGACTACCTCGGATAAGATTAAGTTGAGCCAGTGTTACCTTATCCTTACTAGACCTAGACACAAACTCAGGAAACCAGGTCATGATACTCTCTCCCACTCAATAACTCACTTGATCATTACGGACTCGGGCAACGACCTCCACGCTGAGGTTATTACCTCTTTATACTAAATGGATACCTGAGCACCAAGTAAAAGCCCTGAAGTGTCGAATTGACATAAAATACTTACTTATCCTAGTATTCCCAAAAGAGGTATATACGTCTTCATTACATTTACTACTATTACTACTAGCCACTGTTCTAAAAAAACCGTCTAGGCTCCGCCTAGACACGCCTAGGCTTAAGGCTTGGGAGAAACGTCCCACCTTAAGTTTTTTACGCCTTATTCTTTGTCAAACCTTTAAGGCACACTTTTTTTTCTAAAAACAACAATGCTTTAGTGAAACGATATCGCCTTTTAAATAATTTTTTTACTAACCGAACCATTATCTCATCCAAAATAATCAAATAGTATTTTAATTTGCATATATTCAGACATATTTTTATGATATGCACAATTTTAGTATTTGAATAGCCTTGTTATGATTAAAATATATTAAGAAGGCCAAAACGCCTTTTTACGCTTAAGGTCCGCCTAGGCTTCTAAGGCTTAAGGCTTGGCCTCCACGCCTCGATCACGCCCCGCATTTTTTTGGACCTTGCTACTAGCATATTCAAAACAAAAATACCAAATTAGAGTTGTAGCCCTCTAATTATATCATTATCCCCTCTCTTCCTTCCAACACTCGCACGGGTGATTTTGAGTATGGAAGGAGTTTTTTCTTCCCCGTACCCTTCTTATCAACATTTGTCTTGTTGTTGTAATAACGATAGACAGTTTGGTGGGCAAGTCGGCACACGATGTGGTTTGAAACCTTTTATTTGAACAATACAACAGTACAAACACTGAAGAAGTATGATGATGTGTTTAAGGTGTTAAACATAGGACACACATTCCAATCATTTGCAAAGCTTTGGTACAATAGAGCTTAACAAGAAAAAATAAGCCACGACATATGGAACTACATATTTGCGTACCAATTATAGAAACAGTAAGATAACGGGAAATAAAATAATAAGCACCTGAATAAGTAATATAAATCTCATAACACCAAATGAGACAATTAAATGAGATTGGAAGATCTTTTCTAAAATGAAAAGGGAAGGTATTACATTAAATGTGTTTACCTACACCTTGTTAATTCATGGAGTGTGTAGTTTATGTCGGTTGAAAGGTGCTATAGTATTATGGAATTAAATGATAGATAAAAACATATCTCCAAATATTTTAACCTTCTTCGTGCTAATTTACAAATTATGTAAGGAAATGATGGTTAAAGAAACACTCAAACTTCTTATTTTGATGAGCCACAGATGTGAGAAGCCTAATATTGTTCCATTAAAAAAATAGATCTATAAAAGTAAAAAGTGTTTATTTTGGAGAAATCGAACATATTATATACACTAAGTATAAAATACTCATATAGATATTCAAAACCCCTAAATATTATACAAAACCATCTTGGAAAACCTTATGTGCTCTAAAATTTTCATAACATATATTAATTCATTTCAAATAAAACGACAAGATAACACTCGTGCACCTATAGAAATTTGAATTCCCACTTGGCCATTTTGTCAAATAGCAAGTGTGCATAGTCCTACTGACATATCTTAACTGCACTTGTGACATTAATCCCCTAAAAAATTTCACAGAGAAAAGATAATATATCAATTCAAATGAGGAAGCTAATACAATAGTCTCTATATTAGAACTGAGTCCCCAAAAATTATATAAGCAATAGTGTGTATATCAGCAATGATGTGATACCCAAACCAATAAAAAAAAACTGCAAAGATGAACACCGGATCTTCAATCAATATGTAATACCCAAAATTAATAAAAAAATAAACTAACTATTAACAAATGAGAGAACAAATATATTAAACCATAAACAAAAAGCAATAATACACATAGCAAATGAAAAAACCATAACAAAACTGAAATGAAATCTTACCTTGGATTTTTGGAGAGAGAGAGAGAGAAGAGCGGAAAGAACCTAAAGTAGATAGAGGGGTGAGCGGGGGTGACTCAGGTGAGCGGGAATGAGAAGTATGTGAGGGAGGGATACCAAAGTGAGAGAATAGTGATTTGTTTTTAGGGTGTTTTATATTTTAGTGAAGTGTACTCCATTTTGGCACACTTTAAAATAGTGCCAAAATTTGGCACTGTTTTAAAGTGTGCTAGATTGACATTAAGCCGTGCCAAAATTTGGTACAGTTTAAAACAGTGACAAATTTTTAATTCTAGGGTGTGCCAAATTACTGTTTTTGGTGTAGTGTTTAGGAAAATTCCTAAAGAGGTGCTGGGGATGGCCAATTAAGAGGGTCGAAGCTAATTCTGGAGGATTAGAGATGAGGGTTACCGATTATGCGGGTCGAATCCAATTTTGAGGACTTGAAGATGAGGATGATCGATTATGTGGGTCGAAGCCAATTCTGAGGGCTTAAGTATGAGGGTGACCGATTATGTGGGTCGAAGCCAATTCTCAGGACTTGAAGATGAGGGTGACCGATTTCGCTGGTCAAAGCCATTTCTGAGGTCTTGAAGATGAGGGTGATCGATTCTGCGGGTAGTAAGGACAAAAATTTCCAATTGAGTCCTCTATAGTTTTGGCTCAATTTCGGATAAAAATGTTTGAGTCATAGGATAGAGTTAATTGATCATCCTTTGAGCCTATGATGAGTTTGTTTGAAGACGTAGCGGCCAAGTGTATAAAGCTTCATCAAAATGCCAAGTTTAAGTGCCTCGTTTCTACGTCATCAATAGTGGTTCAATGCTCCCAAGGTATGAATGCATTACATATAGACATAGGATCTTAGAATGGTTTATAATGGGTGTAGGTTTAATTAAAAACTTATTTTGTTTTCAAAAATATTTTATTAAACTTTTATATAAAGTATATAAAGTTTCTGGGCTAAATTTGTAATTTTCAACTTTCTGGTTTCTCATTCTATATTATCGTTTGAACGAGATTGTCGTTCGAATGAGATTGTCATTCGAACGAGTTCCCATAATTGGCCACTGGAATTTCGTTCGAACGAGATGGCTGTTCGAACGATATTTCTAACGAGTTCACACTGAAACTTCGTTAGAAGCCTCGTTCGAACGAGATTTCAGGAGGGAATTTTTTTTAGCAATTTTTAGCAGTTATTACCCATGTTTCCCACTTCCTTACGCCACTAACTTTTGACAGATTATTATAGTGCGGGAACTAAAGTTTGTAACTTAACTTTTTCGTACACATCTATCTCCAAGAGGGAGTTTGAGAGAAAACTTGATTAAGGAAAAAGTTCATGTTTTAAAGTGTCTAAGTTTTCAAGAAAAAATGATTATACACTTTAGTTTTACACCCATATTGTTTATCCAAGCTTCCATAGATATATTTGTACTTGCTTGGAGATTTGTCACCGGTTCTTCATCTCTACCGTTTGAAGAGACATTTTGGGTTTGCTTCTAAATCCCACAAAGAAGAAGAGGTTTTCGTTGATTTACCCACTTGGAGAAAGGCCCCTAGTTCGGGTGACGGTGACCATATAAAGTCCGATCGGTGGATTCCGAGATCACGGTGGAGCTTCGTGGTTATTCGCTAGGTGAAGGTGTTTACAAGAAGGAGCGTCGAGGCTTGAGAGGGATCGAGTCGTGTGTTGTAAGTCTACTATCTTGTATTTGTAAATTCCGTACTTAGTGTATTTGAGGTTAGGTCCGTCCGGGATTTTTTCTCGTTGTGGGTTTTTCCTCATACATCGCGGCGTAGTGGATTAATTGTTTACTTTATCTTTTGCAAAATCACCTAGAACGCATGCTTAGGTAAAAAGATAAAATTGGTTTAATTTAATCACTACGTGTTTAATTTGGTGCAAATTAATATTGGGTAATGTTTATGTTAACTTAATTCAAGTCATTTAATTTAATTGATAAAATTGGTTTGAGCTAACTTGATAAAATTGCAAAATATGAATTAGGCAAATTTTCTAGGACTTTAATTAATTAATTGTGTTTAAGTAAAATTAGCATAAGTGTGTGTTTTATCTTATTTCACTTGGTTTTATTTTAATTTGAAGTAAATTAAAATTTGGTGTTTTTATTGAACCATCACCTAACGCTTCTGCATATCTAAAAAGGAAATTGGTTTGAAAGTGTAATTAGTTTTGAATTTTAAAATCGGGGGACTATCGCCACCTTTTCAAATTGGTATTAGAGCAAAAAACGATAAATTACCTCGTTAAGATCTTTTAAATATTTTTGGCTAGAATGGAATTTTCCCCATTTTCTAAATTTTCTATATTCAATGGTTCTAACTACGCGTATTGGAAAGCGCGAATGAAATCGACACTAAAATCTATCGACGAGAGAGTTTTGATGTCTGTTGTTAACGGATGGTCCCCACCTACTCATTTAGTAGATAATGAGCGTGTTCCCAAACCCGCATATAGATGGAGTGAGGGTGAATTTAAACTTTCAAACTTTAATTCCCGTGGTTTAAATGCCTTGTTTAGCACTGTCGCACCGGATGAATTCCAACGCATTATGACGTGTGAGACCGCTAAAAATGCTTAGGATATTTTACAACTCACTCATGAAGGTACTAGTGTCGTTAAAGCTTCGAAACTACAAAACCTCACCACTCAATTTGAAACTATCAAAATGAATAAAAAAGAAACTTTTGATGAATTTTATGCTAGACTTTCCGATATTGTTAATTCATCTTTTAATTTAGGAGAGAAAATACCCAACAACCGAGTAGTAAAGAAAATTTTGAGGTCCTTACTCGATACCCGTTAAATTCTTTACCAACTTTAGCCTCTACGAAATCAGAAGACCTTGTAGGTGATTTACAAACCTATGAACTGGACATGTTTCCCTCTAAAATTGAAAAGAAAATAGAAAAGGGCATTCTTTAAAAGCCCAAAAAGAGGATAAACAAGTAATAGAGAGCGAGAGTTATAGTGACTTGGAAGATATGGCCTTGTTTGCTAGGAAATTTTGAAACATTTATTAACAAAGATAAATTTAAAAATGACTTTAAAAAATTTGAAACTTCTAAGCATGACAAAGCCGAGAAGATCCCTAAAACTATTAATAAAAATTTAAATAGGGACGAGTCAAATAGGTGTTTTGGTTGTGAGGGTTATGGCCATAGGGCTTCTGAGTGACCCACTAAACTAAGGAGAGAGGGTAAGCGACCCATTTCATATAATGCGACCCTTAGTGATAGTGATAAGGAAGAGGGATCCGATTCCTCCACTAAGCCCAACTTTGTGGCTTTTATGGCTAGTCATGTGAGTGATAGTGAGTACTCATCTATAGATAAAAATTTAACACATTACACTTCCAAGGTCATAGTTTATGATTCCTTTATTTTTTATGATAGTGAGAGTGGAGATGATAGAGAGAGTGAAAATTAAGAAGAGGTAAATGTGAGTGAACTTCAAAATGCGTTTCAAGAATTATATAAAGAATCAATTAAATTAAAAAGAGATAATTTGAAGTTAGAAGCTAGTTTGAAAGAACGGGTAAAGGTAGTTGATAATAGAGTGTTGATTGAATACCTTAGGACACGTGAGAGGACTCTTCGAGAGAAGCTTGAATATGTAGAAGGCGAGAGAGATAGCCTTAGATGTTAAATGGAATCCTTGAAAAAGGAGCTTCTCGAGTTCGAAGAGAGAAATATTTTATTAGAGTCTAACATTCTAGAATTAGAAAACAAATTAAAAGTCTCTAGTAATGTCATATTTGATTTGGAGTGTCGTTCGGAAAAATTAGATAAAATATTAGGAATGGTCCAAATTAAAAATGACACTTGTGGTTTAGGCTTCGATACTTGTAATGAATCTACTCACAAAGCCAAAACCAACTTTTTAGCAGAATCGCCTAGGAAAGCCTTTAGAGATCACTCCTTAGGTAACTCTTTTCGACATGTTTTTACTTGTGCACATTGTGGTCGAAAAGGTCATCTTAAGAAATATTGTTTTGATCTTAAAAGATTTTCTAGAAAATCCCAACGTAAGGCAACCAAGGTAGCCAAGATTCCTACACCCTGAGATAGTCACTCTTCATTAGTTTGGGTTAGGAGATCCGACTTGGTAGCTTTACAAGATAGGGTATTTGATTCTCATTTACTTTCACATGCTTCCTCTCTGGCAAAATCTAAAGGTTGAATGTGTTAGTTTTATTTGCATACTTTAGCATTTGTACTTCATGTTATATTCACATGCTAAATGTATGCTTGTTTTAATAATTTTCTAGTCTATACTCCATGCTTAATCACATGCTAGAATTATGATTTTTGTTTATCTTTTGTATTATATTTCCTTCATTTTGTTTGCATTAAATGAAAGATACAAAAGATTTTTGGTTTATCATTTGCATTTTATTTTTTTTACAATTTAAGATTAATGAAAACTACAAATGATTTTTGTGTGTCTTTTGAGTATATATTTTTTATATTTGGTTAAAAATTTTGAAAACTCTAAAATATTTTTACTTTGGGTGTATTTTAGTGTGACACACTTTAAGTGGCATATACTTGTGTTAGAATCCCATCTTTTACGCTCCCATGTGGCTAGAACTTTTGGTTTAGATTGTCAATCCTTATTATGTTCTTTACCATGCTTACATGGAGTAGTTGGATATTGTGTTGATATAATGGATTCTATATTTATATGCCTCTACTCACACATGCATGAGCTCTTTTGAAATTTTAACTTTATATGTATATTTTAGCTTTGTGAGGTGTTCTCATACTAATCTTGTCATCTACATATTTGTAACCTAGGAGGACTAGTGCATGTCAAAATCCATTGCACGTGAGACTTGTGATAATAAAGATGATATATATCAATGTGCACGGGGAAGGGATCTGAAAGGACTTCGTTTTCTTTGCGAATAGTAAGCCACCGTTTGTTTGGACCTAAAAGAAATACGTAGTCCAAGGCCAAAAACAGAAAATATGGCATTAAAAAGAAAATAATTGCCAAGGCCTATGTTTGATTGATATATTCATTCAAAATTAATATAAATGCTTATTAAGGGAGATTGGATGGTATATCAACGGTTTACACAATGTCCGTTTATGCTAGTTGCGTTTTCAATGTCATGACTCTATTGGTTTGTAGAATCAGCAACATGCTAGGCTTGTATGCATTGTGTATGTTATTTCATTGAGTTCAATCTATATTGTCACATGAGGTTATATTAAAATGTGATTAAGTTTGCAATCAATTGAGACATCCGTGAACATGTTTTAAGTGATTGGGTCGAAATTTAACTGTTACTAGTTCACACCCCAACACTTCCGTTTCCATATGACACATTTTTACCGTACGAGTGTGAAAGACTCCTATTATATTTAGTGTGTATCATTTGTGTGTTTATATCTATATATCTGTGCATGTGCATCTTTGGTATATCTAGAGTACGTATATATATGATATTTTTGTTTAGTCTTTGCCTTGATTTCTAGTCCATATATGCTTTAATTCATCATTGGTATCTATCTTGTTGCATTCTTTGTTGATATCACATGCTTAATAGTTTATGTACCTTATTGGTATCATTTTCTTGCATCCTAGTTAGTATCCGTTACTATTTGTTGAATTAGTTGTGCTTTTGTTGCCCAAATGGTTTAATTCTCTCATCACTTTATGCACAATTACATTTTTAGCTTGTTATCCCATTTTATTTATTCATTGCGTAGTTTAGAGGGTGTATATGCTTTATTTGGGGGAGAAAAGTTAATGTTTGAATTCTTAGCCTTTGTTTATTCATGAACAAAAAGGGGGAGAATGATAGGGGGGAAATGGTATCTAATCCTACTGTAATCGTACCTTAGTTTGGGGGAGAGTTAACTTAGGGGGAGTCGCTATCTTCTTAGGTTGATCATAATTGATAAAGGGGAGAATTAATCTAGGGGGAGTAGTTACTTAATTGCATTTAATATTTTGATATTCCTTATGCGTTTAATGTGTTTGCTTAAGTGTGCAGGAATTATATTATAAGTGGCAATTTTCACCGGCAAAGTTTGTGATCCTTTGGGTTGTTTGAGTCGAGCATTGTAATATTATTTTAGGTGGGACTTTTTATTAGTATAGTAGAGCTTGATGGCCCTTTAGGATTTTTATTTATTTTTTGTCCCGGAATAGCCAAAGGGGGAGATTTGTAAGGAAACAAATTTCCAATTGAGTCCTTATAGTTTTGGCTCAATTCCGGATAAAAACGTTTGAGTCATAGGATAGAGTTAATTGATCATCCTCCAAGCCTATGATGAGTTTGTTTGAAGACGTAGCGGCCAAGTGTATAAAGCCTCATCAAAATGACGAGTTTAAGTGTCTCGTTTTTACGTCATCAATTGAGGTTCCATGCTCCCAAGGTAAGAATGCATTATATATATACATAGGAGCTTGAAACGGTTTATAATGGGTGTAGGTTTAATTAAAAACTAGTTTTGTTTTCAGAAAGATTTTATTAAACTTTAATATAAAGTATATAAAGTTTCTGGTCTAAATTCTTAATTTTCAACTTTCTGGTTTCTCGTTCGATATTGTCGTTCGAACGAGATTATCGTTCGAACGAGAATGTCGTTCGAACGAGAATGTCGTTCGAACGAAGCTGCCAAGGAGTTCCCATAATTGGCCACTGGAATTTCGTTCAAAATATCGGTCGAACAAGATGGCTGTTAGAACGAGGTTTCCAACGAGATTTCTAATGAGTTCACACTGGAACTCCATTAGAAGCCTCGTTTGAACGAAAATGTCGTTCGAACGAGATTTCAGGAGGGAAATTTTTTGGCAGTTTTTACCCATGTTTCCCACTTCCTTACCCCATTAACTTTTGACAGATTAATATAGTGCGAGAACCAAAGTTTGTAACTTAACTTTTTCATACACATCTATCTCCAAGAGAGAGTTTGAGAGCAAAATTGATTAAGGAAAAAGTTCATGTTTTAAAGTGTCTAAGTTTTCAAGAAAAATTGATTATACACTTTAGTTTTACACCCATATTGTTTATCCAAGCTTCCATAGATATTTTTGTACTTGCTTGGTGTTTTGGCACCGTTCTTCATCTCTATCGTTTGAAGAGACATTTTGGGTTTGCTTCTAAATCCCACAAAGAAGAAGTGGTTTTCGTTGATTTACCCACTTGGAGAAAGGCTCCTAGTTCGGGTGACGGTGATCATATAAAGTCCGATCGGTGGATTCCGAGATCGCGGTGGAGCTTCGTGGTTATTCGCTAGGTGGATGTGTTTACAAGAAGGAGCGTCGAGGCTTGAGAGGGATCGAGTCGTGTGTTGTAAGTCTACTGTCTTGTATTTGTAAATTCCGTACTTAGTGGATTTGAGGCTAGGGCCGTTCGAGGTTTTTTCCCATTATGGATTTTTACTCGTACATTGCGGCGTAGTGGATTAATTGTTTATTTTATCTTTTCCAAATTCACCTAGAATGCATGCTTAGGTAAAAAGATAAAATTGGTTTAATTTAATCACTACGTGTTTAATTTGGTGCAAATTAATATTGGGTAATGTTTATGTTAACTTAATTAAGGTCATTTAATTTAATTGATAAAATTGGTTTGGCCTGACTTGATAGAATTACAAAATATGAATTAGGTAAATTTTCTAGGACTTGAATTAATTAATTGTGTTTAAGTGAAATTAACATAAGTGTGTGTTTTATCTTATTTCACTTGGTTTTATTTTAATTTGAAGTAAATTAAAATTTGGTGTTTTTATTGAACCATCACCTAACTCTTACGCATATCTAAAAAGGAAATTATTTTCAAAGTGTAAGTCGGAGCCAATTCTAAGGGCTTAAGTAGAGATGACCAATTTTGCGGGTCGAAGCCAATTCTGAGGACTTGAAGATGAGGGTGACCTATTCTGCAGCTTGAAACCAATTCTAAGGGCTTGAAGATGGCGTGACCGATTCTTCGGGTCGAAGCCAATTCTGCGGGCTAAAGTAGAGATGGCCGATTATACGGGGCAAAGCCAATTATGAGGGCTTGAAGATGAGGTTGACCGATTCTGCAGGTCGAAGTCAATTCCGAGGGCTTAAGCAGAGATGACCAATTCTGTGGGTCGAAGCCAATTCTGAGGGCTTGAAGATGAGGGTGATCGATTCTGGGGGTCGAAGCCAATTCTGAGGGCTTGAAGATGAGGGTGACCGATTCTGCGTGTTGAAGCCAATTCAATGGGCTTAAGTAGAGATGACCAATTCTGCGGGTCGAAGCCGATTATGAGGGCTTGAAGATGAGAGTGACCGATTCTACGGGTCGAAGCCAATTCTGAGGGCTTAAGTAGAGATGACCAATTCTACGAGCTTAAGGTGAGGGTGACTGATTATGTGGGTCGAAGCTAATTATGCGAGCTTGAGTTGAGATGATCAATTCTATGGGTCGAAGCCAATTACGCGGACTTAAGGTGAGGGTGACCGATTCGGCGGGTCGAAGCCAATTTTGAGGGCTTAAAGATTAGGGTGACCGATTCTGTGGGCCAAAGTCAATTCTGCGGTCTTGAAGATGAGGGTGATCGATTCTGTGGGTCGAAGCCAATTCTGAGGGCTTAAGTATGAGGGGGACCGATTCTGTGGGTCGAATCCAATTCGAAGGGCTTGAAGATGAGGGTAACCGATTCTGTGTGTCGAAGCCAATTCTGAGGGCCTAAGTAGAGATGACCAATTCTGTAGGTAGAAGCTGATTCTGAGGGCTTGAAGATGAGGGTGACTGATTCTACGTGTAGAAGCTGATTCTGTGGGCTTAAGTAGAGATGACAAATTTTGCGGGTCGAAGCCGATTTTGCTGGCTTAAGTAGAGATGACCAATTCTGAGGGTCGAAGCCGATTCTGAGGGATTAAGTAGAGATGACCAATTATGTGGGTCGAAGTCAATTTTGTGGGCTTAAGTTGACGATCCAAGACCGAGGTCAATTCTGACCTAAAAGTGGTGACGATCGAGGACCGAGGTCAATTCTGACCTAACTAGGGTGACGATCCAAGACCGAGGTCAATTCTGACCTAAGAGAGGTGACGACCGAGGATCGAGGTCAATTCTAACCTAACTAAGTTGATGATCCAAGACCGAGGTCAATTATGATTAAAAAAGGAATAAAGATTGGATTTTGGGTTCCGTTGGGGAATGAGCTGGGGAAAAAGCAGAGTGTCTTTTGGATACTTTGAAAATGACTTTCAGGAGTTCTGATGGGGAAATTACCCCGTGATGTTTTCTTGAGCTGGGGAGCTGATTGCCGGGGAAGCATTTGTGATTTTAGGGATTTCGCGAGGGAAAGGCAAGTTTGATGACGTAAACTTCACTGGGGAAGTGATTAGGTGGTCCAGGAATTGGATGTATTTCAAGACCTTTGGGGGATAGGAGGTGATCCTTAGAGATCCTTCGGGGATGTTGCCGGGAGAAGTTTCACTTAGTTTTTGAGAGTTCCGCTGGGGAAATGGGGGTTTCGCTTGAGGGTGTGAGAAATTCTCTTGGTAAAAATGTTCTAAATCCTTTCTGGGATTTTTAGGAATTTTCTGAGGATTTTTTTGGATTTTGTGGGAATTTTTGCACGAAATTTTAAGGGGGTGCCGGTCGGCATAGTTCAGAGGGTGCCATTCGGCAGTGGCACGGACTTTTGGACTCCCTCGGGAAGGTAAGGAGACATTTCCGATCGATGGGTGGGGGGTCAATGCCGATCGGCATGACACTTAGCATCCTTTATAAAGGGGGCGAATTCCTCTCCTTTTTCACAGCTTCTTGATTTCTTTCTTTTTGCGATTTTCCTTTGCAAATCGTTCTAGCATTCCGATCTCCAAGAAATGGCCACCTTTGTGAGCACTGCAGCGCATAGGGAATAGTTGACTGTTGATTACTGGGCGAACGTGGAGTGGAGGGCTAGGGCGCCTCTTGCTTTGGGGAGTGATAATTCCTTTGACTCATTCGAGCTAGTGGCGGATAAGCGGACTTTGCTGTGGGAGCCATCGCATCATCGGTCTTTTAAGGTGGGGATCCCTGGCGGTTATGTAAGTAACCTGACTTTTGGCATTGTCCTCTTTTTGGTGATTTTTTCTTTCTTCCTTAAATTTTGACAACGTTTCTTCTTTTGTCAGTGTGATATCTCTTTGAAGAACATGCGTGCCCGCAGGACGATGGGGCTTAAGGATGTCTAGGATCATCTTCTACCTGTAGTGCGTTGGGTGGTATCATTAGCAGGTTTTGGGAGGTTGGCGTCTGCGCTGGATGAGACACCTCGATCCACAGCGGTCTTGCGCGCTTTGGGGGAGAGATGGTGGGATACTACCCATACATTCCATTTTAGTTTTGGGGAGATGACCATGACTCCCATAGATGTGCAGCAGCTTATGGGATTGGATTGCAATAGGGAGAAGATAGAGGTGGATCGCTCTCTAAGGGTGAGACTGGTGGCGGTGAGGGCGGTGCTCAGCGATCTGGGGAGGAAAGTCTCTGGGGATTCCATTCTATTTCCCTTGTTGAAGGATCTTCTGCTGGGTAGGGAATTAAATGTGGAGGACGGGCTACTGGTGAGGCAGATGGCCCGTTTGTTCATTTTCCTGGTGCTGGGAGGCTTAATGGTGGCGTCGAGTGGCGACGTCATCCAATTGTGGTTCTTACCGTACTTGAGGATGTTTTCAAACATCCCTCTCTATAATTGGGGGAGCCTGACTTTGGCGACACTCTATTTACTGGAGTCACGTATCTCCTCGAGGTATCCTTTAATTTTTTGCATTTTCCTTTCATGCATTCGCATTTTACTTATGCGTCTCTTGTTGATTGTGAATTCCTGTCTTCGGCAGACGTGGTTCTATGAGGTGATTGGGTGCAATACCCAGCTGATCGCTCTGAAGGATGATACTGTTGGGGACTTTTTCCAATTGTATCGATGGCAGAAGGCAATCGGCAGTCGAAGGGATCTCTCTCTTTGGAGGCGGTGCGTCAGGTCTTGAATGGCTTGACGAGTGGTAGGGTAAGACTCTTTCCTTTTAGTCTTGATTTTTGGCATGTTCCGTTTCTGTATTGACTTATGCCCTTTTAGGGATTTTCAGGTGACCTTTTACCCTTGGGGGACAACTATTGAGGATACGGGGGCGACCAGGGTGAACGCGCAGATAAGGCATTGGCTGGCGCATGAGTTCATCCATTCCTAGTATCTAGGGGAGCGAGTGTTTCGATAGATTACTGAAGAGGAGGTGGTGGTGCCACCTGCGCAGCCTCCTATGTCTATGAGGCAGGAGTAGTTGCTGCCGGGGGATACGAGGATCACTGCAATGATCGATGAGTCCTACCTGTTGTACACTGATACGGTTGCGCCGTATGACTATATGAACTTTGTGACGAGCTGGTTGATTTCGCCCAGCATATATGATGCCTTGCCCTTCCCTCCTGCAGGTTCAAGTCAAGTCGTGGGGTCTTCCTATAGCGGCGGTGGTCCGACGATGACGGCGGCGGCAGCGACTTTAGAGGTTCCTTTCATTCGATTGCACACTCCTTCGTACAATATTTGACGAGCTGATGGAAGGATGGTGCCTATGTTTCACCGTCCTCATGCGATGAATCTGGAGGAGCTGGGTTTGATATATGAGGTTTTCGTCCTGCGGTATAACTTCTTACTCTTTTTTGGTTCTTTTTTTGTTTTGATCCTGCGGTATACCTTTCGATCTACTGAGTTTTCCTTTTCTTTGCAGCAAGTCCGGGTGTCGACCACTTGGCTGAGGGACATTAGAGACTGGATTTCTTTGGTGACTGCCCACATTCGAGATGCGGTCCCAGTTCCTTCTTGTTTAGTGCCTTCTGCTTCATCCGGGGAGGACTCTGGCTCGGGTAGTGGTGGTGCATTGTCTCGCTATAGGGGAAGGAGAGCGCATCGCAGGGGTGGAAGCTCTTAGAGAGAGGGGTGAAGGGTAGGTGTGAGAGAGAGAATGTCGGTTCGGGCTGAGTCCCGTTATTTTTTGCTTTTCTTTTATTTCCTACAAAATTGATGTAACACCGAGAATAAATATATATGCAATGCAATGGGATTTTTTATTATCCTTTGTTAATGATGGATGCATACGCATGCGCCTTTTACTTTGCTGCTGAGACCGTAAAAAGAAATATTTTTGGGATTTTGAAGGAATATTAAAAATAGGAAATTTTATAAGGAGGGAAAAGGATTTTTGAAATTCTGTTAAGAATATAAATATATTTTTATCGGGCTTCTGATTTTGATAAAAGAGGAAAAAGGAAAATTTCCAAAAATAGGGGGTTGCCGATCGGCAAGCACCTTGTCCTGCCTATCGGCAGTCAAGTCCAGTCCCATCAATTCAAAGCTTTTGATTTGTGCCTTCTTCAGCCTTTTGTACATTGTGGGGTAGGATTCCCTCCGATTTCTGCGGGGATTGTGTCTCTTGTGAGGGTTCTCAAGTATAAAAAGGGGAAGGGTGGAGTGTTTCCATCACACCTTCACTTGTCTACTGTTTCTTAGTCTTGTAAGATGGCTCTCCCTGGTAGCATTGAGTTTTCTAATTACCGCGAATCCTTGGAAGCAATGTGCTCTTATAATGTCGACTATGATGCTTTAAACATGCGTCGAGTCTCTTTGTGGCGCAATTGGTCCATTGAGTGGAACATGCTGATGGCGGCGGTACAATTTTGGTACCCCGAAGACCATGTATTCCATTTTGGGTTGGATGAAGTTTGTCCTACCTACGAGGACTTTTCTTCCATGCTGGGGATAAATCCCAATGTTGTTGCAGCTTTACCTGAATTTTCCCTTTCTCCCAGGGATTTGCTGGCTGGGCTTCTTCGCATTTCGCCTTCGGCGGCTAGATAACTTATTGCTGGAGGAATGATTTCCCTCCAGGCGGTGTTGCAGTCTGTGTGTTTATGGGAAGTAGGCGATGCTGGCTATGCTGGAGCCGTTGCTCTGAGCTTAGTATTAAAATTGTTGCTGGTGACTGGGGAACTCCGGGTGGATCCGCAACTTGCAGCCATTACTTCATGGATATCGTACCATCGCAATCCTGCGGCGGTGATAATGGCGGAGACCATGAATGGTCTGGATGCCTGGCGAGAAGGTCATTCTGACTTCCTGCGGGGTAGTCCCGTGATGCTGTTCATGTGGTTGTCTGAAAGACTCCGCCTGGTGACGCTTCAAAAATATCCTTTTTCGGTCATACCCAACTTCTTTTCGCATCACTTTTTCAGTGTTGGCCTGGATATTGTGAGATGGGAGAATAGGTTTGTGGAACATGGGGCTTGAAATTTTTATTGGTCAGTGCCTTGGTGGGGACAGTTGCTGCGTGTTCTGGATCTAGGAGAATACCCATATCTGAGTCTGGTGGGTCTCAGACAGACCTCTTTTTATTTCCCTTGCCAGATTCTGTGCCAATTTGGCTGGGCACAGGTCGTGCCACCTCGAACACTAAATTTCTTTCCGGTAAAGGATTTGACCGAGCGTCCGCGCATGTGGCGTGGCTCTCTGTGGGAGAGTCGGCGTTCGTCGACCCGTCCCTCTCAATCGATTAGGAGATTTTGGCATATCCCTGGGGATTATATGAAGTGGTTATGGAGGAAAGTAGTTAGTAAGATGTTGGCAGTGGAGACTGGACAAAAGTTGTTTGTTTCTTTTGACACCATGGAGGGAGGTGTTATGGTTTATTCGAATCTTCTTCGAGCTTATTGGTCCATGTAGTGTCTGCGACACTCTATTTAGGCAGGGAAAACTTGGGGACCCCAGGATGTAGATGATGATGACGGAGAAGGCTCCTCTGGTAGTTGTGGATAGGAATCTTGGAGATTTTATTGTGGGGAATAAATGTGGGGATTTTATTTGGCTTTTTTAGGAGGGTAGGGGGAAGGGAGTTATCCATTCCTTTTCTTATGTAATATGTACTGTAATTTCTTATTAGTGAAATAAACAAGCTTCTGATCATCCAGCTGTGCCTTTGATGAGTTTTATGTTTGTTTGAATTATCTATACCGATGGAATTGACTGTCGTGCTCGGAGATAAGAAAAGAATAGTATTTTATGAAAAAGAAAGGGTCGTGGTCATGTAAGGTGTATGAGCTGCCTACGTACCTTTGGGGTTTTTGAAAAGTTTTAATTTGTTTGAAGATGATTTTTGCAGAGGATCAGGCCCACGTAGTTCTGGGTAAGAGGAAATGAAGAGATTTCTTTTTCTTTTCTTTTTTTAGAATAGAAGGGAGATGAGCAGAGTCATAGCGCGCCGAGATTTGGACAAGGGGTAGAATTTCTTGAGATGGTCCAGGTTGACTGGATGAGCCATGTATTCCCCATCTAAGTCGGTGAGCATGGCGACACCACCGGACATGATCTTCTTAACAATGTAGGGGCCGCTCCAATTGGGCTTGAATTTCCCTCTGGGGTCCCAGATGGGTTATATGATTCCTTTTAGGGCAATGTCCCCTTCTCGGACACCACGGTCCTTGATTATCTTATTAAATGATTACAATATTCGGCGATAGTACCCTTGTACGTGGTATAGTTCTTTTAATCTCCTTTCGTCTAGGAGGGTCAGCCCGTCAAGACGGCTTTGGCACCAGTCTTCTTCACTGACCTTGCTCTCAATCGTGACGCTCAACGAGGGTATTTCCAGCTCCACGGGTAGTACTATTTCCATACCGTAAACTAGAGAGTAAGGGGTAGCCCCAGTAGAGGTTCGATAGCCCCAGAGGGCGTACAGGATCGGGTCGGCCCAATCCCGATAGCTTTCAGTCATCTTGATGATGATGGCTTTGAGGTTCTTATTGGCGGCTTCAACTGAATTATTGGTCTGAGGTCAGCTGGGAGAAGATTTATGTCTCTAAATCCCATACTCGTTAACAACTTCTATGACTTATGCCACGAAATGTAATCCGTTATCTGATACTAGCTCGTACGGGACCCCATATCGGCAGATGATATTTTTCTTGATGAATTTGGCCACTTTCCTTGCGTTCAGCACTGCGTATGACTCAGCTTCGACCCATTTGGTGAAGTAATCAATGGCAACTAGGATGAACTCATGTCCATTGGAAGCCTTCGGTGTAACTATCCCTACAATGTCGATGCCACAGGTAGAGAATGGCCAGGGAGAGGTCATGTTGTACAATTTGCGCGGAGGCAGATGCTGAAGGTGGGAGAATTGTTAGCATTTGAGCATTCTCCAGACATAGGCGGTGATATCTTAGGTCATGGTGGTCTAGTAGTAGCCTTATCGGATGATCTTATTGGCAAGCATGTGGCCGTTCATGTGGGTTCTGCATTCCCCACTGTGGATCTTCTGTATTATCGTTTCATTGCCAGCCCCTGTGATGCAGTGCAGATGAGTTCCATCAAAGTTCCTTTTGAGCAGTGCTTTATGACAAATGATGTACTGGGCAATCAATCTTTGAAGGGTTGCCCAATCTTTCTTATTGGAACCCTCGAGATACCTACCATGCTTGAGGAGGCGCCAGATATCATAGTACCAATAATTGTCTAGCTCGGGATCTTCTGTAGTGATGAGCTCAATGTGGTAGCAGTGGGTTTGTTTATCTTGCTTTCGAACTAGGAAGGGGGTCATAGTTATTCCTTCGGGCATGTCGACCATAGAGGCCAAGGTAGCAAGGGGATCGGCTAGGTTATTTTTTGCTCGAGGTAGGTAATGAAAGGTGTTATCTTGGAATTGGGAGGCTAGTTCTTCTAAGTGGGCATGAAAGGGTTGGATTTTTTCTTCCTTGACTTTCCAATTTCTGAGCATTTGATCGATGACGAGGGAAGAATCCCCGTAGACATCAAGGCATTGAATACCTTTCTTAAGAGAAACTTTGAGGCCTACTGTGCATGCCTCGGATTTAGTCTTGTTATTGGTGCAAGGGAAATCCTACTTAATGGCGATGGGAGTGTGAGAGTCATCTAGGGCGATCAAAAGTATCTCAATTCCATATCCCTTTTTGTTGGCAGTGTCATCAAAGAACATTTTCCATCGAAGGTGTCTTGAGCGGTGCAAAGGATGTTTTCGTCTGGGAATTCATAGACCCAGACATCGAATTCTTCTACGGGGTTATCAACAAGGTAGTCAGAAATGGCTCTTCATTTTATGGCTTTCGGCATGACGTACACGATATTGAACTCAGCTAGGAGCATCAACCATCGGGCCATTCATCTAGACAAGGTGGCTTTCTCAAGCAGGTATTTGATGGGGTCCATTCGGGATACAAGTTTGATGGGGAAGGCGAGCATGTAGTGCCATAACTTTTGGGTGGCGGAAACAAGTGCGATACATGCCTTTTCCAAAGCAGTGTAGTTGACCTCATACCCGGCCAATTTGCGACTGGCATAATAGATGGCTCTTTATTTGCAGGAATCTTCAAGGTATTGGGTTAGTAAAGCCCCAACTGTAGTGTCGGTTATGGTTAGGTATAGGATCAAGGGGAGACCAGGCTGGGGTGGCATAAGTACCGGGGGTTAGGTCAAATTTTTTTTTATTCGGCCAAAAGCTTCTTGGAAGGCCTCATTCCAAACCTTGGTTGAATCCTTTCATAGGAGTTTGAAGATAGGTTCGCATATGGAGTTTAATTGGATGATGAACCGGCTGATGTATTGCAATTTCCCAAGGAAACCTCAGACTTCTTTCTCTGTTCGGGGAGGTGGCATCTCACGTATGGCTTTCAGTTTAGTGGGATCTTCTTCTATCCCCTTCTCGCTGACCATGAATCCTAAGAGTTTTTCTTTTGTAACGCCGATGACACATTTCTGTGGATTAAGTCTCTTCTGATATTTTCGCAGTCGTTCAAAGAACTTTCGGAGAGCGAGAACATAACCTTCTCTAATTTTGGACTTGACAATCATATCATCCACATAGACCTCAACTTCCTTGTGAATCAGATCGTGCAGGATGGTTGTAGCATCCCTCTGGTAGGTAGCCCCAGCGTTCTTGAGATCAAATGGCATGACAATGTAGCAAAAGGTTTCCTATGGGGTGATGAATGCAATTTTTTCTTGGTGGTCTGGGTGCATTTTGATTTGCTTGTATCCGAAAAACCCGTCAACAAATGACTTGAGGGCATGACTGGCTCTGTTTACCATGATCATGTCAATATTGGGTAGCGGACAATCATCTTTTGGAGAGGCTTTGTTCAAATCCCGATAGTCTACACACATCCAAACTTTTCCTCGTGATTTCGACACGGGCACTATGTTGGCTAGCCAGGTGGGATATTCGATCACACGAATGAAACCTACGTTCAACTATTTGACCACCTCTTCTTTGACCTTGAGTGACCATTCGGTGCAGAGTTTTCTCAACTTTTGCTTGACCGACTTATAATCTAGGAGAGTGGGGATATCGTGATGAGCTATTTCAAGATCAATGATGGGCATATCGTCGTAGGACCATGCGAAGACATGCACGAATTCCTTTAGCAATTTTTCAAGTTGTCCATGCTCATGCGTGTTGAGAGTAGTCCTTATCCTAATCTCGCATAGTTGGCTACTAGAACCGAGGTTTATAACAATAATCTCTTCTTGATTAACTTGAACATGGTTATGTTGTTTATTATTAACCTTATTTAGATCAGTTAATAATTGTTCATTTGCAAAATCATCATCATCAAAAGTTTGATTAGAATCCAAACAGTTAATGTAAGGCAAAACAAGATACTCAAAATTTTCATTTATTTCATTGATAGGAAAAACAACATTGAGAACCTCGTCAAAAGAGGACTCGATTACATTTGAACAAGGATAGACAACATAAGAAGAAATGGGGTGAACATTAGGATTAGGGGAGATTTTAGCAGGTAGATTTTGCATAGCATGCCAGTTGAGGAGACGTGTATCAGTAGCTTTAATCAGTTGGGACGAATCCGGTGATGTAGTGCCTGATCAAACCATGCAGAGTGTTAGCCCCAATGTATGTAAGTTGAAGGAATCTTTGGAGTCACTTTCATCAGTCTATTCGGTATCTTTGATGAGCGATTGTACATGGTGTTGGGAACTCTCAGCCCATGGGTAACTGTCTTGGAAAAAGATCTCCATTTGTGGCTTCATCTTTTTGTCTGTATGGTCATACCATGTTTCAGGAAAGCCACAAAAGGGGAAGTCCTCACCCTCTTTGATGAATTGTCCATTCAAGGAATCACCTGGGATAGTTCGGACGCAGTCTAGTCCTCTCTTTGGTCGAGACTGGTGGATTATTCTGAGCTCTTATTCTAATCGTTAATACCCCAAAACACAAGGAGGGAAAGCCTTCTTTAGTTCAATCGACGCAAGTATCCCTTGCTATCTTTGTCCTAGCCCCAGTCCGGGCATGAAGTGTATTTAAATCACATTGATGTTTCTATGAGGGTCGTATTCTGGACAAACCCTTTCTTTGAAGTCATCCCCTATCGGGAGTAGAAGTGGTTCAACTCGGAATCTTGATAGGAGCATATCATTTGACTCGTTTTGTATCTCAAGGATTGGGCTGCTGGTACTTGCACCATCGGCATTGTCATCGTCGCCCAAGATGGTAATGACCCGTCCATCGGTGAAATTTTTTAATTTTTGATGGAGTGAGGAAGACACGCCCTTTATACCGTGGAGCGAAGGTCGTCCGAGCAATAGATTGAAATAAGCTGGGACGTCAATAACTTGGAATTCAGTGATAGGGTTTATAGGGCCAGCCCCTATTACAAGCTTTATGGATCCCATCACCTCCCGATGGGTATTATCATAGGCACACACAGCTACAGAGGTTGGAGCGAGGTCGCTTTCTTTCAGTCCTAAACATTTGAAGGTTCTCTGTGGGCAGACATTCAAGGCGGGTCCACGGTCGACAAGAGAGAGTGGTACAACCCTCTCCATAACTTCGACGGAGATATTGAGTTCATGATTGTGGTTTGGCCCAATTTTGGGGATTTCTTCTTTGGAAAAAGATAGCATTCGGGTAGAGGTCAAGGATCCAACCAAATGTACCGCTTCTTCTGGTGTGGTAGATTGTAAGGACATTTTTATCATGTCCGAACTGTTTCATTTATTTATTTTGTATACCGTTACATTTGGCACGTCTCTACACAATCTCACATGACGGCCTCAATTTGAATTCTGGGAATCAAGCATTTATTATATCCATCATGTGTCCCTCATCTGCCTCAACGACTTCACGTGCCATGATTTTAGGCTCGTAATGCAAGTGGTACGCAAGAGAAGTCAAAACAGTGCAACAAGGCTTGATAGGGAAGTTCAAGGGGAATTTGGTAATTTTACAGCCACCATTCGGAGTACCGGTCAACTGGAAAGTTAAAGAGCTTGCCGCAAAAAATATACTAGAAGAAACGGCACCTCAATCCGACCTATGGTGAACAAGTTATGGCCCGTTGAAAATGGAGATATTTCCAAGAATCTCCTTGGAATTTTTTCTAAGTGCTGAAAGCCCCTTTGACAAGCGAATGTCCCCGAACCCAGCCCGAACTGGTTCGGGGGGGCGAACCGGTTTGCAGGGACCCCGAACCGGTTCGGGTATCCTGTACGCTGGTAGAATTTTTGGTATTTTTAAAACGTGGGTCTCTTCATATATTTCCCTATAAATACCAACTTCGGGGGAGCTGTTTTATAAGACTTGCATAGACGAATTTGAGAGTCCATATACCTTAAGTCTTCACCTTTTTGAGTCCCTAGACTCATGTTTTGATTCACACAACCTTGCCAAATCCTTTGTGAATCAGTTTGTAACCCAAGAACACATCCACGTATCTGTTCATACTCTTGTGGAGAAGACCGTTCTTCTTCTTCACTGCTGCCCTCCTGGAAAGGGAAACTTCCAGCCGCCGACTATAGAATTCGACACCCGAGGGTAATTCTTAGTCACTTGTATTTTCATTGTAATCCAAAATTGTACGTTACAATATTATAATGAAAATAAATGGTTTACCCCTTTGGGGGATTTTTCCTCACATGTGTGTGTTTGAAACTTCTTGCATATGTTATCATCTTGTTCAATCACATATAGTTGCATGTTTAGGATTTAGTTGACAAAAACTGTGTTTAATTAAATAATTTTTTCTATTTGAATGCACGTGCACTCTCTTCAAATTGGTATCGGAGCCAGTTATACAATTTTACCGTGTAATTTTCCGCAAAATTTTTCTAAGATATCAATTTTCTACAAAAGTGAATTTTGAAAACGAGTGTGTTCATTATGGAGAAATTATATAATAAAATGCCAGTTTTTGACGGGACGAACTATGCATATTGGAAAGCCCGCATGAGATCTGCATTAAAAGACATTGATGAACGAGTCTGGATTTTGGTTGACGAATTTAAATGGTCATCATTCAATTCTAAGGGTCTAAGTGCTATTTCTGGATCTGTCACATCGGATGAGTTCAAACGCATAATGACGTGCATCACGTCAAAAGAGGCATGGGATGTTTTATAACTCACCCATGAAGGAACTAATGCTGTGAAAGAATCTAAATTGCAAAATTTGACAACTAAATTTGAAACCATCACCATGCATGAGACTGAATGTTTTGATGATTTTTATGCCAGGCTTTCTGACATTGTTAATACTAGCTTTAATCTTGGTGAACATATTCCTAATGCTAGAGTTGTTAAAAATATTCTCCGTTCTCTGCCTAAGCGTTTTATCCCTAAAGTCACTATGCTAAATTCTATGGGTAATTTAAATACGCTAAAATTGGAAGAACTTGTGGGAGATTTGCAAACATATGAAATTGATATGTTCCCTAAAACTGCTAGGTCTAAAGATAAGGGAATTTCACTGAATGCCCAAGAGAGAAAGAGTGAGGGGTCGGCTAGAAAGAGGGTAGAGTCATCTAGAAAGAGAGAGACTGACACGTCAAATTCTGATTGTGATTTTGTCTTAGATGACTTGGCTCTTTTTTGCAAAAAAAATCGAAAGAATTCTCAAATTTAAGAAAAATGGTAATTTTAAAGATAAAAAGAAATTTGAGAAAAATAAGTTTGAAAAGAAAAATGAAAAATCTTTTAAAGATCCTCCTAAGAAAGAAAGTGAGAGATTCTTTGAGTGTGACGGTAGGGGTCATAGAGCCTTTGAGTGTGCCACACGTCTGAACAGAGAGAAAGGGAAAGCTGTCCTTAATGCTACCCTTAGCGACGACAGTGAGGTCGAGTCGGTGGATTCTGGAGTCGAGTCATCGCATGAGTGTAACTTCACCGCATTCATGGCTAGTCATGTGAGCACTACTAGTTCTCCTCACAACGATGAGGATGATGCATCACAGGGACACCTCGACAGTGAGATCGATGTGAGTGAGGGGGAGGATGACATAAGTGAGAGCGAGAGTGATATTCAACACGCCTACGCTGAGTTATATTCTGAGTCTTTTAAAACTAAAAAGCATAACAAAGCATTAGTTCTTAAGATCACCGGCTTAGAGGAAGATTTAAGAAAAGCGAGAGAGAGAGAGAGAGAGTCCTCCACCTGCACCGCCCTGAGAGAGAGAATCTGCCTGTATTGAGAAAGAGAGTTTGTTTAGAGAGAGAGAGAGTATTTTTGAAAAAGAGAGAGGGGACTTGACTAAACAAGTGACTAGTCTTATGAGTGAGCTCCATTCCTCCATGGGGACTCGGAAGAAACTTGAAGCCCTTGTTGCACTGCTGACTCATGATCTTGAGAAGGCACGGGAAGTCAAGGTACAAATCGAGGAAAAATCTGGGAAAATGGGAAAGATGATCCTCGGCCCCGCTTTAGGTTTTGGTGATAGGCAGGGAATTGGTTATGATGGTGCCTCCACCTCCCAAATCGCACCTGGACCAGTTCCTGAGTTTACTACTACTCCTTATGGCCATCGTCAAAAACCTCAAAGGAGAGTTCGACCAAGAAAAGCAAACCAAGGTCCGCCTTTGACTGTGTTCTTTTGTACCTATTGCAAAAGAAAAGGCTACCTCAGGGAGTCTTACTATAGTATGGGTCAGACACGACGTACTACTGCTCCACATCAGCATACTAATGATTTTACTAGTCTGAGAGATCGAGTTAAGTTTTTAGCTGCCACGTTTCAAAGTTTGATGGAGGAATTTCGACGAATGTCTTTGCCGTCAGGGAATTCTTCTCACATCCCAGCTAAAACCAGCAACAACAAAGGCAAACAAAAGGTCACCACTTCTTGGGTACCTAAGAAAGATAAAAAGGCCTTCGTTGTTCATGTCGCTCTCAAGGCACATAATACCTCACAGTGGTATTTTGACAGTGGATGTTCCAGACATATGACAGGTGATGCCTCATTTTTTACATCGCTTGAGGATTATCAGGATGGCAGAGTCACCTTTGGATATGGGAGCAAGTCTAGCATTGTAGGACGAGGTACTATAGTGTTACCAGGATTTCCTATGCTAGAAAATGTGTTGTACGTCAAAGGTTTAAAAGTAAACCTTCTCAGCATTAGCCAGTTGTGCAACACCGACTTTGCAGTAAAGTTTGATCAGGACGCATATAATGTCTACAATCAAGCCGGTAAACTCTTGATGCAAGTGGTGAGGACTGAGGATAATTGTTATGGGACTGTGACCACTTCCTCACTTGTCTGCAACAGCGCCACAATCACTTCTATGGATTTGTGGCACCAACGTCTAGGTCACATAAATATTAGAGATCTCACTCGCTTAGCTAAAAAAGACCTAGTAAGTGGCTCACCATCTCTTAGATGGCCAACTTCGACGGTTTGTGGACCCTGTCAGTTGGGAAAACAAATTCGTAGTCCCCATAGAAAGTTGCATTCCATTACCACCTCTCGGGTTCTTGAGCTTATACACATGGATCTAATGGGTCCCACTCGTACTGAGAGTCTGGGTGGTAAGAGGTATATCCTCGTGATGGTGGATGATTTCTCCAGGTACTCCATTGTAGGTTTTCTGAGAGAGAAATTCGATGCTGTAGAGTTTTTAATGACCAAGTGCCGTATCTTGCAAAATCAACATGGTGTCACTATTAACAGGATACGTAGTGAAAATGGCACAGAATTTAAGGAAGAAAAGGTAGATTCTTATTGTGATATCCTTGGGATCAAACACAAGTTTTCTGCTATGAGGACTCCTCAGCAAAATGGGATTGTTGAGAGAAAGAATAGAACGATCTAGGAGATGGCTAGATCTATGCTTCTAGGTTGTAAAGTTTCTAGGAGATTTTGGGCAGAGGCAGTGTCTACTGCATGCCACACGGTGAATAGGGTTTATCTGCATCCACACACACTTCAGACACCTTATGAGTTGTGGACTGGCAAGAAGCCCAACCTTGCATATTTTCGTGTTTTTGGGAGTAAATGCTACATCCTACGGGATAGAGAGAAATTAGGAAAGTTTGACTCCCGGAGCGACGAGGGAATATTGCTAGGATAGTCATCGAATAGTAGAGCATACCGGGTCTTTAACCTGAAGAGCTCTAAGGTTATAGAATCAATAAACATCACCGTGAAAGATGAAGAACCTCCGACGGTTATTGATCCTAGCCTTCAGTGTGCGGATGAGGACTTGTCTGACCGTGATCCACTTGTCCCTCACCCACTCTCTGTGGTCCCGACTCCTGTGTTAGGGGACACACCTGCTTGGGTTCGCAAGGGTCATAACCCATCTGCCATTGTTGGTGATCCCACTCTAGGGGTCAAGACTCGTGCTCAGCTAGAGAACGTTGTTAGACATCTTTGCTAGACGTCCAAAGTCGAGTCCAAAAATCATAAAGAAGCACTCAAGGATGAACACTGGATATCTGCTATGCAGGATGAGTTGCTTCAGTTTAAAAAGAATAATGTCTGGGAACTTGTCCCCTGACCTAGTGAGACTAATGTGATAGGTACCCGGTGGATTTTTAAGAATAAAATGGATGAAAATGGTACCATAATGTAAAAACAAAGCTAGGTTTGTCGCTCAAGGCTACACACAGATAGAAGGTGTAGACTCGGGGGAGACATTTTCTCCTGTTGTGAGGCTTAAGTCCGTCCGTCTACTACTCGCCATCGCATGTCATCTGCGCTTCAAGTTATATCAGATGGATGTCAAGAGTGCCTTTTTGAATGGCATTCTATAGGAGGAGGTTTACGTGGAACAACCAAAAGGGTTTGAAGACCCTCAGCACCCGGAGCACGTCTACTATCTGAGGAAAGCCTTGTATGGTTTAAAGTAAGCACCCCGTTCTTGGTACGAAAGGCTTACTTCCTATCTCTTAGCCCGTGGCTTCAAGAGAGGGGGAGTTGATATGACGTTGTTCATCAGGAGAGATGATGGTGCAATTTTGGTTGGCCAGGTCTATGTGGACGACGTAGTCTTTGTATCCATGTGCTCTCAACATTCTCATCACTTTGAAGAGGAGATAAAAAGTGAGTTTGAGATAAGTATGGTTGGTGAGATTACTTTCTTCCTTGGTCTCCAGGTTCATCAGCTAGAGGATGGGATGTTCATCTCCCAATCCAAGTATTCTAGAGACCTAGTGAAGAAATTTGGTTTCGACTCTGCTAAGCATGCACGTACACCTATGAGTACCACTACCAAGCTTAGTAAGGACACTTCAGGCAAGGACGTAGAGTAAACCTTGTATCGGAGTATGATAGGTAGTCTCCTCTACTTGACTGCCAGTCGTCCCGACATAGCCTTTAGTGTTGGAGTCTGTGCGCGATATCAGGCATCCCTAAAAGAGTCACATTTACTTGCTCTCAAACGTATTATTAAATACGTGAGTGGGACTGTCTCATACGCTATTTGGTATTCCTTTGATACTGATGACCGTTTGTCCGCCTATTCTGATGTCGATTGGGCCGGGGATGTAGATGGTTGTAGGAGCACTTCTGGTGGGTGTTTCTACTTTGGTTCTGCTCTTGTCTCCTGGTTGAGCAAGAAGCAAAATTCCATCTCTTTTTCCACTACAGAGGCTGGGTATATAGCCGCCGGGAGTTGTTGCACGCAACTCTTGTGGATGAAGCAAATGCTGGAAGATTATGGAATTTCACAGGACACCATGACCATTTCCTGTGATAACACGAGCCCAATACACATATCCCGCAATCCAGTCCAGCATCCGCGCACAAAGCACATCAGGATACGTGAGCACTTTATACGACAGTTAGTTGAGGAGAAAGTCGTATCACTGAGTTTTCTTCCCATCGACCGTCAGTTAGCCGATATTTTCACAAAACCTTTAGATGCCCTTAGATTTGAGAGTCTTAGGAAGTCTTTGGGTATTTGCACAGTTGATTGAGGGGTTGGTCTATGTCTAGAATAGGATGCTTTTTCATGTTCATATCATATGCTTCCTATTGCTAGTATGTTTTATATGTATTACTGCTTTGTCGTACAGGTATTTATTTATTCTTTTAAAAAAAAATCCAAAAAGATTTTTGTTTTTATTTATAAAAATTTTAGAAAAGCCCAAAAAGATTTTTGTATCTTTTATTTGCACCTTTTATGGATGAACATTTAAGATAGCCTAGTCACAATTTCATTCCATTCATCCATGTGACTGTTTGATAGAGATTTGAGATGCTACATCATTTCATCCATGTGCTTTACATTGTTTGGAGTCTTTGAGATGTGATTAGTGATATATTTCTACATGTTTGACTCCTATATCCTTTATTGCACACATGCACGACTATATTTGATTATTGTACTTGTCTATCTCATATTGGATTGAGTGTTTCCATCTCAATTCTGTCTATACAACATAAAATATGCGATACAACTTGACAAGATTAGAATGCATGTAAAAACTGTTTTAGTGAGACTGTGTGTTTATTTGAAAAAATGGGGAAGGACCTAAAAAATTGAGGAAATTTATTATCCGGGGTCCAAACAGGTTAAAAGAGGCCGAAAAAATTTAAAGGCAATAAAAAACAATACATGCCAAATATGGGCCATTAGGTTTCACCATCAATTCTCCAAAGTTTGAGAATTTAGAATGCCTCTACTAAAAATTAAAATCTGAGGAATTTTGGTTGGAGAATATAAATGGGTTTGCTCTTCCTTGAAAGTCCTGAAAAATCATTAAATCGTTTTGGACGTTATTGTGTGGAAATCATTTTTAGCTTTGATTTGTTGTTTTGATTGAGTCAATGTCTCATATTACCACCTTTTTTACACCAAAGGAAGATTTTGAGTTCATTCGTTAGGAGTATCCGATATTCAGCGTGCACATATGTCAATTTTGTACGCATTGATTTTCCTATCGAATTTGTTCACACCCATTCATTTACGCTATCATCGAGTTGGTTGTTTTGTGTTCGTTCATGGTGTGTTTCTTTATATATATTCTTTGTATGAAAAATTTTGAAAAATTCAAAAATAGTGGTCTATTACCTTGTGGCATTCTCCATGTACATCTATTTTTGCTTCTCATATCTGTCTATTTGGGGACATCATAAAAAGGGGGAGAAGAATTATCATACTATGGGGGAGTAAGTTTTGAGTTTGAGGATCTATTTTAATTTGAGGATCTATTTTAAAATGGTATCTATGTTTAGCTCATTTCAAACTCGAGATGTCATGTGGTATTTGCTTTTTCTCATGTGTGTAGGTACTACATTGATGATCACTGAATTGCACACCCTGATGAGAAATTTGAAAGTTTTGAAGATTTGAAGATCAAACGATGAAGACTATTCATTTGTACCTTTTCCAATTTTTGGGTTCATGGAAGGGTAGATCTGTATAGGCAATTTCATATTTGATAATTCGGATTTTTATGTATGTACCGGTATAGACATAGGGGAAGATTTCTAAGGACATTTTTATCATGTCCGAAATGTTTCATTTATTTATGTCATACGCCGTTACATTTTGCACGTCTCCATACGATCTCACACGACGGCCTCAATCCAAATTCTGGGAATCAAGCATTTATTATCTCCATCATGTGTCCCTCATCTGCCTCAACGACTTCACGTGCCATGATTTTAGGCTCGTAATGCAAGTGGTACGCAAGAGAAGTCAAAACAGTACAACAAGTCTTGATAGGGAAGTTCAAGGGAAATTTGGTAATTTTACAGCCACCATCCGTAGGACCGGTCAACTGGAAAGTTTAAGACCTTGCCACAACAAAGATACTAGAAGAAACGACACCTCAATCCGAGCTACGGTGAACAAGTTATGGCCCGTTGAAAATAGAGTTATTTCCAAGAATCTCCTTGGAATTTTTTCTAAGTGCTGAAAGCCCCTTTGACCAGCGAATGTCCCCGAACCCAGCCCGAAACGGTTCGGGGGGGTGAACCGGTTTGCAGGGACCCCGAACCGGTTTGGGTACCCTATACACTGGTAGAATTTTTGGTTTTTTTAAAACGTGGGTCTCTTCATATATTTCCCTATAAATACCAACTTCGGGGGAGCTATTTTATAAGACTTGCATAGACGAATTTAAGAGTCCATATACCTCAAGTCTTTACCTTTTTGAGTCCCTAGACTCATGTTTTGATTCACACAACCTTGTCAAATCCTTTGTGAATCAGTTTGCAACCCAAGAACACATCTACGTATCTGTTCATACTCTTGTGGAGAAGACCGTTCTTCTTCTTCACTGCTGCCCTCCTAGAAAGGGAAACTTCCAGCCGCCGACTACAGAATCCAAAACCTGAGGGTAATTCTTAGTCACTTCTATTTTCATTGTAATCCAAAATTATACGTTACAATATTATAATGAAAATAAATGGTTTTCCCCTTTAGGGGATTTTTCCTCACATGTATGTGTTTGAAACTTCCTGCATATGTTATCATCTTGTTCAATCACATATAGTTGCATGTTTAGGATTTAGTTGACAAAAACTGTGCTTAATTAAATAATTTTTTCTATTTGAACGCACGCGCACTCTCTTCATAGATGGAGGAACTGTGGGTCCAGTGAGCAACCTGATCAAAGCGTTTCTGTGCAGTTGAGAAGACATGAAAAACCCCCATAGAGTGATGTTATCTTTAGTTTTCTTTAGTTGGTTGTGGATCTTGCTCTCCTCGAGGGTCATTTATGGCATAGGAAGGTTTTCCATGCCCTTCCCCTTGTCATTGGCTGGTAGTGAGCTTGGGATCTGGTGATGCCTCCCTGATCTGGTTATGTGATTTACTGAAGAAGGAAAAAATATAAATCATGTTTCCTTATCGATCTCGGGTTGTTCTTCCACCTTGTTTTTTTCTCCGTGGAGTTCTTTAAATAATATCATTCCACACATGTCGTCTACCGGGCCAGTTTTCTTTGTAGCTTGCTCTTCATTCAAATTTTCAAATTCTTTCCCCCATCCGATGGCAAAATAAATTTCCTTCCATGTAAATTCGATGCATTCCACAACTTTAATGGCTTCTTCATACAGGTCATCCCATTCTATGGGGACGTGTAAGGGTGAAGGGACCAGGCGCCCCTGTAGCTTCAAAGCATTGAATAACTTGGTGATACTGTAAATGTTATTGGTCTGCCCAAAGAATTCTGCTATAATCTAGACCACATCATCCAGGCTGACTTCATCGATTGGTACTACCTAATTATCTGACTCTCGGGCCCATTTTTGTGCTTCCAAGAACAACTTACTAAATCTCTGGCAATCAATGATCATCTGTGAGGGCAATTTTATCCCTAACTCTAGGAGTTGGTTTAAGACTTCTGATAATTCCATACTTCTATTTTCCGAACGGATACGGACAGCGATGCATGCTCTGGTAAGGAGTGACAGTGCCTGATCAGTGGGGCTAGTAGGGTGTAGGAGGAAATATGGGCAAATTTGGAGAGGTTTATGAGAGTATATGGGTGTGATTTGAGTTGAGGGATCGAATTCCTGTTTCTCTTCTAAGAAGATGGCATTGGTATGATTTGGAAGTGGGTTGTGAGTAGTGTTTGGCTTAGGATTGGATGGTGGGGCGATGGTACCCCGATCAATTAAACCTTGGATTATATTTCGGAGGTGAAAGCATTAGTCGATGGTATGGCCAACTGTTTGGTGAAAGGGGCAATGGGCGTCCGCCTTGAAGTTTCTTGGGAGTAGATTTGGCAATGGATGGGGATCCAAGGGTTGATGAGTTTTGGGCTTTGCAGGGTTTGATAGACTTTAGAGAGGGGAGCATGGAGCTCAGTATATTCGTTTCTGACTGGGACAGGACGACTTTTTGGTGTCCATAATATGGTTGGTTGAGTGATGTTGTTGATGGTTGAGACTGTAGCACTGGCAGGTTTGTCATATTTTCTGGAGGTGAACTGTCCGTACACCTTCTTTGGTTCAACTTCTGTCTTGGCAAGACCTTCCTAGATTTCTACCCCTGCCTCTCTAAGAGCTCGAAAATGGGGATAGTATTGTCCTCCCATCATTGTTCGGACATGGGGTAAGAAGTTCTTCTTTACTATGCTGACCTCTTCTTTCTCAGAAGGTCGATTGGTCATAGTTTCTTCTTTTTCCCTCCATCGCGCGATGAAGTTACTGACTGATTCTCCATAGTTCTGCTTGAGCAGCTCTAAATCACGGCGGGTGACCTCAAGCTCTTCATTATATTTGTACTGTGATATGAATTCTCGGGCTACATCCTCCGAGCTATGAATTCTGGATTCTTCAAGAGACAAAAACCATCGGAGGGTGCTATCCTTTAGAGTTTGCTGAAATAATTGGGCCATCACTTCTTTAGAAACCCCTAGTAGAGTCATGTAACGTTGATAACTTTGGAGATGAACAATCAGGGGTCCACTTTCTCCGAATTTCTTGATATTTGGCATCTTGAACTTCTTAGGTAACCTCGCTTTAGGATAAGGAGACATATGGGTGTAATCCATGTAATTTCCCGAGACTCTGACTTGGTCAAACTTCGTGGTGACCATCTTGAGGTCCTCTTTGACTTTATTCAACTCTTCTTCCTTCGAATTAATGACCATAGGAAAGTTAGCCCTATGCTGGGCAAGATTCGACATAGGAAGCTGGGCAGGCGGCGGGCCATTAGCAGGAGGGGCACGTAGAGCGTGCTGATACTCTTCGGGAACCCAGATAGGCTCGGGCGGATCCATGGCACGAGGAAATAGGGCCTCGGACTCTTGAGGAATGGGAACCTAATTTCGTTGCATCTCTCGGACCTCAGTTTGGAGGTGGTCAATCTTAGACACAAGTTGAGCTAGGACTGCCGTTAGATCCGGCTGCACAATGGGTATTTGATCTGTGTTCTCCACGGAAAGAGAATGGAGTCCAAAATCAGAAGGAGTAATAGGGGAACGGACGGAACTCCGGGGTAACTTGACTGAAGACCGAAGTCAATAAGGATCCAGGCCAAGGGCTGACGATCGACCTGAGAAGGCGTAAAATGGGATTTAATTTTGAGAAAAGGGGAAGAAGTTTTTTTTTTGGATTTTTGACAAAGAGAGGAGAAATGTTTTCGGCTTTTTGATAAATAAGGGAGAAATTTTTTTGGATTTTTTTTTTCGGGAGACGGATCTCAGCATAATTATTATAACTATTATGTTCTCACTTGTATTAAATTCTCCTAAATGCAAAATGAAATGCCGGACGGTACCCGAGCCTAGAAAAATTGGGTTTGTAATATATGCAAAGCTATGGCTGGACTTGTGACCAGCCTCACGGACAGGGTCCCATTTTAAAAATACGAGAAATCGGGAGGCAGGCCGACCTAGAATTTCGACTGAGTTTTGAGTTAAAATCGGCAATCTAACATGTGTGTCCTAGGGTTGACACCTGAATGCAGGTATGCAGTTGTTCGGGTGAATCCGAGAAGCTTCCCCCCTTTGGCGTGACTTCCACGATATATGTCTTGTTCTTCCGGGAAATCGATACGTGTGGACAAGCCATTTGATATACCTGAGTGTACGTGAATTGCCTCACCATATACCTTGTGGGGACGGTACGTGTGAGAGTGAATTCGATATACTTGATATACGTGAACGAGGTCCTTACGATATACCTCTCGTCATGACTTCAGTCAAGCGGTACGATGCGGGGGAACCGTTCGATATACGCCGAAGGTACTTGGCCAATGGAAGGTGAGAGTCATATCTCTTAGGCTAACATGGATGTTATGTTTGGTCAATAACAATGCTCTTTGGTGATGTCGTGTGAATCATGCATGATTCTTTTATTAGTATCTTATGATGAGAGTATCTTTCTGGATTATGCCAAACAGGGAACAAAGTTTAAGTACCAATGGAACACCAAGTATGGATGATGCGTGGAACATGTGGATATATGTGACCCTAGGTGCACGTGGTGCGAAGTGTACATGAAGAATTTTCTACAAGTGTGTGGATAGAAGCATAAGCATGGGGTACGCATGAGTAGTAAAGGGGGACATGCAAAATTGGGAGAAAATATAAACAAACATAACATCCATGTAAATAGAGTATAACCCTCAAAAGAAAGTCCCTAGTAGAGTCGCCACTGTGTCCATCCCCTCCCGAATCCCAATCCTCGCAGCGATGGTGCCGCGCGAGAGTGAGGATCCTTAGGTCCCGCCCTCTCGGGAGCGCTTTGGCCGGCGTCATTTGAGGTGAGGTGAAAAATGTAGAGAGATTAGAGTTGCCAGTCTATTTTACTCAAAACAGACAAAAGAAAAGGGGGATCCATCCCGAAGGACAGCATCCAAAGACATACTGGTGCATACGAAACCAAAATGATTCGAAAAGGGTCCAGAGGCTAAGTTATGAAATGGGAAGGTGTTAGGCACCCATTCCTCCCTTTCGGTCTCTCATGGGTTTTTGTTATTTTCCTTTATTTTCCCCGTGATATGTGTGCATGTGTATATATAATGGAGATAGGAATCATCAGCTTGTACTATGGAAGAGGTAAAGCGAGTTTTCCGCAGGAAGGGGTAAAAAGTATTAGAAAATAGGATTTAGGCGACCATCACTACGTTAATCGTTATGAGGGAAAAATAACGTATACGAAATAATACATCGCTTAAGAACAAATATATGTATATATATAGTATAAGAGAATGGAGTTTAGAGAAAATAGAAAATGAGAGAAAAAGTAAAAAAAATAGGAATCGAGTCTCGGGTTTTACCCCGAGATGCCTACGTAGCCTATAGAGGCATCAAATTCCACGTAGTTCGCATACAAAACGAGGGATGGGGTTTATCCCATAAATCCAACCGAGGATTCTCTTTTTTGTGTGTGTGTGTGTAGAAAAAGTGTTTTAGTTGTGAGAGAAGTGTAAGAAAAGTGTGAGAATTCCCGTTTGGAATTTATGAGCAAACCCTCTTTTTTCTTATTTTTTGGGTTTTTATTTATATGAAATTAAGAGATGTGCAATAATACTAAATAAAAGGTATATTAGGATGTGTGAGATGAGATAATCAAAGTGCTAAGTAAGAAAACAAGTTATTGGAAATTTATGAGAATTTAAGGAGAGAGTTGAGAAATTGGACCTTCTTGAAGATCTTGAGCTTGATCTTGAATGTTGGAGAGCAGTCCTTAGACTTGGATGATGATGGAGGGTAGTGAATTCACCAAGTTTGGTGAAAAGCATGATGAAAAGTGAAGGTTGGAAAGGGATTTGGGTGTGGAAATCACACTGACTTCGAGAGATGTTTTCTGGATTCGTTGAGAGTGATCTCTATTCGATCTGGGCTCTCTTTACAAGTGAGGTCAGGCCTCCTTTTTATAGGACCAGGGCATTGCCGATCGGCATAGCCCTGTTCCTGCCATTCTACAGGTGCGTTTAGGCACACTGCCGATAGGCAGGGTTTGGGACCTACCGTTTGGCAGCATTTTTCAAGCCTTTTTGGAAAATCGACCGCAGAACGCAAACCGTTAATTAGAATCGTGCACAGGGTGGAAAGGTAATTCAGAGACATTCGAAAGTCCTTTGGACTTCTCCCGGGTTCGAGAGCTGATTTTGGGTCGAATATGGCTCGGAAGCATTCGTTAGTTCATTGGACGGGGAATTATCGGACGCAAATGGATCGTTCATCCGCATGATAAGTTCGAATCGCGCACGAGATGGACCGTTGGAAAGGGGTTTTAGTGCCCTTCGAAGATTCATTCAGTCTCGGTCGAGTTGAAGAGTTTGACTTTTGGTCGAATGGAGTGTGGGAGTGCACGATGGCTTCTAGGTCAGTACTCGGGGTATGACATGGATCTGTAGTGATGAGGGGAGGTGCTAGGGACCTAAGGAGAGTTTAGGGGGTAACAGAATGGGGTGTTTACAGTTACTTTAGTACAACTGGCCATTAAACTTTATTATCACAATAGCAGTGTGGTTATAAATTTGAATGAACCATGGACTCATTAGAGGACGAAGCATATTGAGTGAAAGTATTATCTTATTCGGGAGATCGTGGAGAACGTCAACGTTATTGTGACAACGATTGCAATTAAGGACAACCTCACAAATCCTTTAATAAAAATCTTACCTCCTAGGACTTTTAACAGTTATATATAAGTAATGGGAGTCGAGTGCATAGCCACACAACTTTAAGACTAAATGGGAGATTATTGGAATTTATTCTTAAAATCATGTGTAAAACATTTTTTATTGATTAATAAAGGATTTTTTTATTTATTTTTAAATGAGAATCAAGTTTGTGAGAATGTTTTATATTTGTTTAAATACACACACACACATGTGCATGTGTGTGTGTGTGTGTGTGTGTCGGTTAATAGAGCTTAGTAGGAATTCTAGCGAGTTGATTTCAGGTTGATCACGAGGATATTGGAATTATGGTTCTTGCACTACTAAAAACTTCACAATATATATAAGGAATTGGCATCCTATCGTAATGGTTGCGATGCAATCCCAGTATTTTATATCAAACTATAGAAATTTATATCATGGTTCGAGAACTTGTATGATAGTTCAATGTAGGATTATGCTCGGTACATCCTAGGAATGTATTGAGCAGGATCACTCGTGAGATTTGAGTCTAAGGGCTATCTTAGTTAGACTCGGGAAGTCTCACACCATTTACAAAGGTGCTTGTCTTCTTAATCCCGAGAATTATGAGGATTGAAATGCATATGTAATTGTTGCATTGATTGCTATGGGTGAGATTCAATCTCATATTGAAACAAATGATCTCCACCTATTGAGTAACAATTACATAAGTATGTCCGAGATCTTAATTTGGAGGAATCCGCGTACGGGGATAACTTGGATTGCGATACCCACCTAATAGACTTATAAGATTTACTTCCACCAGTAAACTTGATCAGTGGATTATTTATAATCCGTTAGAGTAGCTAAATAAGTTAAGTTATTGAATCAAGGAATCAATTAGATGTTGTTTAAAGTCAGTTAGAGGCAAATTGATTGGACCAAGTGGGTATCATAAGCTTAACAAGGGAAATCATATTATATACCATAATCAACTTTATAAATAAGGCCTCATATAATTAAATTGGAGTGTAGTCTTAATTACATAGTGAAATTAATTATGATTAAATAAAAAAAGGAAATAATTGCGGTAAATGTAATTTGAGATTTTTGGGTATTTATTTGGATCTAATTTAATTATTTATATTGAGTCCCTTGTCTAGTCTATATACCCAAGTAGTTAAGCTCATGCTCTCAAGATACCCAGTTTTCCCAAGCCACCTTTAGTACTTGAATATAAAGGTTTGGGAAGGTTTTTTAATCATAATTTATTTGAGTGGGTTAAGAGAAAATACTATTTACAATTTTGTGATGTGGGATAGAGAGAGACCACCATATCTCAATCATAAGAAAAAGTTTTCATTTGAGAAACTGTCCACCCACCTACATGACTTTGGGGAGGAACAAACATTAGTAGATCCCAACGCTCAAAAGGTTTAAGGATGCTTTTGGATATTTCAAACAATTAAAACCTACTAAATCAACAAATACTTTTCTCCCCATCGGAATGCAACCGATTCGGCAAAGGTATTGTGTTCTAACTCTTTCTTATGTATGAATAATCGAAGATCCAAGGTTGATAATTTTTATTCCGCATATATAGACCACTTACATGACCACTCGATTTTTGCCCAATAAAAATGTCATCGTTGTTGGGCAACGATGTATATTTCGATTGTGTTTATTTAGTGATACGTATAGATTTGTATAAGTGTTGCAATTATTTTAATTTTTGTTATAGTGAATTATACCATTGTTCTCTAAGAAGCTTGAATTGGGTGCACATCACGTGTTTGGTAAATTTTTTTAAAGAGATATGTAGATAAAAATGTGTCATTTTGAATGCTTCGATAGTAGTACTTGCTATGATAACGGTTTTCAATGTTTCCCTCACAAGGCAATGCGTGAATGCCTATAAATTCTTGAAAATGAAATTTTTTCCCTACACCTAAGACCATGGGCAATTACATAAAAATTATTGAAAATAAAAGTATTGAACATAGTTCTTGCGAACCTTTGCAAAATAGGGAATTTTATAACTTTGAGTAAATGTCTTATTATTATTATTTTCGTCGTGATTTTAAAAATGAAATGGATGATGTATTTGAAAGTCGTAAGGCATGACATGCTCAAATAAATTCCCAACTTCATGCAATCAAATCTTCTTTGTAAAGATCGAATGAGGCCGAGACGTGAATTTATCCTCAACCCTTTTTTGAAGATCAACTCATTGAGAGTGAACTAAGAACTTTCAAATTTGAATATTTGATTAATGATTCACATTCCATTAATTTTAAAACTATGTCATTTCCTTTGTTTGTCGCCGTTATTCAACCATTACAACTACAACAAGAGTCACTTGAAGATCTTAACATGTCAAACCATTTCATTAATGAAGACTTAGTGTCCATGTTTCACTCCATGAAGGATATTGTACCATCATCTGACTCTCATCCCATTACAATGGAAAACTTTTGGATGGAAATTTTTATTTTCTTAGGGATATTTAGGCTTGTCTCATGTAGCATCCAAACCCTCAATCACTCATCTTTTTTATAGTGGTTCCTTCCCCCACCCTAATCATACCCACCGTTGTATAAACGGTAGCTTGTTTTTAAGGGGCATGACATCTAATATTAGTCCCCCATTAATTACCCAATCTCTACATGTTGTGTGGGAAGACCTTCCATTTTATGAATTTTACTATATGGTTTAGTATTTTAAATGTTAATTATACATAGTTGTTTTTCTTTTATTTTTAACTTGATAATTTTTTTTTCTCTTTGTTATAATTTATTCTAACATGTTTTATAAAATCAATGGACCTGCACTATTACTGAATAGCTTAATGTTGGGTAACTTATTTATTTCCCTTTAATAAAGTGCATTCTTATCTCATTGAGAATAATGGAATATTTAAGTTATGGCATGTGGGATATGCTTCTCGTTTCTTTGTTATATTCATTAATTGGATTTATGTTATTCACAAGCACATTTTTTTTAAATTAAAATTTCAAAATATATTTTCTTTATTTTATTTCCTTTTTGCAACTTTTTCATATTTGTTTCCCATGATTTTATATGGTTGCCCCACTCTATTGTGAAAATGGTGATGCACATTGATAGATTTTTTTAGCTATTAGCATTAAGTTTTCATATATCTTTATCATGGAAAATTTTATGTTTTAAGATATCTTTATTATAAAGAATATTATACAATTACCTATTTATGTTTTGTTTAAAGAAAATATAATTCAGTAAGTATGAGAAGCACAATGGAAACTATTTACCATGTAAAATTTTGAGCCTATTGTTCCTTTTAAGTGTGGATTATAAATGTATTCATGTCGTTAAAAATTTAATTTTTCTTTTTTGTTCATTTATTCTGGGATATTATATGTGCTAAAATCGTACTGGTAATGATTGAACACAATTTTAGCAAAACAAAAAGATTAAATCATGCACACACACAAGAATATGATTTATGTGGTTCGCCAATGTGCCTACATACATGGGGGTTATTTTTTTTATTAATAGAGTTTCAATACTTATGATTACATTCACATTTCCATTGGGGGTAGATTTACTTTTATTAGAATTGATGGATGGGTACTTAAGAGATTCAATCATTGTAATAGTTATCCCCAACTTAATCGGTCGTATCTTCTCATTCATTCTCATGGGTGAGTTAACTAAAATAGTCTATCTTTATGGATGAGTATGTCTATATGGTTCAATAGGTAATGTGACCTTCCTTTTCCATGCGTTCATATCATTTCCCTCACGATTGCCCCCAAATCTTGGTAGTGTATTAGGGTCGCGGAGGTTCGATATGATTTTGCAATTAATTCGTATTTTGGTCCCAGATAGTCCTGATCGTCCACTTACACCATGGACAGAGGGTACAAAAGTAATTTTTCTTAATTATGAAGATTCAACCCACTTGTTGAGTCATAAGATAACATTGGTCTTTTACATTACTAATTCGAGGGGTATACTGGTCATTTGGGCACCCTAAGCTGAAGAGGTGGTTGTGTGCAAGCCTTTATTTGGGAGCGTGTCATCCTAATGATGGGATTTCACCATGGAAACTATTATAATCCACTAAACCTACTTTTGTAGTTAGTTTGGTTCATTATTCAAAATATCAGCTGCTCTCAAGAATTTAAGAGATTCCATTCTCCTTCCAATACTTGTATGTCTTCTTCTTCCTTTTGCCTTCGAATTTTTCTCCTAGTGTGAAAATAGTGATGGTGATAAATAAAAGCACCATTAAAACCTTTAAGTGTTGTTATACCCCTTCGTGTGTGATTGTTGAGTTGGACCCTGCCCCGTGGATTACTAAAGTATTGATAGTGGCCACTCGATATTCCCATAGTTCATAGCTGAGGCTGGGGACACATTTCCCCCATATAGCCTTTTCTTAGAGTTCTTTGAATACTTAAATGTCATCCTTACTCAGTGTCCATCCAACACTTAGAGGATTGTCAATGGTGTTAACCGTTTAAACTAACTCTATGGGTCTAATCTATGAATCCTAGAGATTTGTTACTACTATACGTGGGTAATGAGATCAAAGAAGGACTATTACTTGAAGGCAAGAAAGACTAAAAGGTCTATGGTCATTAAATTTCGAGATTCTAACAAAGAATACTGGTCCCATGTCTTTATGGTTAAGGATTGGAAGCATTTTTCCATACCAATAGGCATTGATCCCTATAATGGTTCCAAGTTCCCTAAAAGCGGGCATGAGATAGTTTTTTTTTTTAAATTTCTCTGTTCTTATTATGTTCTTTTGATATTCAAATTCCCTGCATTGTAGTGACCCTTCGCTTTTTATCATGAAATTCCTCAAAAGAAGAGAGAGCCTAAGCTAGGATAAATCAATGTTCTACTTTGTAGAAAGTTTGGTCTCCTGGACAAAGTCTGAGAGACCCCAATCACCCCACATCAATTGTACTTTTTATATAATGCACTTCGTCTGCAGCTTTTATTTTTACCCGATTAGTGGAGAAAGAGCTAAATGAGTACTTCGAAATCCTTCTATTCGTTGGTATTTCCTCCATCCCTATATTGATGCAAAAAACTAGACTCGGACTAATTGATTGGTCACAGATAAATAATTAAAAATAAGACAAAGAGGTTTTTAAAGTGGTTCGGCTCAATGGAAAAGCGTACGTCCACTATTATGCAATGACTGCCTTGATTTGTTTCTCGATCCCATGCAATGAGGGTGATACAATGTATTTATATCCCAAGAGGGGTACTGATAGTTGTCGTGTGAAAGGATGAAATTCCTTTATTTCTTAGGCATTTTCATCAATACATAATGAGAATTAAATGTTCTATTGCTGTCACTTCACTGGTTACACAATTTGTATGACCGTTGTCGCTTCGTTGGCTGAACAAGCTGGATTTTCGATAGTTGGTCGGTCTTCCTTGTTGGTCGGGCTGCCGTCTTGGTCAGGCTTCCCTGTTGGTCGGGATTTTTTATCATGCTGACTTGGACTTGTACCGCATTGAATAACACGTGTTGACTTGTTATTGGTCCACATAGGGTGGTAAATTTTGGTGTCGACGGAAGCCCCCAATGTTTCATACTTGGAGGTGATGCGAAAGTGGAGAATATTATGTTTTAACAGTAGTTTGGGCTAATTGGTCGGCTATAGACCTCCCATACTTGTGAAATTTATCAAATTAGATAGTTTTTTAGCGCGAATGGCAATTTGGTAAATATTTCAAATTTTAGAGAACATTTCTTGCGTATCTCCGTCTTTTCCCTTGTTAGCCGTTGTAAACTCAACCGTCATTCACTTTAATCATTACTTTTCCTAATTTCCAAGGCGACTTATAAAAAGGGTGATAAAACTTCGATCATCTTTTACCTCTCAGTTCAGATTCTGTTGCTATGTTTTTTGAACTTTCGTGCAATCGTTTTATTTTATGTCTTCAGTTCTTGCTGAATCCTTAAACTTTTGTAAGAATTTTTCTTCTCTTCTTCTTTGTTTTCTTCATCATGGTTTATTCTATCGAGTCTCTTGATAAGTTCAGAGTTGACTTTAACATTCCATCTTGGGTTGTACTAGAAAATCCCACCTTTCCTTCTGATTTTTTCTCTCTTGCTGAAGGCCATTGGTTCCCTTCCATCTTTATTGCTGAATGTGGGTTCAGATTTTCTCCCAATCCCCTGCCTCTGTAGTTTTGTCAATATTTTGACATTGTTTCTGCAAGAGTGGCTCCTAACACATGGAGAGTAGTGAATGGAGCATGTATGTTAAATCAAATCTATGGAACACATCTAGGGATTCCAGAAATAATATTTTCTTATAAATGGGTAACTAGTGATACTACTTATTATTTGAAAACTAGGACAGTTAGTAAAGCTTTAGTAGTTAATCTCCCTGATTCTAATAGGGATTAATTTGATCATGGGGTATTTGAAAAATAATTGGCAACACGCCCCTTTAGTTGGAGGTTCTAAATATCAAGGACCTAGATGTCCGTTCTTTGGTAATGGAATAGATTATTTTATGTTTTAGTAATTTTGCCCTGTTTATATTTGATAAAATGGCATACGGACTGTTGCTTTGTAAATTGAATTGCAGTTGAACAGAAAAGAAAGGTCCCCAAAAAGAGTGAAGTAAATTTGAAAGAATTGAAGTTTATTTGGGGACTTCACAAGGTAGTTGCTGAGGAGCACGTTAGGTTCACCTCCTATTTGCTTCAATTCAGAAACACTGTTTCTTCCTTTATTGCCAGACCTGCTGCTTCTCCTGCTCTGGTAATTGATCTTGATCAAGAGGTTGTTGCTGATTCAAATACTCCTCAATCTGAAAATCACGAAGAAGAGAAAATTTCCTAACCTTTTCAGTGGAGGCACTTGTGGCTCCCAAGCACCTGCTAAAGGAGCCAAGAAGAAAATAAGGGATGTTATGAAGCCCACAGTTCCCAAAGACCCAACCCCCAAATACCCAACCCCAAATATGCAACTCCCAAAGATGCTAAAGTTCCTTTGAATAGACTTAGGAGAGGGCTTGCAGAGAAGTAGGTCGATAAGGTAACTGATCAACTATCCTTGGTTGAATTACCCTATTCTGAAATTGTTCCTCTAGAAGTTATTACTCGGGGTTTGGTTAGGAATTTGATCAATTCTGGTACTCTTCCAGACCACAAGGTGTGGATGCCACACTGCCTCGAGCAAGGGTTTCTGAATTGGCTGCTCATAGCCTTACATCAGTAAGTGGTTTCCATTTTCTTAGTTTAGTTATCTTTTATATTTCTTATATACTCATCGTGATCTTCATCTCTTGCAGTTCTTGGTACACTTCAATAATATGCTAGAGATGGATGATGCAATTAGGCCTTCTTCTTCTTCAAATGATGTGGAAGAAGCCTTAACTAGTTTGAAGAAGTCTCTTCTCAAAACTCAGTAGGCCTTAGAGACTGAGAAGAGTACTTGGGTAGATAAACTGAAGATAATTGAGACTGCTCAATAGGCATCAGATGAGAATGCCTTTGAAGTTGAGCGCGGGGATAAGAAAGCTGAGCACAAGGGTAAGGAGGCTGAGAGTAAGATAGAGGAAGCTGAGCGCGGGGCTAAGGCTACTGAAGAGCTTGTATACTCTGCCAGATCTAAGAGAAAGTCTGCTCTGAAGGCCTCCTTCAGTGCTGCTTGGAACAAAGGCGGGAATAAAGCCATTTGTAATGCCTATGCTCAGATTGAGTATGCAAAATAAAAATGCTTCAGAGATGGTTAGGTTTCTTCCCTTCAGGAGTTGAAAACAGCTGGAGTGACCGGGCGGAAAAAGTGTGCGCGTGTAAAGTGCACAATCGTCGTGTGTTTCGCCGCCGCGATACAAAAGAAACCTAAACTACAACTACACTTGACAAGCAAGCACAGTGGTAAGTCGGGTATCGTAAATCCACAGGGAATGATTGAATTTTAGACTTTAATTGTTTTAAATACTTCAGGAATATAAATGTAAAATAAAATAAATGAAAAGGTGAAAGGGTGGTTGTCGTGACAAAAGAAAAGAATAAGTTACTCTAAACAAAAGGAAAGCGAGGATCGGGATCGCATTCTACCATTCACGGGCTAAACAACTACTAATTAGAATTCCGATTCGAAAGCAATTTAATCGAGCATAAACATCACGCAAGAAAGAATTTAACCCAAAGTTGCGAGATAGAACATTTAACTGAAAAATGGTCACACGCGGATTAAATTCGGATAATCGCTATAAACACTAACGTTGCATGACAAAGAAAGTTAAACGCATAATAATCCGACTTTAATAAGCGAGGTTTCAATTAAATGCAATTTTACACGAAACCCTAAATTTCGAGGTCCGAACCTGAAAATGGCGGAAATGCAATCCCGACCCTATTTATCTAAGGGTACATAATGAATTAAATTAATTTACACTAATTAAACTAGAAAAGCAAGAAATAAAGCTTGTAAACCTAATTAACAAAGCATGTAAACTAATTAGAAAGCAAGGAAAGAATGAAATACAACTATATTAAAGGAGAGGGAAGATGAATAGTCAATCTTACAACCAATTAGTGTGTCAATCCAAGAGAGGAAGAAGAAGAACTAATCAAAAACCCTCCAACCCTAACTAAACTAAGCTAAAATCGTATAAGGGCTGGTCTCCCTGTTATTACAACAAAAATTGGCTTATATAGTAAGTTGGATAAAAGAAAAGAAGAAAGAAAAGAAAAGAAAATATCTGCAGAAAAACAGGGGATCGATCGATCGACCCCTTTGGTCGATCGATCGACCAAGGGAAAATATCGACAATCCTGAAAGGTCGATCGATCGACCAGAAGCGTCGATCGATCGACCAAGCAGGGCAGATTGCAGCAGCAGCACACTGCATTCTTCTTTCTTCTTCTACATCTCCTCTTTTGCTTTCTTGTATTTCCTCCGCAAGAAACGCCGTAACTTCTTCGTTATGCATCGGAATCGCGCACCGTTCATAGCCACGCGAAGCTAGCGAGATGGGTTACAACTTTCGTGAGATGTCGGGCCAGGTACCCAAGCTGTGAAAAGACTAAAATGCCCTCGAACGTGCGGTTGTGTACGGAACTTCGCCGGAATGCATCCGAACTTCATACTAAGCATCCAAATACCTACAAAAGCTCAATTAACCCCTACAAAACATGTTAACATAGAAATCCGAGGTTGTCTAGTTAACGAGCATAAATATAGGGATTAAGATACCCGAGGGGGCTAATAACGCGTAGGTTAACGGGTGAAATACGCAATATTTGCGTCGTATCACACCCCCTAGCTTACACATTGCTAGTCCCTAGCAATGAAATAGGAAGCAACAAGAACTACAAGCAAACCAAAAGCAGGAGAAAGAACAAAAGTATGGTATAAATGCAATAAAAAGGTAAGGCCACTTTCGTGGGCGATACGATTGCATTTAGCGTATGCAATAAGCCGTTAAACCCCTAGGTTACCCTAGTGGACGATTGTCGTCTCGTGAGGGTTTTCAGGGATGAAACCCACAAACATCATATGGTTTCCTCAAAATATGCCCAACCCAACATGCAACAAACTCAACAACAACGAAAAAGATTTCAAACATGTTATTAGCAAAGTGAATGAATTCACACAAAAGTCCAAATCATTAACATTATAGAATGCACCTCATAGAATTGAAACCTTAAAAGTACGAGGGGGAGAAAAAATGCACGATGTGATTTGGCGAAAAACTTATATAAACCGGATACTAATCAAAGCAAGCATACATTCAATCCGCACGGGCATTACGCTCAACAAATGAATTCACTCGAAACAGGGAGGTAACACACGGGACATGCGGGCTAAAGAGTAAATGTAAATGGAAACTAGGCCGCACACATGTCACAGATGAAGAACGCTATATATAAAAGGAAAAACTATAATCTCAATGAAAGGATACCGCACACTAAAAGAGGCGAAATGCATTTTCACAGATTAACAAAACTATTATGACTTTTAAATTAAATGCACCCTAAGATCACAAATGGCGCCGTTGCCGGGGATACAAAAGAAACCTAAACTACACAATCGTGTAAAGTGCACAATCGTCGTGTGTTTCGCCGCCGCGATACAAAATAAACCTAAACTATAACTACACTTGACAAGCAAGCACAACGGTAAGTCGGGCATCGTAAATCCACAGGGAGTGATTGAATTTTAGACTTTAATTGTTTTAAATACTTCAGGAATAAAAATGTAAAATAAATAAATGAAAAGGTGAAAGGGTGGTTGTCGTGACAAAAGAAAAGAATAAGTTACTCTAAACAAAAGGAAAGCGAGGATCGGGATCGCATTCTACCATTTACGGGCTAAACAACTACTAATTAGAATTCCGGTTCGAAAGCAATTTAATCGAGCATTTACAATTAAGCATAAACATCACGCAAGAAGGAATTTAACCCAAAGTTGCGAGATAAAACATTTAACTGAAAAATGGTCACACGCGGATTAAATTCGGATAATCGCTATAAACACTAACGTTGCATGATAAAGAAAGTTAAACGCATAATAATCCGACTTTAATACACGAGGTTTCAATTAAATGCAATTTTACACGAAACCCTAAATTTCGAGGTCCGAACCAGAAAATGGCGGAAATGCAATCCCGACCCTATTTATCTAAGGGTACATAATGAATTAAACTAATTTACACTAATTAAACTAGAAAAGCAAGAAATAAAGCTTGTAAACCTAATTAACAAAGCATGTAAACTAATTAGAAAGCAAGGAAAGAATGAAATACAACTATATTAAAGGAGAGGGAAGATGAATAGTCAATCTTACAACCAATTAGTGTGTCAATCCAAGAGAGGAAGAAGAAGAACCAATAAAAAACCCTCCAACCCTAACTAAACTAAGCTAAAATCGTATAAGGGCTGGTCTCCCTGTTATTACAACAAAAAATGGCTTATATAGTAAGTTGGATAAAAGAAAAGAAGAAAGAAAAGAAAATAAAATATCTGCAGAAAAACAGGGGATCGATCGATCGACCCCTTTGGTCGATCGATCGACCAAGGGAAAATATCGACAATCCTGAAAGGTCGATCGATCGACCAGAAGCGTCGATCGATCGATCTAGCAGGGCAGATTACAGCAGCAGCACACTGCATTCTTCTTTCTTCTTCTCCTTCTCCTCTTTTGGTTTCTTGTATTTCCTCCGCAAGAAACGCCGTAACTTCTTCGTTATGCATCGAAATCGCACACCGTTCATGGCCACGCGAAGCTAGCGAGATGGGATACAACTTCCGTGAGATGTCAGGCCAGGTACCCAAGCTGTGAAAAGACTAAAATGCCCTCGAACGTGCGGTTGTGTACGGAACTTCGCCGGAATGCATCCGAACTTCATACTAAGCATCCAAATACCTACAAAAGCTCAATTAACCCCTGCAAAACATGTTAACATAGAAATCCTAGGTTGTTTGGTTAACGAGCATAAATATAGGGATTAAGATACCCGAGGGGGCTAATAACGCGTAGGTTAACGGGTGAAATACGCAATATATGCGTCGTATCATGGAGGCTCTGAAATTTTTTAGAGATATATTCATGGTCCTCTTCCAGCCATTGATGATGAGGTTTGATGATACGAGAAATTGGCCACAAGACGTTCTCATACCAGCAAGTCAACAGTAAAGTGTGTAACGAGTAAATAAAGTAAGTAAATAGAGAGAAGACAAGATATAGAGTGGTTCAGCCTTTAAAATAGGCCTACATCCACTCTGTTTCTCCATTCTCATTATATGGGTTACATTGTACAATATAATCATGCCTAAAGAGGCGTACAAGTATGAGAATAAAAGGAGAGTACATGATGACTGATGATCCCGATGTGACGAAGAGGTAGCTGCGATATGGATGAGCAATTCCCGAGTTGTATGTAGGGGAGGTGTAGAGAGAATCAGTACTGTAGAAACTACTCCGGTGGTGTGGAATCGATCCCTCCATTTTGAGGTGTGAACCTCTATTTATAAGAGATATGCTCACGTGCAATGAGCACGTGACGCACGAAGTTTGGAGTTTAGAATGGAGAGGGATGCGACTTGTAAGGAAAATAACCTAAACGCCGCATCCTATAACTAGAAAAATACAAAGGCGCCGCGCCCTGGACAGGGTGGGTTTGCGGCACGTTGATTGTGACTGCACCCCTTGATGAGGGGCCGCGCCCTGTATGAGGTGGGGCCAATGCATGTAATCATGTGAAGTAGCATACAATCCGCAGTAGGGTGTTATATTCATACTATTAATAAGCCCACAAGTCGTAGTGCCAAGAGAATTCGATTGGGGCTGCGACTTAGTTAAGTTTCCTTATGTGCCGCGGTAGTTTTCAAGGCAACGATTCATCTTCCGCGCTCTCTTATATAAATTGTTTTCGGCCGTGGACTTCATTATATTTCCAATACTTTAAGAGCAAATCGAGAGCAAATTTATGTGTGTTCGTCTTCTTTCTTTTTTCGTCCACCCTTCGAGGCTGTGCGTGGTGGTTCCAAGGTGGTGTGAGGCTGGGCATTGTTGGTTTCTTCATTTCCAGGTAATTTTTCAACCAATCATTGTAAATTAGTTTCGTAGCTCGTACCTCCTCTGTGAATATACAACCAAATGAGCTTTTGCATTGCTTGATAGAAAACTAGGGTTTCAATTGAATACTCTGCTATCACCCTAGAATCGAACACACATGAACGCTGAGCACATTAATAATTATTAGGATCAATCTCCATATGCTGTACTTGACTCCTGATCTTCCAAACGCCACGAAAATCGTATAGCTTTTCTTGCTGTTTATAATCAAGCTCTTCGTATTCTGTGAATTTGATCTTAAAATGATTAAACGTTAGATACTCAACTGTTTAAGATAGAGACCGTGATATAGTAGATTATCAGTAATCTAGGGTCCCTAGAATATTCCGTTATGGACCCTATTCGCGGCATACCGGGGGCGATGGCTGCGGCCCTTTAAGCATTGAGATTTGCCCTCCGCGACACTTTGATGCATATCCATTTAATCTGCCGCGGCGGTGGGGTCTTTTAGGGCTCTGAATCCCCACCCTTGTATTTTGAACAGTCTTTAAACTTTCACGAACCAAATACACATCCATGATAAATAATTGTAATTGCTACTAGAATTTCTTGAATCGACCTTTAGCAATTTCAGAAATGTTCGTGGCCACAGATATCTAATTCCATTTGAGCCTATTACCGCGGCAGTGTATGTTCCCTTGCTGATATAAGAGGTGGCTGCGGCCAATAGGGTCAGAGGGTAATCCCTTAGGTTCAAGTAATAGAGTTGGCAGTGTTTTGGCCCATTAATAACTACGTTAGGGAAATAATTCCCAACAAGAAAATATTTACTATTCATATATAATCTTCCCACGGCTTCTTAAAGTCTTTTCCAAACCATACTGGCTGCGGCGCCTAACTGCGGACTCTGCTTTTCAGGTACTACTGCACCCATATGAGCTTTGACCAAGACGAGTTTCTGAGAAGCTTTTAGGCAAAGCATTTTGGAACCTCTCCTCCTGAACTCTCTTTCGTTCCCCCTCTGAGATCAATAGGGCCTTGCCAACTGAGGGATTGCCCTAACTGCGTAATATTAGACTCATACTCCACGGATTCTACGTCTAGGAAGGATTTTTAGTTCGTGCCAATAGAAGAAGAAGACAATTAAAGTAATCAGCCATTGGGTGCAAGAGATGATGCTGCGGAAGTTAGGGATAACCCGACAGGTCCATCTGGGAGGGTTGAGAGACCCCTAGCTGCGCTTGACATTCGCAGCATCATGACCCAAGACTGGGTTGACCAGGGTGCTGAGGCCTTTGAATTTCCAGAAAATTTGATGTGCTCAGCACATGCCATGAACCAAAGACCTTGCACAGCTCTGGCTGATGATGGAGTTTGCTTCCCCCTTCATGTATTTGTTTATAGGTTGCGACTGCCTGTTACTGTTCCCATCCATCGCATCTTTCAGACATTGAAATTGGTACCGACCCAGATAGATCCCAATGGCTGGAGGGACATACTTGTCGCGGTCGTTCTTTGGGAGAAGCAATTCAAAATGGATATTACTCCCGCAGAGTTCTTTCATTTCTACCGCCCAAAGGAAAATTCTATGAAGTTCACCGAGTACTACTACTTCTCGGTCCGCGATAGGGACGAAACCTTTTATACTGGGAGGCCGACCAGTGTAAAGAACTGGAAGGGCAAGTATTTCTATATCTCCAGGGAAGGCTGGGAGATCCACCTCGAAGAGAATGAGAGGGAGAGGTTATATCGAATGCCGCGACAATGGGGTTCTCCCTCCAAGTTAGGTATTTTGATTATAGTCGCGTCCCGTCTTCCTAGTTGCATATTAACCTCCACTAACCTTTAAATTGTCTTTTCTGCAGTTCTTGACAACTTGCATTTGAACAAGCGTCAGGAAAAGAGAGTTGCTGAGGTCGCGACAATTCCTGCCGATAAAAAGAGATTTAGTGTTCGTATGACCTCTGCCACCATATTTGAGGCAGGTTTTTTCCCAGCAAGTGTATTCCAAAAGACATGGCCGCGGGAGGTAATAATTTGATTCCATATTAGTCCATTGCCTTTTGTTTTAACTTTGAATATTTATTGTTTCTTTTCCCTTTTCAGTTGAGGAGGTTGATAGGGAATTACTGGCCGCGCAGTTGGCGAAAATGGACGAGTTCGTAGTCATTCTCAATAATACTGCACGGAGCAGGAAGTGGAAGAGGTCCAAAGCTAAGGCACCTGCCGCAGCTCCATCAACTGATTTAAACACTCATGTCACAAACTCAACTCCTGCCGCGGAGAAGACTGACGTTGTAGCCCAACTAAAATCTGAATTTGATGATGATATAGGAGCCAACCGGCCGCGGCAGGTTTGATGTCAAATGATGCTCCCATCAATACAGCTTCACCGCCGCCACCTCCTATTATTGCAGTAAATGCAAAATTTGCACCACCACAATGCCGCGGTCGACTTAGTCCAGAAGGTCGTCCGCCGCCTCAATTGAGGCAACCCGACCCAGAGTTCTCATGGGACACAACCGCAAAGGCCGTGCAGAGGACGAGGAGGGCCCTTGATGCAGCGGACCTCGACAGGCTGGTGGGAGAAGACCACGACGACCTGGAGGACTGCGGCCTCCATAGTCTTCTGAGGGTAAGTGCTTTGTTTTCTTCTATATTCTTTTGCGTTCCATATACTACAAAAGAAGTATGAAGAGTTGGAGGCCAAGTCCGCCTAAGATGGCATTGACTATGCCGCGGCAATAAAGAAGATGGAGGAATAATAGGAGGTGGCCATTGACCATACAGTGGAGTCATTTAAAGGCTCTAGGGATTTATTCATCATCAATAATAAAGCCTACCTCCGCGACTACCAGGAGCTAAGGCATAGGATTATAAAGAAATTTCCTGAGACGATGGAAAAAGTCCTTGTCTGGGGGCTCGATGATGCCAAGCATCAATAATGCATAGCCGAGCTCAAAGCTGCTACTGAAGAGAAATCAAGGCTGAGAGAAAAAGCAGAAGCAGCGACCGCAGAGGAAGAGACTGAAACAGCCGTGGAGGGTGATGAGCAGGATGATGTTGCTTCCTGAGTTTGTTTACTTTTTGATCATTTATATAGGGTTGCGTCCCTTTTTCCAAACTTTAAACTGTAGTGGCTGCGACCCATTTTCTTGTACTCTTAACTGATAATATCAAGGCTACGACCACTTTTACATTCTATATACTTGAGTAAATGTTTCAATACTTGCATGCTTTTTCTTTTGCTGACCAAATATATAACTGAAGCTTTGAGATTTGCTTGCTTGATTGAATGAGCCTTCTGTGGCACCAGTATATAAATGGTGTAGACATGTGGCTGCGGCCACTCTTCTTCGATTTTTCCATTCCTTTCGTCTTTCTAATAGAAGGCTTGGGGTACCGCAGTGCTTTAGCCAAAGCATAATTTTTTTTTTATCTACAGCCATACTCATTGGGCTGCGACGCATTTGTACTCTGGCTAGCATTGTGGACTATTGGGTCACTAATTGGGTCACTGATTGCTTCATTGCTTCAATGACCTTTTAAATACAACTGCTTTACATTTAAAAGATCCGTGACTCTATAGAGTACATGTTTTTGCCACATCTATGTCTATAATGGTACCTGTACAGCTAATGTGGCCCTTTGCCCCTTGCACTAATGGTTGGAAGTGCTGCAGCTTTAATAGGGTCGTGGCCGTCTGATAAAGGCTGCCTTTATATTTAAAGGTGGTAGCTACATATTTAGGTTTTCACTCATGGGCCACGACACCTTCTAGTGTTTGAAACCCATCTTCTGCAGCTTTGTTTGTTTTCATCCCATAACCAATATGGATCATATAGTGTAGGCTATGTTTTTTTTTTCCATGGCTTCCCCTTTAGTCGCTTTAACTGTCTGAAGATTTTCAAAGGTCACTTTTAACGGTTGTAGCTGTATTAACAAGAACATTGTAGCTTCATATGAATATGAGCCTTTGTAGATATACAGGATACTTTCAAACCTTCCCGGACTGGGTTATGTTATTAAGCCACCCACAGCTAATATACGGGATACTATCAAGCCTCCCCAGGTTGGGTTATGTTATTAAGCCACCCACAACTAATATTCGAGATACTATCAACCCTCCTCAGGCTGGGTTATGTTATTAGGACACCCACAACTAATATATGGGAACTATCAAGCCTCCTCATGCTGGGTTATGTTATTAAGCCACCCACAACTAATATTGGGGATACTATCAAGCCTCCCCAGACTGGGTTATATTATTGAGCCACCCAGAGCTGCTGATAAATATAAAGCCATCCCTGGACGGATATTATAAGCCTCCCAACTTGATGACGCATCCCAAAAGCTAAGAATAAGCATTGTAAGTCCTCGTGGCAAATAAAAGCTCCTTGAATCCTCAGCTGCTTTTGTTAATATGATCATCATATGATAAGATATAGTCGCACATCGTGGGGGAACTTGTGAGCTAATTAAGATCGCAATCCCTCCATAGGTGCATCCCAAAATAATAAGAATCTTCTGAGATAATTTGTCATTCTTCCCTCGGAATCTGTTTAAGACAAAGTCTCTTTTTGTAAGATAACAGATTATGAAAACAATATTTAAAATCAGATATGGCAAATTTTGCTAATTTATAACTATTCATATATATATATGACTTTGTAAGGATAACACAAAGTTTTAGTTTAAAACAACATAAGAGGAGTTGTCAATATAAAGTAGACCGGTGGCATATAAGGGATAAGCATGAAAAATGAGCATGTGGCAGGTGAGATAAGGCTGCATCCCCTAAACATCTTTGAGGAACCTCCGCAACGTCCCTTGCCTAATTAGCCTTTCAACTTCATCCTTCAGAGCATAGCATTGCTCAGTTTCATGGCCATGGTCCCGATGGAATTTGCACCAGGTAGCTTTGTTCCTCTTGTGGGGTGGATCTCTCAGCTTTTATGGCCACCTCAATATCTTGTCTTCTTTGATGAACTCAAATATTTCTTCAATCCGGCAGTCCAACGGAGTGTAGGTCCCAGATTTCTTCTTTTCCTTCTTCATTCTCCTTTTCTGGCATCTGATGCCTGCTTCTGCAGTCGGATCCTCTTGAACTGCCGCATCAGTAAAGGTAGTTAGAGCCATCATCTTGGGCGTCGCGCCTACGTTGGGTGAGGCCGCGACCTCTAGCATTAGTACCCTTTGAGTTAAATAGTTGACCTGGGCTTGGAGTGAAGCATTATTATCGTAGAGGTGGTTGAGGTGATTGTGCAGCTACATAATATTATCTTCGATTTCTGTGATCTGGATGGACTCTCCTTCCATTTCCTGCTTTTGTTGGTCTTTACAAAGTTTATGTATAATCTGGGACAAAAATAGTAGAAGTGAGTAATCATAGAGACATTAGGGTAACCAAGTAGGAAATGGGGATGCAGCGTTGTACTGCTGCACTATTAAAAGGTGTCGCGGCCAGTATAGCACACAGGTGCACTACCGTGGCCTTTGCATGACATTCACCAAGGTTGAGCTGGAGACCTCCTAAGCCGGTTCCTTAATGTTTTGAAGGCTAAAACAGGTTACGTCAGAAAGGTATTTAAACTACCTACCGCATCCCTTTCTAGGCAGGGGGGAAAGCTATCCCAAAATTGAAACCCAGACACTGAGTTTTTCTCCCGAAACATGGGGAGAGCATGCCTACTAGGGTCTATCCATGAGAGAATAACCTCTCGGTGCACACAATGGCACAATTCTAATGATAAACCATGGATCATAGGCAAAGAACAACGAAAAAGAGCGTAAACATAATTCTTCCTTAACCATTCATCTTTTTGGGGGTAAAGCCCATCATGCTTTTCAGCACTATCTAGATGAAATGATATCACATGGGTATGTAAGATAGATCCAAGCTCATAAAAGAGAGATCAGAACAGATCTGAATATAAAATTTACCCAGTTCAGGGTGTGAATATAAAGTAGAGCTCAATAACCTGAATCTACTCGTGAGAGAATGATCCAAAAGATCCCCACGAATAAAATAAGGTGTTGAAGAACTCAAAAATATAGAGAAACAAGATTAAAATATCTCGATTCCTACAGACGACGCCAAACTGATGATACGAGAAATCAACCACAAGACGTTCTCATACCAGCAAGTCAACAGTAAAAAGTGTAGCGAGTAAATAAAGTAAGTAAATAGAGAGAAGATAAGATATAGAGTGGTTCAGCCTCTAAAATAGGCCTACATCCACTGTGTTGCTCCATTCTCATTATATGCGTTACATTGTACAATATAATCATGCCTAAAGAGGCGTACAAGTATGAGAATAAAAGGAGAGTACATGATGATTGATGATCCCGATGTGTCGGAGAGGTAGCTGCGATATGGATAAGAAATTCCCGAGTTGTATGTAGGGGAGGTGTAGAGAGAATCGGTACTGTAGAAACTCCTCTGGTAGTGTGGAATCGATTCCTCCATTTTGAGGTGTGGACTTCTATTTAAAAGAGATCTGCTCACGTGCAATGAGCACGTGACGCATGAAGTCTGGAGTTTAGGATGGAGAGGGATGCGGCTTGTAAGGTAAACAATCTAAATGCCACATCCTGTAATTGGCAAAGGATAAAGGCGCTGTGCCCTGGACTGGGTGGGTCCGCGGCACGTTGATTGTGACCACACCCCTTGATGAGGGGCCGCGCCCTGTATGAGGTAGGGCCATGCCCTATATGAGGTAGGTCCGCGACATGTAATCATGTCAAGTAGCTCTGCATCTCTTGGAGTTCTTGGTACACTTCAATAATATGCTGGATAAGGATGATGCAATTAGGCCTTATTCTTTAAATGATATGGAGGAAGCCTTAACTGGTTTGAAGAAGTCTCTGCTCAAATCTCAACAGGCCTTGGAGACTGAGAAGAGTACTTGGGTAGATAAACTAAAGATAATTGAGACTGCTCAATAGGCGTCTGATGAGAATGCCCTTGAAGCTGAGCGCAGGGATAAGGAAGCTGAGCATAAGGGGAAGAAGGCTGAGAGTAAGATAGAGGAAGCTGAGCGCAGGGCTAAGGCTACTAAAGATCTTGTATCCTCTACCAGATCTAAAAGGAAGTTTGCTCTGAAGGCCTCCTTCAGTGATTCTTATAACAAAGGCTGGAACAAAGACATTTGTACTAACTATGCTCAGATTGAGTATGCAAAATAAAAATGCTTCAGAGATGGTTAGGTTTCTGCCCTTCAGGAATTGAACACGACTGGAGGCTCTGAACGTTTTTAGAGATATATTCATGGTCCTCTTCCAGCCATTGAGGATGAGGTTAAAGATGAGGATGGTTTTGGAGAATCCTCTCTAGTGGTTAATCTGGTGCCGATCAACCTAAAATCACTAAATCTTATCTTTTTCCAGTGAAACAAATAGAGCAACTCCAGCCTATAGTCTCTTCTGAGTAGGATAAGAAGGTTGAGAGTGATAGGGAGAAGGTGTAAAGTTGTTCGACATTTTCCTTTTTTCCTTTTTTCCTTTTTTGTTTATTTTTCTTCATTTTTATTATACTTGAACTCTTTGTTATCAATAAAAGAACCTTTTGTTCCTTTTTGTCTCTTGTTGATTATATCCGTTCTCCATTCTTATTATTTATTGGCAGTAATTTTTTTTCCCAGTTCATAGAGAAGATGGAACAAATGTCTTCCAATGATACCGAGCTACTATGGAAGTGCAGTACTTTTTTCAAAGCAGGTCATACGGACTTGTCGAAGAAGAAATTGTTCAGTTGCTTGGTGATGATGTATGAGAGCAAGCTAAAACAAGCTTACAAGTATTTGAAGTACTTACTTGATCGGGCGGTAGCAAACAATGTTACTTACTAAGAGATGATAGAAGAACTTCAAGAATAATATAAAGAATCCACTGCGTTGTATCACCAGAACTACGAGAAGGAATATCAAAGCTTAAGTGTAGGTCGGGGTTTTGATAATTTTGTTTCTATTTACAATAAAAAGGAAGATTTGCTTAAGCTTAAAGTTGAAGAAACCAGAACTGTTCCCAAACTTTTGGAAGTGGATACTAATAATTTGAGAAATGAAGTGAATCTTTTGAAGTCTGCCTTTGGAGTTGTTGTTGCTATTATTAATGAGGGTTACTCCTCTTTAGAGGCTGAAAATGCAACATTAAGAGATGAATTGGAAGCCTTAAAAAAGATTATTCTTGCATCTTCCTCTCGAGCAAGAAGTAAGCCTGACCGAGGAACTACAGAAGAAATTATGACCCAACAGGCCCTTTCCAATCAAGCTGCACAGTTAAAAGCAAAAGATCGAGTAATTGCAGAGATGTCTCAGAAGCTGCAGACCTTGTCTGAATAATTATCTACTCAATCTTCTCAATTAGTGGTTAAGGATGGAATATTGATGAAACTGCAGTCTCAGGTTGATAAATTAACCTTTCAATTCCATTAGCAACCAAGAGAAGTTTGAATGGATAGGTATAATGAAGCTTTGGGACATTTTGACGATAGACTTACATAGGCTAAGGACGAGTCCTATAAATGGGGTTGGATAAAGGTTTTAACAGTGATGAAGGTGGATCGTAAAATTTTTTTGTGGGATTGATAAGACCCGGCCTTGTTGGACCTTGGCAATCCTCCATTCAAGTTAGATGTTAGCTGGGTTCCTGTGCATCGTATTCCTCAATGCTTGATTTCAAAATACTTGGGAGATTACGAGCTACATGATGAACTAGAGATCGTCTGACCTACTCATATTCTTGATCCTCCTAGTAGGAGCAATACCAGGATGCTTCATAACATTAACTTCATCAACTCCCCTTATACTTTGGATGATCCTCCAGCTGGCATGGATCTTGTTTATAAGGCTGAAGGAAAACGTCCTTTTAAATAAGGCGTTGTATTTTATTTTTGCATATTTAAGCAACAATATGTAATCATTTAATTTAATTTAATGAAAAGCTTAGTTTACAAATGGATCAACTTTTACTCAATCTTTGCATATATGAATGTTTCTTTAGTCTTTGACTATGAATGGATAAACTTTTAGTTAATCTTTAGTTTTTCACTGGTTCTATTAATGTCCTTAGGATTTTCCTAGGTATTATATCAATTACATATGCATCACCATGGTTCTACTAATGTACCTAAAGTTTTTAGGTAATTCCATTAGTTACCGCGGTTCCCAGGAGTGAGTGGAACATTTGTTTATCTTTTAGCCCAGTTTAGATGAAATTTATTCACCGGGTCTTCATTAATCAAGCATTTGGGACTTAAAGTTTTGCCTTGCGTGGTTTTTATGTATTCGACAACCAAAATTATTGGTGACTTTATTAATACCGACTAATATTTTGCTGGTGGTTTATGTTAAAGACCAACATTATTGGTAGTTTTAAGATGACAACCAACTTTGTTAGTGCCTTTGTTGCTGCCGACCAACATTGTTGGTATTTTTATGCTGACAACTCACTTTGTTGGTTCTTTTGTTGTTGCTAACCAGCATTGTTGGTATTTTTGTAGATGCATAATGTAGTGCATAGAACTAGTACTCCAAAAAAATAACAATTTTAGGGAAATCTCATTCTCATTAATATTGAAATGAACTTAATACATCAAGATTACATCACTGATAGTATTTCCTCAAGTGTTCTCCATTCTATGGGTTCTTTAATTCTTCCCCTTCCAAAGTCTCAATTCAATATGTGCCTGGTCGGCTGACTGCAGTAATACGATAAGGTCCATACCAATTGGCCTCCAGTTTATTGTTCTTCTGAATCACTTTCTTCAAAACATAATCACCCTCTTTTAAGTTGCTCGATTTCACCCTCTTATTGTAAAAATGTGCATTCCGTTGTTGATAGGAGGCATTCCTTAAAGCCGCATCTTCACGTACCTCTTCTAGCATGTCTAGGTCCAGCCTTCTCATCAAATCATTGACTAGGGTATTGAAATTAAGAACTCTGTACATAGGTAAATCTAACTCGATATGAATTACTTCTTTAGTACCAAATATTAACATGTAGGGAGTTTCTCCAGTAGCTATTCTAGGAGTTGTTCGGTAAGCCCATAACATAAAATGCAGTTCATTGATCCAATTCCCTTTGGAATTTTTAACCTTTTTTTTAGCCCATTTAGAAAAGTTCTATTAGTTACCTCTGTCTGGCCATTGCTTTGAGGATGGCCAGGGGTAGAGTGAATTTTTTAGACACTGGATTGGGCACAATAAGTTGTAAATTCATCGTTGTCGAACTGTGTGCCATAATCAGTGATAAATGCGTAAGGTAAGCCATACCTGCATATGATATGCTTCCAAATAGACTGAAAAACCTTTTCATAGGACATATCGATCAATGGTTCAACTTCCACTCATTTAGTAAAGTAATCAACATCTACAACCAGGTACTTGAACCTTCCTCGGGTGGTCGGTAAAGGACCAACCAAGTCAATTCCCCACATAGCAAAGGGCCAAGGTGAAGTGATTGGTGTTAGGAGACCTTGTGGAGCCTTGCGTATGCTGGAAAACCTCTGGCACTTATCACACATCTTGGAAAAATCTGTACAATCCGCTCGCATAGTTGGGCAATAGTACCCTAGTGTGTGAAAAATATGCAATAATGTTCTTCCTGCTACATGGGCTCTCCAGACTTCTTTAATTAAATTATTCACTTCAGCTGGATGCATACATCGTTGTAGACCAGCAGTTAATCTTCTTCTACATAACACACCACCATCTAGCACATATCTTGCAGCTTTGTATTTCAGCTTCTTAACTTCAAGTAGTTCGATTGGAAGAATCCCTTCTTCAATATATGCTCCTATGGGATCCATCCAAAATGGCCCCATATAAACTATAATAAAATTGACCATCAGATTTTCATCAATGCTCCTATTACCAAGTATCTCAATAGAAATAGTTCTTCGTAGCTTAATTCTGATTGTTGAAACTTTCTCTAAAGCTTTGACTATGTATCTGGTCATCAGTTCTCCTTTAGCTCCATATAAGTTCAGCACCTGATTTACCACCAACTATGAGTCATTGTATACCACAACTTGCTCGGCATTCATTGATTTAGCTCGATTTAACCCAATAACCACAACTTCATATTCAACCTCATTATTGGAGGCTTGAAATTAGAATCGTAAAACGTTCTTTATATCTAATTCGTCTGGAGTATTGAGAATGATTCCATCTCCACTTTCAGTTTCACAAGATGACCCATCAACAAACAGGCTCTATATGGAAATATCGTTGTCAAACGCTTGGTGTGTCAGAATTCATAAGGACACAAATTTCCAATTGAGTCCTTTATTATTTTGGCTCAATTTCGGACAAAAATGTTTGAGTCATAGGATAGAGTTATTGACCATCCTTCAAGCCTATGACATACTAAAGTTGAAGACGTGGTGGCCAAGAGTATAAAGCATCATCTAATATCGAGTTTATTGTACCTCATTTCTACGTCAACAACATTTGTTCCGTTTACTCCTAAGGTGTGAATGCATTACATATTTATATAGGAGCTTGTAACATTTAGTATTGGGTGTGAGTTTTGTTTAAACTGTTTTTTATTTTCAGAAAGTTTCTTTAAAACTTTAAAATAAAGTTTATGGGCTAAAACAAATTTTTTATACATTCTGGAAAGTCGTTCGAACGAGAATTTTGTTCGAACGAGGTTTGCCAATGACCTACCTCTGGAACTTCGTTAGAAGTGTCGTTCGAACGACACTTCGTTCTAATGAAAATCTTGTTCGAACGAGATTTGGCGGGAACAGTTATTTGGGCAGTTTTTGACAGTTTTTCCACTTTCCCCACTACCTTTTGCCAGATTTTATTAGTGCAGGAACCAACATTTTTGGACTAACTTTTTCATATCCTTTGATCTCCAAGAGATATTTTGAGAGCAAAATTCAGAGAAGAAAAAGTTCATGTTTGAGTGTTTATTTTTCAAAGAAAAATCTTTAAAACACTTTTATTTTACACCCATAGTTTGTTTATTCTAAGCTTCCATATAAATATCTTGCTTGGAGTGTTTGGCACCAGTTTATCTCTACACCTTGAAGAAGAGAAGTTTGAGTTTACTTCTACATGCCTCAACGAATAAGTCCGTTGTTTTGATGCAGCATTCTCACATGGTGAAAGGCACCATGTGTGGTTGACGGTGTACCTAAAGTCTCATTGGTGAAGTCCAAGCTTCCGGTGGAGCTATGGGGTTGTCGACTAGGTGGAGGTGTTTACAAGACGGCTTGAAAGGGGTCGAGTCGAGGAAATAAGTCATCTGTCTTGTAATTGTAAAACCATACTTAGTGGCGGTTGTGGGTTTTTCATCGTACATCGCGGCGTAGTGATTTATTTATTTATTTTATTTTTTGCAAAATCACCTAGAACGCATGCTTAGGTAAAAAGATAAAATTGACTTTAAATCACTACTTACTTAATTAGGTGCTAAATTAATTTGGGTAATGTTTATGTTAATTTAATTCAAGTCATCACTTAATTTGATAAAATTGATTTGGCCTTGTTTGGTTATATTGAATATATGACTTAGGAAAATTTCTAGGACTTGGATTGAATTAAGTTGGTTTAAGTGAAATTAAAAATATATGTATGTTCAATCTTATTTCACTTGGTTTAATTTTTATTTGTAGAAGAAATTAAAATTAGTTAACTTGTTTAACTGAACCATCTAGCTTTCGCATCTTTAAAATGAAATTACTTTTTGATTCTAAGATCTAAAAATTGGGGGCCTCGCGTTCCAACATTTGGCATCAGAGCCGGAGCGCTAATTTATCGCGTCAAAGATCCATTTTTTGACTTTTATAATTTTTTTGCTCCTTGTATTTTTTAGGTGGTTCATTTTTTTACTCACTCTCAATTTTTGTTTTGTATCTCTCGACGGGACGTCTTAATGATAATTTGTCCATTTCTAATGATAATGAAGTTTTTTATATTCGAGAAGAATTTACTGGGCTTAATAAATGCAATGAAAATTTAAGAGAATTAAATGTGAGATTTCCAAAAAGAATTAAGTTTCTTGAAAATGAAAATTTATGTTTTAAATCTAGAATTGAACTTTTGCAAACCTCGCTAGCTCAAAAAGATATTTTTCGTGAAAAGCTCATTGACATAAATTACAATTATAATATGTTAAATATGTCCCAGAAAGAGGGTGATAGTCGAGAAAAAACTCTTAGGGACATGTTTGCTCATGTCGAGGGGGAGCATGATAACCTTCTAGGAGTTATAGAAAATTTAAAGAAGGAGTCCCGTAAAATTGAGGAGTCTAATTTATTACTTGAGTCCAAAATTTTAAAAATGAAAAATAATTTACAAGACTCGAGTAGTAGTTATAATGGTTCTAGCTCATCTAGTTCAAATATTTCCGTTGCTAAAACTGAAACCATTGTTTATTTTAGAGGGTCTACTTTATCCAAGGACTTTAGAAAAGGTCACACCTTAGGTATCATTCCTCGTTTTTTCACATGCTTCCATTGTGGTAGGACAGGTCACCTTAGGTCATTTTGTTTTGATCTTAAAAGAAGTCCTAGGAATTCTATGTCTATCATTTCATTAGTTTTCAAATCCCATCATTTTAAATATACATCTATATGGATTAGGAAATCATGTTTAGACGCGCTAGATATTAGATTTGTTGATTCTCATTTGCTTTCATATAAAACCTCTCTTGCTAAATCTAAAGGTTAAATGTGTTAATTTTATTTTCATACTCTAGCCTTTTGTGCTTAATATTATATATCATTGCTAGGTGTATGCATGTTTAGTCATTTTCTAGTCATTTCTTTATTTCATATCTCATGCTAGAAACCATGACTTGTTTATCTTTTGTATTGTATTTCTTTTGATTTGCCTTAAATATAAAATACAAAAAGATTTTTGTTTATCATTTGTGTTTTACCTTTTAGTTATCTAGGCTTAATGATAAAATACAAATGATTTTTGTTTGTATTTTAAGTAAATATTTCTATTTTTGGTTAAAAATTTGAACAAAAAAGCTCAAAATGATTTTTTTTGTGTGTGTATTTTAGTTTGACACACTTGATGTGGCATACACTTGTGTTAGAATCCCATATTTTTCTCTCCCATGTGGCTAGAACTTTTGGTTTAGATTGTCAATCCTTATTATGTTCTTTACCATGCTTACATGGAGTTTTTGGATTTTGTGTTGCTTAAATGAATTCTATTTTTATATGCCTCAATTCACACATGCACGAGCTCTTTTGAATTTTAATCGTAGCATGTTATATTTGAGCTTTGTGAGGTGTTCCCATACCAATCTTGTCATCTACATATTTGTGGCCTAGGAGGACTAGTGCATGTTAAAATCCGTTGCACGTGAGATTTGTGAGAAATAAAAAGATATATATAAATGTGCACGGGAAGGGCTCCGAAAGAAATTATTTTCCTTTGCGAATAGTAAGCCACCGTTTAGAATGGACCTAAAAGAAATACGTGGTCCAAATACCTAAAAATAAAATATGGCGTTAAAAAGAAAAATTATTGCCAAGGCCTATGTTTAATTGATATATTCATTCAAAAATAATATATGCTTATTGAGGCAGATTGGATGATATATCAACGGTTTGTACAATGTCCGTTTATCTTAGTTGTACTTTCACTGTCATGACTCTATTGGTTTTTAGAATCATCCAAAGTCTAGGCTTGTATGCGTTGTGTATGTTTGTTCATTGGGTTAAATTTATATTGTCACATGAGGTTATATTCAAATGTGATGAAGTTTGCAATCAATTAAGAACTCCGTGAATATGTTTTAAGTGATTGAGTCTATATTTAATTGTTACTAGTTCACACCCCAACACTTCCTGTTGATACCAAATTTAATCTGCTGACGTGGACCAATCATATGAAGACACGTGACTATCTACATGGCAACTACAAACACTTCCGAGGAACCCACACGCTCCGAGGAACAAAACTACAACGAGGAAGACTGGTTCCCCGAGGAACACTACTTACCCGAGGAACTCATATGCTCCGAGGAACAATGCCTCTCCGAGGAAATCTTGAGTACCGAGAAGCTTAGGCGGTCCGAGCAACTCAGGCGATCCGAGTTGCATCTCGAACAAAGCATTAATAGCTGGATAAACAACAATTACACTGATTCATTAAATGCTTATCATTCAGACGCACACGCAAAGAGGGCATTAAATGTATTACCCTTTCATATGTATATCATTTAATGTATTACCCTTTCACATTACAGCCTCAGGGCTATAAATACATTGTACAATCCTCATTGTAAATGGACCGAATCCAGAACGGAATTTCTTGTAATCGAGAATTCCCAAACACTCGGCAATAAAACAACAGTGGACGTAGGCCATTCTTATAAGGCTGAACCACTTTAAAATCTTTTGTCTCATTTATTTATCTGTGATTGAATTATTTGAGTGATCTAATTTTTGACATCAACAGATTGGCGCCGTTTGTGGGAATCGACTGTTAATATCATTTTCTCACCAAATACAATTCATTACCAATGGCTGATATTCCTGAATCCAGCAATCGAAATGCTGGGGCCCCTCCAAATCCGTCTGCTCCACCAATTGTTCCAGATCTGACTGGAATAATGGCAAATCTAGCTCAGGGCCAGATCGTCATGCAAGAAATAATGCGACAACTTATCCAAACCCTCCATGGCGGTGCATCAGCCCATTAAGGACCACAAACCATTCAAAGAAATACCCGTGCGCCTTCTTCACGTACTAGGCGTACTAATTCATATCGCAATGATGAATCTGAAGATTTTTCTTATCAACCTGGACGAACTTCGTCAGTGCGAGCCACAGATACTGAACAACATGTCACCCTCTCCCCAGAAAGGACCAGCGCATTGGAAAGGTTAAGTAGGGCTTATCCTTTCGACCGATTAGGCCCTATGAGGAACAAAAGTCCTCTTAATGCAGCGTCAAGGAGCTTTCGACGACCATTAGATTTAAGGGAAGGATCTGCCCAGTCGCGACCAGCTGCTCGTCAAGATGGATCTTATGACCGACCAGCTGCTCGTCGAGATAAATCCCAAGAGGCCACTTCAACGCAATCAGTTGCTCGAACCAATAGGTTCGAGGAAGGAAATGATGCATGGAAAGGATCTATTCAGAGGCTGGAGGATAGATTAGGGGAAATAGCTAAGGCCAAGAACCCTCTACAATGAACCTTTGTTCGAGGAACACCTTTTGTCCAGGACATTGTTGATTTTCCAACACCATCAAAGTTCAAAGCACCTGTTGTGACTCCCAAGTATGATGGGAATACTGACCCTGTCCTTCATATAGAACAATATCAAGCTGCTGCCGACATCTATGCTATCCCAGACGAGATGAGTTGCAGGGCATTCTCGGGAACTCTTACCGGATCTGCTCAGATATGGTATAATAATCTTCCTCGGGGTAAGATTTCAACTATTCTTCAACTGGCCGAGTTATTCATTGGGAATTTCTGCTTTGGGCAAAGCCAGTTAAACGAGTAGCACATTTGTTAAGTGTTAGACAAAAAGCTGGGGAGAGTATCAGAGATTATATAAATCGTTTTAATAACGAGAAACTCGAAGTCATTGATTATGAGGAGAAGACAACAATTACCACTTTGATGAGTGGACTGCTGCCAAACAAGCTGTACTACACTTTGGCCAAAGATCCACCACGAACCATGTCAGACCTGATGGGAAAAGCGTCCAAGATTATGAATGCCGAGGAGGCTATATCTGCGAAGAAGAGTATGGACGCCAAAGAAACTAAGGTGGAAGGTGATAAAGCTAAGAAGAAAGAACATAAGAACAATGGTGGTGACAAACAATCCAAAAATAGGTCGTCATGGGAGGTCTTGAGGAAATTTGATAATTACACACCTTTGAAGGTAAATATCAACCACGTCCTGGAATAAATTAAGAACATCGAGGAGGTAAACTGGCCAAAGAAAATGAAGGAAGACCCTGACACGAGGAATAGGGAAAAATATAGCGAGTTCAACAAGGATCATGGCCATATGACTAAAAATTGCATATCTCTTCAGAATGAGATTGAAACACTCATCCGACGAGGAAAGATAGAAAAGTATGTTGATCGGGGAAGTGAAAGAAAATACAATGATCGAACTAGAGAGAGTTCTAGATCTCCTCGTCGAGCAGAGGAGAACAAGAAGAGAAACTATGAAGTTGATCCGGAGGATGACCCCGATCTTCCCAAGAAACCAAGGCAGCCAGAACGAGAGGTATTTTCAATACGTTTTAGGTCATTTGATTATAATGTTATTACAGGAGGAGATGCAGTAGGAGGAGACCTTACTGCAGAAAGAAAAGCTTACCTCGGTGAGACTCAAGCTTGCTCGTACATTCAGCGAATAAATCTAGCTGAGGAAGATCGCCCGAGAAAGGTGAACAAGGAGAAATTGGTCATCGGTTTTTCAAAAAATGACCTTGCAGGTGTTTTATATCCTCACGATGATCCACTGGTGATCAAGATGAGAATGAAGGAGGTAATGATTTCAAGAGTGCTGGTCGATAATGGTAGCTCGGCAGACATTATGTTCTACTCGTGTTTTGATAGTTTAAATCTAAAGCTATCTCATTTGGAGCCTTACCACAGACCCCTCATCGGTTTTGCTGGCGAGAAAGTATTTCCACTTGGGACGATCAAGTTGGATATATTCATTGGTACGTGGCCTGCTTGTCGGACAGAAAGAATACGTTTCTTCGTGATGGATAAGAATGTCCAATCATCGTACAATATCATCATGGGAAGAGTAGGATTGAAGAAGTTCGAGGCTGTACCATCTACAGTGCATCAGTGCCTAAAATTTCCAACAAACTTTGGAGTAGGAGTTATGAAAGGTGATCAAAAAGTAGCTCGGGAATGCTATTATTCATCCGTCGAGCAAGAGGAACTGGAAGAATCAAAGAAAAAGACTACTACCTATCAAGTGGATGAAGGTGCAGAAATTGAAACATTGGATCCTCGAGATGAGTCGCAACTCGTGAAGGGTCAAGTGGGGGAAGCTACTGAAAACATCATTCTGAACGACGAGCACCCTGAGCGAACTACTCAAATAGGTTCATCGTTGGAAGCCTCATTAAAACAAGAATTGATAACTTTCCTTAGAAGCAGGAAACAAACTTTTGTGTGGAGTCATGAAGATATGCTTGGGATATACCCAAACTTCTTATGTCACGAGCTCAATGTGAATAAGGAAATCAAACCTGTGAAGCAGAGAAGAAGAGTATTCAGTCCCGAGAAGAATCAAGCTATACAGGAGGAAGTTGAGAAGCTCCAGAAAGCTTGTTTCAATGAAGATGTTAAATATCCAGATTGGTTAGCTAATGTGGTGATGGTAAAGAAGAAGAATAACAAGTGGAGGATGTGTGTAGACTTCACCGACCTCAACAAAGCATGCCCAAAGGATCACTTTCCATTGCCCCGAATTGATCAACTGGTGGATGCTACCTCGGGACACGAGTTGCTGAGCTTCATGGATGCTTATTCTGGTTACAACCAGATCAAAATGAAACCTGAAGACAGGGAGAGTACTTCTTTCATTACCCCTAGGGGAACTTATTGTTATAATGTTATGCCATTTGGTTTGAAAAATGCAGGTGCGACATATCAGAGGCTGATGAACAAGGTCTTTGCTGAACAAATCAGTGACAATATGGAAGTCTATGTTGACGATATGCTGACAAAAAGCAAGAAAGCTGTCGATCATCTAGTTGACTTAAGTCAGACTTTTGATTAACTAGATAAATATCTGAACCCGACGAAGTGCATCTTTGGAGTACGAGAAGGCATGTTTCTCAGGTACATTGTCAATCAACGAGGCATTGAAGCAAATCCTGAAAAGATCAAAGCTCTATTAGGGCTGCGATATCCAATGACGAAGAAGGAAGTACAGAGTCTCACAGGACGAGTAGCGGCACTCAACAGATTCGTGTCGTGAGCAACTGATAGATGTCTCCCATTCTTCAAGACACTCAGAAAGACTTTTGAGTGGAATGATGAATGTGAGAAGGCTTTTCAAGACTTGAAGAAATACTTGGGAGCACCTCCACCGTTGTCCAGGTCGGTGACGGGAGAAAAATTGTTTTAATACCTTGCAGTGTCCGAGAATGTAGTTAGCTTGGCATTGATCAGAGTGGAGAATGGAGTGCAAAAACCAATTTACTACACAAGTAAGGCCTTCCGAGGAGCAGAGATCAGATATCCGAGGCTGGAGAAATTGGCACTGGCGCTGATTGAGGCGAGTAGGAGAATGATGCCATACTTCCAGGCTCATACTATAGTCGTATATACTGATGTGCCATTGAGACAAGCCCTTCATAAGCCAGAAAAATTAAGGAGATTGATGTACTGGGCAATAGAGCTCGATGAATATGATATAGTTTATGAACCCAGATCATCGTTAAAAGGGCAGGCTGTAGCAGACTTTATAGCGGAGTTCACCTATCCTGATACCCTCGAGGACCAAAAGTTACTCGCTGATCAACCTGTGGATGTTACAGGATCAACAAACACAAGTTCAGACCAATTCCGATTGGTAAAAGGGCGTGTGGATGTTACAGGATGTGATGCAGACATAGTTGTGAGAACTCCGGACGAGGAACAAGAGTTGCTCGCTGATCAACCTGTGCATGTTACAGGATCGACAAACACTAGCTCAGACCAACTTCGGTTGGTAAAAGGGAAAGTGGATGTCACAGGATCATTAAATTCGAGCTCAGACCAACTCCGGTTGGTAAAAGGGAAAGAAAAAATGATTGACGAGGAGCGAGAAAAATCCGGGGATGATGAAAAGAAGCAGCAAATATTTCACCGAGGAACTCTGACTGATTCGAAATTTGAAGACGAGTTACCTATATGGAGGCTATATGTAGATGGCTCATCTTGCACTGCAGGATGTGGCGCGGGGACAGTTCTGAGCACTCCGAACGAGGTCGACATGGAATACGCCTTGCGTTTCCAATTCAAAGCTTCCAACAATAAGGCTGAATATGAGGCCATGATTGCAGGGCTTAATTTGGCAAAAAATATGGAGGCGCAGCAGGTTGTGATCTTCAGTGACTCTCAATTGATTGTAAACCAAATTATGGGAGTATATGCAGTTAGAGGAGAATTAATGATCAGATATCATGCAAAGGCAAAGGAGCTTGTGTCAGAATACCAAGAATGGAGAATGCGAGAGCAGACGCCCTAGCTCGACTAGCATCAGCAACTCGCACCGGGCTACGACGAACAATTCCAATTGAAGTGTTAGCTGGTCGGAGTATAGATGAAGATCTGTCGATGAACTTTATCACCCTTAATTTAGGTCCATCTTGGATGGATCCCATCAGGGCGTATATCGAGGAGGGAGAATTGCCAATTGACAAGCTCACAGCCAAGAAATTGAAGTTTAAAGCTGCTCGGTATGTATTAACTAATGGTGTTTTATATAGACGAGGAATTATGGCAGGTTTACAGAGATGCGTACATCCCTCCGAGGTGAAAGAATTAATTGAAGAGATGCATGAAGGGTCTTGTGGAGCACATGTAGCAGGTCGGACGCTTTTGCAAAGGGTGATGATGTAGGGATACTACTGGCCGATGATGAGGGCTGATTGTATTGCCTATGCCAAGAAGTGTGATAAGTGCCAGCGCTTTTCCTCCATCCGAAGAACTCCACAAGCATTGTTGACACCCATAACTTCCCCTTGGCCATTTGCCATGTGGGGAATTGACCTAGTTGGACCACTGCCAACGACCCGAGGAAGGTTCAAGTACCTCGTCGTCGCAGTGGATTATTTTACTAAGTGGGTAGAAGCTGAGCCACTTATTGATATGACGTACGAGAAGGTGTACCAATTTGTTTGGAAGAACAACATTTGCCGATATGGTCTCCCTCATGCCTTCATCACAGACCATGGAACACAATTTGATAACGAGGAGTTTGCCGCCTATTGTCATCAGTCAAATATTTTGAAGGTTCATTCAGCATCAGGCCATCCTCAAAGCAATGGACAAACTGAAGTGACAAACAGAACACTGCTAAATGGCTTGAAGAAAAGATTGGATGATGCAAAAGCAAACTGGATCAACGAGCTACAATCAGTACTTTGGGCTTACCGAACCACTCCCCGAGTAGCAACTGGAGAATCACCATACATGCTGGCGTTTGGAAGTGAAGCTGTCATACCTGCCGAGTTGGGCCTCCCAACACACAGGGTACTGAATTTCAATTCCCCTGTCAGGGACTTAATGAGAAGACTGGATTTAAACATGCTCGAGGAAGTTAGAGAAGAAGCAGCCATTAAAAATGCTTCTTACCAGCAGTGAACAACTTTGTTCTACAATAAGAGGGTGAAGAAGTGCGACCTGAAAGAAGGAGACTATGTGTTAAAGAAAGTAATTCAAAAACATAATAAACTGGAGGCAAACTGGCATGGACCATACCGAGTTACAGAAGTTGTTCGACCAGGAACTTATCGAATACCAACTTTAGAAGGCGAGGAGTTTAAGAATGCATGGAACGCAGAGCATCTGCGCAAGTATTATCAGTGATGTATATGTAACACAGTTCCATCAGTATGAATAAAATGAAGATATTCTGCCAAAGTCTCTCCTTTTATTGAGAATTTTTCGGGGAATACTAGTGCTACACACTACTCGGCAAAGCTCAGACTGCTCAGTGAGATAGACTGCTCAGTGAGATATTCCTAAAAATGCCAACTTCGGTTGGTTAGGAAATAATATATTCCTAAAAATGCGAATTTCGGTTGGTTAGGAAACCAAATATTCCTAAAAATGCCAACTTCGGTTGGTTAGGAAATAAAATATTCCTAAAAATGCCAACTTCGGTTGGTTAGGAAATAAGATATTCCTAAAAATGCCAACCTGTTTGGCTAGGAAACGATATATTCCTAAAAATGCCAACCAGTTTGGCTAGGAAACGAAATATTCCTAAAAATGCCAACCTGTTTGGCTAGGAAATGAAATATTCCTAAAAATGCCAACCTGTTTGGCTAGGAAACGATATATTCCTAAAAATGCCAACCTGTTTGGCTAGGAAACAAAATATGCTCTCAAATGCCAATTTATGTTGGTCGGAAGGTACGTACATTCTCGAAAATGCCAACTTATGTTGGTCGGGAGATAAGATTATTCCAGAAAGTGCAAAAGTTGCTAACTATGGCTGGTCGGGGATAAAAACCCACTAACTGTAGTTGGTCGACGAGCACAATTTAAGTACCTTGGTTGGTTGGAAAATTTTTTAACATTTTTATACTCATTACTTTATTATTAAGTGATCAAGCAACATTACTGATAAATAAATGAGACAAAAGATTACTTTATACTCATTAATTTACCGACCTTGGTTGGTCGAAAACATTTAAGAGAAAAATCTACTAAGTATGGTTGGTCGGGGATAAAAATCCACTAACTGTAGTTGGTCGACAAGCATAATTTAACGACCTTGGTTGGTTGGAAAAATTTTAAACACTTTTTATACTCGTTACTTTATTATTAACTGATCGAGCGATATTATTGAAACTTGAAACTTTTCATTACTGAGTTGGTCGACAAACAACACAATATTGTTATCTTTTTAACAGATATGCATAAATATAAAGTGTTTGATAACTACAAGACAATAGCAATCAAGATTTGCAAACAAAATGAAAGTCTTTCATTGAATTCAAAATAAATTACATTGATAATGAAATTACAGTTACATTGACATGTATACTAACTGTTACATAAAAAATTCATATTCTACTGGTCTCTTCCCCTCTGCTTTTGACACAGGTTCCTCGCCAGCAGGCGGACCATTTAAAGACTGAGGAGAATTGATAAAGTTCTAATCCTTCAGCATCCTGACATTCATCACGGATGGTCGATCTAATAGATGCTCGGGACGAGATACCTCGATTTGAGAGTGAAGATTATAGTCACCGAGATACTTTGAAATTAAGCTCCGAGGAATAGCCCGAGCAGGGATCCAATCCATCTCCAAATTATATGGTGGCACGGGCAAGTCGAGCAAATCGGGATCATGGTAGTCCCACAGATAATGGCCTTGTTCGATCTTCAACACACCTAAGGCATTCAACCAGCCTTGCTTGTAGCCCTCATTGTTGGCATTCTGGATACGGTCGTTCAAGTGGAATAATGCTTCGTTGTATCCAGCCATCCAGAACTCCCTGGGCTGTTTATGGAATTGATATGTTAGCCTTTCTAGCTGCTCGTGGAGATTCTTGATGTAAAGCTCCTTATTCTCCAAGACTGACTTCTGCGCAGAGAGCTATTTTTCCAAGTCCCTAATTTTCTTTGACATATCAGACAAAGCCTGGTTCTTCGCCATTAATTGGAAAGCTTGGTTCTCTAACGCAGACTGAGTTCTCTGTTCCTCGACAAGAACCCGAGCTGATCTTCCTCGTCCCCGAGGAACTCTTGCTCGACCGCAAGAAGATGTAGAGGTGCTAGAACTCTTCAAAGTCTCCAACTCGTCCCTCAACTTGGCATTCTCAACCTCTAGGAACGAGAATCCCTCGTCTGTCACTGGGATCAAGGCACTGGAAGTGGAGGCTGCAGACTTCAATTGTGATAGCTCTTTTTGCAAGTTGTTGTTCTCTTGCTCCAGCAACTTGGCAATCTGTCTGCATTCCTCGACCTCACCCTTTAAAGTCCTCTCCCTCAGATCATACCCAGCAAAAAGCTTCTCGTAGCCCTTGTCAGCCATGATCAGCTTGTACTTCTTTTCGTACCCCTCATGCAACAGGGCAGTTGATTCCTTGTATTGATTCTGAAGGTCTTCGAGGGTGCACTGGAGATCCTCGATCATTTCATAATAAGCCACATTATTGGCCACTGCTCGGTCAAGTAAACACATGAAGTACTGATATGCTTCAACTGCCTGTTCTGAAGCATCATGACCAAGGATGTCGGCAACTTATGCAGCACTCAAGTCTGTGTGACCAGCCTTAAAGTACTCATTGCATTGTTGCAACAACTTCGTGTCATGAGAAGATAGCAATTCCATCCTGGCCAGAAACTAGCAGAGAAAGAAGAGCAATCATCAATAAGAAGAATAAGCAGAGTATGAAAGAAGATAGACAACAGTATGGAAGAAAATTCAAGTTTTATTAGATCATACAATTCAGAGTTACAAGTTCTGGATTACATTTGATAAAAGAAGAAAAATATAAAGATAAGCCCGAACAACACTACACCTTTTCCTTATCTCCCAAAACCTTCTCGGGAGGTTAGGAAGAGGAAGCAGGTTGCTCGAAGGTAACTGTGGGTTATTCGGAGAGCATCAGCTGTTGTTCAGAAGAAGAAACGACTTACTCGGCAGCATGGATGGCTGGGGGGTGATCTCCCATCACCATTAAAGACTCCTCAGAGGTAACTTCGTCCTCTTATAATTCTTCTGGAGTAGGAGGGGGACAAGGGATATGTCTCTGGAAGAGCTCGGATGACTCGTTGACCTTCATTTCCTGAAGGGCAGCAACCCATCCATCCCTAAAATACTTTAGACTGCCATAGTCCACTTGAGATATCATGGCAGCACACCCCTTGTTCCACCCCTTGTCCCAGCCAGAGCTGAAGGACTTCTTCACAGCAGCTTTCCTCTTGGTCTTCTCCAAGGCAAGCTTCTCTGACAGCAGGTTCTCAGCAGCCTTCAATTTATTTTCTGCCGACCTACTTCTTGAAACTGGCCCAACCTTTCCTCAGCAACCCTGAGCTTTTCTTCAAGCTCTCCAGCAGCTTTGAGCTTCTCTTCGAGCTCTTTATTTGCCTTCTCCAAGGCATTCTTTTTTTCTCCAACTCCTTGGAGGCATCAACAGTCCGAGCTTTTTCTTGCTCGGAGGAGGCAAGTTTCTTCTCCCAAACAGCTTTGTCATCAGCGTATTTCTAGCCAGAATCTGCCAGAAACTTGGTAGCTTCTTCCAAAGCTCCCTCCACACTGGACGAGGAGCAAGAAGACTTAATCGCTTCATCCTTCTTCAGGATTATATTGAAGCAGCTCGTCAACTGTGAACAGAAAAAGAAAGCATGTTAAAAATAAGAAATGACAAAGGAAAATATGAAAATTTCAAAGTAAAGAGACTTACTGAAGCAAGATGACGAGCAGCCAAAGAAGTAACCATGTCCCGAGTAAGATTATCTTCAGTACCTTGAACCTCGGGAATGATCAAGGACTTTACCGAGCTCATGTCAGAGCCCGAGGGAACAAAAGTGGGAACTCCAGTCCCAACAGCTGGGGGCTGAGTAAAGGTGTTAGCCAAATTGACCGAGGAGCTCTTCTTCAGCGTCCTCGGTGGAACAGGTACAGATTCAACCAAGGAAGAACCCTTGGTCGGTGATATCACAATCACCTCTCCAGGAGCAGTAGACCTGCTCAGAGCCACTGCGGGCTTATCAGCAACCTTCTCGGCAACTTTAACAGAAGCAACTGGAGGAGCTGCATCAGTCTTCTTTGCCCCCTCCCTTGGGACATCAATCCTACTCCTTTTTGACTCCCCAGAACCAGAGGCATTTTTCTCAAACAAGGTGGGAGGTCTTCTCTTCTTCATCCTTTTGCTCAAAGGAATATGAGATTCAGGCGAAGAACTTGCAGAGGCTGGTACTGGCTTTGCCTCATTGATCACAGGACGAGCAGTGAAGGAGGTGGTGTAGCTCTTGTACTGGAGCAGATAAGAAGCTAATCTGATATGCTCGTCGGCAACACTTTGATGCAGACTCCAGATAAGTTTCAAATGCCTTATATTGACATCTGTTTCTTTTGGGCACCTTCTCTTGTTATCAACTGCAAAAAAGCTAACATTGTTATCAGTGGCACATTTTATCAAACACAAAAGAAGCATAATTTCAAAATAAAATGAAATAAAAGTAACCTATCCCAATGCCATAAGGAGGGCATCTGGTACCCTGGTAGACCTCATCTCCAGTCAATGGAGGGTGTTGTCAATTTTTTATGACAACCCCGTGTTCAAAATAATCCCTATTGGCATCAGGGAGATTGACTACTAAGGCTCTATTTAAAAATCTAGTTTTTAAATAATAAATATTTTCATTGACTGCCCATCTATAGCAGTACATGATTTCTTGAATTCCTATACGAGTTCCATGCACTTGATTTAACCTATGCACCCCATTAACTATTCTCCATGTGTTGGGGGCTATTCGAACAACGTCAAAATACTGATAGAATTCCAGACACAAGGAATTTGGTGGAAAAGAAAATCCACACTCAGCAAAAAAGAGACTGGGGAACCAATGTCCCTCAGCCAAATTGAAATAATCAGAAGGCTCAGAAAGTTTTTCCAAGACAACCCAAGAGGGGATGGATAAATCAGAACGAAACTTCTCAAGAGACTCAACAAGGTAAACCATGGTGAATAAAGAAATGAAGAAGAAGGAAGAAGATCTTACAGAAAAAAGACTGAAACTGTTGACAACGAACGACGGAAGAGATGAACGCACAAGAGAGAAGACAATGAAAAACTCGAAGATAAAAATTTGAAAAGGTAGAAGACGATGGGAGTGTCTGTGAAGTTTAAATACCTTGCCTTGGGAAATGGTGAAGTAATGATTACAAAAAAGGATGATTACGTTACCGGCGGCTAAAAGGGCATTAAATATTGGCACGGGAATCAAAGCAAACAACAACGGCTAAAAAGATGAAAAGCAACGCGGGAATCGAAGCACGCAGAAAAGTCCAAAAAAGCATGATTCTACGAATTGGGAAGGAGAAATAAATACAAGGGAAACGCTCCGAAAAATCAGGAAGACTATTTAAAGCTACCATATTTTGAGAAAGAATGTTCCATACTCCTCAAATTTCGAACTATGAAACATTGGGGGCTTCTGTTGATACCAAATTTAATCTGCTGACGTGGACCAATCATATGAAGACACGTGACTATCTACATGGAAACTACAAACACTTCCGAGGAACCCACATGCTCCGAGGAATAAAACTACAACGAGGAAGACTAGTTCCCCGAGGAACACTTCTTACCCGAGGAACTCATATGCTCCGAGGAAAAATGTCTCTCCGAGGAACTCTTTAGTACCGAGAAGCTTAGGCGGTCCGAGCAACTCAGGCGGTCCGAGCTGCATCTCGAACAAAGCATTAATAGCTGGATAACCAATAGTTCAACTGATTCATTAAATGCTTATCATTTAGACGCACACGCAAAGAGGGCATTAAATGTATTACCCTTTCATATGTATATCATTTAATGTACTACCCTTTCACATTACAGCCTCAGGGCTATAAATACATTGTACAATCCTCATTGTAAATGGACCGAATCCAAAACGGAATTTCTTGTAATCGAGAATTCTCAAACACTCAGCAATAAAACAACAGTGGGCGTAGGCCATTCTTGTAAGGTTGAACCACTTTAAAATCTTTTGTCTCATTTATTTATCTGTGATTGAATTATTAGAGTGATCTAATTTTTTACATCAACTTTCCATATGACACATTTTGCCATACGAGTGTGAAAAACTTATTGTATTTTGTGTCATGTGTGTGTTTATATCTATATATATGTGCATGTGCATTTTTGGTATATCTAGAGTATGTATATATATGATATTTTTATTTGGTATTTGCCTTACTTTGTAGTCCACCTATGCTTCTATTTCATGATTGATATCTATCTTGTTTCATTCTTTGTTGATATCACATGCTTAATACTTTGTGTATCATGTTGATATCATTTCCTTGCATCTTAGTTGGTATCCTTATTATTTATATGGATTAGTTATGCCTTTGTTGTCTATATGCTTTCATGCTCTTATCACTCTAAACTTCATCATTTTAAAATTAGTTTATATCCTTTGTCTATTCCTGAACAAAAAGCGGGAGAATGATAGGGGGAGAAATGGTATCTATTACTATTATAATCGTATCTTAGTTTGGGGGAGATTTATCTTATGGGGAGACGTATTTCTAAGTAGGTTATTTGTTTGATAAAGGGGAGAATTAATTTAGGGGGAGTATTTATCTTAATTGCATTTAATATTCTTGATATTCCCTATGCATTTCATAGTTTGCTTAAGTGTGTAGGAATTTTTCTAAGTGGCAACTTTCATCGTTGACAAAGATACTGATCATTGGGTTGTTTGAGTCAAGCTATTGTAATTTTATTTTGGGTGGGACATTTTTATTTGTCTAGTAGATCTTGATGGCACTTTAGGATTTTTGTTGATTTTTGTCCCGGAATAGCCAAAGGGGGAGATTTGTAAGGACACAAATTTCCAATTGAGTCCTTTATTGTTTTGGCTCAATTTCAAACAAAAGCGTTTAAGTCATAGGATAGAGTTATTAACCATCCTTCAATCCTATAACATATTAAATTTGAAGACGTAGTGGCCAAGAGTATAAAGCTTCATCTAATGCCGAGTTTATTGTGCCTCGTTTCTACATCAACAACATTTGTTCCGTTTACTCCTAAGGTATGAATACATTACATATTTATATAGGAGCTTGGAACATTTAGTATTGGGTGTAATTTTTGTTTAAACTGTTGTTTATTTTCAGAAAGTTTCTTTAAAACTTTAACAGAAAGTTTCTGGGCAAAAACTAAATTTTTAAACATTCTGGAAAGTCGTTCGAAATTATCGTTCGAACGAGTTTTTCGTTCGAATGAGAATTTCGTTCGAACGATGTTTTCCAACAAACGGCCTCTGGAACTTCGTTAGAAGTGTCGGTCGAATGAGACTTCGTTCGAACAAAAATCTCATTCGAACAAGATTTGGCGGGAACAGTTATTTGGGCAGTTTTTTACTGTTTTCCTACTTTTCCCTTTACTTTACCCGACTACCTTGTGCCATATTTTATTAGTGCGGGAACCAACATTTTTGGACTAACTTTTTCATATCCTTACATCTCCAAGAGAGAGTTTGAGAGCAAAATTCAAAGAAGAAAAAGTTCATGTTTGAGTGTTTATTTTTCAAAGAAAAATCTTTAAAACACTTGTGTTTTACACCCATAGTTTGTTTATTCCAAGCTTCCATATAAATATCTTGCTTGGAGTGTTTGGCATCGGTTTATATCTACACCTTGAAGAAGAGAAGTTTGGGTTTACTTCTACATCCCTCAAAGAAGAAGTTCGTTGCTTTGTTGCGGCATTCTCACATGGTGAAAGGCACCATGTGTGGTTGACAGTGTACCTAAAGTCTCATTGGTGAAGTCCAAGGTTCTGGTGGAGCTCCGGGGTTGTCGACTAGGCGAAGGTGTTTACAAGAATACGCGTCAAGGCTTGAAAGGGATCAAGTCGAGAAATTAAGTCATCTGTCTTGTAATTGTAAAACCATACTTAGTGGACTTAAGACTAGGGCCGTCCGAGGTTTTTTCCCGTTGTGGGTTTTTCCTCGTACATCGCGGCGTAGTGGAGTCATTATTTATTTTATCTTTTGCAAAATCACCTAGAACGCATGCTTAGGTAAAAAGATAAAATTGGGTTAAATCACTACTTATTTAATTTGGTGTTAACATTAATTTGGGTAATGTTCATGTTAATTTAATTCAAGTCATCACTTAATTTGATAAAATTGGTTTGGTCTAATTTGTTAATATTGAAAATATAACTTAGGCAAATTTATAGGACTTGGGTTAAAGTGGTTTAAGTGAAAAATGTATTTACGTTTAATCTAATTTCACTTTGTTTAATTTTAATTTGAAAAGGAAATTAAAATTAGTTAATTTGTTTAATTTGAACCATCTCGCTTCCGCATATCTTTAAAAGGAAATTGAAATTACTTTTGGTAGTAAAGACTTAAAAATCGTAGGCCTCGTGTTCCAACAAGTGGTATCAGAGCATTGATTGAGAAAAGCTCTCATTTTCAGAATTCTATGATGGAAAGTTTTATCCTTTAGCTACTCATATTTCTTTTTCATCTCTTATACTCCACTGGAGGGTTCTGTTTGGCCGGTGGTAACTTTTTCTGCAGTTTCCCTTATTTGGAGTTGGTCGGGAGTATCTTCAGTAGGTCTGCTGACTCCTGTATGTTGCTCGACTAGAATCCCTTGTTGGTCGAGGACCTCTAGGTAAGTGAATTCTCTAATAAAATCTGCCAAAGCTTGGACTTTTAAAGAAGTCCTTGGTTCGTATACAAGGTCATATTCCCCCAACTCCATATACATCAATCTCTCGAATTTATTCTACTTATGTAAAGCTTGCCTCAGTGGCATGTCGGTGTATACCACTATGGTGTGAGCTTAAAAATATGACTTTATTCGTCTACTAGCCTCAATTAAGGCCAATGCTAATTTCTCTTATCTGGTATATCTAACTTCTGCTCCTCGAAAAGCTTTTCTAGTGTAATAAACAGGCTTTTGGACTCCATTCTCCTCCATGATCAAGGCAGAGCTAACAGCTGATTCAAAAACTGCCAAATATAGATATAGCTTTTCTCCCAACACTGGTCGGGAGAGTAGTGGTGGTGTTCCTAGGTACTTATTCAATTCCAAGAAGGCTTTTTCATATTCATCGTTCCATTCAAAGTTTTTTTGAGTACCTTAAAGAATGGAAAATACCTGTTCGTTGCTCGGGACATAAATCTATTGAGTGCTGCTACGCACCCTATTAGCCTTTGAACATCCTTTTTACAGGTCAGGGATTGCATTTCTATCAAAGTTTTGATCTTATCTGTATTAGCTTCAGTGCCCCTTTGATTTACTTTATACCCGAGGAACATTCCTCCCTGAACTCCGAAGACGCATTTGGTGGGGTTTAACTTCATCTGGTTCTTTTCCAATTGATTAAACGTCTGGCTGAGGTCAACAATGTGATAAGAAACTTTTTTTCTCTTAGTGAGCATATCATCAACATACACCTCCATATTCTTGCCTATTTGCTCCTCAAATACTTTGTTCACTAGTCTCTGATATATGGCACCTGCATTTTTTAGATGAAATGGCATAGCATTATAGCAATAAGTTCCTCGAGTAGTAATAAAGGAAGTATTTTCTTTGTCTTCTGGATTCATTTTGATCTGGTCATAACCAAAATACGCATCCATGAAACTCAATATCTCGTGCCCCGAAGTAGCATCCACTAGTTGATCAATTCGTGGCAAAGGAGAGTGATCCTTTGCACGTGCTTTGTTCAAGCCAGTAAAATCCACACACATCCTCCACTTATTGTTTTTCTTTTTTACCATAACTACGTTGGCCAATCAGTTTGAGTACTTCACATCTTCAATAAAGGAAGCTTTTTGAAGCTTCTCCACCTCTTCCTGTATAGCCTCGTTCTTCTCCAGGCTAAAAACTCGTCCTCGCTGTTTCACAGGTTTAACTTCCTTATTAACATTAACCTCATGACATATGAAATTTGGGTCTATGCATGGCATATCTTCATGGCTCCACGCAGACACATGTTTTCTTCGTCTCAAGAAAGCCACCAACTCTTATTTAAGAACCGGTTAAAATGACACTCCTATTTGAGTTGTTCGTTCTGGTTTATCATCGTCTAAAATCATTTTTTCTATTGCCTCCATCAATTGTCCTTTTACAAGCTCAGATTCATCTCGTGGATCTAAGGTTTCAACCTCAGATTCGCTGTTTGGATCAGATCTATCCACTTGATAAGTGGTTATTTTTCTCTTTGTTTCTAGCATATCGTCCTCCTCGATAGAGGAATAGTAGCATTCCCGTTCTACTTTTTGATCTTCTTTTACTACTCCAACTCCGAAGTTGGTCAAGAACTTCAGGCATTGATGAACAGTAGAAGGTAGAACTTCGAATTTCTTCAGACCAACTCTTCCCATGATCATGTTCTATGCAGATTGAACATTTTTTCCATTACAAGAAATATCACTTTCTCTATCCTGCTCGCCGACCATGTCCCGATCAACACATCTAGTTTGATTGTCCCCAATGGAAATACTTTCTCGCCAGAGAATCCAATAAGTGGCCTGTGGTAAGGTTCCAGTTGGCTGAGTTTTAACCCCAAACTATCAAAATAAGACGTTATCCACTAGTACTTCTTTCATCCTGACTCTATTCACTAAAGGATCATCATGAGGATACAACACTCCAGATAGATCATTTTTAGAAAATCCAATTACAATCTTATCCTTGTTAACTTTTCTTGATCGATCTTCCTCGGTAAGGTTAATTCACTGGATATAGGAACAATCTTGAGCCTCATTAAGGTAAGCCTTCCTTTCAGCTCTATGATCTCCTCCTCTTGCATCCCCACCTGTAATCAGATGGCAATCTAAATATCCAAAACTGAGTGTGAATACCTCGTGTTCGGGTTATCTAGGCTTCTTGGGTAGATCATGATCATCTTTTCGATCATCTTCATAGTTTCTCTTATTATCTTCTCTAGGCTTAACTGGTGATTTAGATCTCTGTCGACCTCTACCTCCAGTCCTTCCACCAGCCTGCCGATCAATAAATCTGTTCAATTTTCCTCTTCGTATGATTGCTTCTATATCATTCTGGAGAGCAATACACCGATTGGTCATATGACCATGATCTTTGTGAAATTCATAATACTTGGCCTTATCTCTCTTATCAGCAGGTGAACTTAACTTTTTAGGCCAACTCAGATTATTATTGTGCTTGATTTCTTCAAAAATATGGTGTATATCCACCGTTAAGGGAGTGTAATTGGTAAATTTTTTGAGCCTATCCAGGCTTTATTTTACTTTTGAATTCATGTGCTCATTGTGATTCTTGTGCTCCTTTTTATCTGACTTCCCTTCTATCTTTGCTTCCACCATTTCATCTGAATTCATTTTAGCATCCATAATTTCCTCGACGTTCATAATCTTCGCTGCTTTGGCCATCAATTCTATCATCGTCTTCCGGGGATCTTTTTCCAAAGTACAATAAAGTTTTTCAGGGAGCAAACCCCTCATGAGGACTGTGATTGCAGTCTTCTCTTCATAATCAATGACTTCTAATTTCTCATTGTTAAAACGAGTGATGTAATCCCTAGTACATTCTCCCACCTTTTGTCTCACACTGAGAAAATGAGCTACTCGCTTCACTAGTTTTTCTTCAAAGTAGAAATTACTAATGAATAGCTCGGCGAGTTATTGGAAGCAATAAATTGGCCCCCGAGAAAGACTATTATACCAAATTTGAGCAGATCCAGTGATTGTTCTTGAAAATGCCCGGCACCTCATCTCATCAGGAACAACATAGATATCAGTCACTGCTTGGTGTTGTTCTATATGAAGAACCGGGTTAGTCTTCCCATCATACTTGGGGGTGACCACTAGAGCTTTAAACTTAGTCGGTGTAGGGAAGTCTACGATGGTTTGCACAAAGGGACATACCTTAATAAAACTTCTGTGGAGGGGATTCTTGGCCTTGACCATTTCTTCCAACCTATCTTCGAAGTGCTGAATGGAACCTTTCCAAGCATCACTGCCAGCACCAGATCTATGGGTGTCGACTTTTTAATGCCAACCAATTGATTGTGCTGAGTTTTCTTCTTGTGAGCCTTTTCTTTGGCTGGACCGAGCAGTTCGTCGGGTGTTTAATCTAGATTAAGCTAAACCTTCCCTCATATTACCTGGTAGTCGATAATTTCCCAATTCAACTCATAGGGAATTTCCCTCGGGTTCTAAACGATCGAAAGGAGGGGCCCTATATATCCTTTCTAAGGCACTCAATCTTTCTAGGATGAGGGATTGTCTATAAAAGGAATTAGTAATCCTGATAGAAGAAGTTGCTCCATGAAGGTACGAATGATCCCTTGAAGTTTTGGAATGGCTATGCCCAACACTCCTTATTGGCGGTGGTGGAATATTCCTTTGATTGAATTATGTAGGAACTACAGATTGCAGAGTTTAGTCTAGCTGTCGTATTGTATCTTGTATAGCCTCTTGACCCTTGACCAAGCTAGCCAAAATCCCCGTTAAATAATTGTTGTTTAGAGGGGAAGGGGGATTAGGCGGAATTCCCTCATTTCTGATGCTTGATTCAGGAATTTCATCCATGGATGACGAATTAGTGAAAATGTCTAGCAATACATTCCCAAAGACGGCGCCAATTTGTTGATGCAAAACACTAGACTAGGCCTTATTGATTGATCATAGATAAATAATTAAAAACAAATAAGATAAAGAGGTTTTTAAAGTGGTTCGTCTTAATGGAACAGCCTACGTCCACTATTATGCATTGACTGCCTTGATTAGTTTCTCGATCCCTTGCAATGAGGGTGATACAATGTATTTATAGCCCAAGAGGGGTACTGATAGTTATCGTGTGAAAGGATGGAATGCCTTTATTTGTTAGGCATTTTCATCGATACATAATGAGAATTAAATGTACTATTAATGTCGCTTCACTGGTTACACAGCTTGTATGACTGCTGTCGATTAGCTGGCTGAACAAGCTAGATTTTTGCCTGTTGGTCGGTCTTTCTAGTTGGTCGATCTTCCAAGTTGGTCAACCTTCCTTATTGGTCGGGTTGCCATGTTGGTCAGGCTCCCTTGTTGGTCGGGCTTTTGTATCATACTGACTTGGACTTGTGCCACATTGAATGACACATGCTGACTTGTAATTGGTCCACCTAGGGTGATAAATTTTGGTATCAACACCTACTTTCTCTGAGGAGGAAACAACTCCTAATAGGAAGATTCCCAACTTAATGGGGATGCACTATGTCTGGCCTCCCCACACTCGTCCGACCAAGAGGAACTAGGTCGAGGGTTTCTTTGAGCTAGTTGTTATGAGGGACTCCTGTAACACCGGTACTTGTCAAATAAATAAAAAGTTCCAATTGTTAAACATCTCAATTCCATAATGTTTATATGGGTGCAAGCTTGGGTTTAGATGAATTCAATTTCAAAGAAAATCTTTTTTTAATTGGAATTTTGAACATATCTAAAATTAATTTCGGACAAATCCAAAATTAGTTGTCAGGACACGTTTTTTTTCTTTTGAGTTATCATTTTGAGTGGAACTTTTGGCTAGTTGGGCAACACTTTCAGTTGAGAACCTGGGGTAACCACATTTGGCTAAGGAAAACTTAACCCAAAGGTTAAGGGGATAGTTTATCTTGGTTTAAGAGAGTAGATAACTCACTTTCTCCCACTTCTCTCTGCAGAAATTGAGTCCATCTCCCTCCCACAAAACCTCCATTTTAACAAGTTCTTACTCCATAGTTTTCCAGTTTTTTCAAGTATGTTATACTCCAAACCACTCTCCTTTATTACTAAGGGTTAGAATAAGTTGTTTTAATCTTTAATAGTATTAAATAAGAGGTTAAAGTAGATAGTTTTGAAGTGGATTTTTAGCATCATTCATGGAGTTTGAAGATAAATAAGAATGATAGATTTTGGAACCTATATGAAGACAATATTAAGGAATCTTAGTAAACATATTTGGGTCCATCTCAGGAGGTGGGAGTTTCATCCTTCTATAAAAACTATTTCCAACATATTTGTGGTGCTTTTATAAAGCGGGGGAAAATTCATACTATAGTAGTATTACATTCAAACTTTTATAGCATGAAAAATATATATTTTAGGGCAACTACATGTAGGGTTTAAAAATGCTCCTTTGATTAGTTGAATGTAATAGGTTTTATGTGTTAGGATGAGCTAAGATAATTTGAAGAAAGTCTTTTGAAAAGTGTTAAATTTTAAAATATAGAAAGAATATTTTTTTGAAATAAAAATATAGAAAATGTGCTTTTTTACATGAGAAAAGAAGTGTTTAATTTTCATAATAATTAACTAACACTTAGGGAAATAGCATTTTCTAAGGCTAAATGGTGATTTTCAAACATGTGTTCAAATGGACTTTGTTTGAGGATGTTTGAATATGAAATATATTTTTTATTTAAGTAAAAATATATTTCAAGAAAGTTCAATAAAACTTTGGTCAAACAGTGTGAATGTTGTTTAAAAAGTGTGCTGAAATGGGTTTTTAACATGAAATCGTAAAGCTGTAAATTTTAGAATTTATATAATTTGAAAAACAATGATATTTTAAAAGAATAGTGATTAAGAAAACATGAACAAATATTTTAAATTAATAGTTGGTATGAATGAGTAAAAGTGGACAACACTGGTGTTGGTAATTTGGGCATATAATTTAGTAAACAGACTTGACAATAGTTAAAACTAGTAAAATTATTAAGTTGGGTTTAATATTGAAAAATAGGAAGTTTCTCACTAAGTAATGTGTCAATTGATATTCTAGTAAATGAAAGGGATGGGTCCATAATGGTGAAATTCGTGCGGGTTTAGGACATGTAAATGAAAATTTTCAAAGGACGAGTCAAACAATTTGAATCATAAGTCTTAAAATGATAAAATAAATATTTTGGTACAAAAGTGTCATTTGTTGGACCTGAAAGCAAATTTAATAAACTATGAGAGTTAAAGAATTAGACTTTAAAATGTATAAGGAAAACACACATTTTGAAAAGTAAAGGTGAAAAGAAGAATTTTTCAAAATGAATAAAATGAAAGTTTAATAGTGTGCGTTAATAGTAAAAAAGTATACAAAAGTGTAAGAAACATGTATGCGAACTTGAAAGATTAAGTTTCAGAAGAAATGTTAAGAAAAGTAATTTTCAAAAGGAGAAATATCGAGTTGTAAATAAAAGAAAAAACAGACTTTTGACAAAGTGGTGAAATTGTCTTTAAACTTGAAAATAGAATAAAATCTGATGATACGAGAAATCGTCCACTAGTCATTCTCGTACTAGCAAGTTAAGTGTATAGTAAACATAAAGCAAGTAAAGCTAGAAAAGAGGGAGAAAACACAAGATATAGAGTGATTCGGCTATTAAAATGAGCATATATCCACTTTGGTCCCACACTCTCGTTATATGCATTATATTACAAGTTTACAATGTCGTAATAGGAGTACAATGGAGATGAGAGAAGAGAATGCATGCCTGTGATGATTCCGAGAGTGCCGGTGAGATGACTGTGATGCCGGTGGGTAGCCCCCAAGCTGTACCGAGGGGTGTAGAGTGTTTGGTAATGCCTCCCCCAATGTAGTGTCTCTGGACTGTGAATCAATATAAGAAATGAGCTTGGATCCGGTTTGGGTTAGGACATGTGAGATGATATCAGATCAGATGAGACAACCCTTAATCTTGAGGTGTGGACCTCTATTTATAGGAGATGTGGGAGCTGTATTATTGCTGTGAATGGAGAGGGGATGCGGCCAGCTATGCTAAAAGATAGCTTTCGCACCCTGTAACATGTGAATGAGAGGGGGCCGCACCCTATAGCATGTAAGTTCGCACCCTGTAGCATGTAAATATAAGGTTGCGACACCATATCTTCTGTGCATGCTTCTCAAAATGTCTGTGGCAGGGGTGTTATATTTTCCATATCAATAAACCCGCAAGTCGTAGTGCCAAGAGATAACGATTGGGGTTGCGGCTGAGTAGTCAAGTCCTCTTCTCGAGCTATCGTGGCAATACAAACGCGACGCTTCATCTTCCCGTGGCATGTTATATAAATGGCAATTTTCCATGGCATTCATTACGTTTCCAAACTCTTAAGAGCAAATCGAAAGCCAACCACTTTCAGTTCCTTGTCATGAGTCTTTTTATGACCTTTCAAGGAAGCGTGTGGTGGTTCTGAGGTGGAGCAGCTGGTGGTTCCAGGTAACAAATCAAAACTTTTTTATTTTTAGCTTTTGACAGCTTGTTCTTCTTGATTGTTCTCCCTGATTGTTCCTCTTGATTCTTCTTTATCAATGAACAACGCGAATCCACTTTCTGTGATGAATCATACCAAATAACTAATTTTGATTTGAACTGATTATGCTAATATTCAGGCTGAAACGAACTAATTTTGCTGCTAAATTGAACCAATCTTCAATTGATGAAATAAACTACTAAATTCATGTTAACTCAATAAATGTAACATTGCTTACTTGCGTAGGATCAAATTTCTTGGCCTTTGTGTAATATAAGCATTGAAAACATACCATTATATTCTTGATGTTCTTGATAAGAACCTTTCAAATTCTAGGGCTTTGAACTTTAGAATATGCCATCTTTGTTGTCAAACTATTTAGGAGTCTGGCCGCGGCAGGTAGTATATTCTTGTGTTACTTGGCTGCGGCCTCATGTCAATACTTGTACGATAAATACCCCCTTTGCCTTTAGGGTTTAGCCTTAGGCTAGAAGCCGCGGCATTTGCCAATAAACTAAAGGACTGCGGCATAATAAGACATACCTAATGTCTGCTTCCCCAAGATAATATTCCGCGGCAGTAGTTGTAATCCCTAGTATTCCAAGACCCAACACTTGGTTTAGTTTAGCTGAAATTATTGAAACTTTTATTTGGCTTCCAAACTTCTTATTTCGTTGTTCCTGTCATGGCCTTTAAGAGGCTTATCTGATCGTACTGGCTGCGGCACCTAACAGCGAATATTTTCTGCATTTAAGGTCTTACTGCAGCTATATGAGTTGGAATCCTGACAAATTTCTGAACGATTTTTGGAATAAACATTTTGGAGTTTCTCGTCCTGAACTCCCTTATGCGCGTCCTTTAAAGACATTTGGGCCTTTCATGCTCAAGGATTTCCTAAACTGCGTCACTTTAGATTCTAACTCCGCGAAAACATTTTGTAGGAAAGAGACTAACTCCGCGGACTCCACTTGTAAGGAGGAGACTTATGAGGCAATAATAGAGGAAACCCACTCAAGCACAAACCCTATAGACAATGATGCTATGGCAGGTGGGCCTTCAGAGGCCAGAGACGCACCTGCTGGACCATCCAACAGAGCTGGGAGACCTCCTACAGCCTTAAATGTTCGCAGCATTATGACTCAGGAATGGGTTGACTAATTTGCTGAGGCACTAGAATTTCCTAAAAATTTGGTTTGCTCAGCACCTGCGACGGAACAAAGGCCCTGCACTTCTCTTGCTGATGATGGGGTTTGCTTCCCCCTCTATGAATTTGTATATGGGCTGCGGCTTCCTGTTCCAGTCCCAATTAGGATAATTTTCCAGGCAATGAAGTTAGCCCCAGTCTAACTAGATCCCAATGGATAGAGAGAAGTTATTGCCTCTGTAGTGTTGTGGAAGAATAAGATTAGGAGGGACATAACTCCTGCAGAATTCTTTTATTTTTACAAACCTAAGGAGAATTCTGTAAAATTTGCATGGTATTACTACTTTACCATTCGCAGCAATGATGAAACCCTTTACACTGGGAGGCCCACCAGTGAAAAAAATTGAAAGGGCAACTATTTTTATATTTCTGGAGAAGGGTGGGAAATCCACCCAGATGAGACTGAGAGGGAGAAATCCTTCAGGATGCCGTGGCAGTGGGGTCGTGCCTATAAGCTTGGTAAATAAGGTTACAGCCCTTTGAATTGTGGCCAAGTCTTATTGTTTACAGTTGTATTTGCAATATTCTTCCCTTTTCTTTTGTACTAATATAGAACTTTCTATTTAGCTCTTGACAATTTCCCCCTTAGTGATCGACAGGAGAGTAGGATAAGAAGGGATGCGGCAGTAAGTGCTAACGATAAGAAGTTTAGCACCTTAGTAACTTCAACTTTAATTTTTAATGGAGGTTACTTCACCAACAAATCTCTGCCAAGAGTGATGGACGTGGACGGTATTAATCCCTTACTCCATTAATGCCGCGACTGTTATTTTCAATTCTTTAGTATTTAACCTTACGTCATTTCTTCTTCAGGTGAGGAGATAGATAGGGAGCTATTAGCAGCTCAGTTGGCTAAAATGAATGAGGACGTGGATTCCCTCAACAACGCAGCTAGACAGAAAAAGAGAAAAAGGTCCAAGTCCAAGAACCCTCCCACACCCACTATGGTTGTCGCACCCTCTGTGGGTGACCAAACGGCTACTGCCATAACTAAAATTCAAGTTGAGGAGTTTCATACTCAAGAAAGGCCTGAAGGCCAATTTGATGATGACATTGGCAGTTAACTGGTAGCGGTAGGCTTGATGACGGCTGTGACTGATATACAGTGTGGTCGCAACACATCAAAACCAAAATTTCAAACTCACCCCCTCATCCAACAATAATGGTTGTTAATGCCAATTTAGTGCCTCCTCAAAGCCATACTAGTATTTTCCCTAATGGTCCTCCTCGGCGTCAGCTTAGGCAGCCCAATCCCGAGTCTTCCTAGGATAAAATTACAAGGGTTTCCCACAGAATGAAAAGGGTTCCAGATTCCGTATACCTGGATCATCTTGTGGATGAGGATCATGAAGATTTGGAGGATAATGCCCTCCACAGCTTACTGAGAGTATGAGAAACTTCACCTTTTCAATGATTCTCTTTTTCTGTAGCTCAAGTTTTGTATTCTAACATTCAATATCTTCACAGGCCGCAGATGTTGTGATGTATCAAAAGCTGAAGTATGAGGGCCTTTATAAATTGAAGGAGGTTACGTAGAGGGTTCATCTCACTGACTTGGAGAGTGCCAAAAACTCATCATTTGAAGCGGGAAAAAAGTCTGTTGTCGTGGCACTCCAGGCAACTCAGATGGACCTTTAAGTTGCTCTTAAGGCCAAAAATAATGCTGAGGCAAAGCTAACAACGATCGCGGCATCACTTTAAGTTGAACAAAATAAGGATGTAGAAGCCTCTCTTCATGCCTCTAGTCTTGAATCCTAGCTGAAGGAGCTTCATAAAAAATATAGCCAAAGGGAGATGGATCATGCCTCAACCCTAAAGAAAATGGAGGACTCTCACTCCGTTTCCCTTAAGCAAGCCTCAGAAGGTGCTGTAGCGGACTACAAAAAGTTCAGAGATTTCTTCCTCATCAATAACAAGGCATACATCCATGGCTATCAAGAGCTAAGATATAGGGTGGCCAAAAACTTCCCTGATGCCAAAGACCAGATTATGTCTTGGGGTGTTGGAGATGCTGAATATAGTGCCTGCATGGCAGAAACGAAGGCTGCAACAGAGGAGAGAGCAAGCAAGTTAATGGAAGAGGCTGCAACTGATAATGAAGAAACTGAGACGACCGCAGAAGGAGAAGAAGGAGATATTAAAGATGATTCTAGGTCTTAAACCTAGGAATTTCTCCTTTTTTGTGATGTATACTGGTCTACGTCCCATAAACAATCGAACTTTATTTTAGGCTATGATCATTTACTTGTACTTTATTATCTTAACATTTCACGACCTTTTTCCATGGCTGCAGCCTTAAATCTAATTGCTTAATTCCTCCTTTGCTTACTTCTTTATTATCTGCTTCTGATATTTGCATGAATGCTTCTTATATATTTGAACTGTTACTTGAATGAGTTTGAAAAAATACTTCAACTGATGTAGATATAAGGCCGCGGCGTAACTTTATCAATGACTCCTCCAAATATGTTGCGGCCTGTTATACTTTACCTTGGACTTTTCAAAACTTCTTGTATTTTGCCTTGAAGACTTCAAATTTTCCACTCCGTATGTGGCTATCATCCCCTAAGCCTCGGTGCCAAAGAGAAATGGCTTTTGGGGCTGCGGCTTAACTTCTTTAATTTTTCCATTATTTTTCCAAGTCTTAATGTTGCAATTCAGAGGCTGCAGCTGGTTTGAAACCAAGCCACGGTATTTTAGCAATTCTAATAATGTCCTCTATTTTTCTCTGTTGCGTCTTCTAAATGAATGAATGGACTCATTGATGGCTGCATCCATATTGATAGGTCTGCAGCGCCTTTCAAGCCCTTGTCAGGAAATTGATGACAGCATGCTAGGCTAGGGCTAGCTTCTTTCTGTAGCTTTATCATGCTTCACGATGTCAGTGTCACAACATCCTTTTCTGTAGCTGGACGCGACATTTTTGAATGTTTGAATGCCCTTTGCTTCATTTGCTGTTTGCTTGTGTTTCCTTGAATGTAAGCACTTGCTAATGGGCCGCAACTATATTCCCTTTAATATAAATATAGGACATGAGCCTGCGATTGGAACCTCCTTGTATTGACGCTTTAAAACTATAGATGCTGCGAATTTTATTAAATGTCGTGCCCTGTCATCTTTTCAAGGGCTATTACCCAATTGAAATTATCACATTAGAGCTACGACCATTAGGTTTGTAGTTGCATAACAACGGCTGCAGTATCTTCTACAGATACGAGAACACCAAATTGATGTTCCATGATTCTTAAATTGGGCTGAGGCAATTTATCCTTTGTATCTTTAATTGGATACAAATCAAAGTCAACACCGTACCATCCCTTAGTTGCTTTAATTGGCATGAAACCACTTTCGCAGCTTCTTTTAGTCGCTTTGATTGCATTCTGCATATTTCTTTAGTCACTTTATTATGAAGTTACTTTTGCTGCTTCTCGTTAGTCGCTTTGATTGGGTTATTATCAGGCCCCCCTGGGCTAGGTATTATAAAGCTTTCCTAATCTATATTTAGATATATATAAAGCCTTCACACGCTATGATCGTATTATCCACATATAACTAAGTCTTCGGCCCCTTCGAATATGGGATTATCTGCAGACAACTAAGTCTTTGGTCCCAGTGGGTCATTATTAGGCCTCCCCGGCCTTGGTATTATGAAGATTCCCCAAGCTAGTATACTGGACATTTTCAAACCTCCCTAGGCTAATATACGGGATATTTTCAAGCCTCACCAGGCTAATACACGTATTCCGAAAGCTGAGTTGGGGCAATTTGAGCCTTTGAAGCTGATAGTAGCATATACTGAAGGATTGTTGGCCTTGTGAATATAAGAATATATCCTTGCACCATGAGTGGCGTTGTAAGACAAATAACGATCATTATCAGAATAAATATTCTTTCGAGATAACTGGCCATCTTTCCCTTGAAATCTGTTTACGACGAAGGTCATTCATAAGTTTCTATAAATGGGTTGTCAAGAGATAAAACATGACTAAATTTATTCTTCATATATATATATATATATATATATATATATATATATATATATATATATATATATATATATATATATATATATATATATATATATATATGTCAAGTTTGTAAGGAAATACAATGCTTGTGTGTAAAATCAACACTTCAGGTCTAACAAAAAATATAGACTAAAAAGGAGTTAAGCATGTGGTCTGTTTGGTAATGGATGCATCCTCAAAGCATTTTTCGGGAATTGCTGCAGTACCATCTGCCTCACAAGCCTTTCAATCTAATCTTTCAGCGCAAAATATTTGCCAGTGCTATGTCCATGGTCCCTGTGGAAGCTGCAATATTCGGTTTTGTTCCTTTTATGAGGAGGGGACTTCAATTTCTCAGGCCAGCAAAGCAATTCGTCTTCTTTAATAAGTTCCAACACCTCTTCAATCTCGTAAATCAGCGAAGTGTAGGCTTCAAACTCCTTCTCTGCCTTTTCAACTTTCCTCTTCTGACTCTTTTGGTCTAGGGCTGCAACCCTTGTGATATTAGCTTCTTTTGTCGCGGCCCCTAGGACAGTAGCTTTTGTGGTTGCGGCCACTATGGCCTGTACAACAACTTTAGGTGTCGCGGCCTCTAGCATAAGAACTCTCTAGGTCAAGAAGTTTACCTGAGTCCAGAGTGAGGCATGATTGTCATACAGATGATTGAGGTGGTTGTACAGCTAAGAAATGTCATTCTTTATTTCTGCGCTTTAGCTAGACCTTCCCTTCAGTTTCTGCTTTGTTAGTCTTTAAAAAATATATACTATGAGAAAAAACTACCAGAAGTGAGTAATCACAGAATATAGGACGAATAAAGTATAAAGTTGTGATGCAGTGTTTGCATCGTTGCATGGTTTTACTCCTGAGGCAGCGGCCAATAAGGCATATATATGCACTGCCACTGCCACTGCCACTGCCACTGCCACTGCCACTGCCGCTGCCTTTGAATGAAATTCACCAAGGTTGAAGTTGAGGCCACCCGAGTCCATTACCTGATGATTTGAAGCTACTGTCAACCAACTACCCTAGTGTGGGCTATGACAAAAGGGCAGTTAAACTACCAGACCCCATCACTTCTTGGGCAGGATGGAGCAATCCCAAAATTAGAACCCAGAAACTGAGTTTTTCCCACCAAACATGTGGAGAACATGCCTACTAGAGTCTATCCTGGGCATAACAACCTCTTGGTGCAAAATAAAGGCACAACTATTGTAGGAAACCATATATCATAGGCTGAGAAAGTAGCAAATAAGCAAATAGATCTCATCCCTATCTACCCACCCTTACGAGGCTATTTCCCTTTGCACTTTTCAGTGTTATCTTGGTGAGGTAACATCATTGGGGTATGTAAAATAGATCTAAGGTCATAAAAAGGAGACCCGTGGACAGATCTGAATATATGAGATACCCCTTTGAGGGTGTGTATACAAAAGACGAGTTCAAAGAATCCAAAATGTAGAGAAACAAGATTGAAATACCTCATTTCCCACAAACGGCGCTAGATTAATGATACGAGATATCGTCCACTAGTCGTTCTCGTACCATCAAGTCAAGTGTATAGTAAACATAAAGTAAGTAATGCTAGAAAAGAGGGAGAAAACACAAGAAATAGAGTAGTTCGGCTATTAAAATGAGCCTACATCAACTTTCGTGCCACACTCTCATTATATGCGTTGTAGTACAAGTTTATAATGTCGTAATAGGCATACAATGTAAATGAGAGAAGAGAATACATGTCTTTGATGATTTCAGGAGTGCCACTGAGATGACTGTGATGCCGGTGGGTAGCCCCCTAGTTGTACCCATGGGTGTAGAATGTTTTGTAATGCCTCCCCCAATGTAGTGTTTATGGACTACGAATTAGTATAAGAAATGATCTTGGATCCAGTGTGGGTTAGGACATGTGATATGATATCAGATCAGATGAGAGAGACCCTAATCTTGAGGTGTGGACATCAATTTGTAAGAGATGTGGGAGCTGTATTATTGCTGTGAATGGACAGGGGATGCGGCCAGCTATGCTAAAAGGTAGCTGCCGCAACCTGTAACATGTGAATGAGAGGGGGCCGCACCCTGTAGCATATAAGTCCACGGCATGTAAGTCCGCACCCTGTAGCATGTAAATATAAGGCTGCGGCAACATGTCTTCTTTGCATGCTTCTCAAATGGTCCGCAGCAGGAGTGTTATATTTTCCATATCAAAGTCAAAGGCGAAGATTTGGGTAATACATCAATAAAAAGTAATAAGGACTAAATGGTAAAATGTTTTCATGGTGGAATTTACCTTGGGTGAAAAGGTTAAAGTAAACTTTTATTCTAAATAAAAGTACAGCGAAAAGCCGAAGATTTTGATAATTGTTTCTGATAAAAAGGCGGATTGGCCTCAATGAAGAAGTAATTAATGTAGCGTGAAACAATTTTCACAAAGGAGAACCTAAAAATTTTAAAAAGGTTCTAGATCCCTAGAGTGAGGCTTAATGTTTAGACCCCAAACAACTGATAATTAGCATATTCCGACATGATGGGAGTTGGTCAAAGGCCATATAATACTCATGGCATGGTCAACTTGAAGTTAAAAGCATATTGCAATATTTATGGCAGTCGGTGAAAAGTCGTTAATACAAATGTGATAAATCAACTTTTTGATATAAAGTGAAGTATTTGGAATTGGTAATAATTCTGAAAATGGTTAATGAAAGCAAATAAATACGGGTGAAAGCCATGAAATATTTAAAGTGGACTTGAGGGTGATTAATGTAAACTAAATAAAGTTCATGGAGAAATGAGTTGAAAGTATTAACAAGGATAAAGGGTGGATGAACAAATGGCATAATCTAAGTTAACATGGTACTGTGTTATTTAATATGTACTTTAAGGGTAGTAAGCTCAAGATATAAAACGTGTTCACCTTAACACTGACTATGTGTTAGAAACTAATTAAGTGAAGTAACGTTTTGTAAAACAAGGCAAGCGTTTCCCAAAGAAGTGACAAAGAACGTGTTTTTCTTAATTTAATGAGGATAGGTTAACGAATAAATAAATATTTTTGTAATGTAATAAGGAAAGGTCATTGAATGGGTTAATGTAATTTAATCGAGATTAAGAAAGGATTACAATGTAAAGTAAAGGGTTATATATATATATATATATATATAACGCTTCTACATAGTAGTGTCATTATGTTATAACATCGGTCTCTCTTTCTGTCGTTCATGTTTATATTGCATTTTTCTAAGGAAATCAACAAATGGCTAGTCAAATGACCACAGATGGCGTCAATTTGTTATCGTCTAAAACTAGTATATGTATTTATAGGCCTTAACTAGAATTTACTAATAATAAACAACAAGAGACGAAGAGATAATCACTACCAGAATGCGAAATTAGGATGAATAGAGAGAGATGAGGGGAAAATAAATAAACTAGGACTTACGTGGTTAAGCCTAAAGTGATGCCTACTCCACAGGTGCAGTGGTGAATGTATTGGTTTTAATGGAAAATAACTAGGAAAATGGGATGGATGAAAGCTCTGGTGTTCTCTCTAGTTTTTACAGCATAACAGTTACGCAGAATATTTCTCGATCCCTTGTTATGAGGGATTGTGCGCTATTTATAGGCTGTCGTGGGAGAGAGAGTGTAACGGGACAGATGACATGTCTTTATAGGTTAGGCGGTTACACCTTTTACATTCCAATAAGTGGATAATTATGAGTTTGTTACAACACCATAACAGGTGAATATTTTATAACTACCTCACGTGTGCATGTAGTGTAACTATGACTGCTAGTATTTTCCATCACGTGGCATAAACTGGTACAAGTCGACATTGTCAGGGTTAACTAACGGTGTTAGTTAATACTATGTTAATAGTAATGAGACGGTTGATAATATGACAAGGTCGAGCACATTCTTACCTGAGTCGACCTCATTGTCCTAGCCAATCAAATTCAGTTCTAAGTCGATCTCATTACTTGGCTTTAATTAGGACACGTGTCACCTCCAAAGAGGCTCATAAGTTGTCCCATATTTATGGTATAACAAAATCCTCAATGACTTCACTCATGAATGGAACTTGTAGCAGGTTCTGTGGAGTATTGGATCTTCAGAGTAGTTACTAGGTGAAATGAATGAATGGAGTGTTAAATATGAGAATGTCGTCGGCCTTTAGGAATCTAGTCATCTTGATTTCTTTTTAGCGTGGGCCGAGAAGGTACACTTAACATTTTGGGTTTGACATTGAACTTTCCATGTGTCAAGTGACTAGATATGGCGTTTGATACAATCTTTATGCGGGCATGGGGCAGTGTGTATGTCAGTTCTGATGGCATCTATTTGCTTTTCCAGGGATGATGTCACGCGTCATGATTGGATGGATATTTTTGCTCAAAAATAGATATAAACTCTCCACACTTGAAGCATTTGAACTTCTTCAACCTTTCAAAATTAATCGAGTATTTTAAAGAGAGAAAACCCTTCCCTTCCTAGAAACTCCACCATCTCCAGCCAACATCGTTCAGTTCCCTCCATCTCCGGTGAGTTTTCTTCATTTCTCTTATTCTACATCAGATTGTAGGAATTTTATCAGTCGTCTTCAAACTTTCTTTGGGCTCCCAGGTGCATCGTTACTTATCCTACGAGTTTTTAAGGTTTTAGTGAACCTATTTGTATTTTTACGATGAATTTTTTTACTTATTTCCATATGTTTTGGTTTATAATTAACAGGTTAAAATTTCTAGTTTGTAGTGAGTACTTTATTTATGTTTGTTTCGATATCTGCTGCTACCCTATTGTCTGCATGCAGGCCTATGTGGTCAGATCTCTTTGAATTAGTTAGTTTTAGTCTTATGTACATACTACAGTGTTTTGCCTACTAGCCATGACAATTTATTAATTATTTAGTACTGAGATGGGACTACTAGCAATTTAGTCTTATGATCATGTGGTCGGATCTTGCCTACCCCATCTTCCTTATTAGCTACCAATTTTAGATGAACCTGGGTTGTCCTGATTTAGGTTTTATCGATGCTTTACCAACTTACTGGTCGTATGAATGGATCTTATCGTCCTGACCATGTGTTATCATTAGTTACTCGAGTCGACCAAATGTGTTAGGATGTATCCCTACATTAGTTAACTATGGTCAGATCTTGTCGTCCATATGACTACAAGGAATTTCCATGATTGGGATACATTTCTGGATCGCGGCCTGTCCGAAGATGAGGCCATACATGAATTTTAGTTTTGGTTATGCATTTTGTGATGTACTATTGAGATGGCTTCGTCCTGGTCTTCTTGAACATCTCCCATAATAATGAGAAATAGAAAAACATGAAATGACATCATATGTGGGGGAATTTCTCTCTTTCTAAGGTTTGAATTCAATAATGCCCCGGTTGCACGACAGTAGATACTTTATATGGGTCGTGCCAATTAGGTTCCCGACTATTCCCCTATTGGATAACCTTTTTGAGCACATGGTCTCATTCCTCTGAAGTGCTCAATTTTACTCTTTTATTTTAAAATCGTGCAATTTGTTATTGGTATGCAGCTACTCGAAGTGTTGCGTTCTCCCTGACCTCTTCTATTAAGCCTAAATCCAGTCTTATATTCAAGTCGCTCCGTGGTGAGTTAAAGTTTAGGACTCTATGACGCGGCAGGCCAATTTATATTAGTACCATTGCCTATGTTACAAAATCTAACATATGAGAGGTATAGCTCGTTGATGTTCTTAGTGTCATCCTGTGTGCCCAGATTACGCTCTCTAGCTCATTGATCCAATTTTACTTAGCATGGTACAATCTTTTCCTTATTATATCCAGTAAGTTTTTATTTGTCACCTCTGTCTATCCGTTACATTGAGGGTGACCTAGTGCCGAGTTTAACTTATGGATTTCGTAGCGTATGAAATAATTTTCAAACTCTTAGTTGTCGAACTAAGTGCCGTGATCGGCGATGAAGGCATAGGCATCCCATAATGGCACATAATATTTTTCAAAATGAAATTAAATACCTTCTCGTATTGCATCATTAGGGGCTCTGCCTTCACCAATTTGGTTAAATAGTCGAATATGACGATCAGATATTTGAATTTGCCTCTCGTCTTTGGAAATGGGTCGGCCAGATCACTCCTCACTTGAAGAAAGGATAAGGTAATGTGATCATCATGGTTACGGCTCCCGAACTCTTATGTATTATGGCATATTTTTAGCACTTATCACATCTCCTTTAATAGTGTGAATAGTTAGCCCACCATGATGGGCCAATAGTAGCCTTGTGTGTCCACCCATGTCATCGGAGATCTTCCCATTGAGTGGGATCCACATGAACCTTCTTGCACCTCCTTTATCAAGTTATTGACTTCTAATGGATGGACATATCTAAGAAACGAGAATGATACATCCCCTCCTGAATAAGATTCCCTCTTCTAGTATGTACCTCGTTGCCTTATATCGGAGTCTCTTTACATATTTAGGATCTGTCGGGACCCTGACAGTCTCCAAATATATTCGTATGGGATCCATCTAAGATGGTCCCAAGTCCAGCTCCATTACACTAACGTTCTCTTCTTTGCTACTACAGTGCATGAGGATTTATATGGTCACTATTCTTCTTAGTTATGTCCTTGTGGTCGATGCTAGATGAGCGAGCACATCTTCCTGTGAATTTTTAACCCTTGGGATTTTGATCCTTTTGACAGGTGAGAATTTTTATAATAATTCTTTTGCTTTGACTAGGTAATTTTCTATGGACTTGTCACTCACCTCATAAATACCTAGGACTTAGTTTACCATGAGATAAGAGTCGCTATATACTAGTAGCCGCTCAACTCCCAATGATGACGCTAGCCAAAATCCTTCTATGAGGGCTTTATACTTTGCCTCGTTATTAGAGGTATTAAAATAGAACTTGAGGGTGTACTCCACAGAGGTTCCATCAGGCATTGCTATTATCAAGCCTTTTCGATTGCTAGTTGCGTAGGACGAACCATATATGAATAATAACCAAACTGGAGGTTCCACTTCAAATCTTCTGTCAACCAGACATCCTTTTTTTAATAACTTTTTCATTTGCTCGAGATCGCGATCCCTTTCCTCTTGTCGATCCAATGACTCTAGAATGCCAACAGTTCGGGTCCACTAGGTGGAATGGGTTCGAGGTACCTATTTGATTAATGCGGGAATTCTAATTTTCCCCTTATCTTTAGCTAAAAGAGTTGTGTTAGTATAGGACTTTGTAAAACGACTTCCATGACTTGTAAATAACTATTAGGAGTATTATTATCATATATTCATTCATAGAAAGTAGTGGAGAACCTTAAAAACTAGGGGATCAAAGTTTATGATTTTATTTCATGCAAAAAAAATCAAATAGAAGTTGATTCTATTCCAGAAATTGTTGAAGCTTTTTCCTTGCATGTTCTTCATCCTCTAGATATTGATAACATTGTTTTAATCCTTTCTTCTTGTTATCCAATCACCATGTTTTCATGCAATCTATATATTTCATGTGTAGTGATTAACAACATCATGTTCAGCTAAGTTTTTAATGGGTTGGGTTACATGAACACAACTAAGGTGTTAGAGTTGGATACAAAATTAAATAGGATCATAAGTCTAATTAGGGTTTGATAAGTTGTCAAAACTAATAGTATAGATCTTCTAGCTCCATTTGTTGTAGACAACGAGAGTGTTTACGAATATAATATACGTATTGATAATTTTTTCATTTACGTTAATCTATTTATTGACTGAATATTGTGCGGAGTGAAATCCTCATATATGTAGTGCTTTGATGAAATTAACGTTTCTTCTAATTAAATTTATAATTGCTATCTACGATTCGGGTGATTGTATTTCGACTCCATTTTTCTCAATAGTTTTCCAAAAATAAAAATTTCAAGTTTTTGCTTTCTTCTTGATTAAAATTGCTTTCGCAGTTAAGTCTTCTTAGCTAATCAATTTTTTATCCAAAACAAATCACCTTTTCTATTATTTCGTGAGTTAAAGCCTGAATTCCAGAAACATACCTTTTTGTCATCGTCACGATTCTTCGTCTTATTTTCGGTGGATTCGGGCTTGACTTATCGAGTTATTACTTCAGATACTAGCTTGCACTTGAGCAGTACGAACACGTGTAGGATACACATTTTACGTCTCGTCAAGTTTTTGGCACCGTTGCTGGGGAACTAGGAAAACACACTAGGTTAGGTCGAATTAATCTAAGAATTTGACTCTAAATCCTGAAAAGTCAAAAAAATCAAAAAACCCAAAAAATATCAAAATATCCAAAAAAATTAGAAAAATAAAAATAAAATATCATCTCGTGTTTTAAATGCAAAATACTCAACCTAATCCCAATCCAACTCCCAATCCTCCTAAGGTACACGAAAATATTACAATTGAACTCACCCCTACTAACCATCACATTCCAAACTCTCCAAATTTTTGGGTACCACCTCCTACACCGCATAGTCACACCACGAGTCATACGTCTAGGAACTACGGTGAGGAAAGTGATTCTATAAGCATGAATGCGATGTCTGACCACACTTATTTTGGAACAGGCGAGGGAGTGGTGTCATATCGCCCCATAAGAGACCTCTTATACATCGAGCGAACCGTCACTCTAGGATGCATTGTATTCTCGTGTAATTCAGGACAATTTCACTTTAGGAATGGTATGATTCAGATTCACCCCGTGTTTCACGGTATGGAGTTGGAAATGCCTACCTCCACGTTAGAGAGTTCGAGCAGGCGTGTGAAACGTTTAATGATTAAACGTGCACCCAAGGCGTAGTATGCCTCGTGATTTTTCCCTTCTCTCTTAAGGACAAGGCTTGGCTTTGGTCACTTGTTCCGAACTCACTAGGCATGTGGATGGATATGCAGGCTAAGTTTCTCCAAAAGTTATTTCCCACACATAGGACCAATTCCATTAAGGGTTAAAGTCAGACCTTTAGGAAAAACGAGAATGAGCCCTTAGATAGATTTTGGGAGAGGTTCAATGAGTTAATTAACATGTGCCCACCCCACGGTGTTGTGAAGTGGAGACTCATCGCTTACTTCCATCATGAGCGAAGGTTAAGTTTCGTTTAACTCATTGAGACTATATGTTCGGGAGAGTTCATAGAGTTAGACGCGAACTTTACGAACGCACTACACAAAAACTATCAAATTGTCACGGTCGTGAATCGTGACAAGTCAAACTTGTCAGGGTCAATGACCGTGACAAGTCTGGGGGTGATAAATTCTTTCTTACAGACTTGCCACAGTCATTAACAATGACAAGTTCACTAGATTGTCACGGTTCTGTCATGGTTTTGACAAGTTTTTATCACAATCAAAAACCGTGACAAACTCGTGACAAAACAAAAAAAAATTGTCACGGTCAAAGACCGTGACAATTTTCTTTATTAAGGACTTGTCACGATCTTTGATCGTGACCATTCTGGGTAGAATTTTAAAAAAAACTACTGGGAAGTATGGCCACTGCCCAACAGTATATTTGTACCTGTTATAACAAAATTGTACCTGTTCAAACAACATATATCTAAATAAAGTATGAATCATATACCATATCAAGGCATTTATAATCCATATCCAAAAAAAATAGAAACGCAAATATCCAACATATCCAAACCAAATTGTATGAAAATCAAAAGAATATAAATACAGTCCAAGTTTAAAAATAAAAAGAGATAGAAATAAAGTCAATCTTCAGCAGGTCGGAGGACGAAGGAAGACTACATAACAAATGAATTGACACACCCCGCAATATACTGAACTCTGTGTTGTTTGCGCAACCACACAGGTGAGTTCTCCTTTACCTCCACCACATGTGTGATGAGTACTTTGGCCTCAATCTCTCGGAGGGGACGTCCATGAACCGACAAACCCAGGAGGAAGTTCGGATCCCTCAACCTCCTCACTATCGGCAACCCATAATATATGTTGAGTAAATGCACGCTCGACCAACCGAGTGTTGACATAGGATCCCTCAACCTCCTCACTATCCTCACTATCGGCAACCCATAACAATGGGAAATGGATCATCATATGGCGTCGAGTCCGTGCGTATCGAATATGAAGCAACGATGTCAACATCGGCGTCCTCGTCATCCTCTACCACATTCACATTCACCTTCTCCTTGCTCTTGCCCTTGCTCAACTGACGCTTCATGAAGGCGTACCTATCTAGCACTGTCGCCTCCAACCTGAATAGCTTATCGTCATGGGAGTCTACCATATGGGCAAACCTGCTATTGCTCGTCTCCATGCCGATGATCCAGGACTTCCCCACCCATGAGCTCACCCCCTAGTCCTCCCCTTGCGATTCGGCCCGAGCACTTGGTTGAGTGCGTCCGTATCCAAAGATACTTTATCGGCATCAGACGTGACTCATGCACTTCCTTAAGCTTTGCCTAAAAAAACAAAAAGTACAAGATTAGTCAATTAAGTAAATAAAAAAGTTATAACATAATTGAAAAAATTAAGCATTTATAACTTACAATAGTGACTACGACGCTCAGGGCCACCTCCTTATCCTTCCCCTTTTTCATCTGAATTTCCACATAGGCATAGAGCCTATGTGGCCTTCCCCAAGAACCACTCCCCGTCTCCTGAAATAAAATAATACATAATTAGTAAGTAATGCAAATTAATGCTAAATTATACTAACTACAAGTAAAGAAAATTAAAAACATACCATTTTGTTCTCCACCTCGGCGTAAGACGTTCGTACGGAGTAGTAGACATTCATCTTTTTTGCTCGATTGTCCCTCCCCGATTAACGAGATGCTAATTACCGCTCATTGGTCTTATTGTCGATAAATTTCTGCCAATGTGCCAATGAGATTGGCTCCTGAGGAGGGATGGTTTCACGAAGTCTCAAAATGGACTCTCGGGTCTTTCCAAAGTACCGTGCCTGTAAATTCTTCTTCCACGTTTTATATTGATCCCTCAATTGCTCCAACATGGGGTTGCGTAGATATGCGGGAAGACGGAATTGTTCCTGTCAAACAAATATAAACCATCATGTAAGTAGTTATTACAGTTATAAATATAAATATAAATATTAAATACACAACCTGTATGGCCCCCAGATGTTAATATTGAGGTCAATAGGCACGACCCTCCAATCAGTGTTCCCTGGGCTGACAGTCGCCTTCAACAACTCTATCTCTCCAGCTAATAATGTTGTCTTATTTTCGACGGCGACACCTAATTTGCCCCATTTTGGGGGCCTACTATCTGAGTAGCCCTGATCGCCTCCGCTACCGCGTCCTGATGAAGCCATTTTCTACAAAATTTGTTATTATTAATAGAAAGATGTATACGAACTTTGAATTGATGCTCAAACCCGATAATAAGTGTTTTCCAAAGAAGTGATAAATAAAGTGTTTCTCTTAATTTAACCACGATGGGTTAAGGAATAATTCAATATATTTTATAACGTAATAAGGAAAGGTCATCGTATAGGTTAATGTAAATTAATCAAGATAAAGTATATATATATATATATATATATATATATATATATATATATATATATATTTGTGTGTGTGTGTGTGTGTAAAGCATGTACGTTGTTGTGTCATTATATCATAGCATCGGTCTCTCTTTCTGTCATTCGTTTTCATATTGTATTTTTTTAAGAATCCCACTGGCATAGACTCATATCCCTTCTTTGTTATGGATTGATTAATGGAGTTCCATACTTTAGAGTATTTTACTACTAATCTTTCTTATCCTCTTTACACTAGTACATCTCATTACTTGAACTCGGGATGCACATTATTGGGTTCTTCACCTGACTAGTTACTTTATATTACTTGAAAATGGAATTGAATGCTAAATATTGGAACTTTAAACTAAATAAATGGAATTAGAAACATTATTTAGGGTTTTTCACATCACTCTAGACTTGACGTGTCCTGTTTGGGTCGGGTTAACCTACAAGTGACCCGTAAGATAGGATCGGGGCATCAAAACTCCCCCGAGAAGATGTAGGTTAACCCTGTAAAAAATAACGAGGCGAATAATAGCCTTGTTGTCGAGTTACAAACTTCTAAGTCGTGGATGCCCTTAGCAAGGGGAAGGACCCTATCAAGGGATTTGTTGCTAAGAAACCCGAGATAGATCTTGGGTTTTTAAAGGGGGATTGTCTCCCCGATAACCAGTCTTTGGTCGCTATCCTAAGCTCTGAGAGGTAAGCCATGAACGCTACACATGAGTTATCCCTTGTAAGTGATGGATTACTTCAACTTTTATTGAATCCGATTTATGTGACTAACTCTAACTTGTCTTTTCTTTTTGTTTGGAAGTTTTTCATGGACTTTGTCAACTTGATGGACAAAAGTGTCAACCATAACAAAGAGGCATGTGAGCTAGGGTCACCCTGAATTGGTCCCAGAAGGTGCTTGATGTTGCTAAGGTCAAGGTGACCTAAATTGAGGCCTTTTTGAAGACCAAGCACGAGGAGATCGTTAAGGTGAAGGGCTTAGATACGGAAAACTAAGATTTTACCCAAAACCTTAGAGTGACATTGGACGCCAAAATTGCTTCTTTTGATAATGGTTGGGAGAAAGCCTTTTTCGATGCTGAAAAACAATTGAGCTTTGTCCAAAAATCCCTTTTGAAATAAGGTTAGGATAAGGAATTGGTTAAATTTGGCATCGCTACCAACTCTAAGTTGTTCACCGAGCATGTTCTTGGCTCTCCTCCCAAGTTGGACGAAAAAGTAGTGAAATTAGTACTTTCAGACCAGAACAAAGTCGCAGAACACCCAAAGGAAACTGTAACTACTTAGTATCTTTTTAGGGTATTTTATAAATTTGATTGCACTTATTCTTTTCTTATAATATATGTAAGGGACTTCCCCATCATATTTGAATGAAAGATAACTTTTTTCTTCTAGCTTCTTTTTCTTGACTATTCGTTCATTTTTTTTTGCTTATGTATACCTTGTGTTGTTTCTCCTTTAGATGTTAAACTGACTTCATTTATTCATGTAGTCTGATGATTGCCTCACCCTTTTCCCTTTAGTCCAAGAAAATGATAAGTTGGACTTTGTTCTTGGGGCTAAGGCTTTAGATCGAGAAAGCATGAACTTTGTGGTTGTTCACCAGGCAATTCACGGGATAATGAATCTTTATAGAGACCAAACAGGTAATGTTGAAAGTCAGTAGGCTGGGTTGGAGGAAATAAGTAACATTGATGTCCTACTCTATAGTACGATTGTTTCACTAAATCAGGAGCTTATCAAGGATGAGTAGGCACTTTAATTGAATAATGTGATCAGGAGAGAGCTAAACTAGAGGATCATAAGTATGGCGTACTAGTTCAGAAAGCATCTGTGAGCTGTTTGGGTTGATGGATATAATAAAGGATTTAGGAACACCCCAATCCATATGAATGGTGCCAAGAATCTAGCCTATTAACATGGTTGATTGCACTCTTTCGAAGCTTTTAATATTCCTCATGACTCTGAGCTATGGTACTAGTATGCTATGGACTCTCCTTAATACAAACTTCCTGCTTTGGGGAGTGAGGACTCTTGGGTACCATTTGACGTAATGCCCTACCTTTTAATTGCTGATTACCTTAATAATAACGATAGCTATGACAAGATGCCTCATCAAAACCAGAGCCTGCACATCTGGAGTATAAAGCAAGGCCATCATGTGGTCCCTAAAGATAGCTTGTGGTTATGTAATCCGTTCACTGTAAATATCTTTGTAATTAGAGTATATTTGAAATGAAGTATTTGTTTCCAATTGTTATTATGAGTCCCCCTTTTCTTTTGCCAAACATGTGTTTATTTGGCTTACCTTTTAGGAAGTGTCATCACACAACCTTAGTCCCGGTACTAATTTTTGGCAATAATGCACCTGTTCGCTGGGCTATCCACTCGTTCAAGCAATTATCTGATAGTTTGTTAGTATTTATATATCCCTAGGGATATCCCAAAAGGCCTTTTTTCATGGGAATTATGATATGCTTGCATGTTAGAATAATGAAACATGTAACCTTAATATATTAACTACAAAATGTAATCAATCCAATATAAGGTATCAAGACAATAATCTGGTGAGACAGTAAGATATTTGCTTTAATATTATCTTGTCATTTGGAACAATCAATGTTAATTGGATTAAATAAACTAGAAAACTACTAAGTATCAAAATGCTAAGAATTAGTAACAAATTAAAACTTCAACTTAAAACTTAAACCAAGCTTTAGAAATAAATTTTCTTAAGGTTGGATGAATTCTAATCCCAAGGTATCTCTTTTACCTTTATTATTTCCAAGTGATTGGCCCTTTTGAGGTCATTTCTATTGACTCTAAATAGTTCTTACCAGTCGGGTCCTAATTTCCCATCTGATGGCTTATTCGTGTTGTCGACAATATTTCTTAGGACTAATGCCCGACCTAAAACTTTTTTGGATTTTTTCCTTTATTATATTACTTTTCCTATTATTATTGGTAGGCCGCCAATCGTATCAGGGCTTAATCCCTTATTTCTTCTTTCATGTCAAGTTCGGTGTTGATTACCTCAATATTTAGGCTTTGATCAGCTATGGTCATTCCCATGATCGATAAGCTTAACTCTAGTGGAATTATAACTTCAATTACATAGGCTAAGGTGAAGGGAATTTCCCCAGCCAACCTCATTGGAGTTATTCGATATTGATATAGGACATGAGGGAGCTTGTTCACCCATACAGCTTTTTCCTTATCTACTCTTTTTTCACTTTATTGGAAGCCACAGCTTGCTCATTTCTCTAAGGGATGCCAACAAACTATAATAGTACTTCATAGCATGGTTGTTGCAAAAATCTTGGAAGGGATGGATCCAAAATTACATCTTATTATCTGTAATGGGTGTTCTTTAAAAATGTAAAATTTTGCACTATATATTAATATAATTGTATAAATTTTGTGACAAAACATTCGAGTCGTTGAGTCATTCAAGCCAGATAGGCTTGATACATTGAAGCTAGGTGCGTTCATTGAGAATAGATGGAATTTTGAATTCGAAGATCATTCAAGCCGCTCAAAAATCACAAGACTTTCATTACCACATACTTTGAAGAACATATCCTTTTTCGTAGTTTTGTGAATTAATAAGAGGCTCCACATAACTGTATGTTTTTTAAAACGTCAATTTAAATCGAGGAACAAGTGATATTTTTTTTCAGAGAGTATTGTGTAAATCACTAAGGGATATGAATTAAATTTTTGTGCAAAGTTTGAGGAATTTTGTGCATTTTAGCCTCAAAGTGTTTGCGCAATCCTAATTAAACCCGTAAGCACAGAATTGTTTTGACGATCCCATATTGATCCATGCGCACGACTATATGAAGGTTTTGGCACTCCATGAAATCGTGCACACGACAAAAGTTAACCGTGCGCACAACGGAGCAAATGTTCAAAAAATTCCTATAAATAGGTCATTTTCCCTCCCATTTCAAAAAAATTGAAAACCTCATAACTCAAATACATTTTTAAGTGCATTTTCGAGGTTGAGATCATTTTACTTTGCTTCTTTCTTTTTAATTTCACTTGTTCCCTGCAAAATTGAGAAAACGTAGATATATACCTGATATAAACTTTTAAGAAAGAATTAAGAGTGTTTTAGTTCAGATCCAAATAAACTTGTTAGATTCAAAATAGATCTACACTTGAATTAGAGATCTATCACTCCTATATCTAAAATTCAAGGTGCTTTAATTCATTGGAGGAGTTCAATCATGGTGTGATTCTAAGGAGAAGAGTGGAATTTCTCATTTCCTTTATAAAGATCGAAGTGGATTTCTATATTGTATGGGAGATAGTTCAAAGTCTATAGGTATCTGCTTGTGAGGGTGTAAGTGGGAGGTACCTTCGGACTTTGTATAACACTCTTTTTAAGTAAAAATAGAAATTGGAGTGTGATGAGTTTTTTACCCCTTGATGGGGATTTTTCTTCATAAAATTTGTCTTGTGGAATGTTTGTGGTTGTTATTTGTTCAATTTTATACCTTTATTGCACACTATACGTAAATCACATCTAGATCTACTATAATTGGTTAAAATTGAAATCAGGCGTTGAATTATAGTTATTTTTCTATAGATTTGCCTAATCAAATCTTGTTTTGTGGTTAATTCAAGACATAAATCACATCACTCAATTAATCCATTTTCTAGGATAATTGAAATTGCAAGAAAACTCATGTTAAGTAAAAAAAATTATCTATATTATACCATCAAACTAATTCACCCCCTCTTTGTTTTTTTATGTTGAACATTTATGGTTTAGACACACGTCCTCAATTGATATCAAAGCGGTTGCACTTAATTTTTTCATTCACGTGATGGATTTTATCCTATGCTTGCTGTGAGTTTATTATGTTCTTTGCTCATAGATCTAGTTTGCTTGTAAGTATATCTAGTTTTCTTTATTTCGATTGGTAATTATTTTTTAGATGGAAATGAATGCTAGGAGGGTAGACTTTGTTTAATCTAATGATGCTAGTTGTTTTAATGAATGTCATATGCTTCTAAATCTTAGTGAAATGACAAATCATGTGAAATCCAAAAAGGGAAAAAAGAAAAAGAAATGTTCTCATGCTTATGAAAAACTACAGTCTATTGATATTGAATTTGATGAATGTGATGATGTTGAAAATGTCAAATCATTGAGTTAAAATAAGGATGAGGTAATTTCTCAACTTCTCAAATGAAAAGGTCAAAGGTTAAATTTTCTGATCAAATCAAAGCCCATTAATAAGAAAAATAAGCTTTTAGTGAGTTTAAAAATACAGTCAACTTACCAATCAAAAGTTGAAAATGATTGAAAAAGCGAAGGGTGAATTATTATTATTAACTTATGAATTGAAACATATAACAATGCTTTGAGATTATAAAATTCTGATTTGAGAAGATTGACAAGTTTAAAAAAATTGATTTAAAAAAACTCAAAGTTATTGAACAAAAGAAAAGTGATTTGAACAAGGAAAAAATAATTTCCAAATGAATTTAAAATGTATAAAAGTTTAAAAACTAAGTCGTATTCTTCTCAAGTTGACAAATAGAGTGAATGTTCATCACATGGTTCAAAGGACATTGATTCCTTGATTTTGAATAAAAGTGAGAGAATTTAAAATAGTGAAAGAGAATGTCCAAATAAAAAAGAAAAAGGAAAATTATCAAAACGTTTCTCACAATCATACCAAATCTTTCTCTTGTACATTTTGTCACAAGGAAGGAAATATAGAATATTTTTGTTACAAATGGAAAAGGTTTAAAAAGAAGCATGGTTATAATTAAATGAGATTAAAATGGAAAGATGATTTTGTCCCCGATGATGTCTTGGAAGAAGTTTGTTAGACATCAAGATAAAAAATCAAGACCTTTGTCATATGTTCCTCCACACTTACATGGTAAGAAATTTGAAAGGAGAACTCACGAAATAATAAAGACTGTGAGAAAAGGTATGAGAAAAAATATTGCTTTTGTACATTTTGTAAACAATAAGGTCACACCAATCAAGCTTGTAGGTTCTTAAGAGAGAGAAATCGTAAGTTCAGTGACAATAGGAGAAAAGTTTTTTGAAAAGATACTATTGATAAGCTTAGGGTTCAAGTAAGTGTGTTGATGAGAATGATGACTTTCCAAGTGCAAAATTGAAGAGAGGCTAAACGTGAGTTTCCTAAACCTAGGTAACGTACTCAAATTCCATGGACTAGTATAAGAATCCTCATAGGAATGAAAGTTGGATTCCAAAAATGGGTGGTGGATTACCTAGGATTCACTGAGGTAGAAATTGGAATTTGTTGCACCACAAAAGAGGTTTGTGATGAAATAGGTTATATTTGTTCCTCCCATTGATCTCAGAGATGTAACGCCCATCACTATTTGGATAAATAATTTTTTAGGATGAATAGTATCTTGTTTGTTGGTAGGTCCCCTCCTGGGTCATTCTTGATTTGTAGGGAAACAACTCTTCTGGGTGAGAGTTTATCAATTGGTATCATCGTTTATGTTTTGGTGAGGATTTCAGGCATATGTGCATTTACATGCATTTTCATTTTATGATTCACTCCTTACAAAACATTTTTATATATGCATGCAACACTCTTTATCAAAAATCAAAAAAGAGTTTATGTTTGTTTCTTTTTGTGATTATGTGATTAAGACTTTATTTTATACGAGTTGATGTTAGAATTAACTTGCATGATGATTAAAAATGAATTTTTAATTATTTTATTGAAAATGTTTATTGATTTACTTTTTAAGTTGGAATTCATATGAAAAATCATGATTATCAAATTTGAAGAAGTTTTTGGTATTGATTTCACACTAAATGAGAACATGTGTATCACTTGATACATATGACTATACTTATGTGATTTTTTCTTTTAGTTCTTGACTTAATAATAATCAAATCTTTTTATCTCTTGTTGGTTTTGAAAGTATCTATGGTTTTGAAAGTATCTATAGTCCATTTGTATGTATTGATAAGGGCTTCCATTAGAGTGATTGCATACAGTTTTGAATTTAACTATCATTGTGTAGGCTTCATCTAGGTGTGTGAAAACATAATCAACATCAAAAACTAATATGTTAAAGAGCCACAATACAAGAGGTTAACCAACATAAAAACAATATAGGGCATAGTGTTTCAAAAATGAAAATTGGTGGAATGATAAATGTAAGCATTATATGTAATTTTCATATAATTTGATTATGTGTATTCTTTTTTATTTTATACCCATAATCGAAAAAAATCAGTCCTTCGTTAATACACAAAATTGAATGAATTGATTTGAAAGAATTTTATGCCTTGTATGTTTAATTGATTGAGATTTGGATTAAATGTGCTTCTAATTTATGTTTTAATCAAGATTTATAGTAAATCCATGTATAAAATTAGATTTATCGTATAGAGCTTAAATCACAATCATATTTTACACCTTTGTGTTTGAATTTGTATATACGTGTCTATGAGTTATTGATTTACTCTCATATTTGTGCTTTTCAAGTACAAAGTGAATTATTTTTCATGCATTTCATTCATTCATATCATTGATATTGAGAGAGTTGGGATTCAGGTTTCACACTTAGGATTTTCTGGACATTTTTATCCCTAACTAAGAATCCTAGTGCAAACCGTTCAAACGACAAAATCTATCCATTCTCATGGATACTATTCGCACGACAATATGTTCCATGCGTAGAGTTTTCGGTACATAAAAGAAGGTTATTGATATTTAGTTGGTTATTTCATTTTCAAAATATCTCTAGAGATTCTTTCCTCATTGATTTATTCCCTAGACAATTTTTTCGGTTGCATGTCGGTCTAAAAGATATTTGATAAAAGATTCATCTCTAGTTGATAAAAAGCCCTAGTTTTCAGAGTCATGCCTTTTGGTCAAGATTCACTAAGGTAAGTCTTCAATCCCAGTTCTTAGTTGTTAATTTACTTCTTGTATAGTGATTCTAAATCAGATACATCGTTCTAGGTGTTGAATTTTGTGATTTGTGTAACAACCTGAATTTTTTTTAAATGAGAATTTTTAAATTAATTTTGGAAATCGGGGAAAAATAAAATTTTGGATTTTATAATTTAAAATGTTGATTTTTATATTTGAAAAATAAAATTTCAAACAGAATTGGAATCGGAATTAAAATAGAGTTTTAATATAATTTTTATTATATAGAAGAGTCTTCAAAACATAAAACTCTCTAAAAAAATATTTTAAAATAATATTTTGAGATATCCGACATCCGATCGAGTTGAATTTTTCACAACAGTCATGTCTCACCGTTCGCTACAACACACTAGAACTTCCAGCCATTTTGACGGTCCGATCGTTCGTAATAATTTTTCGAGTGTTTGTATCTGATTGGAGCTATTTTCTTAATCAAACTCTTAATCCAAAACTACTTCATTTCATCTACAAACGATAGCCCCAAACTTTTTCAAGATTTCAACCTTAGATTAGAAGGCTTATTGGGTGTTTTCTCGAGTTTGCGCTAGAACGAGATTTGATTATTTTCGGGAGAGGAACATGATGGTGCGATCAGATTTTGATGCAAAAATTATGTGATGATTTTGAGGTACGGGACTTACACAATATGCTCTTAAATTCTCTCGAGAGTATTATGTTTGTATTTCTGTGTCGATTGCACTCATGTTGAATTGGGATTCAATTGAAATACGAATTAATTGTTGAAATCTAATTTTTGATTCATTCTGATATATTATATTTTAATTTGAGCATCGTGTCATGAGATTTTAATATGACACGGAGAATGGGCACCCGCCAATAGTCCAAAATCCGGATATGCTTAAAAAAGCATAGGCGCGGTGAGTTGAGGCCTGGTGACTCATTGATGTGTTGTTGAGAAATTAATAATTATGTAATTCTTGAGTATTGCATTTGATTTGTATATACGCATTCGTATTGTTGCGATTTATTCATCGTGCTAATTATTTTTGAGCATCTATTCTTGTCATATTGTGTACTTCCCCGTATTTTTTTAGTGGCAGGGTAGCGTGGATTGGGACTCTATGGGCTATTTTGGAGATTTGTTTTACAGCATTGGATTGGAAGATATTTTGATGTATAATTAGTGGTGTAATTTTTAGTTGGAGAATTTTACATTCGAGAGACTTTATTGTAATCTTTTTATGGGAATAGAAATTGTGGATTTATTTTATTTAAATTGTGGACATTTAGATGCTCTATACTTGCTTTTGATGAATTTAGTTTAGTTTTATCGTAATAGCACGCCGCGTGTCTTTTTCGGGCATGTGGGGTGTTACAGAATGGTATCAGAGCTTAGATAGACGGTAACCCTCGGGTCTTTGGGTTTTGGGTCTAGCATGCGGGTTAGACATGTTTTCTTTGGAGATAAAAAATTTTGTTGAGAACGTGAGTCATCGTGGTGAGGATGTTTAGAATTTATTTTAGGACTTTAGAGTTGTGATTTGTGGGATATATTATCGATTAGCATTTTAATTTCCAGCGTTAGGCTACGTTGAATTTCGAGGGCGAATTTTCTTGTTAGTGGGGAAGTGTGTAACAACCGAATTTTTTTTTAAATGAGAATTTTTAAATTAATTTTGGAAATCGAAGAAAAATAAAATTTTGGATTTTATAAATTTATAATTTAAAATGTTGGTTTTTATATTTGAAAAATAAAATTTCAAACGGGATTGGAATCGGAATTAAAATGGAGTTTTAATTAGATTTTTATTATATACAGAGTCCTCAAAACCTAAAACTCTCTACAAAAAAAATATATTGAAAAATAATATTTTTAAAAATCCGACAGTCCGATCGAGTTAAATTTTTCACAACACTCTTGTCTCGTCGTTCGCTACAACATACTACAACTTCAAGCTATTTTGACGGTCCGATCGTCCGTAATGATTTTTCGAGTGTTTGTATCTGATTGGAGCTATTTTCTTAATCAAACTCTTAATCCTTTATATATCACAACTAATTCGTGGCTTGGCATTTCAAATAACTTTTTCTCAAACTTTTCAACCAGAAGACCTCTCTAAAATTACTTCCCTTCATCTAAAAACCATAGCCCCAAACTTATTCAATATTTCAACCTTAGATTAGAAGGCTTATTGGGTGTTTTCTCGAGTTTGGGCTAGAACGAGATTTGACTATTTTCGGGAGAGGAACGTGATGGTGCGATCATATTTTGAGGCTAAAATTACGTGATGATTTTGAGGTACGGGACTTACACAATATGCTCCTAAATTCTCTCGAGAGTATTATGTTTGTATTTATGTATCGATTGCATTCACGTTGAATTGTGATTCATTTGAAATATGATATAATTATTGGAATCTAATTTTTTATTCATTGTGATATATTATATTGTGATTTGAGCATCGTGTCATGAGATTTTAATATGGCACGGAGAATAGGTACCCGTCAATAATCCAAAATCCGGATATGCTTAAGAATGCATAGGCGTGGTGAGGTGAGGACTGGTGACTCATTGATGTGTTGTTGAGAAATTAATATTGATATAATGCTTGAGTATTGCAATTGATTTGTATATGCGCATTCGTATTGTTGCGATTTATTCATCGTGCTAATTATTTTTTGAGCATATATTCTTGTCATATTGTGTACTTCCCCGTATTTTATTTTAGTGGAAGGTTAGCGTGGATTGGGACGCTATGGGCTATTTTGGGGATTTATTTTAGAACATTGGATTGGAAGATATTTTGATGTATAATTAGTGGTGTAATATTTAGTTGGAGAATTTTATATTTGAGAGACTTTATTGTAATCTTTTTGTGCGAATAGAAATTGTAGATTTATTTCATTTAAATTGTGGACATTTAGATGCTCTATACTTTCTTTTGATGAATTTAGTTTAGTTTTATCTTAATTGCACGACACGTGTCTTTTTCAGGCATGCGGGGTGTTACAGAATGGTATCAGATCTTAGATAGACGGCAACGCTCAGGTCTTTGGGTTTTGGGTCTAACATGCGGGTTAGACATGTTTTCTTTGGAGATAAAATTTTGTTGAGAAAGTGAGGCATCGTGGTGAGGATGTTTAGAATTTATTTGAGGACTTTAGAGTTGTCATTTTTGGGATATATTGTCGAGTAGCATTTTAATTTCGAGCGTTAGGCTACGTCGAATTTCGAGGGTGAATTTCCTTGTTAGTGGGGAAGTGTGTAACAACTCGAATTTTTTTTAAATGAGAATTTTTAAATTAATTTTGGAAATTGAAGAAAAATAAAATTTTGGATTTGATAAATTTTATAATTTAAAATGTTGGTTTTTATATTTGAAAAATAAAATTTCAAACGGAATTGGAATCGGAATTAAAATGGAGTTTTAATTGAATTTTTATTACATAGAAGAGTCCTCAAAACATAAAACTCTCTAAACAAAATATAGTTAAAAATAATATTTTTAGAAATCCGACCGTCCGATCGAGTTGAATTTTTCACAACAGACCTTCTCGCCGTTCGCTACAACATACTACAACTTCAAGCCATTTTGACGGTCCAATCGTCCGTAATGATTTTTCGAGTGTTTGTATCTGATTGGAACTATTTTCTTAATCTAACTCTTAATCCTATATATATCACAACTAATTTGTGGAGTAGCATTTCAAATCACTTTTTCTCAAACTTTTCAACCAGAATACCTCTCTAAAATTACTTCCTTTCATCTACAAACCCTAGCCCTAAACATATTCAAGATTTCAACCTTAGATTAGAAGGCTTATTGGGTGTTTTCTCGAGTTTGGGATATAATGAGATTTGATTTTTTTTCGGGAGGAACGTGATGGTGCGATCAGATTTTGAGGCTAAAATTATGTGATGATTTTGAGGTACGGGACTTACACAATATTCTCCTAAATTCTCTCGAGAGTATTATGTTTGTATTTCTTTATCGATTGCACTCATGTTGAATTGTGATTCATTTGAAATCTGAAATAATTGTTGGAATCTAACTTTTGATTCATTGTGATATATTATATTGTGATTTCAGCATCGTGTCATGAGATTTTAATATGGCACGGAGAATAGGCACCCGTCAACAGCCCAAAATCCGGATATGCTTAAGAATGCATTGGCGCACTGAGGTGAGGCCTGGTGACTCATTGATGTGTTGTTGAGAAATTAATATTGATATAATGCTTGAGTATTGCATTTGATTTGTATATGCGCATTCGTATTGTTGCGAATTATTCATCGTGCTAACTATTTTTTAGCATCTATTATTGTCATATTGTGTACTTCTCCGTATTTTCTTTTAGTGGCAGGTTAACGTGAATTGGGACGCTATGGGTTATTTGGGAAATTTATTTTAGAGCATTGGATTGGAAGATATTTTGATGTATAATTAGTGGTGTAATTTTTAGTTGGAGAATTTTATATTTGAGAGACTTTATTGTAATCTTTTTGTGCGAATAGAAATTGTGGATTTATTTCCTTTAAAGTGTGGACATTTAGATGCTCTATACTTGCTTTTGATGGATTTAGATTAGTTTTATCGTAATAGCACGCCGCGTGTCTTTTTCGAGCGTGCGGGATGTTACAGAATGGTATCGGAGCTTAGATATACAGCAATCCTAGGTCTTTGGATTTTGGTTCGAGCATGCGAGTTAGACATGTTTTCTTTGGAAATAGAAATTTTATTGAGAACGTGTTAGGCATCGTGGTGAGGTTGTTTAGAATTTATTTGAGGACTTTAGAGTTGTGATTTTTGGGATATATTATCGAGTAGCATTTTAATTTCAAGCATTAGGCTACGTCGAATTTCGAGGGCGAAATTCCTTGTTAGTGGGGAAGTATGTAACAACCCGAATTTTTAAATTAAATTTGGAAATCAGAGAAAAATAAAATTTTGGATTTTATAAATATTATAATTTAAAATGTTTGTTTTTATATTCGAAAAATAAAATTTCAAACGGAATTGGAATCGGAATTAAAATGGAGTTTTAATTAAATTTTTATTATATAGAAGAGTACTCAAAACACAAAACTCTCTAAAAAAATATATTTAAAAACAATATTTTTAGAAATCCGACCGTCCGATAGAGCTGAATTTTTCACAGCAGTCATGTCTCGTCGTTCTCTATAACATACTAAAACTTCAAGAAATTTTTACGATCCGTAATGATTTTTTGAGTGTTTGTATCTGATTGGAACTATTTTCTTAATCAAACTCTTAATCCTTTATATATCATAACTGATTCGAGGCTTGGCATTTCAAATCACCTTTTTTCAAACGTTTCAACCAGATGACCTCTCCAAAAGTACTTCCTTTCATCTACAAACCATACCCCAAACTTATTCAAGATTTCAACCTTAGATTAGAAGGCTTATTGGGTGTTTTCTCGAGTTTGCGCTAAAACGAGATTTGATTATTTTCGCGAGAGGAACATGATGGTGCGATCAGATTTGGAGGCTAAAATAATGTGATGATTTTGAGGTACGGGACTTACACAATTTGCTCCTAAATTCTCTCGAGAGTATTCTGCTTGTATTTCTGTGTCGATTGCACTCATGTTGAATTGTGATTCATTCGAAATATAAAATAATTATTGAAATCTAATTTTTGATTCATTGTGATATATTATATTTTAATTTGAGCATCGTGTCATGAGATTTTAATATGGCACGGAGAATGGACAACCTCCAATAGTCCAAAATCCGAATATCCTTAAGAAAGCATAGGCGCGGTGAGGTGAGGCCTGGTGACTCATTGATGTGTTGTTGAGAAATTAATATTTATATAATGCTTGGGTATTGCATTTGATTTGTATATGTGCATTCATATTGTTGCGATTTATTCATCGTGATAATTATTTTTTAGTATCTATTCTTGTCATATTGTGTACTTTCTTGTATTTTGTTTTGTGGCAGGGAAGCATGGATTGGGACTCTATGGGCTATTTTGGAGGTTTATTTTACAGTATTGGATTGGAAGATATTTTGATGTATAATTAGTGGTGTAATTTTTAGTTGGAGAATTTTATATTCGAGAGACTTTAATGTAATCTTTTTGTGGGAATAGAAATTGTTGATTTATTTCATTTAAATTGTGGACATTTAGATGCTTTATACTTGCTCTTGATGCATTTAGTTTAGTTTTATCGTAATAACACGCCGCGTGTCTTTTTGGGCATGCGGGGTGTTACAATTTGGGTGTTAATACATTCGGATACTTTGACAATTTCTAGATTTTTTGCCATAATTTCAGTTCGTTTTTTTCTACCATATTTTTACATTATGGTGAGAGGTAAGACACAAGCTAAGAACAAGGTTCGACCCCCCGAGTGGTCCCGGAGAAATATCGCATTATAGAGAGTCATCATCTTTACCACCACCTACAAGACATCATAAACAAGCACCGAGTGCCTCTATCCTTATTCGAGTTGCTATAGTGAATTCCTCCAGGATAGGTTCCACTAGAGACAGTTCGACACTTGCTTATCACAGAGAGAAACTTGCACTTAGAGAGATTGGATCGTAGTGGGGAATCTGTTGTCCTTAATTGATACTATTTGATATTTTTAGTTGACTAGGCCACATTAGTCAGCCAATGCTACCATTTTTCGTGAGTTCCATGCGAATATAGTTATGACATCTACTACCCCGATTACATTGACTACATTTGTACGTTGGATTGTGGTTAAGCTTACCTATAATATTCTTGCAACATATTTAGGTCTTTATACTTGTATTCTTCATCCTAGTTTTAATTCATATTATGAGGTGACATTTCACATGATCAGGTTTCTTAATTCCTTACGAGGTACAGGACACATTGGGTTGAGTATCTTTTTCGACAGGATGATATAGATATGAAATTTTATTTACATCATTTCGTAGTTGTTCAAAACCTCAGACCTCATCATTGCACTCAGGAATGTCGTTACCTGATTAGTAGGTTGTTGCATGCTCTTAAGCATAGGCAGGTTAAATATTATCCCAATCTCATTATTCGGGTGATGATGATAGCGTGCAGAGATTCTGTAGGGGAGGATTTACCTTATGAGAGATTGATTACAGGTTATTTATAATCTTTAGGTGTACATATATTTCTTAAGGATGACATTTCTTCCATTCTTAGACCTATTTCGAGCATCAGTTCATCTCGTTCTATAGTCCATACCCGTGTAGACCCTAGACAACCTGTTGATCTCGATGCACCAGTATCGACACCTTCTTCTACACGTGTTCCTCAACCTACACCCGTTCTAGAATTGAAATCTCATCAGGGTCAGAGAGAGTTTATAAAGGCTCGATTTAGAGGCTTTCGAGCTAAAATGGTGGAGTCACATGCTTATTATGGACAACGTTCAGATACAATTGATTATGAGTAGGCCAGTGTATGTGATACTTAGATACAACGTTCAGATACAATGTTCCGATCTTATTCATCAATTGGGAGTTGCTACACCACCACCCATTTACACTTGTTTTTTATATGTACCACCCGTGGATGTTGATGATGATGACAACCTCGTTGATGAGGATGATGAGACCGATTATGGTGAGATGATAATGAGATGGAAGATGATAATTAGGCATTTCTTTCATGTCACTATTTTATTTTGATTCATATTTGATAGCATCGCATGTGATACTTAGATTCATTTTGTCTATTTTGGATATTTGTTCCATTTTTATTCCTACTTTGGATATTTTGGATTTTTGTATGGATGTTTCATATACCATTTCTCTTTGTCTGTCATTGAGTTATTTTATCTGTTATGGCACACTTTTTTGATTATATGGTTATTTGTCATTGGGTTATTTTGGATATTTACGTTGTTATATGCATGTTATATTCATTCTTTGTATATGATCTCATTTTAGTTAGACTGTTTGATTATCACCTATACTACTTATATGCTTATTGGTTGATATCTTTTATCTACTACTTTTATTTTTTAGATTCATATGATGATACACTTGTATATGCTCATTGTGTATTCCCTGTATAGCTGCTTTACTAGCTTTCGCTTCCCTAGATCTATTTGTCATTGTGGTTTTACTTTATTACCATGTTACACCCGTAGTGTATGATATTTTCTTCTTTTTGGATTTTTTGCATTAAAATGGAGGAGATATTTTTATTTTCATTCTCAAAAATGGGGAGATCATTATTATTTTCCCATGTGTCACAAAGGGGAAGAAATATCTAACACAAGGGAGATGACCCGAAGGAGGAGACAATTCATTATTATTAATTCATGTTTGGGGAGATTATTTGTAGGGGGTATACTATTTGTGTTATTCTTTAATATTAAATGATTATGTTATATTTCACATGTTCGCATGCTTTATATCATCTATATCACTTTGATTATTCGAAAGATTCTTAACCAGAGAAAGTTTCTCTTTGTGCATGTTATTGCGTGTGTGATTTTCTTTGTTGTTTCATGTGATTTCATGTTTAGTCATGTTGATTCCAACCCGTCCCACCATTATAAACTCGACATTTATGTGGCATTAGTCTTTTGGACTCATATGAGCATTATTTCTTACTACTCTCAATATATAGCTAATGTGGTGTGGGTATTCTAGGAGTAATCAAGAGTATTTGGGGGTTTTAGGGTTTTGCCACGAAATAACCAAAAGGGGATATTAAAAATATGTTTTTTTATTATATATTAGTTGGAAAAATACCTTGACAAAACATTTGATTCGTTGAGTCATTAAAGCCATGTAGGCTTGATATGTTTGAGTGACACGCCTTTATTTGGAGTAGATGGACATTGAAATTCGAAGGTCATGTAAGCCGCTCAATAATCTCAATACTTCTATTGCTACATACTTTGAAGAACATATACTTTTTGATAGTTTCATGGATTTTTTAAAAAGTACACACACATGTGCACGCTTTTCAGAATCTGCATTTTTAATTGGATCAATAAATGAGATGCAAGATAAGTATCCAGAGTTGTTACTACCAGGTATACAGTTATTTTTAAGTTTTTTTGAATTTCGGGACGAAATTCCGTTAGTAGGGGGAAGAATGTAATACCCCATATTTTTGAAAGATTTTATTTTAATTATGGGATTAATTAATTTAAATTGGAAATTATTTATAATTAATCCGAATTTAAGTAAATAATTACTAGCGTGATGAGAGTTAATATTTATTGGCGAGAATTATGTTGAAGATTATGATTATGAATATATTATAATTGTCGTGAGTGAAAAATATAACAGTTACAGTACACTTAGTTAGGACGCGCGTGAAAGTTGAGTTGGGACTTAAATGAGGAATTAAAATGTAATTTTATTTTTGGTTATTCGGGTGGCTATTTTGAGTGCGTTAGTGTGTCCGGAAGGGTTTATATAGTCATAAAACTCTACTCGGGGGTTTAGTTTGGAGTCCGGGACAACTTTAGGCCAAGCCGACACCCCGGAGGGGTATTTTTGTCTTTTGAAAAATTGGGATTAATTAATGGTTGAAAATTGGAGAAATATATCTCCATGTACATGGGAGAGTTAGGGTAAATAAATGGTAAACCCAAAAGAGAATCCAAGAGAAAGAAGGAGAAGAGGTTCCTAGGAGTTCTAAGGACAAACCCAGTCACCTTTCACCAAAAAATCATCAACGTGTAGATCGGGAAGAGGAGTATGCATCTATACCAATTTTAAACGACGAATCAGACCTTCATGAAAAAGGAAAGTGTTTATCTTGCTTCATTTAGATCATATAGTGTCCATGTTAGACTAGTTGATGATTTATTCATGATATTATGAAATTTGGGACTGAAATTGGGTATTAATCCATGTTTGTGGTATTAGTTTTGCATGTAGTTGAATAACCATACATTGGGGATAAGAAATCTGGGTTTGATATGTTGAAATCACAAATTTAAATATGGGTTTAATTGTGATTAATGGTGATTATATAAATTTAGGGCTTTTTGAAGATTTGAGGAATTAATCTAAATTCATGTTATAACTTTGAAGGATTTTATGTTAAAAACGTGTTGGAAAGCATTCTATTACGAGGGAGTATAGTTTAAAATCGTTGGATTTGAGTTAGGATAAGTTTTGGGTGATGAAAAAGTTGGAAAAACGCAGTTTTTAGAGGACATGGAAGAACTGCGGTATTCTCGTTCGAACGAGAATGTCCCCAGCTTTTAATAAGATTTCAGAAGTTTATTTTTTTTCCCGAACAAGTTAAAACCTTATAAAGTTGATTCGAGTGGGAGATAATGACATACGCTATCCTTGAGTGACTTCATTACATAGTCTAGTGACAAAATGATTGTGTAACTACTAAGGGAATATGTTGGAATAAGAGGGCCTTATAGAATATATACGATAAAGTGATTAATCGTACGGATAGAGTAACGTGAGTACTAGAGATAATAATACCATATATAAATTTGAGGACTTGGGTTATGTGAATACCTAATGATTATTATAGGTTATGTATGTACCTATTGATTGAATTATTGTGTGTATAACATACTTACGCTGCTTGCTATCGGGTGGAGTTTGCGCATTGTGGACGATCGTATCTTGAAGAGCCTTCAGAGGGATTTTGTTTCGTATCACTAGAACATAGAATCTAGGTACGGGCTATCAGTGAGAACAATGGTCTTAACAGTCATATGGGTGCGTAGGTATGTGTGTAACTCATGGTCTTAGAACTATGTTCGCCTCCAATATATGTGTTTATTTTAATGGCTCGCGAGAGATTGAAACTATAGTCCTTCATACAATGAGCGATGCACCGGGACATGATAGCAGAGTATGCATTGCACCAAGGGGACCTTAACCCAGGGGTGCTGAAATAGTATATATATATATATATATATATATATATATAGAGAGAGAGAGAGAGAGAGAGAGAGAGAGAGAAAGAGATAAATATATGTATACCTGTTACTTATTCCACCGTGCGTGTTTAGTAGATATGGAATTAATGATATTTAAAAATATTCCTAGTGAGAAAAAGGAATACCTATGATAATAACGGTTATATATATGAATAACTATCCTTAAACATATGGTAACACGGGATACGAGTGATATGGTTACACGCATGAGATTATGGGTGTGATAATAGTCATTTTCAGGCTAGTTAGGTAGGGTAGCATAACTAAGATGGGTTAAGTATACGCGTTAGATGTGCACATTAGACAAGAGGTGAGTATCTCATGTGAGAGTACAAAAATCTAATATGTACACAATATATGTGCTATTATTTTCATTCAAGCACTTGATGATTTTTAAACTGTTTTCAACTCGGGCTCTGACCCGTTTATTGCAAATCTCTTTTCTTTTGTCAAATTATTTTAGCTGCCCAGCCACAGGGACACCAAGTATAGGAGTTCCATTCATTTGACGAGTTGTAGCTGCTGTGGAAGTTACAAGACTTGGTAATAGACGCCTCCATGATTTTTTCTTCTCCATCTTGAGTTATTTACTTCAGTTATGGCATGTCGCCCCTTTTATTTATTTAGACAGTTAGAGATTGTGGATTTATTTATTTACTCCTTTCAATTGTTGGCTTATTTTATTGGATTATTATATTCGGTGTTTAGGCTGGAAGTGTTTACTCCAGTCACATTTATTATTTCAGTCATTTGATTTCTAATGAGATTAGTTGGATGGTGTGTGTTTAATAATTGCTTAATTTGATTTTTTTGTTAATTAAAGATAAAATTTTGACATCAGCCTTTTTAAATATTAGGTGGTTAGTGTTAATAATAAGTTTTCGAAAGTGATGCATATTCAGAAACAACTGGATATTCTGATTTAATTTAATAAAGGACTGATCACCCGGTATTTAATCAGGCGGGGTGTCACACTTTGTTTCTCTATTTTCAATTTCACTTGTTCCCTCCAAAATTGAGAAAACTTACATACTTGATATATGCTTTTAAGAGAGAATTGAGAGTGCTTTGGTTCATATCCACATAGCTTGTTCAATTCAAATCATATCTACACTTGAATTAGAGATTTACCAATCCTAGATCTTAAATTGGAGGTTGTTTAATTCATTCGAGGAGCTGAATCATGGCGTGATTCCGAGGAGAAGAGTGAAGTTTCTAGCTCTCTTCATGGAGTTCATATATTTCTATCTCCTATGGGGGAAAGTTCAAAGTCCATAGGTAACTAATCGTTAGGGAATGAGTGAGAGGTAATTTCCTTCTTTGTATAAAACTCTTTTCAAGTAGATATAGAAATTAGAGTGCGTCGATCTTTTTTTACCCCTTGGTGTGTGGGGGGGGAAGGTCCTCATAAAATATGTCTTGTGGAATGTTTGTGATTGATATTTGTTTAATTGTACACCTTGATCACATACTACACGTAGGTCACATCTAGATCCACTATAATTGATCGATTAAAATTGAAATTATGTGTTAAACTCTGGTTATTCTCTTTATATTTACGTAATTAATCTTATTGTGTAGTTAATTCAAGACATACACCACATCACCTAATTAATCCTTGTTCTAAGATAATTGAAATTAAAAGAAAACTCAGGTTAAATAAAAAAAATTGGCCATATTATGAGATCAAACATATTTACCCCCTCTAGGTTTGTTTTAGGTTGAGCACTTTTGGTTTAAACACACATCCTCGTGGTTGGTACATCAAAAAGAGTTATGATGTTTCTTTAGACAAACTTAATCATATCGGCATCGCTTTGTTTGCCAAAGGCTATGCCTCAATACACTTAATGAAATAGTCTGTGCCGAACAAAAGTTACAGTGATCCCATAATGTCTAACCCCCACTAAACAAATTTCCATGGGCTGGCCAAAGATTTAAGGTCCCTAGCTAGATAATGGGGTAGTGGGGTGACCAATTGACACTTCTTGCACTTTTTCACTTAGGAGACGACATACTTTTGCATATAAGGCCACCAATATCCATCCTTTATTGCCCTCAACGCAAGAGAGCTCCCACTAGAATGACTTCCGCTAATTCCTTCGTGCATATCATATAGGACTTATTCGACATCGATGGGATGCACACATTATAAATACACCCGATAAAAGACCTTTTATAAAGATTTCCTGCAATAATAAATAGAAATGGGAAGCTTTTACCCTGATCTGATGAGCCTCCCTTTTGTCCACGGGTAACACATCTTATCATAAGTACTTAATTACTGGGTTCTTCCAGGTGGGAGATTTTTTGATGGCGTGCACTTGGTCGACGCCCTGTTTCCTAACGATTCTTGGTTGTATCAAATATTTCACATGTTTCACCCTTTTGAGGTCAGATTTGACAATTGAAGCCAACTATGGCATCTGAGTGAGTGTTATTTCCCCTAGGAAATTTTTGTATTTGGACATGTTTGAACTAGATGACCAACTCTCAGGCTTTTCAAGGTAGGTTGGCATGCATTCATCTCTACCATTATAGTCTCTTGATATTTTGTTCGATACCAAACTTGATTCCAAAAATACATTAATGTGGCTAGCGCCAAGAGACAAAGTTTTCCTCAATACACCGATGAGAGCATTGTATTTCATTTTGTTATTCGATACCTCAAAGCAAGGTCAAATTTCCTATTTGATGATGGTCTGATCCGGGGTAACTAGTACTCTCCCCACTTCGGCCCTTGGTATTTAGTCGATCCATCTACCTAGAGAGTTTGTATATCACATTGGTCGGACTTTTCTATAGTTTCTTGATCACGGGATTGTGGTCCTCTCTCTGGTTGTTCTTTGGCAAATTAAGTAATGCAATCCATTAAAACCTGTCTTTTAATGCAGTCCTAGGTTGGAAGTGTATATCAAACCTCCCCAGTTCCACTGACCGCTTGGACATCCGTCTAGAGAGGTTGGCCTTTCATAAGACAACCTTTAATGTAAAGGAAGTTATGACTATGATATAGTACACCTCAAAGTATATATTCAACTTTTATGATGCTATCACTAGTGAATACACCAAATTTTCCAATGGGAGATACCACATTTCAACACCTGTTAACATTTTATTCACGTAGTAAATTGGGACTTTATGTTCTTCCTTATCGTAGACCAAGACAAAACTAAATGCACGGTAGATATAAGTATAATGGATCCCCAGGGTTTAGAATTATGAGCAGGGGAGGTTGAATTCGATAAAATTTGATATCTTCAAGGGCTTTTGAGAACTCATCATTTCAGACTCACTTTTCTCCTATCTTAATAGCTCAAATAAAGGTTGACATATATCAGATGACTTGAAATAAAGTAATTGAGTGTAATAATTATTCCAATTAGATTTTGAAAGTCCCTCACGGTTTTAGGAGATTGATGATACTTATTTCCTCAATCTGATCGGGATTGGCTTGACTTCCACTTCGCTTGACCAAATATCCAAGGAACATGTCAGATTGCACCCTGAAAGATCATTTGGTTGTGTTAAGCTTCATATTATAGTACCATAGGACTTAGAAAGTCTTTGCTAAGTTTGAAATATGTTCACTCTTATTTTTGTTCTTTACGATCATATTATCGATGTATATCTCCATGGTATCTCCCAACTCGTCCTTGAATATATTTTTAACCAACTGTTGATAGATATCCTTTTAATTTTTTAGTATAAAGGCATAAATATATAACAATATAGGATAAGTGTTGCGATTAAAGACGTGTTCTCCAATTCGGAACCGAACAAACGGATCTGCTGATAGCCAGAATAGGCATCTAGAAAGATCATTCGTTAATAGATGATATAGCATCAATAAATTAGTCCATCTTTGGCAGAGGAAATATATCCTTAGGGCATTCCTTATTCAAGTCAGTGAAGTCTAAGAAAAATTTCCACTTCTTATTATTCTTCTTAACCACAACCGGGGTTGAGAGTCACTTGGGGAATTAGACTTATCTCATGGACCTTGCCTCAAAATGCTTCCCAACCTATTCTTCTAGCTTCTTTTCCTTTTCAGGGGTGTCATGTATTTTGTGTGATTGATGGAAACGCACGGTTCACATAAAGCTTGTGACATAATAATTTAGGATTGATCTTAGGCCTATCATATGGCTTTCAGGAAAACGTTACGTAGTTCTCTTTGAGGAAGGATACCAATTTTCCTTTTTGCTATCAAAAAGGGAACTTCTAAGTAGAAATTTTTTATATGGGTGAGAATCATTAAGTACAACTTCTTGTAGTATTTCCATGACTCTATCAATGGGGTTTGCCCTCATGTTTTCTACCCCATATCTCTTGTACTTTAGATTCTATTTTGAGGGAGTATCCCCCAATCTCTGTGATTTATAACTTTTCCTTTTTCTTCTCTTGTTTTGGTATCATATCCACGATAAAGCATTGTCGAATATAAGCTTACTTTATATGTATTTGAGTTTATATTATATTCATCACATGAAGCCATCCTGATCATAGGATCGGATTATACGGTGATTCAATCTCTACGACTAAAAATTCAATCAACTTTGAGATAATCTCGATTCGTACTCGAAGCATAACTTTTCCTAGCCGCATTGTCATTCTTTCGGAGAATATGACCAAATGAGTGTTCATATCTTTCTGATTTTCCATATGTAAGTCCAGATAGTTAAATAACTTGAGGTACATCACCTCCGAAGAGTTTCCCTAGTATGATAGTATCTTATCTTCATCCTAGTTAGCAATCCTGAGTGTGATTAATAGTGAATCACAATGTGGCGTCCTGACTTCGACCATGTCCTCTTCAGTGAAGATGATGTTTTTGGCATAGTCTTATTCCTCTGGTTAGTGACTTTTTCCAATATCAATTTTATCCAAATCATTCTAGAAGTCCTCCATTACAGTATTGATCTTATGCGATAATTCCATTTCACGACACTTCATTTGATTTGGTTTGGGTTTGAGGCTCTGCGAGTGTTTGTGAACTCGTATCCGAATTTGTCGTCTTTTATAACATTATTTAGCTTTTGTTAGCACTCCATAGGACCTTTGATGTTCTTATTCTCAATCCAATCATCGAGGTGGCCTACTTGGGCTAGATCTTCTAAATGCGATTTAAGGACTTTTTAATTCTTCGTCTTGTGCCTCTGCCCCTTATGATAGGAACATATCAAGGGAGTGTTCCTCTTGGAGGGTTCTCTTTCCATCTTCCTTCACTACACCAAAAACAGGATTCTGGCACGGTTTAAAACTGTGCCAGATCAAATCTGGCACGGTTTTGAACTGTGCCAGAATCAGGTGTTCCAAAATGGGATTTTTTTTCTGGCACGGCTCAAAAGTGTGCCAGATTCAGCCAAACAGGAACACTTCTGGCACACTTTTAAACCGTGCCAGAATTTGATATTTCTGGCACACTTTTGGCACAGTTTTTAACTGTGCCAGATTCAGCAAAATAGGAACACTTCTGGCACACTTTTAAACCGTGCCAGAATTTGATATTTTTGGCACACTTTTGGCACAGTTTTTAACTGTGCCAGATTCAAGACAGTTTAAAAAAAATTGGCACAGTTCAAAACCGTGCCAAAATATGATACACTTTTGCCACGGTTTTGAACTGTGCCAAATTTTTTATTTAAAAAAAATTATTTGAAAGAACAAAATTCATAAATTAATAATATTGCGCGTTATTAATAAACTAATGTACATACAAACTTCAAAATATTACAAGTCTTTAACAGCTCACAGGCCCAAAAAAAATTGGGCAGAGTTTCCTCTATTTTCTGGACATTCCAAAACCTGTTAATACAAAACCTGCCTAACATAAAGCCCGCACGGCCACAAAATATAACAATTAACTTACAAAAGCCCTCATGGCCATAAAAGTCAATAATAAAACAACAAAAGACCGTACGGTCATGACACAAAAAAATGAAATAATTAATAAACCCCTTGTTGTAAACCATTGAGTTCTTTGTGTGTTCCACGTGAATAAAAGTCAACGATAAACTGTTATCCTACAAAAAAAATAGAATACAAAAAAGATACGATATTAGTAACCCAATAATTTATAAAACAAAATACTCAAAACAAAAAAATTACATCTATGACTGGAATTTAAGTGTTTATTTTTGCAGATTATCATCGTACTCTCAAACCGGGAGACCCGGTACTACGCGATCAGTTCCTACAAGTTATATTTGTCCCGTGCGAGGTGTTCGTGCCGCGTACGGGGTCGATTGGGGGTCAGTTTGGGTTTTCACCCTTTAATGGCATGTTTTTAACTCTAAGTGTGATTTTTGCAAATTATGGTCATAATCTCAAACCGGGAGACCCGGGACTACGCGGTCAGTTCCAACAAGTAACATTGGTCCCATGCGAGGTGTTCGTGCCTCCTACGGGGTCGTTTGGGGGTTGGTTTGGGTTTTCACCCTTTAACGGCTTGTTTTTAAGTTTAAGTGTTGATTTTTGCAAATTATCGTCCTATTCACAAACCGGGAGACCCGGGACTACGCGGTCAGTTCCAACAAGTTACATTGGTCCCGTGCGAGGTGTTCGTGCCTCCTACGGGGTCGATTGGCGGTCGGTTTGGGTTTTCACGCTTTAACGGCCTATTTTTAACTCTAAGTGTGATTTTTGCAAATTATCATCATACTGTAACAACCCGCCTAATAAGATACCGGGCGATCACTCCAATATTAAATTAAAACAGGAGTTTCATATGGATCATTCTTAGCATCACTGTCGAAAATCCAACTAATTACTAATATCCAATTAGGTGGCCGTTAAAAACTTTTATCTAACTACTCTTTTTAGCGCACAAATTAAAACATTCACAATTAAATGCGTAATGAACTGAAATGGAAAAGAAAGGAACTAAAATAATCGAACACTCGGTCCAAATAATACAACCATATCTAATGCTGTACTGAAAGAATAAATAAATGCAATTGAGCCTTTGGCTCGAGTGTTTATACAATATCTCCTATCTAGAGTACAAGGAAAGAAACGTCTACCGATAACCTGCAAGCATCCACAGCTGCTGCAGCAGACGTCTGACTCGAAAGAGTTTCCATCCAGGCGTCCCTGTGTCTGGACACCTATATATATACAATATAGAGAAAGAAAGGAGAGTAGACAAACGGGTCAGGGCCCGAATGTTTAGAAAATATTTTGCAAGTGCATAAATGCTTTATTTAGAAAAATAGTTTTATCTCATATTTAAATTGGTATCGCACTCTCGTGAGATACTCCTCACCTCTCCTCTAACAGTGCACACCTAGCGCATCCCTTAAACTTTCTAGTCAAGCTACCCTGCTAAACTAATCTAATACCCAACCACTATCTAACCTAGATAGTCAAATAAATGTACTAAGGGCCAAACTTCACTTTAATCTCGACGCTATGCCATGTTCGTGCGTGGGGTGTCTCGCGAAGCGAAATCCAAACAAGGAACCCCCCCGATACACTACTATGCAGCAAGGTCGATCTTTGAGATCCGCCAGTCCCTCAGTACAGAAAGATATATAATATATATATCATAACATATAATAATATAAGAGCACTAAGGATTAAACTTCTCCCCAGTCTCAACACAGTGCCATATTCGTGCGTGAGGTGTCTCGCAAAGCGAAATACAAACAAGGAACCCCCCCGATACACTACTATGCGGCACGGTCGATCGTCGGGATTCATTAGACCCTCGGCACCCAATTTATACATATACATACATCTATAATATACTTCCGGATAATATAAATATCTCCCGGACTGAGGATTACTTGATACATAAAGTATTTATAAATACTTATCCTTTTTATTTCAAAAACTTCCATTTCCCTTCTCATATCCAGGAAATGTATTTAAAAGCCAATCCATTATCATGAATTGCTTTAATAAATCATATACCTTTTAAAAGCCAGTTTTATTATCATAAAATGCTTTTCCTTATCAAAATATCCCATTTCCCTTTTTATACTCAGAAAATGTATTCAAAGACATTTTCATTATCATAAAAATGCTTTGATCAAAACATATGCTTCCACATCCCTTCTTCCATCCGGGAAGTGTTACCGAAGCCAATTTATATATAACCCATTTCCCTTCCTAAATCCAGGAAATGTAATTAAAGCAAATCCATTATTATGAACTGCTTTAATAAACGCGTTCTAAGACCGCACGTCCGGATTTCTCCACTGTGCGCGCCCCTAAATGGCTATCATCTTCCAGGGCCTCCAAGACAACCTGGGATCCTATATCGAAACACGTCGGGAAGCGGCCATGAGCCTGCGTGGTAGCCAAGACCACGCCCGGAATCTCCCTACCCCCGCAGAAAATATACAACCATAAGCGCTCCCATGGCCTAGGACTATATCCACCCTGCATCATTAGCCAGGGGGCTTCACCATACGAACGCAACTTCCCTTATGATAGCGATTTAGAGAGGTGTGTAATCCATATTTTATTAATTATGAAAAACATTTATTTTTCCATTTTGAAAATATTCATTTATGTATTTTCAAAATCATTCCCATCATCATATATACCTAAAACACACAGTATATACATATCCTATATATTCTTCCTAGAATATATATATAAACGGCCTTAGTGGCCAATAGCATCTAACGATGATAAAAATCCCAAAGATTCCCTCCGAGAATCATAATCATGCATTCATAGTTGCATGATTCTAAATCCAAAGTATTTCTTACTTTAATAATCACTATATACTTTAATCCTATTCTAAGGATTTATTTGATATCTCCAATGATACTATTCTTCTCTAAGTGAAGTATATATCTATATATACCCCCAAATTATCCTAATTATCCCTTAGGATATACTTAACGATAATCGATATAATTATGCCTTCTATAAGCATAATTATATAGGCTTATAAGCCTACGAGAATTATCCTCAGGATTTATCTCACCCGAACAACCTTAAACTTAATGGGTTAAGGATTTCATTTCCTTAAACCCCAAGACTATACCTAGTCTAAATAATCATTTAGAAGTCCCCAATTAAAGTTAGGAACCCTAATCCATCAATTTCTACAATTACTCTATTTTCCTCGAAAATATAGATTAAGGGTTATATACTTAAAACCCTTACTTTACCCTCCTACTCACCTTAATTTATGGACCATAAAGTCCTAAAAGGTCCCTTAGGTTATTACCTAATTAACCTCAAAGCAAGATGAAATGGAATCTATCCCTTCCAAATCACCCAAAAGGAATTGTCCCTTTTCAGCAGAGGTCGATCGATCGACCCATGACCGTCGATCGATCGAAGGCTTCGATCGATCGATCCCCGAGGCTCGATCGATCGATCAAGTCGGGCAGCTTCTTCTCCGAGAAGCTGTTCGGCCATGGAAGCTTCCCCCAAGCTTCCCTCTCTTCACCCAACGGCCTACAACTTCTACCAACAATAAATACACTTATAATACGGGTCCTAAACATCCCAGGACCCGGAATCACCCAATATTTTTGGTTAATTACTAAAATCTCCAATTTACCAATTTTAGGGGTTTATTCGTTTTATCTCCCGAAAACCCGTTTTATTCACGAATACCCAACCCAAAATCATTAGGGTATGTTATACCAACAATTATATGAGATATTTATGCTCAAAAATAAATAAAGCAAGTAAACACTTGCCTCGTGGATACAATCCGACGTCCTCGAGCCGATTCCCGCGGAGGCCGGCCGGAATTTCCCCCTTTTTCTTCCCTCTCTCTCTCTTCCTTCTTTTCTTTCTTCTTTCTTTCCTCTCCTCCTCTATATATAGAGAGAAAAAGGGTTTTAACCCTAAAAGCCCAAAAACGACTCGTTTACCCAATTACGAGCCTATTTAACTCCAAAATTACCCGGAACTTAATTTCGACAATCGGACACTCTTTTCCGACTATCTCGGACATTCCGAGACTCGTGGCGCAGTCGAAATTTCCATTCGAGGTACTTGACCGCAAATCACTATTCTAATCCAAAATAATTAAATGCGGTGTTCTACTCAAAATCTCACCTCTTTTGTCGCTATACTCCGTGGCGACATATAAATAAAATATCTCGACCTATATGGTCCCAAAATAATTTATAACACCCTTCGAAAATCATTAAATCCTCGAAAATCCCAGAAATCACTATTTCGAGAAATTCTCCAAATTCCAAATTATACTTAATTACGGGAATTTAATTATCATCATACTCTCAAAACGGGAGACCCGGGACTACGCGATCAGTTCCTACAAGTTACATTGGTCCCATGCGAGGTGTTTGTGCCTCCTACGGGGTCGTTTGGGGGCTGGTTTGGGTTTTCACCCTTTAACGGCTTGTTTTTAAGGTTGAGTGTTGATTTTTGAAAATTATCGTCCTATTGAAAAACTGGGAGACCCGGGACTACGCGGTCAGTTCCAACAAGTTACATTGGTCCCGTACGAGGTGTTCGTGCCTCCTACGGGGTCGATTGGCAGCCGGTTTGGGTTTTCACCCTTTAACGGCCTATTTTTATCTCTAAGTGTGATTTTTGCAAATTATCATCATACTCTCAAACCGAGAGACCCGGGACTACGCGGTCAGTTCCTACAAGTTACATTGGTCCCGTGCGAGGTGTTCTGCCTCCTACGGGGTCGTTTGGGGGCTGGTTTGGGTTTTCACCCTTTAACGGCTTGTTTTTAAGGTTAAGTGTTGATTTTTGCAAATTATCATCCTATTTAAAAATCGGGAGACCCGGGACTACGCGGTCAGTTCCAACAAGTTACATTGGTCCCGTGCGAGGTGTTCGTGCCTCCTACGGGGTCGATTGGGAGCCGATTTGGGTTTTCACCCTTTAACGGCCTTTTTTTTATCTCTAAGTGTGATTTTTGCAAATTATCATCATACTCTCAAACCGGGAGACCCGGTACTACGCGGTCAGTTCCTACAAGTTACATTTGTCCCGTGCGAGGTGTTCGTGCCTCGTACGGGGTCGATTGGGGGTCGGTTTGGGTTTTCACCCTTTAATGGCATGTTTTTAACTCTAAGTGTGATTTTTGCAAATTATGGTCATACTCTCAAACCGAGAGACCCGGGACTACGCGGTCAGTTCCAACAAGTTACATTGGTCCCGTGCGAGGTGTTCGTGCCTCCTACGGGGTTGATTGGCAGCCGATTTGGGTTTTCACCCTTTAACGGCCTATTTTTATCTCTAAGTGTGATTTTTGCTAATTATCATCATACTCTCAAACCGGGAGACCCGGGACTACGCGGTAAGTTCCTACAAGTTACATTGGTCCCGTGCGAGGTGTTCGTGCCTCGTACGAGGTCGATTGGGGGCAGGTTTGGGTTTTCACCCTTTAATGGCATGTTTTTAACTCTAAGTGTGATTTTTGTAAATTATCGTCATACTCTCAAACCGGGAGACCCGGGACTACGCGATCAGTTCCTACAAGTTACATTGGTCCCGTGCAAGGTGTTCGTGCCTCGTTCGGGGTCGATTGGGGGTCGGTTTAGGTTTTCACCCTTTAATGGCATGTTTTTAACTCTAAGTGTGATTTTTGCAAATTATCACCATACTCTCAAACCGGGAGACCCGGGACTACGCGGTCAGTTCCTACAAGTTACATTGGTCCCGTGCGAGGTATGCGTGCCTCCTACGAGGTCATTTGGGGGCCGATTTGGGTTTTCACCCTTTAACGGCATGTTTTTAACTAAGTGTGATTTTTGCAAATTATTGTCATACTCTTAAACCAAGATACTCAGGACTACGCGATCAGTTCCTACAAGTTACATTGGTCCCGTGCGAGGTGTTCGTGGCTCGAACGGGGCCGGTTTGGGTTTTCACCCTTTAATGGCCTGTTTTTAACTCTAAGTGTGATTTTTGCAAATTATCGTCATACTCTCAAACCGGGAGACCCGGGACTACGCGGTGAGTTCCTACAAGTTACATTGGTCCCGTGCGAGGTGTTCGTGCCTCCTACGGGGTTGTTTGGGTCTGGTTTGGGTTTTCACCCTTTAACGACATGTTTTTAAGTTTAAGTATTGATTTTTGCAAATTATCATCCTATTCACTAACCGAGAGACCTGGGACTACGCGGTCAGTTCCAACAAATTATATTGGTCCCGTGCAAGGTGTTCGTGCCTCCTACGGGGTCGATTGGCTGCCGGTTTGGGTTTTCACCCTTTAACGGCCTATTTTTAACTCTAAGTGTGATTTTTACAAATTATCATCATACTCACAAATCGGAAGACCCGGGACTACGCAGTCAGTTCCAACAAGTTACATTGGTCCCGTGCGAGGTGTTCGTGCCTCCTACTGGGTCGATTGGCTGCCGGTTTGGGTTTTCACCCTTTAACGGCCTCTTTTTAACTCTAAGTGTGATTTTTGCAAATTATCATCATACTCACAAATCGGAAGACCCGGGACTACGCGGTTAGTTCCTACAAGTTACATTTGTCCCGTGCGAGGTGTGCGTGCCTCGTACGGGGTCGATTGGGGGCCGGTTTGGGTTTTCACCCTTTAATGGCATATTTTTAACTCTAAGTGTGATTTTTGCAAATTATCGTCATACTCTCAAACCGGGGGACCCGGGACTACGCGGTCTGTTCCTACAAGTTACATTGGTCCCGTGCGAGGTGTGCGTGCCTCCTACGAGGTCGTTTGGGGGCTGGTTTCGATTTTCATCCTTTAACGACTTATTTTTAAGTTTAAGTGTGAATTTTACAAATTATCGTCATATTCACAAATCGGGAGACCTGGGACTAAGCGGTCAGTTCCTACAAGTTACATTGGTCCCGTACGAGGTGTTCATGCCTCTTACGGGGTCATTTGGTGAATGGTTCGGGTTTTCACCCTTTAACGGCTTGTTTTTAAGTTTAAGTGTTATTTTTTGCGAATTATCGTCTTATTCTCAAACCGGGAGACCCGGGACTACGCAATCAGTTCCTATAAGTTACATTGGTCCCGTGCGAGGTGTTCGTACCTCTTACGAGATCATTTGGAGGCTGGTTTGGGTTTTTACCCTTTAACGGCTTATTTTTAAGCCAAATCTACATATTTTGAAATTATCGTTATATTCTCAAACCAGGAGACCCGTGACTATGCGGTCAGTTCCTACAAGTTACATTGGTCCCGTGCTAGTTGTTCTGCCTCCTACGGGGTTGTTTGGGGGCTGGTTTGGGTTTTCACTCTTTAACGGCTTGTTTTTAAGGTTAAGTGTTGATTTTTGCAAATTATCATCCTATTCAAAAATCGGGAGACCCGGCCGGGACTACGCGGTCAGTTCCAACAAGTTACATTGGTCCCGTGCGAGGTGTTCGTGCCTCCTACGGGGTCGATTGGCGGCCGGTTTGGGTTTTCACCCTTTAACGGCCTATTTTTATCTCTAAGTGTGATTTTTGCAAATTATCATCATACTCTCAAACCGGGAGACCCGGGACTACGCGGTCAGTTCCTACAAGTTACATTGGTCCCGTGCGAGGTGTTCGCGCCTCCTACGGGGTCATTTAGGGGCCGGTTTGGGTTTTGACCCTTTAACGGCCTATTTTTATCTCCAAGTGTGATTTTTGCTAATTATCATCATACTCTCAAACCGGGAGACCCGGGCCTACGCGGCCAGTTCAAAAAAGTTACATTGGTCCCGTGCGAGGTGTTCGTGCCTCCTACGGGGTCGATTGGGGGCCGGTTTGGGTTTTCACCCTTTAACGGCCTATTTTTATCTCTAAGTGTATTTTTGCGAATTATCATCATACTCTCAAACCGGGAGACCCGGGACTACGCGATCAGTTCCTACAAGTTACATTGGTCCCGTGCGAGGTGTTCGTGCCTCCTACGGGGTCGTTTGGGGGTTGGTTTGGGTTTTCATCCTTTAACGGCTTGTTTTTAAGGTTTAGTGTTGATTTTTGCAAATTATCATCCTATTCAAAAACCGGGAGACCCGGGACTACGCGGTTAGTTCCAACAAGTTACATTGGTCCCGTGCGAGGTGTTCGTGCCTCCTACAGGGTCGATTGGCAGCCGGTTTGGGTTTTCACCCTTTAACGGCCTATTTTTATCTCCAAGTGTGATTTTTGCAGATTATCATCCTATTCAAAAAACCGGGAGACCCGGGACTTCGCGGTCAGTTCCAACAACTTACATTGGTCCCGTGCGAGGTGTTCGTGCCTCGTACAGGGTCGATTGGGGGTCGGTTTGGGTTCACCCTTTAATGGCATGTTTTTAACTCTAAGTGTGATTTTTGCAAATTATCGTCATACTCTCAAACCAGGAGACCCGGGACTATGCGCTCTGTTCCTACAAGTTACATTGGTCCCATGCGAGGTGTGCGTGCCTCCTACGAGGTCGTTTGGGGACTGGTTTCGATTTTCAACCTTTAACGACTTGTTTTTAAGTTTAAGTGTGATTTTTGCAAATTGTCGTCATACTCTAAAATCGGGATACTCGGGACTACGCGGTCAGTTCCTACAAATTACATTGGTCCCGTGCGAGGTGTTCGTGCCTCGTACGGGGTCGATTGGGGGCCGGTTTGGGTTTTCACCCTTTAATGGCCTGTTTTTAACTCTAAGTGTGATTTTTGCAAATTATCATCATACTCTCAAACCGGGAGACCCGGGACTGCGCGATCAGTTCCTACAAGTTACTTTGGTCCCGTGCGAGGTGTTCGTGCCTCCTACGGGGTTGTTTGGGGGTTGGTTTGGGTTTTCACCCTTTAACGGTATGTTTTTAAGTTTAAGTATTGATTTTTGCAAATTATCATCCTATTCACAAACCGGGAGACCCAGGACTACGCGGTCAGTTCTAACAAGTTATATTGGTCCCGTGCAAGGTGTTCGTGCCTCCTACGGGGTCGATTGGCTGCCGGTTTGGGTTTTCACCCTTTAACGGCCTATTTTTAACTCTAAGTGTGATTTTTGTAAATTATCATCATACTCTCAAACCGGAAGACCCGGGACTACGCGGTCAGTTCCTACAAGTTACATTTGTCCCGTACGAGGTGTTCGTACCTCGTACGGGGTAGATTGGGGGTCGGTTTGGGTTTTCACCCTTTTATGGCATGTTTTTAACTCTAAGTGTGATTTTTGCAAATTATCGTCATACTCTCAAACCGGGGGACCTGGGACTACGCGGTCTGTTCCTACAAGTTACATTGGTCCCGTGCGAGGTGTGCGTGCCTCCTACGAGGTCGTTTGGGGACTGGTTTCGATTTTCAACCTTTAACGACTTGTTTTTAAGTTTAAGTCTGAATTTTGCAAATTATCGTCATATTCAAAAACCGGGAGACCTGGGACTAAGAGGTCAGTTCCTACAAGTTACATTGATCCCGTACGAGGTGTTCGTGCCTCTTACGGGGTCATTTGGTGAATGGTTTGGGTTTTCACCCTTTAACGGCTTGTTTTTAAGTTTAAGTGTTGATTTTTGCGAATTATCATCTTATTCTCAAACCGGGAGACCTGGGATTATGCGATCAGTTCCTATAAGTTACATTGGTCCCGTGCGTGGTGTTCGTGCCTCTTATGGGATCATTTGGAGGCTGGTTTGGGTTTTCACCCTTTAACGGCTTGTTTTTAAGCCAAATCTACATATTTTGAAATTTTCGTTATATTCTCAAACCAGGAGACCCGTGACTACGCGGTCAGTTCCTACAAGTTACATTGGTCCCGTGCAAGGTGTCCGTGCCTCTTTCGGGTCCATTTGTGGGCTGGTTTAGGTTTTCACCCTATAACCGCCTGTTTTTAAGTCTAAACGTTATTTTTAAAAATTATCGTCGTATTCTCAAATAGGGAGACCCGTGACTACGCGGTCAGTTCCTACAAGCTACATTGGTCCCGTGCGAGGTGTTCGTGCCTCTTACGGGTCCGTTTGGGGGCTGGTTTTGGTTTTCACCCTTTAACGGCTTGTTTCGTTTGTTTATTCATATAAAATTTTGACATAGTTTCGTTTCTTTATTCATTAAAACCAACTTGTTTTAACATTTAAAATAAACTCAAGAGCAGCAGCAAATTCCAAAACCAAACCACCAGCAAATCCCTTCCACGAATTTAACTAAATAAGCTTATAAAGTAAGCCATTTTACGTTTGGCTACTTATTGTCTCTATTTCAGACCGATTTTCTATTTAATGCTACTGCAACTTTTAACAGAAATTGCTTTTAAACATATTTGGGAATAGCAGGAAGTAGATTTTTCAAAAAGTCAATATGAAACCATCAACTAAGTAAAGAATTACATATACAATAAATGCATAACAAAACTATTAATATATACTCAAAACTTTACCTCGATGAATGTTGTGGTTCACTTCAATCCAACATGTTAGTACTGAAGTTTGGAAACCCTACATTTAAATTAGTCAAAAGGTTAATAAATAAAGATAAAAATTTATACTCAACTTCTTAATAGAGAAAAGAATCAAAACCTCATGGAAATAATTGTATATTCATCTCCATTAAATCAATTGTTCAATTCACACTTTTATACTCATCTTACATACCATTAGGTACCCAAGAAACAAAACATCATTTCAAAATCAAACTTCACAACAGTCATAGATACAAATTAATCCTAAAATACAATTTTGAAACAAACCAAAGTCAAATAAATTAGGGGTTAAAACCTACTTTAGATTCCGATGGTTGGTTCCCTTTTACTTTTACCTGTGACGTGATCAATTCAAACGTAGATGGAAAGCATTAGATAATGAGAAGATTGAAAATAAGGTAATAATGTAATAATGTGACATGAGTTCTCATTTCCTTACTTTGTATTCAAGAAAATATTGGCATTAGTTCTGTAGATTCCTAGACTGTGAATAACACAACCTGTGATTTGTATAGAGTATAGAGATTTATACAAACATAAACGGTGTATAACACATCACATGTATAAAAAAACTACAAACATGCCCAAATTTATTTTTGTTCATGCTAGATAGTTAGGCATTAAGTAGTTATAAGAACTTGAGTGAAATAGAGTTTGAGACTAATCCCAAACAAGGTCTATTCAATAAGGTTTTTATATCATCTAGAATGTATAAACTTATTTATAGACATAATCAAATAATAAGTAAGAAAGGGAGTATAGAAAGACAACGCAAGTATATATACATACATATATATATATATAATCTCACACACACTTATTAAATTAAACAAAACCCAAAACTAATCAACACTGAAAACACACAAATCATCACAATCCAAAAAATTACGTCGTTAAAGAACATGAGGTTTCCTCCTTACGTAGTGCTTCCAATCACTCCCTCCAACCCCAATCATTTTCCTCCATTTTCTAATTCTCCTTTCTTCCTTAAATTATTTAGTTATCCACAAAGAGAAAAGTAATAAATACAAATGTCAAACCAAAAATTGAAAGGGTTACAATGTGGTCGATCTCTTTAGTTAGTGACATTAAAAATAAAATCAGTATAGAATTGATACCTCTCATACTCAAAAGCTGGCCTTCTCCTAACTAAACCTTCAGGAGAGTTGAGATCCTCGGGTAATCTTAATAATACTATTTTTAGAAACACGAACACAACTACTAATATGGGATAGTGATGATGCAAAAGAAACATAAACAAGCAAAGATAAGAGGACTTACAATCCCATTCCAGAAGCAAGTCCATTATCTACAAACATCAAGAGCCGAAAAATAAATACCGTCGTATAGTCCACCTAATTCAATACACATAGAAATTCATTAATTAGTACAAGAAACTAAGCAGATCCAGTTAGTAAAATTAATAGACCCACCACGATCCATATATGCAATGGATATGTACAAAGATGGTAACGCTTCCAGATGATTGCAACAATGATTCTGATATCCAATTCATCAAAGAAACAACACAAACAAACCCTTGTAATAAAAACAGTACAGTACAAGCATAAATATATTTCCAATTAACAATCAAGGATACATGCTGGTGGCAAGCATTGATAAGAAGAACCCATCGTACCTGAAACACCAAAAAATTGGAACGGGTGTTGCTGTTTTTGGTGTAGTGCTTTCAACTTAACCCACTTGCTTTATTATTAGGAAAAAAAGATTTAACTCGCTTGCTTGGTAAATCTTTCCGGTTGTGACATTATTATCACGTGTCAACTTGATATATAGGAACCTCTCATAGTTCCCAAGGTCCAAGTCCACCTTCAGACACAAAATCAAGTCATTGTAATACCAGAAAATTTACAATTATCAGACTACTAACAAATGGAAGTCAAAGTAGATAGAAAGCAGGAAATGGAAATGCACTATTTAATTTGATATCTGACTCCTTCCCTCCTCTTTAACCAAAATTTCCATCTCTTAGGACTATGACTCTTGAAAATTCTTGGTATCGTTTTTCATTTTTGATTTAATTCCTGGATAAACATACTAAAATATTTTCTTAATACTAGAATTAAATATGACTTAACTGATCCATTAAATTTTGAGTGACTAAAAAGAAATGTTCACGAAAAAATAAATATAATAAAAATCACCAAAAATAGTCTTCATATTTAATAATACACAAGATGGTTCTTCTACCTCTCCACCATTGTCCAAGACAAACACTTCTCCATGCTCAAAAGGGGATATGGTTCCTTCATCTGTATTCAAGTATGGATCTGAATGTAATGCAAAATAATAGTTTAACTCAAGCAATTCTAAGCAAAAGTCAATAATAAAAAATTGTTGGATCATCAGACTCGGCATAATCGCTCATCACATTTTGGGTTTGTGTTCATAAATATAATATTTTTTTGGGGACAAAATAACGCACCTTTAATATCCAGTGACTGTGTCGGGATTTCACACGAATCCAAAATCAATAAAAGGAAAATATAAAACTATCAATTAGTATTTTTGTTAACCTTGTCGGTACTTTTCCCTTCTTTACGGTTTAGATAACCATGGATTGCTTTGGCTTTTGCTATGGCAGAATATCCCGTATTCATGATTCTCTCGAGCTCCCATTTCTTTTCAGATAGCAAGACAACGTGAGTCGGTGAAGGATTAGGGTCCGAATTGAGGAAAGCGAAGCAGTGAATTGAGGAAAGAGGAGTAGCGGCTTCGGATCTAGGGTCCGGATTGAGGAAAAGGAGTGGCGGCTTCCGATATAGGGTTCGAATTGAGGAAAGAGGAGTAGAGGATTCGGATCTAGGGTAGCAAACCCATGGATGAGCTTGGGTTGTACAGAGCGCACAGGAGAGAGAGGGGAAAACGGGATAGCTGAGCGAGAGATGAGAGTGAGCGGGAGAGAGAAAATTGTGGGAGAAAGTATTATTTTTTTGGGTATTTATATTTTAATTAGGTGTGCTTAATTTTGGCACACTTTTAAACAGTGCCAAATTTTGGCACGGCTTTAAAGTGTGCCAGATTGTCATTAAACCGTGCCAGAATTTGGCACGGTTTTAAGCTGTGCCAGATTTTTAATATCAAGGTGTGCCAAATTGCTATTTTTGGTGTAGTGCTTGGACACTTTAAATAATGTTGATCCCTGATATTAGTCAGGATATTGTATATTAGCTCTTTGAAATTAGTGTTGATGGCACGATGATATTTGATCATTACCCTTTAATCTGTTATTCTATTTCTTGCCCTCTTGGGAGAAACCTCCTTATCACCATTTTTATTCACCTTTGGTCAACTATTGTCTTGTTCTGCGTTTGTGTCCATGTCCTAAACTTAGGCATATTTTTCAATTTGTGACATGAGGTCATTATATTTGTTTCCTTATTTATGAGAGACTGATACAACATTGAGTTATTTACTAGATTAATTTTAAATGAGGCTACTGCCACCTATTCGGTGCAATTTTTTACCTTATTATAGGTATACCAATATCGTTGAGCCTACTTTTAAGAGAGTAGTTCTATTTGTTAGAGTGTTTAAGTATAAACTGAGGTATAACATGTATTAATGGTGATAACATAATGATAAATTTACTCTTAATGATAAAGAAGGAACTCATGCACATAACTCGAGATAAGGTAGTAAACACAACTGTTTGATAGACCTCTATTAGAAGTTAGTTAGATGGGGAGAAAAACAAGCACGCTAATTACACCCAAGTAGGCAGGTAAACACTTATGGTGTTTAAAACTCAATATATATCTGTGTTCTTGGAAAGAACTGGGCAAACATATTGATGAAGGGAAGTAAAATCTCTGGTTTGCAATAAATATCTCAAAATGGTCTTTTGGCTCAAAGATCACGTGGTTTATCAAATGATAAATGGGGGTATATATCGTCTTAGGTTACACACGAGGAACCTCATGCACTACTTCAGACTACCATACCTAACATATCATTAGCATTGAATGTTGAGTGAAATCTCAAGTGAATAGTTGTTGTCTCATGTGGCACCACAGTGTGTCAGTTTTGCACCACCCAGTTGTTCACGAAGCCATCACTGTGTAAGTGAAGTTTTATTTGACATGTGTTAGGTATAGTATGATGTCACATATATATTTTATGAAAAAAATATACCCTTTTGGTGCTAAAACATAATGGTAGATAATTGAGTAAGGTCAAGGTTTCTCTTTTTTAGTGGCTTGAGTAATGCTCATTTGAACTAAGCTGGGTGTTTTACTTGGTGTATCTAAAATGGTTAAATCATTATTTAACGATGCCTTTCTCTTTGTCCTCCAAATCAGTTCCCTCAGAGCTTCCCAAGTGAGGTTGCTTGATAGAACGTGAAAGCTCTTCCAAGTCTTGCTTGTCCTTGTCCATTGTTGGTACCAAGAAACCTTGTCTCAATTATAACATAACTCATAATTAACCTCAATAAATAGTAAAAACACATAGTTACTTAACTCCCTTCTTCTGGAAGTCTTACTCAATCTTTGACTAAGATCCACTTACCTTAATCTTGAATAAGATTGTTTGACCCCTCACACGCCTTTGAGATATCACTAATCTTTAATCAACCTTTCTCTAGTTTTTTAATGAGGAGGTTTATCTGTAATTAGGAAGGTTTATATATACTCCTCTAATACATTATCACCCATAAAGAAATTTGTTGTGAAAATAAGAAATTCATGTACAATATACCTTAGACCGACAAACCACGATTTGAAATGTCTTGAACCAACAAACCACAAATCGTAATAGCTTGAACAAATAAACCACAATTCAGAATAGCTTGAACCCAAAAATTTATGCAACTTGCTTCTACATGTGTCAGTCTAATCCTTACATGTCTCTAGTATTTAATGTTAAAGTCTAATGACCTGCCAACTTTGTCACTTTTTGATACATGGCTACATGGGGTTAACTCTAAACTGCCTCGTTTCACACAACCATCATTTTTGCCATCAAATTTTCAAATTCACGTGAGATAGTGAACATTAATAAACCTAAATGACTATCTTTCCCAACTACTTAAATACATCATTATCTCTTGTTGTCAAACTTTGAACACCTTTCGCCATAAACAAACTCAAAGCTTTCATTTCCTAAAGAGAGAAAGTCTCTTTGTTGCCTAAAACTCACCTGAACAACTCCTTTGGGGCCCAATTTTACCGTTCATTTTATTTTGGCATCATTTCTAGCCCATTTTCATCTCATTCCTACTACTAAAAACCCCAGGGACTGTAATAGCTTATTAAAGCAAGACTAGTCAAGCTTTTGACAAGGATTCTAATAAGGATGTCGCCTTCAAGTTGGCTGAGCGACAGTCCTTGTACACCCTCTAACGTTATGCTCCTTATTTCGAAAAAGGTGAATTTTTTTCTCAAAAAGCCAATAATTTTAAGAACACTATTGAGGGTTCTAATGAATTTGATTTGGTGGAAGAGGAACCTAAAGACTATACTCAAGGGAGCTACGTCATTTCCTTCTTCATTATGAAATTTAGGCTTGATCGGGGGATTTCCCTAATTCTTTTATATATTTTAAGGTGCTAAGAGTCTCTCCTTATGTCTTTTCTACTTTGTCAAGTTATATCTACACCAAGTATAAGGATGTGCAAAAATATTTTGGTCTTGAACATAAAACATAATTATTTGGAGATCTAGCGTTGTCTAAGAACAGACCTTTTCTCCACCTCCTGGTCTCTCGTTAGAGTGTTGTCTCGTATACATTTATGGAAGCTTGGGAGAGTTCACAATCACACTCGAAGTTGTGTGTGAATTGTATAGCTTAGATCCATGTGGCCATCTTCCTTATGATGCCACCCAATTAATTTAAAGGAGGAGAAGTAATATGCTTTGCTTAACCTATCTTGTTTGTGTCTGCGTGGGTGATGCCACAAAGGCCACTTTTGACCATTACATAAAATATTTCTTCAAGCCTTATGTTAAGCTCGTTCAAGAGAATACGGATGAAGGAATTGAGCCAGATGTGTAATTTGGTGAAGGTTATGAAAGAAATTCTGAACTAAATACAGACATCCTCTGCCTACTTTCATGGTTAATTATCCCTAGGAAGCCCAATGATCTACCACGTAGGGACTTAGTGAATATTTATGTTAGATTAGCTCATGGATTGAACATTCCTCTAGAAGCTATAATGCTCAGTACACATGGTTGGACAGTTGTTACCACGAATATGATGTGCTCATTTAGACGTTTTGACGTCTCTAATTTTCCTAACACCATTTTGTTGATGGGGTTACTCTACATAAGGTTCCCCTCTCATGCCCCCAATACTATAGATATTTCCATACTTCCTCTAAAACATCCACTCATAACTTAGTGGAATAGAAAGAAAAGAAAGAAAACATTCTTTCCTTTGATTGATGATATTAGATTTTTTGAGTTTCGTCCATATTCTGAATATACTAGTGCTCAAACTTGGTCATTCTTTAAGCCTTAAACTTCATTGGTGAGGCTTCTTTTAAAAGGTGAGAAAGATGTTGAAGAGACCCTATCTCTTGTTGTTGTTCTTTTAATTTCTCTCATCCGTCTTCCAGCCCACACTGAGTGGAATATTCAAAATGAAGCCTATAATCCTCAAAAGTGTGTCCAAAAGTCTGGTTATGACCAAGGAATAACCGAACCTATTAGTGAGTTAGATGAGGTATATCGCTCATTTTTTACTACTAACTTGGGTTTTACAAGGAGGAATGTGGTGTTTATGCACGCTCAACATCAAAACTTGGTCCTTCCTAAGGAACATTATATTGAAAATGCTTTATTATCCTCGATCTTCCACTATTGTCTGACACAACTCGAAGTAGTTGAATACTTTGTAAACATTGATCATGTGTACCCCATTATAGAGAGGTTTGGTTCCAATGAACCTAGGCTTAAGAATGTCTCCACCAAGGAACCCTTAGCCTTATAGAGACTAACTAAATTTTCCAAAGTATTCTTTGTATATATACATGGTTGGACAATCCTTCCACGAGAGGCACTTTAAGTCTAATTTTTTAAGAAGGTATTCTTCCATGTTCTTCCTTGTACCCCTCTTTAATAACTAGGCAAGCTTCCATGAGGCGTGTTCTGTCTAGGCATGATTGCTCTGAACATGCCACAGCGAGATCATTAAAATTGACTATGAAAGAGGAAAAATATGGAACTCAGGTGGAACTGTTGAAACTTTAGTTTTGATTACTCCCGCATTTTTCCCTGAGTTACCACTAGTTTTGGTTCTTCCAACTTCTTTTATTGAGGTAATTTGTCTTGATGATATAGTGTCTTCTCAATGCTCGTGATTGTCAATACTTAGTTGAATTTTGCATATGCATATGGATGGAATACTTTTACTCTATGATCCCGCTGTGGATTTGATGTCCCTCACGAGATATATAAATGAGGAGATCCTTCATCGTAGCCTTATAAGGTCAATTATCAACTTGGACCTTCCAGTTGTGACACCCGCTTTGATGGTACTTTGGACAAATTTACCCATGTTTGTGAAACTATCATTGAGTTATATGCCTTGTAACAAAGATCTCTAACTTTTACTTTTATTTCTCATTTATGTTGAGCTCATTACAATCTTTCTCTATTTGTAGGGTTTCATCTTGCTAGCAATGAGGCTACGGAGCATACACGTCTTCCTACTAAGGTTGATTTAACCCATGTGGTTGTTTCTCCTTCATCTTTGGAGGTTGATCCTTTTTTGGTAGAGCCTATAATCTTGGCTCTTGAGGATACTCCAAATGCTCAAGATGAAGCTCAATCTAGGAATGAGAAAACTCCCCCAATGTTATCCAATATTCTAGTTGTTAATAAGGTAGTTCTCATAACTTTCATAATTCTTTTTGGCTATGAATTATTTTTATTTTTTTTATAACCTGCTTGGATATAACTTAGCGAAAAACCTCACATGCATGGTGAATTACTCTTTATTATTGAGTAATGTTCAGAAAAAATTCACCTGTCGGGTGGTTTACTCTCTTAATTGAGTAATATTCTCAAGTGTTGTCACCTGCTTGGTGATGTACTCAACTTGGGATGGTTTCTCTAAACTTATACACTAGTATATGGTTGACTTACTTGAGTCGGTACCATATAGGAGTTCCAACTAATTTGGATATTTAGATAAAATAGGATTAGATTTTTTAGAGTTGCTCCCTCTCAAAGAATGCAAGCTACAAGATGAAGAATCAGTCCAAGAACCTCATATGATATTAAAAGTAAGTATTACTCTGAGAACCCACACAATTAGGACACAATAACTTCATATATGTGTTATTATGTGTGCACAAGGGTTATATAATTTTTAGAAATTTTTTCAACATTTTTAAATCACCTAAAATACTTCTTAAACATTTAAAATAATTTTTAAAATTAATTAAGATGTGATTTTAAATGTTTGGGGTTTAAAATATAAATATTTTTTCCTAAAAAATGGTTCAGGGATGAATCCGAAAGCGCTGGAGATTTCTAGGGATACATTTCATATTTTTTAAACATAAAAAACATCTGTTTTATGTCTGATCAAAGCCATACACGTGTCTGCTTTATATGGGGGGGATTTGTGTTTTCTCTGTGTCTAACATGTAAGAGTTAATCGCAACCCTTTATTCAAATGTTATATACGGTTTGCATGTGTATTTACCAATCCCCGTGTTACCTAAACCAACCAATCAGCGACCAATTAATCACCGCTTCTTTTTAACCCTTAGATTGAGAGTCAACCGGTCAAATTAATCTCAATCGTCTATTTGGATTGATCTTATGGATCATTCTCTTGATCAGTATAAAAGGAGACCTTGGGTTTACATTTCAGAAGTTTTGTAACTCGTCTCATTTGAGAGAAAAACCAGAGAGAAAAACTAGAGAGAGAAAGAGAGTTAAAAATACGAGAGAAAACCAGTTCGTTTGAGCATTAACCCAAATGTTTTCCACCATACACAACCCTAAACACCTTCCTTTTCCAAAAATCCAAAGTTGTTATGAGGGTTTGTTCATTTTAAAGTTACTCTTCAACCTAGATCTCTCTTAACAAACCTTTCTCCTAGTAAATCTCATATATTCTCCATAGAATTTGTGATATTTACCTTGAGAAACATTTTTCACGAATACTTTAGGGTTTCTGTTATTTTCTCTAGTGGATATTTTGTTTTAAAATCTCATTTTTCAAGATCCACTCCCTAATATTCAAGTTATTTTGAAAAAGGGACTTCTATTTTCAAGGTTCTTTAATATCTGAACATTTTATGTTTCACTAGTTATATTTCACATTTTATGAAATAAAGTTGTAAATAAATAAGGGTTGAAACATTTCAGATCTTGTTTTTCGAAAAACCTATTTTCAGATATGATCTTAAAAGAAGTCTGATTTTTAAAACGAATTTAAAACAATCATGCATGTCATATAGATTGATTTGTAAATTCATAGGACTTGTTGTATGACTATTATGAGAGGAGTGAGTTGCATTTCAACATTTAGTGCACGTCACAAATAACATCACTCTCACACGAACACTTGAACTTAGTGGTTCTTTTGAGAGCTCTTGTGTTGTTTGAGCCGCTGGGATCCGAAAGCAAGGATAAAGAAAGGAAACTACTAGAGGGAGATCAAAACTTCTTCAGAGACCTTCGAGAGTGAAGTAACTCGCGTGGGTATAAATCTCTGAACTTAGTTTAGGATCTTGATTTGCATGCTTAGTGATGTAACTTGTATATTGTGATTGTTTTAGTGGACTTTTATTTTGTGGCGTAGAGGTCACCGTGGAGGTTTCCCCTAATTTGGGGTTTTACCACGTTAAAATCTGGTGTCAATTTACTTTATTGTTCTTAACTGTTTATGCTTGGTTTCATACTAAAAACATAGTATAAGGTTTTTTTATTTCAAAAACCTAAAGTAAATAACTACCAGATTCGACATCCATACCCAAACTGTTTATACACATCTTATGTGATTTCTTTTGAAAAGAGTTTAAATCAACGAGTTTATTCGGAGTTTGCTTAAACTTTAACATTTTGTTAATAACTTAGTAAACAAATAGTTTTATACATCATTTTTTCAGCACCTCCTTGGTTATATACCCTGGTTGGGTATGGTTTCTCTAAAAAATACACCTGTTTGGTGACTTGGCTCCATACTTTCTAAGATTTTCTCATTTACCTTCTTGGTAAAAAAAATAAGATTCAAAATTTGGGCTACCTCTCTTATTTTATCTGTTTAGCAGCCCATGGGAGAACATATCCCTCTTGAGGTACCTCAGGCAACACATCCTCAAGTTCATGTACATGTTCAACCATTAGAGGTTGATCCCATTATATTTTCTCCTCTTCAAGTTGAATCTTTTAGTAAAAGTGATCATGGCTCAACGATCAGTGTTAATAAGGTGGAAAATGAGTCAGGTTGTCATGCTCCAATGCCTAATTTGACAATATAAGGACATAATTTTATAAATGTTCGAGGTAGAATCTAGGAATTTTCTAATTGTTCTAGATCACAGTTTGTATGTCTGATACCGCTACATTCGGCACAACATCACGATCATCCACAATGGCCTCTATCCGAATCCATGCATCCATAATCATCACACGTGCATCATGCTTCATGCATCGTTCTGGTCAACTGTTTCCCTCTACTCCATGACGCATTATTGATAAAATGATTTATTGGAGTTGTTTATTTTTGCATATATATTTGGGAAATTTTTTAGAAAATACTTTTTGAAGTTTGAAATATTTTCTATCGAAAGCATAAATTTTTCTAAGTGTATAAGTGGAGTTCCTCTGTTGACGAGCTCATTCAAATGAGCTAGCACTATCGTTCAAGCGAGATAAGCATCTCGCGTGAAGTCGTTCGAATGACATGTGTCCTTCGTTCGAGTTGCATGCCTATCTCGTTTGAGCGACGCCGCCGCCTCGATTTTCTTATAAATACCAGTGTGCATTCGACACATTTTTCCAAATCTTTTCAAAACACGATTTCTGAGAAAAAAAAATTGCCCAGAAATAGATTTCACCTTTTAAGGTTTTATGCCTTGTTCTTTCACATAAACACTCCCATCTATGTATGTGAATTGTTAAACCTTCATGAGAATCGTTTTTACTCATGTGGAGTAATTTGTGGAGAAGTAGTTCTCTTCTTCATTGTTGCCCACCTGGAGTTCCTGCGAAAGATTTCAACTGAGACATCGAAACCTACGCCTGAGGGTATTTTGTATGTTGCTCTTATTTTCATTGTAATCCATGTAACCGTTTTTACAAATTATAGTGAAAATAAAAAGGTTTTGCCCCTTTGGGGGATTTTTCCTAAAATTGTTTGTTTTATCCTGCATGCTTTATTTTATTTAATAAATCATCTAGATGCATGTTTTAGGGTTTAACTAAAATTTGGGATTAATTAAAATTGGATTTTATTTAATAAGTTGAAATATTTCCAGTGTAGCGATTCTACAGACAACTGTCGAGTTCTATCCCCAAGTACTTTAAAATGCACTTTCATTCAAGGCTCCCTGCGCACTGTGTAAGATCGACTCATTATTTCTCATCTAGAGATCTTTAATGATGAATCTATGAGTAGAAATAACATAATTATGAGTTACAAACTCCCTGTTATGGCGAATTTTTTGTCTGAAATCGTGAATAACCCAATTTATAGTTTGGATAGATCAACTGTAAATCAACATTTGAGCACTCTCAAAGACCAGCATAAGGATGGGTTCAATTTCTCCTGGCTCATCAACAGTTTGAGATACCTTAAGTATCCTTAAATGGAAACTAATCATTCCTACTAACTTAGGAATGTGGATAATCTATAGGTAGAAGAAGGAAAATTGAAGGATCTTGCCCTCAAATAGAAGTGTGCAACCAAGAAGTGGAAGCAACTAAAGAGGATCTGGTGAATACCTAAAAGAAACGTTAAGCCATGATCAAACTAAAGGCGAAAGTTGAAACAAATATTGTTGTTCTCTCTGAGTATCATCGAGAAGTTACATCAAACGTATCTTCTTCGATTAGGGAGGGTTTCTTCACTTTTCCTGATTTTTTATTACTCTCAGGGTAGATTTTCTCTTTGGTCTATTTCTGAGAAATAATCCCAATTTTGCATTGTAAACATTTTACATGTGAAATACAAAGGAAGTTTATTCTTGAACATATATGTGCATTACTTATTTCTCCTGCTTTAACACTTGTAATTATAACCAAAATTTATATGTGTTCCATTGCAATCTGTAACTACAATAAGTAGGAATCAACCAAAAAATTTACATGTGCTCTTTATACACGATAAACCCCCAACCATTTGTTGTTAACATTAAAAGGTATGCCATCCTCAATATATAAGATTAAACACTAATCTGAATTATGAGCTCCTTACTAACATATGGTCCCTCTTAATTTGGTATAACTTTTGGAGAAGGAAGTCATTCAACGTGATTGACAACAGCTTTCAAAATTAAGTCATCCACCATAAATTTTCTTGGTTACACCACGTTCTCATAAGCTCTGAAAAGTTTCTTTGCGTAGATCTAGAAGTGCCTTCTAATATTTTCTCTATGTCCATCCAGTACTTCTATTTGAACGTGCCCAATCTATGGAAGCTTGTTGCTTCCCAAGACATATCTTGTAGAAGGTCCTTCTAACTCCACTGAAAGAATTTCCTAAGCTCCATATACTAAGGAAAATGGTTTATATCCAGCTGATTTTTTATTAATAGTTAAATAAGCCCAAAGAACCATAGGTATCTCATCATCTCATACACCAGGAAAATCTTCCATCATCTTGGATAAAATGTTAACCAGGTTTTTGTTTTTTGCCTCAACTTGGCCATTACCTTTAGGGTAAGCCATTGTTGAGGTGTGGGGGATAGTTGAATATTTATCAATCAACATTCCCACCTCTTTGTTGATATATAGAGTTCCATTATCTGACAGAATAACCCTAGGAACACTAAATTGACAAATGATATACTCTTTAATGAATTGTGCCACCACACCTGTTGTTTCCCATTTCAAAGGTACTGCCTCTTCCATTTTGTAAAGCACCAAGTTTCCACGAGAATCCATATCTTACTCCTAGAAGCAGGTTTGATTGCTCCCACCATGTCAAACAACCAAGTATGGAAAGGATAAAGCGTTTCAAGTGAATGGAGTTCCACCGATGGATCATGAATGAGGTTACCAGGGAGTTGACAAGCTTTTTACTTTTAAACTAACTCATACGAATGTTTTTCCATCATTGCTCAAATAATAGCCAGGTGTCATGAGTTGATCATACAGTCTGCCTCCTCTAATATAATCTAGATCATGGAATTGCTTGAGTATTCCTCCGCTTCCTCTCTTGTGATGCATCACAATGTCCAGTTGAAATATATTCTGCGATAGAGATTCTTATCCAATAAGTAGTACCTTTGATTCCTCTTCCTTATTAAAATGGCATTATCTTTCTCACTTGGAACAATTCCATCTCTGATAAAGTCAATGTATGGCCACCTCCAGTCCATTTGAGCTTCAAGGAGTTACACTCAGTTCGTTGAAAGAAATATTGACAGTTAGCACATTCTCTTTGTATTCATGTTGTTTCTTGCTTCATCATTGTCCATAAGTACTCATCTATACGAATTTCCCTATAGATGGAATCTTAGTGGTTTCACAATGCTAATAATGGCTTTAACCATTTTTGTTCCTCCTCTAGACCTATACATTTAGACAACATGCCCTTAGAATTTTTATAATATAATCTTCCTTTTAAAAGGAAATATCGTGCTAACTCCGTAAGCTTTATCTTTCCATCCCTGGACTCTAACTACTAACTAATATCTCCTCTCCAAACTGAATCATCATCACTAGGGAAGACTTGGTGCAAAGATAATGGAGTTGTTCTTTGATGGATCATGACATTTGTAGACTCACTATCCATAACTACTTTATGTGCGATTATGGCATAGGCGTCAGCATGGAGATTCATCATCCTTGGGTGACTTTTCACCTTGAACTCATAAAATTTCCTTCTCAACTTATGGATAATTGTTCTATAAGATGCTAAATTGAGATGCTTTTATGTGTATTTTCCGTTTGCTTGTTTAACCACCAAGTTGGAATTTCCTTTGGTTCTAAGCGAACGGATACCTCTTCGATGTTCTTTGAGCAACCCAAAGTTCATTACATCATACTCTGACTCGTTATTTAAACAATGAAAGTCTAATTTAAAATATAAAGAAATATTTTTATTTTTTTGGACAAAATAATTCATGCTCATCCTTTGTCCTAGGTAGATAAACCATCAAACTCCATGGACCATTCATCCAGATATGTGTCACAAATATTGTCTTGCAAATCATCACTTAGAATTTTTTTGTGAGGTAGTTAAAACAACCCTGGTGGAAAAATGACCATGAGATACACATAGGCTTGGCTTTTTATCGCACGAGGGACCACATACTTCAGATTACACTTTGAAAGAATAAGGAACCACCTTGGTCCTCTCCCAATTAAGATAATTCGTGCAAATAAACAATTTTTGAGATCACGTCTTATCATTATATGGATAGTGAAAAATAACATACAATGTCTATGTTTTAGGGAAAGAAAGACAAAAGTTAAGTAATGCCTCACTATGCTAGTACATCTATCCTCGTGATCATAAATAATTCTACTCAGATAGTATACATGTCTCTCTTGTTCATCAACCTCTTATGCAAAAAACACATCGATGGACTTTGTAGTAGAGGTAAGATTGAGGAGCGAAGGTAGTCCAGATTTGGGTGGAATCATCGTTTGGGGAGAAGAGAGAATCTCTTAAGATGCTGGAAATCTTCCTGGTGAGCTTCCGCCCATTTGAACTTTGTGGTCTTTCGTAATAACTGGATCAATGGATTAGTGATCTCAGATAGACATGGGACAAATCTTCCCAAGAAAGAAATATATCTAAGGAAACATTCCAGCTCCCTATAACTCTTTGTATAAGTCATGTCAAGCATGATTTTTTTCTTGTCTTAGTCCATATGAAACCGTTAACGATCCACCACAAAACCCAAGACTTTCTCACTTGCTATACCAAAAGTAGTGGGTTCATCTTTAACTTGTACTTCTTACCGATGCATAAAACTCTTCTCAAATAAATAAAGTGTGAGTCCTTTTTCTTCGACTTGATAACTAAATTAAAATAATAAAACTGTAGGATGTCATGGAAAAGGTCATGAAAAGTCTCGATCATGACTCTCTAGTAGGTTTCCCCCGTATTTTATAAATCAAAAGGCGTGAAATTATACACGAAGTTGCTCAAGGGGATCCTAAAATCCATTTTCTCTGCTTTAGTAGGATCCATCTTGATCTGGTTATAACCAACATAACCATCCATAAAGTTACACATCTCATGGACCACAATTAACTTGATCAAGTTATAGATTGAAGGTGTAGGTAACTAAACCTTAAGGAAAGCTCTATTAAGATCTTTAAAGTCAATGCAAATACGAATTTAAGTTTTATCCTTCTTTCCCACTGGAAAGATGCTAAAAAGCCAAATTGGATGTTGAATCAGCTTAATAAATTCATCCATAATTAACCATTCCACCTCAGCCTTTATTCTGAGATCTAGCTCAAGCTTGTACATTCTATTTTCCTGTTAAAATGGAATTTCTAAAGGCATAACATTCAGCTTTGTGGTAGCTCACATCTTAGTCTAGCCCCGGTGTCTTCGGGATTAGCATATTTTAGGGTTACCTAAAATCTTTGTGGCAGCTCACATCTTAGTCTAGCCCCGGTATCTTCGGGATTAGCATATTTTAGGGTTACCTAAAATCTTTGTAGCACCTCATATTCTGGGGTTAGCATATTGATGTAAAGTATCTTGGGCCATTTTCTTCAACATGAGGAAGGATTCAATCCTCTTTGGATGTGTACTAATGGTGATTTTGGGTACTCTAAAATCTATACAAGTTAATCGTGTCATGTTCGGGTCATTTCGGGTTATTACCGTAAACGGGTTATCGTGTCAAAAATTGCCAGCTCTATCCACAAGATGTGTAATACCCCATATTTCTATGTATTTGATATTTAATTATTCCGATAATTAATTCATTTTATTTTAAATTACACAAGAGACATAATTTAATTTAATTGAATGATAATGTGCTTATTAAATATTAATCGAGTGAGAGATAATGATTAATATTACGAATTGGATTTACTAGGTAAATAATAAATAAAGTATGGAAATTAGTACGCGTCATAGAAAGGATATTGAGGTACTTGGATTTTATCCCAACTGAGAGTTGCGTGTAAACTAATTGAGGTCGGGATAGTATATTTGTGTAGAGTAACTCGGAAGATGATTTCTAGGTCACGGATGATTCCCAAAGGGTCGAAATAGTATACACAAGGTATTGTTTGGATCCCGGGGCATTTTTAGACTAAACTGGGACTGTACGATGGTAATTTAGTCTTTTAGTAGCTTAGGGTAGAGAGAGCTACAAATTTCCCAACCTTATATCAGATGTTAGATAGAAGGGGTTAGGTTTAAGAATGTTGAAAACAAAGGGAGACCATTAGAGAAGAGAAGGAGAGTGTTCTTTGAGGTTTTGAAGAAATTCTTGGAGCTTTCATATTTTTCTTGCACCAAAAAAACCTTGAGAGTGATGATTGAAAGAGGAGATCATCATCCCGACCACAAAATTAGACTATACTGATCAATGCAAGTGTTTATTGCAAATTTTTTTGAGGTTATAAGACCCATGTTGTGAGGGTTTCATTATAAGTTTGATTAAATTGATTTTTTTTTATGAATAGAATGATTAAAATTCATGTTTGGGTAGGAGTTGCATGTAGTTGGATTTAACATCTATAAAGGATAAGAAATCAGATGATATATGATAATCTCCACGAATTAAATTTGGGTTTTATGTTAAATACGAAAAAAAGAACTTAGAAATAAAGGGTTTTTGAGGATTAGATTATTCAATTCATTTTTGAATGATAATAGCAAATTTTTATGTTAAAATTACGTTAGAAACTGTCCTAACATATGTAGAATAGATTTGGGACAATTGGTTTCAAGTTTGGTGGAGAAACATGTAAGTTATGGGAATAAAAATGGTGACAACGCAAGTTCGTAACAAAGAAAATGATTTTGCAAAAATTCGAATTGATTTGGCCCAGAGGCGAATTGATTCGGAAAGAGAATCGATTCACCCCCTAGTGAATCGATTCGGTTTCCCAGAAAAAAGTGAATTTTCTCTTTTTAAGCCTAGAACTCCTAATTTGTTATCGAGGACACTTTTGGGACTTTATTAGAATATAATGAGAGATTAATTATATTGCGATAGGCCTATGATGGGGCTATGGGCTTAGATTTATCAAGATGATTAAAGCAATAATTAAATGGGCTTAAATTGTAACGTGATTTAATTCGAGAGAATGGGAACAAAATTACGGGAAAGCATGAGTGAGCTTATTGTATAGATTAGTAGGGTAAGGAAGACTTACCTACTGAAATAATAAGGGGTAACTAGGTCCTTAAGAGAAGAGAATACTACTCAATTGAATGTGATAGTGAGAATAATCGTAAGTTGGACGTACGGTGAGTATTCGAGTGATATATACTATGTGCGAATGATGATGATTAGGTTGTGTGAATACCTACTAAATATGTATATATATATAGGTTGTGGATGTACCTATTATATGATTGATAGTTTTATGTGAACATACCTATGCTACCTGCTATCACGGAGGTTCTCGTGTAGTGGGCGATCCTACCTTGTCGATTCCAGGGAGGTCTGGATTTGTGCCTCAGAACATAAAACTTAGGGCGGCTCACTATGTGTTGTCTATTAGTGGGATCGGCGTGTCATTTGGGTATGTTAGGTATGTGCGTACCCCAAAAGCTTAGAATTATGTTCATCTCCATTGCTTGTTGTTTGATTTTGAGTTCGAGGAGACTTACCGAACCAATAGTCCCTATTTAGCATAGGAGGTCATTGGACTGATAGCAGAGTATGCCTATTTCGGTGGTCATTTTGAGGGACGTCGTGCTTATACATATTAATGAGTTAAATATATACTTGTTTGAATATTCTTCTTACGTGTGACAGTAGACGGTTAAAAGGGTATATTTCTACAAGAATGAATTAAGTTTTGAAACTTAATTGAATGATTAAAATGGTAAAGTGTAGAATGTTACCAATAATATTAACAACATACGAGAAATGTTAATTCGGATAGCATACTGTATGGGCGGTACGGGAACTTATAGATGTCGATAGTCCAGATAGATACTTATGTCTAGTTAGCTTGGGGTAGTACCGCTAGGTGGGTTAAGTATAGAACGTTAGGCATAAATAATGGTTAAGAGGTGAGGAAACTCAAGAGAGTGTACGTAAACCTAACATGCGTAATCAATAACTGATTTTTAAACCGTGATAAATACTTGCTAAATGTTTTCAAAATGTTTTGGGTTCTAACCCTTGCTGTAAAAATATTTTAAGAACCTTTTAGGTGTCCAGCTGTGACACCCCGCCTAATTAATCCCGGGTGATCAGTCCTAAATCAAGTTAGAACAGGTTTCTCATTTGGTCCATTCTTAGCATCACTGTCGTTTTATTAAATTACTAACCACCTAAGTGAGAAAAATAGACTGGTGCCAATTTTTATCTTTCATTAATAAAACAAACTCACGCGGAAAATAAAACAATATAACAATCACAGATAATTGAATTAATCATTCCACAAGTAAAAATTAATTAACCGAATAAACCATCGGTCCAAATAAAAAATCCCATAAAGACAAGAATAACATCCCAACAAGTCTAGGAAATAAATAAATGGAAAGCGAGAGACATGCTCGAATAAATAATAATGAGTCTCTACATTATGAATGAAAGAAAGAGGCGTCTATCAAAGGTCCCGCAACATCCACATATGTTGCAGCAACGGATTTCCTGGAATCGAGTCAAGTCTGGCGTCCCTGTGGCTGGACACCTAAAAGGTTTTTAAAATAAATTTATAGCAAGGGTTAGTACCCAAAACATTTGAAAACATTTAGCAAATGATTAACTTGCAGTAATAATAAATATGCATGCTCTTCATATTTTAGTTAGTGTCGCACTCCCTTGAGAACTTCCTTACCCCTCCTCTAATGTGCACCACTAACGCTTTAATTAACACCTAGTTATCTATCTCATGACTAGATAATTATTAAAGTCTCCTTGAACCCCTTCTACTCTAATTTGAGTAAAATGTGATTATGTTATTTAAGTCATTAGTAACATCAACTTAATTAATCATTTCCCTTTTTGATTCATATAACTTCTCTACTCGTTATACATATACAACAACTCATACTTGTATTTATTTAGCCCGTATATAATAATCACCTAATTATATACTTAGAATTTATTGCAGCATTCACACACATACCGGAATACATAAAACACTAACATCCACCCGAGTAAAAGTACTCCCCGGATATAATTTCTCTAAAGTGCTAGTACACTAGGTATATTCACATATCCTAGTTATCCAAGTTAGAATCGCTCACTAACTTGGTTTAGTATACGATTGGAGGCGGTCATATTCCTTCCCGGAAAGTGAGATGCCCCTCACCCCCTGTAACGGACGCTATGACCTGGGAATCTACTCGCCCTACTCCTCAAGCTAGGGGATTCATCCACTGCGCGTAACCTCCCCCTATAGCACTAGAGTATAATAATATCTAACCACTGATATTAAAGCATACACTATATATATATACACTATCACACACCGTATATATATATAAACATATATATAAAAATGTTCCAGCTACACCGTGTACTAAACCCGTGACACAAGCCTATTCCATTTTTATTATGATGTTATTACCCAACTCGAATCATTAAATTAATTTGCACATTAATAGATTCAGTTACTTTTGGTGTTACCCTCACCATTTAATTTGGACTCAATCTCATAGCCCGAATTAATCTCACCCGAGTCTAAATCCCGACTCTAAATTACTTAGTCCATTATTGAATAAAATAGTATACTCCGATGTCGCTCAACCAAATTTTGACGTGACACCCGATTTCTACTCCCATCTTCTAATTAATTTCCCCACAATTAATTAGATTTAAATCATGCATTAATATTTTTCTCACTAATTAATCACATAACAACTTTTATATAAATCTCTTCCTATATAAACAAAACTGGGCGAACTGTCAGTTTCTGCCGACCGTCGATCGATCGATCGAACAGGTACTCGTCTTCTTCGCGAAGACGGACAACCATGGGCGAAAATCTGCAAACCCTAATTTCCTCCTACACTGAAACTCAGTCCCTTTTAGCATTTGTACATATTAGGAAACCCATTAGGGATCTCCAGAATACTCATCCACATCAATAATTCGTCCATTAACTCCAATTTCTAAATTTGGGGAAAGTTTCATCATTAACCCTAGGTCCATTTATACCCCAAATTTCATCATCAAATTCGTTTCCAAATATGCAGATAACATTCTACCAGATATGCAATAACTCACCATTATCAGATTTTTTTTTTTTTTTTTTTTTTACAAGAATTATCACCCAAATTTCGTAAATCAGAATTGTTGTTTTCAAAATCCCATGTTCATTCCAATAACACCCCAAAACGAATTTCTACATAATCACTACACATGAATATGAATCGAAGACAGATTTAATGCTATTGCAAGTTATCCACTTGCCTTAAGGTTCGTAGAGTCTGAATTGGAGCTAAATCCCAAGGTTGAAGATGACCTTTGATGGCTCTCTTTGATCCCCAATTTGGCTTTGGCTGCTGTTAGGGTTTCCTAACCCTTAATTTGCTTTTTCTAATTAAGTTCAGCCACCCCCTTCTTTCTTTTTATTAGATTAATTAACTTAATCCCTTTTTTTGACTAATGGGCCAAGCCCAAGTGACCCAAATGTCCCCGAGTGGGCCCGGCTATGTCTAAAAACGTCCTGTGACCCGTTTACTACCCCCGGGTACACTTTTCCGACTATCTCGGCCCATTCGGACTCAACTGTACCCTCAGAATTTGCATCCGAGTTAATTTCTAAAAATACTTATCCCCCACCCTATGTAGTCTATACCGACTTCCGAATGTGATAAGTACATCCTCGTCACTAATACTCGAGACGACGTAATTACATTATTACTATTCACTTAGTAAATAAGTTTTCCCTAAATATTAATCATTCAATCCCAGATTAATATTTATATATATTATTCTGTTCTAATTAATTCATTAAATTACAACACTCTAAGTAATTTAAAATCTCCGAATTAATTAAATTTTAAATGTACCAAAAATACGGGGTGTTACATACTCCCCCCTTATAAAGGAATTTCGTCCCCGAAATTAGATCGTACCTGCGTTGAACAGTTCTGGATATTGTTCCCGCATATCCTCCTCTCGCTCCCAGGTAGACTCGTCAACATTGTGATGACCCCACTGTACTCTAACCAATGGAACGACCTTGGACCGTAATTTCCGCTCACTATGATCCAGAATTGCTACCGGCCTCTCCTCATACGAGATGTCTGGCTGTAAGTCGATCTCCTCGAGCGGAATATGCCAAAAGGCTCTCTCGCTCCTTCGATATTTCTTCAGCGATGCCACATGGAATACATCGTGTATTCGCTGAAGATGATCTGGTAATCCAAGCTTATATGCCACCGGTCCCACCCTCTCAATAATAGGGAAAGGTCCTACATATCGCGGTGCTAACTTACCCTTCTTGCCGAACCTCATCACCCCTTTCATAGGGGATACCCGGACTAAAACCTGGTCCCCAACTTCTAGCTCCACATGTCTTCGAGAAGCATCAGCATAACTCTTCTGCCTGTCCTGAGCTATTCGAATCCTTCCTCGAATCAACTCTATCTTGGCAGATGTCTCCTGGACAATATCCGGCCCCAAGAGTTTGTTGTCCCCCACCTCTAACCAACAAGCGAGTGAACGACAAGGTCTCCCGTACAGTTCCTCAAACGGTGCCATGCCAATCGTGAATTGGTAAGAGTTGTTATACGCAAACTCTACCAAAGGAAGATATTTCTCCCATCCTCCCCCGAAGTCCAAAATGCACATTCTGAGCATGTCTTCCAGCATCTGATTAACTCTCTCAGTATGTCCGTCAGTCTGTGGGTGATACGTTGTACTCAAGCGCAACTCCGTGCCCATTGCCTCCTGAAAGCTCTGCCAAAAGTGGGCAACAAAGATTTTGTCCCTGTCGGATACGATATTTATCGGCACTCCATGCAGCTTAACAATCTCTGCTATGAATAGCTGTGCATAACGCATCGTCTCAAAGTCTGTGCGTACCGGCAAAAAGTGGGCTACCTTGGTCAACCGATCCACAATAACCCATATGGAGTCGTGACCCTTCTACGATACCGGCAACCCTGTGATGAAGTCCATGGAGATGCTCTCCCACTTCCACACGGGAATGTCTAACGGCTGTAGCATCCCTGATGGTCTCTGGTGGTCAACTTTCACAAGCTGACACGTGGCACATTTCGAAACAAACTCCGCTATGTCCCGTTTCATCCCTGCCCACTAATACTGCCTCCTCATATCTTGGTACATTTTATCCCCACCGGGATGTACCGCAAATTTCGAACCATGGGATTCTGTCATAACGGCGTGCTTTAAATCCTCATCCTCTGGCACCATTAACCTCCCATTAAAACGTAGGCCTCCTTCTGAGCTAATCGAGTAACCTTCCGCTCCTTCAGCTAACAACTGGCCCACCCTATCCCGGCAATTCTGATCCTCTGCCTGAGCCTTCACAACCCGCATAATGATCTCGGGTGTGATTGACAAAGCCGACATGCAGGCCTTTGCTACGTCGTCCTCATATTGAAGCTCTCTCCACTTCGCTTTCCATACCTCCGATATTTCCCCAGTCGGTCTTCTGCTCAATGCGTCTGCTACTACATTGGCCTTACCAGGATGATACTGGATATCAAACTGGTAGTCCTTCACGAATTCTAGCCACCGCCTTTGTCTCATATTCAGATCCTTCTGTGTGAAGAGATACTGAAGTGACTTGTGATCCGTGAATAGAGTAAACTGCTCTCCTAGAAGATAATGCCTCCATATCCTCAAAGCAAAAACGACCGCTGCCAACTCTAGGTCGTGAGTGGGGTAATTCCTCTCGTGGGGCTTTAGCTTCCTGGAAGCATAAGCTATAGCCCTTTCCTCCTGCTGGAGCACACCCCCAAGACCCCGTAAGGATGCGTCTGTGTAAACCCGATACTCTAGCCCTCCCTTTGGCAATGCCAGCACGGGTGCAGATGTCAACTTGTCCTTTAGCTCGTCGAACGCTAATTGACAACTATCATCCCACTTGAAAGGTACCCCTTTCCGAGTCAGATTCGTCAAAGGTCCTGCAATCTTAGAGAATCCTTTAATGAATCGCCTGTAGTAACCAGCCAAACCCAGAAAACTGCGCACCTCGGTCGGTGTCGTGGGCTGTCCCCACTCCCTCACCGCTGACACCTTATCCGGATCTACTGCAATACCCTGATCTGACACGACATGACCAAGGAAATGTACCTCCCGTAGCCAGAATCCACACTTCCCGAATTTGGCATAGAGCTGATGATCCCTCAGTGTCTGTAAAACCAGGCGCAGATGCTCTGCGTGCTCCTCCTCGGTACGCGAGTAGATTAGGATGTCATCAATGAACACGATGACAAACTGATCTAGGTACTCCCTGAAAACCCTGTTCATGAGGTCCATGAACACTGCTGGTGCATTAGTGAGCCTGAAGGGCATCACCCTGAACTCATACGATCCATACCGCGACAAGAAAGCGGTCTTAGGAACATCCTCTTCTCGGATACGCAGTTGATGATACCCTGACCTCAAGTCGACTTTGGAGAAGTAAGACGCCCCTCTCAGTTGGTCAAATAAATCATCAATCCGAGGCAACGGATACTTATTCCGTACTGTCACCTTGTTCAGCTCCCTATAATCCACGCACAATCGGAGTGACCCATCTCGTTTCTTCACAAACAACACCGGCGCACCCCACGGCGATGTACTCCGCCGAATAAAACCCTGTCCTAGTAATTGCTGAATCTGCTCCCTCAATTCCCGCATTTCTGAAGGGGCCATTCGGTAAGGTGCCCTAGCAATAGGCCTCGTCCCCGGTGCCAAGTCTATAACAAATTCGATTTCTCTGCTGGGTGGAAATCCTGGTATCTCCTGGAATACATCCTCAAAGTCCCTCACTACAGGGATAGAGTCTAAAGGAACTGCCACTTCCTGCGAGGTTTCTTCCTCAATGTAGTATAGATGAGTGGTCGAGCCTCCCTCTGGGCGAGGCATCGTCACAACAAACATCTCCTGTCCCGAAATGGCGAAGATAAGGCTCCCACCGAAGCAATCAATCATGGCTCTATAGTCAGCGAGCCAATCCATACCGATGATCACGTCATGAACATGCATATCTAGTACCAACATGTCCGCAGGTAAAACTAAACTGCCAATCTCCACTCCTACTCTCCGACACATAAAGAATATAAGCGACCCATTTCCCAAAGGTGAGTCGACACACGTAACAGTGCTCTCTGCGGTGGCTAACAACCCTAAAGCCTTCGTGAAATGTGTAGCTATAAAGCAATGAGTGGCTCCCATATCAAATAATACCCGACCCATAGTGCCATGGATAGAGAACGTACCCTCGATCGCGGGCGGCGCCTGCTGTGCTGGAGGATTGGAAACGTCCCGAACGTTATACACACGTTCGTAGTGCATCTGCCCCTGCTGCTGTGGGGCGGGTGGTGCTGGTGCTGCTGGTGGCATCTGACCCTGTTGCCCTTGCTGGGCACCCTGCTGCTGGCCTCTGCCCCTCTGCGGGCACTCCCTCTTGAAGTGTCATGGCTGGCCACAGGAGAAACAGTGTTTCTGGTCGTCACCCTGCCGTTGGCCCTGCTGGCCCTGACGTTGCTGGCCCGGTGGGCCTCCCCCGTTGTTCCCTTGGCCCTGACGGCCCTGAGGAACCTGCTGTTGCTGATTAGGGCCTGGTTGCCCCTGTCTGAACCCCTGTCCTCCTGGTCGGAACCCACCAGGCTTAAACTTCTTAGCCTGATTCCCTTGCTGAATGATGACCTGCTGCTGTGTGCCACTCGTCTCACTACTAGTGACCGCCTTGCCCTGCTGGCTCGGTTCACCTGCCTTCTTGTTCCCCTTAGCGTGGAAACGATGATCCTGACAATGTATAAGTGCGGCATTGACGACATCTGTATAGGTCACCAATGTCGGGTTTCCAATCAAGTGCTGCCTGATTCTCCAAGCCAGACCATACATGAACTTGGACTTCTTCCGCTCCTCATCGCTCACCTCGTTTGGCACAAAGTTTGCCAAACGGGTGAACTCCTCCTCATATTCTACCACTGACCTCTCACCCTGTACCAACTCGCTGAATTTCTTTCTCATCTCAGACTCAACTGCTGGAGGGAAGTACTTGCGGTCAAACCGCACCCAGAATTCAGAAATCGGCATCAAATCCCGCTCCTCAGCGGTGGTCACGGACTCCCACCACTGTAAGGCTGCCCCTGACAGACGAAAAGTAGCCAGCATCTGTTTCTGCACCTATGTACCCTCTAACATGCGCAGATGGCGCTGGATGTTCTTCTTCCAGTCACAAGCCTCAACCACATTGGTGCTACCTCGAAACTCAGGTGGGTGACCCTTCTGAAAGGTCTCCCTCACTCGCTGCCAAGATGGTGGCCCCACTGGAGCCTGAACTGCTGGAGTCAATGGAGGCGGTGCCTGGGGCTGTGGAAAATGAGCTGCCATAGCTCGCATCGCTGTCTCCACCGCTTGGGCCACTATCACTGCCACCTGAGTGGTAGAAATCAACTCGGGCGGGGGTGGTGGTGGCGGTACCTGTGGCTCCTGGCGAGCCTCCCTCACCTCATCTCTAGCCTCAGCCCTCTCCGCTCTCAGTCTCTTTGGCGGCATCTGAAATAGATTGAATTGTATAAGTACACAATTTATACAAAAATTAATAGCAGGAATACGATATCTCACAAGCGGAAAATATAATCAACAGTCCTAATAATAGGGCTCTATAACAACCGAACGCTACGCTGAAACGTAGAAAGCCGTACAGATCCTAAGGACTCTAGAACCTGATGCTCTGATACCATCTGTGACACCCCGCCTAATTAATCCCGGGTGATCAGTCCTAAATCAAGTTAGAACAGGTTTCTCATTTGGTCCATTCTTAGCATCACTGTCGTTTTATTAAATTACTAACCACCTAAGTGAGAAAAATAGACTGGTGCCAATTTTTATCTTTCATTAATAAAACAAACTCACGCGGAAAATAAAACAATATAACAATCACAGATAATTGAATTAATCATTCCACAAGTAAAAATTAATTAACCGAATAAACCATCGGTCCAAATAAAAAATCCCATAGAGACAAGAATAACATCCCAACAAGTCTAGGAAATAAATAAATGGAAAGCGAGAGACATGCTCGAATAAATAATAATGAGTCTCTACATTATGAATGAAAGAAAGAGGCGTCTATCAAAGGTCCCGCAACATCCACATATGCTGCAGCAACGGATTTCCTGGAATCGAGTCAAGTCTGGCGTCCCTGTGGCTGGACACCTAAAAGGTTTTTAAAAAAAATTTATAGCAAGGGTTAGTACCCAAAACATTTGAAAACATTTAGCAAATGATTAACTTGCAGTAATAATAAATATGCATGCTCTTCATATTTTAGTTAGTGTCGCACTCCCTTGAGAACTTCCTTACCCCTCCTCTAATGTGCACCACTAACGCTTTAATTAACACCTAGTTATCTATCTCATGACTAGATAATTATTAAAGTCTCCTTGAACCCCTTCTACTCTAATTTGAGTAAAATGTGATTATGTTATTTAAGTCATTAGTAACATCAACTTAATTAATCATTTCCCTTTTTGATTCATATAACTTCTCTACTCGTTATACATATACAACAACTCATACTTGTATTTATTTAGCCCGTATATAATAATCACCTAATTATATACTTAGAATTTATTGCAGCATTCACACACATACCGGAATACATAAAACACTAACATCCACCCGAGTAAAAGTACTCCCCGGATATAATTTCTCTAAAGTGCTAGTACACTAGGTATATTCACATATCCTAGTTATCCAAGTTAGAATCGCTCACTAACTTGGTTTAGTATACGATTGGAGGCGGTCATATTCCTTCCCGGAAAGTGAGATGCCCCTCACCCCCTGTAACGGACGCTATGACCTGGGAATCTACTCGCCCTACTCCTCAAGCTAGGGGATTCATCCACTGCGCGTAACCTCCCCCTATAGCACTAGAGTATAATAATATCTAACCACTGATATTAAAGCATACACTATATATATATACTATCACACACCGTATATATATATAAACATATATATAAAAATGTTCTAGCTACACCGTGTACTAAACCCGTGACACAAGCCTATTCCATTTTTATTATGATGTTATTACCCAACTCGAATCATTAAATTAATTTGCACATTAATAGATTCAGTTACTTTTGGTGTTACCCTCACCATTTAATTTGGACTCAATCTCATAGCCCGAATTAATCTCACCCGAGTCTAAATCCCGACTCTAAATTACTTAGTCCATTATTGAATAAAATAGTATACTCCGATGTCGCTCAACCAAATTTTGACGTGACACCCGATTTCTACTCCCATCTTCTAATTAATTTCCCCACAATTAATTAGATTTAAATCATGCATTAATATTTTTCTCACTAATTAATCACATAAAAACTTTTATATAAATCTCTTCCTATATAAACAAAACTGGGCGAACTGTCAGTTTCTGCCGACCGTCGATCGATCGACTTCATGGCGTCGATCGATCGATCGAACAGGTACTCGTCTTCTTCGCGAAGACGGACAGCCATGGGCGAAAATCTGCAAACCCTAATTTCCTCCTACACTGAAACTCAGTCCCTTTTAGCATTTGTACATATTAGGAAACCTTAGGAAACCCATTAGGGATCTCCAGAATACTCATCCACATCAATAATTCGTCCATTAACTCCAATTTCTAAATTTGGGGAAAGTTTCATCATTAACCCTAGGTCCATTTATACCCCAAATTTCATCATCAAATTCGTTTCCAAATATGCAGATAACATTCTACCAGATATGCAATAACTCACCATTATCATATTTTTTTTTTTTTTTTTTACAAGAATTATCACCCAAATTTCGTAAATCAGAATTGTTGTTTTCAAAATCCCATGTTCATTCCAATAACACCCCAAAACGAATTTCTACATAATCACTACACATGAATATGAATCGAAGACAGATTTAATGCTATTGCAAGTTATCCACTTGCCTTAAGGTTCGTAGAGTCTGAATTGGAGCTAAATCCCAAGGTTGAAGATGACCTTTGATGGCTCTCTTTGATCCCCAATTTGGCTTTGGCTGCTGTTAGGGTTTCCTAACCCTTAATTTGCTTTTTCTAATTAAGTTCAGCCACCCCCTTCTTTCTTTTTATTAGATTAATTAACTTAATCCCTTTTTTTGACTAATGGGCCAAGCCCAAGTGACCCAAATGTCCCCGAGTGGGCCCGGCTATGTCTAAAAACGTCCTGTGACCCGTTTACTACCCCCGGGTACACTTTTCCGACTATCTCGGCCCATTCGGACTCAACTGTACCCTCAGAATTTGCATCCGAGTTAATTTCTAAAAATACTTATCCCCCACCCTATGTAGTCTATACCGACTTCCGAATGTGATAAGTACATCCTCGTCACTAATACTCGAGACGACGTAATTACATTATTACTATTCACTTAGTAAATAAGTTTTCCCTAAATATTAACCATTCAATCCCAGATTAATATTTATATATATTATTCTGTTCTAATTAATTCATTAAATTACAACACTCTAAGTAATTTAAAATCTCCGAATTAATTAAATTTTAAATGTACCAAAAATACGGGGTGTTACACCAGCCACAGGGACGCTAGACTTGATATTCTATTCCAGGGATATACAGCTACAGCACAGTTAATGCATGCAGGAGTTGGATTAGCTGCATCACTTCTTCATTCCTAGTGTAGGATTTCTCAGCAGTATTTTCAGTTGGGCATGTTGCCCCATTCAGATTTATGTATTTAATTCAGACTTTGATTTGGTTTAGTTATTAGTGTTGGATTATTATTTGGTTTGGTTTTAGCCGATGGTTTATTCGGCAAGACTTAATTTATTCATTTACTTAAGGTGTTTTGGACTCTAGTATTGTGTGAATGTTTTAATTTAGTTTTCTGCATATTGTTATTATTATTATTATTATCTGTTTAATATAAAATAAAATTTGACACTGACTTAATTAACTAATAGATGTTTAGTAATTAATATGATTTTCGACAGTGATGCTAAGAATGAACCAATTTGGAAATTCTGTTTTAATTTAATAAATGACTGATCACCCGGTATTTAATTAGGCGGTGTGTCACAAGTTGTTTGAAGATGGAGATGGATCTGTGTGATAGCTTTTTAAACCATTTTTGCGCTATGTCCCCAAAATAGAAGGAAGCATTAGTTATGTGATGGACTCATTATTAATCCAAAGTGTCATAACTTGGTCATATTGATGAACATGATCGGTGTAATCTGTCTTCCCATCGTATATCTTAAATCTAAGAGTGGTTAACTTCTTAGGGGGTTCAAAATACTTAATTATTCGGGTGAACAGGGACTTTATTTGGAAGCTGAGGGACCTACCATCAATATGTTATACATTATCCAAAGAGGAAAAAATGGTTTGTGAAACATTTACACAAGTTGAGGTCCCATATGCTACTCTTCAAACTTATAAAACCATATCTCGGTAAAAGATTTATAATTATATGATCTGAAGTCTCATGATTGTCACATCATGATGCAATAACTACTCTCTGTTGCAATCTAAGTTATGTTACCAAAGCGTGTGAGGTATGTTAGAATTTCAGTTTTTTTCTTCTTTAACGCTCTTTGTGCAAAAGTTGTGAAAGTGCAAAGATTGAAGGATATTCAAAACTATATCATGATCACATTGTGCTTACTCAAAAACTACTTTTCACCGGATTTCTTTAACACGGTGATACATTTAATGGTTCATCTTGTGAGAGAAGTTGAACTTTGGGGTTCGATCTTCTTTTGATGGATGTATCCATTCGAAAGGTGAGTATAAAGTGAACATAATTTCACTGTGGAATAACAGGATAAAATACATCATATTTTTTTGTGATTTTTCATTCTTCATGTTTTAGGTATATGTGTATTTTGAAGGGTTATGTAAGAAATTGAAATCACCTGGTAGGTTATGAGCATTTGTGTATTGACACAAAGAGCCACTAACTAAAATTATTTCCATTTTAATCGCGTTAAACAAATAGTACATCTTAAAGGTCTATGTAATAAAATTTTCCAATGGTTTAAAATAACTCATATATTAATATTTATTTCTCGACATGGAACCTTCTTCATCGCATATATCAAACACAATGTAATTAAGTGATTTTAATGTGCATATTGAATGGTAATGAGAATTTTACATGCATCCCACATGTCAACCAGTATACTTAATACTTTTCTTATCTCAAATCAAAAGTTCATATTTAAAAATATAACATGCTAAGACCATATCCAACAGTGGGGGAAGAGTGTAAAAAAATTGACAAATTCACGCAGGCAACTCAAGGTGGAGGAGAGAATAGTGTAAAATTTGTAGAAGAAAAAGTAAGGGATTTGCAAAGTTGCAATTCATTTACAAATTGTATAAGTGTTGATCCGAACTCTATATGCTCGTACCAATTCTTAATAACAGTTGAAGTTTGTGCCAAATATATTTGAACTAAAATATTGTACATTTAAGTTCTCACAAACTATATTAATTGCGTTAGAACTTTCTACAAACTAATGTAAATTGTATGATGTTTTAAAACCTCAAATTTACTTATCATGGTTGGCTTGTCAAAAAAGATAAATTGGTAAAAGAATTTTGTAGTTTTACATTAATTGATAAAATTGATTATTGTTTTCCTACTTAACAATTATCTAATACATTTGGAATGCACACGTAGAATTGGGACATTGTTCTCCCATAGGTACTTAGTTGGAATTATTAAGGTTGGAACCTCATCATATTTTATCTATTTTAGTTTCATAAGCAAGATTTTTAATTCTCGACACAATGGAAAGAACACAAATTTCCTAACAAAAGACCATTGTTAAGCTTATTAAGATAATTTTACAAAATATTTATACATATTAGCTTGGAATGTGATATTAAAAAGAAAGAACAAGAAGACAAGCGTGTGATCATAAACTTATGTATCAGATATCTATATTTTTTTGAAGAAAATGCAATTCTCATTAATTAAAAAATAAGAAATACAAAATACGCGACACAACTGGCCAAATAAAGATACAACACAAATTTCCTCAAAAAAGAGGCTAAACAAAAGCAACGCCTTACAAAAAATAAAAACTTCTCAACACCAAAAAGAGCCACAACGGTCAACAATCCGATAAAAGGAACTCTCCGACTACCCATAAAATAGGGAATGGGAAAAATACACCATACATTTGGGAGAAAACGACCAATCGGTATAATAACCTTTAGAAAAGTAAGGGCCATCAAAGATAAGTTTCACTTAAGCTCGTTCCCATGATAGGAGGAACACCAACTGAGATAAAGAAGACAACCACTCTTAGATCTGAAAAATGGCACTGGATCTCGGCACAAACTAACCAGGGGATGACACCAGAATTGGTAACTTCGGCGGCAGCAGCTCTGGCGGAGACGAAGAGATACAACACGAATCCTCCAATAAGAGCAGAAAGTACACAAAGGAAGAAAAACTTCCACACACAACCATACCAAAAGGAGAGACAAAACTCTCATAAAAGAGAGATATAAAACTCTCACTAAGGAGAGAACATTTAACAAATAACAAAAATAATTTATTGGAGAGAAAATAGAGAAAGAATGTAATCCTCCCCCTCTCATGGAGGAGAAAGAGAAGGGGAAGGGGGCTAGTGCTAGAGAAGTAAAGTAAAAAACTTAACAAAATTTAAGTGGACATGCATATTTAAAAACTAAATATGTGAAAGAGAATACTAACCAAGTTAAGAAGTACATGTTTAATTATTTTTAGTACGAAATATTAAAACATATATATAAAACACACGTCATTAAATTCATCATAATAAAGCAGTACTTTTAGTTTTATTTTGTCCAATAATGGTACAAGCGTAAAATCATTCATAAATAAGAACAACTAAGAACAATGGGTATAAATTGATATTGCCAGGTTATTTATTCTATTCCAAATTGACCAATCCTCAAGTGGGTTAGGGTAAATATAACATACATAACGAGTAATGACACAAAAAAATGCCGCGAAACATCATCTTCTATATGAGTTTTTTTTTTCTTTTTTGGTTTTTTTCAAACAAGAATTTTGTGTTTTTTTACTAAAGGTTGGCATGGAACATGATTTTTCACCCCCAAAAGGTACCAACTTAGTTGCTACTTTCTTCATGGTATATCTGAAAATGGTTTAGCTTACCAACCTCTTTTTTACCCTTCTAACATACCCATAACATATACATGGCTGAAGCCAGAATTTGTCTGAAAGGTGGGTTAATATTAAGACAATCTCATACTAACATGGTCATGCGCCTTGTTCGAGATTAAAAACTTTTCTCCGTGATACAATTAAATGGCCTAAAATAATTGTATCACTTCACTTTTTGCGCCTAAAATATTTATCCGTAACCAAACGGACCCTTGTGTAAGAAAAAAAGCTTGTCAACTTTTTTGAATTTTTAATTTATATATCCATAACCAAAATTGATCGCCAAATCGATGACATTGTTGAAAAAAAAGTGTATAAACATTAAAGTCACAAACAAATTTATATAAATTCATTATTGCTTTTTTTATAAGAGCTTTATTAAAAATACCATTTTATACCAACATATATACATAAGTACTATAATCTTATACAATTCCAAAGTCAGATACATAGAAAGAGCAGTCAAAAGGAGCGGGGAAAAAATTACTATGTGAATATGGGTTTCATATTTGTTCAAAATCATTCCATTTAGAGTAAACCACCCTATAGGTTCCTTACCTTTCCACTTATTTCAATTTTATCCCTATACTTTTTTTGTTTCAATTTCATCCTCAACCTTTCATTTTGTCTCAATTCCGCTCCTGTCCCTTTTTGTCTCAATTTAGTCCATCTGCTAACTATTTTGAATACAATTGACTATTTTACTCTTTTTTATTGAAAAATAACAAAATGAATGTTATAAAATTTGAAAAATAAACTATTTTATTATTATTTGGGGATAAAAAATAATTTTTTATTCGAGAATAATAATAGAAATAATTTTTTATATTTATTTTATCATAATTGTTTTTATTTTAGTTTTTTAAAACTGAAATAATAATTTTAATAGTTAACATAATTTTTTATTTATATTTGTTTGGTTAGGGAGGGGGGACTACGGCCGTATGACCACCCCTAGCAGCTCTCTTGAACAAACAAATTTGAACCCCATACAATAAATCTTTTACTCCATTTACTGTCATCATTATATAAAACACAAGTTTGCATAAACCTAAGGCTAAAAAGCAATTGATAAGTAATAATAGTTGTTTTGTGATAACAAGAAGAAGAACTTATTAGAAACGACAACTCCTCATGCAAACCCTAGCAGTGGAAGGATTCTTTTGTTCCCTCATAGACAATATGATTAGAAATTCGTCATGCTTTTTTTTTCTTCTTGTCTAATTATACAAATCATTATATAACTGTCATCATAAGTTATCACGTACCATCATCAAATGCCTCACTTTTTTCATGGGATGCCGGTTAATGGTAGGTATGGAAGGGACAAAACCCCCTCAAAACCTGCAGTATATGATGATGGCTGGTAATGATAAACTTCCAATTATTATCCTCTTTCTTTTTTGTAATCACGTCTATTTGATGGATATAAACACATGTTATCATTGTTTAGGTTATTGAAACTGAAAAATTAAGTTCGATATGATGGCAAGTACTCAACCTTTTGAAATGTTGTCGCGAGTCCAAATTTCAGCAGTGGGTCGTAGGGTCAGCTTTTTTTTTTTTTTTTACTGTCTCAAATGAAATTTTATTAATGTAACGTAGGATAATTAAAAAGAAGAACAACATAATTTAAATAGGATCAAGTTAAGTAAAAAGGAGAGAAGAGAAAATAATATAGAACAAACAGAGAAAATAGGACAAAGTCTATCAAAAGACTTAAAATACTATTAATAAATTTTGGGGTCTGCTCTCGACAAATCGTAGCAACAAAATCAAGAAACTGGTACAGAAGGCACCAGAGGGGGAGCCGCTCCGAACAAAGTCTGTACACAAGGCAAACAGACGATGGAATAATGTCAGACAAACACGTCAAAAACACCAGCGCCAAGGAGGGAGATTCAAACTCTAAGAGGCGTAAAAATAGGGGGACCTTAATTAAGGTGGGAGAAACCCAAAAAGTCAAGGAGACCTTCTGAGTCTCAACCCGAGAGGAACAACCGCTGGGACAGTCGAACCAAAACCCCCAAAACCTGACAGTTGTACCTAAAGTGGATAAAACGCTCACGAAGGAGACGAAAGAAAGAACTCCAAACGGAGCCCGCAAATACAATAATAAGCAACAAAAACTAAAAACATAGCCAAACAAAACATCTTCAAAATCACAACTCCGATCTACCACCAGAAGGGTAGTTCTTGTCGCAACCATTCTGATATGTTCTTTGAGTGGATCTTTCACAGCCGAAGACATCTCGACAACTGACTAAACCGGGGAAGACCCACTAGACGGGTTTGAATTTTTTGGAACGCTGTTTATCCTCCTTTTGGATTTGAGGGACACATGCAGGTCTCCCCCACTCTCGTCGGAAGTGAGAGGGGGGAGGGGTGGCCGGATCGAGAAGAGAGGGATGGGGGATTTAGGGCCCGCTGCTATATCTTATATTTTCCATAGAGAGGTGAGAGTTGTCGACTGGAAAGACGCCATCAGGTGTTCACGCTTCGGGTCAGCTTTGTTCAAAAAGTAAATCTCAGAAGAGAGTGAGTTTTTTTTTTAAGAATACTCTTTTTTCTATATTTGTTTGATATCTAAGATTCTTTCTTTGTTTTCGATAAGAAGAAAGAAAAAGTAAAACTGGTAAATTTTACCTATTATATTCATAGAGTAAAATACTAAAAATAATTTAAAATATTAAGAGAATGTAATAATAGTAATTAATATTTATATTTTACCAATTATATTCATAGATTAAATACCATGCAACTCTTTGAGAACATTAAGAACAACCCTTATGGGTATACTAAAAGTATATATATGAGATAAATTTGTATGCTGTAGGTACTGTAAATGAGTATATTTACACTTGGCTACAGTAAAAAATAACAAATTTGGTAATAGTCTAGTTGGTTTTTTGTGGGCCCACCCCTTAAGTGGGAAATCTTGTTCCACAGTAGAATTAAAAAAAAAATAGACTAAAACGGAACATGATGTTTCGCCTAGGATATAAAACAATTCTTTATAATTAGCTTTCTACCCCCCAATGAATTATTTAAACCAACAATTTTATTATAATGGCTATATTTTTTTAAAGGAACACGCGATTATTTTTTTAAAGGAATACACAACACTTTGCACCTACTATAAATGTATTAACTTTTTTTAAAGGGATACACAACTGTTTTTACCATATATGAGCAAATTATATGTGTGTTTTTACTGTAATTTAAACTAAGAAATAATGGCTAAAGTCTTATTTTTTTACTAACAAATAATGGTTAAATTATAGTAACAAATTATAGTAACAAATTATTGGCATAAATATGGCAAACAAATTCATTAAAATGAATAAAAAATTATATTAAATTTGTTACACTGAATTTTTACGCAAACATAAATCATTCACAAATAAAATTAATGACTAACCATTTTTTCATACATTCGTAGCATTAAGAAAACAATTAATAAATTACAAACTTTTAAAAAATAAAAATAACATAAGGAAGTAGATAGCTTTGCTGAGATTTGCCAAATGGTGGTGATGAAATTGTAGTTCGGGTGGGGTTAATATTTGTAGTGGTCAAAAATTGAATAGGTTTGTTGGGTGATTGGTTGTTGGTTGGAGATAATAAATTTGGGGTCCTTATTTAATTAACATGAGTTTGGGGAAGGAACTAGAAAATATCAAATGCCTTAAACAGAACAATATTTTCTGCCTAAAGAATAGTGTAAAAATCCTTAAGCGAAACATGTTCTTCCACAGTAATGTTTTAGGTTTTAAACGATGTCATTCCGGTTTGATCGTAGTGTATATTTGCACTACCCGCAATATTTTTTTCTATTTTTAGCGGGTATATTTGAGCTAGCAATGTGTATTTTTACACTACCCACAAGGTTTGCTCTAACATAAAGAGTTAATAAAATTTGTCAACTGATGTGATGTTAAATACACTACATAACGATACAACTTGAGCATTCCCTTTTAAGGGATCTCCTTAAAAAAAGTAGTTATTGTGCTTACCCTGAAATTTTATACTTTCTTTTGTTATCCCATTTTTTTAGTTTGCATTTCACCCTATCCCCGAGCTATATTTAATTAAAACATTAGTTTTAACGCTTGACTAATAAAAATTGAAGGTTTTTTTAGCCAAGAAAATAAATAAATACAATTAAAAAAAGAAATTTGATAAACAGTAATTTTTAGCAAGTATCATAAATAAATAAAAATATAAAAGTAACATAAAGTAAAAATTAAAATTACAATCCCACTTTTACAGTGGGGAGTGGGAGTGTAACATAAGTTTTCAAGAAAAGTGTTTTGTTGCAATTTGTATCTATTAGAGGTGGAAATTATTAATGCAATACGATAACACAACATGAAATATCATATTTGACACAGTATATTGTGTTTGTTAACTGATCCAAACATTGACTTGGCGAAGAGATCGTGTTATCGGTGATTGGTTGAACCGGTCATATCAGTATTTCATTTAGAAACAAATAGCATTAACACTAGTATAAATATTTATTTTACTTTCAAAAGTTACAAATATTTCACATGAGATAGCATAAATAAAAAATTAGGTTTCATAACACCTTTCAATTGAAATTAGTTTTAAGGTGGGTAACCGGGCTTGTAAACCAATTGGTAGGGTCAAGGGTAGACATGGTGTGTCATAAGTCAAATTGGTAAATTACAAAAATGGTCTAACATTTAATGCAACCCGATTTGGACGTTAGTTCTTTGGTTTACCAGGTTAACCCATCTGGACGAGTAAAATTGATACAATTCTAATCCAAATCAAAACACACACATGCACACAAATGGGGTTATCGTGTGTTTATATAATTGATTTCGTGTTACCCTCATTTTTTCCCTAAAAAAGTTGTTGTGGGGACCAAACCATAAAAGTTCAATTTCAACTGGTCTGAGCAGGCCCAACAGGATTACCATTCCGTCCAAGTTAGGTCCGACAATTAAAAGATTAATACCAATGTTTATCAGAGTGACTGCCTACAATCTCAGATGAGATAATAGGGAGTCACCACACAAGAAAATAACAAGATGGGAGAGTTCCTTGAACAACTCAACCACTTTACACTGCTATAAATATAACCCTCACCCTAGGGTCAATAGGGGATGTAATTCTCAAATTTTGAGAGACATTAATATGAACTGGGAATTCTCTTTATGGACGTAGGTAGTTGTCGAACCACGTATATCTTCGTCTTGTAGGCATTTTTATATTCTTTCTATTACTCATTTTATAGAGATTATTTCTTTTGATTAATTGCACTCACAATTGGCGTCGTTTGTGGGAAACGATCTTCAATTCTATGAAAGTAACAATACGAAAGAGTAACCATAAATGTCTAACCGTCCAAACAGGGCACCCTGGCCTAACGACCTGCGAGTTGACCTAGTCCACTCAGGGTCAGATCTAAAGTTTGCCAAGATGGGAATTCAAGATTCCATCCAGAGGAATAGCGCTCCGAAGAGAGCCACGATCATCCTAGATCAACCCAGATCACACGGATGGTCGACGCGTACGAAGCACGAGGAGGCAACTCGTCTCCAAATTAAGGAGAATTCACGCCTTCAGCGATGATTGGAGAAGATGGAGAGAGAAATCCATCCGGAGAATCGAAAATGTCGTGGTGGAACTCCTAGCCCTCATACGAGCAAAACTCACAACCGAGGAAGGAGCACTGGCCGCGACCATGAGCGTTCAGATCATGGAAGTCACATGGTGAGAAGGCACCGTGTTGAAGGGCGCCACAGGAATGATATAACGAGTTTGGTTTGGAGAGAAATAGACCAACACCCAGCACACCAAGGGGGCAGATTCACCAAGAAACTAGCGAGAAGGGCCTCAATTACGCAACTGAAGTCACCCTTCTCAAGAACTATTAAGAAGTAGGAACCCTCGAAGAAGTTTACAGCCCCACGATTCAAGATTTACTATGGAAAAATAGATCTCATAGACCATATTTACCAGTATAGGCAAGCCATGACTTTATGGAATCATAACTATGCACTTATGTGTCATATATTCCGCTCCAGCCTAGGGGATGTCACCAAGAAGTGGTTCGAGAGGCTGCCTCACAGGTCGGCTAAGAGCTTTAATGCTATCATTGAGGCCTTCACTTCTCGCTTCATAACTAATAGCTCGCATTCGAAGAGGATGGACTCCCTACTCACAATGAGGAAAAATCCACTTGAGACTCTACGCGAGTATGCCAATCTTTACTGGGAGACTTTTAAAGAGATAGAAGATTGCTCAGACTAGGTTGTTATAGCATCTTTCAAGATCGGTTTGACCCCTACCTCTATGTTGCACCAGTCCTTTACAAAGAAAGAAGCGAACACCATCGACGACGTTATGTCTCGAATCGAGAAGTACTTCAAATTAGAGGATGTAGTCCACACCATCCAAGCGGAGACTAGTCTCACCAAGGCGAACAAAGGTAGCGACAAGGATAACACCCCTAAAAAGGGGCATAAGAAGCTAAAGGGGACTAAAACGGGGGTAAGACGGACTCGTCCAAAGCTTTTGAAGCCATCAACACGATTTTCAAAGAACCAATTTATAAGATCTTGGGAAAGATCAAAGACCAGCAGTTTCTCTAGTGGCCGAAGAAAATAGGAGGGGATCCGACCGAGAGGAACAACACACTCCAAGGTACGTTCCACAAAGAAAATGGACATAATACATAGAACTGCAAGGCACTGAAATCTCACCTAGAGGAGTTAGCCCAAAAAAGTCACTTGAATGAGTACATAGAGAAGAAGTCTGATCAGGTTGTCACCAACGACCACCAAAAATCAGATAACAACCTGGATGATGAGGCAAGACATGAGTTTGCAATAATACATGGGGCATCCGACCTCAAACAAATATAAGGAAATGCAATTCGGATGGAACTGAATAAGGTCACATCCATGATGGAAGCCTTCCAGATAGATCCTTCCAAGAGCCAAGATGGCAAGCGCAGACGACAGGAAGACGTGGATTACAATAAACACATTGTGTTTATGGAGGAAGATTTGATCGAGGTGAGAACCCCACACCACGACGCACTAGTAATCACTCTCAAGATTGCCCACAGGGATGTGGACAACTTACTGGTGGATTAGGGGAGTTCCTTAGAGGTGATATACCTGAAACTCTTCCATAAACTTATGTTGAAAATTTCAAACTTAAAAGAAGTAATTGTTCCTTTGGCCGGCTTCGTGGGAAAATGAACATGCCATTAGGGAAGGAAGTCCTTCCAATAAGAACAAGGCATATTTCAAGGATCATTGAGTTTTTGACGATTTACATCGATTCGCCTTACCACACCATTCGGGGAAAAATGCATCATAAATCGGGGGAAAATGGAAATCAGAGACGACAAATTCATTATTCATAAATGCTACATCGTCACCATTAGATCCAAAAAGGAGAAGAATAAGGACAAATAGGTCCTTCTATAGATGTCCCCAGACGGCGATACAGCTTCGAAATAGTAACTAAAGCACGACCGACAGGGGTGGAGGAGCCCAGAATCCACCCCATTGTAGGGTCATAGAAAAGCTAGAGGAGATAGTTTTTTATGAGGGTTGACCAGAGAGGAAGTTACCGATTGGTACAACACTGACCGACCATGAAAGAATGGATCTGACCGCCTTTCTAAAGTAGAGGCTAGATGTTTTTCATAGGAGCCATGCTATTAATCCTGCGGTCACCTATCACCGCCTCCACGTAGATCCGGTGTTCAAGTCGATCATATAAAAATCTCGACACATGGCCCCAAAAAAAGGCAAACACTATGGAAAAGTAGATAGGGAAACTCTGGAGACAAGTTCCATTAGAGAAGTTCAATTCCTAAAGTGTCTCTCAAATCCAGTAGTAGTTCATAAAAGTAACGATAACTAGAGAGTCTTCATAGACTTTACCAAACTCAACAGTGCATGTCCTAAGGATAGTTTACCTATCCCGAAGATAGACTAACTAGTCGACGCCACTGCAGCCCACGAACGAATGAGTTTCTTAAATTCTTACTTGGGATATCACCAGATTCCTATATCCGTCCCTGACCAAGACAGGACTTCGTTCATAACATCATTGGGTTTGTACTGTTACGAGGTCATACCTTTTGTCTTGAAGATTGTTGGAGCCACGTACTAGAGACTGGGCTAGAAGAGGTTCAAGCAACATATGGGAGAAACGATGGAAGTGTACAGTAATGATATGCTCCTTAAAAGCAAGAGAAAATATTACCACCTTAAAGACTTGGCCAACACCTTTAAAATCCTCAGGCACTTCTAGATGAAGGTCAATGCGATCAAGGGCTCATTCGGGGCCCAGTCAGGGAAGTTTTTAGGTTATCTGGTCAGCAAGGAGGGGATTAAGGCAAATCTCGACCAGGCCATCAATAATGTCCACCGACTAAAGACGCTGCGTGAGAATCAAAATCTCTCTAGATGCTCGTTACACTTAATCGCTTCATTTTGAAGTCATCCAAGTATTGCCAACAATTCTTCCAATTGCATAAGAAGGAAAAGTGCTTCACCTAGAGTGACGAGTGTTTATGGGATTTTGAGGAAACTAATTCCTACCTAAGCAGACCACCATTGTTGGCAATCCCTGATCAAAGGGACCCTTTTTATTTCTACCTTGCAATTCCAAGACATGCGATTAGTTCGGCCTTGGTCTACAAGAAAGAGACAAAATAGTTCTCCATTTATTATGCCAACAAAATGCTCTTGGACTTCGATAAGATTATTTACCTCTGTAGAAATTGGCTTACACATTGGTGGTAGCTTCTCGAAAGCTAAAACACTAATTTGAGGCCCACTCCATCACCGTCATCACTTATTTCCCCCTTAAAAATATTCTTCGTAAAGTCGACCTCTATAGACATATGTCAAAATGATCGATAGAAATTAGGAGATTCGACATTCACTTTCAACCAAGGAGAGTAGTCGAGGGGCAGATATTGGCTAATTTCATAGCAAAATTCACAAGAGGTGCTCCTACCGACCAATAAATAACTGAATAGTTAAAAGATTGCAAACAAGACTAATTAGATAGTTGGACACTGGATGTAGACGACGCCTCCAATTCCAAGGGGGCAGGGGTAGGGATTGTCCTTGTAATGTAAGAGAATGTAATAATCAGACAACTGATAAGATTAGGTTTTAAATCCTAAAACAACGAAGCCAAGTATGAAGCACTTATAGCTAGATTGTGTAAGGCTTGTTTACTTGGGCAAGCCAACTTGAAGTTTATTGTGACTCTAAGTTGGTGTCTATCCAAGTCAATGTAGATTTCAACATCAAGGATGAGAGGATGGTCGCATACCTCGCATTGGTTCGCGATCTGATATCAAAGTTTGAGTAAGTACACGTTCAATAATTCCCCAGGGGCATAAAAATCATATAGACGCTTTGGCAACCATAATCTAATTAATAGATTTCGATCTTAAGAGAATAATCTAAGTGGAGTTCCTCGTTAAACCTACCATTGAAAACCGAACATTTTCTTTCCATTGAAAAGGGTCCAAGATGGATGGATCCAATGATTGCCTACTTGAAGAACGACACACTGCCAACTGGCAAAAAGTAGGCCCATCGAGTCGGGGTGATAGTTACTCACTTCTAGTTAAGACCTGGGAAAAAGCTTTACAGGAGATCTTTAATAGGCCCTCACCTCCAATGCGTACACCCAAAAGATGTCGACCAAGTTCTGTATGGGCTTCATGATGAAACCTATGGGAGTCAAGTGGGAGGTAGGTCTCTTGTGTTCTGAGCAATCAAAGAAGGCTATTGGTGGTCATATATGTAGAAGGATGGAAATTTTTATGCTGAGAAGTGTGAAAAGTGCCAAAAATTCTCCCCTATGATTCAGCAACCGGCCAGCGACTTGAGACCTTGGACTAGTCCATGGTAGTTTGCATAATGGGGGTTAGATATCGTAGGACCACTCCCTACTGCACCCAAAAATCACCAGTACTTATTATTCGGCACGGATTATTTAAGTAAGTAGATTGAGGAGAACCCACTGGCTAATATTAGAGATGTCGACATGATCAGGTTCATTTGGAGGAACATTATAACTCGCTTTGGGGTACTCAGGACAGTCATGATGGATAATGGCATGCAATTTGAAAGTGGGCATTTTCAAAAAGTTTTACAACGAGCATGGAATCAAACACCAAATTTATTCCATAGGATGCCCCAAAAGCAACGGCTAGGAAGCGACCTCCAACAAGACAATGCTTGATGGCTTGAAGAAAAGGTTGGAAAGGGCATAGGGCGCTTTGGTGGATGATCTCCCTTATGTACTCTGGGAGTATCACACCATGCCGAGAAGACCTACCGGGGAAATGCCTTTCGCCCTTACGTATAGATTGGAAGTCGTGATTCCACTCGAAGTTGGCTTGCCGACCATGAGGACAAACATCGTCGAGAATGTCCTTAAAAAAGTTCTCGGCAACGTTAAAAGGTCGTCGGACAAAAAGTTAGGGCCCAATTAGGAGGATCCATTCAAAGTGATCAGGGATGATTTGCAATGAGCCTATCACTTGGGAACAGCGAAGGGAAAGGTGATACCACGATCATAGAACGCGACCAACCTCCAGAAGTTTCATTTTTAATTTTATTTATGGCATATTTAATTTTCGCAAATTTTCATTTTAAAACTTATGTTGCTTGCAGTTCACTTTCAAGTTGTTAGTAAAGGCCCTAGTTATTTGCTTAATTACTTAGTTATTCAATTTCTTTACATTATTCCAAAGTAACAAGATCACAATTGCCATTAATTTTAAACGTTGATTAAGTTTTGGCTTAATTACAATGGCAACTTTGCTTATAACAATTAAACTTAAGGTCTTCAGGTTTTTGTCATTACAAAAGCAAACAACCTTATGAATTTCCCAGGTAAACACAAGCCCTACGGGGGATCCCTAGGCAGTAAACTAACTCGACTTGGTCGGATAAATTCCTGAACAGGTGGATAACCCTTATACCTGATATATTTTTGCCATAATCTATTCTAGGCCCAAGGTAGTGTAACGACACAACGTAAAGGGTAAGACAAGAAAAAATATAACTCGTGCTTTGGCATAACAGAATGAAAAAATGCGCAAGATTGGTATTAAGTTAACTTTACTGTAATATTTCGTTACAAGTTACAAAAAGTGTCAATTACAAAAAATCATTACGAATAGTATGAAATACAACTGCCTATGGTCGGCGAGTAATAAATTATGTGATCGGCCTCCTTCGGTTGTCATTGGGATCTGGTCGGTACTCATCATCCCTGTTATGAGCCTCTAAGTAACTTTCAATGAGCTGAAGAGTTATGGCATCCAATGCAACCCACTTCTCATCGCGACCAAATGGAGGGAGTCTATATATCGGACAGTCAACTTGGCACATATACCAAAGTTGAGAGTCTTGTGACTCTTTCACAACCTTCAGGGCATTTAGACAACCACGCTTGTAGGCCACACTTTTGGCCTCTTCTAACTTGACTAGAGTTTCTGCCTAACCCTCATCATAGCCTTCCGACTAGGCTGCTCGAGGACCCATTCTGAATAAATAGCAAAGCTTTTTCACATCTCGATTAAGTCCTATCTCCATGACGTGGGCTCTTCGACTGTCTTCCTCGGCATCAGCGAGCTTCCTTTTTAGCTTATCATTCTCAGATTGAATTAGGGCACCACATCCTTCGCCTCAGTAAGTTGGGCCTTCAAGCCATTTATCTTCTCTTGAATAAAGGAGACCATAACTCCCAAGTCTTTCTGATCCTCTTTCAACTTGGCCACCAAGATTGACTAGCTCTTGTAGGCCTTAGTCATCTTTTTCAAAGCCTTATGGACAGATAAAAATTCTCGACAAGCCTGGTCACCAGCATCCTGACCAAGCAAGTCATCCAGGTTTCCAGCAAATGAGGGAATCTCCTTGGCAGTAGGCTATAAGAATAAAATAAAAGAAAAATGCTAAATTCAACGAAGGCATATGAACAGTATAACAGTTAAAAGGAATGTTCTTTCATTAATACACTATAAAATGGGCAAGGCCCATACAAACAACAAAAGAGGTAAAAGTACAAGGAATAGAAGTCCTAATCTAAAGTGAACTTATTCTTTTACCTGCTCCTCAGCATCAGCATTCTTGCCCTAGATTCCGACATCCTCAGTCTAGTCGACTGGAACACTGGTAGTATCCCCCTCTTCCACCCTTAGAGGAGAGCCAGGTTTGTGCTCGCCTAAGAGATCAAAGTCAGTGGGAACCTTGATCCCCACCAAGGCTGTGTCCTAAACCTTCTCGAAGATGGCTTTGTGGATGTATTCCATTTGGAATTTGGCCTCCTCATAGGATTTTAGTGAAGCCCTTATCAAAATGGGCATCCTTGGCCACGGGAAACTTAGACACCTCATTGGCCAACCGACTGCTAGTCCTTCAGCAGAGAGATCTCAACCTTGAGCTTATCGTTCTCGATCTTCAACGCATCCATAGCAGCAATGGTGGACTTTTTCTCGCTATCATAGGCTTTGTTAGAATTAGCCATGGCTTCATGAGATTTCTCACAGATTCGTTAAGCTCATCATTGATCTTGGACTGGTCCTGATGACCATCCAAGAGTTAGACAAACTCTGCCATAAATTATAAATAAATAAATAAATAAAGTAAATATTGAATGAGTTGATATAAATAACCAGTAAAGATAAGAAGGAAATTAAATTTAATTACCATTGATAAATTTTGAGAAGCACGAGATATAAGCTACACAGGGGCAAGCTACTTAAGTTGCCCGCGATCAACCACGAGCATATCCCCCTCAATAGACCATGTGCTAATTAAGGGTCCTTAGAAACTGACATGACCAAGGAAGACCTGAAAGAAGCTGGGAGGTCACCCCTCTTGGAAAATTATGGGACTATGGGAGTTTTATCCTTCTTCTTCTCCCTAACGACCAAACCCTGGTCATTGGCCTTAGGGCCTTCAACTTTAATCCACTTCAAGTAATTTTCCTTGGGAGAGGAGGGGTTACCCTCTACATAATTATGCTCGATCAACAACATTCTTTCAATGGGAACCATTGAATATTCCTCGGCAATAAGGATGGAGTCTACGTTAAGTGATTCGAATGAAGAGGAGACAAATGCTTCCTCATCAGGCAGAGAGAGATCGGGATGTCATCTACTGGGCAGGCAGTGAAACTTCTAGTAGTGTTCGTGTACTCTAAAAAATGAGGTTGAGCATGGATGATTACCACAAAGCATTAATTCCCTCACTCTCTAAGCCTTCAGCAAGTCAGCCCGATTGATATGGGTCAAAATAGGGCTCTCTCTCCTCCTTCGAACTGCCCAGGAACAAGAAAGAAAAATACTGTAAGCAACGATAATTCATAATACAAAACTATAAAAAGACAAGTATATGAAAAGAGGGTTCTATCCTATTTCATCTCCCCCCCCCCCCCCCCCTCCTCAATCTGAGGACAGAAAACTAGCGTATTATTCGCCTTCAGAGAGGGGTGGATGTTGCGAATTTCTAGTTTATTGGAAACAAGAAGATTTACAACATTGACCCAATTGGCCCTTCTCGCCTTCATATATGCAAGACCATCATTGGTATGAGACCAAGAATAATAATACTTGATCTCTTGGATACCAAGGTTGGTCCAAAATAACTCGTTGATTATATGCACCACGTTAACAATACGGCATGTATTGGAGGAACACTGAGCTAGAACTACACTAATGTATTCACAAAACTCTAAAAAAAGTAGTTTTGGGGGAAATGTTAGTCCCCCCCTGAACTACAATTAAGGTGTGAATCCAGTTCCCCCTACTACAACAGCAATTATAGGCAAGGGGCACACACAATTGTAACCCAAGGAGGAATATAGTAGGTTTTCCTAAAATATTCTATTTTTTTCCCGTGGAGGTTGTTCACCATTTTCATCAGAAATAGAAGAATGCAAAAGAAGATTGAAGAAGAGAGTTACGAAGAATAAGATACAAGGAGGAGAAAATAACTTATAGGAAAACGAATGCAAATAGGAAACTTTAAAGTCTTTTTTAGCCAGGAAGAAGGAGCAAAATGACGGTATCAGAGTATTAAACCAAGTGACATTTGATTCTGTGCAAAACAATCATATGAAACAAGGCTAGAAGTTGGTTTTTGGCGGTTCATATTTCTCAATGACCAGCATACCCCAACTGGTTTTCAACTATTTATGAAAATGTCCGACCAGTAAATTTTTACATTATTTGGATCGATTAATTGGCCTCACAGAAGATTTAAAACTCTCTAGACCAATTCTGGCGAAGACGTTGAGGGGAAATTATGGGGTTTAAACCATAAAAGCCCAATCTCGACAGGGCCGAGCAAGACCAACACAGTCACCACACTGCCATAGTTCGGGGCAACGGTAAAGAGATTAGCACAAGCATTTATCATGGGAATAAATACAAACACTTATCATTTAAATACTAATAGGCTTAGTTGGTTACCAAAAATCTCAGATGAGATATTCCGGAATCACCACATAAGCCAATGACAATCTGGGGAGTTCCTTAAACAACTCAACTACTTTATACCACTATAAATATAAACCTCATCCTAGGGTCAAGGGGGATGTAATTCTCGAACTTGGACATATATTAATAAGAATTAAGAAACCTCTTTGTGGATGTAGGAAATATTTTGAACCACGTATATCTGTGTCATGTGAGCATCTTTATATTCTTTCCTTACTTGCTTTCTGTAATTCATTTATTGTGATTATTTGTACTCACAACTGGCGAGCAAGCCATTGCTCAGAAATGCTACTTCATCGCCATTAGACCCAAGAAGGGGAAGAAGAAAGACCAAAAGTCATCCCAGAGACGCCCCAAGATGGGGATAATGCTTCCAAATAGCAATTAAGGCACGGCCGATCAGGAGTGGAGGAGTCCCAAATCCACCCTGCTGACAGGGTCGTTAAAAATCTAGTGGTGGTAGATTTTAACGACAGCCAACCAGAGAGGAAGTTCTTGATCGGCACCATATTGTTCGACCATGAAAGGATGGATTTGATCACGTTTCTGAAGGGGAACCTAAATTATTTTGTATGGGAACCATACGACATGTCGGGTACTGATCTTGCAGTCACTTGCCATCAACTTCATGTGGATCCGTAATTCATGCCAATGGTACAAAAAGCTCACTGCATTGTCCCAAAAAAGGCAAGGGCTGTAGAAAAGGAGGCAGGGAAGCTTTTGAAGGCAAGGTCCATCCAAGAAGTTCAATTCCTGAAGTGGCTCTCAAATCCAGTGGTGATCCATAAAATCAATGGTAGCTGGAGAGTCTGTATAAACTTTATCGATGATCTCAGTAAGGTTTACCCCAAGGATAGTTTCCCCTGCCAAAGATAGACTAACTGATCGACACCACTGCAGTCCACGAACGAATGAGTTTTTTGGTCGCTTACTCGGGATACCACATGATTCCTTTATTCGTCCCTGACTCGGATAAGACTTTGTTCACAACACCAATGGGCTTGTACAGTTAAAAGGTCATAAGTTTTGGCCTTAAGAATGTTAGACCAACGTACCAGAGACTGGTCACAAAAATGTTTAAGAAACAAATGGGGGAAACGATGGAAGTGTACATTGACGAAATATTCATCAAGAGCAAGTGTAAAAATGACCACCTCAAAGACTTGGATAATACCTATGAAATCCTCAGGCATTATTGAATGAACCTCAATGCGAGCACATGATCATTCGGGGTCTAGTCAACGAAGTTCCTAGGCTATCTGGTCAGTAAGAGGGTAATTGAAGCAAACCCCAATTAAATAGAGGTGATCAATAGCATTCAACCGTTGAAGATGATGGGAGAAATCCAAAAGTTCACTCGGATGCTCGCAACACCTAATCGCTTCGTTTCAAAGTCATACGAGTGTTGCAGACCGTTCTTTCAATTGCTTAATAAGGAAAATGACCTCACTTGGAATGATGAATGTTCAAAGGCTCTCGGAGAGATCAAATCCTACCTGAGGAAACCTCCGCTGCTGGGAATTATCGAGCAAGGGGATCATTTCTACCTCATAGACTCAAGCCATGAGGTTAGCTCGGCCTTATTCTTTGAGAAAGGGGGAAAATAGTTCCCTGTTTACTATGCCAACAAAATGCTCCTGAACATCGAGCAGCATTACTTACCAATGGAGAAATTAACCTACACACTAGTGATAGCAACCCAAAAACTTAAAGATTACTTTAAGTCCCATTCCAACACAATCATCACATTTTCCCCTCTTAAAGCTATTCTTTGCGAAGCCGACATATCTGAATGTACGTCCAAGTGGTCTGTAGAGCTCGGGAGATTTGATATACACTACCAGCCAAGAACAATAATCAAGGGGTAGGTACTGGCTGACTTCATATCAAAATTTATAAGTGAAGGGACCCTACCGACCAGAAAGTGGTCGACCATTTAAAAGATCATGAGTTGGTTCAATCCAAAAAGTGGATATCGTACGTGGATGGTGCCTCTAATTATAAAGGAGGAGGAGGAGTTGTTTTTATTGCACCAAAACATGCCATGATCGAACAAGGGATAGGGATAGGCTTTGAAGCCATCAACAATGAAGCCAAATATGAAGCACTTATTGCTAGATTGAGTAAGGCCCACTTACTAGGGCCAACCCACATTGAAGTGTATTATGACTCAATGCTGGTTTCTAACCAAGTCAGTGGAGACTTCAATGCTAATGATGAAAGGATGGTAGTATATCTACAGGTCATTCACGAGGAACTATCAAAGTTTAAGGAAGTCCACATTCAATAGTTACCCCGGGGGCACAATAGTCATGCAGATGCTTTAGAAGCCCTAGGCTCAGCAGTAGATTCCAATCTGAGGAGAACAATCGAAGTGGAGTTCCTCTCTAAGCCTAGCATTGAAAAAGTTTTGGCCTTCGAGCACTTTCTTTCCATTGAAAAGGCCCAAGCTGGATGGATCCAATTAACGCTTACCTATAGAACGACGCACTATCGACTAACAAAAAGCACGTTCATCAAGTTAACGTGAAAGTTGCTCGCTTCTACCTAGAATCTGGGTAAAACTTTACAGGAGGTCTTTCAGAGGACCATATCTCAAATGCGTGCATCCAAAACACGATGATCGAGTTCTCTATGAACATCACGATGGAATCTGTGGGAGTCAAGCAGGATGAAGATCTCTAGTATTTTAAGATTAGCTTGACCCTACCTCTACATTGCATCAGACCCTTACAAAGAAAGAAGAGAAGACCATTGACGACTCAAATTGACAAGTACGCCAAAGTGAAGAATGTATTCCACACCATCCAAGCAGAGATTGGCCGCATCAAGGCAAACAAAGGTAACAACAAGGAGAACACCCCTAAAAAGGGGAATAAGAAGTCAAATGAGACTAAAAATAGGAGAAAGACGAACTCGTCCAAATATTTTCAAGCCGTCAACACGGTTTTTAAGGAACCAGTTTATAAGATCTTAGGAAAGATCAAGGACCAACAGTTTCTCAAGTGGCCGAAGAAAATGGGAGGGGATCCGACCAAGAGGAACAACACACTCCGAAATGCGTTCCACAAAGAAAACAAACATAAGATAGAGAATTTCAAGGCACTGAAATCTCACCTAGAGAAGTTGGCCCAGACAAGGCACTTGAATGAGTACATAGAGAAGAAGTCTTATTAGGTCGTCACCAACGACGACCAAAAATTCGATAACGTCCTGGATGATGAGGCAGGACATGAGTTTGCTGTAATACATGGGGCGTCCGACCTCAAACAAATCCAGGGAAAGGCAGTTAAGATGTAACTCAAGAATAATGCGGCTATGATGGAATCCTTCTAGATAGATTCTGCCAAGATCCAAGCTGGTAAGCGCAGACGATCGGGAGACGTGGATTATAAAAATACATAGTGTTTATGAAGGACGATTTGATCGGGGTGAGAACCCCACTCCACAATGCACTAGTAATCATTCTCAGGATTACCAACTGGGATGTGGACAACTTACTAGTGGATTAGGGGAGTTTTTCGGAGGTGATATACTTGGAACTCTTCCACAAACTTAAAGCTAAAAATGTCAGACTAAATAAGTAACTGCTCCTTTGGTCGGCTTTGCAGGAAAAAAGACCATGCCATTGGGGGACGTTGTCCTAACAGTATGAGCAGGGAATATCTTAAGGCTCGTCGAGTTTTTTATGGTTGACATCGGTTCGCCTTACCATGTCGTTCTCAGCAGAGGGTGGCTTCATGCTATGAGAGTTATCTCATCAATTTATCATCAAAAACTTAAATGCATTAAAGATCGGGGCAAAATGGAGAACAAATGCGACCAATCCATTATTCAACAATGCTACACTATCACCATTAGACCCAAGAAGGAGAAGAAGAAAGAGAAAGAGGTCCTTCCATAGACATCCCCAGATGGGGATACACCTTTGAAATAATAACTAAAGCACGATTGACCATGGGTAAAGGAGACCAGAATCTACCTTCTGAGATGGTCATAGAAAATCTTGAGGAGGTAGTTTTTTATGAGAGTCGACCAGAGATGAAGTTACCGATTGGTACAACACTGACCGACCACGAAAGAATGGATCTGACCGCCTTTCTAAAGCAGAGGTTGGATGTTTTTTCCATGGGAGCCATATAATATGTCGAGGATTGATCCTGCGGTCACCTGTCACCACCTCTACGTCGATCCGGTGTTCAAGTTAATCGTATAAAAATCTCGACACATGGCCCTAAAAAAGGAAAACACTATGGTAAAGTAGATAGGGAAAATTTGGAGGCAAGGTCCATCAGAGAAGTTCAATTCCTGAAGTGGCTCTCAAATCCAGTAGTAGTTCATAAAAGTAAGGGTAACTAAAGAGTTTGTATAAGCTTTACCAAACTTAATAGGGCATGCCCTAAGGATAATTTCTCCCTCTTGAAGATAGACCAACTGGTCGAACCCACTGCAGCCTATGAACAAATGAGTTTCCTAGACACTAACGTGGGGTATCACTAGATTCCTCTATTCTTCCCTGACTAAGACATGAATTCGTTCATAACATCATTGGGTTTTTATTATTACAAGATCATGCCTTCTGGCCTAAAGAGCATTGGATCCACGTACCAGAGGCTGGGCATGAAGATGTTTAAGTAACAAATGGGAAAAACGGTGGAAGTGTACATTAACGATATGCTCCTCAAAAGAAAGAGAAAATACGACCACCTTAAAGACTTGACCAACACCTTTGAAATCCTCAGGCACTACTAGATGAAGCTCAATGCGATCAAGTGCTCATTCAGGTCCCATTCAGGGAAGTTTCTTGGTTATCTAGTTAGCAAGAGGGGAATTAAGGAAAATCCCGACCACATAGAGACCATTAACAATTTCCACTCGCCAAAGACGTTGCGCGAGATCCAAAAGCTCACTGGGATGCTCGTTGCACTTAATCGCTTCATTTCAAAGTCATCCAAGCATTGCCAATAATTTTTCCAACTTCAGAGGAAGGAAAAGGGCTTCACCTAGAGTGACGAGTGTTTATGGACTCTTGAGGAAATCATGTCCTACCTAAGCAGACCACTATTATTAGCAAGCCCTGATCAAGGGGAGCCTTTTTAATCTCTACCTTACAGTCTCAATCCACGCGATTAGCTCGGCCTTGGTCTGTGAGGAAGAGGCAAAAAAGTTCTCAATTCATTATGCTAAAAAAATGCTCTTGGACACCGAGAAGCATTATTTACCCATGGAGAAATTGGCTTATGCGTTGGTGGTAGCTTCTCGGAAGCTAAAACACTACTTTGAGGCCCATTCCATCACCATCATCACTTATTTCCCCCTTAAAGATGTTCTTCACAAAGCCTACCTCTCTGGATGTATGTCAAAATGATCGGTAGAACTTGGGATATTTGACATTCACTTTGAACCAAGGACAGTAGTCAAGGTGTGGATATTGGCCGACTTCATAACGGAATTCACAGGAGGTGCTCCTACCAACCAACAGATGGCCGAACAGTTAAAAGATCGTAAATAGGACTAATTTGATAGTTGGACACTGTATGTAGACAGCGCCTCCATTCCAGGGGCAGGGGAAGGGATTGTCCTTGTAATATTAGAGAATATAATAATCGGATTAGGTTTTGAAGCCTCCAACATAATTTTAACCCGAGGAGGAATAGAGTATGTTTTCCTAAAATATTCTAATTTTATCCCGTGGAGGGTGTTCACCATTTTCATCAAAAATAGAAGAATGCAAAAGAAGATTGAAGAAGAGAGTTACGAAGAATAAGATACAAGGAGGAGAAAAGAACTTACGGGAAAACGAATGCAAATAGGAAGCTTAGGAGTATTTTTAAGCAAGGAAGAAGGAGAAAAATGATTGTATGAGAGTATTAAAGCAAGGAAATAAGGCTCGAAGTTGGTTTTTGGCGGTTCATAATTCTCAATGACCAGTGTACCCCCACTAGTTTTCAACTATTTATGAAAATGACTGACCAGTAAAGTTTTACATTATTTGGATCGATTAATTGGCCTCACAGAGGATTTAAAACTCTCTAGACCAATTCTGGCCAAGACGTTGAGGGTAAATAATGGGGTTTAAACCATAAAATCATAATCTCGATGGGTCGAGCAAGACTAACACAATCACCACGCTGCCATAATCCGGTCCAGCGGTAAAGAGATTAGCACAAGCATTTATCATGTGGATAAATATAAACACTTATCATTTAAATACTAATAGGCTTAGTTGGTTACCAACAATCTCAGATAAGATATTCTGAAATCACCACATGAGCCAATGACAAGCTAGGAGAGTTCCTTATACAGCTCAACCACTTTAAACCACTATAAATATAAACCTCACCCTAGGCTCAAGGGGGACGTAATTCTCGAACTTGGAGATATTTTAATAATAATTAAGAAACCTCTTTGTGGATGTAGGAAATATGTTGAACCACTTATATCTTTATGTCGTGTAAGCATTTTTATATTCTTTCCTTACTTGCTTTCTGGAATTCATTTATTGTGATTATTTTTACTCACAACTGGCGAGCAAGCCATTGCTCATAAATGCTACATCATCGTCATTAGACCCAAGAAGGAGAAGAAGAAAAAGCAATAATTCATCCCAGAGACGCCCCAAGATGGGGATATTGCTTCCAAATAGCAACTAAGGCATGACCGACCAGGGGTGGAGGAGACCCGAATCCACCCGCTGACAGGGTCATTAAAAAAATGGAGGTGGAAGTCTTTAACAACAGCCAATCAGAGAGGAAGTTCTTGATCGGCACCATATTGTTCGACCATGAAAGGGTGGAGTTGATCACCTTTCTGAAGGGGAACCTAGATTATTTTGTATAGGAACCATACGACATATCGGGTAATAATCTTGCAGTCACTTACCATCAATTTCATGTAGATCCATAATTCAAGACAATGGTGCAAAAAGCTCACCGCACTGTCCCGGAGAAGGCAAGGGCAGTGGAAAAGGAGGTAGGGAAACTTTTGGAGGCAAGGTCTATCTGAGAAGTTCAATTCCCGAAATGGATCTCAAATCCACTGGTGGTCCGTAAAATCAATGGTAGCTGGAGAGTCTGTATAAACTTTACCGATGATCTCAATAAGGTTTGCCCCGAGGATTCCCCCTGCCAAAGATAGACCAACTGGTCGACACCACTATTTGAGATCCATTGTTTGTTATCAAATAGATGTTTGTTATCAAAGTTTTCTAGTCGCTTACTTGGGATACCACTTGATTCCTTTGTTCGTCCCCGAACCGGATAAGACTTTGTTCATAGCACCAAATGGGCTTGCATAATTAAAAAGACATAACTTTTTGCCTTAAAATATTGGACCCACGTACCAGAGACTGGTCACAGAAATGTTTAAGCAACAAATGGGAGAAACGATGGAAGTGTACATTGACAAAATATTCGTCAAGATAAAGTGTAAAAATTACCACCTCAAAGACTTGGTTAATACCTTTAAAATCCTCAGGCATTATCGAATGAAGATCAATGCGAGCACGTGCTCATTCGGGATCTAGTTAAGGAAGTTCCTGGACTATCTGGTCAGCAAGAGGGGAATTGATGCTAACCCCAATCAAATATAGGTGATCAATAACGTCAACTGCTAAAGATGCATCGAGAAATCCAAAAGCTCACTCAGATGCTCGCAGCACCCAATCACTTCATTTTAAAGTCATCCGAGTGTTGCAGATCATTCTTTTAATTTCTCAAGAAGGAAAAGGGCCTTACTTGGAATAATGAATGTTCAAAGGCTCTTGAAGAGATCAAATCCTACCTGAGGAAACCTCCACTGCTAGTAATTCTAAAGAAGGGGATCCTTTATGGCTCTACCTCGTAGTCTCAAGCCATGCGATTAGCTCGACCTTGGTCTTTGAGAAAGAGGAAAATTAGTTCCCTGTTCCTAGGCTAATAAAACGCTCCTGGACACCGAGCAGCATTACTTACCAATGGATAAATGGCCTACGCACTGGTGATAGCAACCCAAAAATTAAAAGATTACTTTAAGGCCCATTCCAACACATTCATCACATTTTTCCCTCTTAAAGCTATTATTTATGAAGCTGACCTATCTGAATGTATGTCCAAGTGGTCTTTAGAACTCGAGAGATTTTATATACACTACCAACCAAGAACAACAATCAAGGAGCGGGTGTTGGCTGACTTTATATCAAAATTTATAAGTGAAAGGACCCCTACCGACCAACAAGTTGCCTAGCAATTAAAAGATCATGAGTTGGTTCAATCCAAGAAGTGGATATCATATGTGGATAGTCCCTCTAATTATAAAGGAGTATGAGGAGGAGTTGTTCTTATAACACCAAAAAATTCCATGATCGAACAAGGGATCGGGCTAGGCTTTAAAGCCTCCAATAATGAAGCCAAATACGAAGCACTTATAGCTAGATTGGGTAAGGCTCACTTGTTAGGGCCAACCCATATTGAAGTGTATTATAACTCAATGCTGGTTTCTAACCAAGTCAGTGGAGACTTCAATGATAATGATGAAAGGATGGCAGCATATCTATAGGTGATTCGCGAGCATATATCAAAGTTTGAGGAAGTCCACATTCAATAGTTACCTCGGGGGCACAACAGTCATGCAGATGCTTTAGCAGCCCTAAGCTCGGTTGTAGATTCCAAACTCAGGAGAAAAATATAATTGGAGTTCCTCTCTAAGCCTAGCAATTAAAATATAACACTCACCCTAGAGTCAAGGGAGATGTAATTCTCGAACTTAGAGAGATATTAGTAAGAATTAAGGAACATCTTTGTGGACGTAGGAAATATGTCGAACCACGTATATCTTTGTGTTATGTGAGCATTGTTATATTATTTCCTTACTTGCTTTCTGGAATTCATTTATTGTGATTATTTGTAATCACAACAGGAAACAAAGCCATTGCTCAGAAATGCTACATCGTCGTCATTAGACCCAAGCAGGAGAAGAATACAGATAAGGAAGTCCTCCCAGAGATGCCCCAAGATGGGACTACTCCTTCTAAATAGCAACTAAGGCACGGTCGACTAGAGGTGGAGGAAACCAGAATCCACTCCGCTGACAGGGTCGTAGAAAAGGTGGAGGAGGTAGTTTTTAATGACATCTAACTAGAGTGGAAGTTCTTGATCGGCACCATATTATCCATCCATGAAAGGATGGAGTTGATCACCTTTTTGGAGCGGAACCTATATGTTTTTGTATGAGAACTATACGACATGTCGGGTAATGTTCCCACAGTCACTTGCCATCGACTTCAAGTAGATCCAAAATTCAAACCGATGGCATAAAAAGCTCACCACACAAACACAGAGAAGGCAAGGGCAATGGAAAAAGTGGTAGGGAAACTTCAGGAGGCAAGGTACATCAGAGAAATTCAATTCTTGAAGTGGCTCTAAAATCTAATGGTAGTCCATAAAATCAACGGTAGCTGGAGAGTCTGTATAAATTTCACCTATCTCAATAAGGTTTTCCTCAAGGATAGTTTCCCCAAGCCAAAGATAGACCAACTGGTCGTCACCACTACAGCCCATGAACGAATGAGTTTTCTAAACGCTTACTTGGGACACCACCTGTGAGTGCAGAAAATATCACAATAGAGTAATTTATTAAATAATACCAAGTGGAAATCAATCGAACAATCACACAACACAGAATATATGTGGTTCGACAATGTGCTACGTCCATAGATAGGTCTACTATTTTATTAAGAATCTCTCAAAGTTTGCAGGTTATATGCCCCTATGACTCGGGCCAGGGATTAAAATTTATATACGTGTTTGTTATCAAGTTTGAGTTATTTAAGGAACTTCATAATACGTGGATTGATCATGAGATGCTTGAATAGCTCTATCAACAATCTCGACACCTGATTTGACTATATTCGTGTATATTTTCTAAACTGCTCGTGCAAAACTGAAGTTACTATTTGGGTTGGGCGAAGTAACTCAAACTATGTCAATCAACTACTATTATGGACTTTGTAGAAAATAGGCTCCCACACATGCCCCTAAAATTTTTTGGGCCGACGAACATGGGCCGCCAATATATTTCATATGGATATGTAATGGCACTTTTGTAATAACGAGGTTTATACAAAGGTTACTCTTGTCTTAGAAGAGGGATCGAAGCACCAAAATCTTTTTGGGAAGTTGAAACTCATTATTTGGCGTCCTGTGGTGATCAGTTGTTTGCTTACTCGAGCGTTCGTTCATCGTCTCTGGTCATTTCTGGTGCGGGCTTCTCTTCTAAGGTTTCTTCACTTATAGGTCTCCCTTCAAAAATGGAAGTTCTCATTTCTCTTTGTTTCCCAAGGCTTTACTGTTACTTGTAAGTTCCAATCTCTTGTTTCTTTCAATTTTACATTTAGCTAGTTACTGTATCTAGGGTTTTCCCTTTGTTTATTCAGCCATAACAATGTTAAATGATAGACCTGTAGAGGAATTTAGGCATGAGTATAACATTCTCGATTAGGTAATCATCGACTATGCCCCCCCTCATAATATTCATAAAGTTACTGGGGGTACTCGATTCATACCCTTTTGGAAACTCAAGGGGGTTAGACATTCCCCCTGAATGAGTTATTTCTTAGGTTTTTTAGATATTTTGCCATCGTTCCTGCTCAGTGTGCCCCAAATGTGTGGAAGATAATAAATGACATCCATAGGATAAACACTCTTTATGGAATGAAGTTGGGTCTTTAAAAAGGTGTGTTATTGTTATGTATTCTCGAATACTAAAAAGGGCTTGTTGTGCCTAAAGAATAGAAGAGCTGAGTGGGTCTTGGTGGTAAATCTCCCAAATTCTCATAAAGACTACGGGGAAAGTGGATTCATTGCAAGAAACTAGCAGCTCCCTCCACTATTGGAGGGGGAAATACCACGTGACCATCCCATTTTTTACTATGGGGTGGCCGAGATAGGTCACTTTCTATTTTTCTTTCCCTGCTTTACCAACTTCTCGTGACTTGTTCCCATTACTGATGTTCCTCTTCTTTGCTATTGCAACTCGTGCTAAGAACCAAGAATCTGACATTAGTGATATTGATACTCAAGAACTTTTGAAGGCCTGGAAAATTCGAGAAAGACTAGACGACGGCGAAAACTCGAGGTCAGCATCTCTTTTCTTGGAATACAAGAATATTGGTACAAGTATTATTGCTCATCCCGTTGATACAATCCCTATCTTTAAAGTTCCTGAAGCAGGTCCGTCTAATCCCATTATCCTTTAAGAGAAAAAGGGAGTTCAGAGGAAGAAGAAGAAGAAGAAGAAGAAGAAGAAGAAGAAGAAGAAGAAGAAGAAGAAGAAGAAGAAGAAGAAGAAGACGATATGGTTCCCTTATCGTCGAGAAAGAGGCTGAGGCTTCCTGGTGTAGATGAGGACCATACTGTCCTATCTGAAAGGATTTTATCTCAGAAAAATTCTTCAACTGATTCCCTTAAGGATGGAAATTCTATACCTTCAGACAGGGGGAGAGAAAAAGAGAAATAAAAATAGAAGAACAAAGAGGAGGTGGAGAGGAAAAAGAAAGAGGAGAGAGAAGGAGGGAAGAAGAGAGGAATAGAGCACAGGTTTTAAAGGCCCCTGTGGTGTTATCTTCCCTGGTTTCTATTGTGGGTGCCACTATAGTTGATGCCCCTCATCTTGCCCCCATGTTGTTGGAGAAGGTGGTTCTTTTGACTGATCACGAAAGGTCGGCACGCATGGGTCCTGACCACTAAGCCCTTCAGTTAGCTCAAGGGCTTGCTTTGGTAAGTCTCCTTTTTATCTTCCTTTTCCTTTACTTTTTTTGAGGCTTCTCTTGTTGTGAATGATACTGCTCTTGTTGTTTGAGTTTGTATCTGATTTTACCTATCTCTTAAGGAACCAAGTTGGTGGCTCAAAAAGAGAGAAAGAGCTGAGTGAGGCCTTGGAGGCTGAGAAGCACTCCCTTATTGATTCTCTCCATGAATGGGAGCGAGAAAATAAGAAGATGACTAAGGCCTATGAGGCACTAGACAAGACTAATAAGGTGGTAGTCGCTGAGAAATTCAAGTTGTTAGAATCGAATGTAGCCTTGTTCGATAAGGTTACCAAGACTGAGAAAGATCTCCCTCAAGAGAAGGATGCAAGCTACACCGAGGGTTTTTACAAAGCCTATGAAAATGTCGAGTAGCAGTTGGCCTATGGGTGCAAAATTTCTTTTAAACAAGGATGGGGCCATGTTTTGAAAGCGGCAGGAGCTCCTGCTGGATCCGAACTATTTAATCTTCACTCCCCCGGTCCATATCCCTTTTGGGAGGCTGAAGAGGGTGGCGACCACCCAATGGTTCACAAAAAGATCGTCCCCCCCCCCCCCCCCAACAAGGTCAGTGAGGTCGCCAGAGCTGGGAGGATCAGCCAATTATCGATAAAGGAAAGACCATTGCTAACAGCGACCAGGTGACTGATCAAGGCCCATAGACAAGGATTTAGTATTTCCCTTGTATGACCTTATTTGTTTTATTGATTTGTAATTGAACCAGATGTACTGGCCCTTGGCCTCTTTATTTTTAAGAAATGAATATGGAACTTCTCTTCTCCCAATGTGTTCATTTGATTTTTCATGTACTAATGCTTTTCTTTTGGTCTGATGTATGTCATTTGTAATCTGCTAACCTAGGCCAATATCCCCCCCCCCCAAACTCTAAACTGGGAAAGATTCTTGGACCAAACATTAGCTTGGAGGCTCAAAAGGCCTTTGTAAAAATCTGCAAATCCTTAAGATCGAGGAATGAAAAGTACAAGAAACAGACCGAGGTGATTGCTAATTTGAAAGATGATCTCTAGGAGATGGAAGAGGTTGGTTCCTTAGTGAAAGAAGAAGTGGATTCCTTAAAAGCCAAACTTTTTAGTAGAGCTGAGGTCGAGCAAGTGAGCGAAGTCCTTTAAGCTGAGAATGATGCTCTGAGGAAGGAGGTCACCGATCTGAAAGCCTTTGTATATGTTCTCAAAGAAGATGTGAAAAGACTTAAATATTTTTTTACGGGCCCTCAAGAAGTATGGGGTGAAGTCTACAATGTTGGTTGGGCTGATGTCCCAGCAAGGCTCAAAGAGGAAGAGGATACTACCTTTTCTCGAGGGTGGCTGAGCGCCCTTAAGGCGGCAAAGGTGCCTAGAGACTCCAGATTATGGTATAAATACCAAGTTGAGTGTCCAACTTATCGCCAGAATCCTTTCTCAAAGGATGATGATTGGATCCCTGTTAGTGCTATCCATATGCTCATTTGTTAGAGGGTGACCTTGAGGAGGTGGAAGTGAAGCTTGCCCCTAAACCAGATTATGGACAAAGAGTTGTCGTAGCTAAGTACCTTGCTCATTATCCTGGGCCATCTTAGGTTTTTATGAATTTTTTGGTTTTGATGTAAATGTAACTTCTCTTTTCAAATGAAAAATTGTTATTTACTATCTTTAATGTTTTGAGCATGTGCTGATTAAACATTAATATTCTAATACTTATCTAGTTTTGCCATTTTAAGCCTCTTTGCTGACTAAATGGTAAAAAGATAGTATCGTTTCATTTTTTAAAATTCTCCCAGACCAACATGTATTGAAAATGTCATTCCGTCTACTTTACCTTTTAGGCACACTTCCTTATGCTTAAGCAAGATGATGGCGAGAATGCACCTGGAAGTTGGGTTATCCACCCAAGCAGATTTTTTACAACCAATAACATTGGCAAATAGCCTGAGTTGGCTTTGTTTGCCTAAGAATCCTCTGTAGGGATTTTTATGGTTATCGGAGAAACCCTAGAGGCTTCTTGTGTTTATAACAAGATCCTAAGGGATGTAACAATTGGAACAAGTTTTAGTGACTCAATGTAATTGCTAAGAACCCTGTTCGGTGTGCTAAGTTTTTATGATTTAGGGATAATTCAATCAACTTTACCCTAGTATCTGGATTTTAGTTGTACCTGAAGGAGTTATCGCTTGAAAAAGGAGATATGAAAATAATGGGACCACTTTTCGCCTTTATTCATTGAATACTACCTTAGAGAAATAAGTTTTAAATAAAATAAAAAAAAGTTGATAGTAGTAAAGACTGAAATGATTTAAAAGTAAAACTTCTGAGGTTAGATGCCTTCCATGCTCTTGGTATCTCCCTGCCCTCCAACGTTTTTAAGTGATAAGCTCTCTGAAGGTCGTCTCTTGTTACCTTAAAAGGTCCTTCCTATTTTGGCATGAGTTTTCCATCTGATGGTTTTACTACGCTGCTAAGTTAATCTCAACCATTATAATAATAATCATTAAAACCCATTATTTTTAAACTAAAGAAGACTAACGGGTATTAACGGGTAATATAAGGTCACCTAACCCGTTTAGACCCGTTACCCGTTTAGACCCGCTAATATTAACTGGTGTTAACGGTTCAGTTCGTGTACCCGGCAATATTAATGGGTCGCATTTAGTTATTATCATTGGACCCGTTAGTCTTAACGGGTCGTGTACGGGATAAGATGTTTTCACCCTTTAACCCATTTACATGACCCGTTAACCCGTTAACACGACCCGTTGACAGCTTTAGGTGACACACTTCAGTTTCTTATAGTATGTGGAGGGGATATCTTTTATGGCATGCATCCATCCCCGACCCAGAATATCATGATATGGTGAGTCAATATCGACCACCAGAAATTCAATCAGCTTAGAAATGTTACCTGCCCTGACTGGCAGAACAATCTTTCCTATTGGCATCGTCATCTTCCCTGCAAAGCCGACCAGTGTAATGGTTGTCTCCTTCAAATTTGTCAGATTGAGCTTTAACTTATAAAATAGCTCTAAGTACATCACTTTTGATGAACCCCCCTGATCTACCAGTAGCTTATCAACATCCCAATTTATGATCCGAAGGGTGATCACAAGAGCGTCATGGTGTGGGGCCTCACCCCAAATAGATCTTATTATGTGAAGACTATATGTTTGGTATAGCTGACATCTTATGGTTTCCGACGCTTACCTGTCTGGGTCTTCGCAGGGTCTATCTGGAACGCTTCCATAATTGTAGTGACTTTGTTAAGTTCCATCCGAACAAAGTTCCCCAGGATCTGTTTCAAGTCGGATGATCCGTGAATGATCGAAAACTCATGCCCATGATCGTCATCGAGGACATTGTTAGGTTTTGGGTCAAAATTAGTTACGACCTTACCACCTATCATTTTTACATACTCGTTCAGGTGCCCAGCTTGGGCAAGTTCCTCTAAGTGTCTTTTTAGTGCTTTACAGTTGCCTGTCAAGTGGACGCCCTCCTTGTGAAATGTGCATCTCAGCACGTTGTTCCTTTTGGTTGGGTCACCGCCCATATTTTTGGGCCATTTAACAAATGGATTATCCTTGATATTACTTAAGATTTTGTAGATGGGTTCCTTGAAGACAGTGTTAGCGCCCTGGAACATTTTTAGAGGATCCTCCTTGCCTCCATTTTTGGAACCATTCCTGCCCCCGTTCTTACCTTCTTTCTTCTAAACATTATTCTTATCTCCTTATTTGGATACTCTTAAGCGGCCATTATCTTCGGTGATAGCACGAACCATGTCTTCTACTTAGGCGTATTTTTCAATACGCATCATCAAGTTGTCGATAGTGTTCGCTTCTTTCTTTATTAGGTATTGATATAGCAAGGAGGTGTTCGATAGTCCAATTTTGAAGGACGCTACGACTACCTGCTTCTAGAAATCATCCACTTCGTTGAAGATCTCCCAATAACGTTTATCGTAGTTGTGGAGACTCTCATGTGCAATTTTCTTCATTGTAAGCAAGGAGTTCATTCTTTTGGGGTGGCTACTGCTAATGATGAAATGAGCTATAAAGGCCTCTGCAAGGGCTGGAAAGTTCCTGATCGACCTATGAAATAATCTCACGAACCACTTTTACGCCACATCGTGCAGGATAGAGGGGAAGATTCTTCACATGAGTGAGTAATTCTGGCTCCACAAGGTCATAGCTTGCTTATACTGGCGAATGTGATCAATGGGATCAGTCTTGCCATCGTATGTTTTGAACCTGGGGACGACAAACTTTTTTGGGGGCTCTTCTTCTTCGATCTCCCTAGATAAAGGGGATTTTGTTTTGGTATTTAGATCCCTACGGGCTAGCTCCCTGATGGACCTGTCTCCGCAGTTGGTTGGATACTGATTCATCTCTCTGCGAATCAGGTTCTTGAGGTCGTTGTCTTTATGATCATTATCTCTGTGGCGTCTCCTTGGTTGATTGTGCTCGTCTTGATCACGCTTCAACCTGCTACAGTTAGAAAGATTCAGCTCGCCTAGGACTCCTTCCTCGGTTGCAAGACTTACTCACCTGAGGGTTGGCAGTCTTGTTATAGCATTTTCTGGGATTTCTATGGAGATCTCTCAATTCTCTCAACCCGCCTTTGTAGGCGAGAGTTTTCTTCCACTTGGAGGTGAGTTATTTCCTCTTGTTCTTGAAGTCTGGCCTCGTAGGCATCGACCAACCTGAGATCTGAGTAGATCTAGTGCCCTATGGCTCTCTTCAGAAGGTTTCCTTTCCTGGAAGCACTTTGGATTTTGTGGCTGGGGAATCTCAGACCTAACCCTCGGTGGGGCGGGCTCTTTGTGAACGTTGCCAGCCTGCGGAAGGTTGTTGCTATGGTGAGACATCTAGGCTTTCATTTATAAGAGTTTTCATAGGAATAACAAGTCGTTCCTACAAACGACGCCAATTGTGGGTGCAGAAAATATCACAATAGAGTAATTTACGAAACAATATCAAGTGGAAAGCAATCAAATAATCACATAACACAGAATATACATGGTTCGAAAATGTGCCTACATCCATGGAGAGGTCTACTATTTTATTAAGTATCTCTCAAAGTTTTCAGTTTATATGCTCCTATGCCCCGAGCTAGGGATTACAATTTATATGCGTGTTTGTTATCAAGTTTGAGTTGTTTAAGGAACTTCATAATACGTGGATTGATCATGAGATGATTGAATATATCTACCGAGATTCTCGGCACCTAATTTGACCATATCCGTGAATATTTTATAAATTGATCGTACAAAATTGAAGTTACCATTTGGGTCGGGCCAAGTAACTCAAACTGTGTCAATCAACTATTATTATGGAATTTGTAGGAAATGGGCTCCCACACCACCACATTCCGCTGTTCGACCCCGACCAGGATAAGACTATGTTCATAGCACCTCTGGGCTTGTACATTTATAAGGTCATACCTTTTGGCCTTAATAATGATGGAGCCATGTACCAGAGACTGGTCACAAAAATATTTAAGCAACAAATGGGGGAAACGATGGAAGTGTACATTAACAAAATGATTATCAAGATCAAGTGTAAATACGACCACCCCAAAGACTTGGCTAATACCTTTTAAATACATTGGCATTATCAAATGAAGATCAATGCAAGCACGTGCTCATTCGAGGTTTAGTCAGGGAATTTCCTAGGCTATCTGGTTAGGGAATTGAAGTAAACCCGGATCAAATAGAGGTGGTCAACAATGTTCAGCCGTTGGAGATGCAGCGAGAAATCCAAAAGCTCACAGGTATGATCGCATAACCTAATCGCTTCATTTCAAAGTAATCCGAGTGTTGCAGACTGTTCTTTAAATTGTTCAAGAAGGAAAAGGTCCTCACTTTGAATGATGAATGTTCAAAGGCTCTCGAAGAGATCAAATCCTACCTGAGGAAACCTCCACTTTTGGTAATTCTCAAGCAATGGGACCCTGTCTACCTCTACCTTATAGTCTCAAGCCATGGAGTTAGCTCGGCCTTGATCTTTGATAAAGAGGCAAAATAGTTCCCCATTTACAATGCCAGCAAAATACTCCTAAACACCGAGAAGCGTTACTTATCACTGGAGAAATTGACCTACGCACTTTTGATAGCCACCCAAAACTTGAAAGATTACTTTAAGGCTCATTCCAACACAGCCGTCACATTTTTCCCTTTTAAAGATATTCTTTACGAAGTCGACCTATCTGGACATATGTTCAAGTGGTCTCTAGAGCTCAGGAGATTTGATATACACTACTAACTAAGAACAATGATCAAGGGGCAAGTGTTGGCTGGCTTCATACCAAAATTTATAAGTGAAGGGACCCCTTCTAACCAACAAGTGGACAACCAATTGAAAGATCATGAGTTGGTAGATTCCAAGAAGTGGATAATATACATGGATGGTGCCTTTAATTATAAAGGAGGAGGAGTGGGAGTTGTTCTTATAACACTGAAAAATGCCATGATCGAACAAGGGATCAGGCTAGGTTTTGAACCCCCAATAATGAAGCCGAATACGAAGCACTTATAGCTAGATTGTGTAAGGCTCACTTGCTAGGGGGAAACCAGTTGAGGCTTCAATTCTAATGATGAAAGGATACAGTAACTCTATAGGTGATTCGCGAGTTGATATCAAAGTTTGAAGAAGTCCACATTCAACAGTTCTCCCGGGGGCACAACAGTCATGTAGATGCTTTAACAGCCCTAAGCTTAGCAGTAGATTCCAATCTCACGAGAACAATCAAAGTGGAGTTCCTCGCTAAGCCTAGTATTAAAAAAGTTGTGGCCTACGAGCACTTTATTTCCATTGAAAAAGGCCTAAGCTGGATAGATCAAATTAACACTTACCTACAGAACGACGCACTATCGACTGATAAAAAGTAGACTCATAAAGTTAAGGTGAAAGTTGATCTCTTCTAGATAGGATCTAGGTAAAACTTTACAGGAGGTCTTTCACATGACCTTATCTCCAGTGCGTACACCCAAAAGACGACGATTGAATTCTCTATGAACATCACGATGGAATCTGTGGGAGTCACGCCAGACGAAGATCTCTGGCATTTCGAGCAATTAAATAAGGCTATTAGTGACCATATATGAAAAAAGACGTTAGGATTTACGCTTGAATGTTTGAAAAGTGCAAAAAATTCTCCCTCTTGCTTCATCAACTAGTCAGCGACCTGAGGCCTTCGACTAGTCCATGGCCATTTGTGTAATGGGGGTTGGATATCGTTGGACCACTCCCTACTGTGCCATGAAATCACAAGTACTTGTTGGTCGGCACGTATTATTTCACTAAGTGGATTGAAATATAACCATTGTCGAATATTAGAGATGTCGATGCGATCAGGTTCATTTGGAGGAACATTATAACTTGCTTTGGGGTACTTAGAACAGTCATAACGACACACATTTGAGAGTGAATCTTTTTAAAGTTTTTGCGATGAACATGGAATCAAGCACAATTTTAGTTCTGTGGCATACCCCTAAACTAATGGCCAAGCATAGGCTTCCAATAAAATGATTCTTGACAGCTTGAAAAAGAGACTGAATAGAGCAAAGGATGCTTGGGTAGATGAGCTTCATCATGTTCTATGGACATATCGCACTATATTGAGAAAAACAACTGGGGAAATGCCCTTCGCTCTTACCTATGGAACGGAAGTTTTGATTCCACTCGAAGCTAGTCCATCTACAATGAGGATAAACATTGGCAAATAAGGACTGAATGACAAAATACTTAGCGCTAAGCTCTACCTAACAGAAGAACGGAGGGAACAAGCTATGATCAAGGTGGCTTCCTACCAGCAATATTTGGCAAAATAGTACAACAGATGGGTCAATCCGAGGAAATTTTAGGTCAGGGAATACGTTCTCAATAAAAACATCAGCAGCACCAAAAGGTTGTCGGACAAAAAGTTAGGGCGCAATTGGGAAGATCCGTTCAAAGTGATCAGGGATGATTTGCAAGGAGTTTATCACTTGGAAAAAATTAAGGGCATAAAGATACCCCGAGCATGGAATGCGGCCAACCTCAAGAAGTTTCATTTTTAGTTTTATTACCAGCATATTTATAGTTTTTGCAAATTTTCATTTCAAAACTTATGTTGCTCGCAGTTCATATAAAAGTTATTAATAAAGTCCCTGGTTATCTTCCTAATTACTTATATATTCAATTGCTTTATATTGTTCCAAAGTAACAAGCTCACATGCCACATCAACTTTCAAATGTCGATCAAACTTTATCTTAATTATAATGGCAATCTTGTCTATTACAATTAAACTTGAGGCCTTCAAGTCTTTATCAGTACAAATATAAATAACCTTATGAATTATCCACACAAGTAAAAGCCCTACGGGGAATCCCAAGGAATTAGACTAACTCGACTTGGTTGGATAAAATCATGAACAGGCAGACTGCCCTTATACCAAGTGCATTTTTGCCATAGTTTGTTCTAGGCCTAAGATAGTGTGACGATATAACCTAAAAGGTAAGATAAGACAAATACAACCTTGAAGAGGAATACCATCTAAGGAAACCCATTTTTTCTCACTTCTAGAAAAAGGATGTTTATACGTCGGTCAGTCAACTTGGTGCATCTACCAAAGTTGAGAGTCCTTAAAAACCATTAAACCCCAAGGCAAAAACCAGCAATGTTTGTATGCCACACTCTTGGCCTCCTCCAATATGACTGGAGCATCCGACCAACCCTCATCGTACCGACTAGGCCGCCCGAGGACCAATTCGAAATAAGTAGCGAAGCTTGGTTACATCGCGGCTAAGCCCCATGACCATGGCATGTTCTCTCCAACTACTTTCTCCTATTTTAGTGAGCTTAAGCTCATCATTTTCGAACTGAAGAAGGGAACCAACATCGTCAATGAATTTTGCCCCGACGAGATGAGCCTTTAAGTTGTTTACCTCCTCCTGCATTGGGGCTCCCACTTCCCTTACATCTTTCAAGTCATCCTTCAACTTTGCAACTAAGGCCGACTGGTATTTGTAGGTACTAGTCATTTTCTTAAGTGACTTACGAACAGTTATAAATGCTTGGCGTGCTAGAGCACTGGCATTCCGACCAAGAAGGATGTTTAAATCGCCAAACAAAGACTAATCGTCCTTGGCAACAAGTTATATGGAGGAAACAAAAACGAAGAGAAAAGTTCAGTAAAGATAGTCGAACAACGTTGAAATCAAAGAGAATTATTTTCATTAATAAACTCCAAAACGGGAAAAAGACCTTATAAACAGAAAACATGAAAAGGTACAAGAAATAAAAGTCCTAGTCTAGCACTCTTATTTCTTCACATGCCCCTCAACTTATGCATATTTATCCTTGGACGCACCATCCCAAGTCTTGTGACGCTGGTAGTAGCCTCCTCTTAAACCCTTTGAAAAGAGTCGGGCTTGTGCTCATTGAACAGATCGGACTCAGTTGGGACATTGGTTGATATGCCCCAAGTGTGACCTCGGCTCAGAGACACCAACCTCGTCCGAGGATGTAGCCGACACTGGAAAAGCCTTGGGTCCGTGACATTTGCCCTCGGCATAGTAAGGTCAGCCCAGGCCGACACTACCACCAACCTCATCAAAGGGACACTGCATGTATCATACGGGTCAGCGGCACTTTAGTTCAACTGGGTATGACAACCTCGGCCAGGGGGTGGCCGAGGTCGCAGGAAGCCATACTTCTACCAAGGTCAACCTCATCAAGATATCAATCGATGTTCCAGGCAGGATCCAGCTCAACCTCGGCTTTAGTCGACCTCAATCTTGTCTCGGCTTAACTTAAGTCGAGACCTTCATGGCCCATCTCGGTTTGCCCGAGCAACTAGACTTTATCAACCTCGGCTTCTCCCAGGCCGAGGTCATGACCAAGCACGATGGCCGAGCACCTATTGACATTTGGATAAGGACACGTGGACACAAGTCAGTTATAACAAATCATTCCCCACGCGTGGGGAGAATATTTCATCATCATTCTTTACATGTGACAGTGACAGATGTCTTCTTCATATTGGCTAGATCACACACACACATGCTCATTGCATGCATGGGGGGTACATTACACCCCCCAGGTACTATATATATAGGTTATCCTCTACCTTGCAAAGGATCCGAAGTTAGCAACCCTAGTTGAAACTCTGTTCAAATACACAGTAGAGATAGAAAGCTTGAGAGTTTGTATATATGGCCATTAGAGACCTCATACAGTGATATTAATCACACACTTGCACAGTGGACGTAGGCCTGATTGGCTGAACCACTTATATTCTGGTGATCTTCCTCTTCTCCTCACCTCCTTCTATTATATGCTTTTATGCTGCCATTGTTAACATTAAATTGAGCTTACAAACACCTTGAAGGGTGGTACTATTTCCAGCATCATCATTTTGGCCCCGTCTGTGGGAAGAGAGGTTATCTCTTCGTCTTTATTCGCTCAACCTCATCGGAGACTCTGGTGGTGAACTAGGCACCACCCCTTGCGTGGAGCTGTTTCACCATTGAAAGAGGTCCTGTAAGGTATTAAGCTCACCTGCTACTCAAACTATTTAGTGTTAACATATGGAACCAGAACTTCCCCCACCTCTTTCGCCGCCTTGCGGGGGAGGACCCAGTTCCAGCCAGGCACTGCCTCAGTCTGAAATGGCAGAGGTGGCTGCAGCTTTGAGGTCTTTGGCTGCAACGCAACAAGCTATGCAGGAACAGTTAGCATAGCTCAGTCAAACTATGATGAGGCCACCTGGAATCTCACCGGATATGATCACTCCGGTGGCTGTCCAGCCTCATCTTGATGCCAGGGGACCACCCCAGGAACCAATGAAGGACCAGCCTGCACCCAGCGGAGGAGGGATGTTACTGACCCTAGGTGCTTACGCCTGGGGAGGCAAGGAAACCTTTTCCCGGAGGACAGGTATGACGATCTGGAGGCGAAAGAGGCCCCGAAAGATTGTTGGGAGCCATATGAGGTTTCGAACAATACGGTTCGTCCTCTTCAGTAGAGCTGAGGATGTGCTGGCCGAAGAGCTGAAGAGGCCCAACAACGAGGATCATCTTTTGATCGATTGAGTAGAGGGTCAGCCTTTGAGAGGTTGGGCCCAGTGAATGACCTAAGACAGAGGTTATCCAGGTCAAGAAGTGCTGCCGATTCGTAAAGGGGGGACAGACAAGGTCTGCCTGACCAAGGCCGACCCCGTGAAAGAAGAGGTAGAGACCAGGAAGAGGTCAACAGCCGATGTTATGCTGCGGTAGGGGAACCCTCAGTCCATCCCTTAGAGGTGGATGGGGATAACCTCGGTCAGGCCGATGGCAGAAGACCGTGGAATAACTCTATCCAACACCTTGAGGAGAAGATAGGAGACCTCATCAAAAGTAGTGACCCGTTGCAAAGGGGTTACTCAGAGGACTCTCCATTTGTGGCTAGGATAGTGAGCTTCCTGACTCCCGCTAAGTTCAAACCTCCCGTGGTGTCTCCCAAGTATGATGGCAGCACCAACCCTATACATCACATCGAGATGTATCATTCGGCAGCACACATCTACTTAATACCTGATGAGATGAAGTGTAGGGCCTTCTCTGGGACCTTGACAGGAGCAGCACACAGCTGGTTTACTTCTCTTCCGAAGAACTCAATTGAGAACTTCAAAGGCTTGGCTGAACGATTCATCCACAACTTCTGCTTTGGGGTGAGACCTCAAAAGAAGACCACTCACCTGCTGTATGTCAAGCAGGGCAAGGACGAGAGCCTAAGAGACTACATCGACAGGTTCAACAAAGAGAAGCTGGAGGTCGAAGATTACGAAGAAAATATAGCCATGACCGCCCTCATAGGAGGACTTCAGAAAGGGAAGCTATTGTGGAAACTCGTAGAAGACCCTCCTAGGTCTATGGCAGAGCTATTGGCAGCTGCGGGAAAGGTCATGAATGCCGAAGAGGCAATGGTCGCCAAGTATGAGGATGAGAACCGCAGTAGTGGCGGGAAGTCCCAAAAAAAGAAAGATAAAAAGAAGAGGTCAGCCGATGACAAGTTCTCTCACTATACTCCTCTCAATGTGAGTTGTGAGCATATCCTTAACGAGATCAAGAATGACAGGACTCTGAGGTGGCCAGAAAAATTGAAGGTTCCACCACATAAGAGGAATAAAAACTTATGGTGTGAGTTCCACCAGGACCATGTCCATGTCACAGACAGATGCTTCGCCTTGAAGGATGAGATTGAAAAAATGTTAAAATTCGAAAAATTGAGGAAGTATGTTGATGGTAAGACACCTAAATGGGGAAGAGATGACCCTAGAAAGAGGAGAAACGACAGATGCCGTGATAATGTCCCATCTAGAAGAGACAATGGTTCAGAAGGTGAAGATGAAGACGATCCAGACCTCCCGTCGAAAGATGACAACACCCCAGTGAAGATTGTTGGCATGATCTCCTTTGGTGTTGACACCATATGCGGAGGACTTGCGGGAGGTGGCTCTGAAGTAGTTGACAGGAAGGCTCACGTGGCGGAGGCCAAGTCAGTGGCCAGGCTTGAAGTTATAAACTTAACATCTTCCGATGCAGTGCAGAAGAGAAAGAAGGTAGACTTGGACACCCTTATAGTTGGGTTCTCCAGACTCGACTTTAAAGGTATCTTAGCCCCCCATGATGACCCTTTGGTAATAACAACAAGGGTGCATGGGTGAGAGGTGCAGAGGATCCTCGTGGACGCGAGAAGCTCGGCAGACGTGATATTTTGGCCTTGCTTCAAGAGCCTAGGTCTTAGCAGAGTTAGGCCGGTACCCTATCATCATCCTTTGATGGGCTTCAGCGGTGAAAAGGTCCACCCATTGGGCATGTATGAGATGGACGTTCGGATGGGTGATGAGTGGCCTAAGAGGTTGACCCGAAAGATAAATTTTTTCGTGATGGACGAGAACGTCTTCTCGGCCTGTAACCTCATCATAGGAAGAGTGTCCCTTAAGGAGTTTGAAGCTATGCCGTCGACGGTCCATCAGATGCTAAAATTCCTGACCCCCTATGGGGTAGGGGAAGTGCAAGGTGACCAGACCATAGCGCGAGAATGTTACTTCAACTCGACAGAAGAGAGAGAGGCCTATAAGAGGGCAACCACTACCTACAGCATTAATACATTAGACCTGAGGGATGAGACAAAGTTGAAGAAAGGAGAGGCCGCGGAAGAGGTAGAATCCATCGTCCTCAATGAGGACGAGCCGAAAAAAACCATCCAGGTCAGCAAAACCTTGAAGGTAAAAATCAAGGAAGAGCTGATAAACTTCCTCAGGAAGAGGCAGAGTGTCTTCACTTGGAGTCACACAGACGTGCCCGACATCAACCCTGAGGTTATGAGTCATAAGCTCAACGTGACCAAAGATGCCAGGACTATCAAACAGAGACGAAGAGTTTACTCCAGGGAGAAGTACGACGTCATCCGGGAAGAGGTCAAAAAATTGGAAGAGGCTGAGTTTATAAGAGAAGTCATATACCCGGAGTGGTTATCAAATGCAGTCATCATGCCCAAAACCAATGGGAAGTGGAGGATGTGTGTTAATTTCATAGATCTGAACAAGTCTTATCCAAAAGACAGCTATCCTTTACCCCGGATAGATCAGATGGTGGATGCTACTGCAGGACATGAGATCATGAGCTTCATGGACGCGTAATCAGGCTATAACCAGATCTTCATGGATGCAGAAGACGCAGAGAAGACAGCCTTCATTACCGATAAAGGGACGTACTGTTACAAAGTGATGCCCTTCGGTCTGAAAAATGCAGGGGAAACGTACCAAAGTCTTCTGAATAAGATGTTCGAGGATCAAATAGGCAAGACTATGAAGGTGTATGTAGAAGATATGCTAATGAAGAGCTTAAAAGCTTGCACTCATGTGGCAGATCTCGAAAAGACCTTCGATACTATGGACTTATACAGGATGAAGCTTAACCCAGCGAAGTGTGTCTTCGGGGTAGGAGCTGGGAAGTTCCTGGGACTCATTGTCAATCAAAGAGGAATTGAAGCAAACCCTAAGAAAATCAAGGCTTTGCTTGATATGAAGACACCGAGGAGTATCAAAGACGTCCAAAGGCTCACGGGGAGAGTAAATGCACTTAACAGATTTATTTCCAGGGCAACGGACAAGTGCCTTCTGTTCTTTAAAGTGCTTAGAAAGGCCTTCCAGTGGGATGAAGAGTGCGAAAAAGCATTCAACCAACTCAAGTCTTATCTTGGGTATCCCTTGGTACAATCTCGGCCCATAATAGGAGAGAAATTGTATGTATATCTGGCAGTCTCCGAATCGGCCATCAGCGCAGCCATAGTACGTGAGGACACTGGGATCCAAAGGCCTGTGTATTTCAACAGTAAGGCCCTTCAAGGGTCTGAACAAAATTACCCTCGTATGGAAAAGTTAGCTTACGCCCTAATACATGCTTCAAGGAAGATGAAGCCCTACTTCCAAGCCCACTCCATGGTTGTCGTTATCGACTCACCACTAAGACAGGTCCTGCATAAACCTGAGAAATATGGAAGGTTGATGACTTGGGCCATTGAATTGGGGGAGTATGACCTTACCTACCAACCTAGGACAGCCATCAAGGGGCAGGCCCTCGCGAAATTTATTGTTGAATTCACTTGGGAAGAGGCCGAGGCCAAGAATGACCTAGAGGGTGCTGAAGGGTCAAATAACAGTGTCTTCCTGGACCAGGAAGTGATGACACCCAACGTCTCCCAAGATTAGGAAGAGGTCACGATCAAAAAGATCAGGAACAGAGTAGCGGAGAATGAGGAGGATCGGTACCTCTTCAGGCAGGGAGTCATGTCGGAGGGGACTTTCTCATCGGAAATAGATATTTGGAACCTCTTTGTTGATGGTTCCTCGTGCGACAGCGAAAGTGGTGCAGGGTTGATACTTTCAGCCCCAGATGCTACCAACATTGAATACGCATTGAGTTTCAACTTCAAGGTGTCTAACAACGAGTCGGAATATGAAGCTATGATAGCAGGTCTCTTGTTGGCAAAGACTATGGGTGTAAAATGACTCCTACTTCATAGTGACTCAAGGTTGGTTGTCAACCAAGTATTGGGAGTATATGAGGCCAAAGATGAGAGGATGGACAAGTATCTGAAGAAGGTGAGAACGATGTTAGAATATTTCGAAGAGATAAAACTGAAGAGAATACCTCGATAAAGTAACAGCCACGCAGACGCGTTGGCAAGGTTAGCCTCGGCGACGAAGACAGACGTCAGAAGGACAGTTCCGGTCGAGGTCTTAGAAAAAGTGACCATTGAGGAAGAAGAGGTATATAACCCTTATCTCAATATAAACATAGGAGACTCATGGATGGACCCCCTCGTCAGGTATCTCAGAGAGGGAGAGCTACCCGAATCCAAGTTAGAGAGGAGGAAATTGAGATACAGGGCTGCTAAGTTCTCGATGATAGGAGACGTCCTGTACAAGAAGGGATTTATGTTGCCTCTCCTCAGATGTGTGCATCCCACCGAAGTTCCCCGGGTCTTACAGGAAGTTCATTAGGTTTCTTGCTCTAGTCACATAGGAGGAAGACCCTTGGCCAAGAGAATCATTACACAGGGATACTGGTGGACAACCTTGGCCAAAGACGCTGCAGCTTACGTAAAGAGGTGTGATAAATGTCAGAGATTCGCTATTATTCCTCATCAACCTCATCACCCTACGACATCAATCACCTCTCCATGGCCATTTTGCAGTATGGGGGATTGACTTAGTAGGACCTCTACCAAGAGCTGCCAACAGTTATCGGTTCCTAATAGTTGCCATTGACTACTTCTTAAAGTGGGTGGAGGCAGAGCCGATGATAACGATCACAGAGCAGAATAACTTCCAATTTATTTGGAGGAACATCATATGCAGACACGGCCTCCCAAACACTCTCATCTCGAACAATGGGACCCAGTTCAAGAACTCCTCTTTAGAGAAATATTGCGTAAGAGTTGGGATAAAGCAGTTCTTCTCATCTCCTGGCTGACCTCAGGCAAACGGTCAGACCGAGGTCACGAACAGAATAATCCTCGATGGAATCAAGAAGAGGTTTGAAGAATCGAAGGGAAGATGGACTGAAGAGGTCTACGCTGTGTTATGGGCCTATAGAACCACGGCAAGGACACCTACAGGAGAAACCCCGTTCATGCTTGCACATGGCTCAGAGGTCTCCATACCAATAAGTGTGGGACTCCCTACTAACAGGGTTCAGACTTATGACCCTCACAAAAATAGGGAGGAAAGGAGGTTAGACTTAGATCTGATTGAAGAAAGAAGAGAAGACGCAGAGGTCAGACAAGCAGCTTACCAGCAGAAAGCAGCGAAATTCTATAATCAGAGGGTGAAGTCAAGACCCATCGTCATGGGAGACCTAGTGCTGAAGAAGACCTTACAGAAAACAAGCAAACTCCACCCAAACTGGCATGGTCCCTACAAAGTGACAGAAGAGGTTGTGCCTGGTACCTACAGGCTAGAAAAGCTAGAAGGGGAACCTTTCGTTAACCCATGGAATGCTGATCACCTAAAGAAATATTACATATGATGTTGCAAAGAGTTTATGTAAATGTATCATCTTATTATGAAGATGTTATTAATGAAAGATCAGTTTCCATGATGGCTCTTTCTTTATTGTGCTCCAATGTCAGAAATTATGAGGATAACATCTTAGGTGATGACCTCAGACCCTTATAACATCACTCAGTGGTGACAAGGTCTAAGGTCAGACACCATAATGAGATGACCTCAGACCCTTAACATCATTAATTTGGTGAGACTAATTATAAGGATAACATCTTAGGTGATGACCTCGGACCCTTATAACATCACTCAGTGGTGATAAGGTCTGAGGTCAGACATCATAATGAGATGACCTCAGACCCTTAATATCATTAATTTGGTGAGATTAATTATGAGTATAACATCTTAGGTGATGACCTCACGCCCTTATAACATCACTCAGTGGTGACAAGGTCTGAGGTCAGACACCATAATGAGATGATCTCAGACCCTTAACATCATCAATTTGGTGAGATTAATTATGAGGATAACATCTTAGGTGATGACCTTATAACATCACTCAGTGGTGACAAGGTCTGAGGTTAGACACCATAATGAGATGACCTCAGACCCTTAACATCATTAATTTGGTGAGATTAATTATGAGGATAACATCTTAGGTGATGACCTCAGACCCTTATAACATCACTCAGTGGTGACAAGGTCTGAGGTCAGACACCATAATGATATGACCTCAGACCCTTAACATCATTAATTTGGTAAGATTAATTATGAGGATAACATCTTAGGTGATGACCTCAGACCCTTATAACATCACTCAGTGGTGACAAGGTCTGAGGTCAGACACCATAATGAGATGACCTCAGACCTTCGAACATCATAATTTGGTGACAAGGTCCGAGGTAAGACATCATACTTGGATGAACTCAGACCCTTAACATCATTAATTTGGTGAGATTAATTATGAGGATAACATCTTAGGTGATGACCTCAGACCCTTATAACATCACTCAGTGGTGACAAGGTCTGAGGTCAGACACCATACTCGGATGACATCAGACCTTTAACATCATTTGTAAGAGGGTAGTTTAGATAAGATGGAGGCGTAACCCCTTTTGAGTATGGTGAAGACAAGGTTAATCAGTAAACACTAGTGATTTAGCCACAAGACACCAAGAACAGTTTGGAACGTAGGAAACCCGACTTAAACTCACAAATCTCTCGTGCATAACTCACAATATCATAAAGAACTCCGAGACAACTTAACTAGAGGGAGAGAGAAGTAAGCATCCTAGATACACCTTAGTAGGCAGGTAAAAACACACGCACCGAAAAGGTCTTCTTCAAGGATTTCTGTCAGGTTATTAAGGCTCCCTGATAAATGACAAAATGGTGGGTGGAAGAACTCTCTGGTTTTTCAATAACTCTTTCTCTAGTAATAATTTCTCAAAGTCTTAGGAGAATATCTCCAAAAAGAACTCTTTTTAGCACTTTTTGATCGATGCCCTTCCTTGGAGGTGGTTGGGGCCTTAAATAGCCCCCACACCACCCCCGAGGCAGCTAAGTCATTAATGCCTGTGAAAGACCTCCCTCATACCTTATGTCACCAGCATTAAATACCTGATGCACTAGTTGTCTTTACACCATCAACATTAAATGCCAAGACATGCCTTTTGCCTAACCACTGTGTGTCAGGGGCTGTTGCCACAAAGGTTGCTTACCAACCGTCTGACAGCCGCAAATACCACGGTGGTTTACTCAAGTACAGACTTGACATTGTCTAGCTGTCTAGTGACATCACCTACAGTAGATGGGACATAAAGTAGAGGGCTGTTTGGTTCACAGCAAAGCTCCCGATGGAACTCGAAGCTACTTTGCTCTAGGTTCCACGGTGAAGATCTTTCGGTGTTTTACCAGGTGTATCTAAGATGGTCAGGACAAGCCCCAACGGTGCCCCACTTCTCAATCCTCCAAACCAAGTCCCTCTAAAGTTTCCACGGTGAGGTTGTTCGATAGAGCATGAAAGCTCTCCCAGGCCCTGCCAAGCCTGGTCTCTCGCGAGTACCGTTCGACCTCACACCCATTCATTATTCTCGTTACAACATTACAGTTGTTACAACTCGTAGTCAATATAAACAAAGCTATAATATGAAAAAGTAACAATAAGCTAAAGTACGAGTTGCCACGCCAAGCTTCCACGCTGAGCTGCCTCGCTGAGCTACTTCGCTTGAGCTGCCTCGCTGAGCTTATCCTCAGAACACTGTTGCTAATTGGTGGATTATCCCTAATCCCAGGATTACCTTCAGGCCCCCTCTACATTTGCCCCTTCGTGGAGGGATTTGTTGTGGGAACAAGAAGTGCCTTCACGAAAACTTTTCAATTCGATGAACCTTTTTCTGTCTGGCCTGCTACTTTTTCCTAATGCCGAGCCTCAACCGTTCTAGCTTGAATATCTGAAATTCTCCCGAAGGACCTGCTAATATTCTCCCGGTCATGTTCGAAAATCTCCCCGATGTAACTGAGTCATAACTAAACAACGTTTGAGCTTCTGACGAGGGGACATCGTGGCTTTTTTGAACCATTGGGACATCTTCTTCGTTGGGGGGTTAATTGGATATGTCTGAGAAAATCTTGGCGCCCAAAACTCAATCTTGCTTAGGAAGGTAACGATGGTTGTTCCCTAGGTGTCACTTCATTAATGATGGCGGTTCCCTAGGTGTCACTTCATTAATGACGTAGCGTTGTCTTTTCCATTGTCAGAACACTTCCCGAAGTGCCACGTGTTCATTTGAAATGATTGCAGGCGGCTTCACACGTGCAATGGTGGGAAACTTAAACGACGAACTTAAAAAATCCAAACGGCTAAATCCCCCAAACACTTAAAACCTTCCTTTCTCTTACTTTATCATTACCTTATTCAAATTTCCTTTGCTTTTAGAGAGAGAGAGAGAGCTTCCATTGTTGAGCATCTGAAACCTCCATTGTTGTTCAAGCTTGTGCCTTCCTTTTCTTTCTCTCATCTTCTACGCCACCTCATGTGGTTGCTCTCCTCCATTGTCGTGCTCAAGCTCCTGTTACTCAAGGCTTTTTTTTTTTTTGCTCTAACATACTGCCATGGCGTCTCCAAGTTCCCCCACCATCTCTTCAACCAGTGCACCACCTGCTACCGCTGTTGCTACCACTGTTGCTGCCTCTTTGGACGCTGCCCGTCGTGAACAGTTAAGGTTTTATCGTCGCTCTCCTATTTTTGGCGAGGATGATAGCTTTGCTGCTGCCTGCAAGACTGTCAATTTTGAATGCAAGTTTGAGACCTTATTGCTGGGTGACGAGGACGAAGAACCCTCGAAGTGGGGCTTTCTTCCTCCAGAGGGGACTCTCAGGTTTCATCTGGAGCGAGGGGACTTCCAATGGTCCCAAATTGATTTCGAGGCACCAGGGGGTTCTCCTGCCCATTTTGCTGCTTGGAACTCTCACATGGTGAGTTCCCATGGTGATATTCTGAGTAAGATTGGCCTTCAACGGGGCAAATGGTTTGGTGAGTTTACTCTCTCCAAAAATAATGCTGCTCTCCCCATTCTTGTTTCCCGTTGGAACGTGACGACCCACACATTCATCGCTGCGTGGGGCGAGTTTACGATAACCCTAGAAGATGTCTGCGAGCTCCTGGGGCTCGAAGCAGCAGGCCATGAGCCTTATACCGATGAGCCTCTCGACGCCCAAGAGATTGCTGACCGTTTGGCGTTGGACCGAATATGCCGAAGTTGCATCGGTTCTTCAAACAAAGCTACCTTCACTCCGCTGATTAACTACTTTTTCAAGGGTTCAAGTGAAGGCAGTTCTTCAACTTCAACGGATGCCCTTGGTCAAGGTACTTCGTTAGAGCTCCCTGCTTACATCCTTGTGATTCTTTCCCGTTTTCTTTTGACGGGAAAACCAAATGATCAGCCCCGAAGGGACCTTATCAACATATCCCTTCGTTTGGCCCGGGGCATCAAACTTCCTTTCGCTGCAATTGCCTTAGGGTCCCTCTACACCTGGCTCGACAGAACATTGTTCGACATGGAACGATCGCTTGGCCGTTATAACCTGGCCAATTTTGCCAACAGCGTCCTTCTAACTGGCTTCCTGTACGTGTGCTTTCCTATTGTAGCGGCCAAGGCCAACCGACCTCCTTTTGGGGAAACCATTCTGCCCCCACGCTCTTATATTTATCACAAGAGGCAGAGCCGAAAAGAGCTGATCGCCTCAATTGACCGTTTTGAGGACTTTGTTATGAGGCCTTACGGAGAGGACGTCTTTTTTCATACTTGTAATTTCTTCCAGCACGAATCCAGGGTGGTTCAGGTGGGGGTAGACATTGAAGATCCTCAGTTAGCCGTGGTGCTTCTCCTTTCTCCGGGGTATCTGCCGTCCTACACCGAGTGGGGATATTCCAGCGAACATTATAACCCCAATCGGTGTAGTCGTCAATTTGGGTTTGATCAGGGGGTTCCTCGCCCAGTTTTCCAATCTTCAAACCCAAAGGTTAGCTTCAGCGAGGCATGTTCCTTATTTTCCTCTACTCCTGCGTGGGGGATAAGTGAATCAATGGTTGGGCGAGTCACCATTCCTTCCAACAAAAGGCAAGGGAATGTGACTGGTCTATTTGCCACGAAGTTCTAGCCGAAACAACTGGCTAACATTGCTGAGTTCATAGATGGCGAGCCCGTGTATCCTCCAGTTCTGTCTTTTCCTGCGTTGGAGCTGGGACTTAAAGGCAACTTCGTTCTTGGGATTGAGTTCCCTCTAAGCAAAACCCCTAAAAGGCCTACCGAAGAGCTTCCTCCGTTATGCCCCATGATTCCTACTGCCATACCCAAAGCCAAAAGTGCTGGGGTATCCAGGAAGACTGCTCCTTCGACTGGAGCCACTGCTGATGAAGGGTCTTCGCAGCCATCAACCAAGAAGGCCAAGAAGGCCAAATCCCAGACTCCTGTGGTAGCCCTTCCCATAGCCTCTGTTCCTCCTCCCATGTCTCCTGAAAGGGTCGAGAGGTTAAGGAGGGAGGCGCAGGCTGAGGTAGATCGGGTAAATGCAGAGTTTCAACGGCGCGCTGTCGTCGTTCCTCCTTCGGTTGCTTTCCCTACGATCGTCGTCGATCCAACTAAGCCAGCTGCAAGGAGGAGGAAAAGTTCGAAGGTTCCTCAAGCTATTGGCAGTGACGTGACAAAGTCAAGGAGGAAGACTTTAGGCACCAAGTCCCAGAGGAAGCAAGCTCCCACGGTGCAAGCTTCTCATTCTTCTTCCCGATCTGAGGTATGTACACTTATCTTGTTCTCTTTTCCTCTTCAGTTAAAGCAAGTTGTATTTGCTTATATATATTGTTCTTAATTATTTTGGTGCAGGGGTTTAAAGAAACTGGGCCTCGTCCTCCTAGTCCCCCAAGTCCCCCCATAAGCCATTTCGTGGGTGGTCGCTGTGGGGCCCTCTCATCTGATACTACCCCACCCCGTTCGCCCATGACCGGGCTTACTTACGCCCGTCGTTCAATCTCACGATGGGCGAGGGAGGCAGCTGTGGAGGGTGAGGTTATAGAGCCCATGGATGTCTCTTTGCCACCAGAGACAACGCAATCCGAGACAACTACCTCAGTCCCCTCTGGCTCACTGGCCTCCCCTGAGGTTGCTCTGCCCATCGTTCTGGCTGCTGCAAGTGACCCTGAGGTAATGATTTCATACTTAATTTGTCTGATCTGGCATTCCTTCTCTTTCACCCCATTCTGTGTGCTGAATTTGGGATGTTGGTTGCCCTAGGTCGAAGTGTCCTCGCTGCTAGCAAACATTGTTCTTCCAACGGTGCTGACGAGACCTCTGACCACAGTGCCCCTTTTTAATGTCCTGACTGAGGTAAGTAACACTTGGATATATTTCGCCCTTTTTTTGTACTTGTTCCTCTTTACTAACATTGGCTTTTATATTGCAGCTTTCCCCTGATCTTTCACCACCCTCTTTTTTGGGTAGTCTTTACGCACACAGGGCTAAGGTTGGGGCTTCTTCGCAGCCTGGTGGTTTTTCTGCTTCCCTTCGTGTTGGGGCCTCTTTCGGGAGTCCATCATCTATTCCCAATGAAACCCCTACGCTTGCTTTGGTACCTTATGTGGGCGAGGGAACTTTGCCGATAGTTGAGGTTTCTGCGGCCAGAGACCCCGTTGAGGCTGATGAGGTAACAAGTCCCCTCCCAACGGTTCCTGCCCCTTTAACCTCCGTGTTGACTCCCATTCTTGCCCCTGTTGTGACTCAGGTACTTTCTCAATTTTCTGCATAAACTCCACCGTATGTTAGGGTTGTTTTTTTTTCATAACTCCATCTTATAACGGTGACTTAACAACGAAAACGCTTGTTAAGATTTTTATATATAGTCTCCACCGTATAACGGTGACTTAACAACGAAAATGCTTGTTAAGATTTTTATATAATCTCCACCTTATAACGGTGACTTAACAACGAAAACGCTTGTTAAGATTTTTATATAATCTCCATCTTATAACGGTGACTTAACAACGAAAACGCTTGTTAAGATTTTTATATAATCTCCACCTTATAACGGTGACTTAACAACGAAAACGCTTGTTAAGATTTTTATATAATCTCCACCTTATAACGGTGACTTAACAACGAAAACGTTTGTTAAGATTTTTATATAATCTCCACCTTATAACGGTGACTTAACAACGAAAACGTTTGTTAAGATTTTTATATAATCTCCACCTTATAACGGTGACTTAACAACGAAAACGTTTGTTAAGTTTTTTTTATATAATCTCCACCTTATAACGGTGACTTAACAACGAAAACGTTTGTTAAGTTTTTTTATATAATCTCCACCTTGTAACCTCATCATAGGAAGAGTGTCCCTTAAGGAGTTTGAAGCTATGCCGTCGACGGTCCATCAGATGCTAAAATTCCTGACCCCCTATGGGGTAGGGGAAGTGCAAGGTGACCAGACCATAGCGCGAGAATGTTACTTCAACTCGACCGAAGAGAGAGAGGCCTATAAGAGGGCAACCACTACCTACAATATTAATACATTGGACCTGAGGGATGAGACAAAGTTGAAGAAAAGAGAGGCCGCAGAAGAGGTAGAATCCATCGTCCTCAATGAGGACGAGCCGAAAAAAACCATCCAGGTCAGCAAAACCTTGAAGGTAAAAATCAAGGAAGAGCTGATAAACTTCCTCAGGAAGAGGCAGAGTGTCTTCACTTGGAGTCACACAGACATGCCCAACATCAACCCTGAGGTTATGAGTCATAAGCTCAACGTGACCAAAGATGCCAGGACTATCAAACAGAGACGAAGAGTTTACTCCAGGGAGAAGTACGACATCATCCGAGAAGAGGTCAAAAAATTGGAAGAGGCTGAGTTTATAAGAGAAGTCATATACCCAGAGTGGTTATCAAATGCAGTCATCGTGCCCAAAGCCAATGGGAAGTGGAGGATGTGTGTTAATTTCACGGATCTGAACAAGTCTTATCCAAAAGACAGCTATCCTTTACCCCGGATAGATCAGATGGTGGATGCTACTGCAGGACATGAGATCATGAGCTTCATGGACGCGTATTCAGGCTATAACCAGATCTTCATGGATGCAGAAGACGCAGAGAAGACAGCCTTCATTACCGATAAAGGGACGTACTGTTACAAAGTGATGCCCTTCGGTCTGAAAAATGCAGGGGCAACGTACCAAAGTCTTATGAATAAGATGTTCGAGGATCAAATAGGCAAGACTATGAAGGTGTATGTAGAAGATATGCTAATGAAGAGCTTAAAAGCTTGCACTCATGTGGCAGATCTCGAAAAGACCTTCGATACTATGGACTTATACAGGATGAAGCTTAACCCAGCGAAGTGTGTCTTCGGGGTAGGAGCTGGGAAGTTCCTGGGACTCATTGTCAATCAAAGAGGAATTGAAGCAGACCCTAAGAAAATCAAGGCTTTTCTTGATATGAAGACACCGAGGAGTATCAAAGACGTCCAAAGGCTCACGGGGAGAGTGGCTGCACTTAACAGATTTATTTCCAGGGCAACGGACAAGTGCCTTCTGTTCTTTAAAGTGCTTAGAAAGGCCTTCCAGTGGTATGAAGAGTGCAAAAAAGAATTCAACCAACTCAAGTCTTATCTTGGGTCTCCCTTGGTACTGTCTCGGCCCATAATAGGAGAGAAATTGTATGTATATCTGGCAGTCTCCGAATCGGCCATCAGCGCAGCCATAGTGCGTGAGGACGCTGGGATCCAAAGGCCTGTGTATTTCAACAGTAAGGCCCTTCAAGGGTCTGAACAAAATTACCCTCGTATGGAAAAGTTAGCTTACGCCCTAATACATGCTTCAAGGAAGATGAAGCCCTACTTCCAAGCCCACTCCATGGTTGTCGTTACCGACTCACCACTAAGACAGGTCTTGCATAAACCTGAGAAATATAGAAGGTTGATGACTTGGGCCATTGAGTTGGGGGAGTATGACCTTACCTACCAACCTAGGACAGCCATCAAGGGGCAGGCCCTCGCGAACTTTATTGCTGAATTCACTTGGGAAGAGGCCGAGGCCAAGAATGACCTAGAGGGTGCTGAAGGGTCAAATAGCAGTGTCTTCCTGGACCAGGAAGTGACGACACCCAACGTCTCCCAAGATCAGGAAGAGGTCGCGACCAAAAAGATCAGGAACAGAGTAGCGGAGAATGAGGAGGATCGGTACCTCTTCAGGCAGGGAGTCATGTCGGAGGGGACTTTCTCATCGGAAATAGATATTTGGAACCTCTTTGTTGATGGTTCCTCGTGCGACAGCGAAAGTGGTGCAGGGTTGATACTTTCAGCCCCAGATGCTACCAACATTGAATACGCATTGAGTTTCAACTTCAAGGTGTCTAACAACTAGTCGGAATATGAAGCTATGATAGCAGGTCTCTTGTTGGCAAAGACTATGGGTGTAAAACGACTCCTACTTCATAGTGACTCAAGGTTGGTTGTCGACCAAGTATTGGGAGTATATGAGGCCAAAGATGAGAGGATGGCCAAGTATCTGAAGAAGGTGAGAACGATGTTAGAATATTTCGAAGAGATAAAACTGAAGAGAATACCTCGATAAAGTAACAGCCACGCAGACGCGTTGGCAAGGTTAGCCTCGGCGACGAAGACAGACGTCAGAAGGACAGTTCCGGTCGAGGTCTTAGAAAAAGTGACCATTGAGGAAGAAGAGGTATATAACCCTTATCTCAATCTAAACATAGGAGACTCATGGATGGACCCCCTCGTCAGGTATCTCAGAGAGGGAGAGCTACCCGAATCCAAGTTAGAGAGGAGGAAATTGAGATACAGGGCTGCTAAGTTCTCGATGATAGGAGACGTCCTGTACAAGAAGGGATTTATGTTGCCTCTCCTCAGATGTGTGCATCCCACCGAAGTTCCCCGGGTCTTACAGGAAGTTCATTAGGTTTCTTGCTCTAGTCACATAGGAGGAAGACCCTTGGCCAAGAGAATCATTACACAGGGATACTGGTGGACAACCTTGGCCAAAGACGCTGCAGCTTACGTAAAGAGGTGTGATAAGTGTCAGAGATTCGCTATTATTCCTCATCAACCTCATCACCCTATGACATCAATCACCTCTCCATGGCCATTTTGCAGTATGGGGGATTGACTTAGTAGGACCTCTACCAAGAGCTGCCAACAGTTATCGGTTCCTAATAGTTGCCATTGACTACTTCTCAAAGTGGGTGGAGGCAGAGCCGATGATAACGATCACAGAGCAGAAGAACTTCCAATTTATTTGGAGGAACATCATATGTAGACACGGCCTCCCAAACACTCTCATCTCGAACAATGGGACCCAGTTCAAGAACTCCTCTTTAGAGAAATATTGCATAAGAGTTGGGATAAAGCAGTTCTTCTCATCTCCTGGCCGACCTCAGTCAAACGGTCAGACCGAGGTCACGAACAGAATAATCCTCGATGGAATCAAGAAGAGGTTTGAAGAATCGAAGGGAAGATGGACTGAAGAGGTCTACGCTGTGTTATGGGCCTATAGAACCACGGCAAGGACACCTACAGGAGAAACCCCGTTCATGCTTGCACATGGTTCAGAGGTCGCCATACCAATAAGTGTGGGACTCCCTACTCACAGGGTTCAGACTTATGACCCTCACAAAAATAGGGAGGAAAGGAGGTTAGACTTAGATCTGATTGAAGAAAGAAGAGAAGACGCAGAGGTCAGACAAGCAGCTTACCAGCAGAGAGCAGCGAAATTCTATAATCAGAGGGTGAAGTCAAGACCCATCGTCATGGGAGACCTAGTGCTGAAGAAGACCTTACAGAAAACAAGCAAACTCCACCCAAACTGGCATGGTCCCTACAAAGTGACAGAAGAGGTTGTGCCTGGTACCTACAGGCTAGAAAACCTAGAAGGGGAACCTTTCGTTAACCCATGGAATGCTGATCACCTAAAGAAATATTGCATATGATGTTGCAAAGAGTTTATGTAAATGTATCATCTTATTATGAAGAGGTTATTAATGAAAGATCAGTTTCCATGATGGCTCTTGCTTTATTGTGCTCCAATGTCAGAAATTATGAGGATAACATCTTAGGTGATGACCTCAGACCCTTATAACATCACTCAGTGGTGACAAGGTCTAAGGTCAGACACCATAATGAGATGACCTCAGACCCTTAACATCATTAATTTGGTGAGATTAATTATAAGGATAACATCTTAGGTGATGACCTCAAACCCTTATAACATCACTCAGTGGTGACAAGGTCTGAGGTCAGACATCATAATGAGATGACCTCAGACCCTTAATATCATTAATTTGGTGAGATTAATTATGAGTATAACATCTTAAGTGATGACCTCACGCCCTTATAACATCACTCAGTGGTGACAAGGTCTGAGGTCAGACACCATAATGAGATGATCTCAGACCCTTAACATCATTAATTTGGTGAGATTAATTATGAGGATAACATCTTAGGTGATGACCTTATAACATCACTCAGTGGTGACAAGGTCTGAGGTTAGACACCATAATGAGATGACCTCAGACCCTTAACATCATTAATTTGGTGAGATTAATTATGAGGATAACATCTTAGGTGATGACCTCAGACCCTTATAACATCACTCAGTGGTGACAAGGTCTGAGGTCAGACACCATAATGATATGACCTCAGACCCTTAACATCATTAATTTGGTGAGATTAATTATGAGGATAACATCTTAGGTGATGACCTCAGACCCTTATAACATCACTCAGTGGTGACAAGGTCTGAGGTCAGACACTATAATGAGATGACCTCAGACCTTCGAACATCATAATTTGGTGACAAGGTCCGAGGTAAGACATCATACTTGGATGAACTCAGACCCTTAACATCATTAATTTGGTGAGATTAATTATGAGGATAACATCTTAGGTGATGACCTCAGACCCTTATAACATCACTCAGTGGTGACAAGGTCTGAGGTCAGACACCATACTCGGATGACATCAGACCCTTAACATCATTAATTTGGTGAGATTAATTATGAGGATAACATCTTAGGTGATGACCTCAGACCCTTATAACATCACTCAATGGTGACAAGGTCTGAGGTCAGACTATTGATTGAGCTTAAACAAGACATCGTTGCAACCAGACTTCAGAGTCAAAACATCATAAAGACAGAAGCATTCAACAAAAATGAAGTGAAAGATCCTCCTCAGAGGTCAAAACACAGTTAAGATTCAAAAAATAAAGAGTCAACCATAGTCTTTAAAAATTACAAACATCCAGAGGTTATAAGATAAAGTCACACAATTTAACTTAAGGGTTGGAAGGGAGAATGCTTGTGTCTTAGGTCTGGTCCTGTTGGACAACCTTGGTCACCTCGGTAGCATCCTCCCTGAGGTCAGCCCCTTCAATCTCCGTGCCGTCCAGTGTGGCAGTCTCGGCAGGCGCAGCAACCTCCTCCTCAACCTCTTGAAGGGCCTGGGTAAATTGAGGGTTGGCAAAGCCAAGGCCTACGAAATCAGAGGCTTTCAAACTTCCAGCCTCTTTCTCCTTGACAGCTTCCCATTTGATAGTGGCTTTGATACCTCTTTCAATGTACTCAAAGCTGAAGCCCACGAATTCATCAGAGGTTTTATATTCAGCTAATATCCCCTCAGAGGCATCTGCAAGAGCTGCCTTCACTGTCGAGTCGACTTTTTGCTGGAGGACATCGTCCTTAGCCTTCAGAGCCAGAGCATGATACTTTTTAAGTTTGGAGCTCTCCTTCTCCAACCCCTGCACCTTCTTCTCAGACTCCTTCAACTCAGTCTTCAGGCGGTCTATTTTAGCGTTCAGAGTGCTCTGTACCTTCTCAGCCTCTTGACCCTTTTGGATGAGGGGTAACTTCCTCAGAGTCCAGTTGGAGAGATGATGCATTGCAGCCAGACCCTGCGAAACATGTGGATGTGTGAATAAGTTTAGAATCAAATCAGAGGTTACACTTGGAAACTACAAAGAGATATGAAGTCATGCCTGAATGGACCTATGGAGGCCGAACTCAATCAGCAGGGGGTATCCATGGAATGGCAAAAATGTTTGTCTGCCTCAGTCATAGAAGAGCCGATAGCATCCAGAGCCTGCAGACTGTGGCCTATGATGCTGTCATGAATATTTAATTGCTCTATACGAGCCGCCAGCGCGTCTGCAAAGGATATGGGGATGGCAGAGTCCCCCCCTTTCTTAGTCGGCCTCTGATCTTCAGGCGTATGGTCGGTAGTTCCCCTCTTCTTTGAGGTCCGAGCCTTTGTGGTTGAGGGAGCAAGAGAAGGGGCATTTAGACCTGCCTTCTTCACGAGCTTTGTTAAACTCGGAGCCGCCATCTCCCAAAGCTAGTCTAAGATATCCTTCGGACGCTCTGCAAAATTGAAAGGTCTGAGTTAGAAGATCAGACATGTATAAACTCAGAGGTTTAACTTAGAATAAAAAACTCTTACCAAGCTCGGCAAGAGGACTTCCACCTAGACCAGTCTCAGAGAGATAGTGGGGGGTCATCAAGTGTTAGAACTTAACGAGCAGACCATGCATCCCCTGATCTTAAAGGGCTTTCACCTTCTGAAGGTTTTGTAGGCTCAGGCCAGGGTCGGCCTTCGCAGACATTGTTACCTTACCCCATCTTAGGGGCATCCTCGGCTCTAGTAAGGAAGAGGGAACACATGGACCAAATTCCCATGGCCCTGAAGCGAAGAAGTATCGAGGCTTCCAGTTGTGGTTGGAAGTCTGAGTTACCAGAAGCATCTTTTTCTCAAGCTTTTGAGATCCAAAATGATAGTAGCTCGGTTGATTTTTGGCAGAGGAGGGGACGTAGCAACCAACAAAGACCTGAACTGGAAGGTCTGAGTGGTGGACAGCCCTCTATAAGACTATGGACCCTATGATGACCCTCCAAGCATTAGGGGATAATTAGGAAGGGGCCAAATTGATATAGGCAAGAATGGACCTAATAATGGGATTAATGGGCAAACAAAACCCTAACTTGAACATCTGCTCGTACAAGCAGATCTCACCATCTCGGCCATGGTAGGCCCTCTCTTCCCTCAGAGGTCGCCTAAGCTTTATGGAGGGGCTGATGGAGTCTAGATATCTGAAGCAAAGAAGGTCTACCTCAGTAACGGTACTCTCGATCTCGGCCGCCTCAGTGATGTCGACATCACTTTTAACGTCATCATCATTGTCATTATCTTGCTCAACGTCGATCGGAGAAGACGTTAATGGATTACTCAGGAATCTCTGAGCGAACTCAGCCCCGGTGATGGCCGACAGAGGAATGGCGTCAAGAATGAGTGGAATAGCCACACTCGGCTCAATAATCTCAACCTCTGAGGAAGAGGATGAGATTCTTGAATTATTATGGGACGAGGCCCGGCTAGAGACCTCAGCTTGATCAGGGGCCTGATCTTGCAGAGTTGTGAAGTCCATGGCCTCCTGGAAGGAATCCACAGACATAAGGTCTGAGGTAGAAGACTCAGACTCGAACATCGGTACTGGTTCAGCAGGGACCTCTGTTTGGCTAAATGGTTCCAATGGATCAGGGTATATCACCTTCAAGGGTGGTGGAAAGATGGGTCTAAGAGGGAATTCTTGTGACCTACGAGCCTCCTCCTGTGCTCTTTCTATTTGTCTAATTTTTTTCTAAAGTCTTCTCTCTGAAAGAAGGGAACTCCTCAAGAAGTTGATAGAGAGGTCTAAGCATCAGAGGCAGACCCTACACTTACAACTCTCCTAAAACAACAAACAAAAACTGTTTTATTTTTTATTCAACTAAAGATTAAACTATAAAACCTAGAGCAAGAACTACTCGCCAGAAAAATGGAACCCTCACCGGAAACCTCCTAGAACTCGCCGGAAAATGCAAAAGTAAGAAGATTGCAGGAAAAATGAAGAAGAAAGTGTGGCAGAGGATACCTGAAGGCAAAATGGTAAAAGGGAAGGAAGAGACTGTGAGAAATCACCACCAAAGTGCTACGAATCCAAGCTTTTCTAGAGAGAGAAAGTACTGCTGAAATGAATCGTTCCAGGGAAGAGAAATGAGAAAGGAGGAGGGAAAAATGGGGGTTTAAACCCTCAAATATGGAGTCACGAGTCCCAAGGCCCATCATTGCCTTGGGAGCCCCAAAGGGCGGCTGACAACACATGCTTGCCAGGCAAGCCACGCTCCAGCGATGAACAAGTGTCAAGTGAACATCGACACATAAGTGAAAGACCTCAGAGGTATAGAGATCCCACAGTCATCTGCTCTCACATGTAACTAAGGGTTGGGGGTAATTGATATGCCCCAAGTGTGACCTCGGCTCAGAGACACCAACCTCGGCCGAGGATGTAGCCGGTGCTGAAAAAGCCTTGGGTCCGTGACATTTGCCCTCGGCATAGCAAGGTCGGCCCAGGCCGATACTACCACCAACCTCATCAAAAGGGACATTGCATGTATCATACGGGTCAGCGGCACTTCAGTTCAACTGGGTATGATAACCTCGACCAGGGGGTGGCTGAGGTCGTAGGAAGCCATACTTCTACCAAGGTCAACCTCATCAAGATATCAGTCGATGTTCCAGGCAGGATCCAGCTCAACCTCGGCTTTAGCCGACCTCAATCTTGTCTCGGCTTAACTTAAGCCGAGACCTTCATGGCCCATCTCGGTTTGCCCGAGCAACTAGACTTTATCAACCTCATCTTCTCCCACGCCGAGGTCATGACCAAGCACGATGGCCGAGCACCTATTGACATTTGGATAAGGACACGTGGACACGAGTCAGTTATAACAAATCATTCCCCACACGTGGGGAGAATATTTCATCATCATTCTCTACATGTGACAGTGACAGATGTCTTCTTCATATTGGCTAGATCACACACGCACATGCTCATTGCATGCATGGGGGGTACATTACACCCCCCAGGTACTATATATAGAGGTCATCCTCTACCTTGCAAAGGATCCGAAGTTAGCAACCTTAGTTGAAACTCTGTTCAAATACACAGTAGAGAGAGAAAGCTTGAGAGTTTGTATCTATGGCCATTAGAGCCCTCATACAGTGATATTAATCACACACTTGCACAGTGGACGTAGGCCTGATTGGCTGAACCACTTATATTCTGGTGAACTTCCTCTTCTCCTCACCTCCTTCTATTATATGCTTTTATGCTGCCATTGTTAACATTGAATTGAGCTTACAAACACCTTGAAGGGTGGTGCTATTTCCAGCATCATCATTGGTCCTCACCAAGGTTGCGTCCTAGCCTTTCTTAAAGTTAGGTTTGCGAATGACTGCCAAATGGCGTTTGGTGTCCTTGATGGCTTCATTGTAGCCTTTCCCATAAATGGCCTCCTTAGTCACACGGAATTCCTTCACTTCCTCGACCAATCGAGATTGCTCAGCCTCCAGTCAAGTATTCTTAACTTTCAGTTGGTCGACCTCAATCTTTAGCGAACTTATGGCATCGCTGGTGGACTTCCTCTCATTATTATGCGCCTTTTGGGCATTGTCCATGGCCTCTAGCGGTTTTCTTAAAGCCTCGCTAAGATAGTCATTGACCTTGGACCAGTCCAGATGACCATCCAAGAGTTGAAAAAAGTCTACCACAAACTGCTAACAGAGAAACAAGGCAGATGTTAGATGAGTCTATCTCAGAATATAAAAACAAGTAAAGAGGAAAGGGAAATTCCTTACAAATGACAGGTTTTGAGAATCACGAGTTGAAAGTTACAGAGGAGAAATCTGCACGCGATCAGCTGCGAGCACAGCCCCCTCAAAAGGCCATAAGACAAGGAGGGGTTCTTGGTTACAGACGTGGCCTGTGAAGTTCTAACAGGAGGAGGAAAATCCCCCTTTTTGGAAGGTCGTGGGACCAAGGGGGCCTTGTCCTTATTATTTTTCGCTTTAATGGCCAAATTCGGGTCAGTGGCCTTAGTACCTTCAATATCAATCCTCTTCAAGGACTTCGTCGTGGGAGAGGATGACCCAACCTCCACATCATTATCATCGATCAGTAAAATCCTCTTTCTAGGCACCATGGAATCTTCCTCATCAGCAGGTATGGACTCTACATTAAGCTATTCGAAGGAAGAGAAGACAGACATTTCTTCATCCGACATATAAAGATCAGGAATATCGTCCACTAGGTGAGCAGTGAAGCTACCAGTAGTGTTCTTGTACTCCAAACGGAATGAGGGTGAGCAGGGGGAGATCACCACCAGTAAGAAAATCCCTCACCTTCCAAGCCTTATGTAATTTTTCTATGTTGATGTGGGCAAGAGAGGGTTCTTTCTTCTTCGAGTGAGTTGTTCAAGTCCACAAAAGAAAAGTTCCATCAGTACAGATGATTCAAAACATGGGAAAGAAAGAAAAATACATAATGAGTAAGTTTCAACCTATGTCACCCCCCACCCCCACCCCCAAGTTGGGCACAGAAACCCAGTGTATTCTTCGCCCTCAGGGAGAGGCGGATGTTGCCAATTCCTGGCAATAAAACCTTGATCCCAATATCCCTTATTGGAATCAGGAAGGTTCACTACGAGGATCCTATTGGCCTTCCACGCCTTCAGGTACGCAAGACCATCATTGGTATGAGACCAAGAGTAACAGTACTTAATTTCTTGGATACCTAGATTAGTCCAATATAGATCATTAATGATGTGCACACCATTAACAATACGCGAAGTATTTAGGGCACATTAAGTTGGGACGACCACAAGATATTCACAAAATTATAAAAAAAAAAGTGGGTTTGGGGGAAAGGTTAATCCTCCCTGAACTACAACTAAAGTATGGATCAAATGGCCCCCATCAACTACGATAGCATTTCTGGGAAAGGGGAAACATTCAATTGTGACCAGGGGAGGAATGGAGTATGTCTTCCTAAAATCGTCTAAGTTTTATCCATAAAGAGTGTTCACCATTTTTATCAGAAATAGAAGAACAACAAGAGAGTATGTAACAGAAGCTAACAGAAGAGAACTACGAAGAATAAGATGCAAGAAGAAGCAAGGAACAACATAATGGACAAGTAAAGCAAACAGGAGCTTCGAAGTCTTTTTTAGTAAGAAATGAAGAGCGAAGTGACGGGTATAGAGTTTGAAACAATGTGATGTTTGAATTTCGTGCAAATAATCATATGGAGCGAGACTCGAGAATGGGTTTTGGTGGTTCATATTTCCAGTAACGACCATCGTATCCCCGCCGATTTTGAACTTATTACGAAAATGTCCGACCAATAATTTTCAGCATCATTTGAATCAATCTTTTAGGCCCACAAAGGATTTAAAATTTATTGGCCCAACTCTGTCCCAATTCCGACTAAGAATTTTAGAGGCAATTGTGAGGACCAAACCATAAAAGCCCAATTTTGGCTAGTCCAAGTAGGCCCAATAGGATTACCACTCTGCTCAAGTCATGTCCAGTAACATAAAGATTAATGTGAATGTTTATCATGTGGATAAATACAAACACTTATCATTTACATACTGATAGGCTTAGTTAATTACCTACAATATCATATGAGATAATCAAGAGTCACCACACAAGCCAATAAGAAGCTGGGAGAGTTCCTTAAACAACTTGACCACTTTATACTGCTATAAATATAACCCTCAACTAGGGTCAGTGGATGTAATTCTCAAACTTTAAAAGACATTAATAAGAACTGAGAACTCTCTCCATGGACGTAAGCAGTTGTCGAACCACATATATCTTTGTGTTGTGGCCATTTTTATATTCTTTATTACTTGCTTTCTAGAGATTATTTATTGTGATTAATTGCACTCACAATTGTACTACATTCCAACTCCCAGATTGTAAAAATGAGATTATAATTTTTAATATTGCTTTTTCATCTTCACTTATATATGATATTTTCTAAAAATAGACATTAGATAATAAATCCATTAAAAGTCTATTTATATATGATCAGTTCAAGTGATAATCTTGTTGGTATCTTAATCTCATAAACTTTTTAATTAATTAACAATAAATCCAAAAAATACAGTTACACTTATTAATGTAGATAAAATTGTAATTGTAACTCTATCCACATTAATAAGTGTAATTGTATCTCTATTCATGTGTTGATATGAGAAATCGTCCACTAGTCATTCTTGTACCAGTAAATCAAGTGTAAAGTGCATAATAAGCAAATAGAGCAAGTAAAGAGAGATACAAGACAAGATATAGAGTGGTTCGGCTATAAAAATGAGCCTACGCCCACTTTGGTGCCACACTCCCATTATATATGTTATTTGGTACATAGTAATTAGGCCTAAAGAGGCGTATAAGAATGATAGTAGAATGTAGTACATGATTATGATGATTCCGGTGGCTCTGGGATGGTGGTTGTGATGCTCCTGCCAGTAGCCCCTAAGCTATGCTTAGTGGCGTAGAGAGAGTGATCAGCTCGAAGCTTGATACTGATGTAGGAAAATCAACCCGGATCCCTTATCTCGAGGTGTGGACCTTTATTTATAGGTGTAGATGTTGTATTGCTGGTGGGTGAAAGGGGTTGTGGCTAGTTAATATAATCAGACTAGGGCCGCACCCTGTAACAAGTGGGGGTCGCACTCTGTAGCAAGTAAGGGTCGCACCCTATAGAAAGTAAGGGTCGCACCCTGTAGAAAGTAAGGGTCACACCCTGTGTATAAGAGTCTGCGGCAGTAGGCAAGTGAGGCATATAAAAGGTAATTCCATGGCCTGTAAGTGATAGGCCTGGGTGGTAAGGCTTCGGCACATGCCCATTATACTCATTCCCCGGCAGGGCGCTATATTTGTCATATTAATAAGCCCCCAAGTCATAGTGCCAAGAGATTGTGATTGGGGTTGCGGCTGAGTAATCAAGTCTTCTCAAGCTATCGCGGCATGTCAAAGGCGACGCTTCATCTTCCCGTGGCCTCTTATATAAATGGAAATTGGTCATGGTCTTTATTACGTTTTCCAAAGCCTTGAGAGCAAATCGAAAGCCAATATCTGTTATTCCCTTTCTTAAGTTTTTCGGCGTCCTTTCAAGGCAGCGTGTGGTGGTTGTTTAAGTGATTCAAGGCTGAGCAACTGTTGTTTCAAGGATGAGCAACACCCAAGCTTTCCTTTTAATTTCCAGGTAATTTTCTATCCAAATATTCCCTGAATTCTATTTTTAATTCGTTGCTTTGCTATTTGTTCTGGGTTTTTACTGGTAAATGATCCCATACGAACCCATATTGGAGTCCCTCAATTTTCTTGAATTGAACATTGAATTCTGAACTGGACTCTGAATTGAATTAAACTCAAATCGAACTTCGAATTGAATCCATACTATTAATTTCATTATCAAACTCTGAATTGAATTGAACTCATATAGAACTCTGAATTGAATTGATACGGCTAGTCTGAGTTAAAATGAACTCATTAAACCCCCTTGATTTGAATGGATTGTAGTAGATAACTGGTATGGAATTGAATCGATCTTCAATCGATGAAATCACCATTTTTTTCTTGATGTTCTCGAATAAACTTTTCAAATTATAGGGTTTTGATCTTTAGAATAGGCATCTTCAGAGTTAAGATGTTTAAAAGTTTGGCCACGGCAGGTAGCATATTCTAGTTCTATTTTGGCTACGGCCTCATGTCACTATTCGTGTAAAAAATATCCATTCGTGCCAAGGGTTTAACCTCAAGTTAGGTAACATTAAACACTAACCTGTTTAAGTATTTTTCCACGACATGTATCATGTCTCTTAGGTTGGTGTCCGCAACACTTTGCTAATAACCCAAATGGCTGCGATATGTAAGAATATACCATCTCCTTCCCCAATATGTCGCGGCAGAAGTTGATTTTTAGGATTCTATAGCCCAACACTTGGTGTTTTTTGCCGAATTTGCTAACATTTCTCTTTTAGCCTCCCAATAAATATTCATGTCGCGACCTTTAAGAGGCCTGTATGATCATACTGGCTGCGGCACCTAACTGTGGACTCGTTCTGCTTTTCAGGTTTTGCTGCAGCCATATGAGTTTTGATCCTAACGAATTTCTCAGAGACTTTTGGAACAAACACTTTTGAGTTTATCCCCCCTGAACTTCCTTCTGTGTATCCTTTAAAGACTATAGGGCCTTGCCAGCTCAAAGACTGCCCAAATTATGTCGTTCTAGATTTGGATTGTGACTCCACGTAAATAACTTGTAGGAAAGGGACTAACTCCACGGATTCCCTTTGTAGGAAAGGCACTTATTCCACAATAATGGAAGAGGAGGCCAACTCTAGTAGCAACCCAGTAAATATTGAGGTCGCGGCTACTGGGCCATCTATAGGTAAGGACGCGCCTACTGGTCCTTATAACATAGTTGATAGACCTTCTGTAGTATTGAACGTCCGCAGCATTATAAGTCAAGAATGGGTTGACCAAGTTGCTGAGGCACTTGAATTTCCTGAAGATTTGATTTGCTCAGCACCCGACGCGGAACAAAGGCCCTGCACGACACTTACTGATGATGGGGTCTGCTTCCCCCTCCATGCGTTTATTTATGGGCTACGGCTACCAGTTCCTGTTCCCATCAGAAGAATTTTCCAGACCATGAAGTTAACCCCAGCCCAACTAGATCCCAATGGCTGGAGGGCAATTCTTGCCTCGGTGGTGCTGTGGAGGAATAAGTTTAATAGGGACATAACTCCCGCAAAAAATTTTCATTTTTACAGACCTAAGGAAAATTCTGTAAAGTTTGCATGGTACTATTACTTTACCATCCGCAGCAACGACAAAACCCTCTATAGTGGTAGGCCGACTAATGTAAAGAATTGGAATGGCAGGTACTTCTATATTTTTGGAGGATGGGAAATCCACCCATATGAGATAGAGATAGAGAGAGAGAGAGAGAGGTCCTTTAGGATACCGTGGCATTATGGACACCCCTCTAAGATAGGTAAATAAAGTTGCGGCTCTTTGAATTATGGGCGTGTCATGTTGTTTAAAGTTGTAATCTTCCCTTTATTTTTGTACTAACTTTTAACTTTCTATGCAGGTCTTGACAACTTGCCCATTAGTGAGCGATAAGAGTAGAATAAGGAGGGTCACGGCAGTAAGTGCTAAGGATAAACAGTTCACCACGTAGGTGACTTCAGCCTCCATCTTTGAAGCAGGCTACTTTCCCAACAAATCTCTGCCTAAAGAAATGGGCGCGAAAGGTATTACTTTTATCTTTTAATTTTTTCTCTACGAGTTCTACTCCCAAATTTGTTTTTAATATTTCTTTATTTCTTATTCAGGTGAGGAAATTGATATAGAGCTGTTAGCAGCTCAACTTGTAGAGATGGATGAGGACACAACAGTCCTCAATAATGCTGCAAGGCAAAGGACGAGAAAAAGGAAGTTCAAGCATCCTGTCGCAGTCCCGAATGATCAAGTTGATCTTGCCATGCCTCGAAATCAGGCTGCATATCAAACAAATAATGTTATTCCCTCTAACCAACCTGAGGGTCAAACAACTCCTACCGCAACTATCACTCAGGTTAAGGGGTTGGCTCCTCATGAGAGGCCTGAGGGTAATTTTGACGACGATATTGGAGCTAACTTGATCGCGACAGGGTTAATGTCAACTTTTGAATAGATTTCAGGCCACGATACCTCTCTAATCTACACTTCAAACTCACCTCCACCAACAATAGTGGATATCAATGCCAACCTAGCACCTCTTCAATGTCGTTCCAGTGTTGGTCTTGATGGTCGTCTGCGGCCCCAGCTTAGGCAGCCAAACCCTGAATTTTCTTGGGACACAACTGCGAGGGTTATCCACAGAATGAAGAGGGTTCCAGATGCCGTGGAACTTGATCGTCTCGTGGATGATGACCACTATGACTTGGAGGATTATGGCCTCCACAGTCTGTTGAGGGTAAGTGCAAGTTTACCTTTTCAACATCATTTTTATGCTTCATGTTTTTCTTCTAACATTAAATCTCCTTATAAGCCGCGGACGATGTGACGTCCCAGAAGCGAAAGTATGAAGACCTTTATAAGATAAAAGAGGCCACAGATAGAGTGAATTCTGGTGACCTGGAGAGTGCTAGGGCTGCTTCATTTCAAGCTGGGAAGCAGTCCTCTGCCGCGACACTTGAGGCATATAAGATGGAGGTGGACAAGAAGGTTAAGGCCGCGGAAGAAGCTAAGAAGGAGGCTGAGGAAAATTTCAGACAAGCCGCGAATCTTTAAGGGCTACCCAAGCTTACGTCGTGGAAGCTGCTTAAGCTGCAGAGCTTTACAAATGCAAACTTGATCTTTTTCAAAAGAAGTTCAAGGAATTGGAGGCCAGGGTTAAAAATGATGATGTAGATCACGCCGCGGCTATAAAGAAATTAGAAGAAGATAACTCCGCGGCCATTTCCAAGAAAGATGAAGAACATGTCGTGTCCCTCTAATTGGCCATTGACATCACTTTGGAATCATTCTAAGCTTCCAAATACTTCTACCTCACCAATAATAAACCTTACCTCCGCGGCTACCAAGAGCTCGGGCACAGAGTTATAAAAAACTTCCCCGAATCTAAAGACACAATTCTTGCCTGGGACCTTGATGATGCTGAACATTTATAATGCGTGGCCGAGATGAAGGCCGCAACTGAAGAGAGGGAAAGGCTAAGGACTAAGGCAGAGGGTCGCGGCCCTCTAAATTTGTATTTTTTATTGGGTTGCGTCCCTCTTTAAATTTGTATTTTTTATTGATATATACATAGGGTCGCGGCCCTCTAAACATTGAACTTCATTACTTAGGCTGCGGCCTCTTGTCTGTATAACTTTTAACATTTTATTCTTTTGTCTCGGCTATAGCCTTTGATCTACCTATTTTGTCTTAACTGCTTCTTTACTTTCTCCTTTATTGTCTGCTTTGATATTTGATTGCTTGATTGAATGATCTTGCAAAACGTCTTCAGTAACTGCAATGCGCATAAGGTCGCAGCAACATTATATAAATAGTTTCTCCAAATAATTTACGGCCTGTTATGCTTTGCCTCGAACCTTTCACAACTTTTATTTTGTCCGGGTTTCTAATTTTTCACTCTACATATGGCTATAATACCCCAAGCCAGAGTGCCAAAGAAAAATGACTTTGGAGTTATGGATCGACTTCTCTAATTTTTTTAATACTTCCCAGGCCTTCATTGTAACTCAGAGGCTGAGGCGACGTGGCACTTTAGTACTTTGGCACTAGTGACCATTTCGCTATGTTTCATCTTCCAAGTGAATGAATGAGCTGCAGCCATATTGATGGGTTGCGGACATTTTGACTGTTTGAATACCTTCTATTGTAGCTTTATTTGGATCCAAATCCAAGTAACCACCACAGCAACTCTTAGTCTCTTTAATTTGGTATCTTGAACATGGTTGCGACAAGATATTCTTTTTCGAAGGCTGCGTCAGGTTGTCGTCCTGCTACGACATGTTAACAATTATGTCTGCCTTTATCTGTTGCGTCTTCTGAATGAATGAGCTTAGCGGCTACAGCCATACTAATAAAGTTGCAGTACCTTTCTAGCCATTAAGATATTGATGACAGCATGCGGGGATGGGGCCATTTTTCTGTAGCTTTGGTATGCTTAATGGTGTTAGTGCCACATCTTCTTTTAGTCGCTTTAACTGCCTTTCATGGATTTCCTTTAGTCGATTGGGTTATTTTTAGGCCCCCCGGGGCTAGGTATTATGAAGCTTCCCCAAGCTATGTTTGGATATATATAAAGCCTTTCCAGGCTAGGTTATGTTATTAAGCCACCCACAGCTAATATACGGGATACTATCAAGCCTCCCCAGGTTATTATGCCACCCACAGCTAATATACGGGATACTATCAAGCCTCCCCAAGCTGGGTTATATTATTATGCCACCCACAGCTAATATACGGGATACTATCAAGCCTCCCCATGCTGGGTTATGTTATTATGCCACCCACAGCTAATATACGGGATACTATCAAGTCTCCCCAGGCTGGGTTATCTTATTGAGCCACCCACAACTGTTGATATATAGAGAGAGAGCCATCCCTGGCTAGATATTATAAGCTTCCCGACTTAATAACGCATCCCAAAAGCTAAGAACGGGCATTGTAAGCCCTCGTGGCTAATGACGCATTTCAAAAGCTAAGAACGGGCATTGTAAGCCCCCATGGCTAATAACGCTTTCTGATAACTGCTTTCAAGAATGTCGCCATAATATGCTAGAATATAGTCTCTATGAGTGATGTTGCAAACCAATTTAGATAGCTTCTCTCAATAGTTGCTTTCGCCATTTTCAATTATCACTTGCTTTCAGACAATCAGGCATCACGATGGGCGTTGTGGGCCCATTTAGATATTATCATTCCCAATATAATATATTGTCTCGATTCGGAATCAGTTTAAGATAAATAGTCTTTTATAAGATAACCTTTAATAGAAATGAGAATCAAAATATGGTACTATCAAGTGAACTTGATTTAATATATCTATTCATATATTCAGGACTTTGCTAGTTCAATACAAAGTTAAAATGGAACCACTTATAAAGATTTTTCACTAAGAACATATATAGATGAAACATAAATATGGGCATAAAAAGAGGAATGTGGCCTGTTAAACTAGGTTGCATCCCTTAGGCATCCTTGAGGAATCTCTGCAGCATCCCCTGCCTTATGAGCCTCTCAATTTCATCTTTCAGGGCATAGCATTGCTCAGTGTCGTGGTCGTGATCCTGGTGGAATTTGCACCACTTGGCTTTATTCCTCTTATGGAGTGGAGCCCTCAGCTTCTCGGGCCACCTCAGCAGCTTGTCCTCCTTTACAAACTCAAAGATGTCTAATTGTATCGTTATTCATGTAGATAAAATTGTAGATAAATCTCTATTCGTGTAGATAAATCCAAACAATACAGTAACACTTATTAATGTAGATAAAATTATAATTGTAACTCTATCCACATTAATAAGTGTAATTGTATCTCTATTCATGTGTTGATATGAGAAATCATCCACTAGTCATTCTCGTACCAGTAAATCAAGTGTAAAGTGCATAATAAGCAAATAGAGCAAGTAAAGAGAGATACAAGACAAGATATAGAGTGGTTCGGCTATAAAAATGAGCCTACGTCCACTTTGGTGCCACATTCCCATTATATATGTTGTTTGGTACATAGTAATTAGGCCTAAAGAGGCGTACGAGAATGAGAGTAGAATGTAGTACATGACTATGATGATTCCGGTGGCTCTGTGATGGTGGTTGTGATGCTCCTGCCAGTAGCCCCTAAGCTATGCTTAGTGGCGTAGAGAGAGTGATCAGCTCGAAGCTTGATACTGATGTAGGAAAATCAACCCGGATCCCTTATCTCGAGGTGTGGACCTCTATTTATAGGTGTAGATGTTGTATTGCTGGTGGATGAAAGGGGTTAAGCCCAGTTAATATGATCAGACTGGGGCCGCACCCTGTAGCAAGTAAGGGCTGCACCCGGTAGCAAGTAGGGGCCGCCCCGTAGCAAGTAAGGGTCGTACCCTGTGTATGAGAGTCTGCGGAAGTAGGCAAGTGAGGCATATAAAAGGTAAGTCCGCGGCCTGTAAGTGATAGGCCTAGGTGGTAAGGCTTTGGCACATGCCCATTGTACTCATTACGCGGCAGGGCGCTATATTTTTCATATCATCATGTATCTACATTCATAATTATAAAACACGTGAATTTATTGAAAAAATTATTTTTAGCTTGTCCTTTTCATTAATTTCTAAAGAGTCTAATGATTTATCATCATATTTTCCTTCTAAAAATTATTATTTATTAAATTTTTATTTTAATTCTATTTTTTATTTTAGTGGCTCGAAAAAAACTTCATTTTTACATAGTCAAATGTCAAAAGTTATGATTTAATTATAAATATTTAGGGAATGGGGTGCAATATAAACTAAGAAAGTAGGATAATGCAAAATTAAGTATAAAAGTTGGGGTTAAAAACCAATAAATCATATTTTAAGGAGATCACTTCAAAGGGATCACTTAACAACTTAAAAGGCGTTAAGAGCAAAAAATAACTTCTTCAAAAAAAATATTAAATAAAAAACTGCAAAAGATGACAAAGTTTGACTCAAAATGGTCAAATGTTATCATTTTGTGGTTTAGCTAACATCACATCCTTAAATTTTGAATGTAGGGTTCAAATTTTAATAACTCTAATCGACTAGAGTTCTAAGAATTCTAAAGAATCCATATCCCACTTTTACTCCAATTTTTTAAGGATACAAATTGATGTGCTGAGAAGGAAAATAAATTATTTCACTTGTCCTCCTACATCATATAAAGAAAAATGATTACTTCCTTCTAATTTGTATTCCTCCATTTGTCCATGTTGGGATTGATTTTATTTTTTTGTAAATTAACCCAATACTTGCCCATTTTACAAAGATAATAGTGGTTACGAAATTCATTTACTACTAAACCATCTCTAAACAATTATTCAAAATGTGAATAATACATTTTGCATAATTATTTTGATTAAAATCTTACCCGAACGACTATGCATAATATAGTATGCATTTTTTTTTTGCAAATGATTAGATAAAGTTCATATATTTTTTAGTTTTTTTATTTTAATACATTAATAATTTTGAATCTAGACTTTAATATAATTTTATTTAAAAAATTAGACTTTGTCCAAAATCTTTAGAAAAGCATTGTACAAACACCAAAAATGAAACTGAAATCAAAAGCCAAAAATGAAATCTCACAAGAAATAGGTTTGGGTTTGGGTTCGCAATGTTTGGATTTGGGTATACGGATTGGCGAAATCGATTTGTGTGTTTAAACAACATTTTGATTTGGGCATTTTACCAATTACACTTCCCATGGAACGTTTTGTTACCAATCGGACCCCCAATGTGTTGGGTATATATATTTTTTTTCAATAAAATAAATGATTGGGTGATTTGAGGTTTGGTCTCATTAATTCTTTGACATTGACTTTGGCTCCCAACATTTGCACTTCTCAGCGTTTGACCCCCAAAATGACTTTTAGCTACAGAAAAAGATTTGCAAAAATTACTTGGAAAAAAAATTGTGACACACTAAATATCGTTTTCGGTATCAAACCACAAGAAATAAAAATCATGGAGGTAAAACTCAATTACAAAGAATTAATGGGTGTCAAACCCAAAATAACCCTAAATGATTTAAGGTAAATGCCCTAGTGGTAACTTTGTTTGTTTGTGGTCACTAGTTCAATCCCTAGGAGTCACACTAATTATTAATAGTTTTTAATTGAGCCTTTGGGCTGCTCTTTAGTTGTCAAACCCAAAACAACCCTAAGGGTGTGTTTGATTGCAAACATGAAAAATGCGTGAAAAATAATTTATTTGGATAAGAAGTGGAAAAACATAAGAGTTTTTTGTCTTACTTTTCTATTTTCCATGGAAACAAATTCTTTGCTGGATGGATAAGAAATATTTTTCACTAAAAATGAGGTTTGAGATGGAGCACTTGTAATGTAGATGGATGTTGTTCTTATATGAAGTATTCACAATATTCAATGTACTACAAAGGCAAAACATGAGTCAAAACACCTATTTTCTATGGGGAAAAAGTCATGTCAATCAACCACACCCTAAATGATTTAAGGTAAATGGTCCAATGGTAACTTTGTGAAGATTTGTATTTGTGGACATAGATTCAATTCCAGGAGCCATACTAAACATTAATAGTATTTGATTGGGTCTTTGGGCTTCTCTTGAGTTGTCAAAATTTTTGTCAATTAATATTTCATTTTTAAACACATTTTAATTTTTGACTTGATCTTTTATTCTTCCACAACTACCCATTAGTGGAGATAAAATTGGGTTAGTGAGGATAAATTCTAATTTGCAAAATGTCATTTGAAAAACACCATTCTCTCTATCTCACTTAAGGGTGTTCGCGGTCCGGTCCGGTCCGATTTTGAGGTATTTTTTGGACTGGACCGCATTAATCGGTCTTGAAAAATTATGGACCGAAACCGGATCGAAATAATCGGTCTCGGTTCTATTAGATTTTCAAGGGGTTCGGGTTCGGTCTTGGTCTTATTTGGTCCATAAACAACCATATAAAAAACAACACTTTTTTTAATTAAAAAAAAACACGTTTTTTATATAAAAAAAACAGGAAGTTTTTCTTAAAAAATGGTTGAAATTATCTTTGTTAAAAGGGCACTTCAGGTATTGTTTTTGTAGGCAAAAAACATATTATTACGGTTCTGGAACTCAAATAAGTAATAAGCACCGTATTTAGAGAACTTTCATCTTAATTTCCTAATGAAATGTAATAACATATGTACAAAAAAGTTAAAAGATATTATCATTCCTCGTCTCCCAGTTGACAAAATCCAAACATAGTAAAAGGAACCATGCTTCTTATTAGGCAAGTCACAAAGCAGGAAATCTATTTGATATTTTAAAATTTTAATATAAAGATTTGTTGTTATTCGTGAAATAGATATAACAGATGCATATCAACTACAATAATAATGTTTCCTGCTCTTAAGATAGAGTAGATTTTCATGTATGGCATCCACTACTGCTTCAAGCTTCTTCAGCTCAAGCTCAACACCCTGCCAAGATGCACAACAATAATTTAACCGAAAGGAAAAATATATTAGAAGCTGACATATACGTCAAAACGTTGCTAGGCCACCAAGGACATTCACACTAACCAAAACGACAAAGATCAATCGCAAAAATTAGATAATCGTAAAAATCGACCGAAGGGTTTACAGTCACAAGAATGAAGACTAAGATTAACAGTCGCAAAAATCGACGGGAGGGTTTACAAAATTCCGAACGGATTTACAGTCGCAAGAATGAAGATTAAGAACCTTTTTTTATTTAAACTTCCACAGCCTCACGGGTCCAAACTTTCGAGAATGAAGAACGATGATTAAGAACCCATATGAACCCTTTTTTTATTAAGAACCAGTGAATGCAAGTGACATTCACAGGTCCAATGTTTCAGAATTACACGTACAAAAACTACGGTGCAAAAAACAAAGAGAGAGATGAAATTAGCTTACCGCTCGACTATTTGTGATTCCCTCATCGGTAAAAAACGATGAGATGAGATCGATTGGGTTAGGGACAGCCGTATAGAGAGAGAGAAAGGAGTGATTTAGGTTTGCTGATTGTTAAAGTATGCGTGGTTTTTATTTTTAGTTGCAGTTACATACAGTATGTATTTAACATATATAATTTTTTTATTGTATAAATGCGGTCTGGTTCGGTCTAAACCCTTATTTTTATACCCAAGATCGAGACCGGACCGATTTATTCGATCCTTTGGAATTTTGGACCGCATTGAGACCGAATTTATACAAATCCGCAAATGTAGGTTCGGCTCGGTTCGGTTATTTCGGTCCATTCGGGTTTATGCACACCCCTAATCTCACTCTACAAAAAAATTCCATCATTTTTTCATTTTCATTTATTTTTAGCGTTGGAGTATCCTAAGAGTTGTAAGATTATCCATTATTGCTAATAGTGTAATCTTATTGTTAAATCGAGGGAGGTGTTTGTTCAAAAGGTTGACGACATGAGTATCAGTGGCAATTTCACATTTAGGACCTTGTGCCAAACACAAACCCCAATCAATAAGTCTTTAAAATTATAATTGTTTACGAGTTTTGAGTTTTTCATATATTTTGCATATTTATTTCAAACACAAGAGTTTAGGTTGTACAACACCCCATTGAAGAAAACTATTTGTTCTTGTTTGATAATCAATTGGTTGAATGAGGGGGCAAGTGTTTAATGATGTATTTGGTGCAATTGATTTTGAATATCGATGGTGATAAAGGCAATGAGGAGTGGTGGTTTTTTTAGTAAGTGTTTGGCTAAGGATTTTTTAATAGATTAAATGTTGGAAATTCTTATTAGGGGGTTTTCTTAGGGGCTCTTTGAGTAGGGTTTTATGTTTCTTGAATTATTTTCAACTTAAAATTTATTTTCTTTTTACTTTATTATTTTTATTAGAGGTTTTTTGGGGTTTTAAATTATTTTAGTTCACATGTTGTTAATCTAGCAACTTCATTAATGATTTTGGGCAAAATGTAATTTTTTAAATTAAATTATATTAAAGTTTAAAGGTGAAAATTAGTAATGTAGTGAATTAATAAAAAGATACATAACCATTTGTCTATCCCTATGACACTGGATTGATGCGAGATCCCCTTAGGTGGTGTTGATGTAAAAAATTAGATTGCTCTAATTATTCAATCACAGATAAATAAATAAGACAAAGATTTTTAAAGTGGTTCATCCTTGTAAGAATGGCCTACATCCACTGTTATGTTATTGCTGAGTGTCTAGGAATTCTCGATTACAAATGATCTATCCAGAAATTTCGGTCCCCCTTGAATGAGGGTGATACAAGGTATTTATAGCCCTTTAGGCTGTATATGAAAGGGTGTTACATTAAATGATACACATATGAAAGGGTAATTCATTTAATGTTCTTCAAACGTGCGCGTCAAGATGATAAGCATTCAATGAATAGTTGAACTGTTGATTATCTGGCAATTAATGCTGTGGTCGAGGTGTAGCTCGAACCGCCTTAGTTGCTCGTCGTCCAAGAGTTCCTCGGAGCATTGGAGTTCCTCGGAAGGTAAGAGTACCTCGGAGGGTTGGTGTTCCTCGGAGTATACTTGTTGTTCGGAGTGAGTATGTTGGTCGGGAAAATAATCTTCCTCGTTGCTATTGTGCCACATAGATTGACACGTGTCTTCTTATTATTCGTCCACATCAGCATACTAATTTTGGTATCAATAGAAGCCCCCAATGTTTCATATTTCGAACTTTGAGGAATATGGAACATTCTTTCTCGGTATATGGCAATATCAAATGGCCTTCCTGGGTTTTAGGAGTCTTTTCTTCATATTTGAATTTCCTTCCAAATTCGCAGAATCCGCCTTTTTTCCTTTTCATAAGCGTTTCGATCTTCGTGCATTTTTTGTCCTTTTAGCCGCCGGTAGCGCAATAGTTTCTTTTATGTAATCATTTCTTTCGCCGGTTCCCAAGGCAAAGTATTTAAACTTCAGAGGCAATCCCATCGTCTTCTACCTTTTCAATTTCTGCTTTCGAGTTTTCTAAAGCTTTTCTCTCTCTTGTGCGTTCATTTCCTCCTTCGTTTGTCAACAGATCTCCTTTTTCCCTGTAAGATCTTCTTCCTTCTTCTTTTATTCATCATGGTTTACATTATCGAATCTCTTGAGAAGTTCTGCTCTGACTTCTCTATTCCTTCTTGGGTAACCTTGGAGGTTCTTTCTAAGCCTTCAAGTTATTTTGATTTGGCTGAGGGACACTGGCTCCCTAGCCTATTTATTTCTGAATGTGGATTTTCTTTTCCACCAAATCCGTTATGTCTAGAGTTCTATCAGTACTTCGACGTTGTCCCTGCAAAAATAGCCCCCAACACATGGAGAATAGTTAATGGGGTACATAGGTTAAATCAAACTCATGGAACTCGTATAGGAATTCCTGAGATTATGTACTGCTACAGATGGGCTGTTTTAGACAACGTTTTTTATTTAAAAACTAGGTTTTTGAATAGGGCCTTAGTAGTCAACCTCCCTGATGCCAACAGGGATTATTTTGAACACGGGGTAGTTATAAAAAATTGGCAACATGCCCCTTTGGTTGGAGATGCAGTATATGAGGGTCCCAGATGCCCCCCATATGGCAATGGGATAGGTCTTTTCATCTTATTTTGTTTTTGAAATTATGATTTCATGGTATTTGATAAAATGTATGACTGATATTTCAATATGTTTTTGTTTGCAGTTGACAGCAAGATAAAAACTCCCAAAGAATCAGAAGTTAATATAAGGCAATTGAAACATATCTGGAGTTTGCATCAGAGAATTGCATACGAGCACATCAGGTCTGCTTCATACTTGTTGCAGTATAGGAGCTATACGTCGTCCTTTACTACTCGTCCTGTGGTCAGCATCAGTGATCCAGTGCAAATTCCTGAAGATTCTGATCTGGAATCTCATATTCCTTTGAGCCAAAAAATGGGCAAGAGAAGAGTTCCTGCTCTCTTCGAGGAAACTTCCTCTGCTGGGAAGAAAAATAAGGTTGATGTCCAAAAAGGGACAAAGAATAAAGATGTCACCTCTTCTGTTGCTTCTCAGAAGGCTGTCGAGAAGCCCCCATGGGCTCCTGTGCAGAAGGAGGCACCTGTTGAAGTAACCACTATCTCACCAACCAAAAGTTCTTCTTTGGTTGAAGTTGTTGAAAAGGCACCGAGGAGACTGAGGAAATCCTCCTCAGTCAGTATTTCTGGAGCCATTCCCCAGCTCCCAGCTGGTGGAGATGGTGTTCCAATCAGTGTTCCTCTGAGATCTACGATGAGCTTGGCAAAATTTTCACCCATTCCCAATGTGCAAGGTACTGAAGAAGACCTTACTCGGGATATGGTTACTTCTCTGGCTGCTCGTCATCTTGCTTCAGTAAGTATCTCCATTCTGAGTTTTTCATATTTTCCTTTGTTATTTCCCATATTTGTTTATAATATCATTTCCCTTTTCTGATTACAGTTGACGAGCTGTTTCAATATAATCCTTAAAAAGGATGAAGCGATCAAAGCTTCTTGCTCCTCGTCCACTGTGGAAGGAGCACTGGAGAAAGCTATTAAATCTATGAGTGAATCTCGTCAGAAGTATGACGAGGATAAAATTGAATGGGAGAAGAAGTTGGTTGCGTCTGATGCAGAGAAATTACAACTGGGTAATAAGGTGAAGGACTTGGAGAGAGAGAATAAAGACTATACCGAGAAACTTTCAGGCTTTGGGGAGCTGGAGAATAAACTGAAGTCAGCTGAGGAAGAGTTGACACTTCTGCGCGAAACAAATCGTCAGAAGGAGGAGTTGGAGGCCAAGCTGAAAGCCTCCGAGGACCTTCTATCCGAGAAGCTCTCCTCGGAGAAGATGAAGAGAAAAATGGCTGTGAAGAAATCATTTCGGACTGGTTGGGATAAAGGATGGGATAGGGGGTAGCTGCAATGATGACCCAGGTGAATTATGGAAGTTTGAAATTCTTCCATGATGGTTGGGTTGCTGCCTTGCAAGAATTGAAGGTGAGCGAGGACTCTGAGCTATTTCAACAACATCTCCCTGGTCCTCCTCCAGTTATTGAAGATGAAGATGAAGACGAGGTTGTATCTGAAGAATCTTCAATGACAGGGGGTGATCAAGTCCTTGTTCTAACACCCAACCAGACAGCCACCGAGGAGATTTCTTCGTTGCCTACTCCTTCAGAACAAGTCCTAGCTTCTACCAATCAGATCAATGTTCCCACCGAGCAACCAAGCTCCTCGTCCCAGCCTCCCGAGAAAGTCTTGGGAGACAAGGAAAAGGTGTGAAGTTGTTCGGTACTATCTTTCTGTTTTTCTCTTTACTTGTACTTTGTATCTCAGATATTTATAACTTTTGCCTTATGATCTAATAAAATTTGAGTTCTTTCTTTCCATATGATTGTCACTTCTTTATCTGCACTCTGTCTTGATCTTCTTTTTCTTTCTCTGTTAGTTTATGGCTAGGATGGATCTTTTGTCTTCTAATGAGACAAAGTTGATGCAGCAACGCCATGAGTATTATAAAGCTGGTCATACAGACCTTAGTACATCAGAAGTTGCTGACATCCTTGGCCATGATGCTTCAGAGCAAGCAATTGAGGCTTATCGGTACCTGAAGGATTTACTTGATCGAGCCGTGGCCAATAATGTGGCATACTACGAATTGATCGAGGAGCTTCATTATTCCCAAGAAGATCTTCAAAATCAGCACAATGAATCAACTACCTTGTTGCACAAGGAGTATGAGAATAGGTATCAACAGCTTTCTTCCGAGACAGGCCACAAAAAGATCATTGCTGGATACGATGTCAGGGAGAGAACCCTAAAAGGTGAAGTTGAGGCCTGCAGACAGATCGCCGAGCTGCTGGAACAAGAGAACAACAATTTGCAGAAAAAATTGGCACAATATGAATCTGTAGCTTCATCCTCTACTGCCTTGGTACCGGTCACCGATGAAGGATTCTCATTCTTAGAGGTTGAAAACGCCAAATTAAGGCAAGAATTGGATACTTTAAGAAAGTCTGGTGTTTCTGCTACTGCTCGGGGATGAGGAAGAGGTTCTCGTGGGCGAGGAAGAGCTGCCCAGGATGTTAACGAGGAACGAAGCACTTCAGTTGCTCGGGGATGATCAAGAACTCCTCGTAATATTGAAAAAGCTCGTACTCTGTCAACATTGGAAACTCAAGCGTACCAGTTGAACGTAAAAGATCGGGCTTTGTCCGAGATGTCCAAGACAATCCTAACTTTGGAAGATCAACTTACTGAAACGAAGTCAGCTTTACATACCAAGGACCTTTTCACCAAAAACCTTCATGAACAATTGGATAGATTAACCTTCCAATTCCATAAATAGCCCAGGGAATTTTGGAATGCAGGCTATAATGAGGCCCTTTATCACTTGGATGCTCGTATCGAAAATGCCAATAATGAAGGTTATAAACAAGGCTGCCTGAATGCCTTATGTGTATTAAAGCTCGAGCAAGGACATTTTTTGTGGTACTACTATGAGCCTGGAGTGCTTGACTTGCCTGTGCCACCTTTCAAGTTGGACATGGAATGGATACCTGCTCGCGCCATTCCTCGGAGCTTGATTGCGAATTATCTTGGTGACTATAACCTTCATTCTCAAATTGACGTATCTCGTCCTGAGCATCTCTTGGATACTCCTTCAGTAATGAATGTCAGAATGTTGAAGGACTTGAATTTTATCAATTCTCCTCAGACATTAAATGATCCTCCTGCTGGCGAGGAACCTGTATCAAAGGCTGAAGGGAAAAAACCAATAGAATAGGATTTTCAATGTAATAGTTAGCACACATATGTAACTTGTAATTTATTTTGAATTTTAATGAAAGACTTTCATTTGCAAATCTGTATTGCTTATTCTCTTGTGCCTATTAAACACTTTATATTTGTGCATATGTATCTGTTAAAAAGATAACAATATTGTGTTGTTCATCAACCAACCTAGTAATAAAAGTTGCAAGTATCAATGTTGCTCAATCACTTAGTACTAAAGTAATGAGTATAAAATGTTTAAAATGTTTCCAACCAACCAAGGTTGTTAAATTGTATTTGTCGACCAACTACAGTTGATGGGTTTTTTTCTCCGACCAACCATACTTGGTAAAAAAAAATTTTCATAAAATGTGTCCGACCAACCAAGGTCGATAATTTATCCTCGTCGACCAACTATATACTTGGTTCAGTTTGGAATTTTTGTATTTTCTGGAATGGTTTTACCTTCTGACCAATCATAAGTTGGCATATTTTGTTTCTTAATCAACCAAAATTGGCATTTTAAGAATGTTGTTCTTGCCCTTTTACCAATCAAAGTTGGTCATGGGTTTGAACTATTGCCTCCTAACCAAAGGAGTATAATTTGTTCTCGCTATTTTACCAACCGAAGTTGATCACGCTCGAACTATCAGGTTCTTTTGAACTATCTTGTCCACAAGCTCTTTTACCAACCGAAGTTGATCACGCAAGTGTACGCCTCCTAACCAAAGGAGTATAATTTGTTCTCGCTATTTTACCAACCGAAGTTGATCACGCTCGAACTATCAGGTTCTTTCGAACTATCTTGTCCACAAGCTCTTTTACCAACCGAAGTTGATCACGCAAGTGTACGCCTCCTAACCAAAGGAGTATAATTTGTTCTTTCGAACTATCTTGTCCACAAGCTCTTTTACCAATCGAAGTTGATCACGCAAGTGTACGCCTCCTAACCAAAGGAGTATAATTTGTTCTCGCCCTTTTACCAACCGGAGTTGGTCGTGGGTCTGAACTATCGTCTTCTTTTTGCTGTTGAACAGCGTAGTGTACAACACTAGTATTCCCCGAAAAACTTTCAAACAATGGAGAGAAAAAAAATTGTGAAACATCATTGTTTTATTTATGTTGATGGAACTGCTGTACATTTTACATTACTGATAATACTTGCGAAGGTGTTCAGTATTCCAAGCATTCTTGAATTCCTCTCCTTCTAGAGTTGCTATTCGGTAAGTTCCTGGTCGAACAACTTCTGTAACTCGGTAAGGTCCATGCCAGTTTGCTTCCAATTTATTGTGCTTCTGAATGACCTTCTTTAGCACATAATCTCCTTCTTTTAAATCGCATTTCTTCACCCTCTTGTTGTAGAACAGAGTTGTTTGTTGTTGATAAGAAGCATTCCTAATGGCTGCCTCTTCTCTAACCTCCTCGAGCATATCCAAATCCAGTCTTCTCATCAAGTCACTGACCGGGGAATTGAAATTCAGCACTCTGTGTGTTGGTAGACCCAACTCGGCAGGTATTACAGCCTCACTTCCAAATGCCAGCATATATGGTGATTCTCCAGTCGTTGCTCGGGGAGTTGTTCGGTAAGCCCACAACACTGATTGTAGCTCATTAATCCAGTTAGCTTTAGCTTCACTTAGCCTCTTCTTCAAACCATTTAGCAGTGTTCTGTTCGTTACCTCTGTCTGCCCATTGCTTTGAGGATGACCTGGTGCTGAATGGGTCTTCAAGATGTTTGATTGTTGACAATAGGCAGTAAACTCCTCGTTGTCGAATTGTGTTCCATGGTCTGTGATGAAGGCATGAGGGAGACCATATCGACAGATGATATTCTTCCAAACAAAATGGTATACCTTCTCGTACGTCATATCAATAAGGGGTTCAGCTTATACCCACTTAGTAAAATAATCTACTGCGACGACGAGGTACTTGAATCTTCCTCGGGTGGTTGGCAGTGGTCCAACCAAATCAATTCCCCACATGGAAAATGGCCAAGGGGAAGTTATGGGTGTCAACAATGCTTGTGGAGTTCGTCGGATGGAGGAAAAACGTTGACACTTGTCACATTTCTTAGCATAGGCTATACAATCAGCCCTCATCATCGGCCAGTAGTATCCTTGAGTCATCACCCTTTGCAAAAGTGTTCGACCTGCTACATGAGCTCCACAGGACCCTTCATGGATTTCTTCAATTAAATCTTTCACCTCGGAAGGATGTACACATCTTTGCAAACCTGCCATAATTCCTCGTCTATACAAAATACCATTAGTTAGTACATACCGAGCAGCTTTATACTTCAATTTCTTGGCAGCGAGCTTATCTTCCGGTAATTCTCCTTCTTCAATATATGCCCTGATGGGATCCATCCAAGATGGTCCTAGATCAAGGGTGATAATGTTCATTGTCAGGTTTTCATCTATGCTTCGACTTTCTAGTACTTCAATTGGTATTATTCTTCGCAGCTCGGTACGAGTAGCTGATGCTAGTCGGGCCAATGCGTCTACTCGTGCATTCTCTATTCTTAGTATTCTGATTAACTGAATCGCATCAAATTCTGCCAATAACTCCATTACCTTGGCATGATACTTGACCATTAATTCTCCTTTAACTGCATATGCTCCCATCATTTGATTCACAATCAATTGAGAATCACTGAATACCATCACTTGTTGCACTTCCATAATCTTTGCTAAATTAAGACCTGCTATCATGGCCTCATACTCAGCCTCATTATTGGAGGCTTTGAATTGGAATCGTAAGGCATATTCCATGTCAATCTCGTCTGGGGTGTTCAATATAATTCCTGCCCCACAACCTGCTGTGCAAGATGAGCCATCTACATATAATCTCCATATGGGTAACCCGTCTTCAAATTCCTTATCCGATAGAGTTCCTCGGTGAAATATTTGTTGCTTCCTTTCATCCTCCCCTGGCATTTTTTGCTCCTCGTCGACCATCTCTTCTCGTTCTTTTACCAACCGGAGCTGGTCTGAGTTCGAAATTGATGATCCTTCTACATCCACAAGTTCTTTTACTAACCGGAGTTGGTCTGAGCTTGTGTTTGTTGATCCTGTAACATCCACAGGTTGATCAGCGAGTAATTTTTGCTCCTAGGGGATATCAGGATAAGTAAATTCTGCTATAAAATCTGCTACAGCCTGCCCTTTTAGTGATGATCTGGGTTCATATACAATATCATATTCACCGAGCTCTATTGCCCAATACATTAGTCTCCCTGATTTCTCTGGTTTATGAAGGGCTTGTCGTAACGGCATGTCGGTATATACGACGATGGTATGGGCCTGGAAATATGGCCTCATTCTTATACTTGCTTCAATTAATGCCAACGCCAATTTTTCCAACTTCGGGTACCTGATTTCTGCACCTCGGAAAGCCTTACTTGTGTAATAAATTGGCTTCTGGACTCCATTCTCCAATCTGATCAGTACTGAGCTGACTGCATTCTCTGATACTGCCAGATATAAGTACAACTTCTCGCCCATCACTGGTCTGGACAGCAATGGAGGTATTCCCAGATATTTCTTCAAGTCTTGAAAGGATTTTTCACATTCATCATTCCACTCGAAAGTTTTTCGGAGTGTTTTGAAGAATGAAAGGCACCTATCAGTTGCTCGAGATACAAATCTATTGAGCGCTGCAACTCATCCTGTAAGACTTTGTACCTCTTTTTTTGTCGTTGGAGATCGCAACCCTAAAAGAGCTTTGATCTTTTCTGGATTCGCCTCAATGCCTCGCTGGTTGACGATGTATCCGAGGAACATCCCTTCTCGTACTCCAAATGTACACTTCGTCGGGTTGAGCTTCATTTGGTATTTATCCAGTTGATCAAAGGTCTGAGCTAAGTCAAATAGATGATCAGCAGCTTTCTTGCTCTTTGTCAGCATATCATCGACATAGACTTCCATGTTGCAACTGATTTGTTCGGTGAAAACCTTGTTCATCAGCCGCTGGTATGTCGCTCCTGCATTTTTTAAACCAAAAGGCATAACATTATAGCAATAAGTTCCCCTAGGGTAATAAAAGAAGTACATTCCCTGTCTTCAGGTTTCATTTTGATCTGGTTGTAGCCGGAGTAAGCATCCATGAAGCTGAGCAACTCGTGTCCCGAGGTAGCATCCACTAGTTGATCAATTCTGGGCAATGGAAAATGATCCTTTGGGCATTCCTTGTTAACATCGGTGAAATCAACACACATTCTCCATTTATTGTTTTTCTTTTTTACCATCACCACGTTTGCCAACCAGTCTGGATACTTCACATCTTCAATGAATTGGGCTTTCTGGAGCTTCTCGACCTCCTCTTGTATAACCTAATTCTTCTCGGGGCTATATACCCTTCTTCTCTGCTTTACAGGCTTGATCTCCTTATTCACATTGAGCTCATGACATAAGAAGTTCGGATCTATTCCTGGCATGTCTTCATGACTCCACGCAAAATTTTTCTTCCTCTTTCTCAAGAAAGTTATCAACTCCTGTTTTATTGAAGTATCCAACGTTGAACCTATCTGGGTTACTCGTTCAGGGTGCTCATCGTCCAGAATAACATTCTCTGTAGATTCCACCACCTGTCCTTTTACAAGTTGGGATTCATCTCGTGGATCCAGTGTTTCAATTTCTGTACCTTCATCCACCTGATAGGTAGTAGTCTTTTTTCTTGAATCTTCAAGCTCCTCTTGCTCGGCAGATGAATAATAGCATTCCCGAGCTACTTTCTGATCACCTTTCACAACTCCTACTCCAAAATTTATTGGGAATTTTAAGCATTGATGTACTGTAGATGGAACTGCTTCAAACTTCTTCAAACCAACTCTTCCCATGATGATGTTGTAGGCTGACTGCACATTCTTAACCATCACAAAGAAGCGTATTCTCTCTGTTCGACAAGCAAGCCAAGTTCGAATGAATATGTCCAACTTGATCGTCCCAAGTGGAAAAACTTTATCGCCAGCAAAACCCAAAAGAGGTCTGTGATAAGGTTCCAATTGAGATAATTTTAAATTCAAGTTGTCAAAGCATGAATAGTACATGATGTCTGCTGAACTACCATTGTCTACCAGCACTCTTGAAATCACTACTTCTTTCATCCTCATTTTGATCACCAAAGGATCGTCGTGAGGGTAAAGAACACCTGCCAGGTCATTTTTTGAAAAGCCAATGACCAGCTTCTATTTGTTTACCTTCCTCGGACGATCCTCCTCGGCTAAATTTATTCGTTGAATGTACGAGCAAGCTTGTGCCTCTCCGAGGTAAGCTTTTCTTTCTGCAGTAAGGTCTCCTCCTCCTGCATCTCCTCCTGTAATAACCTTACAATCAAATGCCCCAAAACGTATGGAAAATACCTCTCGTTCTGGTTGCCTTGGTTTCTTGGGAAGATCGGGGTCATCCTCGGCATCATCTTCATGTTCTCTCTTCTTTTTCTCCTCTGCTCGACGAGGAGATCTAGATCTCTCTCTAGTTCAATCATTATTTCTTCTTTCACCTCCCCGATCAACATACTTTGCTAGTTTTCCTCTTCGGATGAGTGTTTCAATCTCGTTCTGAAGAGCTATGCAATTCTTAGTCATATGGCCATGATCCTTGTGGAACTCGCAATATTTATCCCCGTTCCTCGCATCAGGGTCTGACCTTAGTTTCTTCGGCCACTTTACTTCCTCGCTATTCTTGATTTCTTCCAAGACATGATTAATACCCATTTTCAAGGGAGTATAATTATCGTATTTCTTCAGGACTTCCCATGACGACTTATTATTTTTGGAACGCTTGTCACCGCCATTGCCCTTATGCTCTTTATTCTTAGACTTGTCGACTTCCACCTTGGTGTCTTTATCCATATTCTTTTTTGCAGCCATAGCCTCCTCGGCATTCATGATTTTGGCCGCTTTTGCCATCAACTCTGACATAGTTTTAGGTGGATCTTTTGCCAAAGTGTAATACAACTTATTAGGCAACAAACCACTCATCAAGGCGGTGATTGCTGTCTTTTCCTCATAATCTATGACTTCCAGTTTCTCGTTATTGAAACGAGTTATGTAATCTCTAGTGCTTTCACCAGATTTTTGTCTAACACTTAACAAGTGCGCTACTCTTTTTATTGGCTTTGCCACAAAACAGAAATTGCCGATGAACAACTCGTCCAATTGAAAGAAAGTTGAAATCTTACCACGAGGAAGATTGTTATAACATATCTGGGCAGATCCGGTAAGAGTTCCCGAGAATGCCCTACATCTCATCTCGTCGGGGACAGCATAGATGTCGGCAGCAGCTTGATATTTCTCTATATGAAGAACAGGATATGTCTTTCCATCGTATTTGGGGGTCACCACAGGGGCTTTAAATTTTGATGGTGATGGAAAATTTACAATGGCCTGGACAAAAGGTGTCCCTTGAACAAAAGTTCGTTGTAGGGGATTCTTCGCCTTAGCCATTTCTCCCAATCTATCTTCCAACCGCTGAAGTGATCCTTTCCACGCTTCATTTCCTTCCTCAGGCCTATTGGTTCGAGCAATTGATCGTTCTGAGGTAGCTTCCTGAGATCTATCTTGACGAGCAGCTGGTCGTGACTGTGCTGATCCTTCTCTTAGATCTGATGGTTGTCGAAAACTTCTCGACATGGTCTTAAGGGGACTCCTATTCCTCCTAGGGCCTAATCGGCTGAAAGGAGAGGCCCTACTTAACCTTTCCAATGCGTTGGCCCTTTCTGGGGAAAGGGTGACGCGTTGCTCAGTATCTGTAACCCGTATTGACGAAGTTTGCCCAGGTTGATAAGAGAAATCATCAGATTCCTCATTACGATATGATTCAGTACGCCTGGATCGCGAAGAAAGTAAATAGGTTTGCCTCTGACCACTTCGATGCCCTGATTGTGCAGGTGCGCCGCCATGAAGAGTTTGTATGAGTTGCCGCATCGTATCTTGCATGGCGGTTTGTCCTTGAGCCAGATTTGTCATGATCCCAGCCAGATCTGGAGGTGCAGAGGGATTTGGAGGATTTCCAGCATTTCCAGCGTTTCGATTGCTAGATTCTGGGTTATCCGCCATTGGTGATGAATGATTTTTGGTGAAAAACGATAATAACAAATCTTTCCCACAGACGGCGTCAATCTGTTGATGTAAAAAATTAGATTGCTCTAATTATTCAATCACAGATAAATAAATTAGACAAAGATTTTTAAAGTGGTTCAGCCTTGTAAGAATGGCCTACATCCACTGTTATGTTATTGTTGAGTGTCTAGGAATTCTCGATTACAAATGATCTATCCAGAAATTCCGGTCCCCCTTGAATGAGGGTGATACAAGGTATTTATAGCCCTTTAGGCTGTATATGAAAGGGTGTTATATTAAATGATACACATATGAAAGGGTAATTCATTTAATGTTCTTCAAACGTGCGCGTCAAGATGATAAGCATTCAATGAATAGTTGAACTGTTGATTATCTGGCAATTAATGTTGTGGTCGAGGTGCAGCTCGAACCGCCTTAGTTGCTCGTCGTCCAAGAGTTCCTCGGAGCATTGGAGTTCCTCGGAAGGTAAGAGTACCTCAGAGGGTTGGTGTTCCTCGGAGTATACTTGTTGTTCGGAGTGAGTATGTTGGTCGGGAAAACAATCTTCCTCGTTGCTATTGTGCCACGTAGATTGATACGTGTCTTCTTATTATTCGTCCACATCAGCATACTAATTTTGGTATCAACATGTGGCATTCAAGTTGTTGCGAGAGATGAATTCAAAACTCCATTAATTGTCTGCACAAATTAACAATAGCCTGCATTACATGCATAATGCATATATGAACTAAATTAAGTCAAATTGTGCTGAAATTTTAATTATATTAAATGGGGGAGGCGAAATTTAGATAAATATTGTATTAATCAAACTAAACCTCAAAAAGCCCTAAAACATTAGTCAACAATAAATCAAGCTCAACACCACTTTTAAAGAAATGTCAATGCATTTGTCCCGCGTTTTCAGGTTACTGTCCCTCCTCCCACTTGTTCAAAATGGACTATTTTCAAGCCTCGAATACACACATGCACCCTCGTCCAAGTTAGAGTAGTAGTCACACACTATTTGTTCTTCCTCCTTTTGTTTAGGTCACAACTTCTTCCTCTTCCTCTTCCTCTTCCTCAAGTATTATTGTGTTGGAATGGCAATATTAATTTTTATTTCCAACAAGGAGGTCTTCATCTCAAGCTCCTCAGCACGGGAATTATTCAAGTATATTATCCGCACATTGAGGCTAGCCACGAAGTCGGGCATGCTGTTATCAAAGAAGTTGCCACTCATTTTTTGTTCTCTTTTGCGACTTTTGTCCTCATTGGATGCTAAACATTTGGAGTCATTCTCTAATGTCACACTAGTCATATAAAAACACATCTCATCGTCCGTCATTAACAAGGACATAGGATAACCGGATCACGACTCAATTGACACACCACGACGTGATGTTGATATTTTATTCTTCTCGTATTGTTTGCACCCCTCGAAAGTAAAAACACTAAAAAAATATCAGTATCATTATTGGTATACGAAAAATATCGACCAAACCGACCATACTCACCCCCACTTATAGGACTTAGTGCATTAGCATTTTACTTTCTACATGCCAAAAAATTCAGATTCGGCGACCCTCTTTCCCGGGGACGCTCTCTCTCGCGCTCCTATAATTTCTTTGTTTCCGACCGCCACCATAAGTGACCACTAAGGAGAATAAGAACAAGTTGATCAATTATCAGCTTTGAATTTGTTGATATAGAATTGATGATTCGTGGGAATATTAGTACGTTTGGTGGAGCCATTGAGCTAGACATATGAGCAAGGATACAAAGAAATAAAGAATAGTGAGAAGGGTTTGTCACTGAACTGATTAGACAATGGTGGCCTTTGAGACGAAGCCAAACGGAAGGACATCTCCCACTGGGTTTCTATCTATACCAATTTTAACTATAAAAATATAAACTTTTAGAAATATTCTTTATAGGAATTTCTCTCTATTTGTCAATGACATGGACCAAGAAAATAGACCAGCCATTGTCCAGAAATGATTCACAATTGACACATTTGGTTAAAAACACTTTAAAAAAACATTAAGAATAAACTTTTGAAAACAATTAGTACGGGAGATGCCCTTGGAGAACCGCGTGAAGGGAAGGTTCAAAAGTTAAGAAGACAGCCAAGAACTTTAGATTTGGTGTGGTTGGTTTGATGTATTTTGTAATCTGACGTGCACTTTGTAAAATTAAATATGCAATATCAAATTTCACATACTTAGAAATTGAATTTTGTAGTGATATAAGCAAAAAATTGACTTTACAAATTAGCTACCAAACATGGCAGAACCATGGTTCAATAATCGCAAGCTTCAAAAAATTTTAAAATTACTTGGAAAAAAAAATTACTGTGTAAATTTTGATTTACGCCATTAACTGTGGCGTATATTTGATAATTAGAAATGTCACTTGATAATTTAATGACAAAAATACCCTACATCTTTTTTACCACTTCATTTTCTTCCCTAAAATCGTAAACCTATTTTTTTTAGGGGAAAGTACTCTTAGGTCCCTTGCAAACAAATTTTAAACACTAAAGTAATTTTGATAAATTTTAAACACTTAGGTCCACTAATTCTCTTCTTGTATAAGTCCACGCTAGTGGCATACCAAGTGGACCTAATTATAAATTGTCCTTAAATGTTTAAAAATTGTTACCAAGGGACCTAAATGTAAATTGCCCTTTTTTTTATTTTAAATCAGTATCCCTACTTTTAAAACCTACTTTTTTTAACGCACCACTTAATTGAACATGCAATCACTGAATTGAATTGAACTCACATTTAACAAATCACCAAAGAAACTACAAATTGAACACACAGCTACTGAATCGAACACAAATTGAAAACACAACCAAACAAATCTCCACCAAACCAAAAAAATCGTACCATCCTCTTATCATTGTGTACGTTGAGGCCCAACATGCGCCTGGCAATATAGGTTATCAATTTCAACAAAGAAAAATTGGATAGTAACTCGACCAAATATGAAAATATATAAGAAAAAATTTATTGTGTTTATATATATATATATATACAGTACTGCTCTTGTGCGGAATAGTCCGTATTTTAAGAGTGTGGACCGGACACTTGTCACCTGGCGGTGAGCGGTAATTTCTAGGTGCACCGTTAGGAGTATTTTAGGAGAGAGTATTTTAAAAGTATTTTAGGCGACCAAATACTCCTAACGGTGCCCCTAGAAATTATCGCCTAAATTATAAGCACACTCTCTCTCTTTTCTGGGGGTGACACATGTCCGGTCCGCACTCTTAAAATGCGAACTAGTCCACACAAGAGCAGGACTGTATATATATATATATATATATATATATATAGAGAGAGAGAGAGAGAGAGAGAGTCTCTTAAGCGGAGTCCAAAAAACGGATCAATTTTTAAATACTAGAAAAATAAATATTTCAACCAAATTTGGCAATGTGATATCTACAGTGAGAAGATTATCTACAAAAAAAATCAAAAAATTCAACCAAGTGAATGAAATACAAGGTTGAGAAATATGTTCATATTCAACCTTTAAATCTTTTGATGATCATCTCGCCTACTTTCGAATTGAAAATTTAGATAAATTTGCATGTAAATGATATCCTCATTATGGAGATCAACTCCAACATGTTTGGTTGAAAAAATTAATTTTTATTAATATTTTAAAAAATTAATCTGTTTTCAAAGTATGTTCTTTCATGTCCATTGGATGTGTGTGTGTGTGTGTGTGTGTGTGTGTGTGTGTGTGTGAAGCAACCAGGTTAAGTGTACCATAATTGTACCAACTAAATCAATTACATAAGCTAAAGTCATGTATCAAAGGTGTTCTCCTATGCGTATCACTTGAAATTGGACCTGACAAACAGGTGTTGATACCTGTCCATGCCAATTTTTAGCATGTCTGAATCTTATCGAATTTCTGTTTAACAAATGACTTGTTTATCATGTGCAAAATCATATTCAAACTCAACAAGTTACATTAAGATGTCATACTCACTCGTTATTATCCATTAAAATAATAAATCATTTTGAATCGTATACAGGTTCACCTATTAGTTGATTAACAAACACAATTAGATTCATGAAGTTAAATTTATTATAATCAAATAAACATTATAAAGTCTTTAAAAAAGCACAAAAATATTTCTTATTTCCTTAAGTTAATAGATCTTAACGGGTCTTTAACGATTTTCAATGGGTGAAAGAGGTTAACACCAAACCTGACTCGTTATACCATTAAGGATCTCATCAATTAACCAATGATTTCGTGTCGGTTTGTGTTGTGTTATCACATCATGTCTTACTTTAGATTGGAGATTTCAAAAAATAGGTTCAAAGGGTAATAACAAGTCACAAGTGATATGCGTGTAATCTTGCTATTAATTAAAAATAGGATTATACACTGAGTCCATTCCTCTGAAGCTAATATAATTCTTAATATTAACACAAGTTAAGGTCTACTTGACTGACTGGAATACCTAACTACGAGAATGTCCTTAATAGTCTCACCTATGTGAATGTGAAAATATGACTGCTTCCTGTGACAATTTTGGGTAAAATCTGTAAAACATTTACTATATTGGGATTAAAGCACATGGTCATAACGTTTTGGTTTTAGAACACCACCCAAGTAAGATTGTGGGTGAAACCTTGTCAGAGATAAGAGTTCAAAACTACGATTACTCTAGTATATTCGAAATCATCTTTACTACGTAAAGGTTCAAGTTGAAACACATCTTTGCTTGTACATAATCTTATAGAATATTGCTCGATAAAAATATTTTTCAAAATTTACAAGTGGGAGATTGTTGTAACATAAGTGGCGACTTTTTAAAAGCCTTGATGCCTTTTCACTTTAGGTGAAGTTTCCGAGAGAGAGAGAGAGAGAGAATATTTTTGTGCTTGTGTAGCTTTTACAAGTCCCACTTCCAAAAGAAACATAAAAGTATAATATATTTTTAGAAGTATAATATATCTACAATTGTTTTGGCACTAATGAGCAAGTTCTTTGGCATTAGAATTTTGTGTGTACTGGATGGAGCTATGAATTGGGCCAAAGCCAATATGTGTGGGCCATCGTCCGACCGGCCCACATCTTGGGCTAGGGCTAATTAAACTTATCAGACAAAAACTAATTATTTTTAACTCTGAAAAAATTTGGACAATTATTTTTTTTAAATGCGTTTTAATTGCTGTAATTAATGACCAAGTCTGAACCCACTTGACCACAAATTTCGTTTTAAACTCCCCACGTTTTCTCATGTCCAGCATTCAGATTCTTTTAAGAAATACAGACTCAGCCTTGTTCTTCTTCCCCTAAAAAAAATTCTCTAAAACTTTTGCTTCTTTAAAAATATTTCCCTCACCTGAAATATTTTTCCCAACTTATTTATACATTTCCCAGCTAGGGATGGCAACAGGACGAGTTTGGTCAAATCCGACCCCAATCCTGTTTACCCCACCCCCGCCCCTGTCCCCACCCCATTTAAAAATCCCGTGCGGGCCCCGAACCCGGCCAAAATATATTTTATGAAGCATCAAATATGTTTTTTAAATCCATTTCTGAAATCTGTAATCTATTTCTGAGAACTGTCATTTTTTAACTCTGACAACTATAATTATTTAAATCCATTTCTAAAATCTGTAATCCATATCTCTGGAGCTTTTGGAGGAGGGAAACAAAAATGTAAAGATGATCTGTTTTTCTCTCTTTTTCAATTTTTTAAATCTGCGACCACTGATCAATTGGGTCTTGAATAAGTGAGTAAAACTTTACAAGGCAATTTGTATGATAATAGTCTATGCATACTCTAATCCGTTCTGGTTATATTATCTTAATATGAAGAGGCGACAGTTTTTGAAAAAAAAAACAAATCACTACAAAATAAACTTCATACTACAGAGTATATATAAGAAAAACAATTAAAAAAAACTTGGCCATAACCATTGGCTTCTTTGCCGGAGGCCGGAGCTTACATCCACCGAAAAAAATGAGAAAAATTTAAGAACTTGTATTTGCCGGTTGCGGGAGCGAAGGAAGCAATATTGACAGTTGTCGCAGGACTGGCGGTAGAGAGAGAGATGAGTGAGCAGTGTAGAGAGAGATGAGTTAGAGCAGTAGAGGGTAGGGACTCGGAGCTGCCGTTGGAAAAATGAGAAAATAAGAAAACCCTGAACATTTCTCTCTCTATATATATAAAAGGGTAAATTTGTACTAATACCCAAAAACGGTACGGGTTCAGGGCTTTTATATACTAAACCCGTCCCCAACCCGAACCCGACAGTTTTTTTTTTTTTTTAAAACCCGAACCAGAGTTTTTTTTTAATTTTAAACCCGACTCCGACCCCAACCCGTTTATTTGTCCCAAATTCCCCCATTAGGGGCGAGGACGGATCGGGTCCCCGCCAAAACCCGCCCCGTTGCCATCCCTATTCCCAGCAATATAAAATTGAATGAGTGCTAGCATGCCCGTTCAGTCCAGTGCATAATCAATCCGAGACGGTTTAAATCTGACTTGTTTTATCCTATAAATGGCATGACATTAATTAGATTGCTTACACAAACTTGGGCAGTGTTGCGAAACGTCTTAAAGAAAACGACATCGTTGGCAATTCATTTCAAGATGAATTGCCAATTTCATTTTCTCAGTTTCATAAATTCGATAATTTCGTTCCTATTTATTTTCTGCAACAACAACGTGTTTTATGTTTCTTATATAAGTTCCATTTCTAAATCAGGAATAGATGCTTCGGGCAGTTTCACACCTGAAGTTTCTAAGAAATGAGGAAGGAGCAACAGAGAGTGACAAAACGATAAAGCCAAAATAAAATATGGAAATGAGAATTAGCAACAAGCGAGTAGAAAGAGAAGTAATTCTTTTCCTACTTAAAAGGAACCTAACATCTTCAATCATGTAGAGAGATTTATGTTAGTTCATGAAACTAAGAGTTACTCTTATGTCAAACTAATATTCATGTTTATAAAACCACAAAAAAGAAGAAAAAAAATACCATTAATTACATAAGAAATATTGTTCTTAATAATTTGACCATAAAGTATTAACTCCTAGTTAAAGGGGTGAACACGGCATGATATCAACTGCAAGATACTCCCCATATATCCCAATAATACATATTTGCATTTTTTCAATCAGTTTGTTCTTGCTCAAGACCAATAATAATGACAGAAGCAATACTTATCTCACATGGTCACCACTATAATGACAATATTATAAATATGCAAACGTGTTGTGTTTTTATTGGAATTGAGCATAGGTGCGTGGTGCTCGTCACAATAATTTTTCTCCTGTTTTTTTTAAATTAAATTAAATTTAATTTTAAAAAACTGAGCTTGCACTAAAACAAACATAAGGAAATCGCATGCCATAACATCTTACAAAACAAAAATGGGAAAATTTGATCATAAAAGAGAACCAATGAGAATTAAGACTCTTTGTACTGATTTCGCTCAGGATTCATGTGAAATATACACAATTTAGAAGGCTGAGCAATTAGATATCTTAATATATTTAGTAGAGATATCATCTTTATGAAAGGGCAAATTTATTCACTCAATTTTCTTTTATAAATATAACCCATCGTGTAATTTTACAATTTTCAAATATTATACAAGTAAAGGAACAGTCGAACCTCTTTACACAACCCCAGCTCTCTCCATTTAAATCATTATCCTAAAATAAGACTCTTAAATCCAACACGAATTAGAGGATTAGATAAAGTAAGACTCTAAACTCCAACACGAATTAGAAAATTAAACACGAGCATAATTATTCACGTAGGATTTATAAATCTCAAAGTTCATGTCGTTTGAATATGGCCTAGTATATGGCTGCTTCTCTTGTGGGATGATTTGCATTTTGCATTTGGGTGTGACAAAATATCTTGTTGGATGATTTGCATTTTCCGGGGAGGTCGCTAAAAAATATTTATGTAGGAATTGCATGTGGCAGTAAAGTGTCAAAAGCGTATATAATATCAACTAGATAAAATAATAATGCACAGCTTCATCTTCAAAGCGTAAATGATATCAACTAGGGTCATTTGGCCTTAATCCTCAATGGTCATGTCAAAAATTACTTTTGCGTGATAAAATCTAGTTTTTTTTTTTACTTTAATACATTACTAATTTTAGAATTTAGACTTCAATCAACTTACCAGTTTATTAGACTTTAGAACATTTTCCGTCGCTAAATGTAAAAATTTTGTTACTAAAAACTATTTTTGTTGACATTTAGGGACGGAAAATGTCATTTAGCAACAGAAAATGTACTAAAGTCTAATAAACCGGTAAAGTTATATTAAATTCTAAAATCGCGAATTAGTAATGTATTAAAGTAAAAAAAAATCCTAAAATCTAACAAATTCTCACTTCAGGTGAAATTTATAGCTTTTACGACACTTTTTTTTTAATGAAGCGTTGCTGAAAGTGAAAATGGTCTTCAAAGTAAGAAGTAAGATGGGTTTCAAACCAAATTTAATGAAGATAATCACAATGGTGAGGAGATATCTCCACCAAATTTTATCAAAAAACTTCCAACCATTTGATGGGTGACATGATTCATAATGTTTTAATAGCCAAAAATACATATAAATATTAATTTTGCATTTCACCCACTTTCAGAATCTTTTTTTTTCCTGACAATTTAATAGAGAATCTCCTCACCCTGCACATTATCTACCAAATTTGATTTCAAAATCCAATCATTGAGCCCGAAAGGCAAACAATCTAATCAAACATAGGTATGCACTGGTGGAACTTTCTTTTATAATTTAGGCCCGCAATAGTAGAGAATATACAAACAGACACTTGTTAAAAGTAAAAAAGAAAAGATATACTAATAATAGATGCTAAGGAGAACACTAAGTACTTGTTGTGTGTTTTACACGTGTTTTGACGACATGTTTGTTGTTTAACAAGTGTTTTGTTTAGGTTGTTTTGTGTGGGATTTTATTGTGGGCTGGGGTTAGTAGTTTCTTTTGTTGGGCCTGGGTTGTCTTTGTTTGTGGCAGCCGATTTGTTCCAGTCTGGGTTTGAAGCCTTTCGGCTTCCTTTGTTGTATTTGTTTGGGCTTGGCCTCGTTAATAATGCTTACATTTCACCCAAAAAAAAGTACTTGGTTCGAATATTGTGGTTTTAAGGAATCTAAATAGGTAATTTCAAATGTAAAATTTCAACATTGGGAAAGGGATCAATATTTTGTTATATAAGCTCTTAACATGTATTATGAGAACTCGTATGTGAATTTAACCACCTGGGATCATAGAAACCACACAAGCTTGAACCAAACTAGCACTGAAGGAACGAAATATAGTGATCTGAATGCAAATTCAATTCAAATAATAATATGCTAATTTACTTTAAAGCAGAGAGTCTAATCAACCAGGAACCAGTTCCACTTAAAATGAATTGCAACTTATAAAGAACATGATATACCGATCCCTGGAGTACTTCATCTACAATCTCAATGGCCGAAGGGGCATTAATCTTTTAGGATTATCCGCATCAATGAGCACAGTATACCATGCTTCATTAACACTCCCAGACAAGGGTTCAGTACATCTTTTTTTCCTCAGAATATACACACATTATGTAAGTGAAAAAACATAACAGAAATAAGCTAAACAATAATTCTTTAGCATACCAAAGACCAATAACTATTAAGAAAAATAAAAAACTTATCACAACACAAGTAAGCGAAACAATAAATTGATTTAGCCCTAAAATGATGAGTACCATCGCATGCAAAACATTCAGGAGCATCGTTGTCAGTCACATTTCTTTATTATTCATTCAAAGGCGATGCCCTGCGTTTGTTACTAGTCACCTTTCTATACTAGTTGTCTTTATTAGTCGTGGGTATTATTGTATGGCTTTTTTACCAATTAATCCCATTCACTAAGTATGTAGTTCAATAGGTCCTATCATCTTTTTTTTTTTGCTCCAATAGGTCTTAGATGTAAACATATAGTGAATATTCACTATATGCATAAAGGGCATGTTGGAAAAAAACATGTTATGATAGGACCTATTAACAAATGTCAAATATAAATAGGACTTATTTGTAAAGCTCCCTTGTTGTATTTGTTTATATTCACCCCTCAGTATATAAAGGGTGTCTTTAGCTTTGTATTTCATACATTTTGGAGAGAGTGCTGAAGAGCATTCTATCCCTATTTTCTATATCGTAGTTGTTGCATTTGATTTGCTTCCGCTAATTTACATCAAATTTGGTATTCTGACTGTCTCATGATTCATCTCTCTTTTCCGACTGTGATTTCATTTGGAATAGATTTGGAGTTGATTGGGATAGATATTGAATCAACTTAGGGATTCAGCCCTAAATTATCCACCAGACTCGCAACCACTAAATAGCACTATGTGCCGCAAGTTCCCCACCGCCATATAAAACCAATGCAGTTTAGTCACCAGTGTCGTAGGGAAGCGTGGTGGGATTGAGGACCAGGTGAGCCCTTGAGTGGGCGCCAACTACCAGGGCCCTCTCCTTGACCAGCAGCCAGCCACCACAGGCCCACCGGGGTTTTGACATCCCCTTTCGGGCTCCACTTCGATTCTTCGCCATCCGGTCACCCAGTCTCAGATTCGACGCATCACAGCTACCCCAAATCCTACCAACCTTACCCCCACAACCTCGAGCTGCCACTACTTTGGTCTATAACCGCACCCTAGCAATCTCATCTCCCCTCATGACGGATCTGGATTGGTGCGTCAGAGTTTGTTTTATACGCAGTACACGTTTATAGACACCATGTCATATACAATGACAGAGTAGCGGTATCACCTCACCAAACAGTGCCAAGTTCCGATTGTCTAGGTCTCGATCGGGTCGTACTCGGATGTTGTCTTGTGCACAATTGTTGACATGACCATATGACGTAAATGAGCGTCAAATGATGATTTAACTCTCATCTCAACTCTCTATCCAAATCTCAAAAATGTAGGAATGCCCCAAATAAGGCTACATGACGAGTATTTATAGGTAATGAGAGAGGCTTCTAGAAGTTGGTAGTCAAATATGAGTTGTCATGAGATGAGTTGTCATGACAACTCATCCATGACAACACTAACTAATGGAACCTTCTAGAAGCTTCCATCTAACCCTTACTACAATTAAAATTGTAACAAAAATACCAAACAACTAATAAAAGGAAAAATACAATGAAATAAAAAAAAAATACAAGAAAATGCTAAAATGAACCCTAATTCCCATCATTCTCCCCTACTTGAGAAGCTCGTCCTGAGTGAAGAAAGTGTGTGTTAGGTCATCATCTGCGAGCTCCCCTAATTGAAAAGGAAGTCCTCTAAAATGTCCCGCATATCGACAAGCAACCACAAATTCACGCCATGGCCGATAAATAAGAATCCGGACTTTAAACCACCTAAATGATAAGCTAAGACAATATTGATGCGAAGATGGCCATGATGAGCCTAAGTAGCATCAAAACATAGAAATGAGTCGTAGCGCGCTCCTCAAAAGTATAACCCAAAAGGGGTCCATAAATCCCACATTAATCGTGGTTACCGCAAGCAACATATACTCAACCACCGAATTATCATCACAAATCTCGTCGTCGTCTCCAAAAAGTGGAAAGAAATCCGTTAAATCAAATACCTCCACCTTGCAGTAGTGAATGCAAGTCTCTCAACCTTCTTCAACAAGTAAGTCGAAAAAATCTCATCGAAAATACCCCTCATCTTCTACCCCGAAGATGGAAATGATGTTCTCAATCTCAAATGCCTCCAAAATTCTATATCGAGTGCGAGTGATCAACCCATCCTCCTCAAATATGGGAATAAAGCCACAAGGAAGGAACCCATAATCGATATCGAACATCGTTTGGAGCTCAACAACCTCAGAGACATCCTCGTAAAGCATGACCGACGAGATAGTTGCGCGGATGTAGTAAGTACATCAGTGGACAAGTACTCAAAGTATTGGACCAAATGCCTCGCTCGTGCACATACTCATTGTTCACATGCCGTCTCCATCTCAAGATAATAGGCTCGACACTAATTTAGGTGTTGATAATACATTTCATACTCCCCGATGGGGTAAGCACTATATTCGAATGTTTGAAGCTTTCGAGATAGATACGACTTAGTTGCGGCCCAAGAACCTAGAAGACTTTAGAGTTTCTTGATGACGACACAACTTACCATGTCAAAATCGACACATACATTCATATCGAGCCTGTATTTGGCACCATCCCACAATAATTTGGAAGAAAGGTATTCTTCGAGTGAATGAGGGATTAAATCGTAGGGTCTTAATAGATTTGGGGCAGATTTGTAAATTCTGAAAAATTGAGGGGCTAAATTGTAATTTTCAGAAATTGGTAGGGGATTAGTGTGTTGAAGAGGTCCAGGTGGTGAAAAATTTTGATTAAGGTACGTGATGTGGTGGGAGGTTGCCGGGGTTGACCATGGATGTCTAGTAGGGTATCTTGGGTTTGGATTTTGTGGACGAAAATTTTGTTGTTGAATAGGTGAGTATCTGTTGAGATTAATCTCATCTCGGCGGTTCGTCTTCTTGGGAGCCATTTGACACGTAGAATGCGATTTGTATATCTACACACCAAAGTCTACGAGGCGCATAGTAGTCAAATCGTAAATCAAATCATGAATCGAAAACCCTATGAATCGTGAATCGAATCGTAAGATTCGGTATAAACATAAAATATGTCGGAAATAATATATAAATGCAAAGGGGACACATTAAGAATATATAATAAAACATAAGTTTGCACTACCTCTCTCTCTCGATAATCTTCGAACGGGTTAAAAGGAAAGAAGAAAAGTGATAGCGGTTAAGGTTTCGCTCTAGTACGCGTGTTATTCACTCTCTCTTTCGCAAAGAGTAACTTAAGTTTGTACTAACTTCTTATTATTTTAATAATAAAATATTTTTTAGGGTTACTTTAAAGGGAACAAAAATTGAGCACGAGCTTTAAGTCAATTGAAAATACCCAATATCCTCCGAGAAACATGCATGAATCGCACCTGAATCGTGAATCGATGCGATTCACGATTCAGCCCCCGAATCGGCCAATTATATCTCATTGTTGGAACCCCTTTGATTTTATTCCCGATTCGTATCGATTAGTATGTGAATCGGATCGAATCGTATTAATCGAATCACAAATCATAAGATTTTGACAACTACGACGAGGCGATTTAAAGCCTCCTCGAGCCTATCGGTGCGCAAATTAACGGGAGCAAACCTCTTCTTAGATTCCATTTGTCGTCGTCGATGATTTGTTATACAACAACGGATGGAGCCAACAAGGGTCTGATACCAATTGACGTAAATGAGCTTCAAATGAAAAATAAGAAGATGATTTAACTCTCGTCTCAACTCTCTCTCTCAATATCTCAAAAATGTAGGAATGCCCCAACTAAGGCTACATGGGGAGTATTTATAGGAAATGGAGGAGGTTTCTAGAAGTTGTTAGCCAAGCATGAGTTGTCATGAGATGAGTTGTTATGACAACTCATCCATGACAACACTAACTAATGGAACCTTCTAGAAGCTTCCATCTCAATCCTTACTACAATTAAAATTGTAACAAAAATACCAAACAACTAATAAAAGGAAAAATACAATGAAATAAAAAAAATGCAAGACAATACTAAAATGAACCTCAATTCCCATCACCATATGTCACCTTTTGGGTAATTGTGGCCGTTTGACTTGACTGGGGGGCTTGGACACTTCCAACTGAACGCTTATATCTTTGAGCATGACTGGGCACAGAGAGATCTTCTTCGGATGCGGGTTTTGTGCCCATCCCTCTTTTACTCTTGTGAGTGACTGCACTTGCATTGATTTCTAAGGTTGAACACTTGTGAGATGGAGGTTCCTCCTACTATGAGGGCTATTTTGGCTACATTTGAGAATGTATGTGCGCATCTTCAGGACATTCAAAATGCAACTGACTTGGTGCACAGCCCCTTAACCCAATCTAACTTAGTATCGGATGTCACATGTCGAGTGCAAGGAATTGCCAAGACAGGTGTTCGATCTAGGCGCTCCCAGGTTGCTGAGAGCAGTATAGTTTTCCCATTTTCGATTGGAGGATATGTTGGACCAGCTCCATGGGGCCTGCGTGTTCATCAAACTAGATCTACAGAGTGGGTACGAGATTTGTATGCATCCAAGAGATGAGTGGAAGACTGCCTTTAACACAAAGGACGACCTGGTTTTCAGCCATGTCCAATGCTTACTTAGACGATGCCCTTTTGAGCCAACTCTTAAACATAAACTTTGATGATGTTCTCATTTACAACCGTTGAAAGGAGCAGAACTTGGATTTTATCATGTGCTTGAGTTACTATGCACTCGCCAATACCACCTCACTGTGCACACAGTTTTTTAAGGCGCAAAAGTGTCCCTGGAGACTAGGCGCAAGGCAAGGCGAGCGCCCGATCAAAGCAAGTCGTACTTTTACAAAAAAATACAACAAAACATATTTTATTTATATATTACATATATAGTAATGCTATTATATCATACCATCACTAATAATTTATATTAGATACATCTTTTGATTTAATGCATAATCCAAAATGAAAAAATAAAATTGTAATTGATTATGTAACAAGGCACACCAAAGTGCCAGGGGTTAATCGTTCATATATTTAAATATAAACTTATTAAAGATGATTTATGGTCAAAATAAATTATATAAACAAAATGTATATTCAATATATAAAAACTATATTAACATGATAATAAATTTGAAACTATCAAACAATTGCAAGTCTTAAAATAAATAAAAAGACAAGCACCACCATCAAGTACGAGTCTCAGAACAAAATTAAAGCACCAACGAATGAGTATAAAAATCAATCAATTAATTCAATTTTCAAGAAGAAATAAGGCGTCATTTTGCCCACTTTTTTCTAAGTATAAGAACGGCCAAAAAAAATTCATGAAAAAGGAAGAAATATTTGATTTTTTTTGTTCAAATTTCTTCGCAACACACAATATAGAGCATCAAAAAGGAAAAAGAGAAATGTGAGAAAATAGTGGAAAGGTGAAAGAAAAAAGATGAGCAAAACCGTAAATTACAAAATGAAAAGGAGCGAAAGAAAAATAGCATGAAGAAGAAATAAAAAAGACCTAAAGGGGACAATGAAGCAAAGGAAAAAAACCAAAAAAAAAACAGAGAAAAAAAAAGTAAAAAAAATAAAATAAGGCAAACTTTAACTAGGCACGCCTAGGCTTGCGCCTTTTTGCACCATAAGCCCCCTAGGCCGGCGCCTCTTTGAAGTCGCCCCGCCTAACGCTAGGCGAGGCGCTATAGGTGCGCCTTGTGTCTAGGCATGCCTTTAACAACTATGATTGCGCAAGTGTGCCTTTGTGGTTTGTAGGTCAATTGTTTAAGGCTTCATTATGTGAGAGTGCGAGCCGACGAGTCCAAGGTGCAAGCGATCATAGATTGGCCGGTCTCAACCACTATTGCTTCACTATTGGCCATGTTTGTAATTTCCATGAGTTAGTCAGTTTTTACCGATAGTCATATTTGCTCTATTATGGCACTCATGGAGTGTCAAATTAAAATATTGTTGGACGAAAGTGGCCAATAAGGCAATTCGCCTCAACAATGACCATTACCCCTATCCTTGCTCTCCTCGATTTAGCGCGGTTGTTCTAGCTATCTTACGATACTTGCAAGACAAGGATTGATTCAGTTTTCAATCAAAACAATCATCCAGTAGCTTTCTTTAGCCACAAACTTTCTAGCCCCGTTCTGAACTATTCACCGTATCATCACGAGTTTTATATCGTCGTCCATGCAGGGCATGAGTACCTCATTCACTAGGTATTTGCCATCAATTACAAGGCTCTTTAATCCATTAACATCCAAAAGAAGATTAACGCCCATCATGTGAAGCAGTCCAACTTACTCCAATGTTATACGTTCCACCATTAGCTTTGATTGGGGAAGGATAACCAAGTCGCCAATGCCCGGAGTCATCATCCCATTCTCTAAAGGTTCTCTGTGTTTGGATTCGATAAGGTCTGTGATTTATATGCGACTGATTGTAAATGAGTGCGGCACCACGAGGGCGCATGGGATGACTTCCTTCTCGAGTATGGATTCTAATTTCACGAATCCATCCACATACCACTTCTTTCTAGCTGGAGATCATCAGTGAGTCTCTTCGAAGGATTAGTCGAGGTCCATTCCGAAGAATAAGTCGAGAACATGAGGTCTCCTTTCACACAACGGTGATGGCGAGATTTTTGTTGCGCATGTCGAGTTCACCTTAGACATCGTTGTACCTGCCCACGGGTGCTAGCCCTAGATGCCCATTAGTCTAATAAAAATTTCCCCCGACCTATCAACAAATCGGATTTTGATGTGGATTAACCGAATTCGATATTAGCTTTGAAATTCGATAATCCAATACTCGACAACCGATTTATTCGTTTATTAAATGGAAAGAATGTGATTTATGCTAATTCGATCCAATAATGATCAAGTTTGATTATTTACTATACATACTTACTATACATACATAAATATTATATATATACATAAATATTATATATATATATATATATATATATAATTTGATGGGTCACTAATCTGTTGTATGGAATTTGAATCTGTAAACGATTCGGTTATCCGATTTGGTCATCTTATTATATATATAGATGACCAAATCGGATAACCGGATCGTTTACAGATTCCAATTCCATACAACAGATTAGTGACCCATCAAATTATGGGATTTCGTTAGAAGTTAAACAAATCGAATTTGGATCACCTCTGATCCGTTCAGAATCCGATTCGTTTACATCGTGTTGGTCACTCCGACGACTGTCGACTTCGCTTATCATATATTATCCATACACAATCTTATAAGGAACAAGTGAACGCCTACCACCAAGAGGTTGTTTTGAGTTGATTACTTTCGGAAGGACAGACATCAAGAAAAGGGACACAAACTGCAAATGAGACGGTTTAGACCCTTCCCAATCCCGTGTGCTCATCTGACAAGCTCATGCAAGGTCCACATTGAGCAAAGTTTCGTATTTACTGTGGCCACCAAATCCCACTAATCCTTTGCCTACTGATGCTTCCCACGTCAACCAAGTTAAGGGCATCACGGACTAAAGACACATTCACGTTCCCCACATGACGTTTGACCCAGTACCTTATTAGTTAGATGGGACACCTACGATCATCGAGGCCACAGTCCAAAGCATCGACCCCAATTTTTGTGCCTGGTTCTCAAGAGTGGAGTGATGCGAAAGCATAATTGTTAATCGCCTTTCTTTAGTAGTAGAGGGTATTATTGGTTTTGTCCATATCCCCTTGGCACATAAAGGGGTCACTAGTTTGTATTTCACTATTAGATTTTGAAAAGTATGAATGAAATCTAATGATCAGGCCTTTTCTCTATTGTTGTTATATTTTATTAGATTTTGGAAAGTATGAATGAAATCTAATGATCGGGCCTTTTCTCTATTGTTGTTATATTTTGATTAACTTTCGCTATACATCACATTCACTTAGATCATTGTGCTCCTATGTGTATTGCTGGATGGGTAATTTAATTTCATAATCTCACTATTTTTATATACTGCTTTTATAAACGGGGCTATTAAATTTGGAAAGAGCGAGTACTAAAAAGGTGAAAGTGAGAGAGATAAATCACCATAAACATAATTGTGTATAAATTAATTTACTTAAATACACCAATAATATTATCTACTACTTTAGTACTTTCGCTAAAATTTTATATAAATTCTACCACAAAATGTTTTTTTTTCCTTTTCTGTTAAAGTAGCAATAAAAAATTAGGGAAAATAGAAAAAATAAAAAAGAAGCAAAACTATTGGTGTGTACATTTTTAAAATCAGAGAATTTAATGTGTAAGCATTTTAGTGTCATGTATCCGAGTCTAGTATCTATATCCATGCTTCATAAAGATTAGTGGTAGTAACTATCGTATCAGTGGCATGTTCAATTACCCATCACTCTGGTTTAGTTTGTTAATTAATTGTGTCGTATAACTTAACAATAACTCGTCATCTTTATTATGTATGACATGTTCAAGTTGCAACGCATAACGGGGTTGTGTCGATGACTAATCAACTCTAACCTTGTTCGTTTACCAAATAACTTCAAACTAACCCAACCTATTTATTAGGCATGTCACGTTCAAGTCGACACATACATAACTCATGATAGTATTTCAAATTTGACTTTCGTTTTTTTCCTTTCCTGTATAATGAGTTCAAGTAAAGGAGGGGTGGTGGGTATGTGAGTGATATTTGTAATTGCAAGGGAAAATTTTCTTAACACACAATAAAATGAGATACTCCAAACTAGATAAGTAAAAATAGCTAAATAAAATCACAATTTTATGATATGATGATACAATAGTGGTAAAATGGAAATCGAAACGTCGAGAGGTGATGGTTTCTTTTGGTACAACGAGGTTCAAGGTTTTAGATTTGAGTTCATCGTGGCTGCCCGGTACGAGTGCCATAGACAAATGTAAGAGTGTCACAAGCATGTCACCAAACTCAAAATTGAATATCAGCTCAGTTTGCGTGAATGTGATGAAAGTTTGGCTGAAATCCATTGCGAAAGTAAAAAGAGTGATAAAGTGGTGGAAGAAGAATTTTTGGTGGGTTACAATTTGGTGCATAGACCTCACGGGATGCCTATGGTGGGCCCTAATCCAGAGCACGTACTGGTCAGAGGCGTTGTTAACATGTTTGATGGTTTAACTTTAGTGGATCGTGGGTTTAATTGTTTGTATATTTGGGTTTTGTTCAAAAAAGCTTGTGGTTGATTCTGGCCCAAGAAGCGGTCTGAGCAACGCTAATGGAGACTAGGTTTTGCTTGAGTTCACGTCTAATGGAAATAGGGCTGGTTCATGGGGTTTGAGCCAAATAACATGTGGGGCTAATTCGAGATTTTTAAGTTTGAGACGAATTTGGGCCCAATTAAACATTGGGAGTCATATGTTGACATTTTGGGAATGGAAAAGTTTGAATTTAGTCCAAAATAAAATTTCCAGCTTATAAAAAAGTTTATTTTGAGGTCAAGGGAGTTTAAATAAATTTGTAATGAGACGAACTTGCAATAGAAAAAGATTTCAAAACATTTATGCAAGTGGAACAAGCAACAACAGTTGTCGTCGACAGCTCGTGGACTGGCTTTTATGGTCTTTAACGATGCAAGGGAGAATGACGTATCCACGTGTCCCGTGGAAATTTCGGGATTACGGGTAGGGAGATAATTATGGTTATCTTTTATTTTTATTAGTATTATTTAGTAGCTATGTATTAGGATAATATGTAGGAGATGTTTTACGGATTAGATTAAGAATTACCTGTTTGCTTCCTAGTTGAACATTGCGAAATGATGACTCTCATTAGTTAGCCTATAAATAAGGTTATTGGCCCATGACTCCAATTTTATTGAATTAATTTATGAAGCTATTTGTTGAGAGAGCTTATTTTTTAAATATTATGCGTTGGTGTGTTTGTGTGCTTAATCTTATGCTGCAATTTGCATCAGTGTCATTTAAAGTTCATGATAAATTATAGTCAACCCCAAACCCCTATCATCATGCCAGGTTCTTGACATGGTGTGTCAAATATTGCCACCCGCATAGATTTTGGGCCTAGTATGTACATCAATAGAAGGACAATGTGTGATGAGACTGAAGGGTTCAAGGGTGTATCGAGAATATACAATAAAATACTATCACAAATTTGCATCAATTGATGATAAGATCCCGTTTTGCCTTGCACAGCATGTCTGAGCTTCTGGAATCACTCCCTTTGAAAATTGGAGACACATCAGACTATATTCCGTCTCCCAAAATCCCATTGTGTACGGAAACGTTGTGCAATCAGTGCACAACTTTTTACTTGGTAAAAGTGCAAATCTTCGGCCAAGAGCTTCATATGTACACCAGAAAGCTCAACAATATGCCTGGTAGTTCAATATTCTAGCCTGGCCATAAAACTATATATAATACAACTTCAAAGTTTATTTAGGCATTAAAAGCAAATATAGGAATATGGATGAAATTTTAGAGGGTTTATAACTTTATATACACAGAGACCACTAATAAGTTGGCCCAATGGTTCCACTACAAATTTGACTCAACGAACAAATAGAGACCAGGGCCCTTTAAGAAAGGCAACAGTGTTGCAAAAACCAAAGTTTCTGAAGATTGCTTGTCAGCAACAAAAAGTTGAGTACACTAACTAAGGACCAAAGCCTGCATATAGAGGCAATATGCAATAATGAAGGTAAGGTGAATAGATAGATCAAAACTTCAAGAGATTCTAGTAAATGAAAATACCAGATGGAGCATGATATGAGCAGTTCATTTCAGTATAATCTCCTCCTCCTAGGTGCACGAGAATCTCCACTATCCACGTCCGAAATCCTAGACCCATCGTTGTTTCTTCTCCTAGACGATGAAGTAGAACGGGACACTGTAGAATTTATTTCAACGGCGGTATCTACTGTTTGACTCTCCGATTCTATAACAGCGGCAATGCTTGAAACTGAGTCTCTATCATCAACCGGATGAGGCTGCTCATGATTATTCCCTTCCACAGGATGGATGCGAAGATATGATTCCACTATCCTCTCAGCAGAACTCAACGCAGATGTGAGGTTTGAAAGAGTAGCGGCACGATGGGAATGCGATCGGCGATGCAAAAGCGATGAACGGACACGATTTTCTCCCAGCTCAGAGTTACTAGGTCTGCTTTGCGCCAATTCGGCCAAGTCATCGGGTGGTATTGGTAGAACCGTATTATGCTCTCTCCGGATACCTCTAGAAGCGAGAATTAAATTGAGCAATGAGTTGCTTCTCTCAGGTGACCCACCACGTGGGCTATCGGGATTCGTCGGATTTACCTGGACCAAGTCGCGGGACAAGTCAAACCTACTCCCAAGACGCCGTATCATTTCCTCCATCGGTATAGTAAACGCATTTCGCTGAATTGTTTGTCTCCAGCTCTCCACCCTACGCGCTTGTGGCCTAGGAGGAATCTTAAGATCTGAATCCTCTTCAAGCTCGCGCATATTATTATTCCCACCACCGTATATTGGAGTCACATTTTTACTCGTAACCTCCCCTTTACAAATCGGACACTCCTTAGCATCCGAGTGAACATGTAACCATCGATAAAGACATGGCCAACAGAACAAATGACCGCAACAAGTCAAAACAGGTTCCTTAGCCAAATCCAAACATATATTACAATCAAAAATGCTCCCCTCTTCGCCATTACCCTTTTCAAGATCTTCTTTCTTTCCTAATACATCAATTTCCAACAACCCATTGTTATTATCCTTTTCTTTGGTTGTTTCATTAGGTCTTTCTTGTGGGGCAACACTTCCCTCACCGGTTTCTAACCCACTACCCGTGATCAACTCAAGTGCTATGTTTCTAGCATCCGGGGGAATTGGAATTGGTCTCCACACGGATCTCCACCGTTGCCCAGCTCTTTGAGAAACAGCACTACTGTGAGAAAATGCTTCCCTAAACCTACGAACCGGCCCATCTAAAAATTCCTCCAAGTTCATAGTCTCGGATTCACCATCAGGTGAAGGATCAACAACAGGCCCCAAATTCAGATCAAGATTCATCGTATTCTGTGTATTTTGTGTCTCATCCCCCATTATAAATAAGCCAAATCCCCCAAATCAAAACCAAATATTCTTAACTCCACAAAATCAAAGCCCTAATTTTTCCTGCTCAAAACCCTGAATTGAGCTGAGGAGCCAAATCAAAACACAAATTTCTTCAAGTAAACCACCAATTTTGGGGGTCAACCAAGTCAAAACCTTAATTGGACCTGGTGAGGCTGATCAAAACTCAAATTTCTTCTTCTGGTAAACAAAGAGAGAGAAAACCCAAAAGTCAAAAACCCTAATTTCTCTTCTCTTGTCAAATGAAAATCCCTAATTTGAGCTGGAGACAAATCAAAACTCAAACCTCATTCTGGTAAACAAAAAAACAATTTCAATTTGGGTTTGGGTTTGGGTTTGGGTTTGGGTTTGGGTTTGGGTTTGGGGAGTCAAAGCAACAGAAGAAACCCTCAAAGGCAAAAGCCCTAATTATTCTGCTCAATGAAAACTCCCTAACTTGAGCTGGGGAGCAAAAATCAAAATTCAAAATCCATTCTAGCAATCAAAAGCAGAATAAAAACCCAAGTTTGTTAGGGTTTTAGGAGCCAAAGCAACAAAGATGCACCAAAACAAAACCCAGAAATCCAAAAGCCCTAATTTTCTTCTCTTTTGACATGAAAACCCCCACAATTTGAACTGGGTAGCCAAATCAAAACACAAAATTCTTTCTTGTAAACAAAAGCAGAATCAAAACCCAATTTTGATTTGGGTTTTAAGGATTCAATGTAACAAAACAAAACCCCCAAAGTCAAACCCCCTAATTTGAACCCAAAATTCTATCTTGTAAACAAAAGAAGAAGGAAAACCCAAGTAAAACCCCTATAACAATAACACTGAAAGTTACCAACTTGTAATGAAATTGCAGTTCTAAAGAGAGAAAAAAGAGACCTTGAGTGAAGAAAAAGATGGAAACTTTAGATTCGTGAGTGAGAGTTGAAGTTGTCCATCTGAGTGAAGTGAGATTTGAGTTTGAGTTTGAGAGTTGTATCCAACGATGGCTCTTTCAAAGTCTCATATGAACAGAGATCTGGTTTTTAGACAGAAAGAGAGGACATTATGTGATAGCTGAGAGAGAGAGAGAGAGAGAGAGAGAGAGTGTCAAAATTTCCACTTTTTTGACAGCTGTGCAAAACCCAGGCTGGGCTGGGCTAATACTAAGAATTTATTCAGCCCAAGCCCCATCCTTGGATTATGTTTACCAAGGGGTCCATAGTATATTTTTCCTTTTTTTAAAAAGTAAGGTTATTTTGAGTTTATTATATATGTTTTATTTATTTATTTCTCAATGGTTGAATTTATAATTATATATAGTAACTAAATATTCATTTGGCTACAAGTAACTTTTAGTTTGAATTCGAATTTAATCTTTATAATAACTACTTCTCTTTGTCCGCAAGTAACTTCCAATTTTGAATTTGAAATAATCATCTGCAAAACTACATTTATTTGCCTCCAAATAACATTTAATTTGAATTCAAATAATAGATACCTTAAACCATGATCAACTTCCATTTAAATTACTGCAATAGCCACCACATAACCACCATCATATAATCGCCTCTATAACTTCTCCCAATTTTTAGTCACATGTTCAAAAATGATGAAGATATAAAATGGTGAAATATGGTATACACATACCCCCGTACCACCTAATTTTTTAGCAAAGATTTAGGTGGTGGAAACTTGATAATTGCATTCGTCAATAAATTTCATCGGATTTGTAGTGTGAGCAGAACTTCTCAGTGCTCGAAATAGTTTTTAATGTGGGAACTAATATTTACAACAACATGCATAATTTTTCTAGTTTAAACTTATAAGGTCGATAAGAATGGTGAATAACTTCAATATTTTTTAACTTTAAAAGGTCACCAAATATGGTGAATAATCTCAACCTTTTTTAACTTCAAAAGTAACCAAAGATGGTGAATAATCTCAACAATTTTCAACTATGAATGTCACTAAAGATGGTGAATAATCTCAACCCCTTTCAACTTCAAAGGTCATAAAAAATAGTGAACAATCTCAATGTGTTTTACTTCTTCCATATGACCATGGCTCCATAATTTTCAAGCTCATTAGTTTATAAATTATATAGAAACAATGGTCTACCCAATTCCTATCGACCACTGTTGTGATCCACCATCCGTAATGATCGATTTAAACTCTACAAGGAACCCCCGTGCTTTGGTTCAAAGCACAAATTCTAGGTAATCCTTGATCACAACCCTTGGTAATTTTGAACACATTCTTGTGGCCTAAATTCTCGTTCAAACACAAAATACTTTTGACCCGTCGAGTTTTAAATTTGTTTATATCTCCCAGCCCCCCTTGAATTCTGATTTGGCATTGAAAAAGTGTAATAGAAATTTGGGAGGATGACCATTTAGTCTGTTCCACGAATATGTGGCATTTTTTTATCATTTATTTTTAGTGCAATATATTCTTTATGGGATTTTAGTTTCATAGGAGATGTCATAACCAAATTGCGAAGATATGAGGCAAAATCATTAAGATTTTATACCAATTTATCGACATTCCTTTGTATTGCAACAAAGTTTTCCCATAAGATTATATCTACATGTAAGCGCAAATATTTTAGCTTAGACTTTTATTTGTAATTATTTGCTCTTTGACATATTTGGTGCATCCCATTACAAACCATCACGCATCGACATGTCGAACCGAGCTTCAACGTCTCCAAGTTCAAGATTTTCCTACATCTCAAAAAGGTATAATTCTTTTAGGAGTTTAAAATTATTCATAATTTTATTTGGGGTGTATTTATTTATAAAAACCAAAGCTGGATTTTTTAATTTAAAAATTATTTTTTTTTACTTCGTTTAAATGAGATCCAAATCTCGTTCGAACGAAATGAACTTTTCGTTTGATATGTCATTAGATTTTTTCTTTGAACGGTCTACTAACGAGGGCATAGTGTTTGAATTCAGTTAAAGCTCGTTAAAAGTTATTTCTAACGAGATTGTTATCTCATTCGAACGACCTTTGGATTTCGTTCTAATGAGATGACATTCTCGTTCAAACGACTTCTATTTTTATTCGAACGAATTTGTAGCCTCGAATTTTGTGTCAGATTTATAAGTACCTGTTTTTACTCCAAAATTCGTAAGACTGTCGACAAAACGTTTCCTACATATCTGTTGCAAAAGTTTTCAAGTTTTATGTTACCAAAACACTTTTTAATTCACAACTTTACAATCCTAAATAGTTTTCTGAATCTTTTTGAAACCCAAGAAAGTTTCGTATCTTGCATACACTTGTGGATTGGATTCTCTACGACTGATTTTGTGACCCGAATAATCACGGCTGAAGAAGGTTGATCGGTGGATACCGATGGTGGATTGCCATATATGGACTGCTCTAGATCTAAGCAGTATTCTTTAGAAGTTTTGCGAAGACACTGCGCATTATACTTGTGGGTGTATCAAGTAGTCTGTAAGTCGATAATGTTGTAAAACTTTCTAAAGTACTGAAAAATAGGCTTTGCCTTGTAAAGGGATTTTTCCTTATTTTGTTGTGTTTGATTTCATGCATAGTTTAATTTATGTGATTGGATCAATTAGCATATGCAAACCTAATTTAAATCAAAGATTAAAATTTAGTAAAACTGGATTTACGTGTATTGGGATTTGAATTAAAAAAATTAAAAAAAAAATAATTTTTTTGTTTGTAACCATAATGTTGTATCAGAGCATCCAATCTTACAAATGGTATTAGAGCATCCAATCTTACACTATAATGGTAAAGATATTTTTTTTCACCTCGATAGTTTGAGCCTACCCATACCCCCCACCCCCTAACGGTGCCAAAAGACATGTGATGACAATCTTGTCCATAGTAGAACATGGGATCATCCAAGAAAAATAATTATGGTTCCATCGGCATGAATAATTATAAAATGACTTTTTGTAAATGAAAGAGACTTAAAACTAGAAAGGAAATAAATGAACTTGCATTCAATTAAAGGAAAGTGAACTTATATTGCTAAAAACTATAAGGAGATACATAAATGAAATAATAAAATATAAGTACATGGCTCTGTTCCATAATATAAACATGTTATTCATATGGTGAGTTAATTAGGTGAATGTCGTAATCCATAATAATAACAACTATCTCAACCAACCTATTATATCGCACCTCATTATGTTATTACAGTTTGTGTTTACACCGTATGTAATGGGTCATTCAATGAACAAAATATGGTGGGTAAAAATGAAAAACATTGTAGAATAATGGTCTTTAGAGCATAAAAGATGAAAATTTTCTAACACATGGTAGTTCTAGGAGAAAACATGTGGCAACATGAACGTATGTGGACAGTTGTTAAAGAAAGAAGTGGTTGAGCATGATGAGGCTCACAATTATTAGGCAATTCTAATTTTTTAGAGGGGATGACAAATAATTTTCCATTGTGGCAGTTACATTTAGGATGTTATAAATAAGCAATCCGAAATCAAAAATCGAGGAGTACTCTCCAAATAAAAAATCTTTTACTTATTTTTATTTTTATCTATTTTGTAAGGAAAGATTTTCAATAGAGCCAATTTGTATGTATTGGCTTAATTTCGGACGAAACATTTTGAGCCATAGGTTATATTTTTTATATTAACATTTTCAATCATATGACGTGTTTGCTTGAAGACATAGCGGCAAAGCTTTAGAGATTGCATTATCGTGCCTTATTTAGTGTCACGGTATGAATGCATATACATTTTAATCCTTCAAATTTTATTTTGGTTGTTTATTTTTATAAAATGTTTGAGGGATGTGGCAATGTCAAATGAGAGATGTCGTGATCCAACAAGGTTTGCATAATACGTTGAGGGGCATTTCGGCTAAACCCGAGGATATATCGAAGGATGATTGGAGATAGTACGACTTACAAGCGTGTGGCACAATCCGATTAAATATCGCACAAAATGTGGTGTACTATGTCATGAAGGAAGAATCAATGGAGTCAATATGGAAGAAATTGAAAGAAAAATATATGACGAAGATCATATAAAATCATCTCTATCTCAAAAAGAAGTTATTCTGATTTAACTGTTTTGCCTACTCTAGGAAATTTGCATAGGATTTATAATAGGGATCTTTACAAATAAGTCCTATTTACATAAGACATTTCCTAATAGGTCATATCATAACATTTTTTCTCAATAGGTCATATTTATACATATAGTGATTATTCACTATATGTTTACAAATAAAACCTATTGGAGCAAAAATATTTTTTCATGGGACTTGTTGGAGCAAAAAAAGATGATATAACCTATTGAACTACATACTTTGTAAACCAGACTAATTGATAAAAAAAACTATATAATAAGAGACACCTTCTATGAGGTGCCTTGGATAAAGTATGGTTACAAAGCTTGTTTTCCTATGACCAATGAATCGATGAACGACAAAAATGTCCATATGCAGCCTCATAAGGCGCTATACCTATAGTCTTTTGATGGCTATTATTGTAGGTGAACTCAACTAATGGAAAATACTTCTCCTCGTTGCCCTTGAAATTTAGCACACATGCTTTCAACATATCTTACAAAATCTATTAATTCGTTATATATGCCCATTTTTCAGTGGGTGGTACAAGGTAATTAAAGTGAGTTGCACACACATCGCCTCTGGGAAATTATGCTAAAAGTAAGATATAAATGTATGATCCCCAAAGGGCACTATATTCAAGAGTACTCCATGTAGTCGCACAATTATTGCGATAAGTATTTGGGAATACTGCTCGGTTATATAGTTGGTCCACATCGAAAAAAATACGTTATCTTAGTCAATGTATTTACAATGACCTAAATGGAATCATGTACCTACTATGACGTTGGAGACCCCCTAATAAAATCTATAGAAATTCTCTCCCACTTCCACACCAGGATTTCGGGCGACTGTAAGGCACCTAGTACTTGTTGATGCTCGACTTTCACCATCTAACATATAGTGCACTTGGAATGTATCATTTCACCACCCACCGGATGTACCATAAATCTAACATATGTGCCTTTCGGGCGACTTTCACCATCATCTGGCACCACTAATTTGACTTCGAACCAAAGTCCCCTATTTGAGCCAATAAAGTATAATGGCACACCCCTATTAACAATGTCTAAATATTCTTATGACAAGATGAATCCATATATCCGACCTTCACCATTTGAATAATAACATCATATTTACCCTAATCTTAGGTCATTAAGTAGACCCATTTTCCATTTTCTTCAAATCTACTCTTTTAAAAACCACACTGATCCTAGCGATGCATCATTGCATTATTCACTAACTCGAAGTACCTGGTGTAAGATGTATTCCCCATGAGAACTTATTAAATCCTCATAGTGAATCCCCTAATAAATCATTCCATCTTAGGTGCCTTTGTAAAAATATCCTCTAGTTGAAATAATAAGAATAATGTGAAATGCTATTACTAATGCGATTCCTCCCCTATTAACCTGAAGTTGGCAAGAATCTGGAAATATAACTACGATCACACAACAATGCTCAAATAGCACGCAATGTTCTTCTTCCACTAGTAGGCAGCTATATGATCAATCGGGTGGATTGACTTTACTAAAGGCACGATGATACTTATCACATGCATGAGTTTGTGTGGCTCATGATGTAATTGGCTGAGGTGGTAGTGGTTGAGGGTTTAAAAATATTGCACCCACAGTCGAGGTGATAACCTAAGAAATAATAACTATCGAGTATAACTAAGGTGGAAATTACACGTGTTGCGTCTCCTGACGCGACTCAACATAAGCAACCTACCTGCCTATGTTGGTTATCTCCTTTGCATGTATTTTCCCTTAAAAAATGAAATTTAAAAGTAACATTTGTCTTAGAAATCAAGTATGACCCCCATAAAATATAGCTCTACAAATAATAAAAAGCGCTATGAGGAAACAACTGATGATCTCGAATATCCTAAGGTACCAAAATCTAAAATGAGCTAATACCAACCCTGATATCCCTATTTTTCATACCTAGGGTAGTCCGTCCCATATATAATCTACAAGGACCATCAAATAATTATATCATTCTAAACATGAGAGATACATACAAGAAGTAATAATAAATGACAAAATAAACTAAATAAGAAATCCCAACCATCTGATAAAATAAACTGATACCCGCCTAAATAAGTCTTAACTCTACAACATACCAAATCCTCAAAGAGATAAATAAAATTCGTGATGTGGAACCCATCCCATGTCTATACATAGACTCACATAGCAAAAGGCATAAGCATAAAGACAAATGCGGGATGCAACCTTTGCATTTACATAGCTATTAAATGAAATGGAAAAAGTGAGATGGAGTTGAACGTTGCTGCAATCTTAAACCTAATACCTTTGTTTCCTTTTACTTGATATATTTTAAAGTATGAGAGTCAATACCACAACAAGAACTTCCTACATGATCCCATACAAATCACCTATACCACAATAATATAGTTTTGCCATTCCTATGATGAGTCAATTAGGTTAATGTCCTAACCTATATAGTAATGATTATCCCAAACAACCAATTACATCGCACTTCATTACATGGGTTGTTATATAAATAACTTGATTAATAATATAAAGCTACACTAATAATCATAAATATATAATCATTACATATAATCTTGCCACATAATATTCAAATCACATTAATCCACATGAGTACTCTCGACTCATCTCCATAAAGAATAAATTATCCAAACAATCCTCATATAAATCATATCATGAAGGTATCTACCTCTGAAGATCTCTTGTGCCTCTACCACTACTAACTAAAGAACGTATCAACTCCTAAAGTCTCTAAGTGCATCTCAAGAGGAAATCATTGCGCCATCACACCAACCAAATAATCGCATATTAACGTTTACACATAAGGATATAGAGCCACTGTACTAACTCGGGAGACGGAGACCTGAGAACGTATCAATGTGATAATATACGAATACCCAACTAGCATCATCATCTCGGGAAATAAATCATAATCCAACTTATGCATCCCATTAGAGCCACGACTAGTAGATTCACCACGAGCCTTCATGCCCACCTATGGCATGTTCAAACACATAAAAGGGATTTATATAAATCATTTGATTAAGTACACATATCCTACTCATCACAAGCTATCTAACTAGGGACACACAACATATGCATCACCACTATCAAATCACACATCAGTTCATAATTATAAATTAATTTATCAAACATACCACACTATAGCACAAGAGTAATTCTTCTCTAACCTATAGACCTTACCTATTGGTCCTAATTTATAAATTTTAATATGTTAGAAATCATTTTAATCCATATATTATCATTCCTAATTCTTCCAATGGTTAATAATATTTAATTAATTTATTAACCATCCCAACATAGTTCAAGTAAATAGGTATTATCTACCATGATCAACCCCCCTACTGGTCCAAAATATTAGTTAACATCATCATAAAATCATGCAAACACAACCCTAACCGCTTAGCCAATCAAACCAACCATTTGAGACCTTAATCGACTAGAGTCTGATAGTCTCGACTTTCAGCCTATTTATTGCATAATTCTATATAAAATTAATCTTAAATCTAACCAACTTAGCCCGAATTCATTTTTAATATGTTGATAATCATTTAGGGCCAGGAAACTTCATCCTTTGACATCTAATATGTGAATTTAACAATTCTATCAAGATACAAACTAGACATATAATATCATGAGAATGCAAGGATTCTATGGAGTGATTCGTATCTTAGGCCAATCACACACAAATTTCAATTTTAATAAATTTTATCTTGAATTAATTTAGTTGGCATGTAGTGATGTAGCCTAAACTAAATATAGCAAACCAAACAAGCAAACATGCAAAGAAGTAGAAAAAATTCCTTTCGGGTAAAACATCTATTTCAGCACTATACAAGATTTGACAGACATAATACGGCTTACAGACTACTTAGCTCTCTAAGTATAATGCCTAGTTCTTCAAGTCTTATACATCAATGGTACAGTCCAACACAGCCCCACAGAAAGCAGTCTTCTTTCGGTATCCACTGATTAACCTTCTTCTTCTTCAGCAGTAGAGCCTTTGCTCCACAAATAAATAATAGAGATGAAATATACAAGAATTCTTGAAAATAAAAGTGTTCTTCTTGATATGATAAAGCGATCTCTAAATTTCCAAGGGTTTTGAATGAAAATTTAAAGATTTTATCATAAAAGGAACTCTAAAAGGGTGTGGAAATGTGATAAAAAGAATTCTTCAAGACTCTAACCTCATATCTCTATTTATAAGGCAGTTGGTTGTAAAAGGATAAACATTAGAGATTTGGATTAGATTTAATTAAAAAAATAACATCTCGCGTGCTCGTTTGAATGACCACGTACCTCGTTCAAATGATGTATAATTTTTCTTTCGATAAGACTTTTAATGACATACCAGTTCTTGATGTAAAATCATCTCATTCGATTGTGGGAAACCTCGTTCTAAAGACATACCCTATCTCACTTGAATGACTTCAAACGAGCCTTCGAAAGACATTCTAAAACTGACTAAAAGGTATCATTCCTAATTTTTTACGAATATTTGAAATCTCGTTATAATAAATAGCATGACTCGTTCAAACGACAAGCAAAACTCGTTCTAATGAGTCGTCGAAATTTTTAAAATTTTCTTAAAAAAATATTTTGTTGCATTTTAAAATTCAAACTCTTAAAAAGATGTAAATCTTGGAAAAGTAAAGTGATTGAGTCGTAAAACCGAGCGTCCGTGTAATACGCTAGTCGTTGTTATCGGCTTCCAACCTCAATACAAAAAAACCTAAACTTTTAACTACACTTTTATGGAGTATAGTAGTAAGTCTGGGTATCGAATCCACAGGGAATGTTTTATAGAATTTAATTGATTTATTACTTCTAGAGAAAAAATGAAAAAGATGATGATGGTTGACAAGGGGAACTAAGTTGGAACAAATTTATAAAACTAATTAAAATGAATGAGGAAATAGGTTGGAATACAACCCCCCAATCCCTAGTAATTACCCATTAGAATACTAGAATTGTAAATTATAAATTTGAATGAATCCAGTCTTTATAGATCCTAAGCATTACATATATGAGGTTCAATCCCGCATCATATGAAATCAAAGATAAATATAAAGCGGTGCTAAATAATTACACACACATCATATTCTTAAATATCCCAAGTACCTAGGGCAAGGGAGATTAAAAGATCTAGGATGATTGTGAACTTCTCTTACGCGATTCTTTCAAATTTAAATTTAAATTCTAGTTTCTACGTAGATAAATTACATCGGGATGGGTTCATGCATCCCAACCCTTAAAAATTAGCTAAACATGATGAAAACAAAAGAAAACTCTAACAAACATTGTTAACAATTTGCAAAACAATTGAGAATTGAATGGAAAAATAAAATAGAGAATAGAAATTGATACTTGTATTTAGCAAGAGGAGAAAGAGATGAATTTGAATCCAGCAAGACTTCTTATTCAAACTTACAACTAGAGTTTATGAAAACTTCTACCAAAGAAAACTACAATCTAACTTTCTCTCTCTAATCCTACTCCTACCCTCTAGAATTTGACTCCCTCTCTCTAGAATTCAACTCCCCTTGAAAATGAGGTCGGACTTGGTCTTTTATAGCACCAAGTTGCATGAATTTGGCATCAAATTTCGCTTGTGGCACAAGTTTTCCAAGAGTTGCACTGCATTAAATGCATAATTAATTACAGAAATCCGCACATCCAGACTCTTCATTATCGCGCAACTTCAAAACATCGTAACTTCTTCACTGTAGCTCGGATTGAGGTGCCGTTTTTTCCAGTATTCTTGTAATTTAGAGCTCTTCAACTTTCTAGTTGGCCCCACCTTTGGAATAAGGCTGAAAAATTACGAAAATGCCCTTCAACTCTCCATTTCTTGGTTTCTTTCACTGTTTTGAGTTCTCCTTCGCACTAACTTGCATGAAATACCTGTAAAACACATGAGAAATACACAAAACACGAAATACTTGCCAAAAAAGGTTAGTAGGATAAATAAGAGACAAATCCAAGCTAAATACACTGCACGGAATCATAAAAATACCGAAATTAAGGGGATAAATGTGAAGAATATGCGCCTAATCACACCCCCTAACTTAGAACTTTGCGCGTCCCGAGCAATGTAAATGAATCTAACCAAAAATCCACTCTTGAAAATTCTTTTATTGGGATAAAATACCTTTTTCGCGGGCAAGCGATTCCATTTAGCGTATGCAACAAGCCTTTAAACCCCTAGGTTACCCTAGTAGGACGAGTTTTGTCTCGTGAGGGTTTGCAGTGAATACACCCACAAAATTCTTTATTGACTCAATTAAAGATCAAAATACTTAAAAATTGTACAATTTAAACTTTTCGAAAAATAATCACCATAAATTCATATTCAAATGTCTCAAACCATAGTGCGTGTGTGCAAAGCCAAAAAATAAACTTCAAACTTCCACTGATTGAGCATTACGTTACTGTTGATACCAAAATTAATATGCTGATGTGGATGAATCATACGAAGACATTTTTCAATCTACGTGGTGCAATAACGACGAGGAAGTTCATTTCCCGACCAACCATGATTCTCTCCGAGCAACGAGGATACACCGAGGAACTCTAGCGCTCCGAGGTACTCTAGCGCTCCGAGGAACTCTTGAGCAACGAGCAACTGTGGCGGTCCGAGCTGCACCTCGATCGTATCATTAATTGCCAGATAATCAACAGTTCAAATATTCATTGAATGTTTATATTCTTGACGCGCACGCTGCATCAAATGTATTACCCTTTCACATGTATATCATTTAATGTATCGAACCTTTCATGTACAGCCTATGGGCTATAAATACCTTGTATCATCCTCATTCAAAGGGGACCGAAATTTCTTGAGAGAACTTGTAATCAAGAATTCTGCAAACAATCAGCAATAACATAACAGTGGACGTAGGCTTTATTCCTAGCCGAACCACTTTAAAAATCTTTGTCTTATTTATCTGTGATTGAATAATTAGAGCGATCTAATTTTTTACATCAACAGATTGGCGCCGTCTGTGGGAAACGACTATTACTATCGTTTTTCATAAAAAAATCATTTATCATCAATGGCAGATAATCCAGAATCCAGTAATCGAAATACTGGAAATACTGGAAATCTTCCAAATCCATCTGCACCTCCAGATCTGGCCGGAATTATGACGAATCTGGCTCAAGGACAAACCGCCATGCAAGAATCTATGAGGCAACTCATTCAAACTCTTCAAGGCGGTGCACCTACATATTCAGGGCAAAGGAGTGATCGTGGGTAATCGCAATCCAGACGTACTGGGTCATATCGCAATGGAGAATCTAATGATTCTTCTTATCAACCTGGGCGAACTTCATCAATACAGGCTACGGATACAGATCAACGTATCACTCTCTCTCCAGAGAGAACTAGCGCTTTAGAAAGATTAAGCAGGGTGTCTCCTTTCAGTCGGTTAGGACCAAGGAGGAATATGAGTCCACCTAGAGCTCCATCGAGAAGTTTGCGGCCACCATCAGGTTTGAGAGAAGGATCAGCACAATCACGACCAGTTACTCGTCGAGATAAATCTCAGGAAGCTACGTCAGAGCAATCAATTGCTCGGACTAAGCGACCTGAGGAAGGAAATGAAGCATGGAAAGGTTCCATTCAGCGGTTGGAAGATAGACTGGGAGAAATGGCTAAGGCAAGAAACCCCTTACAGAGAACTTTTGTTCAAGGGACACCTTTTGTGCAAGCCATTGTGGATTTTCCTACACCATCGAAATTCAAAGCACATGTGGTGACCCCCAAGTACGATGGAAAGACAGATCCTGTACTTCATATAGAACAATACCAAGCTGCTGCCGACATTTATGCCGTCCCCGACGAGATGAGGTGTAGAGCATTCTCGGGAACTCTTACCGGATCTGCACAGATATGGTACAATAATCTTCCTCGGGGTAAGATTTCAACTTTTATTCAGTTAGCTGAGTTGTTCATCGGCAATTTTTGTTTTGGAGCAAAGCCGGTAAAGCGAGTAGCGCACTTGCTAAGTGTTAGACAAAAATCAGGTGAAAGTACTAGAGATTACATAACTCGTTTCAATAACGAGAAGTTGGAGGTCATAGATTACGAAGAAAAGACAGCGATCACTGCTTTGATGAGTGGTTTGCTGCCTAACAAGCTGTACTACACCTTGGCCAAAGATCCACCTAAAACTATGTCCGAGTTGATGGCAAAAGCAGCCAAAATCATGAATGCCGAGGAAGGTATGTCTGCGAAGAAGAATATGGATAAAGAAACTAAGGTGGAGGTCGACAAATCTAAGAAGAAAGATCAGAAAGGAAATGGTGGTGACAAGCACTCCAAGAATAATAGGACGTCATGGGAAGTCCTAAAGAAGTACGATAATTATACTCCATTGAAAATGGGTATTAATCATGTTTTAGAAGAAATCAAGAATAGTGAGGACATCAAGTGGCCAGATAAACTGAGGACAAATCCTGATCTGAGGAATAAGGCCAAATATTGCGAGTTTCATAAAGATCATGGCCATATGACCAAAAATTGTATAGCCCTCCAGAACGAGATTGAAACGCTCATCCGAAGAGGAAAATTATTAAAGTATGTAGATCGCAGGGGCGAGAGGAAGAATGATGATAGAATTAGAGAGAGATCTATATCTCCTCGTCGTGCAGAAGAGAAAAAGAAGAGGGATCACGAAGAGGATCCAGATGATGACCCTGATCTTCCCAAGAAGCCAAGGCATCCTGAACGAGAGGTATTTTCCATACGTTTTGGGTCTTTTGATTGTAATGTTATTACAGGTTGAGATGCAGGAGGAGGAGACCTTACTGCAGAAAGAAAAGCTTACCTTGGAGAGGCTAAAGCTTGTTCATATATTCAGCGAATAAATCTGGCCGAGGATGATCGTCCGAGGAAAGTAAACAAAGAGAAGCTAGTTATTGGTTTTTCAAAAAACGACCTGGCAGGTGTTCTTTACCCTCATGACGATCCTTTGGTGATCAAAATGAGGATGAAGGAAGTGGTGATTTCAAGGGTGTTAGTAGACAATGGTAGTTCAGCAGACATCATGTACTATTCATGCTTTAATAGCCTGAATTTGAAATTATCTCAATTGGAGCCTTATCATAGACCCCTTCTGGGTTTTGCTGGCGAGAAAGTTTTTCCACTTGGGACGATCAAGTTGGATATATTCATCGGAACTTGGCCTGCTTGTCGAACGGAAAGAATACGCTTTTTTGTGATGGATAAGAATGTGCAGTCAGCCTACAACATCATCATGGGAAGAGTTGGATTGAAGAAGTTCGAAGCAGTTCCTTCTACAATACATCAGTGTTTGAAATTCCCAACAAATTTTGGAGTCGGAGTTGTGAAAGGTGATCAAAAAGTAGCTCGGGAATGCTATTACTCGTCTGCCGAGCAAGAGGAACTTGAAGAATCAAGGAAAAAGACTACTACTTACCAAGTGGATGAAGGTACATAAATTGAAACTCTTGACCCTAGGGATGAATCTCAACTTGTAAAAGGACAGGTGGTGGAATCTACAGAAAATATTATTCTGGACGACGAGCATCCTGAACGAGTAACCCAGATAGGATCGTCGTTGGATATTTCAATAAAACAGGAGTTGATAACTTTCTTGAGAAATAGGAAGAATACTTTTGCTTGGAGTCATGAAGACATGCCAGGAATAGATCCAAACTTCTTATGTCATGAGCTCAATGTGAATAAGGAGATCAAGCCTGTGAAGCAGAGGAGAAGAGTGTTTAGTCCCGAGAAGAACCAGGCCATACAAGAGGAAGTCGAGAAGCTCCAGAAAGCCCAATTCATTGAAGATGTAAAATATCCAGATTGGTTGGCAAATGTGGTAATGGTAAAGAAGAAGAACAATAAATGGAGAATGTGTGTTGATTTCACTGATCTTAACAAGGCATGCCCCAAAGATCATTTTCCATTGCCCAGAATCGACCAACTAGTAGATGCTACCTCGGGACATGAGCTGCTCAGCTTCATGGATGCGTACTCTGGCTACAATCAGATCAAAATGAAACCTGAAGACAGGGAAAGTACTTCTTTTATTACCCCAAGGGGAACTTATTGTTATAATGTTATGCCTTTTGGTTTAAAAAATGCAGGTGCAATATATCAGCGGCTGATGAACAAGGTTTTTGCCGAACAAATCAGTTTCAACATGGAAGTCTATGTCGACGACATGCTCACCAAAAGCAAGAGAGCTATTGATCATCTAGTTGACTTAGGCCAAACCTTTGATCAATTGGACAAATACCAAATGAAGCTCAACCCGACGAAGTGTACCTTTGGAGTACGGGAAGGAATGTTCCTTGGATACATCGTCAACCAACGAGGTATTGAGGCAAATCCAGAAAAGATCAAAGCTCTTTTAGAGCTGCGATCCCCAAAGACGAGGAAAGAAGTACAGAGTCTTACAGGACGAGTTGCAGCGCTCAACAGATTTATATCCCGAGCAACTGATAAATGCCTCCCATTCTTCAAAACACTGCGAAAAAGTTTTGAGTGGACTGATGAATGTGATAAGGCTTTTCAAGACTTGAAGAAGTATTTGGGAGCACCACCATTGTTGTCCAGGCCAATAACCGGCGAGAGATTGTACTTGTATCTGGCCGTATCAGAGAATGCAGTCAGCTCTGCATTGATCAGATTGGAGAATGGAGTCCAGAAACCTATCTATTACACAAGTAAAGCTTTCCGAGGTGCAGAAATCAGGTACCCAAAGCTAGAAAAATTGGCACTGGCACTAATCGAAGCAAGTAGAAGAATGAGGCCATATTTCCAGGCCCATACCATCATTGTGTACACCGATATGCCGCTGAGACAAGCCCTCCATAAGCTAGAAAAATCAGGGAGACTGATGTACTGGGCGATATAACTTGGTGAATATGATATTGTGTATGAACCCAGATCATCATTAAAGGGGCAAGCTGTAGCAGATTTTATAGCAGAGTTCACGTACCCTGATACCCCCGAGGAACAAAAGGTGCTTGCTGACCAACCTGTGGACGATACAGGATCAACAGACATAGGTCCAGACCAACTAAGGTTGGTAAAAGGACTTGTGGATGTAAAAAAATCATCATATTCAAACTTAGACCAACTCTGGTCGGTAAAAGGGTGTGAACAGATAGTCGGCGAGGAGCGAAAAACACCAGGGGATGATGAAAGAAAACATCAGATATTTTACCGAGGAGCTCTGTCAGATAAGAAATTTGAAGACGAGTTACTTACATGGCGATTGTATGTGGATGGGTCATCTTGTACAGCTGGTTGTGGAGCAGGGATTGTTTTAAATACCCCAGATGATATTGATATGGAGTATGCCTTGCGATTCCAATTCAAAGCCTCCAATAATGAGGCTGAGTATGAGGCCCTGATAGCAGGCTTAAATTTAACGAAATTTATGGAAGCACGGCAAATAATGGTGTTCAGTGATTCTCAATTAATTGTGAATCAGATGATGGGTTTATATGCAGTCAAGGGAGAATTAATGGTGAAGTATCATGCAAAGGTGATGGAATTGTTGGTAGAATTTGATGCCATTCAATTGGTGAGAATACCGAGGACGGAGAATGCTAGAGCAGACGCATTGGCCCGATTGGCGTCAGCTACGCGCACCGAGCTACGAAGAACAATACCAATTGAAGTATTAGAAAGTCGGAGCATAGAAGAAGACCTGATGGTGAATATAATAACCCTTGATTTAGGACCATATTGGATGGATCCTATCAAGGCATACATTGAAGAAGGAGAATTACCGGAGGATAAGCTAGCCGCTAAGAAATTGAAGTATAAAGTTGCTCGGTATGTGTTAATTAATGGTGTTTTGTATAGACGAGGAATTATGGCAGGTTTGCAGAGATGTGTACATCCATCAGAAGTCAAGGAATTGGTTGAGGAAATCCATGAAGGATCCTGTGGAGCTCATGTAGCAGGTCGGACACTTTTGCAAAGGGTGATGACACAGGGATACTACTGGCCGACGATGAGGGCTGATTGTATAGCCTATGCCAAGAAGTGTGACAAGTGCCAACGCTTTTCCTCCATCCAAAGAACTCCACAAGCATTGTTGACACCCATAACTTCACCTTGGCCATTTGCCATATGGGGGATTGATTTAGTTGGACCATTGCCGACGACCCGAGGAAGGTTCAAGTACCTCGTCGTGGCAGTGGATTATTTTACAAAGTGTGTGGAAGCTGAGCCACTAATTGATATGACGTACGAGAAGGTATATCAGTTCATTTGGAAGAACATCATTTGTCGATATGGTATCCCCCATGCTTTCATCACAGACCATGGAACACAATTCGATAACGAAGAATTTGTTGCCTATTGTCATCAGTCGAACATTTTGAAGTTTCATTCAGCACCAGGCCATCCCCAAAGCAATGGACAGACTGAGGTGACGAACAGAACATTATTAAATGGTTTGAAAAAGAGATTAAGTGAAGCTAAAGCAAATTGGATTAATGAGCTTCAATCAGTACTATGAGCTTACCGAACAACTCCCCGAGCAGCAACTGGAGAGTCACCATACATGTTAGCATTTGGAAGTGAGGCTGTAATACCTGCCGAGTTGGGTCTCCCAACACATAGAGTGCTGAATTTTAATTCCCCAATCAGCGATTTAATGAGAAGACTGGATTTGGATATGCTTGAGGAGGTTAGAGAAGAGGCATCCATCAGAAATGCTGCTTATCAACAACGAACAGCTCTGTTCTACAACAAAAGGGTGAAGAAATGCGATTTAAAAGAGGGGGATTATGTGTTAAAGAAGGTCAATCAGAAGCATAATAAACTGGAAGCAAACTGGCATGGACCTTATCGAGTTGTGGAAGTTGTTCGACCAGGAACTTACAGAATAGCAACTCTAGAGGGAGAGGAATTTAAGAATGCATGGAATGCTGAACACCTGCGCAAGTATTATCAGTAATGTAAAATGTAAAGCATTTCCTTCAGTATGAATAAAACGAGGATGTTTCACCATTTTCTTTCTGTTGAAAGTTTTTCGGGGAATACTAGTGTAATACACTACGCTTATAGTTCGAAAGAAAAATATACTCCTTTAGTTAGGAGGTGACACTAGTGTGACCAACCACGGTTGGTAAGATATCTAGTGGATAGTTCGAAAGAACCAAAAAATATACTCCTTTGGTTAGGAGGTGACACTAGTGTGACCAACCACGGTTGGTAAGATATCTAGTGGACAGTTCGAAAGAACCAAAAAATATACTCCTTTGGTTAGGAGGTGACACTAGTGTGACCAACTACGGTTGGTAAGATATCTAGTGGACAGTTCGAAAGAACCAAAATATACTCCTTTGGTTAGGAGGTGACACTAGTGTGACCACCTACGGTTGGTAAGATATCTAGTGGACAATTCGAAAGAACCAAAATATACTCCTTTGGTTAGGAGACGTACACTAGTGTGACCAACTACGGTTGGTAAGATATCTAGTGGACATATAGTTCGAAAGAACCATTACTACTCTTTTGGTTAAGGGGTGTACACCAGCATGATCAATTACGGTTGGTAAGATAAAAATATACTCTCACATTACAACTTATGTTGGTCGGGAGGTAAGATTAATACAAAAAGTTCCTCAGAGAACAAAATATTCCAAACTGAACCAAGTATAGTTGGTCGAGGATAAAAACCCACTAACTGTAGTTGGTCGACGAGGATAAATTATTAACCTTGGTTGATCGGACACATTTTATGAAAATATTTGAAATTGAACCAAGTATGGCTGGTCGGGGATAAAATCCCATCAACTGTAGTTGATCGACAAATATTATTTAACCACTTTGGTTGGTTGGAAACATTTTGAACATTTTATACTCAAGTGATTGAACAACTTTGATACTTGTAACTTTTTATTAAGTTGCTCGATGAACAATATTATTGTTATCTTTTTAACAGATACATATGCACAAATGTAAAGGTGTTTGATAAACACAAGACAATAGCAAAATTTGCAAACAGAAAATGAAAGTCTTTTCATTAAAATTCAAAATAAATTACAGGTTACATGAATGTACTAACTATTACATTGATATTCCTATTCTATTGGTTTCTTGCCCTTTGCTTTAGAAATAGGCTCTTCGCCAGCAGGAGGATCTTCCAGGCAAAGGGGAGAATTAATAAAGTTCAAGTCCTTCAACATTCTGACATTCATTATTGAAGGTGTCTCCATTAGATGCTCTGGACGAGATACTTCGATTTGGGAATGAAGGCTATAATCACCGAGGTATTTTGAAATTAAGCTACGAGGAATGGAACGATCTAGGATCCAGGCCATGTCCAATTTGAAAGGTGGCACAGGCAAGTCTAGTAACCCTGGAGCATGATAATCCCATAAAAAATGCCCTTGCTCCAATTTTAACACACCCAGTGCGTTCAACCACCCCTGCTTATAACCTTCATTGTTGGCATGTTCAATACGAGCATCCAAATGAACAAGAGCTTCATTATATCCTGCCATCCAGAATTCCCTGGGTTGCTTATGAAATTGAAAGGTTAATCTATCCAATTGTTCATGAAGATTTTTGGCAAAAAGATCCTTGGAATGTAAAGCAGACTTAGTTGCAGTGAGTTGATCCTCCAAGGATAGATTTTTCTTGGACAGTTCAGATAAAGCTCGATCTTTGGCGTTTAATTGGTATGCTTGAGTTTCCAAAGTAGATTGAGTACGAGCTTCTTCAACATTGCGTCTATGAGTTCTTGATCGACTCCGAGCAGCGACTGGAGAATTTTGCTCCTCGACAACATGTTGAACAACTCTTCCTCGTCCACGAGAACCTCTTCCTCGTCCCCGAGCAGTCACAGGAATAATAGATCTTCTCAGAACGTCCAACTCTTGCCTTAATTTGGCATTCTCAACTTCTAAGAACGAGAAACCTTCATCGGTAACTTGCACTAAAGCAGTGGAAGATGACGCTGCAGATTCATATTGCGCCAGCTTTTTCTGCAAATTATTATTTTCTTGTTCCAGGATCTCGGTGATCTGCGTACAGGCCTCAACTTCACCTCTTAGAGTTCTCTCCCTAATATCGTATTCAGCGATAATCTTTTTATGGCCTGTTTCAGATGAAAGCTGTTGATATCTATTTTCATAGTCCTTGTGCAACAAAATAGTTGATTCATTGTGTTGATTTTGAAGATCCTCTATGGAGCCATGAAGCTCTTCAATCAAGTCATAGTAGGTGACATTGTTAGCCACAGCTCGGTCAAGTAAACCCTTCAAATACCGATAAGCCTCAATTGCTTGCTCTGAAACATCATGGCCAAGGATGTCAGAAATTTCTGATACACTTAGCTCTGTGTGACCAGCTTTATAGTATTCGTGACATTGCTGCATAAGTTTGGTATCATGGGCGAATAGCAGTTCCATTCTAGCAACAAACTAATGAAGAGAAGACAACAATCAACAAAAACAAGTCATCAACAACAGAGATGAACAAAGATGTATTTTATTAGATCATAAAAGGATTACATTGTTCGATTACAAGTAATGAAAGATAGAAATGATACCGAACAACTTCACACCTTTTCCTTGTCTCCCAATACTTTCTCGGGAGGCTGGGACGAGGAGCTCGGTTGCTCGGTGGTAACAACGGCTTGATCGGCAGGAATCTTCTCGGGAGGAGGAGGCATGGAAGAAATGTCTTCGGTGACAGATGGTTGAGAAGCAGAGACTGGATCACCCATAGCCATATAATATTCATCTGAGAGAGGTTCATCTTCTTCTTCTTCCACAATGGGTGGAGGGGGGCCAGGGAGGTGTAGTTGGAATAGCCCAGAATCTTCTTTGATCTTCAATTCCTGAAGGGCAGCTACCCAACCATCTCGGAAGTATTTCAACTTCCCATACTGGACTTGGGATGTCATTGCAGCAATCCCCTTGTCCCATCTTTTATCCCAGCCAGCGCTGAAGGATTTTTTAACTGCGAGCTTTCTTCTCAACTTCTCCGAGGAAAGCTTCGCATCCAATTCTTCTTTTTGGCTTTTGATATCTCGCAGGGCGAGCAACTCTTCTTCTGCTTTCCTCAGTTTATCCTCAAGCTCTCCAAAATTCTTGAGCTTGTCATCGTATTTCTGATGCTCAACCTCCAAACTTTTCACCTTTTGCTCCAAACCCTTGGAGATTTCAGCCAACTTCACTTTCTCGGCTTCGACTATTGACAGTTTTTTCTCCCAAACAGCCTTGTCCTCATTATACTGTTGGCGAGATTCTTTCAAGGATTGGGTCAAACCCAACAGAGCATCCTCTACACTAGATGAGGGGCTAGAAGCTTTAATTGCCTCGTCCTTCTTCACGATATTATTAAGACAGTTCACCAGCTGAAAAATAAGAAAAACAATAAGTCAGTGCAAAAAGACAAGTATTCAGAGAAAGAAAGGAAATTCAGAATGTAAAAAATTTACCGAAGCAAGATGACGAGTGGCTAGGGACGTCAGCGTATCCCTAGGAATCTTTTCATCAATTCCCTGGACCTCGGGTATGATCCAAGTTTTCACTGAGCTCATTGCAGAGCTTGGAGGAATGATGGTTGGAACACCAGCACCACCAGCTGGCAAAGTAGAGGCAGTTTCAGCCAAACTAACTGAGGATGATTTCCTCAATCTCTTTAATGGAACGTCAGCAGCTTCAACCAAGGAAGAACTCTTGGTCGGAGAGATAGAAATTATCTCAGCAGGAGCAACCTTTTTGCTCGGGGCCACTGGGGGCTTCTCGGTAGTTTTTGAAGGCACAACATCCACCTTCTTAGTCCCCTCTAGGACATCCATTTTGCTTTTCTTAACCTCAACAGCAAAGGCAGTATCATCAAACAGAGCAGGAGGAGCTCTTTTCTTGCCCATTCTCTGACTTAAAGGAATATGAGAATCTGAAGAAGAGTCCTCTAGAGTTGAAGCTGGTTCAACAGGGCGAGCAGTATAAGAGGTTGTATAACTCTTATACTGTAGCAGATATGAAGCAGACCTGATGTGTTCGTCTGCAACGTTCTTATGCAAACCCCAGATAAGTTTCAGATGTTTAATATTAACCTCTGATTCTTTTGGAGTTTTTCTTTTGCTATCAACTGCAAATAAATACATAATGAGATGTTAGTCATACATTTTGTCAAACATGATGAAAGCATAATTTCATAAGAAAAATAAAATGAAAAATAAACCTATCCCATTGCCATATGGGGGGCATCTGGGACCGTTGTATACTCCATCTCCGACTAAAGGGGCATATTGCCAATTTTTTATAACCAACCCATGTTCAAAATAATCTCTATTTGAGTCAGGGAGGTTAACTACAAGAGCTCTATTCAGAAACCTAGTTTTTAAGTAATAAATATTATCTAGAGTGGCCCATTTATAGCAATACATAATTTCAGGGATCCCTATACGAGTCCCATGAGTTAGATTTAATTTGTGCACCCCATTAATTATTCTCCATGAATTGGGGGCTATTTTTGCAGGAACAAGATCGAAATACTGACAAAACTCAAGACACAATGGGTTCGGTGGAAAAGAAAATCCACATTCAGCAACAAATAGACTGGGGAACCAATGTCCCTCAGCCAATCGAAAATAATCTAAAGGCTCAGAAAGAACCTCTAGAGTTACCCAGGAAGGAATGGAAAAATCAGAACGAAATTTCTCAACAGATTCCACAATATAAAGCATACTGAATAAAAGAGATACATAAGAAAGGAAGAAGATCTTACAGGAAGAAAGGAGGTATGTTGACAACGAACGAAAACAAGGATGAACGCACAAGAGAGAAGAAGAGAATAGAAAGCTTGAATGCAAGAAATTGGGAAAAGAAGAAGACGGTATGGTTACCTAAGAAGTTTAAATACTTTGCCTTGGGAAGCGGCGAAGGAAATGATTACAAAAAAGAAACTATTGAACTTCCGGCGGCTAAAAAGACAAAAAGGGCACTAAGATCGAAGCGCTCTTAAAAGTTCGAAAAAAGGCAAATTCTTCGAAATTTGTAAATAAATTCAAATACGATGCTCCTAAAACCCAGGAAGATCAATTCAATATGGCCGAGTACCGAGAAAGAATGTTTCATACTCCTCAAAGTTCGAAATATAAAACATTGGGGGCTTCTGTTGATACCAAAATTAATATGCCGATGTGGACGAATCATACGAAGACATTTGTCAATCTACGTGGTGCAATAACGATGAGGAAGTTCATTTCCCGACCAACCATGATTCTCTCCGAGCAACGAGGATACACCGAGGAACTCTAGCGCTCCGAGGTACTCTAGCGCTCCGAGGAACTCTTGAGCAACGAGCAAATGTGGCGGTCCGAGCTGCACCTCGATCGTATCATTAATTGCCAGATAATCAACAGTTCAAATATTCATTGAATGTTTATATTCTTGACGCGCACGCTGCATCAAATGTATTACCCTTTCACATGTATATCATTTAATGTATCGAACCTTTCATGTACAGCCTATGGGCTATAAATACCTTGTATCATCCTCATTCAAAGGGGACCGGAATTTCTTGAGAGAACTTGTAATCAAGAATTCTGCAAACAATCAGCAATAACATAACAGTGGACGTAGGCTTTATTCCTAGCCGAACCACTTTAAAAATCTTTGTCTTATTTATCTGTGATTGAATAATTAGAGCGATCTAATTTTTTACATCAACAGTTACTTTCCAAAAATTCGTTTTGATTCAAATTCTTACGGAATGCTCTCACAAACGAATCACTCGGATTGTGGCTATTTTCTCTCGGTATGCATGATATAAAGAGTAAATATAATGGACACAAATTCACGCATACAAAATTGAAAAAACCGGAAATTTAGGGTCAAAAGATCTCATCATCGGAGTACAGTTATTAGGAAACGGGAAACATCATCTCTATTTCACACCATTTAATCTCTCATTTTATCTTTTCATGTTTTAGCTCTCCATGCAGTAATTAATTTCGCAATTCGGACTCAGTTAGGACTTTTTGGGTTAAAAGGTATAAATGGTAAAAATGGGAATAAACGCAATGTTCAGAATTGGAAAATGTCCTGATGACGTCCATTAGTGCTTTTTCGGGCATTTGCTCCTTTTTCTCTTTTTTTTTTCTTTTCATTTTTTTCTCTTTTTTTCTTTTCTTGCTATTTTTGTTGAGCATATATTTTTTTTTCTTCTTGCCCCTTTTTGTTGCACTTTTCGGACTTAATGAATATTCCATTTTCACAATTCCGGGCTATTTGGGTTTTTCGGGTTATCAAACGAAAGGAAAATATTTTATTAGGCTCAACTTGGGTTGCAAATGGGTAATTTTGTTTTTCACAACTTTTTATGGCTAATATTTTTGGGTAACAAACGAGGGTCTACTTCATTGTCCAAATTGCTAATCACATTACCATATGCATCTCGAGATTAATTAAGTTTAGAGATATATTTAGCACGAATTTCGAGACAACATCTCACACATTTCCCATAACCGGTCAAAACAAAGGATTGAGATCATCAACGACTTATTAAAACGCTGAAAAGGACTTTGAGTTAATCATAAACTCGGATTGATTTAAAAACTCATAAAAAATTGAAAGGCTCAACATCTCACCGGGTTTGATCAATCTCCACACTTATTCGTAAAGTCGTCAATTTTCTTTCAATTACCATCTTCGGTCAATTTTGGCTTAGTGCATTATGAATTTTACAATTTGAGACTTTAAATAGAATAAAGATAATATTTTTGAAAAATTTAAATTCTAATTTTTATTTATTTTGAACAAAAATATTTTTGGCTTTTTTCAAAATTTTTTTTTTTTTTTTTTTTTTTTCTAAAAAAAAACACACTTGGAAAAAACATGTGATCGAATCAATGAATGTAAACAATAAATGGGAAGAATATCCCACACACCCTAACTTAAATGTTGCATTGTCATCAATGCGAATTAAGAACACAACATAAAGAGAGGAAAATAAAGATATTACCCAAATGGAGTGATCCCCGATGAGTGCGAGTCCATTGAATCTACAAAACATGTTAGAATCAAGCATAACAAAAATAATAACAAAATCTTTAACTAATGACACTACACTATTAAAAACGGAAAGAAAAAGAAAAAGAAAAAAAACTAATTATGTACAACCTACGATTTTAACTTCTAATAACTCATATAGTAGAAGTCGAAAAATTTGAGGGTCCACCCAAAATACAATATGACTTTGAGGGATTAATGGTGTACCCTCATTAAGATGCATGCCTCCCGAAAAGTAAGAATTTCGTTTGAAAAACGGAAGGCATGTGTGAGATGGAGAAAATGAACCATCACCAATTAAAAAATTTAACGGGATGATGGGGGGTTTGGGTGCTAAGTACAATTGAGATCCAAGAAAAATATAATCACCTCCCAAAGATTTTTCAAGTAGTATGGGGAGAGGGGCACACAAAAAGGAACAGTCCATATTAGAAAACAATTCTAACAAAGTGTCTTTGTCGATAAAAGGTGTAAACGTTTCAGAATTTTCAACCGACTCATAGGAATCTAGCGGTACTTCTAATGGTTCAATAACCGTGAACGAAAATGGTGATGAAATAAACTCAATCTCAAGTGATTCATCATCACTTGGAGATTGAATTTCAAGGGAGCAAGACTCACTTTCAATGAGATGTTCTTCAAAAATTTGAGGTGACACACAAGTCTCAACCTCCTCTTTGTTTTCCAAAATAGAACGCACATCATCGCAAAGTGTGACCATTTCCTTCACAAGACCATAATCGATATTCTTTGTGCTTTGGGTGGAAAGAAAATCCAGTACTCTTTTGGTTAGAAAAAGCATGTATTCTTCCAAAGTAGGATCCCTTGGCTCTAAAACCTCGGATTCCTCATTTGGTTGAAAACCTTCTATAGTTTCACAAATATCGGAAGAAAAATCTTCATTGGATTCCCCAAAATGATTTTTTTTCGATATTCGTTTTCAAGCTTTTCATACGCAAGATTTAGAAAGGCCTCACCCATGGTAATAGGTCGAGGCACAGATTCTTGAGATTATTTAATATAAATTTCTCTCCGATATTCATTTTCAAGCCTTTCATACTCCAGAGTTAGAACGGCCTCACCAATGGTAATAGGTCGAGCCGCGGAGTCTTGAGAATAAAAAGTTTGAAAACGATTACCATATGAACCATTATAATTACCGAACTCACCATGAAAAGACATGATTACCGAATAGTATGTAAATGGAAATTCGAGTACAAAGGTGTGCGGTTGAGGATTCTACGTTTCTTGGCGCTCAATTGTGCAAGGCTACAAAAAAGGTTAAAAAAAATCCAAAGAAAAAAAAAATCTTTCGAAATAGTAAATCAATTATAATCTATAACAAAACATTCCCCGGAAACGGCGCCATTTTTGATCGAGTCGTAAAACCGAGCGTCCGTGTAATACGCTAGTCGTTGTTATCGGCTTCCAACCTCAATACAAAAAAACCTAAACTTTTAACTACACTTTTATGGAGTATAGTAGTAAGTCTGGGTATCGAATCCACAGGGAATGTTTTATAGAATTTAATTGATTTATTACTTCTAGAGAAAAAATGAAAAAGACGATGATGGTTGACAAGGGGAAATAAGTTGGAACAAATTTATAAAACTAATTAAAATGAATGAGGAAATAGGTTGGAATACAACCCCCCAATCCCTAGTAATTACCCATTAGAATACTAGAATTGTAAATTATAAATTTGAATGAATCCAGTATTTATAGATCCTAAGCATTACATATATGAGGTTCAAGCCCGCATCATATGAAATCAAAGATAAATATAAAGCGGTGCTAAATAATTACACGCACATCATATTCTTAAATATCTCAAGTACCTAGGGCAAGAGAGATTAAAAGATCTAGGATGATTGTGAACTTCTCTTACACGATTCTTTCAAATTTAAATTTAAATTATAGTTTCTACGTAGATAAATTACATCGGGATGGGTTCATACATCCCAACCCTTAAAAATTAGCTAAACATGATGAAAACAAAAGAAAACTCTAATAAACATTGTTAACAATTTGCAAAACAATTAAGAATTGAATGGAAAAATAAAATAGAGAATAGAAATTGATACTTGTATTTAGCAAGAGGAGAAAGAGATGAATTTGAATCCAGCAAAACTTCTTCTTCAAACTTACAACTAGAGTTTATGAAAACTTCTACCAAAGAAAACTACAATCTAACTTTCTCTCTCTAATCCTACTCCTACCCTCTAGAATTTGACTCCCTCTCTCTAGAATTCAACTCCCCTTGAAAATGAGGTCGGGCTTGGTCTTTTATAGCACCAAGTTGCACGAATTTGGCATCAAATTTCGCTTGTGGCACAAGTTTTCCAAGAGTTGCTCTGCATTAAATGCATAATTAATTACAGAAATCCGCACATCCAGACTCTTCATTATCACGCAACTTCAAAACATCGTAACTTCTTCACCGTAGCTCGGATTGAGGTGCCGTTTTTTCCAGTATTCTTGTAATTTAGAGCTCTTAAACTTTATAGTTGGCCCCACCTTTGGACTAAGGCTGAAAAATTACGAAAATGCCCTTCAACTCTCCATTTCTTGGTTTCTTTCACTGTTTTGAGTTCTCCTTCGCACTAACTTGCATGAAATACCTGTAAAACACATGAGAAATACACAAAACACGAAATACTTGCCAAAAAATGTTAGTAGGATAAATAAGAGACAAATATAATCTAAATACACTGCACGGAATCATAAAAATACCGAAATTAAGGGGATAAATGTGAAGAATATGCGCCTAATCATAAAGGTTCTGACTGTTATTGAGACAAACAATTCTTCAATCTTCAAAAAGTTTTGAACTTTTTCTTCAAGTGTGTAGAAGTAGTCATGACGGTGCAGTATATGTATAACGGGATAAGTCAAATAAAAATACATTGAGGTAACACTCCGTAGTTTTTAGACCGGTTATTTTAAACTATTGTAATAAAAAGTCAGGAAAAAATGTTTTATTTTAAATTAGAATGTTTTGGAATTTAAAATGTTATTTTTATTATTAGAATAATGGATTTTTTTATCAGAATTGAAATCTGGTTCAAAATCATAGAGTTTTACATTTTATAAAAATGAAGGGATTTTGGATTTGTACAAAAATTCAAATCAGTTCGGATTCCTAGCGAACGAGTTCGCTTTTTAAGGGTGTTAAAATTTTATCTCTTTTGTTCCTAGAGTTTGTATAGGACTTGAACACTTCTCTGTTATATAAATACATAAGCTCGGGTTTAGGATTTTTAAAACACATTTCAGCCTTCTCCAAAAGCAATAACATACCAAAATTTTCATCCTCTCTTTTCTTCCAAACCTAAACCCTTTAAACTCAACTTTCAACTCAATATTTGAAAATTTTAATCAAGATTTCTCAAGATCGTCTAAGAACGTGTCTTTCTTATTTTCTCGAGAGGAACACAACCATCAAATCAGATTCTTTAAATAATTTTTACAGGCATGAATAATTCTATTATTCTGCTTTGGTATTATGCATTTTAAATGTTACCTAAACACTAATAGTTATTGTTTTCTTAATATCAATTAGAAAGATAAATTAAGAAAATTGCAACTAAAGTTTGGTACTGATTTTATTCAAATATTTAATATGAATTAAAACTCAAAACCCTTGCATGGTTAGATTAGAGGTTGGGATTCCGTTAAAATTATGACGTTTGCATGTAGAATAAATTGTAGGGATGTTATAGATTGATTTTGACATGTAAAACCCCATTAATTATGTGTATCTTGTAGAGTAGAGATTTATTGTTGTATGCTCCCAATAATATGCACGTGAATAGAAATTCTATAAATCAATGAGAAAACAAATTATTTAATTAATGTTATAATTAAATGGACATAATTTGAATAAATAGTGATCTTGCGATTAATCTAAAGAATTACTGCGATACGTTAAAAAAATGCCTTATGTAATTCGTTAATTTTATTAATAATTGACGTCGCGGGGACGACGGGACTGTTGGGGTAGTTATTGCTCTCACCTTATATTTGGGTTACTTGCTAGGTATAGGACTAGTAAATATATTTTAGTTGTTGGTAACGCATTCTAAGTGTGGGACTAGAGAGTGTGAATTTTATAGATGGAGGATTCTGGGTGGGGCTGAATTGGACATAGTTTTCGCTGGATCGTGAACCTAGGTATTAGATAGTGGTAAGTATTCTTCCTAAATATTAGTCTAGGATACACTTGTATTTTTGAGAAATCTGGGTATGGGATAAGGGCTATTTTGAGGAAGTTATACTAGATAAAAGGGTGGTGCTAATAGAAAATAATGAGAACTTGAGAAAATTGATAATTAATGCATAAGATAATAAACAAGTATTAAATGAATTTGCGTCGCGAGTATGTGTAGGGCTGACAGTTATCGGGGCGACTGGCTATAGTGATGTCGGTGTGTGTTGTCATCACGAGTATTTGTAGGGCTGACAGAATACGGACTGACCAGCTATAGTGATGTATCATGCGTAGAACCTCACGAGTATGTGTAGAGCTGATAGAAATCGGGTTGAGTGGCTATAATGAGGGGAATGAGTGTGATGTGTAGAACCATAAGCATGCCAAGAGTGTGTGCAGGATCGATAAGGGTCTGGCCATAGTGGTGTCGCGTGAATATAAATTATTAAATAATTAATTAAGTAAGAATAAGAGCTAATGTTTAAATTATAGTTGAAAGGGAATAATTGGACTTTAATAATTGGGGTGGTTTAGATATACGGGTAGATAGTTGCAGTTATTTTTTACTCGCATGTTTATATATATATCTTTAATTTAAAATACTCTATTGTGATGTTTATCATGTATAATGTTATTGTCTTGGTTTATGGACCCTAATTGGGAGGAGTAGCTAGCTAGTATTCATACGATGGGCTCTGACTCATTGCACTGACTAACATTTTAGGTAGTGATGGAGTAGCTGCACAGAAGTGGTTGAAGATATTTTGGGGAGTGCAGCTGAAGATTTATTTTACTTGCTTTAGTAATTTAGATTTAATTTCCATTCCGTCTCTTTTGTTATGAGACTTCCATTTATAGATTTGGTGGGACAATCAGTTCCACGGTTGTTCATAGTTTTAGTCAAATATTTATAGCTGGATTATTTCATTTAGGTTTTCATATATATTTAGAGTTGGATTTAGTTTGGAGATAGTATGGTTATGAATTTTAAATTGCAAGAATGTTTATATTTGTTGGATAAATGTGAATAATACTTTTGAAAAAATTATTTTTGTCACATGCTGAGAATGATAACTTACTTAGTGACAACCGACATAGTTTGGCGGCGGCGGCTGGTTGGCCACTTCGCTTGACAGATGTGTGAGGTGTTACAGATGGTATCAGCGCATGATCTTAGATCTTGTAAGTTGTGAGTCCATTTTAGCTTTTGCATTGCCTATCTTTGATTCCTTTTGATGATTTGTACTCTTAGTTATTCCGAGATTATTGTTTGTTCATGTCTTTTCAGATGACGAACACTAGGAGATCTGGATATAGGAGAGAGGTTTTGGTTTCTGGTCCTGCAGTTCAGGAGAGGCAGGATTAGTTTGTTTTAGGTGTCGAGGAGTTAGCAATTATCATTCGTAAGGCCACAACGGTCGGTATTGAGATAGGGAGATAGAGGTGGGTGACTCTAGAGAGTTTGGGATACGGTGAGAGCCAGTTTCCATAAGGGCAATCCTCCCACCTTTACAGGGGGTCTGACCTAATGGTTGCTCAAGAGTGGAGGAGAGATATGGAGAGACACTTGAGGGTGGTAGATTGTAGTGATGTGCAAAAGCAAATGTTGGCTAAGTTCAAGCTGACTGAAGATACACTGTAGTGGTGGGAGAGTGTCACCACATCTGAGGATAGGGATAGCCTAAACTATGGAGACTTTTTGGTGAAGTTTAACGACAAGTATTTTCTGTATTCGATTAGGAGCGCGAAGAAGAGGGAATTTCTGGACTTAGTGCAGGGTTCAAAATTAGTTACTGAGTATGAGCAGGAGTTCACCAATTTGTCGATGTTTATACCGGAGGTGGTCAATACCAAAGCAAAGAAAATGGAATGTTTCATTAAGGGTCTATCATGGTTTATTAACCAAATAGTGTCAGGGAATCTAGCGTATACTACTTACACTTAAGCGGTGGACGTCGCACTGTTGTTGTAGCAAGAGAAAGGGAGTTGCCAAAACAATTTGGGAAAGAGACAGGAATCGAATGGCTGGGGGGGGGGGGGGGGGAGAACAAGGGTCGTAATGATCAGCCGTGGAAGAAACAGTGAGTATGATAGGAGCAACAAGCCTTTCAGAAAGGTAATGGTGTCCCGCGAGGCCATCAGGGTCAGGGGCAGGGATAGCAAGGTGAACGAGCGCCAAAGAGGAAGTATGAACATTTTATATGTGCATATATTAGTTGTGGGGAGGTAGGGCACCGAGCTTCTTGTCCGAGAGATCAGGTCTAGCAGGGCTAAGGTGCACAAGGCCAGCAGGGCAAAGGTGCACAAGGCCAGTAGGGCCAAGGAGTACAGAACCAAGATGGCCAATAGCCTCTAGCACCGACAGTAGGGAGCGCCAACAATACCTGCAGTGGGTAGTTATTATTTACTTCCGACTCGGGAGCCTCAGGCAGGGCAGGCTTAGCAAGAGCCAAGACGTGGCTAGTGGGGTAGCATGATACGTATATATATATATATATATATATATATATATCGTATTTTTGCTCGCAGGGTAGGTGGGCATAGGATTGGGTGTATGGGAGCCCAATTGTGGCATTTTATGGGTAGGCATATATAAGCCTTATATTACTGCTCGATTTGTACGCTTAAGCTTCGTCGAATTTCGAGGACGAAATTCCTATCCTAATGGGAAAGTATGTAACACCCCGTAGTTTTTTTACCGGTTATTTTAAACCATCGTAATAAAAAGTCAAAAAAAATATTTTATTTTAAAATAGATTATATTTGGCATTTGTTATTTTTATTATTGGAATAATGGATTTTTTTCTCAGAATTGAATCGGGTTCAAAATCAGAGAGTTTTGCATTTTATAAAGGAATTTTGGATTTGTACAAAAATCCGAACCAGTTCGGATTCTCGGCGAACTGGTTCTCTTTTTCATGGTGTCAAACTTTTATCTCTTTTGTTCTAGAGTTTGTATAGGACTCGAACACTTTTTTGTTATATAAATACATAAGCTTGGGTTTAAAGTTTTTAAAACACATTTTAGCCTTCTCCAAAAGCAAGAACCTCCCATAATTGTCATCCTCTCTTTTCTTCCAAACCTTAACCCATTAGACTCAACTTTCAATTAAAGACTTGAAGAACTTAATCAAGAATTCTCAAGTTTGTCCAAGAACACATCTTTCTTATTTTCTCGAGAAGAACGTAATCATCAAATTAGATTCTTCAAAAGATTTTTACAAGCATGAATACTTCTATTGTTCCCCTTTGGTATTATGAGTTTTAAATGTTGCCTAAATACTAATAATCATTATTTATTTAGAGTCAATTAGAAAGACTAATTAGGAAAATTGAAAATAAAGTTCGGTACTGATTTTATTCAAATTTTTAGCACGAATTAAGACTCAAAACCCTTGCATGCTTAGATTAAAGGTTGGGATGTTGTTAGAATTTATGACGGTCGCATGTAGAATAAATCGTAGGGATGTTATAGATTGATTTTGATATGTAAAACCACATTAATTATGTGCATCTTAAAGAGTAGAGATTTATTGTTGTATGCTCATAATAATATGCATGTGAATATAAATTCTATAAATTGATGAGAAAATAAATTATTTAATTAATGTTGTAATCAAATGGACATAATTTGAATAAATAGTGGTCTTGCGATTAATCATATGTGATTGGTTAATTTTATTAATAATTGACACTGTGGGGACGACGAGATTATTGGGGTAGTTATTGCTCTGACTTTATTTTTAGGTTGCTTGCTAGGTATGGGACTAGTAGGTAGGATGTAGTTGTTGGTAACGCATTTTATGTATGGGACTAGATAGTGTGGGTTTTACGGATGGATGATTTTGGGGTGGGACTAAATTGTACGCCGTTTTTGTTGGATCGTGAGCCTAGGTGAGAGGCTAGGTAGTAGCTAGTGGTAGGTATTCTTACTAAATATTAGGTTAAGATACACTTGCGTTTTAGAGACCTCTAAGTATGGGACTGGGGTAGTTTGAGGAATTTATGCTCGATAAAAGGATGGGGCTAATAGAAAATAATGAAAACTTGAGAAAAATGATAATTAATGCCTAACATAATAAACGGGTATTAAAAAGAATTTGCGTCACGAGTATGTGCGGGGCTGACAGTTATCGGGGCGACTCGCTATAGTGACGTGTGTGTGTGTTCGCAACACGAGTACGTGCGGGGCTGACAAAATACGGGATGACTGGCTATAGTGATGTGTCGTGCGTAGAACCTCATGAGTATGTGCAAAGCTGACAGAAATCGGGTTGATTGGATATAATGAGGGAATGAGTGTGATGTGTAGAACCTTAAACGTTCCAAGAGTAAGAATAAGAACTAATGTTTAAATTATAGTTGAAAGGGAATAATCGAACTTAAATAATTGGGGTGGTTTAGTTATACGGGTAGATAGTGGCAGTTATTTTTTACTCCCATGTTTATATATATCTCGTTAATTTAAAATACTCTATTGTGATGTTTATTATGTATAATGATATTATCTGGCTTTACGAACCTCAATTGGAAGGAGTAGCTAGTATTCATACAGTGGGCTCTGACCCATTGCGTACACTAACATTTCAGGTACAATGATGGAGTAGCTGCACATGAATGATTAAAGATATTTTTGGGAGTGCAGTTGGAGATTTATTTTACTTGCTTTAGTAGTTTAGATTTAATTTTCATTTCGTCACTTTTATTATGAGACTTTCATTTATGAATTTGGTGGGCCAATCGGTTCCACAGTTGTTTATACTTTAAGTAAGATATTTGTAGTTAGATTATTTCATTTGGGTTTTCGTATATATTTGGAGTTGGATTTATTTTCAAGATAGTATGGCGATGGATTTTAAACTGCATTAATGTCTATTTTTGTTGGATAAATCTAAATATTATCTTGTAGAAAATTTTTAAATGTCTCAAATTTCTATCACATGTTGAGAATGATAACTTATTTAGTGACGCTCAACGTAGTTTGGCAATGGTGACTGGACACCTCACTTGGCATAATGCGTGGGGTGTTACAATTGATCAATTATAAAATATGCTCTTATAAATCTCCCCCTTTGGATATTTCGGTACAAAGCAAAAACCAAAGCCAAATTGACCCATAAAAGACTAATACAACTAAATTCCTCCCAAATCAAGAAATGAAAATGCAATCTTATATAAGTCTTTGACTGATAAGTCTTCATCTTGTGCGGTCCAATAAATCATCATCAAGGCGGAATGACCTACACACATGAGACAAAAGAAATACCCTGATGCATACGAGTTTTAAAAGACAAATAAAACTCCCTCTCAATTTGTTCTCCCCCTTTTTATCCGTAATAGATAAAGGAGTAGAATCTAAACACGAGTAGTAAGCATCACATGAAGAAGCAAGATGTCATCACAAAGATAAACAATTAAGCACATGCGATGAATATCCAAAAGACATGATGTATTCTCCTCCTATCAAATAACTATTTTTAAAGGTTTTCAAATTTTATCAAGTATAAAGTATAAAAAGTACATATGGGTACATGAAAACACATAGTCACCATGGAATAACACTAAAATATCTTAATCGTGAAAACGGAATGTAATTGTGTGAACATTTTCCAAAGGTAAATCAATATAGGAATTCATAACATAGGTGCACGAAGTCATGACATACTTCTAAAGAAATAACTCAATTTCAACCTTAGGTGTAAAAATATTAAACTTAATTGAAATTGACATGACTTATGCAAAATGCTATGAATTCTAATGATTCTCAAAATAAGAAGGCCAAACTATTTAATGCTTTTCAAGAATGTCCGTTGTGCAAACCCATAGATCATTTACTTTATAACTCCCTCAAAATCTCTCATATATAAGAATTCACTCTCAAATATTTTAAAGAAATCATAATGCTCATATATAGCGCAACATCAATGAATATAAACTAAATTTCCTTGGCATTTCTATTTTTGTGTGTCATTAATCTTTTTTGGCTTTTTTTCGCAAATGGTGTCTTTTAACGCAAAGAATATGTTTCTCTTTCATAGCCCCCTTCCATTGCTTAACATTTATCAGTATTTTCTGGGAAATGAAATTCGGGCAATGGTTCTTACATGCACAACTTATCTCTTTTTATATTTGCTTCATTACTAAGCAGAATTGAGATGAGAACATCATATTCGACACATGACAAAAAGTTCATACACGTGTGCAATAAAGGTGACAAAGAGTCTAAAATTTCAGAAGTAACCAAGAATGATCAACATAATGATATCCACGTATTATTAAGAATACTAACGTAACAAAGTCATGCCTCAAAGCACTATAAAAAAGTTATGTTAATGGATGGAATGTGGGGGTGATTCGAATATCTTAAATGTTCATCCATATATGGTGAAAAATTAAAAATACAAAAATATTTTTGTCTTTTTCAAAAATTTTATCAAAATAGTTTTTTTTTCACTTTTTCAAACTTTTTCTTAATAACCAAAAATATTTTTGAATTTTTCAACCTTTTCCTAAAAAATATTTTTGGATTTTTTCCCAATATATATCAGATGAAAAACATATCAATACAATGATAATACAATCTAGCAATAGGAATATAAGATATGAAGATGATAAACATCATACACTAGATAAAGTACCCAAACTCAATCAACGGAGTAAATACCCAAAGACTTTCTAAGATCCTCAAATTTAAGTGCAATTAAAGGATTCGTGAAAATATCGATTAACTAACATTCTGTGCTCAAAAATCTCAAAGATGCGACCTTCTCCTCAACGAGATCACGAATAAAATGCTCACATATCCTAATGTGCTTTGTGCGAGAATGTTGGACTTAATTATGAGATATAGGGATCGCACTCATATTATCACATGAAATAGTCATAGTGCCTTGTGAAATCCCATAATCTTCCAAACATTTGCTTCATCCATAAGAGTTGCGTGAAACAACTCCTGGAGGTAATATACTCAACCTTCATTGTGGACAAAGATATGAAGTTTTGCTTCTTGCTTAACCAATAGATAAGAGAACTTCCAAAGTAAAACACCAGCCTGAGGTGCTCTTATAACCATCAACATCCCCGACCCAATCGACATCCGGATAGGCGGATAAACGGTCATCGGTATTTAAGGAATACCAATTACAGTAGGAAAGAGTGTCACTTACGTATTTAATAATACATTTAAGTGCGTGCAAGTATAACTCTTTCGTGGATACTTGGTATCGTGCGTAGACTCCAACGCTAAAGACAGTGTATGGAGGACTAGTGGTTAAGTACAGAAGACTACTTATCATGATCCTATAAAAGGGTCTGCTCTACGTCTTTGCCTAAAGTGTCTTTGCTAAGCTTAGTCGATGTACTCATAGTGGTGCGTGAGTGCTTAGGGGAGTATAAGCCAAATTTCTTCACTAGATCCCTAACATATTTGGATTGAGATATTAATATCCCATCCTCTAGCAGACGCACCTGGAGACCTAAGAAGAACGTAAGCTCACCAACCATGCTCATCTCAAATTTGATCTTCATCTCCTCCTAAAAAATGTGAGCATGTCGGGAGCATGCGAATTCATATACTATATTGTCCACATAAACGTAGGCAACCAAGATAGCACCACTCTCCCTCCTCATACATAATGTCTTATCCACTCCCTCTCTCTTGAAGCTACGAGCTAAGAGATAAGGATTAAGCCTCTCGTACCAAGAACAAGGTGATTACTTTAAACCATACACGAACTTTTTAAGATAAAATATGTGTCTCGAGTGCTTTGGGTCTTCAAAATTCTTTTGTTACTCCATGTAAACTTCCTCCTGTAAAATGTCATTAAGGAAGGCATTATTGACATCCATTTTATATAACTTAAAGCATAGATGGCATGCTATGATGAGTTATAAGCGGATAGACCCAAGCCTAAAAATAGGAGCAAATGTCTCATCCAAGTCTATACCCTCAATCTGTGTGTATCCTTGAGCGACCAACCTAACCTTATTGCGAACTATGGTACCATTCCCATCCATCTCATTCTTGTAAATCCAATTAGTACCTATCACATTTATCTCGCTAGGTAAGGGGGACTAACTCCCAGACATCATTTTTATGAAACTAAAGCAACTCATCTTTCATAGCAAATATCCAGTGCTTGTCCTTGAGTGCTTATTTCACATTATTTGTCTCGACTAAGGAGGTGTAACAAAGATAGCTTACCACATTATCTAGTTGATCACGAGTGTTCATACCTAGTGTGGGATCACCAAGTATAGCGAAAGAGTCATAACCCTTTCGAACCTAAGAGGGTGGATCCTCTAAATCAAGATCAGGGTCCATTGGGATATTATGAGGAAGGATGGGATCATCACCAGGGGTCCATAATCCTCACACTTGGGGTTAGGGTTAATAGACGTCGATGACTCGTTGTCTCTAATTATGACATTTGTTTACTCCATAACCTTAGATATTATAAGGTTAAACACCCTATAAGCCCTATTCGACAATGAAAGACCTAAAAATATCCCCTCGTCACTCTGGGAGTTAAACTTTCCTAAGTGATCTCTATCTCTCAAGATGTAGCAAGTACTCCCTAAAACACGAAAATACGATGGGTTGGGATTCTTCCATGTCCACAACTCATAAGGCATTTGTAGTGTGTACGGATGAAGATATACCCTATTCACTATATGGCATGCGGTGCTCACCGTCTCTGCCCAAAAATATCTAGGCACATTTCTCCTCAGAAGCATGGATTTAGCCATCTCTTGTATCGTCTGGTTGTTCCTCTGAACTATCTTATTTTGTTGAGGAGTAAGAATGACCAAAAATTAGTGTTTGATGATCACTCCATCACAATAGATATCCACTTTGATTTTTTTAAATTCAGTGTTGTTATCATTATATATCCAATTAATAGTGACACCGTGTTGGTTTTGTAGGACAAGACACTTAGTTATTAGGAACTCAACTGCATCGAACTTTTCTCTAAGAAATTCTATGATAGAGTATCTAGAAAAGTCATCGACCATCATGAGAATATATCTCTTACCACCTAAACTCTCCTAGCAAGTAGGACCCATAAGATCCATGTGAATTAACTCCAAAACATGTGTGGTGGTAATGGTATACAACTTCCTATGGGGACTTTAATTTTTTTTTCTTATTAGCAAGGTTCACAACCTGAGGAAGTTGGTTTTCCAAATGACAGTAAGCCACGAACTTTATCCTTTCTCATAAATCTCTCAAGATCTCTAAAGTTCACATGACCTAGTCGTTCATGTCAAAGGTATACAGATGATACCGTTGCACTAATGCATATAAAGGAGGACTTAGTAATGATCACATAGCAATTAACTTCTGTCCTCCATCTTTATAGTAAAAGTTCACCAAATTGATTATATATGTTATATTTGGACCGATCAAACTTTACCGCAAAGTTTGCATCGCACAATTGACTTACGCTAATTAAGTTCGCTTTTAACCCATTTACATACAACACATTTTCTAGTTTAGGAAATCTAAGTATCTCAACACATCCACATCCTAAAATACTAGACCTACTCCCTTCTCCCAAAGTGACTTTTTCTTCCTTGTGATCCTTAAGGTTGGTAAATAATGATATGTCACGAGTTATATGTCTAAATCACCCACTATCAAAATACCATTGAGAAGTATTTTGAACCTTAAGAGCAACATAAATAGCAAGGGCTTTATCATCTTGCTTAGGTACCCAATAGGAGGTAACCTTTTATTTTCTCTTGTCATTGTTGGTTCTAGTTGGAGCATTAAAAGTATTTTCAAATGGCATAGATATCCGTTGAAATTTTTTCATTAAGCTTCGTGAAGTCACAACTAGGAACTCAATTTTCTCTCTAAGACTAGCAAAGTCGCTATAGCGGTGCATGGGAGTTTGTGTACGTCTAATTCTACCTAACTTGTAGCAAAATTCCATAAGGCGACTTATCCTCTTACAATAGGTGAAAATATAGAATTGTTTGGGTATACCTTGGTTTTCTTTTTTAGGTTGAACGCTATTTTGTGGTTTAAGTCGAGACCAATAAGGATGTACCAAAAATTTAAGAATCAGTTCCAGTGTGGTATGTAAAGTGGATGCACCATTACTATAACTTATTCATTGCCTTTTCCTAAAACTACAGCGGGACCGAGGAGCATATTTCCAACCTTCTTTGATGTATCCTCTATAGTAACCTTGACTTCACTAATACGCTCGAGATCTTTCTCGATTTGGGATACAAGGGCTATAAGTTTCTTACAAGTCTCCACGTATTCTTGAAGATCTCTCGTAAGACGATCCACTTTATTGGTTAAGTTACCACTTTCCCTATCTACTAAAACGACTCTCTTTTCCAAAGAAACTCTTACCGAGGACTCGCTCTCTCTTGAATCTCTCAACTCCTTCTCTAATGATAAACCTTTAAGTGCTAAACCTTTGTTTTTATTTTTTGTTTTAAAGGAGTCAGCATAAATTTTGGTGTATGCACATTGAAGATCATTCTTTACCTCACTTGTCATTTATCTTACTCTCTCCCGAATGACTAGACTCACTGTGGAGGTCATTATGTTTACCAGCTTCCTTATCGGTGTGAGGTGCACTAGATATACTAACATGACTGGCCATGAACATAGTGAAGATACGTCCGTAAAGTGATTTGTCCCCGAAATCCACTGACTCGACATTGCTATTACTAAGCATAACATTGAAGGCAACTTTGCTTTTGCCTTACCTCTTTAATCTTTTAGGACTTTTGTAAGCTTTGTGACCCTTACCCTCGCACTCATAACATCTCTCTTTATCTTTTTTTAGGGTAATCTTTTCTTTCTTTTTCAAAATTTTTCTTGATCGATTTATATTTGTTGCCTTTCTTAAAACTCTTATTTTCTTTTCTAAGTTTGATAATTTTTTTTTATTTTTTTTGCAAAAAGAGCTAGATTATTGAAATCAAAATCATACTCGAAGTCAGATGACACTTACTCTTTCCTTTTAGATTGAACTTTTAATGCAATTCCCTTTTCATTAGGTTTAATAATTTATTGAAACATGTCGATCTCATACAATTGAAGGTCTCTTAGGAGTTCTTCTAATCTAAGCGTATCTAATATCCCCAATGAACTAAGCATAGTAACCTTAAGAATAAAACACGCCGAAAATGATCTCAAAATATTTTTAACTACACATGTCTCAGGAATTTTATCACCTAAATTAAAATCAGAGTGTACGATATCAAACAATCGTGTACAAAATTCATCAAATGACTAAAACATGGTAATAATCTCAAACTGTGTGATGAGATTTTATGTCTTAAAAGCTTTCACAGTATGGGTACCCTCGTAAGTGAGCTGAAGGGTATCTCAAACTTCTTTAGGCATGGTTCACGTCATGACGCGACTGAACTCATCAGGGATGACAACTCCAGAGATGGCATTTAAGCCGCACGAGTTAAAATTACTCCATTTAAACCCCTCTTCTGTCCAAGCAAAGAAAAGTTTTGGACCTATGATATCACCATTGTTCACAATGGGTGGTGTTTACCGTCTTTCTTAAACAAGTCGGACTCTTTCATTAATGGATATTAAGACATACCTTATCCTAGCTTTCCACTACGTATAATTAGACCTATGAAGATAGACATCCGACTATACGAATTATCCATAAATCAAAATTTTTAAAGGTCACCAATTTTTAAAAAATTGATATCCAAAGAAAAATTATAAAAAGGATCACACTATAGTTTAGTGTAACCTACTCTGATGCCAATTTGAAAAAATTGGTATCTCAAAAAATCTGTAAAAATCGGGATCACACGATATTTTAGTGTAACATACTCTGATACTAATATGAGAATTAAGGGTGATGATGTAAGAAATCATACATATATTATTCCTAACCATCATATCATGTATAAAAGTGTATATAAAGCAAGTAAGAGGAGAAATACTCAAGATATAAAGTGGTTCGGCTATAAAAATAAGCCTACATCCAATTTATTGCCTTACTCTCATTCTGTATGTTTAAGAATACAAGATTTAGGTGCCATAAGAGGCATACAAGAGAGATCATGAAGAGAATACATGAATGTATGAATGTAGTAGAGTTGGACAACCAGGAATACGACCTATAAAGCAAGTCCTTAGGTGGTTGTGGGCAAGTAAGCTCCCAAGTGCCTGGTAGCTTATAGAGAGAGGTCGAGTGGAGATTTAAGCAGGGCTTCATCGCCAGATCTATCCCCCTATTTTTGAGATGATCACTTATATTTATAGAAGTCAAACGAAAGTGTCACGTGTACGGAGCACGTAACGTGTGGATAATTATATGATCGTGAAATCTTTTTAGAAGTAGGACAACTGTCAAGTGAGTGATGAAGTGTTAATATTCGTAGAATGTTGTTTTTTAGAACGAGCAAGTGGGTGCGACCTGTTTGAACCTAGGCAATGGGTGTTCAAGGAGTTCCCACTACCTGTTTGTGCAATAGGCAGCGGCTGATATTGAGAGTTGACCGTTGCTTGTCTGTTCTAAGCAGCGGTCTTGTGTGAAATCTATTTAGAGGGACCGCGGCATGTCTATCCACAAGTAGAAGCCTTAATCTTAGTCTTTTTAAAGCTCAGGTATCAGTCCTGATGCAGAGTCATTATAGATGGTTATTCTGGTTATGAATGCGGATGGAGGCTGCGACCTATAAGTTGTGATGCTTCATCTTCTAGCGCCCTCTTATATAAATGGTACCTTGTCATGGCCTCATTACCTTTCACATATACTTGAGAGCAAATTGAAAGTGATTTTTGCCCAGTTTGTCTTTCAATTTCCATTGGCAGTTCATGGTGGTTCAAGGCGGTTTCTCCATCTTTGTTACATCCTTATTCGATCCCAGCTACATTTCTCCATCTTTGTTGATTTTTGAGTTTTCATTCCCCATGTTTTATTTTTTGATTTCATAACCCTATTCTTTGATGATAATATAATTTACATTAGCCCTTATTAATGATTGTACCTATAATATTTGGCTATTTATGGTTGTAGAAATTAGGGTTCTTCTTGGTAGGAAATGTTTTGGGTAAATTTGATAATTATTTGGCTTTTTTGGGCTATTAGTACATAATTTTAGGTTAGGAATGGTGGGATTTGGTTTATGGGGATTTTTTTGGGTTGAATTTTTCCAATCCCCCATTTCGAAATTTGTTTTTTGGCCAAGAGCACTAAGAACATGTTCGTGGTGTTCTTGGCCAAAACCTTGGGGTTTTAAGACTTAGATCCTTTAAACTTAGGAATAGTAACTGTTAAGATGCTTATGCCCCTAGCTATGGCCTTATAAGGTATTCCATTAGTTGGCTGCGATTTTAGACCATATGGTTGCGACTTGATAGAAAATAACTTTCTACATTAAATGAACTAATTGATCTTAATTCTCCCTCGCTACAACATGCTGGTGTAATTAAACTAGCTTTGTCACGGCTTGATATTATACATTGAGCAACACTTACCTATATTTTTTTCTGATCTTTAATACTTTTTCCTTTAATTTTTCATATTTTTTGCGGCCTCTACAAGGCCTTTTTTTTATCATAATGACTGCGACACCTAACTATGGAGTCCTTCTGCTTTTACAGGTCCCTTATCGCGGCCTTATGCAATGGAACACTTGGGAATATTTGGAGGACTTTTGGAAGAGGCACCTTGGTGTTCCTCCTCCCGCAATTTTTAACATAATACCTCTGAAATCTAGTGGGCCTTGCAAACTTAAAGATTTCCTCAAATGTGTGACTATAGACTCTGACTCCGCCAACTCGTCTAATTGTAGGGATCCAAGGGAGATTATGGCAGAGGAAGATACCCATTTAAGCAGTAATCCTCCTGCCGAGGTAAATGTTGCGACAAGAGCTAATATTTTTACTGTGATGGCAGTGTTTAGGAATACTGAGGATGTGCCTTCTAGCCGTAGCCAATCATTCAAGAAAACTTATGTGACACTTGGTTACTGTTGTATCATAAACGAGGAGTGGTTAAGTTCCTTGGCTAAGGTGTCTGAGTTCCCTCAAGGAACTATTTGTACACTTCTTACTGTGGAGCAGAGGTCATGCTTCGCGATCCCTAACGATGACGTTTGTTTTCCTTTGCATGTTTTTATCCTGGGTCTGTGGTTGTCAATCCCCGTTCCAGTTTGGAGACTTCTGAGCGTCATAAATTTATCCCCAGTCCAGCTTCATCCAAGCTGAAGGACCATTCTTGCTACCAAAAGAAACAGTTTAAGAAGGACATCTTTGTTTTGGAGTTCTTTGAGTTTAAAGGCCCAAAGAGAACTCCGGGGACAATCCGTGGTACTAATACCTCAGTGTGCAAAAGAAGGATTGATATCTAATGATGAAAAGGCCTTCCAGTGTCAAAAATTGGAAAGGAAAGTTCTTTTTCTTTTTGGGGGATAACTGGGAAATCCTTTCGAAAAAAGTGAGAGGGAAAGTGAATTTAGAGTGCGGCGAAAGTGGGGTCGCACTTCCAAGAAAGAAGGTGTCTCCATGACCTTTTTTCCTTTTTATCTTCTTTATATGCTGCAACTTTTCTTACTATTATTTTATTTTCTACGTGATTTGCTAATCCCTTGATACAGCTCTTACAGTCCTGAAACTTAATAGTAGGCAGGTGAAAAGGATTGGGGACGCAACCCTCTTAAGCGATGAAGAGAAAAAATTTCCTTGTATTTTAACCTATTGGAAGCTTTTTAAGAGAGGATACTTCCCAACTAAGGACATTTCTAAGATGATCGCGAAAGGTAGCTTCCTTTCTTTTAAGTTTTACCGCGGTTGGTATTTGGCACGAAACTGATTTTTCCCAATCTTTAGTGGTGCCGAAGAAATTAATCGTGAGTTACTCATTAGTCAATGCAATGAGATGGATAAAGCTGCCCTTAGCCTCAACCATCCCCAGAAAGAAGGGAAAGAAGAGGAAGAGGATACCCAAGGAGGTGGTCCCCGAGGTTGAGAAGGAAACAACTGCTGCTGCTAGGGTTACCTTGGATCCTCAAGTTATTAATCCCCGAGTTGATAATGACATATGAGAGCATCTGTCCCCGACCGACCTAGCTTTTTCTAGGGGGACCTTCATGGGGGTTTCAGGCCTATTAACTTTTCAAACACTGCATCCCCTATACGGGCCATCATGGCAGTTAATGCCAACTTGACCACTTTATAGAGCGGGGCAGAAAGAGATAAAGAATGTCATTTGTGACCTCAATTGAAGAAGCTTGATCTAAAGTCCCCTTGGGATACGAGTGATACCGCATTCTCTAAGATGAGAAGGGTCGTAGACACTATAGACCTCCGCTACCTGATGGAGGAGGATGAAGTCTGCTGAGGGTAAGTAATATTTTCCAATTTTTGCTTTTCGTAGATAATCATTTGTTCTTAAACTAACACCAATTTTATAATTTCAGGCCATAGAGGTTGCCATGGCCTAAAGGGCCAAGTATGAAGGGTTATTTAAATTTTATAGGTCTGTGAAGTTTAACCACCAATCCCAATTAGAGAATGCCAAGACTTCTTCTTTTGAAGCTAGAAAAAAGTCTTTAGAGGCATCCCTCCAGGCCTATGTGATGGACGTAGACCAAAAGGTGAAGGTCGTAACCATTACTCAGAAAAAGACTGAAGATAACTGTGAATGCCTTGAAAGACTCTGAGTCTAAGACTTTTGAGGTGGCCAGGTAAGCTGCCTTCCTCCAAGAGAAGCTAAATGCGGTTAAGGCATTGAATAAAAAGTTGATATCCAATCATGCCGCAACCTTGAAGTCACTTCAAGGTCAACATGTTGAAGCCACTAAGAAGAAGAATGAGAAGCATACCATAGCCCTAGAGAAAGCTATGAAAGACATTGTTACCATATTCAATACCTCCAAGTACTTTTAACTGATCAACAATAAGGTGTAGCTCTACAAATACAAGGAGCTTAAGCATCGGGTTATGAAGAACTTTTGAGAAGACAAGGACGCCATATTTTCTTGGAAGCTTAGTGACCCTGAGCATATAGAATGTGTAGCTGAGCTAAGGGCCGTGAGGAGTTGGAAAAGAAACGACTTGAGGAGGCCTCAACTGATGAACATGGAAAAATAAAGACCATAGTCAATGATGCAGATGGCGATAAAGATGAGGACGCGATCTCTTAGTTGCGAAGCTTGTACTTGCCTTTGTTTTGTAATTATAATCTAGAACATCACGAATTCTGGCCTCTGGCTTGTAGGCTTTACACTATGCTTGCCCTATGCCATTGTTAACAACTATTCTTGGTTAGATATTGTAATTATATAAGGTTGCAGACATATTTTTTATGATAAAGGCCATGCTCTCTCTTTAGCTATATTTTTTGTTTACTTATATCTGAATGCATGTAGCTTTATATTCCATAGTATTATACAAGCTGCGGTCTTTTATTTTTGTTTTGGATGTATGAGCATAATAACTTAAGGCACTTTTCGATAGGAATTTCGTAGCCTATTAAGATAGACTGCAGCAACGTAGACTTAGGAGGCAGATTGGTTGTGGACCTACTGGTCACGGCCATGCGCTTTAGATCTTTATTCTTTTGTCTTCTTTAGATGAGTTTTGCGATTATTGCCAAGATAGGTGGGTGTAAAATTATCCTTTCTCAGTCTTTAGAACTTTGTTAGGCCCATAGAATTGTTATTGTAGCGATGTTGGATTATTGTGGTTTATTGAAAACAATTTCCCTTATTGCGAACATCAGTGTCCTTGGCCCTCTCCTGATTTGACTGCGGCTTTTGTCATATAGTTTGACATTTTATTGCTTTTGGGGCATTTTTAATCCACTCCAAGATAGGTTGTCAATAAGACACCCACGATTATATGGGTATTTATAGGTCTCCATAGTCTAGGTATTATCAAGCCTCCCAAAGCTATGTATTTTTAAGCCTCCTCTGACTGGCTTGTCAGTAAGCCACCCACAGCTAATAATGAGTATTATGGGCCCTCAAGGCTAACAATGAGTATTAGGATTCGTCAAGGCTAATAATAATCATTTGGATCCCTCAAGGCTAATAATGAGTATTAGGAACCCTCAAGGCTAATATAAGAAATCCATATCTTTGAATGCTGAGAATAGGCATTATGATCCCCCAAGGCTAATATAAGCGCCTCTTTTCTTCAAATGCTTTTGCGATGTGAGGGGTGTTATAGGCTAATTAATCTTGTCACCCATTCTCCTCTATAAAATCATCCTTTCGTAATATATAATCTTCAAGATAATTTGTCATTAAATTTCCTTCAAAATCTATTAAGATAAAGATCTTTCACAAGATGTTAGATGAGGAGATCAAGAATTAAAACATGATTAAATCCATAATTCATATATATATATATATATATATATATATATGATTTTGTTAGTGAAATACAAGGCACATATGTAAGTACTACACTTAAGAGTTTCAGAAAAATAGGAATAAAAATATTTGGAGGCAAAAGCCAGACATGGAGTCTTTAGTTGTGGGCTGCAACCTTTATGAATTATCGGAGCAATCCCTACCTGATAAGCCTCTCAATTTCATTTTTTAAGGCGAAGCAGCTGTTGGTGTTGTGGCCATGGTCTTGGTGAAATTCACACTATTTGGCCCGGTTCCTTTTATGGGATGGGGAATTGATCTTCTCGAGCCACCTGAGCAGTTTATCCTCCTTGATGTTCTTTAGGATATCTTCAAGATTAGAGATCAGAGGGGTATAGCCTTCGTAATCTCTTTCTACCTTTGGTTCTTCCTGTTTCTTCTTCTTTATAGGTATGGGCATGGCCTTGTCTTCAATGGCCGTGACCTTCTGCTGGGAGGTAAAGGTTGCGGCCTCCAACATTATGACCTTCTACACAGGGAGGTTGATCTGGCCTTGGAGTGAGGCCTGACTATCGTAAAGGTGGTTGATGTAGTTTAATAGTTATGCAACATCGTCATTCCGTTGCAGACCTAACCCTGTGCTTCCTTTCATGACTTATGGTATGTTAGTGTTTAGAAATATACTCTGAGATGAACTAAACAGTGGTGAGAAAACCTTGGAATGTAGAGAAAAAATAAATGTATAGTCATTGGGATGCAACCTTTTTGTAACTAGCTGCGGCCCTTTTGTATGCAAGTGGGCAGCTATAAACTTGGAAGGCAGATAAGGGCGAGGCCATAGCCTATGATGCACGTGAGGCTGCTGCTGTGGCATCCCCATGAAATCACAGCAGGGTCCAATTCTGAGCATAACTTATATGTGTGGGCTTCTTTCTCCAGGTGGTGAACTGAAAAGTTAGTGAAAATATGCTAACTGTTGTGAAAAGGAAGTAACCTAGAGGTAATTGACCTGTCAGGCCGCATCCAGCCAGAGGTAGTGTAGGTGTTTTCTCAAAAATGGACCTAAAACTTGAGTTTCACCCATAAAACATGACCAAGAAAGTTTACTGGGAGCCTACCAAAGACATAAAAAGCCACGTGCAATATAACACAAATTTAGTAGTGAAAACCCAGAGTATGGGTATAAGTATGGAATAAAATGAATTAGTGCATCCCTAATTACCCACCTTTATGAGACCATGGGCTTTTGTGTTTTCCAACACTAATTAGGTAGGGCAATATCATTGGGGTATGAGAAACAAATCTGGGGTTATAGAAAAAGACCCCAAAATAGATCTAGAAATAAGGAACCCTTTTACGGAGTTTACATGTAAAATATAAGCTCAATAACTAAAATATCACCCATGGTATGATGACCCGGGGGTCTCCGTAGATGAAATGAGGTGTTAGATTCTCGAAATAAAAGGAAACTTGGTTAAATACCTCAATTTCCACCGACAACGCCATAATAATGATGCAAGAAATCATACATATATCATTTTCAACCATCATATCAAGTATAAAAATGTAAACAAAACAACTAAGATGAGAAATACACAATATATAAAGTGGTTCGGTTATAAAAATGAGCCTACATTCACTTTGTTGCCTTACTCTCATTATGTATGTTCAAGAATACAGGATTGTGGTGATTTAAGAGGCGTACAAGAGAGATAGAAAGGAGAGTATATGAATGTATTAGAGTTGGGCAGCCAGGGATGCGGCATGTAAGGCATGTCATTAGGTGGCTGCGGCCAGGTTAGCCCCCAAGTGTCTGGTAGTTTTTAGAGAAAGGTGAGAGTGAAGATTTTGGCAGGGCTCTGTTGCCTGATCTGTCCCTCTATTTATGAGGTAAACTCTTATATTTATATAAGTCAAAAGGAAGTGTCACGTGCAAGGATCACATGATATGCGGGTAAGTTGTACGATCGTGGAAGCTCTATATAAGTAGGATAAGTCAAGTGAGCGATGACGTGTTAATATCTGCAATAGGTTATTTTATAGAAGGAGCAAGTAGCCGCGACCTGTTTGAACCCAAGAAACAGTTGTTCAAGGAGTTGTCGCGACCTGTCTGTGCACCAGGCAGTGACTGATGTTGAGAGTTGATTGCGGCTTATCTGTTTTAAGCAACGGTCTTGTGTGAGATCCATTTAGAGGGGCCACGATAAATATGTTCCTAGGCAACGACCTTCGTCTTAGTCTTTCCACGGCTTAGGTATCATTATTGGGCATATCACGGGAATTCTATAGAATGGTTCATATCTTAGGCCAACCACACATAAATTTCAATTTTAATAAATTTTATCTTGAATTAATTTAGTGGGCATGCAATGATGTAACTCAAATTAAATATAGCAAACCAAGCAGGCAAACATGTGAAGAATTAAGAAAAATTCCTTTCGGGCAAAATCTCTATTTCAGCACTGTACAAGATTTGATTGACACAATACGACCTATAGACTGCTTAGCTCTCTAAGTATAATGCTCAATTATTCAAGTCTTGTAGATAAACAGCACAGTCCAACACCACCTACTGGAAGCAGTCTTCCATTAGTATCCACCGATCAACCTTCTTCTTCAGCAGTAGTGACTTTGCTCTAAAAATTAGTAGTAGAGATGAACTCTACAAGGGTTCTTAAACATGAAAGTGTTCTTATTGTTTGGGTAAAGTGATCTCTAAATTTTCAAGGGGTTTAGATGAAAATTAGAAGAGTTTGATCACAAAAGAAAATTTAAAAGGGTGTAAAAAAGTGATAAAAAATAGTTCTTTAAGACTCTAATCCCCCATCTCTATTTATAAGGAAGTTGATTGTATAAGGATAAACATTAGAGATTTCGATTAGATTTAATTAAAAAATAAAATCTCGCATGCTTGTTCAAATGACTAGGTATCTCGTTCAAACGACGTATACTTTTTTCGTTCGATAAGGCTTCCAACGACATTCTAGTGCTTGACGTAAAATTATCTTGTTCGATCGTGGGAACCCTCGTTCTAATGACGCTCCCTATCTCGTTTGAAAGAATTATAATGAGCCTTCAAACGACATTCCAAAAGTGATCAAAAGGTGTCGTCTCAAATTTCATTCGAAAGTTTGAAATCTCGTTCTAATGACACAACGTAACTCGTTTGAACGACAAGTAAAACTCGTTCTAACGAGTCATCAATTTTTTTAAAATATTTTAAAAACATTTGAAATGAAAACTCTTAAAAATATGTAAACCCATGGAAAAGTAAATGTATTTACCAAATTACCATAACTCTTTTGACTATTATTGGGACAAACGATTCTTCAATCTTTAAAAAGTCTTCAACTTTGTCTTTGAATACGTAGAAGAAATCATGATTGTGCAGTGTATGTGTAACGAGATAAGCCAAATAAAAATACATTGAGCAATTATAAAACTTTCTCTTACATATCATAAGAATAAAACTTGAATTCACTTCATCAAATAAAAATAAACAAATAATGAATGCCACTTATTACCACAAGATCTAGCATAATCAACTTACCAATTTCATATGTCGATAAAAAGTTTATATTTTACTTAAAAGAGGCTATAACAAGTGTACAGCTTATCATAAGTCTGATGTAAACCTTATTTTTATTTTATCACTAATCCACACATATGGATTCCCAATTATTATAGGTCAATTTTTAGATTATTCCTTAAGATGACGAATTATTTCTATCCAATGTAATTATTTGATACCATTGTTACCAATTAGGTTGTAAATTCTCAAATTATGTTCCAATTACAAGAATTATCAAATTAGGTTTAACAATTTATCAATTCACTTTTTTTTTTATAATATTATTATTATAACATGAATTCAAAGGATACATGTAAGATAAAGTTCCCACCTTAATTTGTTTTAGGACCAATTTGCTCAATTTCGAGAAGATGGTGTTGTTCATGATAATTATGAATTACTTCCTTAATTCCTTCCAGCTTTCCTCTCCCCACTTAGCTCATAGTTTAATCCCTCGATCAGCCTCTTAATTTACGTTTAGGTCCAAGTTTAGGTTAATATTATGATGAGACTCTTAAGTATGTTTAAGTATTTATCTTATTAATCCAATAGCCTTTTTAAAACCCGATTTTACTTTATCTTTTAAGTTCAAAAACCAAACACAAACACTCTCAAACTTGACCCAATGGATCATCCAACCCATAGGTGATTTCCTCCACCATTTAAAAAAATATTTGGGATTCCAAATGATTCCAAACATTCAACTCTAAATTAGAATCTAAAAAAAATTATCTCAATCCAATATCAATAAAATCAACCTATAAAGTACACATGAGGTTTATTATTATATTTAGAACATGATTAAGTTATTCGGCAAAAAAAATTATTAGTATAAATAATTAATTACCATCTAAGTTTAACATTTAAAAACAACTAACAACTAACAGTTAACTTAATTATTTGGTTTACACATAATTAATCAACAACCAATTTTCAATTAAATTTAGTTTCTTTTTACTTAACCCTTGCTTCTTAAAGCCATATTTGACTTAACCTCCAATTTTTTAATCCAAATTTTTTAGTACTGTTACAACTCTGTTAAAAGTCTTATATGCTAATTAAACTTAATCCCCCAAATAGATTTTTAACTAAAATACCCTCTCACTTCAACCTCTTCCCAAATCAAAATCCTAATTTTCTTACAACCTTAAAACCACCACCACCGCCACCACCACATCCTTCTCCATTTTTATCACCATAACTTTAGTCATTATAACATAAATATTTGCATATTTATTGGCAAATTAAAAGGTAATGATGACACATGATCTCAGTCGAAATTCATGGAGGACTAAAAATATTTACAACCAAAAAGATTACAAATAAACATCATGAATAACCTATTTGAAATCAACCGTGGATCAAAAGTTGGTCTATGGTGCCTTCAATGACGACCGTATTCAACCTAGTGAAGAAAGGGGTCCACGGATTGAGGAGAGGATAAATAAGTATGGGTTTCTCACAAAATTCATCAGATCGATCACATACTATTTTCTTGACTAAGGTATGTATTACCAAGCCATGAAGATCATTCAAATAAAATTAACGATGATATGAGTCAAAACACTCAATCCATTAAATAGGTCCAACACATGGAATAAATTGGAGATGACCATTTTATTTAGTACGAAAGTAATGTTCAATGTTGGGTTGACAATGCCTTAATGTTCAAAGTTTGGTTATAGAAGTGGAGGAGGAGGAGGAGGAGGAGGGGGAAAAGGAGAAGGTAGGGATGGTGGTGGTTTATTTTTTGGTTGGACGAAATTTAGGGTATTAGTTTGGCTAAGAAGATGAAGTAAAAGGGTATATTGGTCAAAAATATGATTTGGGTTCTAAGTCTAAATATGATATAAGGATTTTTTTCAATAGAGTTTTAACGATTTTAAAATTTTGGGGGTTAAGTCAAAGTTGTTAAGAGAGTGGGAGTTAAGTCAAATATGGCATTAAGAAGTGGGGATTTTGTAAACAAAAAACATTAAATATACTTAATTAATTAATTTTATCAATTAAATTAATTTTATAAAATCACGGGACATGATAGGTTTGTTAATCTATACTAGTTCAATTTACGAGTTGGATATAATTAGAAAGTCATTCCTTCTAATATTGGTTGTCCAAAAAATAACATTTGACTATCATTTCTATAATTATAATTTTTGTAATTGTTTTTCTTATCACTTTTTTGTACATTACTTTTAGGTCTTTTATTACACATTCAATAAAGAATACGCATCCAGAACACGATCACATATATGCCAATCATCTCGTAAAGACCCAGAATAAGAAGTATACACTAAAATAAGCTTATAATTGGAGGGATGCACATATTATTCTCAGTTATAAATAATCAATGACGTGCATCACACAAATTATCAAAGTCACTTATAACACTTCGATCCCAATATTAAACCACACATGATATATCTTTTCTGGATCGATCGTGTTTACAGTTTCAGTGTTTTCCAACCTAATTAAGGTTTTACTTTATTTTAGGGTATTTTTAATGTTACGAATAAACTTCCATTGTCATTTACACCTTATAAATGAATCATTAATTTGAGCAGCATTAAAACTTTAAAATCCTTGATATATACTTGGCTTTACCAAAAATCACACAACACATATCCTCCCTTAATTTGCAAGTTTTTAAGATAAAAAAGGTGAACATAAGTCCAACAACAAAAAATATATAAATCTGGGTAAGCATGAGCCCGATAGGGGAATGACACCAATTTTATTATAGTTATTTTTACAGTACTAAACTCTAGGATTTAAATGTTTATTGACCTGTAAGTTTAACAAATATCATCTATTTTAATCAATTTCACATCATTTGTCATAAATATGAACATCATCACTTCCCTGTCCATTGGTTCAAGGTCAAATCCTTACCATACGCACACCCAAGGCCTTTGATTCTCTTAAAAAAATACTCAGTAACTCTCAATAACCTTTCAATACAACCCCTAATATCCTTTTAATTTCAGTGATTATATAACATTTGCTCCTTTCAACTTGAATGATGAGTCTAGAACAATATTTACTGCCAATATTACTGATAAGCACCCAAAAGTATACATTTTATACCCCGAAGAGACGTATTTTAGTTGCTAATTCTCGATAATTCGGGTCTTATATGCGTAAATATTTAATGTGCGGGCTTGATCGTCGTTTGCAGAAGTTCGACGCTTATTTCAAGTCAAATGTGCGATTTATGGAGCTAACCTGTAGTCTCGTAGCATTTAGCCTATCCCTGTACCTTAAGCCTATTCCAGACCCTCTCTATCCTGTCCCAAAACCATCATCGGAGCCCCATGTGTGTTTGATTTGTCCTCCTTTATTTATTTTTCTAGATTTTTATTTGTGACGTTTGTATTTATTTTTTATGTTATATTTTGTTTTGAGTCATGTATATATTTTTAGGATTTATTTTTATATTTTATTTTTGTGTGTCGCTTGTGTTTTTATTATTTTATTATTTTTATAGCTGTGCATTTTAGTTTATTTAATTTTTATTTTTTAGTATTAGTTTAGTTTTGTTATTTCTTATTAAGTTAGGATTATTAGTATTATTTTATTTTGAGTCTTTTATTTTTAGTCTGGGAATTTAATTTTTGATTTTATATTTCTTTAGTTTTATATTTTTTTTAGGCTAGCATTTTAATTAGATTTTTATTTTTATGCTTTTAGTTGAGTCTTAATTTATTTTTATTTTTAGGGTCACAAATTAAACACACACACTCCACACTATCCTACACTCACTTACACCTAAACTAAACACTCACCCTTTATCATACACCTCTCCACACCATAACCCAAATACAAACTAACTCCTCACCCACACACCAATAACATACACCCTCACATACCCTATCTACCCCCTCACTCATCTTCTCCATCAAACACCCTCTCCCTTTCTCTCCAACCTCCATAACCAATCCTTAAACCCAAAATAACCCACCGTCACCACTCCCCAACAACCACCCTCGACGACCTCTGCTTAACCAACCCAGTCGAAAACCATCTCTGGCCAACCAACCCATTTCCGTCGCCCAAAGAAAAAAATGAAATTCAGACCCCAAAACTCGGAATCCAACCCGATTTAACCCTGACCACATTATCCCATGCTTTAACCCGTGTCACCCACCTCTGGCAGAACCACCATGCAACTGCAACCCCCCATTTCAACTCCATCCAACCCGTGGCCTGGAAATCCAAAACCTGAACCCGGATACCCTTAACCCAACATCTAATTACCCATACTCCAACCCGAGAGCTGTACAAACCCAATCCAACACGCACCTCCGAACCAAGACCCGATCGTGACCCCCATCTCAAATCCACCAATCCATCTCATTCCCCATTGACCCAAATCGTTTTTTGTCACCTGCCAAATCCCAAACCAAATCCAAATAAAATAAAATCTCCACATGTTTAAGAATCCTTTTAAACCCCTTTAACCTTTATTCCAAAAATACCCCCAACCCCTTTTTAACAAATTAGATTTTTATTCCCTATCCTCACACCTCACACCCCTCATGCACATTAGTGTGTATTTCCAAATATGCCCCTTAGCTACATGCCTACTATTTAAGGAAGAAAGAAGACCCAAAAGAAGGAAGAACTTTAGAGAGAGAAAAAATTATAGAGAGAAGAATTTTATTTTTTTGGAGTGATTGTAATTAATTGAGAAGATTGTTGCATTAATTTAAGATCAATTGCCATTCTCCTCAAATTGTGTTTGATTATCTTATCTCTAATCTTTCATTTCATGGTTTTAATTCACTATTATCTTGTTGTTGATTGGATGATGATTATGGAAGGCTAATCTCCCAATCAAGGGATAAATTGAAGCCCCCATGAATCCAATTAGTTTAGTTTGTTAATTTTAATTTTATTGAATTCCTTTGATTAGTAAATTAGTTCCTACTCTTAATTTTTCATTGAGAAATGAAAAATAATCCTTGAGAGAGGATTGAAAATTGTGTTGACACTTTATCATTTGATTCAAACTAGAGATGGGCTTATCAAATTGATTAAAATGTTAATATTATTTTCACCTAATTTCATTTCATCGTGTCAAAATTAAAATTAGATGGGTGAATCTATCCTAGCGGGTGATTCATTTGATTAATTTTAATTATATTTTTAGTAGTATTTGTGGGAATTAAAATTACTTTTCTAAAAGAATATTCAATTAGTTCAGTTGTGTAGTGAGAATTACCCTTTGAATTAATTAAATATTTTGGAATTCAATCAAATTAAAATAGTTCAAGCTAAATTAATTGTGTGAATTGAGGGTGGATACACATCCCTTGATTTATTCTCTCATTTAGTTACGTTTCACTCATTTTCATCACCCATTAGATTATATTTTTCACACTTTTACTTTAGTTTAATTAAACATTTTGTATCTAGTTCTTAGTTTAAAATTCACCTCATTCTCAAAATTGTTTTAATATTGAAAAAAAATAGAAAAAGAAAAAGTCCAAAAGAGAATAAAATCGAATTACATTTGAATTTGCATCTAATTTCACCCCCTTGAAATGGATTGATTCCCTTACTAACCACTACACTCAAGTATTGATATATTTTTGTAGGTATGGAAGGTTTTGATTAGAGGAGCTTTCAAGCAATGACACATAAACACACAAAAGTTTTCTCTTTTAATTACATTTAATTCACTTTTATAATTAGGTTGGTGAGGCCATGATGATATTTTTGTAATTTCACCCCCACGATATGCATTAGTGACTTACACCATTGTTTGTCAATAAGGCCCAACACTTATAGCTACCTTAAACATTTATTTGACACACCATTAATTAACTTTTGCGTTTGTTGGAACATTTATTTATTTCAAATTATGTTCTTATGTTATTATAGACACCATATCCTAGGACCCCCCTAAACACCTCCTTAGGTCCCTAACACTCACTTGTTCACCGCAAACCCTAAGACATACTCCGATTACTTATCTGGAGGCCACCGGGAACTCCCATGCCCCGTTTGACTCTGGTAAACTTTATTGCCTAAGTGAAAACTCAATGAATCCTCTAAGGTCTTTGAATCCCTTTTTCAAAGGTCCACCATGTGCACGAATCGGCCTTACTGTTCGGACGAATGGTCTGTTTTACTATCGAAAATTGATCTAGAGGTCACTAAGCGCTCTCGAGCTCCGTTTGATCCCAATCAAATTTCTCACCTGAGTGAAATATTAATGAATCTTTGAAGGGATCTTAATCCCCTTTCCAACGATCCATCCCGTGCCCAAATCAGCTTTACAGTGCGGATGAACGATCCATTTTATTCCAAAAACTGATCTGGAGGCCACCGGGCTCTCCTGGCCCCTATTTGACTCCAATCAACTCTTTAGCTTGAAATAAGCTGAATAAATCTTCATAATGATCTTAATTCCCTTTATCCTTTCCATGTGAAAATCAGCCTTACGATTCGGACGAATGATCTATTTTATCCCAAAAACTGATTGGAGGCCACCGGGGTAATCCCGACCCCCATTTGACCCTGGTATATTCTTCACCTTTAACTAAGCTAAATGAATCTTCTAAGGTATATAAATCCCCTTTCCATTGTTCTACTCCATTTGTGAATCGGCCTTACGGTTCAGACGAATGACTAATATTAATCTAAAGGGTCTTCAGGCACTTTCGGGTCCCGTTTGATCTTGGTCAACTCTCCAAACCGAACGAAGCTGAGTGAAATATTGAAATGATATTAATACCATTTCCAATGGTCCATCCCGTGCATGAATCAACCTTAGGGTTCGAACGAATTATCCATTTTCCTCCAAAAATTTCCTTTCTAGTGACTAACGGGAGCTTCCGGGGCCCTGTTTGACCTCGATCACCTCCTAATCCCGGGAGTGGCTCAATGGATCCTTAAAAGGCTCTACATACACTTCTCATCAGTCTACCTCGTGCAGGATTTTGACTTATGATTCGCATATTATGGCCATTTTTTTGAAAAATTTACCTCAAATTGCCAAATGGCACCCCCAGAATCCTGCCCATCGACAGCGTATCTGGGGTTCTATGTCGATAGGTAGGTCTAGGATGATGGCGATCGGAACCCCATTGGCCCTATAAGTATAGTTCATGACTTCACTTTGAAAATCATCCCTGGACATCCCTTTTAACATTTCCGAGGACATTCTCTCGAATTCAGAGTTGTTCCCTTCTTAAAAACCCCATTTCCCACAGTCCTTCCATACTTTCCATACTCCATTTAGTAAATTCTCACTCATCTATTCATATCTCCATCATCTCATCGTTAGAATAGTGCATATATAATCAAGATCCATTCTAAGTCTTTATAAGAAGGTCCCACTCTTCACCCTTGTTTTTAAATTCTCTTATTTCAGCATTAGTTACTTTATTTTCACTTTATTACTTTATTTCATTACATCATACACATTAATTCCAAACCTTTATTATTATTATTTGCACATACTTGGTTTTCATAAAAAAAAAATCAAAACAAGAAAAATAGGGTTTACTTGTAAATTCCAAACAGATAATTCTCATCACATTTTCTCACACTAAAACACATTTTCCTACACACACTTATAAGCAAATTCCCTGGTTGGATTTATGGATTAAACCCCACCTTATATTGTCTTCGACCTACGTGGACTTTGATGCCCCCTCAGGCTACATAGGCGTCTTGGGTAAATCCCTAGGCTACGACAACATTTCTTTTGCCTGTTTTATGCAAAATAGGCTGGTGACTCTATCTCTACATATCACCCTACATCGATGACGGCCGAGCACCTCGAGAAAGGATGAAATCCCATGCGCACTCCTGAAGGGGGAAAGAAAGAGGGATCCTCCTCGGAGACCCCCCAACCTCGACCTCAGGATGGCCACAGTATGGTTGTTGATAATATATTGACCATGTTTATATATAACTTGTGTTTGAGTTCTTGAAGTGACGTGGGACATCAAGAAGGCTAAAATAACGAAAAGGCATTTGGTTTGTGTGTAATCTAGACTAAACATGTCTTTTTTTTTTTTTTTGGGGGGGGGGGGGGGGGGGTGAAATATGACTCTATATCTTCAAATTGTAACTATGCCCAATTTAAATCCTAATATTGCTAGTTTTATGAATTTTTATGGATTTCAATCCATTGGATTTGCACCAAGAGTAATTGTCTCGTGTTTTTAATAACTAAAAACAAATTAAAATTTCTCAAAAGTGCACACACACACATTCAAAATTCACAACATAAGTCAATTATGGTTAATTAACTAGGTTACAATACTTAATTACTTCGATTACCTAACAATTCTTTTCTGAACCACATATCTTAGGTTAGTTATTGTATGATCTGAATTATCTAACAAACTAATACACAAATCAACTCTTAACACCATATATATTAGGAAAAATCCCCATGGAAAAAAACCTCAGGATGCATGCTCTCTCCCATCAAACTTGAAAAGTAATTTTACAAAATGCATGTGCGCAACTCTCTCATCTGAAGTCATTTATAGTTAGTTTCCTCGAAAATTCAACTCTCCAATATTTGAATGAAAATTAACTGCGAAGGTGCATTTCAAATTAAGAGGATATTATATTCCTCCCAGCATCACACTCGATTATATCCCTCTTTTAATGAATGTTTTAACCCTCTGACTCGATTAAGCATTAAATCTGGATGAAATATGATATAAAAGGTATGAATTGATGCATGAATTTTTTGTTGGAAAGAAATAATCGTTTCAAACACTTCTTAAAAACTACATCAACTATATATGAATATATAAGTTCGTCTCTAAAACGTAAGGCTTAATGGTCAAATACAGAGAATTTCTAAAAAAACTTTAAAAAATTATTTCAATCAAAAGAAGTTATCACCATTGTAGTTAAAATTGGAGCAAAGTCTAGGGTTTATAAGTTGGTTGAAAAAAATGCAAGGGCCATGCACATGGTGATGGTTTCCAATCATTTGTATAATGCATATCTCATTGAATAAAAATGAGCCATGTGCCCAATTCCTCATGTCATTTAAAGTATGAGATATTTGTATCCAAAGGCAACGTGGTAGCTCCATCAACATTTGCATCGCATTTAATTTATTTGACATGTTAGTTAAGATTAGGGCGCTTGAGCATCATATTCTTCTTAGGGATTACCCCAGCTCAAAACTGTATAAAAAGTAACATTCCTTGATCATTTAGGACTAATATTTGATATGCCCCAAAACACGTTTTGCAAAGATCAGTCTTATGCTTTTTTTTTTTTAAATCTCTATCTACTTATTATGCTTGATAGTGGTTGTTCTTTCTCTGAATCAACTTCATCAGAGGTCCTTTTCTATTATTTCTCACTATAATTGATTTTAGCTTTCTTGTTTGCCTTTGTAATATGTAAGGAAATACTTGTCTAGAGTCTCTGATTGCATTTACTCCAACTATTAAGATTGGGTTATGCCTCCTACTTATTTATTAAATTCCCAAAATCAACTATTCTCTTACATTTGGTAACATTGTTAGGGAGGCATTCTTGATAAAAAATTGCATGAGAAAGTTTTATGAGAAGTTTGTTCAATGCAAGCAATGACAAAGAAAGGAACCAAGAAGTGGTGCCAGCTGAAGACCCTCATCATACCACCATGGAAGTTAGTGGGCAAACTAGCAAAGCTTCCACTGGTGCACCAATGGGAACTGTTGGACAAAATATATACCCAAAAGTGGGGTGGGGTGGGGGTTATGAATTGGGTATATGTATTTAATGGAAAAATTTTAAACTTTATTAACCTAGTTATAAGGATTAATTGTAATGTGATAAATCTAATTATAAGTACGCAATTAATCAATAATAAATACGAGCAGTCAAGAGAGAGAGAGAATAATGGGACTTTTCGAATTGAGATTTTAACATGGTTCGGCCTTGCCTATGTCCACACTCGAGACGATACTTGAAAACTTCACTATATCCAGTCCACTTACGGTGGAACCAAAACCTCACAAGGAATACTACCCTGTAAACTGCAACCAACAAGACTCTAAATCATCTTTGCCTAAGTAGTATCCATGCAATACCCAAGTCTTTGAATTCCTTGACTACCCACAACAACAAAACTACCAAAAAAGAAGATATAATGAACTTAACCGTGAGTCACAACAATAACATTCATAACTAAAGCGTAAAGCCAAGTGGGTTTACTAAAAGTAATGAAGCGGGTTTACTTTATCTCTCTAAGAAGTAAGTAAATAAGAATAACTAGTACGTTTCTCAAATGGGATTATGGGTATGGATTTATAATAAGTGAGTATTAGGTTTGTAACTTTGATAAATAAGGTTGAAAATAAAGATTTTGTTTCAAGTGGGTTTTCTTGAATCTTGAGCTTTAATGGTGTTTTGGAACTAGAACTGTCAAATGGGATTTCTGGAAATATAAGCTGAGAAGATGTATCTTTACTAAAAGAGCTATTATTATAAGCTCAGTTGATTTTGGAATGGAAGAAGGAATCCTTATTTATAGTGTTAGCAGGGAACCATAAGTTGGAAAAATGTTTGGTATTCATATTGGAAGAATAGGATATTAGGATGAAGGGTTGGATGATTTTATCAAAAATATTTTTAGAAAACCTGACACTTTTAGTCCACAAAAATTCAGGGTTTAGTCCACTAAAAATTCTTATGTTTGAGGTTTAGTTGGGTGTAAAAATTTTATCTGGATAAACTTAGTATTAGTCGACTAAAAGAAAGGTTTAGTAGACTAAAGCTACCAGATTTAGGTTGAAACAAAGTTGGGTTTAGGGACATACTCTAGGGAAGGTATAGGTTGCTCTAGGGTGAGTTAAGTTGTGTAGGTTTTGAGAATATACAAGCTAAAACATTTTACTTGAATTTTGTACAGTGGTTCCTAAAGTCCAACAAAATAAAGTAATAATCAACTAGAATTCTAAGCATTCTTTAACTTGCTTGAACCATCAACTGTGAGCTTGTGATGAGATGCTTGCATGAGTTTTATCTTCATAGTTTGTGGGATGTAATGGAAATTTCTTGATTGATTGGTTGATGTCTGAGCATTTATTGAGGTTTGAGAGCTTAAGGCTTGATGCAAGATTTTAAGTCAATTTTAAAATATCATGTGATTTTCATAGTCATGGTTGTGATCTTTATTATTTTGGTTGAAAGGCTTTATTATATTGCATGGATATATTTGTATGGTTACTTGGAAGATATATTCCTGGTAACATGTCTCATAATGTCTTGAGTGCTTGTTTTAGTCTCAAGTATATTTAGAGATAAAGATAGTGAAATTATGATCATATATTAATCGTGTTATCATTATACAAAATCCTTTTGGTTTAAAACATTTTGTTTCACAAAAACCATGCAAATGACGACGATCATGAACAAATTCATGGAATTCTTACAAGAAAGCGCGTGTCGGCTAGTTTTGACCCATTTATCGATCAAGCTAACTTCTTTACACCTATGGTCAATCCAACCATACCTATTGTCGGACTAGGAGCTTCCATGCATTTATTGGAGGTAACTCCCACTAATACTATCGTGGGAACATGATTTCGTATACGGTAAACTATTATTGGAGAGCCTGTAAGAAACACTATGGCTTCGGATTCATCACCAGTGAAATCATTAATATTAGAAATGTATCCACCTCTGGTCCAAACAATTGAGGACATAAAGAAGGAGATGGAACGAATTATGACGACGAATGCACGCAAAAATAAATGAAAACAATCCATGATGAATTCAAAACTCCTTACCGAGAGGAGCACAATGATGAACTATACCTAGTTGGTTATTCACCTCCTAAGTTTGAGAAATTAAACTCGAAGGATCGTATTAGACAATTTATAGAGTACCTTGGAACTCACTACAAAAATAAGCGTCAACATTTAATGGAGTTTTTAAAAACTCTCATGAATAAGTAATACACTTATTACTTCTACTTGGACCCATGAAGCATGTTGACGTGGGAGGATAAGCGCAAAAAAGTCCTACCAGTTTTTTTCACAGCAGAAGATGAGTTCACGCTAACTTAGTTAGATCATGAAAAACAACAGTCGGGTGAGGATGTAATGGTCTACATTAAGAGGTTTAGAGATCGTTATCTAGACCTTAAAGATGATGTTTAGGAAGGAAAACTAGTGCAAATCTACATTGATGGATTACAACTAGAATACATATGCCATCTGATAAGTGAAATAAGAGAAGGGTCTTTTGGATCCTTCGTTAAGGAGGCTAAGAATATTTATATTATGGTTCGACCTAACCCAATGGCAACCAGTTTGATCTACCTACCAAAGGAATATATAACAGGGGTGGAGGAACGAGAGTCAACTATGCTGATAGAGGAAATAGTAGTTAAATGGTTGGTCAAGGAAAGAAGTAGAATAAAAAAAATTCTCTACTAAAGAACCACCCGCACTACCATGAACAACCAATGAAGAAATGAATTGTTATAGAACATTGGTAGAAAATGGATGTGCTTATCCCCCAAGGGATATTCTAGAGAAGTGTCCCTCAAAAGAAGAACAAACAAACCCAAAGTATTGTAGGGCGCATATACACATTAGTTATCTAATAGAAGTTTGTCGAACATTGAGGAGTATACTCAATCAATAAATTAAATTCGGAAACTTATAGTGCAACACCCCGCCTAATTAAATACCGGGTGATGAGTTCATTATTAAACTAAAATCAAGGTGAACGGTTGGTTCAATCTCAGCATCACTGTCGCATAATAATATTTCCAATTTAAACACCCTAAATAATTAAGCTAAGTGTCAAAACCATTTAAAGTCGTATTTTCATTTTATTAAAGTCCAAAATGAAAACCTTGATTAATAACCAACAGTTTAAGAATCACATAAATACTAAGGATGAAAATTAACACACAATAATTAAACCATTTAGATAATCCAAACCAAGTTTAAGAACCGTAAATGAAATCATCCTAACAATAGTTAACTCCCAAGGAGTACTGAATACTGGAAATATAAATGATCATAAATCTCTGACAAATTCAAACGGAATAGGAAATCGGGCGACACCTGCCCTAACTAAGCAAAACTAAAGTAAGAACACAATCAATGACGAGGTCATCTAAAGCAAAGGTCTACAACTCCCACATAAGCTGCAACAAGTCAACTCCAAAGAACCTATGCATGACACCCCTATGGCTGGGCCCCTGTAATACATACATATATATACAAGAGAAAGAGAAATAACAGGAAACGGGTCAGAGCCCGAGTATAAAACAGTTTAAAGTAGTTTATCAAGTATTTAAAATGCTTACCGGCTAATGTGATAACCATGTTAGTATGCGACACTCTCTTGAGAATCCTCACCTCTCATCTAGTGTGCACTCCTACCGTTCTACTGATCTCATAAGTCTATCTAACTTATTTTCCATAAAGTTTTATCCCGAGAAGCGCTAATACTTTGATATTTAGTTTTAGAAAATTAATCTCCTCCATTTTCTTACGTCACTTAGAATCACTCAGTAACGTTACAAAATTCACAAACACTTGTTATAAAGCCGAGGCATTTATTCATTACTTAATTACTTTTACACATAGTAGAAAGTTTCCATATATATATATATACATACTATCGGCACCCCACATAAATCTATGGTGCTGGCATACTCTGCTACCAAGTCCCCATATCACTCGTACTAAGGGAAATACTAGTTCGGAATCACTCTCGAACTCTATTAACACAATACACACACAAATGGAGGCGAAGCATAGTTTCAAGTCCTAAGAGGTCATCACACACCCTCATGTCTCTTAGGACCATTTGACTATTATTTTCAGATAGCTTGTATTCGTGGATACTATCTTCTAGGGTATGAGTCAATATCCCCCATAAAGGCCCAATTGAGATAAGACTGTCCCGGTGTGAAGTAGCCCGAGTATGATTTTACACAGATTCATAATACTTAATATATGTACAATCACACAGTCATATCTATAGATATTCACATTTTCCAAATTAGGTGCGCCCACGACCCATAATTATAATTATCCGTTCTTAGCACAAATTACTCAAATATATTGCATAACGGATTTGCCTCCTTTTATTCTCATTTATAAATTTATTTTTACTTACTTCTCATCTCTCGAAGTATTCTATCTCACTAAGTATAATTTCAGTAGGTATACCCTCACTAACCTTCTGGTATAAATCTTTCACGAGTCTAAAAACTTTAGTGAGCATACACATAATTTCTTACGTGTGACGAAACTCCCCGTTAACCCAAAATTTCATCCCACATTAAATTTCACTCAATGGAGTCTACTTAGACCCTACTGGTCCTCTTCATAACCCATTATACTCTAAAAATAATAATCAAGGGTTCCTACGTAATTTAACAGGATTAAACAAAAAAGGAAAAAATATGCAGTTTTCCAGGGGGGATCGATCGATTGAGGAAAAGGATCGATCGATCAATCATCGATCGATCGATGCTCTTGGTCGATCGATCGATCAAGCAGTTCTTGCCCAGAATCTGCAAAATCCAACCTACGGGTTTCATTAAAAACTCTTCTCCAAAACACCATTAATGATCCCCAAACTTCCAAACAAGATTATTAACAGTCATATATACCTATGTACATGATTTCCTACGTGAAACATGTCCAAATTTATCAAAGGTATTGGATTAGTGGGGGTAAAATTAACATTATTATCAAGAACCCTAATTTTTCATGAAACATTATTTCTTCTAATTCTTTTCCAGATTTCTTGCTTCTAAATCCATAAAAATTCGAGGGTAATCCTCTACATATGATTGAGATGTCCACAATATATTTAGTTCCTCTAAAACATGCGATTTAAAGTCTCTAAATTATTAATTTCTTCCATAAAACATGTTCTTAACAATCCTAAACTAACATGGGTGAAACATTAACTAAAAATAAAGCAAGATAGATAAGTGTCTGGAATTCAAGGGTCTGATTTGTTGGTGAAAAAGGTATGGTTGTGTTCCTCATCGTGCGATCTACGTTTTAGTGGTGGTGGCGATGTGATTGAGTGAGTTATAGGCCTTAGATTGCTTGAAAAACTCTCCACCTTCTTCTCTAATGGCCGATCTTAGGTTTTGTGATTGATAACCCTAGAAGACAACTCCTAATGGCTGATATAGCCTAGGAAATTTCGTGGGTTTAATTACCCAAAAATACAAAATGCCTATAATACCCTCTCGGGATGTCAATTGGGCTTAAAAACTCCCCGAGATCCAAACTAATCCTCCGGGTACTTTTTTCTGACTATCTCGACCCTTCCGGACACTTTGGTGCACTCAAAATGACCATACGAGTGACTTATAAAATATTCACTTTTATAATAATAATTTAGTCCTAACACGACACAGGCGCGTCCCGACTTAACTTTCCCTGATTTCCATATTATTCACTCGTCATAATATTAATAAAATCAATATCATTTATTACTTTACCCATCCAGTAAATATTAAAAATAAATATACAGATTTATATTAAATTAAATCTCAAATTAAATTTAATAAATCCTCCAATTTAAAAGCCATAAAAATACGGGGTATTACATACTTCCCCCCTAATAACGGAATTTCGTCCCGAAATTCGGAAACTTAGGCATACCGGGTAAAAATAGATCTGGATATTTTTCGTGCATATCTGTCTCGCGCTCCCAAGTGGATTACTCCACATTATGATGCTCCCACTAGACCCGTACAAGTGGAACTACCTTTGACCGCAATTTCCTCTAGCTATGATATAGAATAGCCACTGGTCTCTCCTCATAAGAACTGTCGGGCTGCAAGTCAACCTCCTCTATCGCGTTGTGAGTGTGGGCCATATCATCCCGAAGATATCGTCTCAACGACGAGATGTGGAATACATCGTGAATACGGTGTAAATGCTCTGGTAACCCCAATATGTATGCCACCAGCCCAATTCTCTCGATAATGGGAAATGGGCTCACGTACCTCGGAGCTAACTTTCCCTTCTTACCGAATCTCATTAATCCTTTCATAGGAGATACACGCAGTAATACTTGATCCCCATGCTAAACTCTCGAAAGGATTGCTTCGCATCGGAGTAGCTCTTCTGTCGGTCCTGGGCTACTCGAATGCGACTCCTGATAAGCTCAATCCTAGCTGAAGTCTCCTAAATCATCTTTGGTCCGAGCAACTTGCTGTCCCCCACCTCTAGCCAATAAGCGGGAGAACGTCAAGGCCTGCCATACAATGCCTCAAATGGGTCCATGCCGATGGTGAATTGATACGAGTTATTATAAGCGAACTCCACCAGTGGAAGATAAGGCTCCCAACTTCATCCAAATTCAAGGACACACATGCATAGCATATCCTCCAACATTTGATTGGTACGCTCTGTTTGTCCATTTGTCTGTGGGTGGTAAGCTGAACTCAATCTCAACTTTATTCCCATGGCCTCTTGAAAGCTCTCCCAAAAGCGCGACACGAAATCTTATCTCTATCAGACACAATATCTAGGGGCACCCCATGTAGCCTAACGATCTTGGCAATGAATAACTGTGCATACTGGCCCGTGGTGTAGTCTGTCTGTACTGGCAGAAAATGAGCTACCTTGGTCAACCGATCCACTATAACCCATATGGAATCGTAACCCCGCCATGAGGTAGGTGACCCAGTAATAAAGTCCATGGAGATACTTTCCTATTTCCACGTAGGTATCTCCAATGGCTGAAGTAACCCTGACAGTCTCTGGTGGTCTACCTTTACCATCTGACAGGTAGAACATTTGGATATGAACTCAACAATGTCCTTCTTCATCCCACTCCACCACTACTGCCGCCTCATATCCTGGTACAACTTATCCCCTCCCGGATGTACCACAAATCTATACCCTGTGTCATCACTGCATGACGTAAGTCTTATCCTTATGGGACCACCAATCTCCCATTAAATCTCAAACCCCCATCAGAACTCACTGAATAGGATTCAACACCCTCAGCTAAGAGCTGTATAATCTTCTCCTGGCAAAACGTATCTGCTGCCTGTGCATGTATCACCCTCGTGATAATCTCGGGTGTGACTAACATAACCAATATAAAGGAATAGGATACCGTATCCTGGTGACCCAATTCTTTCCACTTCGCTCTCCATAGTTTCGCTACATCACCTTTCGGTTTATAGCTTAATGCATCAGCAACTATGTTAGCCTTTCCCGGATGATACTGTATCTCGAACTAATAATCCTTTACAAACTCTTATCACCTGCGCTAACGCATGTTCAACTCTCGCTGAGTGAACAAGTATTGTAGTGACTTATGGTTTATGAACAAGCGGAACTTTTCCCCCAATAAGTAATGTCTCCAAATCCGCAATACAAATACGACCACTCCTAATTCCAGGTTGTGGGTGGGGTAATTCCTTTCGTGAGGCTTTAGATTATGAGAGGAAAAAGCTATAGCCTGCTCCTCCTGCTAAAGTACTCCTCCAAGTCCCCGTAAAGAGGCGTCAATGTACACCAGGTACTCCACTCCCGGTTTGGGCAAAGCAAGAACTGGCACTGAAGTCAACTTATCTTTTAGCTCATCAAAAGCCAATTGACAAGCATCATCCCAAACATACGATACTCCCTTGTGAGTCAGATTCATCAATGGAACCGCTACCTTCGTAAAGCCTCGAATGAACCTCCTGTATTACTCGAGTAACCCCAAGAAACTACGCACCTCTGTCGGTGTCGTTGGCTGTCCCCACTCCCTCACTGTCGACACATTGCTTAGGTCAACTAATATCCCCAATTCTGATAAAACATGCCCCAGAAACTGTGCTTTCCATAGATAAAACTCGGACTTATCATACTTAGCATACAACTGATGCTCTCGTAGAGTCTGAAGAACCTATCTCAAGTGCTCGGCATGCTCATCCTCAGTCTGTGAGTAAAGCAGGATGTCATCTATGAAGACAATGACAAACTGATCTAAGAACTCTTTGAACACTCGATTCATCAAATCCATGAATACGGCTGGAGCATTTGTCAGCCCAAACGGCATGACTCTGAAGTCATAGGATCCATATCTCATCAAGAAAGCAGTCTTTGACACATCTTGCTCCCTAATTCGTAACTGATGATATCCCGACCTCAAATATATCTTCGAAAATAAGGTTTCTCCTCTTAACTAGTTGAACAGGCCATCGATTCGGGGCAACAAAAATTTATTCCATATCGTGACCTTGTTCAACTCCCGGTAATCCATGCATAACCTCAATGAACCATATCTCGTCTTTACAAACAACACTGGAATGCCCCAAGGCGAGGTGCTCCTACGAATGATGCCCTGGCCTAGCAGCTGCTCTATCTGATCCCGTAACTCCCTCATCTCCACCGGATCCATACGGTACGGTGCACGTGTTATCGTCCGAGTGCTCGACATTAAGTCTATGATTAAATCTATCTCTCGATTGGGGGGTAGGCTCGGTATCTCCTGAAATACATCCAAAAACTCACGAACGACTGGAATCTAATCTAGGGGAATCATAATATCCTTAGAGGTATCCTCCTCTATGTAATACAAATGGGTGGAAGATCCTCCCTCTGGGCGAGGCATCGCCACCAAAAACATCTCCTGCCCCGGAATGGCAAAGATAATTCTTCTACCGAAATAATATATCATGGCTCTATACGCAATGAGCCAATCCATGCCAATAATGACATCGTGCTCATGCATATCTAACACTAGCATGTATGTAGGTAAAATCAAGCTACCAATCTCTATATCTACTCCCCGAAATATAAAGAAAATCAAAGACCCATTCCCCAGTGGTGAGTTTACGCGTGTCACTGTACTCTCTGTCGTGTCTAATAAGCCTAAGGCCCGTACAAAATGAGTAGCTATAAAATAGTGCAACGCCCCAGTATCAAATAAAACTCGACCCATAGTGCCATGGATAGGAAACATACCCTCAATCGCGAGTGGTACCTGAGATGCCGCTGCTTGGTGGACGTTATAGACACGTCCATACTGTAATTGCCCCTACTGAACTGGGGCTGTTGGGATGGCTGGTAGAGATGGCAATTATTCTGGTGCTGGAAGGGAGGCTGGAAAGAATGGCCTATATGGCTCATTACGGGCACTCTACTGATGTGGGGCCCTATCCCCCTCTGGGCATTCATGATGTTTATGGCCATTATTGCCACATCCAAAACATCTGCCACTGAAATTACCTCCTCTTTGTCCCTGTTAACCACGGCCCTGTTGGCCATTTCCACCCTGCCACTGGCCCTGTTAAAAACTTTATTGGCCCTGATGGCTCTACTACTGACAATGTGGGCCCTGTTGGCCATGCTGACTGGACTGGCCCTACTGTCCCTGTCTAAATCCCTCAAATCCATGTCGAGAATCACCTGATCGGAATCTCTTGGCAGGGTCCCCCTGATGGGAACTCTACTCACTATGACGAGTCTGACCTTGGGCTGCTGCTGCCCCACCATTACCATTACTGCCCCCTGTCCTACCCTGCTGGCCGGACTCCCCTGCTCGTTTGCTCCCATACTGATGGAAGCGGTGATCCTGACAGTGCAACAAGGTAGCGTTAAGTACGTCCATCTAAATACTCAATGATAGATTGCCTATGAGGAGCTGTCGAATCCTCTAGGCCAATCCATTTGAAAATAATAGTATTTTCTATCCTCAGTGGGTGCCTCATCCGACACTATAGTGAGAAGTCTAGTGAACTCCTCATCATACTCAACAATGGCCATAGTCTCCTGCTTGAGATTCAGTAACCTCCGCCTCATATTAGTTTGCACAGCGGATGGAAAATACTTGCGATCAAACTGCGCCCAAAATGATTGAATCGGTATACTGTCCCTTTCCTCTAAGGTGGTGGTGGACTCCCACCACTGCAAAGCGCCCCCCACTAGCTTGAAGGAAGCCAGTAACTGTCTCTGCACGTCGGTGCACTCATACATGCTTAGATGCCTCTGGATATCCTTCTTCCATTGGCTGGCGACTACGATATCCGAACTACCCAAGAATTCCAAGGGATGCGCCTTCTGAAAGGAATCCCTGACTCGCTCCCATACATTAGGGAGATGTGTTGCTACTGGTGCCACTATCTGAACCTGGGGTGGAGCCTGCTGCACCATCGCTAATGCGGCATTCACCGTCTGAGCAACAATGGCTGCTACTTCAGTTGCATTCATCATTCCCTGAGTCGGAGCTGCTGGCTGCTCGGGCTGGGCATTCTTGTCTCGGGGTGTGCATCTCGGAGGCATCTGAAATGAGGAGGAAGTTTATTAGTCTACAGTTATTATCAAATCTAAAATAGCTAAAGGTGTAAGCATAAGTACAAGAATACAACAGTCTTAAAAACTGGGCTCTAAATCAAAGACGCTAAGCTGGAAACGAAATAAATCATATAGATCCTAAAGGACACTAGAACCTGATGCCCTGATACCACCAGTAACACCCCGCCTAATTAAATATCGGGTGATCAGTCCTTTATTAAATTAAAATCAAGGTGGACGGTTGGTTCATTCTCAGCATCACTGTCGCAAAATAATATTTCCAATTTAAACACCCTAAATAATTAAGCTAAGTGTCAAAACCATTTAAAGTCTTATTTTCATTTTATTAAAGTCCAATGTGAAAACCTTGATTAATAACCAACAGTTTAAGAATCACATAAATACTAAGGATGGAAATTAATACACAAGAATTAAACCATCTAGATAATCCAAACCAAGTTTAAGAACCATAAATGAAATCATCCTGACAATATTTAACTCCCAAGGAGCACTGAATACTGAAAATATGAATGAACATAAATCTCTAAAAAATCCAAACGGAATAGGAAATCGGACGACACATGCCCTAACTAAGCAAAACTAAAGTAAGAATATAATCAATGACAAGGTTGTCTAAAGCAAAGGCCTGCAAATCCCACATAAGCTGCAGCACGTCAACTCCAAAAAACCTATGCATGACGCTCTCGTGGCTGGGCCCTGTAATACACACACACACACACACACACACACACACACATATATATATATATATACATATATATATATATATATATATATATATATATATATATATATATATATATATACAAGAGAAAGAGAAATAACACGAAATGGGTTAGAGCTCAAGTATAAAATAGTTTAAAGTAGTTTAAGAAGTATTTAAAATGCTTACCGGCTAATGTGACAACCATGTTAGTATGCGACACTCTCTTGAGAATCCTCACCTCTCATCTAGTGTGCACTCCTACCATTCTACTGATCTCATAAGTCTATCTAACTTATTGTCCATAAAGGTTTATCCCGAGAAGCTCTAATACTTTGATATTTAGTTTTAGAAAATTATTCTCTTCCATTTTCTTACATCACTTAGAATCACTCAGTACCGTTACAAAATTCACAAACACTTGTTATAAAATTGAGGCATTTATTCATTAATTAATTACTTTTACACACAGTAGAAAGTTTTCATATATATAAGTGTGTGTATATATATATATGTATATTAGTCACTCATATAATATATATATATACTATCAGCACCCCACATAAATCTTTGATGCTGGCATACTCTGCTATCAAGTCCCCGTATCACTCGTACTAAGGGAAATACTAGTTCGGAATCACTCTCAAACTGTATTAACACAATACACACATAAATGGAGGCGAAGCATAGTTCCAAGTCATAAGAGGTCAGCATATACCCTCATGTCTCTTAGGACCATTTGATTATCATTTTCAGATAGCCTGTATTCGTTGATACTATCTTCTAGGGTACGAGTCAATATCCCCCCATAAAGTCCCAATCGAGATAAGATTGTCCCGACGCGGAAATCTCCGTGATAGCAAGTAGCCCGGGTATGATTTTACACAGATTCATAATACTTAATATATGTACAATCACACAGTCATATATATAGATATTCACATTTTCCAAATGAGGTGCTCCCACGACCCATAATTATAATTATCCGTTCTCAGCACAAATTACTCAATTATCTCGCATAACAGATTCGCCTCCTTCTATTCTCATTTATAAATTTATTTCTTACTTACTTCTCATCTCTCGAAGTATTCCATCTCACTAAGTATAATTTCAGTAGGTATACCCTCCCTAACCTTCTGGTCTAAATCTTTCACGATTATCAAATCTTTAGTGAACATACACACAATTTCTTATGTGTGATGAAACTCCCCGTTAACCCAAAATTTCATCCCACATTAAATTTCACTCAATGGAGTCAACTTAGACCCTACTGGTCCTCTTCATAACCCATTATACTCTAAAAATAATAATCAAAGGTTCCTACGTAATTTAACCGGATTAAACAAAAAAAGAAAAAATATACAGTTTTCCAGGGGGGATCGATTGATCGAGGAATGGGGTCGATCAATCGATCAAGTAGTTCCTGCCTAGAATCTGCAAAATTTAACCTACGGGTTTCATCAAAAACTCTTCTTCAAAACACCATTAATGATCCCCAAACTTCCAAACAAGATTACTAACAGTCATAAATACCCATATACATGATTTCCTACGTGAAACATGTCCAAATTCATCAAAGGTATTGGATAAGTGGGGTAAAATTAACATTATTATCAAGAACCTAATTTTTCATGAAACATTCTTTCTTCTAATTATTTTCCAAATTTCTTGCTTCTAAATCCATACAAATTCGTGCGTAATCCTCTACATATGATTGAGATGTCCAAAATATATTTAGTTCCTCTAAAACATGAGATTTAAAGTCTCTAAATTATCAATTTCTTCCATAATACATGTTCTTAACAATCCTAAACTAACATGGGTGAAACATTAACTAAAAAAAAAGCAAGATAGATACTTGCTTGGAATTCAAGGGTCTGATTTGCTGATAAAAAAGGTATGGCTGTGTTCCTCGTCATGTGATCTACGTTTTGGTGTTGGTGATGGCGCGATTGAGTGAGTTCTAAGAATTGGATTGCTTGGAAAACTCTCCACCTTCTTCTCTAATGACCGGTCTTAGGTTTTGTAATTGATAATACTAGAAGACAACTCCTAATGGCTGATATAGCTTAGGAAATTTTGTTGGTTTAATTACCCCACAATACAAAATGCCTATAATACCCTCCCGGATGTCAATTAGGCTTAAAAATGCCCCGAGACCCAAACTAAACCCCCGGGTATACTTTTTTAACTATCTCGGCCCTTCCGGATACTTTAGCTCACTCAAAACGACCATACAGGCGACTTATAAAATATTCACTTTTATAATAATAATTTAGTCCTGACACGACACCGGTGTGTCCCGATTTAACTTTTCGTAATTGCCATATTATTCACTAGTGACAATATTAATAAGATCAATCTCATATATTACTTTACTCATCCAGTAATATTCAACAAATTTCCAATAATTACTAACTCTAGTCACGCTAGTAAATATTAAAAATAAATATCCGGATTTATATTAAATTAATATCTCAAATTAAAATTATTAAATCCTCTAATTTAAAAGCCATAAAAATACGGGGTATTACACATAGATCCCATAAAAGAACATGAACAAGAACCCTTTACTTTCTCATACTAATATGGTGGTATCGTACAATAAGGAAGATAATTTGGGAGAAAATGGAGATGATTTTTCAAATTTATACAACGAATGCGTTGTGGGGATAGACAATATAGTCATTGCTTTTGATAAGATGAGCATTGGAGATGTTGAACAAGATTTTTAGTTTAATGATTAAGTATTAAGTTATTTTGACGAGCCCAAAGTTCAAATGTTTATTTAATCAAGTGGGGATACAATAAGATAGCAGGATGGAAATCATACAAGCAATTTTGAATATTGCAAGGAAGAACAACATATATTCGCTGAAATGGAAGGGATCCATGACTCATCTTCATGTTTGAAGTTATATTCTTAAATACTGATTGACAGATCAAGTTTCTCCATAACAAGCCTTTGCTTGTAATAATGACTGTGAATTACTTCAGTATTGCAAGATCTCTCACGAATGGAGATGCTTCGATCAACATAATGCCTAGAGATCCTTTTATGCAATGAATATCTCATAATTTAGTTTGATTGACATGCCATTATATATATTTGGTTATGATAACCAAACTTTACAATCTGTAGGATACGTTAATGTGAAGATTCAAATGGGTAAATTAGCCTCCTATATCAAGTCGCATCTTATCCCTTGTTAATAGGGAGAGTGTGTATGCACCATACGTTGGTATGTTCCATGTACCATTAATATGCCAAGGTAAATGTCTAAGGTACGAAATAGTCATACAAATGATAAATAAGTTATTTTCAAAAGAAAAAGCTCACCTTATGGACACAACATTCTATACGGAGTTGAACGAAGACACTAGGGTCATAACCAGGAGGGTACAAAGGGTTAGACCCATGATTAAAAAATATTGGAACCATTTAATTAGGTTGAAGAGACAAGAGAAAATATGTACAAGATGGCAAAAATGTTTTCAAATAGTTGCGTGAGAGGATAGAGCCTAAGAATGACGCATAAGAAAAAGAAGTAAGGAGACTGAGTGCCCTAAGAAGGTTGGCGACAGAATAAGCGATACTGTAGAAGGATCATCGAACAAGATAAAGGTGCTTCAACCACCATAACAGAAGTGAAAGAAAGTTGTTCTAGGTTATGGGTGTGTAATTTATCACATATGAAGACGTGTGCGGGCAGTGGTTGGGATAGTGAAGCTGACTCAAAACCACAATATGAATTTTTCCTCGTGGATAACTAAGGTTAATGTCTAACTATATTCAACTTTGGGATACAAGAGTCATAGAGAATATGAAAGATGTACCGATATGTATAAAAGATCAACCAAAGCACCAAGTGTAAGAACTAAATCAGTTCGACCTGGAAGAAGAGGCCGGGGAGGCAAATATTGTCTTCATATCAAATGACAGAAAATGAATGAAGAAAAAAGATCCGGTCCAATTAATTCAGGGCTATAGAGATGTATTTGTGTGGAGGTACACTAAGATTCCTAGTTTGGACTAAGAAATAACCAGTCACAAGATCAATTTTATAACTTCAACCATACCCATCAAGCGAGCCACTAAAACATACAAGGCAAAGTAAAATTTTAAAACAAAAGTAAATGATATATTGTTTGCTAGAATAAGGATTTATTAAATCAATTCAGCACACAATCTAACTCTCAAGTATTGTCCTAATGGGAAAGAAAGACAAGAATCATATTAGGATATGCGTGGATATTCATGTCCTTAATAAAACATGACATAAAAATAAGTTCCCACTACTATCAATTGGCAGTTTGATAAACTCCACAACTAGTTATGAAATACATAGCTTCATGGATGGCTATGTAGAGTACAACCAAATTAAGATAGACCCATCTGATGCAAAAAATGTAACATTTTAAACACCATCAGGTAATTTCCATTACACAGTCATGCTCTTTGGACTTAAAACTGTAGGTGTAACATATCAATAAATGATGATAGCAATCTTCCACAATTTTTCCATGACGTGTTTGAATTTTATACGAATGATCTTATGGTCAAATCAAAGGAGGATGCTCAAATAGCAAACCTACGAATGGCGTTCAATCGCTGCAGAAATTACAAACTCAATACGCGATTGGGGTTACCAATAGGAAATCCTTAGGGTTTATGATTAATATGCAGGGAGTCCGGATGGACATGGATAAAAAAATGGTGATACTAGATATGTCATTTCCACCCAACTAAAAGATAGTTAAAGAGCCGCCTTGAATGAATTTACTACTTGAAAAGATTTGTCCTAGCTTTATCAAAAGTTTGCAAAAAAACACAACCTATAGGTGGGATAACATTCATTAAGAATCCTTTGACAAGTTAAAACGCTTGTTAATTTCTCCCCATACGATAATACTTCCAATAGATAGTATACCATTATCGTTCTATCTTACTTCTAACCCACGTTATATTGGTTTATTATTAGCATAAGAGATAGATGGCCAAGAATGTCCAGTGTATTGTTAGAGCAGGATTTTGCATGGTATTGAATCGAGATATTTGGGTATTGAAAAACATTACTTGGCGATGGTATTTATGGACCAAAATTTGAGGTATTACATGCTTTCTTTTATCATTCACATTTTTATGAGATGTGACCCCATCAACTATCTACTGGCAAGCACAATATTAAATAGGAAGGCAACAAGATGGTTCATCATATTTTTAGGGTATGATATGAAGTATGTAGTCCCTCGAGCTATCAATATTCAATCTTACGCATATCCATTGGCCAATTTTCCATCTCAAGATTTTGAACCCACACATAACAACCTTCTAGGCGATGATTAATAGATAAACATGTGTGAATCATATTTAAAGGAGTGGTGCATGGAGTTCGATTTCTCATAGGCCAAGGGAAAAGGGGGAGCAAGCATCATTTCATCAAGAGGGAAGATAAAAATATCCTTGTAATTCAAAATGAATTGGTCTTTCTCCAAAAATGAGGCAAATATGAAACATTGATCTCGTGCTTATTATAATCCTCACGGAAGGTAATACGTTCACAATGTATCGAGGGAGACTCAAACTTGGCCGTTAAGCAATTAAATGAGGATTATGGCTTGAAACACCTTTATTTGGCACCATATCGAACCATCATACAGAGTTTCCTAGACTAACTGATTTTTATCATAATAGAAAGGCATTTTGTAATGATAAATAGACTATGAGGGTCGTTATAATTTTTTGTAATACTATGGGAAAATAACCTATAATTTCCTCTTGGAAAATAACCAATAATTTTTTCCTACGTCTATTTATAAGTAAACATAACTAACTTTTAAGTATAACTTAATAAGTACAAAAAACCTTTACTTCATAATTTCCATCACTCTTCATTCTAACGTCCTAAACTTAGCAGTGAACTCCAAATGGTAAGCATACCTAAAAAAAGAAGCACTATGGGGGTGTAAGATACATAAGCTTAGTGAATAACCTTACACACACCCACACCCACACCCACACATATATAACACAATTAGGTAAACAATTTAATTTGTATAACACAAGTAGGAATTGTGGACTCTCACAAGCCTAGACACGACACAAGACAATTAACCCACCGTAGTTGATAGGGATCGACACATCCCTTTTTGGCCCAAGTACACAAAAACTCAAGTTGGATTCTCTTATTAACACAAAACCACCAAATCCCATAGAATCCTTTGCAATCCATATAATTAGAAAACTTCGTTTAATATTTTTAATCATACGCATATGTACAATAAGTACAATATCATAATACATGTATTCTAACACAATTATCTTAACTATATTTTTCCATATAAAAATTAAAATCATCCACCAATCATAATCATGTCACTCACCTTAAATTAGGTAATTAGAGTAGTATGAAATTTACTTATTCCGTATGGTAGTAGTATCCTCTTCCTCATCTATCAATGCAACATCATTAGTATTCCAATACATACAATAACATTAGATATAAGAACACATCAAAATAATTGGTTAATATGAAATAATTGGAGAAGAGATAGACTTCTGTTGTTTGCATATATGGAAATCCCTATGTATTAAGTTTCCCACACATTTTGTGGAATGAAATTTTGAGTTTTCAAGAAAGAAATATGGCAAATTTCATACACTATTGAAAAGATGTCCAATACCTTCAAATCTACTTTTCCAACTTCATTTAATAGTAATACTAACTAATTAATATTAATCTTCTACTAATTCTGGTTAACACCTTAATTATGGTGTTTAATCATACTAATTATATTGTGTGATCATGTCGTCACAAGCAATAACTAAAGTAACTAACACAATAATCAAATATAATTATAGGATATTAAAATATTCATTTGAAGTTCTAAAGCTTATAAACATTCACATACATATTTATCTTATACTCCATCTAAATCAGAATCAAATCAATAATAAATGCTTAACCAACCTTAGGGTATTCAACCTATTTTTATAAAGATTGTTTACCAAGTACAAAGTTGGATTCCCACCTTAAGCACCTTGTTCCTCTCTTGTCAATCAATTTTTTCTCAATCCATTGTGTCATATACGTGAGTGATTAAGGAGAAGGGAGGACGCATTATTTAGCAGCTCAAAAAACATTACAACATGATTAAGCTTGTAATGGTGATGTTTGATTGGTCTAAATGGAGGAGGAGAATAAAAACGTTTCAAATCGAGGAAAATTTGTCCATTGTTTGTAAATATAATGTAAGTTACTATTCCAACTTCAACCCTCTATTTATGACCACACCTATCTAATATACGGATTTATAACTTTATCATTTTATGTTTTGTGAAAATCATAAATTTAGCACAATTAAACCTAGCTCAAATCAGAAAGTAGAAATCTGTTCAAAATTTTAACACTTAAACTTTTTCTACCAAACCTCACTAGTTTTATACCAAGACCTAATTGACTTATTTAAACACTATTTTCATCGAAAACATAAGTAATGATTTACACCATATAATTTCTAGACAACAAGGAGTCAACATATGGAAATGTAAACTAGTTATTATAATTGAGAAATAAAAAAGGCTAAATTAAGACAAATGGCTAAATGAAAGGGAGACACCTGTTAGATCCCCGAACGTAGTATAACTTCACATTACTGTTTAAGTCATAATTGCACTACGGTGGGGTTATTTAAATATATAACCACCCAATAGTTGAAACTATAGTTGCGAAGGAAAATGATTCGATAAATAAGAAACTCATGGATGATTAAAAGGGGACTCTTCAGCCATAAAAAACGTTTTCCCTCTTTTATGTTTCCTTTTTCTTTTCTTTTATTTCTTTTCAATTTCTTCTTCAAAGTAGTTTCTAAGGTAGATTTACTTTTATTTCTAATCAGTTTTATTCAATTTTACTTTTATTTAGTTTTTAATTCGTCTCTACATTTCTTAGTTATCATTTGATTTATATTTCCTAGTTTAAACTGCTTTACTTTCTTTAATTCTGAATTATTTCACTATCTTTAGTGTTAGGTCATTTTATTCTGCTATTTTTAATTACTTCGAACATCATTTTTTACTTTAGTTTCCCTTTTTTCTACATTTTCTTTAGTCCTAACTCAATTAGTTTTAAACGAATTGGACACCCACTTAAAAGTATTTTTAATTTAAGAGTCGAACGGTACATTATCACCTGATTATCACAGGCTAAGATTGGTTGACAAGAGCATAACCTTTCTTAGCATGCTCGGCATAATCAAAACATACAAATAAATTAAAGCCATCAAAATATATTTTTAGCACACTTGGTGGGACATAGTGTTATTTAAGTTTTTATCATGGCTAGGATATGAAGGAATACTGATAAAACTTAAAAGATTGGTGAACCTGCTTCAACAAGCCAACCCTTCACCACCAGAAAATAAACTATTATGGGAACTGGTTAAGAAATGATACAAGACTCCCAAAACTAAGAACTGGATGGGATAATGTCTTTAGGGGAAAAAAATCAAAGTGTAACGTCTGCTGTGGGTGTGTCTTAAAAAACCTAAGTTCAACTAATACATCAGTTAAATCCAGTAGTTTATTATATTGTTAATCTCGTACAAAATATTAATACAATGATCATGGTAGTAACCAATAGGTTACCTCCCCCTACCATTATGATACCAAAGGTTCATGGTTTCACATAACACAGTGGTGTAAACATGACCACACAACTTGTTAGTTTTCACCCAATTTATTAGCATCCCACCAGTGGTGAAACCAATTGTTGTTCAAGATTAAAAATGGGAAACCAGACTAACACTGTGAGTTTCGATATGAATAATCCAATGGAAGGCATAAGAATACCTATCACTTATCAATTAATATGGTATAGTAACCCAATAGGAAGAATGATTGTCATGAAAATGAAAAGATCTAGACCATGCTTCAATAATCCCACTCTAGGTTTTCTCGGGGCTTCGAACTATGAATTCGTAACCAATCTAATGTTAGAATATGAATACGGAGTGGGGAAACAACATGAGGTTTGGTAATGAACCCTTACCACATGGATGGAAACCAAATTCCTTAGTCCCCATGTCTAGTTTTCTTCCCAACGCAATAAAATCACATCCACAAATCCTACCTCCACTAGTGCAACTGATATCAATGGGAAACAAGCCAATTGTTCAACTAAATAGGCAACTACCTTGGGGAGTGGGTGGGAATGAGATCTTGGATATCATAAATGAGATTTACGGATCAATGGGGGGGGGGGGGGGGCATACCTAATGTATTAGAAGATATATATTGAAAGGGTATAATTGAACTCCCTAAAGGTTTCAAATTCCAAACTTTCTCGCTTTTCTCAAGAGATGGGAAATAATCCACAATAGAATTTGTAGAAAGGTTCACTAATCAATGCATTGACGCAGGGACTAACGAGTAACTTCAACTATGTTTTTTCTCTAGTTCTCTCGCATATTCGATTTTCACTTGGTTCATAAGCTTACCACCTAATTTTGTTCAAAATTGGAAGCAAATCGAGGACATGTTTCTTGCCCAATTCTTCCTAACTGAACTAAAAGTATCAATGGATGAACTGGCTAGGCTAAAACAAAGACCACATGAAAAAGCCAATGGCTTTACAAACAGATTTAAGAGGGCTAGGAATAAGTGCAAGATAATATTACCTAACTTTGAGGTTTTCAAATTGGCCCAAAATGGGCTAGAGTTTAGACTTGGAAAGAAGTTTGATGCAACCGAATTTAGGGATTTATGGAAATGGATACCAAAATGTCTAGATATGAATCTCTATTTGGCGGAGGAACATGAGATAAATACTTTATATTTCAAAATATATTAGAAAGACCCAAATTTGGAGAAAGACACTGCTGAAATAATTGGGACTGAGTCCATAGTTTGTGAGCCTTTAGTTTAAAAAAGTAAAGCAGCAGAGTCATATACACATAAGTTAAAGGTAATGATTAAGAAATACTCCTTTGATATATCTAAGGTTGAAGATATTTTCTATTATCTTTTAAAAGTAAAAATGATAAAAATTCCCAATGACATAAAAATTCCAAGAGTAAATGAAAGGTGAGGAAAACAAATATATAAATGGCATAATATCTTCTCTCATTCAACTAAATCTGTTCTATTTTTTGTGATAGGGTTCAAGAGTTGATTTGGAAAGAGAAGATCAAGTTTCCAGGCAAAGAAATAATAATATGGGGGTTAATGAAGACCCGTTTCCTAACATCAAAGAAATAAGAGCTAACATGTAGCCTATCTAATTACTAAGGAACAAGGGCCATGTTGAATTCAATATGAAAACTAAGGCGGACACAAAGGCATCAAAGCCTGAGATAATTGTGGATCTAGATCAGAAAATTCTCAAGAACCTGTGTATTAGGTGTGGAAAATAGTATGCTGAGATGTATCAGATTGTTGTTTCGAATTGGAAGTAACAATATAAATTTAAAAGGAAAATAAATGGAGGTCATATTACCAAAGCTGAAGGATAAACGATCTAAGAAAATTTCCAAGTCTTTCATTCGGGGCAAGTATATCCATTCTCAGGGCCTTACCATCCATAAAGAGAGACTCCCCCCTCCCCCCCAAAGCTTCCAATATGTCAGACCAAGCTTCCTGAAGGTTCCACCCAATCTATACAAGGGAAACCCAATGCATATCGGGTCACCAAACTAACACCCATAGTGAAGGGGTTATCATACTAGTCTATGGCCTAAGACCTTAAAGTTACATAATAATTCAATGAAATGCCTAGAATTCCAAAAGTAGTAAAGCCTCAATAAGTGGATGGGGGATGTTGCATATGGTTCAAACACACAAATCAAATAGGAAAGAACCAAAAATGATGATGTCTTTCATCCATCAATGGAGCAGGGTCTGAAAAGAGACCGTAGAGCTTTTACGCCAAAATGGATATGAGGACATTGTTTCCTCATCTTCGAAGATGAACCCTAGGTTCCATAGAAAGAAAGACGGGAGCTAGTCCTCTACAGATATGTTGAGAGAGAAGATAAACGAGCTAGAGAATCCCATGAATTTGGACATGGGAAACATGTTTAAGGATGTTTCTTCTAGCGAAGAATAAAATTAAGAAATGATGGTTGTGGATTCAGTAGGACATGTACTAGGACCTGATCAATAATAATTCATCCCATTTGGATCCTCGCCAGCACACGTGACAATCAACATGGAAATCATACATATATAGAGATTTGAAGTTGAAGAATGAAAAAATGTCTCAGAGCTAAAAATGGATGAAGAAGATGGTTCATAGGTAGAAAAAATTAATTTGTTTATTTCTTACTTAGATATCATATATGGGTTCAAAGAGCTTACTAAAGATAGGATTAATCTCATAAAACCTTTATTTATAAAGGCTTGAGTGAATGAAGTATTAATAAATAAAAAATTGGTAAATAAAGGTGTTGTCATTAATATAATGCCATACTCAATGCTTTTCGAAAGGGTTAATTACGTATATATGCAATGAACTTGACCTAATTTTCCATTTTCATCATTAAACTTTTTTTAGTAGATATGGCACTAAACTTTAAGTTTTTTGCCAAACACTTAACATCGTTAACTCTCACTAATGTAGTGGAGATGAGTCATCCAAATAGACTAATGCAGTGGAAACCATTTAAGCTAAAACTTTAAAAAACTAAAAAAATATCTGATTTTGCATCCAACTAAAAAAAATCTGATTTCGGGTATATGCTGATCCAAATAAAAAAAAATCCTAAAAAGGGGATGCTAATTTGATTCCATAGCCAATATTCTAGACCAGACATCAACATTAAATTCATTGATCCCTAATTGACTAGAGAGAAAGCTAAAATAAGAAAAAGGTTCTTGGAGTATGTGAAATAAAAAACGAATTGCGTTTGATTCCTAAGCTATAAATCGGCCTTTCTCAAAGAATTCTTTCGCCGTTGACCTCACATCCGACTGTCATACATAATAATCATCATGATAGGCAGACTTTCATTTGGTATTCTACCTTGTGATATCTTATTATTCCTTCAAATTCAATTATTGGTTTGGTGCCGACAATGAGTTTGGTGTTGCTGGGTTTCGGTGGTACGTGGTGTTTCCAGTGGTATGTTTTTTTACCCAACATGGTTTCCATATCATTTAATGAGGGTGGCACCTTAGACGATCATTAGTTTATTTTATATAAAGTCAAAGTTTTGGCGAAAAAAAATTAAAGTACATTTTCACCTATGCCAAAAAAATTTGGTGACTCGTGATGTAAAAAACTAGATCGTATCTAATTATTTAATCACAGATAAAATTAAATGAGACAAAGAAATTTTAAAGTGGTTCAGCCTTATAAGAATGGCCTACGTCCACTGTTTCTGTTATTGCTGACTTGTTTGGGAATTCTCGATTATAGGATTTGTCAAGAAATTCCGGTCCCTCTACAATGAGGATGATACAATGTATTTATAGCCTCTAGGTTGTACATGTGAAAAGGTAATTCATTAATGCCCCTTAAGCGTATACATCTGTATGTATTTAATGCACAGTTTATCTGTTGGTTTTCCTGCTATTAATGCTTTGTACGAGGTGCAGTTTGGACCGTCTGAGTATCTCAATGCAGTGGAGTTCCTCGGAGTAGTAGAGTTCCTCGGAAGACTCTTGTAAGTCGGAGCATTTGAGTTAGTCGGGGAAGTGGAGCTCCTCGTTGCAGTATGGGTCCTCGGAGTCAAGGAGATGTTCAGAAATGTTTATTATTGTCATGCAGATTGCCACGTGTCTTTACTTAATTGAGCCATGTTAGCAGGCTAAATTTGGTATCAACAGAAGCCCCTAATGTTAAATAGTTCGAAATTTGAGGAGTGTGGAACACTCTTTCTTGGAATATGGCGGTTTTAAATAATCCTCCTGATTTTTAGGAGTGTTCCCTTTGTATTTATTTTTCCTTCTAAATTCGCAGAATCAGACTTTTTGAATTTTTATAACTGCCTCGATCTTCGCACACTTTTTGTCCTTTTAGCCGCCGGTAGCGTAATCGTTTCTTTTTGCAATCATTAACTTTACCGTTTCCCAAGGTAAGGTATTTAAGCATCGCAGACAATCCCATCGTCTTCTACTTATTTAAATTTCTATCTTTGAGTTTTCTATTGTCTTTCTCTCTTGTGCGTTCATCCTTTTCAGTGTTCGTTGTCAACAGATCCACTCTTTTCCTGTAAGATGTTCTTCCTTCTTCTTCATTTCCTTTATTCACCGTTTACCTTGTTGAGTTTCTTGATAAGTTTCGTTCTGATTTTTCTATCCCTTCTTGGGTTATTCTGGAGGAACTTTCTGAACCTTCAGATTATTTCCGTTTGGCTGAGGGACATTGGTTCCCCAGTCTTTTTGTTGCTAAGTGTGGATTTTCCTTTCCACCAAATCCTTTATGCCTGGAATTCTGTCAATACTTTGACGTTGTTCCTGCAAGAATAGACCCCAATACATGGAGGATAGTTAATGGGGTTCATAGACTAAATCAAATTCATGAAACTCGCATAGGAATTCCAGAAATCATATTTTGTTATAGATGGGCAGTTGGCGATAATACATTTTTTTTAAAAACCAGATTTTTAAATAGGGCTTTAGTGGTCAATCTCCCAGATGCCAATAGGCACTATTTCGCGCATGGGGTTGTTATAAAAAATTGGCAACATGTTCCTTTAACTGGAGATGAAGTATATCAGGGTCCCAGATGCCCTCCCTATGGCAATGGGATAGGTTATCTTCATCTTATTTTATTTATTTTGAAATTATGCTTTCTTTATGTTTGATAAAATGTGTCACTGATATTTCAATGTTTATTTATTTGCAGTTGATAGTAAAAGAAAGTCTCCAAAAGAGACAGAAGTTAACATAAAGCACTTAAAACTTATTTGGAGCTTGCATCAGACTGTTGCTGATGAGCATATTAGGTCTGCCTCATACTTGCTACAGTATAAGAGCTACACATCTTCTTTTACTGCTCGTTCGGTGATCAGCGATATTGAACCGGTGCCTGTTCCTGAAGATTCTTCTTCTGAATCACACATTCCCCTTACTGAAAGAATGGGTAAAAGAAGGGTTCCGTCTATCTTTGAGAAATCTACCTCTGGTGCTGGGGAGGCAAAAAGAAGTAAACCTGATGTCCCAGAGGGGACAAAGAAAATTGATGCTCCTCCCTCTGTTGCAACCAAGAAAGCTGCTGAGAAGCCTCCAGTGGCTCCGAGTAAGAGTGATGCTCCAAAGGAGGTGATTGTCATATCACCGACCAAGAGTTTCTCCTTGGTCAAAACTGTTCCTGTTCCCCCGAGGAGGCTGAAGAAGAGCTCCTCGGATAATCTTGCTGAAACCATCTCTCAGCCCCCAACTACTGGAGCTGGTGTTCTTACCTTTGTTCCCCCGAGCTCTACCATGAGCTCGGTGAAGACTTGGATCATTCTCGAGATCCAAGGTATTGAAGAAAACCTTCCTCGGGACATGGTCACCTCATTGGCTTCTCGCCATATCGCTTCCGTAAGTTTTATTGTCTTGAACTTTCCATCTTTCCCTTGTTACATATGTCTCTGTACTGATTTTCCATTATCTTCTTTTTCCAGTTGGTGACCTGTTTTAATACCATTCTGAAGAAAGACGAAGCTATTAAAGCTTCAAGTTCCTCGTCTGGTGTGGAGGAAGCTCTGGTAGGCCTGATGCAGTCTCTAAAAGATTCTCGGCAGAAATATGATGAAGACAAGGCTGCCTGGGAGAAAAAACTTGACTCCAAAGAGTAGGAGAGGAACCAAGTTGTTGAAGCCTCCAAAGGATTGGAGTAGAAAATAAAGGACTTGGAAGAGAAAAATAAAGAGCTCGACGAGAAACTCAAAAATACTGGAGAGCTTGACAATAAGCTCAAGGTTGCTGAGGAGGAATTAATCCAGCTTCGCGAAATAAGTCTCCAGAAGGAGAAAGCTGAGAATAAGCTGAAGGCTGCCGAGGAACTTCTGTTCGAGAAGCTCTCCTCGGAGAAAATGAAAAGAAAATTAGCTGTGAAGAAGTCTTTCAGCATTGGCTGGGACAAGGGATGGAATAAGGGTGTGGCTGCCATAATGTCGCAAGTGGATTACGACAGTGTCAAATACTTTAGAGATGGATGGGTTGCTTCTCTACAAGAAATGAAGGTTGATGAAGGCTCTGACCTGTTCCAGTGACATATCCCAGGTCCCCCTCCAACTCCCGAAGAAGAAGAAGAGGACGAAGCTGCCTCTGAGGAGTCTTCCATGGTGGTGGGGGATCAAGTCCCTACTCCCCCTGTTATCCAGTCAACCAGCGAGTAACTTCAACTTCTGCCTGCCTCATCCGAGCAACTTTTCGCACTCCCCGAGCAACTATCTATTCCCCCCGAGTAACCTAGCTCCTCATCCCAGGCTCCCGAGAAAATTTTGGGAGATAAGGAAAAGGTGTAAAGTTGTTCGGTTTTTCTCTTTGTTTTATTTTCCTTTGGCACATATAACTCTGACTTTGTACTTCTTCTCTATGATGTAATAAAACTTGAACTTTTGATTATGCAGACTGTTGACTTTCCTTTTCATGCTCTGTTTACATTCTTATTAATTCTTATCTTCTCCTCTTTTACTAGTTTGTGGCCAGAATGGAGTTATTGTCTGCTCATGATACAAAGTTGTTGAGGCAATGTAATGAGTACTTTAAGGCTGGCCACACAGATCTGAGTGAATCACAAATCGTCGATATCCTTGTCCAAGATATTTCAGATCAGGCAATCGAAGCTTACCAATATTTGAAGTGTCTGCTTGATCGTGTAGTAGCTAATAATGTGGCTTATTATGAAATGATTGAAGATTTACAAGGCACTCTTGATGAACTTCAACAGCAATACAAGGAGTCTTCAGCTCTTTTGCATGATGGATATGAGAAGAAATATCAACAACTCAGTGCTGACAAGGTCTATGACAAGATGTTCGCTGCTTACGAAGTGAGAGAGAGAACTCTGAAAACTGAGGTCTAGGAGCACAGGCAAATAACTGAGCTGTTGGAGCAAGAAAATAATAACCTGTAAAAGGAAATAGCTCAATTGAAGTCTGTTGCCTCTTCCTCAAATGCCTTGGTCCCTGTGAACGATGAGGGATTATCCTTCCTGGAAATTGAAAACGCTAAATTGCGAGATGATTTGGAGACTTTGAGGAGAGCTGGTCCTTCTACTCCTGCTCGGGGACGAGAAAGAGCTTCTCAGGGACGACCAAGAGTTCTTCGGACTACTATTAAAGAAGCTCGAACTCATTCAGTAATGGAGAATCAAGCGTTCCAGTTAATGGCAAAAAATCAAGCATTGGCCGAAATGTCTAAGAAAATCGAGAATTTGGACGAGCAACTCGCTGCGCAGAAATCTGCTTTGGAGAATAAGGAAATTTTTTCCAAAAGCCTTCACGAGCAATTGAAAAGATTAACTTATCAATTTCATAAGGAGACCCGAGAATTCTGGATGGCAGGCTACAATGAAGCTCTTTACCATTTGGATGATCGTATCTAGAATGCCAATAATGAAGGTTATAAACAAGGCTGGTTGAATGCTTTGGGTGTACTGCAACTGGAACAGGGTCACTACCTGTGGGATTACCATAATCCTGGGCTGCTCGACCTACCAGTGCCACCATTCAAGCTTGATATGAGCTGGATCCCTGCTCGGTCCATCCCTCGGTGTTTGATTTCTAAATACCTCGGCGATTACAATCTCCATTCTAATGCCGAGATATCTCGCCCCGAGCACCTGCTCGATAGACCATCTGTGATGAACATTAGGATGCTTAAAGACCTTAACTTCATAAACTGCCCTTATGCTTTGGATGATCCTCCCGCTGGCGAGGAACCTGTTTCAAAAGCAGAGGGGAAGAAACCAATAGAGTAGGAATCTTGATGTAATAGTTATTTATACATTTCATTATCAATGTATTTTGTTTTTTGGACTTAATGAAAGACATGTATTTTTGTTTGCAATCTTTCTTGCCATTGTCTTGTAGCTGTAAAACACTGTTCATTTGTGCATGTATATCTGTTAAAAAAAAAGATAACAACATCATGTAATTTTGTCGACCAACTATAGCTGATCAAAACTTATTGTCGACTAGCTTGAATTTGTGGTAATCATTTGACTGTCCAAAAGTAATGATATTTTGCTTTTCGACCAATTTTAGTAGTAATTAAAAATCATAAGTAACAAAGATTTAACTTGATCTCTTTCAAATGTTTCCGACTAACAGTAGTCAACATCTTTTGATTTTCGACCAATATAAATTGGTGAGTTTTTCTATCCCGACCAACTTTGGTACTTTTGGAAAATATTTTTTCTTCCTAACCAACCGAAGTTGGTATTTTTAGGAATATGTTGTTTCCTAACCAACCGAAGTTGGCATTTTTAGGAAAATTGTTTCCTAACCAAACCGAGTTGGCATTTTTAGGAATATTGATTCCTAACCAAATCGAGTTGGCATTTTTAGGAGTATTGTTTCCTAACGAAACTGAGTTGGCATTTTTAGTAATATTGTTTCCTAACCAAACCGAGTTGGCATTTTTAGGAATATTTTGTTTCTTAAGCAAACCGAGTTGGCATTTTTAGGAATATTTTGTTTCCTAACCAAACCGAGTTGGCATTTTTAGGAATATTTTGTTTTCTAACCAAACCGAGTTGGCATTTTTAGGAATATTTTGTTTCCTAACCAAACCGAGTTGGCATTTTCAGGAATGTTGCTTCCTAACCAACCGAAGTTGGCATTTTTAGGAATGTTGTTTCCAAACCAACCGAAGTTGGCATTTTTAGGAATATTTTTGCTTCCTAACCAACCTGAGTTGGCATTTTTAGGAATATTATTTCCTAACCAAACCGAGTTGGAATTTTTAGGAATATTGTTTCCTAACCAAACCGAGTTGGCATTTTTAGGAATATTTTTTTTCCTAACCAAACCGAGTTGGCATTTCTAGGAATATTTTGTTTCCTAACCAAACCGAGTTGGCATTTTTAGGAATATTGTTTCCTAACCAAACCGAGTTGGCATTTTTAGGAATATTTTGTTTCCTAACCAAACCGAGTTAGCATTTTTAGGAATGTTGTTTCCTAACCAAATCGAGTTGGCATTTTTAGGAATATTGTTTCCTAACCAAACTGAGTTGGCATTTTTAGGAATATTGTTTCCTAACCAAACCGAGTTGGCATTTTTAGGAATATTTTGTTTCTTAAGCAAACCGAGTTGGCATTTTTAGGAATATTTTGTTTCCTAACCAAATCCAGTTGGCATTTTTAGGAATATTTTGTTTCCTAACCAAACCGAGTTGGCATTTTTAGGAATGTTGTTTCCTAACCAACCGAAGTTGGCATTTTTAGGAATGTTGTTTCCTAACCAACCGAAGTTGGAATTTTTAGGAATATTTTTGCTTCCTAACCAACCTGAGTTGGCATTTTTAGGAATATTGTTTCCTAACCAAACCGAGTTGGCATTTTTAGGAATATTATTTCCTAACCAAACCGAGTTGGCATTTTTAGGAATATTTTGTTTCCTAACCAAACCGAGTTGGCATTTTTAGGAATGTTGTTTCATAACCAACCGAAGTTGGCATTTTTAGGAATGTTGTTTCCTAGCCAACTGAAGTTGGCATTTTTAGGAATATTTTTTCTTCCGAACCAACCTGAGTTGGCATTTTTAGGAATATTGTATCCTAACCAAACCGAGTTGGCATTTTTAGGAATATAGTTTCCTAACCAAACCGAGTTGGCATTTTTAGGAATATTTTGTTTCCTAACTCGACCGAGTTGGCATTTTTAGGAATATTTTGTTGTTGCTGCTGGGAAGTGTAGTGTGTAGCACTAGTATTCCCCGAAAAATTTTCAATAAAAGGAGAGAGGCTAGCAGAATATTGTCATTTTATTCATACTGATGGAACTACTTTACATGAGAGTTTACATTACTGATAGTACTTGCGCAGGTGTTCTGCATTCCATGCATTCTTAAACTCCTCCCCCTCTAAAGTTGCTATTCGGTAAGTTCCTGCTCGAACAACTTCTGTAACTCGGTATGGTCTATGCCAGTTTGCTTACAATTTGTTATGCTTTTGAATGACTTTATTTAGCACATAGTCTCCTTCTTTCAGGTCACACTTCTTCACCCTCTTATTGTAGAACAAAGCTGTTCGTTGTTGGTAGCAGCATTCCTGATGGCTGCTTCTTCTCTAACTTCCTCGAGCATGTCCAAATCCAATCTTCTCATCAAGTTGCTGACTGGGGAGTTGAAATTCAGTATTCTGTGTGTTGGGAGACCCAACTCGACAGGTATGACAACTTCACTTCCAAATGCCAGCATATATGGGGATTCTCCAGTTGCTGCTCGGGGAGTAGTACGATAAGCCCACAATACTGACTGTAACTCGTTGATCCAGTTTGCTTTTGCCTCACTTAATCTTTTCTTCAAGCCATTTAGAAGTGTTTTATTCGTCACTTCAGTCTGTCCGTTGCTTTGGGGATGTCCTAGTGCCGAGTGGATCTTCAAGATATTGGAATGGTGGCAATAGGCAGCGAACTCCTCATTGTCAAATTGTGTTCCATGGTCAGTAATTAATGCATGAGGAAAACCATATCTACAGATGATATTTTTCCAAACAAACTAATATACCTTCTTGTACGTCATGTCGATTAGAGGCTCGACTTCTACCCACTTGGTAAAATAATCCACTATGGCGACGAGATATTTGAACCTTCCTCTGGTTGTCGGAAGTGGTCCGACCAAGTCAATTCCCCACATGGCAAATGGCCAGGGGGACGTGATGGGTGTCAACAATGCTTGTGGAGTTCGTCGGATGGAGGAAAAACGCTGGCACTTATCACATTTCTTAGCATAGGCTATACAATCAGCCCTCATTGTTGGCCAGTAGTATCCCTGCGTTATCACCCTTTGCGAAAGCGTACGATCTGCTACATGGGCTCCACAGGACCCTTCATGGATCTCTTCAATCAATTCTTTCACCTCGGAGGGATGTACACATCTTTGTAAACCTGCCATAATTCCTCATCTATATAGCACACCGTTAGTCAATACATACCGAGCAACTTTAAACTTTAATTTCTTGGCTGCGAGCTTATCAATTGGTAATTCTCCCTCCTCAATATATGCCCTGATGGGATCCATCCAAGATGGTTTGAAATCAAGGGTAGTAAAATTCATCTTTAGATCTTCATCTATGCTCTGATTAGCCAACACTTCAATTGGGATTGTTCTTCACAGCTCAGTACGAGTAGCTGATGCTAATCGGGCCAGGGCATCTACTCTCGCATTCTCCATTCTTGGTATTCTTACTAGCTGAACGACAATAAATTTTGAAACCAACTCCATCACCTTTGCATGATACTTGATCATTAATTCTCCTTTGGCTGCATATGTTCCCAACATTTGATTTACTATCAATTGAGAATCACTGAAGATAATAACCTGCTGTGCCTCCATAGTTTTTGCCAAATTAAGACCTGCAATCATGGCCTCATACTCAGCTTTATTATTGGAAGCTTTGAATTGGAATCGTAGGGCGTATTCCATATCGACCTCGTCTGGGCTGTTAAAAATGATCCCTACCCCACAGCCTGTAGTGCAAGATGAGCCATCTACATATAGCCTCCATATAGGCAACTCGTCTTCTAATTTCTGATCTGACAGAGTTCCTCGGTGGAATATTTGTTGCTTATTTTCACCCTCCTTTGATATTTCTTGCTCTTCATCGACCATCCTTTCTTGCCCTTTTACCAACCTAAGTTGGTCTGGGATCGAATTTGATGATCCTGTAACATCCATTTGCCCTTTTACCAACCTAAGTTGGTCTGGGCAAGTGTTTGTTGATCCTGTAACATCCACAGGTTGCTCAGTGATCAACTTTTGCTCCTCGGGGTTACAGGATAGGTGAACTCTGCTATAAAATCTGCTACTGCTTGCCCTTTAAGCGATGATCTGGGTTCGTAAATTATATCATATTAGCCAAGCTCTATTTCCCAATACATCAATCTGCCTGATTTTTTTTGGTTTATGAAGGGCTTGCCTTAACGGCATGTCAGTATATACCACTATAGTATGGTCCTGGAAGTATGGCCTCATTCTCCTACTCGTCTCAATCAGTACCAGTGCCAATTTTTCCAATTTTGGATATCTGATCTCTGCTCCTCGGAAGGCCTTACTCGTATAATAAATTGGTTTTTGCACTCCATTCTCCACTCTGATTAATGCAGAGCTAACTGCATTCTCCGATACTGCCAGATACAAGTACAATTTTTCTCCCATCAGTGGCCTGGATAACAATGGAGGTGCTCCCAGATACTTCTTCAGGTCTTGAAAAGCCTTCTCATATTCATCATTCCACTCAAAAGTCTTTCAGAGCGTTTTGAAGAATGGGAGACATCTATCTGTTGCTCGAGATACAAATCTGTTGAGTGCTGCTACTCGCCCTGTGAGACTCTGTACTTCTTTCTTTGTCATTGGAGATCACAGACCTAATAGAGCTTTGATCTTTTCACGATTGGCTTCAATGCCTCGTTAATTGACAATGTACCTGAGGAACATTTCTTCTCGTACTCCAAATATGCACTTTGTCGGGTTCAACTTCATCTGATATTTATCCAGTTGATCAAAGTCTGGCTTAAGTCAACTAGATGGTCGGCAACTTTCTTGCTCTTTGTCAGCATATCGTCAACATAGACTTCCATATTGCAACTGATTTGTTCGGCAAAGACCTTGTTCATCAGTCGCTGATATGTCGCACCTGGATCCTATAAGAAATTTGGGTCTATTCCAGGCATATCCTCATGACTCCACGTAAAAGTTTTCTTTCTGCTTCTTAGGAAAATTATCAATTCCTGTTTTAGTGAGGCATCCAACGAAGAACCTATTTGAGTTGTTCGTTCAGGGTGCTTGTCGTCCAGAATGATGTTTTCTGTAGCTTCCACCACCTGACCTTTCACGAGTTACGATTCATCTCTAGGATCCAGTGTTTCAATTTCTGTACCTTCATCCACTTGATAGGTAGTAGTCTTTTTCCTTGATTCCTCCAGCTCCTCTTGCTCGGCAGATGAATAATAGCATTCCCGAGATACTTTTTGATCATCTTTCACAACTCCTACTCCAAAATTTATGGGGAATTTTAGGCATTGATGTAACGTCAATGGTACTGCTTCGAACTTTTTCAATCCGACCCTTCCTATGATGATGTTGTAGGCTGACTGAACATTCTTATCCATCACAAAGAAACGTATTCTTTCTGTTCGGCAAGCAGGCCATGTACCAATAAATATATCCAACTTGATCGTCCCAAGTGGAAAAACTTTCTCACCAGCAAAATCGAGGAGGGGTCTGTGATAAGGCTCCAGTTGAGATAACTTTAGGTTTAAACTGTCAAAGCACGAGTAGAACATGATATCTGCCGAGCTACCATTATCTACCAGAACTCTATAAATCATCACTTCTTTCATTCTCATTTTAATCACCAATGGGTCATCATGAGGATATAGGACACCTGCGAGGTCGTTTTTTGAGAAACCAATAACTAGTTTCTCTTTGCTTATCTTTCTCGGGCGATCCTCCTCGGCCAGATTTATCCGTTGAATGTATGAGTAAGCTTGAGCCTCACATAGGTAATCTTTTCTCTCTGCAGTAAGGTCTCCTCCTCCTGCATCTCCACTTGTAATAACATTACAATCAAATAACCCAAAACGTATTGAAAATACCTCACGTTCTGGATGTCTTGGCCTTTTGGGAAGGTCGGGGTCATCTTCTGGATCATCTTCATGGTCTCTTTTCTTATTCTCTTCTGCTCGACGAGGTGATCTAGACCTCTCCCTTGCTCGGTCGCCATTTCTTCTTTCATTTCTTCGATCAACATACTTTGTCAATTTTCCTCGTCTGATGAGTGTTTCGATCTCATTCTGAAGAGCTATGCAATTTTTAGTCATATGGCCATGATCTTTGTGAAACTCACAATATTTTTCCTTATTTCTCCTGTCAGGGCCTGCCTTCATTTTCTTTGTCCAGTTTAACTCCTCGTTATTCTTAATTTCTTCCAGGACGTGGTTGATACCCATCTTCAAAGGAGTATAATTATCAAATTTTTTCAACACCTCCCATGTCGACTTATTTTTAGATTGTTTGTCACCACCATTGTTCTTATGCTCTTTCTTCTTAGCCTTATCAACCTCCACCTTGGTTTCTTTATCCATGTTCTTCTTCGCAGCCATAGCCTCCTCGGTATTCATGATTTTGTTCGCTTTTGCCATCAGTTCTGACATGGTTGTGGGTGGATATTTAGCCAAAGTGTAATACAACTTGTTGGGCAACAACCCACTCATCAAGGCGGTGATCGCTGTCTTTTCCTCATAATCTATGACCTCGAGTTTCTCGTTATTAATACGAGTTATGTAATCTCTGATGCTTTCACCAGCCTTTTGTCTAACACTTAACAAATGCGCTACTCGTTTTACTGGCTTTGCCCCAAAACAGAAATTCCCAATGAATAACTCGGCCAGTTGAAAGAACGTTGAGATCTTACCCCGAGAAAGATTATTGTACCATATTTGAGCAGATCCGGTAAGAGTTATCGAGAATGCTCTGCATCTCATCTCGTTTGGGACATCATAGATGTCAGCTGTAGCTTGATATTGCTCTATATGAAGAACAGGATCGGTCTTTCCATCATATTTAGGGGTCACAACAGGTGCTTTGAACTTTGACGGAGTAGGAAAATCCACAACGGTTTGGACAAAGGGTGTTCCTTGAACAAAAGTTCGTTGTAAAGGGTTCCTGACCTTAGCCATTTCTCCCAATCTATCCTCTAATCTCTGAATAGAACCTTTCCACGCATCATTTCCTTCCCCGGGCCTGTTGGTTCGAGCAACTGATCGTGTTGATGTGGCTTCCACAGATCTATCTTGATGAGTAGCTGGTCGTGATTGAGCAGATCCTTCCCTCAAATCTGTTGGTCTTCTAAAACTCTTTGATGCAGCTTTAGGAGGACTTTTGTTCCTCCTAGAGCCTAATCGACTGAAAGGAGAAACTCTACTTAATTTTTCCAATGCGCGGGTCCTCTCTGCAGAGAGAGTGATACGCTGTTCAGCATCTGTGGCCCACACTGATGAAGTTCGTCCAGGTTGATAAGAGAAATCATCAGATTCCTCATTATGATATGAAGCTGTATGCCCAGTACGCAAAGGAAGTAGACGGGTGTTTTTTTGAACACTTCGCTGTCCTGAATGGGCTGGTGCACCGCCATGAAGGGTCTATATGAGTTGTCGCATAGTTTTTTGCATGGCTAACTGGCCTTGGGCCAGATTTGTCATTATTCCAGCCAGATCTGGAACATTTGGCGGAGCAGATGGATTTGAAGGGTTTCCAACATTTCGATTGCTGGGTTCTGGATTATCAGCCATTTCTGATGGATTGTTTTTGATGAAAAACGATATTAACAGTCGTTTCCCACAGACGACGCTAATCTGTTGATGTAAAAAACTAGATCGTATCTAATTATTTAATCACAGATAAAATTAAATGAGATAAAGAAATTTTAAAGTGGTTCAGCCTTATAAGAATGGCCTACGTCCACTGTTTCTGTTATTGCTGACTTGTTTGGGAATTCTCGATTACAGAATTTGTCAAGAAATTCCGATCCCTCTACAATGAGGATGATACAATGTATTTATAGCCTCTAGGCTGTACATGTGAAAAGATAATTCATTAATGCCCCTTAAGCATATACATCTGTATGTATTTAATGCAGAGTCTATCTGTTGGTTTTTCCGCTATTAATGCTTTGTACGAGGTGCAGCTCGGACCGCCTGAGTATCTCGGTGCAGTGGAGTTCCTCTGAGTAGTAGAGTTCCTCGGAAGACTCTTATAAGTCAGAGCATTTGAGTTAGTCGGGGAAGTGGAGCTCCTCGTTGCAGTATGGGTCCTCGGAGTCAAGGAGCTGTTCAGAAATGTTTATTATTGTCATGCAGATTGCCACGTGTCTTTACTTAATTGAGCCATGTCAGCAGGCTAAATTTGGTATCAACAGTGACCAAAATGGAAAATCAGGTGAAGTTTTTGCATATCTGCGTAATTAGCCCTTTCCAAAATAAATAAACAACATGCTTAATTGGTTGAGCCAATAATAATAATAATAATATTTGGCTTTAGTGGGGATGAAAATTCAACCAAAGGTGTTGTTGATGTAAAAAAATAGATGGTGTCTAATTATTTAATCACAGATAAATTTAAATGAGACATAAATTTTAAAGTGGTTCAGCCTTATAAGAATGACCCACGTCCACTGTTTTTATTATTGATGAGTGTTTGGGAATTCTTGATTACAGATTTTATCAAGAAATTTCGGTCCCCTTACAATGAGGACGATACAATGTATTTATAGCCCTTAGGCTGTACATGTGAAAGGGTAATTCATTAATGCCCCTTAGGCGTATACATCTGTATGATAATGATAAGCATTATATGAGCATTCGATCTGTTGGTTATCCTGCAATTAATGCTCTGTTCGAGGTGCATCTCGGGCCGCCTAAGCTGCTCGGTACTCATAAGTTTCTCGGTGTATTAAAGTTACTCGGAGGACTCTTGTAGGTCAGAGCGTTTGAGTTAGTCGGGGAAGCAGAGTTCCTCGTTGCAGTATGGTTCCTCGGAATCAAAGAGCTGTTCAGAAGTGTTTGTTATTGCCATGCACATCGCCACGTGTCTTTACTTAATTGAGCCATGTCAGCAGGTTAAATTTGGTATCAATAGAAGCCCCCAATGTTTCATAGTTCGAAATTTGAGGAGTGCGGAACATTCTTTCTCGGAATATGGCGGTTTTAAATGGTCTTCCTGATTTTTAGGAGTGTTTCCTTTGTATTTATCTTTTCTTCCAAATTCGTAGAATCAGACTTTTTGAATTTTTATAACCTCCTCGATCTCCGAGCACTTTTTGTTCCTTTAGCCGCCGGTAGCGTAATCGTTTCTTTTTGTAATCATTAACTTTACCATTTCCCAAGGTAAGGTATTTAAACGTCGCAGACAATCCCATCATCTTCTACTTTTTCAAATTTGTATCTTTGAGTTTTCCATTGTCTTTCTCTCTTGTGCGTTCATCCTTTTCATCATTCGTTGTCAACAGATCCACTCTTTTTCTGTAAGATCTTCTTCCTTCTTCTTCATTTCCTCTATTCGTCATGGTTTACCTTGTTGAATCTCTTGATAAATTTCGCTTTGATTTTTCCATCCCTTCATGGGTTGTTCTGGAGGAACTTTCCGAACCTTCAGATTATTTTCGTTTGGCTGAGGGACATTGGTTCCCCAGTCTTTTTGTTGCTGAATGTGGATTTTCCTTTCCGCCAAATCCTTTATGTCTGGAATTTTGTCAATATTTTGATGTTGTTCTTGCAAGAATAGCCCCCAATACATGGAGAATATTTAATGGGGTTCATAGACTAAATCAAATTCATAGGACTCGCATAGGAATTCCAAAAATCATGTTTTGTTATAGATGGGCTATTGGTGATAATACTTTTTATTTAAAAACTAGATTTTTAAATAGGGCTTTAGTGGTTAATCTCCCAGATGCCAATAGGGACTACTTTGAGCACGGGGTTGTTATAAAAAATTGGCAACATGCTCCTTTAACTTGAGATGAAGTGTATCAGGGTCCCAGATGTCCTCCCTATGGCAATGGGATAGGTTATTTTAATTTAATTTAATTTTTGAAACTATGCTTTCTTTGTGTTTGATAAAAGGCGTCACTGATATTTTCATGTTTATTTATTTGCAGTTGACAGTAAAAGAAAGTCTCCAAAAGAGACAAAAGTTAACTTAAAGCACTTAAAACTTATCTGGAGCTTGCATCAGACTGTTGCCGACGAACATATAAGATCAGCTTTCGTATCTGCTGCAATATAAGGGTTACGCTACATCTTTTACTGCTCGTCCGGTGATAAGTGAAGTAGAACCAGTACCAGCTTCTACCAGTTCTTCGCCTGAGTCACACGTTCCTTTAAGTGAAAGGATGAAGAAAAGAAGACCTCCTACTCTCTTTGAGAAACCGGCCACTATTGCTGGAGAGGCAAAAAGAAGTAAACATGATGTCCCAGAAGGGACGAAGAAAATTGATGCACCCCCTCTGACTACTCCTGTGAAGGTTGCCGAGAAGCCCCTAGTGGCTCAGAGCAAGACTGACGCTCCAAGAGAGGTGGTTGTCATATCACCGACCAAGAGTTCCTCCTTGGTCGAAACTATTCTTATTCCCCCGAGGAAGCTAAAGAAGATCTCCTCGGTCAATTTGGCTGAAACCATCTCTCAGCCCCCCAAAACTGGAACTGGTGTTCCTACTTTTATTCCCTCGAGCTCTGCCATGAGCTCAGTGAAGACTTGGATCATTCTCGAGATCCAAGGTATTGAAGAAAACCATTCTCGGGACATGGTCACCTCATTGGCTGCTCGCCATATTGCTTCTGTAAGTCTTATTATTTTGAACTTTTCATCTTTCCCTTGTTATATCTGTCTCTGTACTGACTTGTCATTATTTTCCAGTTGGTGACCTGTTTTAATACCATTTTGAAGAAAGATGAAGCTATTAAAGCTTCAAGCTCCTCGTCTGGTGTGAAGGAAGCTTTGGTAGGCCTGACTCAGTCTCTGAAAGATTCTCATCAGAAATATAATGATGATAAAGCTGCCTGGGAGAAGAAACTTGATTCCACAGAGCAGGAGAGGAACCAAGATGTTGCAGCCTCCAAAGTATTGGAGAAGAAAATAAAGGACTTAGAAGAGAAAAATAAAGAGCTCGACGAGAAGCTCAAAAATGCTGGAGAACTTGAGAATAAGCTCAAGGTTGCTGAGGAAGAATTAATCCAACTTCGCGAAGTAAGTCGCCAGAAGGAGGAAACTGAGAATAAGTTGAAGGCTGCCGAGGATCTTCTATCCGAAAAGCTCTCCTCGGAGAAAGCAAAAAGAAAGCTGGCTGTGAAGAAGTCTTTCAGCGCCGGCTGGGACAAGGGGTGGAACAAAGGCTTGACTGCCATGATGTCGTAGGTGGAATATGGTAGCCACAAATACTTTAGAGATGGATGGGTAGCCGCGCTGCAAGAAATGAAAGTCGACGAAAATTCTGACTTATTTCAGAGAACACATCCCGGGCCCCCCTCCAACTCCTGAAGAATAAGAAGGGGACGAAGCTGCCTCTGAGGAGTCTTCCATGGTGGTGGGGGATAAAGTCCCTACTCCCCCAGTTATCCAGTCAACCAGCGAGCAACTTCAACTTCTCCCTACCTCATCCGAGCAACTTCCTGCACTCCCCGAGCAACTCTCTCTTCCATTCGAGCAACCCACCTCCTCATCCCATCCTCCTGAGAAAGTTTTGGGAGACAAGGAAAAGGTGTAGAGTTGTTCGGATCTTTCTCTATGTTTTATTTTTCTTTGTCAAGTGTAACCTGGAAATTTTTACTTCTCCTCTATGATGTAATAAAATTTAAACTTTTGATTATGCATACTGTTGATTCTCTTCTTCACATTCTGTTTGCTCTTATTGATTCTCGCCTTCTCATCTTTTACTAGTTTATGGTTGGAATGGAGTTATTGTCTGCTCATGATACAAAGCTGTTGAGGCAATGTAATGAGTACTTCACAGCTGGTCACACAGATCTGAGTGCAGCACAAATCGTCGACATCCTCGGCCAAGATGCTTCAGAGCAAGCAATTAAAGCATACCAATATTTGAAGTGCCTACTCGATCGTGCAGTGGCTAACAACGTAGCATACTATGTTATGATTGAAGATCTCTAGGGTACTCTTGAAGAACTTCAACAATAATATAAGGAATCTACTGTGCTTTTGCACGAGGGGTACGAGAAAAAATATCAGCAACTGAATGCTGATAAAGGATACGATAAAATGTTTGCTGCTTATGAGGTGAGAGAGAGAACTTTGAAAACTGAAGTTGAGGAGCACAGGCAAATAGATGAGCTGTTGGAGCAAGAAAACAATAACCTGCAAAGGGAAGTCTCCCAGTTGAAATCTGTTGCTTCTACCTCAAATGCTTTAGTCCCTGTGAATGATGAGGGATTTTCTTTCTTGGAGGTCAAAAATTCCAATCTTCGAGATGAATTGGAAACCTTGAAGAAAGCTGGTCCGTCTACCTCTGCTCGGGGACGAGCAAGAGCTTCTCGGGGACGAGCAAGAGCAGCTTGGATTATTATCGAGGAACAGAGAACCCAATCAGCTCTGGAGAATCAGGCCTTCCAATTGATGGCAAAAAATCAGGCATTGGATAAAATGTCTAAGAAGATCATAAATCTCGAGGAGCAACTTTCTTCCCAAAAATCTGCCTTAGAGAATAAGGAACTCTTTGCAAAAAATCTTCATGAGCAGCTGGAAAGATTGACATATCAATTCCACAAGCAGCCCAGAGAATTCTGGATGGCTGGCTACAATGAGGCTCTCTACCATTTGGATGATCATATTGAGAATGCCAATAATGAAGGTTATAAACAAGGCTAGTTGAATGCTTTCGGCGTACTGCAACTGGAACAGGGTCACTACCTGTGGGATTACCATAATCCTGGGCTGCTCGACCTACCAGTGCCACCATTCAAGCTTGATATGAGCTGGATCCCTGCTCGGGCCATCCCTCGGTGTTTGATTTCTAAATACCTCGGTGATTACAAACTCCATTCTAATTTCGAGATATCTCGCCCCGAGCACCTGCTCGATAGACCATCTGTGATGAACATTAGGATGCTTAAAGACCTTAACTTCATAAACTGCCCTTATGCTTTGGATGATCCTCCCGCTGGCGAGGAACCTGTTTCAAAAGCAAGGGGAAGAAACCAATAGAGTAGGAATCTTGATGTAATAGTTATTTATACATTTCATTATCAATGTATTTTATTTTTTGGACTTAATGAAAGGCATGTATTTTTGTTTGCAATCTTTCTTGCCATTGTCTTGTAGCTGTAAAAAACTTTTCATTTGTGCATGTATATCTGTTAAAAAAAAGATAAAAACATCATGTAATTTTGTCGACCAACTATAGCTGATCAAAACTTATTGTCGACTAGCTTGAATTTGTGGTAATCATTTGACTGTCCAAAAGTAATGATATTTTGCTTTTCGACCAATTTTAGTAGTAATTAAAAATCATAAGTAACAAAGATTTAACTTGATCTCTTTCAAATGTTTCCGACTAACAGTAGTCAACATCTTTTGATTTTCGACCAATATAAATTGGTGAATTTTGCTATCCTGACCAACTTTGGTACTTTTGGAAAATATTTTTTCTTCCTAACCAACCGAAGTTGGTATTTTTAGGAATATGTTGTTTCCTAACCAACCGAAGTTGGCATTTTTAGGAAAATTGTTTCCTAACCAAACTGAGTTGGTATTTTTAGGAATATTGTTTCCTAACCAAATCGAGTTGGCATTTTTAGGAGTATTGTTTCCTAACGAAACTGAGTTGGCATTTTTAGGAATATTGTTTCCTAACCAAATCGAGTTGGCATTTTTAGGAATATTTTGTTTCTTAAGCAAACCGAGTTGGCATTTTTAGGAATATTTTGTTTCCTAACCAAACCGAGTTGTCATTTTTAGGAATATTTTGTTTCCTAACCAAACCGAGTTGGCATTTTTAGGAATGTTGTTTCCTAACCAACCGAAGTTGGCATTTTTAGGAATGTTGTTTCCTAACCAACCGAAGTTGGCATTTTTAGGAATATTTTTGCTTCATAACCAACCTGAGTTGGCATTTTTAGGAATATTGTTTCCTAATCAAACCGAGTTGGCATTTTTAGGAATATTGTTTCCTAACCAAACCGAGTTGGCATTTTTAGGAATATTTTGTTTCCTAACCAAATCGAGTTGGCATTTTTAGGAATATTTTGTTTCCTAACCAAACCGAGTTGGCATTTTTAAGAATATTGTTTCCTAATCAAACCGAGTTGGCATTTTTAGGAATATTTTGTTTCCTAACCAAACCGAGTTGGCATTTTTAGGAATATTTTGTTTCCTAACCAAACCGAGTTGGCATTTTTAGGAATGTTGTTTCCTAACCAAACTGAGTTGGCATTTTTAGGAATATTGTTTCCTAACCAAACTGAGTTGGCAGTTTTAGTATACATTTCATTCTCAATGTATTTTGTTTTTGGATTTAATGAAAGACATTTATTTTTGTTCGCAATCTTACTTGCCATTGTCTTGTAGTTGTAAAACACTTTTCATTTGTGTATGTATATCTGTTAAAAAGAGAACAACATTATGTAATTTGTCGACCAACTGTGATTGATTAAAACTTATTGTTGACTAGCTTGAATTCGTGGTGATCATTTGACTGACAAAATTTAGTGATGTTTTGTTTCTCGACCAATTTGGCAGCAATTAAAAATCACAAGTAACAAAAATTTTACTTGATCTCTTTCATATATTCATACTTTGTTTATATAAAATGTTTTCGACTAACAGTAGTCAACATCTTCTTATTCTCGACCAACCTAAATTGGTGAAATTTTCTCTTCCTGACCAACTTTGGTACTTTTGAAAAATATTTTTTGTTCCTAACCAACCGAAGTTGGCATTTTTAATAATATTTTGTTTCCTAACCAACCTAAGTTGGCATTTTTAGGAATATTTTTCTTCCTAACCAACCGAAGTTGGCATTTTTAGGAATATTTTTGCTTCCTAACCAAACCGAGTTGGCATTTTTAGGAATATTTTGTTTCTTAACCAACCTAAGTTGGCATTTTTAGGAATATTTTTGCTTCCTAACCAAACCGAGTTGGCATTTTTAGGAATATTTTTCGTCCTAACCAACCGAAGTTGACATTTTTAGGAATATTTTTGCTTCCTAACCAAACCGAGTTGGCATTTTTAGGAATATTTTTCTTCCTAACCAACCGAAGTTGGCATTTTTAGGAATATTTTTGTTTCCTAACCAACCTAAGTTGACATTTTTAGGAATATTTTTCTTCCTAACCAACCGAATTTGACATTTTTAGGAATATTTTTGTTTCCTAACCAACCTAAGTTGGCATTTTTGGGAATATTTTGCTGAGTAGTCTGAGTTTTGCCGAGTAGTGTGTAGCACTAGTATTCCCTGAAAAATTTTCGATAAAAGGAGAGAATTTCGCAGAATATCGTCATTTTATTCATACTGATGGAACTGCATTACATGAGAGTTTACATCACTGATAATACTTGCGCAGATGTTCTGCATTCCACGCATTCTTAAACTCCTCCACCTCTAAAGTTGTTATTCGGTAAGTTCCGGGTCGAACGACTTCTGTAACTCGGTATGGTCCATGCCAGTTTGCCTACAATTTGTTGTGCTTTAGAATCATTTTCTTTAGCACATAGTCTCCTTCTTTCAGGTCTCACTTCTTCATCCTCTTATTATACAACAAAGCTGTTCGTTATTAGTAAGCAGCTTTTCTGATGGCTGCTTCTTCTCTAACTTCCTCGAGCATGTCCAAATCCAATCTTCTCATTAAGTCGCTGATAGGGGAATTGAAATTCAGTAACCCGTGTGTTGGGAGGCCCAACTCGGCAGGTATAACAGCTTCACTTCCAAACGCCAGCATATATGGTGATTCTCCAGCTGCTGCTCGGGGGGTAGCACGATAAGCCCACAGTACTGACTGTAACTCGTTTATCCAGTTCGCTTTTGCGTCACTGAATCTTTTCTTCAAGCCATTTAGCAGTGTTTTGTTCGTCACTTCAGTCTGTCCGTTGCTTTGGGGATGTCCTAGTGCCGAGTGGATCTTCAAAATGTTGGACTGATGGCAATAGGTAGCGAATTCCTCATTATCAAATTGTGTTCCATGGTCGGTAATGAATGCGTGGGGAAGACCATATCTACAGATGATATTTTTCCAAACAAATTGATATACCTTCTTGTACGTCATGTCGATAAGAGCCTCGGCTTCTACCCACTTAGTAAAATAATCCACTGCGACGACGAGATATTTGAACCTTCCTCTAGTCGCTGGAAGTGGTCCGACCAAGTCAATTCCCTACATGGCAAATGGCCAAGGGGAAGTAATGGGTGTCAACAATGCTAGTGGAGTTCTTCGGATGGAGGAAAAGCACTGACACTTGTCACATTTCTTGGCATAGGCTATACAATCAGCCCTCATCGTTGGCCAGTAGTATCCCTGCATCATCACCTTTTACAAAAGCGTCCGACCTGCTACATGGGTTCCACAGGACCCTTCATGGATCTCTTCAATCAATTCCTTCACCTCGGAGGGGTGTACACATCTTTGAAATCCTGTCATAATTCCTCATCTATATAGAATACCGTTAGTTAATACATACCGAGAAGCTTTAAACTTTAACTTCTTGGCTGCGAGCTTGTCAATTGGTAATTCTCCCTCCTCAATATATGCCCTGATGGGATCCATCCAAGATGGTCCTAAATCAAGGGTAATAAAATTTATCATTAGATCTTCATCTATGCTTCTACTAACCAATACTTCAACTGGGATTGTTCTTCGTAGCTCGGTACGAGTAGTTGATGCTAGGCTAGGGCGTCTTCTCTCACGTTCTCCATTCTTGGTATTCTGACCAACTGAACAATAATAAATTCTGATACCAACTCCATCACCTTTGCATGATACTTGATCATTAACTCTCCTTTGGCTGCATATATTCCCAACATTAGATTCACTATCAATTGAGAATCACTGAAGACAATAACCTGCTGTGCCTCCATAGTTTTTGCCAAATTAAGACCTGCAATCATGGCCTCATATTCAACCTCGTTATTGGAAGCTTTGAATTAGAATCGTAGGGCGTATTCCATGTCGACCTCGTCCGGGCTGTTCAAAACGATCCCTGCCCCACAGCCTGTAGTGCAAGATGAGCCATCTACATAGAGCTTCTATATAGGCAACTCGTCTTCTAATTTCTGATCTGACAGAGTTCCTCGGTGGAATATTTGTTGCTTCCTTTCACCCTCCCCTGATATTTCTTGCTCTTCATCGATCATCTTTTCTTGCCCTTTTACCAACCTAAGTTGGTCTGGGCTTGAATTTGATGATCCTGTAAAATCCACTTGCCCTTTTACCAACCTAAGTTGGTCTGGGCTTATGTTTGATGATCCTGTAACATCCACAGGTTGATCGGTGAGCATCTTTTGCTCCTCGGGGGTATCAGTATAGGTGAACTCTGCTATAAAATCTGCTACTGCTTTCCCTTTAAGCGATGATCTGGGTTCATAAATTATATCATATTCACCAAGCTCTATTGCCCAGTACATCAATCTCCTTAATTTTTCTGGTTTATGAAGGGCTTGCCTCAATGGCATATCAGTATATACGACTATAGTATGAGCCTGGAAGTATGGCCTCATTCTCCTACTCGCCTCAATCAGCGCCAGTGCCAACTTTTCCAATTTTGGATATCTGATCTCTGCTCCTCGAAAGGCCTTATTTATGTAATAAATTAGTTTTTACACTCCATTCTCCACTCTGATCAATGCCGAGCTAACTGCATTCTCCGATACTGCCAGATACAAGTACAATTTTTCTCCCACCACTGGCCTGGACAACAGTGGATGTGCTCCCAGATATTTCTTTAAGTCTTGAAAAGCCTTCTCACATTTATCATTCCACTGAAAAGTCTTTCGGAGCGTTTTGAAGAATGGGAGACATCTATCAGTTGCTCACGATACAAATCTGTTGAGTGCTGCTACTCGTCCTGTGAGACTTTGTACTTCTTTCTTCGTCGTTGGAGATCGCAACATTAATAGAGCTTTGATCTTTTCAGGATTTGCCTCAATGACTCGTTGATTGACAATGAACCCGAGAAACATGCCTTCTCGTACTCCAAATCTGCACTTCGTCGGGTTCAGCTTCATTTGATATTTATCCAGTTGATCAAAATCTGGCCTAAATCAACTAGATGATCGGCAGCTTTCTTGCTCTGTGTCAGCATATCGTCGACATAGACTTCCATATTGCAACTGGTTTGTTCAGCAAAAACCTTGTTCATCAGCCGCTGATATGTCGCACCTGCATTTTTCATACCAAAAGGCATAACATTATAACAATAAGTTCCCCTAGGGGTAATGAAAGAAGTACTCTCCCTGTCTTCAGGTTTCATTTTAATCTGGTTGTAACCAGAATAAGCATCCATGAAGCTCAGCAACTCGTATCCCGAGGTAGCATCAACTAGTTGATCAATACGGGGCAACGAAAAGTGATCCTTTGGACATGCTTTATTGAGGTCGGTGAAGTCTACACACATCCTCCATTTGTTGTTCTTCTTCTTTACCATTACCACATTGGCTAACCAGTCTGGATATTTAACATCTTCGATAAAGCAAGCTTTCTGGAGCTTCTCAACCTCCTCTTGTATAGCTTGATTCTTCTTGGGACTGAATACTCTTCTTTTCTGCTTCACTGGTTTGATCTCCTTATTCACGTTGAGCTCGTGACATAGGAAATTTGGGTCTATTCCAGGCATATCCTCATGACTCCACGCGAAGGTTTTCTTTATGCTTCTTAGGAAAGTTATTAGTTCCTATTTTAGCGAGGCATCCAACGACGAACCTATTTGAGTTGTTCGTTCAGGGTGCTCGTCGTCCAGAATGATGTTTTCTGTAACTTCCACCACCTGACCTTTCACGAGTTACGATTCATCTCTAGGATCCAATGTTTCAATTTCTGTACCTTCATCCACTTGATAGGTAGTAGTCTTTTTCCTTGATTCCTCTAGCTCCTCTTGCTCGGCAGATGAATAATAGCATTCCCGAGCTACTTTTTGATCGCCCTTCACAACTCCTACTCCAAAATTTATTGGAAATTTTAGGCATTGATGCACCGTAGATGGGATTGCTTCGAACTTCTTCAATCTGACCCTTCCCATGATGATGTTGTAGGCTGACTGAACATTCTTATCCATCACGAAGAAACGTATTCTTTCTGTTCGATAAGCAGGCCATATACCAATGAATATATCCAACTTGATCGTCCCAAGTGGAAAAACTTTCTCGCCAGCAAAATCGAGGAGGGGTCTATGACAAGGCTCCAGTTGAGATAACTTTAGGTTTAAACTGTCGAAGCACGAGTAGAACATGATGTCTGCCGAGCTACCATTATCTACCAGAACTCTTGAAATCATCACTTCTTTCATCCTCATTTTGATTACCAATGGGTCATCATGAGGATATAGGACACCTGCGAGGTCGTTCTTTGAGAAACTAATGACTAATTTCTCTTTGTTTATCTTTTTCGGGCGATCCTGCTCAGTTAGATTTATTCGTTGAATATACGAACAAGCTTGAGCCTCACAGAGGTAAGCTTTTCTTTCTGCAGTAAGATCTCCTCCTCCTGCATCTCCACCTGTAATAACATTACAATCAAATGACCCAAAACGTATTGAAAATACCTCACGTTCTGGCTTGGTCTTTTGGGAAGATCGGGGTCATCTTCTGGATCATCTTCATGGTCCCTTTTCTTGTTCTCCTTTGCTCGATGAGGAGATCTAGACCTCTCTCTTGTTTGGTCATCATTTCTTCTTTCATTTCTACGATCAACATACTTTGTCAGTTTTCCTCGTCTAATGAGTGTTTCGATCTCATTCTGAAGAGCTATGCAATTTTTGGTCATATGGCCATGATCTTTGTGAAACTCACAATATTTTTCCTTATTTATCCTATCAGGGTCTGCCTTTATTTTCTTTGGCCAGTTTAACTCCTCGTTATTCTTAATTTCTTCCAGGACGTGGTTGATGTCTACCTTCAAAGGAGTATAATTATCAAATTTCCTCAATACTTCCCATTACGACTTATTTTTGGATCGTTTGTCATCACCATTGTTCTTATGCTCTTTCTACTTGGCTTTGTTAACCTCCACCTTGGTTTCTTTGTCCATATTCTTCTTCGCAGCCATAGCCTCCTCTGCATTCATGATTTCGGCCGCTTTTGCCATCAGTTCTGACATGGTTTTGGGTGGATCGTTGGCCAAAGTGTAATACCACTTGGGCAACAACCCACTCATCATGGTGGTGATCGCTGTCTTTTCCTCATAACCTATGACTTCGAGTTTCTCATTATTAAAACGATTTATGTAATCTCTAGTACTCTCACCAGTTTTTTGTCTAACACTTAACAAATGTGCTACTCGTTTGACTGGCTTTGCCCCAAAATAGAAATTTCCAATGAAGAGCTCGACCAATTGAAAGAAAGTTGAAATCTTACCCCGAGGAAGATTATTGTACCATATTTGAGCAGATCCGGTAAGATTTCTCGAGAATGCTCTGCATTTCATCTCGTCTGGGACAGCATAGATGTCGACGGCAGCTTGATATTTCTCTATATGAAGAACATGATCGGTCTTTCCATCATATTTGGGGGTCACAACAGGTGCTTTGAACTTTGACGGTGTGGGAAAATCCACAATGGCTTGGACAAAAGGCGTCCCTTGAACAAAAGTTCGTTGTAGGGGATTCTTGGCCCTAGCTATTTCCACTAATCTATCCTCTAACCTTTGAATAGACCCTTTCCATGCGTCATTTCCTCCCTCGGGCTTGTTGGTTAGAGCAATTTATCGCGCTGATGTGGCTTCCTGGGATCTATCTTGACGAGCAGCTAGTCGCGACTGAGCAGATCCTTCTCTTAAGTCGGTTGATCGTCGAAAACTCTTCGACGTTGCCTTAGGAGGACTTTTGTTCCTCTTAGGTCCTAATCGATCGAAAGGAGAGACCCTACTTAATCTTTCCAATGCACTGGTCCTTTATGGAGAGAGAGTGATACATTGTTCAGTATCTTTGGCTCGTACTGATGAAGTTCACCCAGGTTGATAAGAGAAATCATCTGATTCCTCAACACGATATGAAGCTGTATGCCCAGTACGCCAAGGAAGCAAACGGGTGTTTCTTTGAACGCTGTGTTGTCCTGAATGGGTTGGTGCACAACCATGAAGGGTTTGTATTTGTTCTCGCATAGTTTCTTGCATGGCTGTCTGACCCTGGGCCAGATTTGTCATTATTCCAGCCAGATCTAGAACGTTCGATGGAGCAGATTGATTTGGAGGGTTTCCAGCGTTTCGATTGTTGCGTTCTAGATTATCAGCCTTTCGTAATGAATTGTTTTTGGTGAAAAATGATATTATCAGTCGTTTCCCACAGACGACGCCAATCTGTTGATGTAAAAAATTAGATGGTGTATAATTATTTAATCACAGATAAATTTAAATGAGACAAAGAAATTTTAAAGTGGTTCAGCCTTATAAGAATGGCCTACGTCCACTATTTTTGTTATTGATGAGTGTTTGGGAATTCTCGATTACATATTTTATTAAGAAATTCCGATCCCCTTATAATGAGGATGATACAACGTATTTATAGCCCTTAGGCTGTACATGTGAAAGGGTAATTCATTAATGCCCCTTAGGCGTATACATCTGTATGATAATGATAAGCATTAAATGAGCATTCGATCTGTTGGTTATCCTGCAATTAATGCTTTGTTCGAGGTACATCTCAGACCGCTTAAGCTGCTCGGTACTCATAAGTTGCTCGGTGTATTGAAGTTCCTCGGAGGACTCTTGTAGGTCCGAGCGTTTGAGTTAGTCGGGGAAGCAGAGTTCCTCATTGTAGTATAGTTCCTCGGAATCAAAGAGCTGTTCGGAAATGTTTGTTATTGCCATGCAGATCGCCACCTGTCTTTACTTAATTGAGCCATGTCAGCAGGTTAAATTTGGTATCAACAGGTGTACTACCAGTGGATATCAAAATAGGCACTAATAAGTTGAAACTACCCTCTTCATCATTAATAATAAATAAAGATTTAGTGATTTACTTAGTAGAGACTGGATCTATCTTAACAAACATATCCCTTATTCAATACGCAGGAAATTAATATTAATGAATGAGGATGGGAACGTAGAAGAGGTGGAAGCAGACCCTTTACCATTCCACACCAGTTCTATTGCTTTGAAGCTAAACTCTACTAGGAAATGTGGGACATGTCACGATGGATGCATTGATAACTGAGACATGTGGAGTAAAAGTTTTAGATGAAGCTTGGGAGGAACTAGAATTTGGTCTGTTGTGAAAAATTGAAACAAACAAAATGATTGATAATGGGTAGCACACCTTTTGACCTGGGAACGAATCTTTAGTTATAGAGCTACATAATCCGAGTTATATACAAAAATTAGTGATGAAAGGGCCATTAATTGAGACGACTACATATTCAAAGAATATAAAGAGGAAGAAAAACCTCAAGACACTGGCGATCCAACAAGTTTGCTAATAGAATATGAAGAAATCATAGTCAATCAATCGGATCTTCAAGACATTAGTGACCTCCTTTGCTTTAAGTTAAATTATTTATGAATGAACAAGTACTTTAAACTCTGGTGGTAAAAAAATTTTCAAAACTAACACCATATAATTAATGCCTCAAAATCTTTCATGCAAAAACTACTGCCGCTAACTCAAGATCATGTGTTTAGTAGTTACGCTCATGTACCTATAAATGTCAAGAAGCATAATCAGTTAACTTTCTATAATATATTAACAAGCAACTAACCCTTGATGTGATGCATCACTATAACTAACTAAACATGCTATACTTATTAGAATAGTTAATCTTGGAGCTGATGTCAATTTACCCTTTAAATTTTGGAATATTTTCTCACAGTAATAATCTCACAAAAAACATGTTCTCCTTTGTAGTAAGTTAGTCAATGGTAATGCAATAAAAGAAAATCCTGGTATGAATCTCATTTAATATACAACCAATCCTTAAAAATTACGTACCTTTATCACATGAGTCGTACTTTTCCAGTTCATTATTACTTCCACATTCTTGGGATCTACACAGATACCATCACCAAAAATAACATGCCCCAATAATACTACCTTATCCTGCCAAAATTCACTTGTACTAAAATTTTCACATAATTACTTCTCTCGAAAGGTTTGTAAAATAATATGCAGATGGTGTTCATGTTACTCCATACTGTAAGAATGTATCAAAACATCATTAATAAAGATAATAATAAAAGAGTCCACACATGGGTGAAATATGTAGTTCATTAAGTCCATAAATATAGCTTGTGCGTTTGTGAACCCATATATCATCGAAAGAAATTCAAAATGGCCACACGTGGAATGTAAAGTAGTTTTAAAAATGTCACGGCTCTCACTTTTAACTCAAGGTAACCAAATCTGATATCAATATATGAAAATATTGTTTCTCATTATAATTGATAAAAAAAATCATCAATGTGGGGAAGTGTGTATATTTTTTACATATAGTCACCTTTTTTAATTGACGATATTTTGTTCTTTATGAATAATAATGGAGCTCCTTACGATGATACTCTAGGCTATATATAACTGCGATCTAATAAATCTTGTAATTGTATTTTCAGTTTCTTTAATTCTGAAGGTGCATACAACATGGTTCAATAGATTTATGTGTCGTACATAGTACTAACTCAACTCTCAGTCCGATGCTAAACCTAAAATTTCCTCTGGAAAGACATCTATAAACTCATTAACCACTGGTGTGTCTAATAATTTTCCACCTCTTTTTACGTGTCAACCACATGGATAACTTTGATATTCTTTCCTTAATATATAGAATTCAATAGAAGAAATCAAGCATGTTAGATCAACGTTCTGGTCCCCTATAAATTTAAATTTAGGTCCACCCGATAGCCAAAACACCTCATTTTTAAAGAAATCTATAAAGACAAAATAGGAGGCCATCCAATCAATACCCAATATCACATCAAAGTCACGTATGTCAAAAGGTAATAATTCAACCAAGAACTCATTTTTCCCAACTCATACCTCACAATCCCTAAGCACCCTAAATTAAAATAAACATTGCTAATGGTTTATTAAGATGCAACACAAAACATAAAGACACTAAAGAATGTGTAGGTCTAGGACTTATCAATATATAAATATATTTATCACACATGGGAAGTGTACTTGTTACTATATTAGGTATATATTATGCTTCATGCCGCGTCAGTTGAACAAATCTACACTTATTATGGTTATGAGGTCTACCTTTGCAACCTCCCCTGTGTACACTCCCAGTAGAACACCTACTTCAGAGAGTCATACTCCCAACTGATGTTTTAGCTTCTATTGTAGGATAATTCTTCTACACATCTCCTAGTTGATAACAATGAAAGAAATGATGGCATCTATGGTTTTGTGAAATTCTTAGACATATACCCTTCACCACTATATCTATAACAAAAAAAAGGACCTCAATCGAAACACAAATACATTATTGACTGACTCATATAAGTTCTTCCACATTGAGTTTGAAATCTTCCATGCACACCTTTAGCATTTTTAGATTTTTCCCCCTTAGATGCCACTCATGGTACATTCTAAATTAAGTTTCCTATCTCCTATCCACGTGGCCGTATACCATTCTCCTCATTCTCATGAACATTCCCTTTCATTTTTTTATATTTATCTTCGGATGCAATAGATCAATCTCATCGAATTAATATAATGAAGATGAACTCATACAAGATCTGATTTCTTAAGATAAGGATGACTTATTTTTCAAGAACTTAAATGATTTATGTTCTTATTTCAAAGATGTGTTTCTCTTCTAAAATTCACATTTGGAAGCTTCATATGAAAGAAGTTCCTCTTCAATTTCTCGAGTTCTAAAGTCAAATCATTCTTCTCTTTATCAATAAACTTACGTTTTATAAAAACATGTTGACTTGTGCTTTTCAAATTTGTTAAATATGAAATATATTTCTTCAACGTGTTGTTTTCCTCTTTCAAGGTATATGTTCAAGTCTAATAACTCACCTTTATCATTTTGAAGGATTTTAACCCCATCATTAAACTCACTTTTCATAGAAACTTTTTATTTATTAATAATATTAAGTTCGTAGCCAATTTAACATTCTAACTTTTTTATTTCGAGAAGTTGAGACATTAACTTTTTATTATATTAATATAGATATTTGACACTCTCATCTTCACTACAGTCATCAAAGTCATCAATAATAGGATTTGGTTTTTCAATTACATGCAGATATTTTTCTTTCCTTTTATCAATAATGGATTTCCAAAGTTTTGACCTATCATTGGTAGGCAAGGGAAAACAATTATCATTAGGAAAATTATGAAAAAAACATCAACTGATCATTCATAGAGAAATAAAAATCACAACAAGCAAGACCATGAAAAGCAAACAAATATTTCACACAAAACACATTTAAAATCTCAATAAACAAAACCACTTAATTCCTAAACTCAAGATCAACTCTAGCATATATGTGCCTTTAAGAGCAACTCGATTTGATACCAATTGAAAGAGTGATCATTTAAGATATATAAAATAACTCAAATATTCTAAAATGGGGATGAGTCAAAAACTATAGATCTAATTTATCAGAGCAAGGTAGAATATCCAATTAACCTGTAAACCATAATTAAAGAAGAATGAAATGAATTTTTTAAACCTTCAAAATAGATTTATATCAATTGATTCACAACTCACACTTTAAAATTCAAGATCTACACTAATTTTAAGTGATTATATGGATATGAGACTTCAATAATCAAATTAACCTACTAACAATGAAAGAAATCGTACATCTTATAGTGCACATATGTGATATGAAGTTTAAACTACAAAATTATCCATAAATAATCACATTACAATGAATTTATGAGGAAAAGTCTAACCTAGTACATAAAATCTTAGATGCGTCTCTCTCTCTCTCTCTCTCTCTCTTAAAAAAACATTTACTTTACAAGAGAAATAAGGCACCTCTCACCTTTTCCTCACAAGTAGTTACCCAAGACCATCTAAACTTTCTCCCGTTTGAATGAGAAACCACATTAAAGCTCTATTAATTTGGTAAGGAAGTCATATTCTCCTCCACTGATTTCCCCAATAAACTACTTAACTTGAATGTGCTAGACCTAATTTTGGATTAGATTCAGATGTAGATGTGAATTGAATCTAATTGTTTTTGGATTTAAAAATCAATTCACTCAATAATCCCTCTAAACACATATGTGGTGTATAGATACAACTAAAACACTCAAATATGTTTTGAACTAGTGAAATTGCAAATGAGGCTCTAAAAAATATCTCAAATACGAAATAGACTGTAACATTTATATTTTCCACAGTTCTCTCTTTTTGAGTTTCGGAGTCAAAGTGAATTTTTATAAGATAACTTAAAAATCCTAGCACAAGATCGAGTTTTTCGTGGGCACGATCGCATATCTCATTGGCTGTTATCTTTCCACGAGGAGACATGCCACTTTAAAATCGTGTACATGCACATGACACAAGTTTTATACCTTTTAAAGGTTTTAATTATAAAAGACCCTTTTCATCTAAAAAAATTTTACAACTCAAAGAAGATTTTACAATGACATAAGTTCAAAAAGATGTTTTCAAAAAATGCGTGCTTGTGCAAATATTAGATGTCAAAATATCACAACCTTAAAAAGGATATCAAAGTAAGCTTTAGTTGGAATAAAAGTATAAGTCATGGATTTGCTGAAGCTGTTAGATGTGGAAGGCATACCAATGGGATCATGTCTCTCACCTACAACATATATATAACAACAAGTTATGTGTCTGTTTATGAAAGAGTCGACATTTTATCACAAGATTAGTCTGCTAAGGATTGATATTATAAAAAAACTTTGCTACCCTAATATGTTTGAATGATCTTGCATTAGAAAGAAAATAAAAACTAGTTTTACAGATTAAACCTAGGGTTTAAAATTATGATACTTTTGTGAATCTTGTAGATGATATAAATGAGGAGAAATATGTGTTGTAGAAGATGAATATGTTATTTTTCTTCCTCCTAAAAAATCTTTCTAGAATGCCCTAAATGACATTAATCTTTTGGTATATGATCCTCTAAAGTAAGCCTTATGTGTGGACAATCTCGTATATGAAAACGTGATGATTTGTAAGATAAATTACTTTCTCTATCCTCACCCCTTATTAAAAAAATGAATACTGTTTTGCGTTATCTCTCTTTATCTAACCCTTAGGTAGCGGTGTAAACGGATATTCAAAAATCCAAATCCATTCGGTATTCGAGTCTAAATTTTATGGATATTTATTCGAAAAAGAATATGGATAGTGTGTTAAAATATTCGAAAAAGTAGATACGAATATGGATAATATGTATATCTGTGGGTACCCGGAATTTAGTGCTATAAGCCTGGACGAGTAGCCCAACCCAAGTGGCCCAAAGTCCAGGCCCCTCATCTTTTGTACGGATCCGATTTCCCCACGATCCCATGAAGGGAAGTTATAGGGGAGCACGATCCCATGAAGGGAAGTTATGGGGAAGATGGCTAATATGGAGGAATCCATCATCTCCATTAACTAACCTACACATATATAAATTAAACCCTAGGTCCGGGGCAAAGGACAAGTTGTATTCTCTGTACTTATTCTCCAGAATATTGAGAAATAATACTGACTGCACCACCGTGGACGTAGGCACATCTTTGCTGAACCACGTACACCTGTTGTTGTGTGATTGGCGTTTTATTTGTTCTTTCTTGGTCATTACTTCTTTCATATTTATTTGTGTTGCACAATAATTATCACCAACAGTAATTGGCACCACAATTGGCGCCGTCTGTGGGAAGCGTTCATCTTTCCCTGAGAAGAGCCCACGCCAAGAAAAGAATCTAAGATGTCTGGTCATAGCAACAACGCTCCTCAAGCAGGAGATATTCAAGAGCCACCTGCTCCTCGCAGGATTAGGTCTGAGGTCCGACGTTCAGATCGTGGTGTCGCTTGGAAAGGCCATCCCCAGAAGAAAGTCAAGGACCAGCAAGGTCCACGTAGATATCCAGATTGATTGATGCATACGAGGCAAGGCTCCACGAGCAGAGGGAGTCTTCTCGCAGATACAAGGCTGAGAATGCTCGCTTAAAAAGCAGACTGGAGAAGGAACTACGTCCTGATACCAGGAGACACCTCTATCGCACTCCTAGCCCTCAGGCGAGCAAATCTCGCAGCCGAGGAAGGAGCCCTAGGAAGGAATATCAAAGGGTCGAAGGTGGCAACTTAGACGACGACCTCCACGAACAACTAAGAAGAGCTCGCCGCTATAAGAGCCCTGCTCGCAGCAACGAAAACATACGGAACCTGGTCCGCAGAGAAATGGACCAACATCCAGCTCACCGCGGCACCAGGTCGACCAGAGAACTCACCAGGAGAGACCTCAAGACCCAGATGAAGTCATCCTTCACGAAGGAAATTGAAGAGGAAGAGGTTCCCAAGAAATTTTCCATTCCAAGGTTCAAGATTTACGACGGGAAGACTGATCCCATTGATCATGTCAGGCAGTACCGACAGTCCATGACCCTCTGGAATCACCGGGATGCACTGATGTGCCGTATTTTCCTCTCGAGCCTCCATGACGTGGCCCAGAAATGGTTCGAAAAACTCCCTCACTGATCCATCAGAAATTTCAAATCCCTGGCCGAGCTCTTTACGGCCCTGTTCATCACCAGCAGCTCCCATCCCAAAAGGATGGATGCTCTATTAACCATGAAGAAAACGCCTCAAGAAACACTCTGAGACTATGCAAAGAGGTACTGGGAGTTATTCAACGAGATCGAGGACTGCGCGGAAGAGGTGGCAGTGGCTTCCTTCAAAATTGGCTTACCTAGCTCTTCCCTCATTTACCAATCCTTGACGAAGAAGGAAGCTATAACCATCGACGACCTGATGGCCCGGATTGAGAAATACGCAAAGGTGAAGATGTCACCCACCTTAATGTAGGAGAAAACGATCGAGCCAAGCTCACTATCAAGGGAAATGAGAAAGTTGAGAACCAGAAGAAAGGAGGAAATAGTGGGGGCAAGAATGGCTCTAAAAGCGGAGGGAACCCTGATGTAACAAAATCGTTCCAGGCGGTCAACACCGGCTTCAAAGAGCCAATTTACAAAATTCTCGCGAAGATCAAGGATGAGCCGTTCATCAAATGGCCCCGAAAAATGGGAGGAGACCCCTCGAAAAGAAACAATGCATTAAGATGCACTTTCCACAAAGAAGGAGGGCATAAGACCGAGCACTGCAAGGCTCTTAAGTCCCACCTCGAGGAGTTGGCCCAGTCCGGACATTTGAATGACTTTGTGGAAAAGAAGGTAGAGAAAGTTGCTGCCCACAAAGAGGCGAAACCCGATAACGTGTTGGAAGATGATGTCGGACATGAATTCGTTGTAATCCATGGAGTATCTGACATCAAACAAATACAAGGGAACTCAGCTCGAATGGAGGTAAAGAAACTGACAGCGATAATGCAAGCTTTTCAGATTGATCCAGCAAAATCACAGTCAGGAAAACGTCGGCGAGCAGAGGACATCAACTACAACAAGCATATTGTCTTCACGGATGAAGATCTTGTGAGAGTAAGGACCCCACATCATGATGCCTTAGTCATTACACTCAGGATAGCCAACTTTGACATCGACAGGCTGCTCGTCGATCAAGGAAGCTCATCCAAAGTAATGTACATCGACCTGTTCTGAAAATTGAAGTTGAGCATCGCCGACCTAAAGGGAACTACTGTCCCTCTGGTCGGCTTCGCTGGAAAAATGACCATGCCCCTGGGCAAAATAGTACTGCCAGTGCGCGCTGGAAATGTTTCCAAGATGATCGAGTTTTTGGTGGTCGACATTGATTCACCGTACCAGGCCATCCTCGGCAGGGGATGGCTTCATGCGATGAAGGCAGTCTCCTCGACCTACCACCAGAAGCTCAAATATGTTACCGAGCGAGGAGTAATGGAGATACATGGCGACCAGGCGATGTCAAGGAAGTGCTTCGTAGCGGCCATCCGACCAAAGCCAGAGAAAAAAGACAAATCAACCTAGAGAGATAGTGGAGGAAGGTGCAATTCCTTCCAAATAGCAATTAAAATATGAAAGGCTTGGAGTGGAAGAGACCGGGCTCCTCCCCTCTGAGCGCATCGTCGAGGACCTGGGAGAAGTGGCGGCTAGGGAAAGCGACAATAGCAGAGTCTTCCTGATCGGAGCGTCACTCACTGACCAAGAGCAAAAGGAATTGTCAACCTTACTCAGAAGCAACATAGATGTTTTCGCTTGGGAACCTTATGAGCTGCCAGGAATCGATCCCAATATGGTCTGCCACCAGTTGCACGTCGATCCCACATTCAAACCGATAACTCAGAAGGCACGATGAACTTCTCCCGAGAAGGCCAGAGCAATAGAAAAAGAAGTTGAAAAACTGCTGGATGCAGGATCCATACGGGAAGTGCAATTCCCCAAATGGTTATCCAACCCAGTGGTAGTTCCGAAAAGCAACGGGAAGTGGAGAGTTTGCATAGACTTCACTGACCTCAACAAAGCCTGCCCCCAAGGATAACTTCCCTCTTTCGAAAATAGACCAACTAGTAGACGCCACCGCAGCTCACGAATGAATGAGTTTCCTGGACGTGTACTCAGGATATCACCAGATTCCCTTGTATGCCCCCGATCAGGACAAAACGACGTTTATCACGATGGTTGGTTTATATTGTTACAAGGTCATGCCTTTTGGGTTCAAAAATACAGGGGCAACCTATCAGCGGCTAGTTACTAAAATGTTCAAGAATCAAATGGGAGACACAATGGAGGTCTACATCGACGACATGCTTGTCAAGAGCAAGAAGAAGGAGAATCACCTCTCGGACCTGTCAAGTACCTTCGAAATCCTCAGGAAGTACCGAATGAAACTCAATGCGAGCAAATGTTCTTTCGGTGTCCAGTCAGGGAAGTTTCTTGGGTATTTGGTCAGCAAGCGAGGCATAGAGGCTAATCCGGACCAGATTGATGCAATCAACAGAGTGCAACCTCCTCGCACAGTCCGAGATGTACAGAAGCTCACTGGAATGCTCGCTGCTCTAAATCGTTTCATTTTTAAATCCTCCGAGAGATGCAAGCCTTTCTTCCAACTCTTAAAGGGCAGCAAAACAGTAGAGTGGAGCCCAGATTGCTCGCGAGCATTGGATGAGCTCAAGTCCTATCTAAGCACTCCACCACTGCTTGTCATACCACAGAAAATGGACTCTTTGTACCTCTACCTCTCTGTATCCAGTCATACTGTTAGCTCGGCGCTAATGTGTGAAGTTACAGGCATCCAACATCCCGTCTATTATGCGAGCAAAAGCTTATTAGATGCCGAGCAGTGCTACCTACCATTGGAAAAGCTCTCATTCGACCTAGTAATAGCCTCGAGGAAACTGAAGCATTACTTCGAAGCTCATACGATCATCGTCCTTACATCATACCCCCTCAAGGCTGTCCTAAGGAAGGCGGATTTGTCAGGCAGACTGTCTAAATGGTCAGTAGAGCTCAGCCGGTTTGACATCCAATTTTAACCAAGGACAGCTATCAAGGGTCAAATCCTTGATGATTTCATAGCTGAATTCACAAGCGAAGAACCCTCCAACCAGTCTAAGCCAACAGAGCCAAACAACCAAGCTATAGTGGAAAGTTGGAAACTATTCGTTGATGGAGCCTCCAACTCAAAGGGAGAAGGGGTAGGAATTGTTCTCATCACTCCAGAAAACACAGTCCTTGAGCAGGGAATCAGGCTGGGATTTACAGCCTCCAACAATGAAGCAGAATACGAAGCCCTAATAGCAGGTCTTTAAAAAGCGCAAACTCTGGGAGCAAGGCGTTTGCAGGTATTCGGTGATTCGCAACTAGTTTCCAACCAGATAAGTGGAGACTATAACGCGAAGGATGAGAGAATGGCAGCCTACCTCTCCTTGGTGAAAAACTTAATGACGGGCTTTGAAGAGATCAACATCCAGCAGTTTCCTAGGGGTAAAACATCTACGCTAATGCGTTAGCAGCCCTGAGCTCGGCAGCTGATTCTAGCCTTAAAAGGGTTATTCCTATCGATTTCCTCAGTTTCCCAAGCATTTACCCCAATTGCGAGCTGACAAAAGCAAAACCAATACTCCAATTGGAATCAGCCCCCAGCTGGATGGATCCCTTGAAGGACTATTTAAAGAATGGAACGCTTCCAGAGGATAAGAGAACTGCCCACCAGATAAGAGTCAAAGCTGCTCTCTTTCACTTATCCACAGGAGGCGACTTGTATAAAAGATCTTTCTCCGGCCCCTACCTTAGATGCGTCCACCCAGGCGATGTCAAGGAAGTGCTTCACGAGCTTCACGAAGGAATCTATGGAAGTCATGCCGGAGGAAGGTCTCTAGCCTTCCGAGCAATGAAAGAAGGTTATTGGTGGCCATACATGCAAAAGGACTCCGCAGTATATGTCCGCAAAGGCCTGAAATGCCAACTTCACGCTCCTATGGTCCACCAACCCGCCAGCGAATTAAAATCCCTGACCAGCCCCTGGCCCTTCGCCCAGTGAGGAATGGACATCGTGGGACCACTGCCCACCGCTGTCGGTAATCGTAAATACCTGTTGGTTGCAACTGACTACTTTACCAAGTGGATTGAGGCAGAACCACTGGCGAACATCCGAGATGCTGACATGATAAGGTTCGTATGGAGAAATATAATCACTCGATTCGAAATCCCTAGAACCATCATCACTGACAATGGAACACAGTTCGAGAGTGGCCCTTTTCAGGACTTCTGCAACAAACACGAGATCAGGCACCACTTCAGCTCGGTGGCCTACCCTCAAAGCAACGGACAAGCTGAAGCTTCCAACAAAACAGTGATCGCTGGATTGAAGAAGAGATTAGAGCAAGCCAAAGGCGCATGGGCAACCGAGCTACCGCATATTCTATGGGCATACAGAACGACTCCTATGCGAGCAACAGGAGAAACACCATTCTCACTAGCCTATGGTATGGAGGTGATCTTCCCACTAGAAGCGGGATTTCCAACAATGAGATCTGACCTTGTCGAACAAGGCCAGAACGATCAGGCTTTGCTCGCTGAACTCGACCTGGCCGACGAGTGCAGGGAACTTGCCCTAGTAAAACTAGCGAGCTATCAGCAACAGCTCGCGAAGCACTACAGCAAAAGGGTCGATCCGAGGAAATTCAAAGTAGGGGACTATGTTATAAGAAAGGTCCTGGGCAACACAGTGAAGCCATCAGACGGTAAACTGGGCCCAAACTGGGAAGGACCTTATAAGATAATTAGAGATGACCTGCAAGGTGCCTATCATTTGGAAACGATGGAGGGCAAGGAGATACCGCGAGCATGGAACGCAGCTAATCTCAAGAAATTCTATTTTTAGGGATTCTATTATTAAATCTTTTATTGTATTCGTTATGTGAAAGGACAGTTCATTTCTCATTTCACTAATGAAAATCTCTCAGTTAATCACTCTCTAATTATTAACGTTTATATTTTATTACACATACCTTCTAAATCACAAGCATAATGGTCGACATAACACCCCTCCTCAGGTCATCGTCATGAAGCACGACAGACCTCTTAGCATTGCCTCTGGCAATATATGAAGCCTTACAGAGTATTCTTAGGCATCAAACCTACTTTGGTTAAACAAAATCCTGATCGGATGAAGACATCCAATACTAGGTGTGTCCTCGCCAATTGCCCTACTTAGGCCTAAGGGAGTGTGACGACACAACCTAAAAGGTAAAGTGAGGGCACAATGGTATTCTTGCATTATACTGGACTGGGGGGACACTCATATGACAAAATAAAAAGGATTGTGAAGCAGCAAAAATATAAAAGGATTGGATGAACACGTTTAGTCAGCAAAATTGCCCAAAACATGGACTTTTCATTAATCTTTTATATTTACAAACAATGATAATACATGTTTAGTCGGCGAAGCTCGCCCAAAGCATTTACAATTATCAAAAAGAAAAAGAGTAACAAAATCTCAAGGAGGTGGAAGCCTCCGAACAAGATAATCAGCAACTTTAGCTCTTCTTCCATCATTAGGAGCGGGGGCTAGCTCTTCCACGACCTCATTTGCGTCCAATTCCAATAGTTACCGGGGAATAGCATCAATGGGGATCCATCGATCATCCCTCCTGAATGGATTGGGCATCAGAGTGGAGGAGGACACCTCGTGTCGATACGATAACATCGAGTTCCTCGGGACCTGCATCTCTTTCAGGGCACTCAACCACCCTCTGATGAAGGATAGTACCTCGAACTCTGATAGTATAGTTGGAGCATCTAGCCAGCCTTGATCTTAGCCATCAGACCACACTTATCGAGGACCCTTCTTGAACAAATGCCGTAGTCGGGTGACGTCCCTCTGGAGCCCAACAGTAGTTACATAAGCTCGCCGAACATCATCGCACAGCTCCTCCATCTCCCTCTCACGCTGTTCCTCGGCTTCCCTGTTCCTACCCCTAGCACTCCTGCCAGCACGCGGGAGGGGAGGCCGAGTAGCTCGCGACGAAGAAGAGCCTTGCAGGACTGCCAAAACGGTGCTCGGCGAATGCTCCTTAAGCCTTAGGACCTCCCTCCTCAGGTCTTCATTCTCCTGCTACAGGAAATCCCCAACCTTGTTAATCTCGGTGGCCTCCAGTAACCTTGCTCTCAGTGCACTGACTTCTTCTTGTACTGAGGCACCGATTTCTTCCATCTCCTGGAGCCTGTCCTTCAGCTTGGCCACCAGCTCGGACTGATCCTTATATTTTTGGTTCCTTGACTTGGCAAACCTGTAAAGTCTAGCAAAGGCCTGGCGAACTTCAGGGCTTGCATTAGGACCAAGAGTCCTACCCAGTTGGGAGGTAACAGGAATATAATCATCAACATCAACCAACTACAAGTAAAAGAAAGAGAGAGAAATAGATCAGCGTAAACAAAAGGAGAATCTTCTCATTTCATTAATAAAGACCAAGTACATCGATCAGAAAAAACTTGGGAGATTACAAGCAAAAAGTACAAAAGTAAATCCTAAGAACAGATTAACTGGAAACCTCAGCTGCCCAGCGGTGTCTGGCTGCTTCCCCTTTATCAGCTGCAGCAGAGGTATCCCCCTCAGCAGGAATGCTTTCAGTTGCCTGAACAGGGCGAACACCAGCAGGAACTGTATCCGAGGGAAGATCAGTACCCTCGATGGTTGGAGCAGGAGCTTCTTCGTCCACAGTTGGCATGGGACTCGGGTCGTGCTCGTCAAACAGGGAAGACTCAGCATCCACACCAGCAGTTAGAAGAGCTTTGTTCCAGCCCTTCTTGAAGTTCAGACGGCTGATGTAGCCAATCTAAACCTCAGCATCATCATAAGCAGCAGCCCACCCAGAGTTGTATGAGTCCTCCTTAATGGTGGCTGCCTGGGCTTTTTCCGCCTCCAGCTGCTCGGCCAGAACCCTGTTCTTCTCTGCGAGGTCCAGCTTGCTCGAGCACACTAAGTTATAAGCCTTCCTCAGCTCGCCCAGCTCCTTAACCGCATTATCCCTCTCGCGGGCAGAGTTGACGAGGGCCAGATCAGACGAAACTCGAGCTGCATCAGCAGCCTTTAGATCAGCCTCCAGCTGAGAACCCCTGGTTTCCAGAGCAGACTTTTGCTACTCCAACTCACCATTCCTCTTCACCAGCTCATCGTAAGAACGATAGAGCACAGCGAAGTCGGTCACAAACTGCAAAGAAGAAAGAAGAAATCAGGAAGAGGAAACAATCAAGACTTATTAAAAAATTGAGAATTGGAAGGGAATTTTACCAAGGGTAGCCTCTGGCTAGCTTGTAGGGCCAGCTGATTGGACCCCAGCGCCCTCTGGCGATCCGCAGGAAGAACTACTCTCTCAAGCAGCGCGGGAGCTAGCTGTGGAGAAATGGCCACCGAAGCCCCCTCGGGCAAGGCAGATACTGGGACCAAAGCTTGACCTGCCTTGGTCCTTGATTCCATTTTCCTCCTCTCCTCCTTCTCTCTTTCCCTTCTCTTCCTCTCCTCTACTCCCTTCTTCTCCTCCACCTTTTTTCTCTCCTCCACCTTTTTCCTCTCCCTCTCTTTCACCTGCTCCTCCTCTCTCCTCTTCCTCTCTTGCTCCTGAGAGGAAGGCCGAGAACTTGTAGCTATAACCCCAGATGCAGTCTTCTATTTCTTTGACCTTTGTGCAAGGAGCACATGGTCATCATCATCATCATCATTTTTGATTAGGTTTTTCCTTGGAGGCATATCTTCACCAGAACTGCCGAAAGTACGCGACGATCCTCGAGCCTTAGAAGCCTCCTCAGAATCAGAAGAGCTGCTACTATTAGAGCTCCCTTCACCGAGATTACCTGTAGGCTCACTTTCAGAACTCCCCTCCTCCTCGTCCAACTGGATTAGCTCGACAGTAGTCTCCTCGCAGGACGCAAACTCTGGAACGCTATCCACAGGCCGTGCTATAAAGCTGGAGCCTACGTTCTTGTACTCTAATAAGAAAGCGACAGATCTGGGATGCTCGCCGTCACCCAAAGGCTCTCTGATGTTCCAAGCTTTAACCAACTCAGAAATCCGGACCTCGTTAAGAGCAGGCTCCAAATTTCGTGACCTCGCTGTAAAAGAAAACGCAGAAGGGAGTCAGAAAAGTCATAAGCCAGCAGAGATTGAAGCAACAGTACAAATATCTACCTATATATTCTTCCCCATAAAAGGGAACAGTGAACCTCTCAGACCTCGACCCTTCAGATTGGGGAGAGAACTGCCAATTCCTAACAAGATAACCTTCCTGCTAGTAGTCCTTATGGGAATCAGGTAGATTTACTACCAATACCCTATCAGGGCTCCTAGCTTTGAGGTATAGGACACCTGAACTAGTTCGAGAGAAGGAGGAACAAAAGCAGACTTCTGCGAGCCCTAACCTTGTGCCATACAACTGGTTTATCCTATGCACGCTGTTCACTATTTTCCATACATTGGACGAACATCGTGCAGGTACAATACTAAAATAGCTAAAGAAATGTAGAAACAGATCATTAGGGGGAAAAGTAAGTCCCCCCTGGGAGAACAACAAAACATGAATCTAGTCTATATCCCTAACGTTCCTAGGAGGCGAGGCACAACACTCAATCTCTACCCACTCAGGAATGTTGTAGAATTTTCTAAATTCTGAGATTGACCTATTTCCAATCTTTGCCATTGGGAAATACAAGAAAAGCTACAAACCAAAGAGAAAATGCAAAGGGCACGAGAAACTTACAAGGCAAAAGATCAAGTCAAACGACGAAGAAGCAACAAGAGTGGAGATCAAAAGCAGAAGGTACGAAGCGAAAGAGTTCTCAAAAGATAGGAGATTGCTGGAAAAGCTGAAACGACGAAGAGAAATGAGCCTTATACCAACAAACCTTCAAAATCTAATCATATTGCACAGTAAGCGAAGCGGCTGCCGCCAGAAATCGACTCTACAGCTCCCGAGGAATTGCAACGCAATAATCATTTAAATCTGTTGGGCCCACATGCATGGCACAACAAATTTAGGGGCAATTATGGGTACCCGAAATTTAGTGCTATAAGCCTGGACGAGTAGCCCAACCCAAGTGGCCCAAAGTCCAGGCCCTTCATCTTTTGTACGGATCCGATTTCCCCACGATCCCATGAAGGGAAGTTATAGGGGAACACGATCCTATGAAGGGAAGTTATAGGGAAGATGGCTAATATGGAGGAATCCATCATCTCCATTAACTAACCTACACATATATAAATTAAACCCTAGGTCCGGGGCAAAGGACAAGTTGTATTCTCTGTACTTATTCTTCGAAATATAGAGAAATAATAATGACTGCACCACCGTGGACGTAGGCACATCTTTGCTGAACCACGTACACCTGTTGTTTTGTGATTGTCGTTTTATTTGTTATTTCTTGGTCATTACTTCTCTCATATTTATTTGTGTTGCACAATAATTGTCACCAACAGTAATTGGCACCACAATATCTGACACGGATAATCCGTATCCGAGGCGAAGCATCCATATTTGCGGATATCCATTTTTAGGATATCCGTATTGTATTTAATAATAATTTATCATTAATATTAGTTATATATATTTATAATTTATAATATTTATTATATGTAATGTGAAATATAATTATATAAAATACAAAAATGTTAATCACCACTTTTCACTCATTGAAAAAAATTAAAGAAATAAAAAGTTGAAAAAAATCAAAAGATAATGAGTGGCTTGAAAAAAAAGAAAACAATAAAAAGCGGACAAAACAAACTCGAACAAAACATTTGACATATAACCTTTCTCTTTATTTTTACCCGTTTTCCCATTCTTCCTCATTTTCAGCACACATCTTCTTATCCAAAACCTTCCCTTTACTGGTAACTTTGTAAGATCCTTCCTCCTCTCTCACCCCCCACAACACATGCACACAGACACACATAAACGTGCATACAATAATACAACAACATACATAGATGTATATAATAACAACACACGCAAACGCGCACAACAACACATGCACACAACAATCGTTAGGAAAAAAAATGTTGATTCTAATTTCTAAGTTGTTGATTAAGAAATGGTAGATCAATTCGTTGATTCTAAATTGTTGATTTTAAACACTTAGGGCTTAATCGTAGCATTGATATTACATGTTAAAAGAGGCAAGTCAATTGAAATGGATAAGCAATATATACGGTTATAAATATTATCTGAATCCGAGAAATCTGAGAGGATATGGATATGGATAGTTGTCTTTATTATCCGGGTGGTTACAAATACGAATACAGATAGTGCATCCAAATAGAGGATATGAATATGGATAGCATGGTATTCGCTCTAGATCCATCCATTTATCACCCCTACCCTTAGGTCATGTTATGCAACCTATTCCCCTTCCTTAGAGCCATGTATATAGGTACTTGAAATGGGAATAGGCTAATTAAGGATTTTAGAGAGTCTAGGCTAGGAACTTGTGTAGTGGACTATATTAGGGATCCTGACTAATAACTAAATTAACTTATAAAAATATGTATAAAAATCCCATATTACTTCTTGTAATATATTTTATTTCCCCTTTAATTATAATTATTTTCATTAAATAATTATAATTGCACTCCAATCTAATTATCTCAGAATTACTAAAATATTAAGGTATTATTTGCAAAGAGATAGTGCATAATGTGATTCGCCACGTAAATCATATAATATAGTGCATAATGTGATTCCCCTTGTAAATCATATAATACTTGCTTGATGAGATTCGATTTTTTGCTAATTAATTGTCCTCAACATCTTGCTATTCCTTGGTACTCTACTAGATTATAAGATAATCCATTGATCAAGTATACATGTAAAATAAAAAATTATAAGTTTATTAAGAGATATCACAATTCAGAGTATCTACTAGGTGGGGATTTCCTCTGGATTATGATTTAAAATATGTCCACGTAATGATTGCCCAACTTGAAGAGATTTATACCTGATAAATTAAATCGCACCCATAAGAATCAAAGTAATAATTGTGAGCACATTCCAGTCCTTACAATCCTCGACATTATGCATTTATGCACCATTTGAAAATGTTGTGAGAGTGCACAAGTCTAATATAGTTATCATTTAGACTTTAATCTCACCCTTGTCCCATTCAATACAATACTGATGTAATGATATGATCCTTTTTGAACTATCAGATAAGTTCTCGAACTAGCAGGATGGTTCTCGTATATTACATTCGCAGTTTTATTGATAGGATGTTAGCTCCTTATCGAGGATGTGAACTGTTCAATTGAACTAGAACTGGAATTTTGATATTATGTGACTAGGCTGAACCCAGCTCACCCGAATTCCTATTGAGTTCAATTGACCGATATTAATATAATATATTTAATACAAATAAAAGGCATTATTACACACATGATTATGATTTGAAAATGAACCTTACACAACTTTATTAATAAATAAACATCATACATAGTTTTAAGAATAAAACTCCAACAATCTCCCATTTAGTCTGAAACCCATGCGCCTATTCATCTAACACCCATTTGATACAGATAGTTATGAAAAGCCTTATTGTAACACCCCGCTTAAAATAATAACGGGTGGCCAGCCCTATACTACATTAAACCAGGAGTTTTAGATGGTTCAGTCTCAACATCAACTGTCGGTACTATATAATATAGGACTAACTACCCGATATTATATAAGCGAGATGTTAAAATTAAATAAAATATGCAACAAACAACAACCCAACACTATAACGCTACTAAATAAGGAAATAAAGATGCATGAAAGAACTATGATAAATGAAATGCTAGAATAAAATGAGATAAATAACTACAACCGAATGTTCTACAAAGAGGTAAACCCGAATAAACTGTCGGGTCACAGCCAATACAATGACTCAAATGAAATAAATATACACATATATAAATATCCCTTGGGTATAAACCCGATCCAAAACATGAATCCTACCTAGATTTTTAAAGAAGTGGGAAGTGACTACAAGATACATCCCGCAACAGTCCACACCTGTCACGACTCCCAAGACTCTGGATAGAAGGTCATCCGACATCCATGCGGCAGGACACCTGTAATATATATATATATATATATATATATATATATATATACAGGCAGGAGAGAAAAGTAAACGGGTCAGAGCCCGAGTGTGAAAAATATTTAGCAAGTGTGTTAACCGTGCATAATAAATATCGGTGCACTTATTTCATAATTAAAAGTGGATTCGCACTCTCGTGGATTCCCAACTCACCTCTCATCTAACGACACGCACCTATTCGCGCCCTCAAATTTTAGTTAAATTACCCCCGTATATAAGGACAACCTAAATTACATAGGACTAACCTATACCCACGAGAATTGCCTTCCTATCTTAATCCAAGAATCCACTCTTTCTAAACACGCCTAAATTATTTTTACAAACAAATAAGCCATAGTAGGCTTAAAGGATTTCGATTTATAATTGAATTAATTATAATTCTTAATACGTTACCCATTTATATTTGGGTTGAATCATAAGATTTAATTTCTAATTAACATGCATACAAATTATTATTGACAAAACTTCTCTCCACTCTCAACATTGTACTACATTTCGTGCGTGGGGTGTCTCGCAAAGAGAAATCCAAACAAGGAACCACCCCGTTACACTATTCCTTGACAACGTTGATCTTAGAGATCCATCATGCCACACATAAATATTTGACAGAACTTTTCTCTAATCTCAACACTGCACTATGTTTCGTGCGTGGGGTGTCTCGCAAAGCGAAATCCAAACAAGGAACCACCCCGTTACACTACTCCTTAACAATGTCGATCCTAGAGATCCATAATGCCATATATACCATATTATACTACCACTGCTACTAAATTTTTAGACTACAATATGAAAACAACTAAAAAACTCCCATAATATCCTTGGGATGATGTAACCGAAATATTCCTTAAATGCAATACATCAACCCCCATCAATCTAGTACACCATAATCATCCAAGATGTACTCCACAACGATACCATATCCTTTTATCTATAGGATATATAAATATATATATATAGGCATTTATTCTAACAGTATATGTATACCATCATCATCCATACCCATGACCAAGAGTACATATCATATCTTATGTACAATGGCCATGCACAAATAATATACCCGACTATATATATCGCCGATAAAACTGCATCATGCATCATCTTCCCAGTGCCCGGCTCACGTAGCAATACGGGGGCCACCATGGTGGGACTAAACGACACCCATCTCGTGGTAAACACATGCACATGACGCCCCGAGAAGCGGTCATAGCTCCTAACCGGCAATGAGACGAAACATACCCACCACATCTCATCCCCAAAAAATGTAAATCACATAATAACACACGGGACGACTATGACCTGGGGAATATCCACACCCTGCTTTTCTAGACGGGATGCTCACCCTCTGCGCGGAAACTTACCAATGATAGCATGAGCGGGGTATGCTTAACCACATAAGTATATATATCATTCGCATGCACAATATATATACATCTATACGATCCCATCATATAATTAAACATTAAACCATCATATACGGTTTAAATATCCATACCATGTATGTCCAAAACATAAATATATCCATATGTTCATATTTATATATATATATATATATATATATATATATACAAATATATTCAAATACCCATATATCTATATATACAAACAAATTCTCAATCATGTGTATAAGATATCTATATACACTCGGCTGTAAGTATACATAATCCTCGATATACAAGCCGTCACCACAAACTCATTTAAATTTACCTCGATATGTGAATACAATCCCTCACTTGAAACATATTCAATCATTTTTCTTATGATGAATAGTCTCACAAACAACATATGGACATATATATATATATATATATATATATATATATATATATATATATATCCAACATTAGGGGTATCACCCAAAGTTTAGTGTAGGAAACCATTACTACACATACCATCTATATCCGAGAGCAAATTAAAGAATCTAGCAATCATTTTGACTATCGGTATACACATAACTAATAGTCTATAAGCCTCAAGCTCAATCTTACCTTCATCAAGTAATCTCATTTATTAGGGAAAGTACCCGTTGTAAATCACACACCGATAAACCACATCTACCCTGACTTGATTTACACACTCTACTCTAGTTGGTAATAAGATCCCATTGCTCTCGATTTCGACTATGATTCAATCACTTTTGTGAATCCCCTAGTCTGAGACCTATCGGATTTATTTCTTAAAGTTTTATCATTACTAAGGGTATGCAACTATATTTTTCCATTTGGCCCCAAATCCTTTCTTAATAATATCCTATCCTTATAAGGATTCGACATAAAGGTTGGCCTCGAATTTCACAACATACCCTTGCAACTCTCTCTAAGAGTTCTTAACCTCACATCAAATCTATACTTACTTTTGGTCTATAAGTAGGATTCTCAATCCCAATGAGGTTTCCCCAAAATCTCTATACATAACTCCAAATACATACATGTATATATTCATCTCCAAAAATTCCAAGAAGTCCCCACTATCATACTAGGTGAAAGACCCCCCTATAAGTCTCCAAAATATATCTATTACTTCATAAGAGAAGGCCCCAAATCAATAAACCCAACCAAAAAGGTTTGAAATCACTATGGAGAAAATACCTCAAAATGATCTGTTCCCGAATCGATTCGGCCCTATTTTGAATTGATTCGGCCTCCAAGGCGAATCGATTCGGGTCCAAAGACCTGGGCTTCTGCCACAGGCCGAATCGATTCGGCTTGGGTCCAAATTGATTCGGCCAATGCAGACCTACCAATATACCTAAACCGAATCGATTTGGGCCTGCAGATTTTGAAGGGTTCTTCTTCTTCAATGAACCCACGAATTTTAAACCCTAAAATTTTTATTCTAACCCCCAAACCTTCATCAAATCATGATTTCAAGACCATATCAACTCAAAGTTGATCCCAACTATTTCTATTCCATTAAACCCATTTTTATACATTGATTTCAAGATTAAACCCAAAAATCTAGGTTTTGATACAAATACCCAAAAATCCATTTCTTTAACCCACAAATTATGAAATCAATTACACAAATGACTTATTTAGCAAGATTAAACAAGTGCCTCGATTTTGTAGAGGTTGGACCATCCTCGATGTAGCGTTTGGGCCGGATTCTCCAAGCTTTTCTTCCTCTCTATCTTCCTTTCTTCTTCTTTCCTCTCTTCTTTTCTCTTTCTCTCTTTTTGTCAATTGAGAAGGCTTCATCCGTAAGCCTTAAATCCCTTAAAACAATAAACCTAATTTTTAAATGTTAATACACACTTTAAATGACTCGTTTAAAAATTAAGTGGTTGTAGTTAGCTAGAAAATAATGAATATGTATTTAAAATTTTAATCTTTGTTTCTAATATGCGAATCTCTCGTTCGTATGAGGGACTTCTTATTCGAATGATAAGACCACTTCTTATAAAAATAGTATTTTGTATAAAACTATAATTACACAAATATTTTATCATAGAAACCTCTCCATAATTTTTAGATGATAGGGCAACCCTAAAACCTTTTTCTAAAACCTAAGTTCAAGATTATTTCAAAACCAGCTGGGAACGAAAATCAAGATTGCAAGTGGGAAGAGTTCAAGATTTAATACAAGGAATAAAAGTAAATTATCAAAGCTTAGGATCTTAGGGGTTGTGTGTGTGTGTGTGGGGGGGGGGGGGGGGGGGAGTTCTACACAACTCATTAGAGGAGTTTTCATATAAAAGGTGAGTCATATTCTAATCTTCCCCTTAATTTAGTTAGGTTCAATAATCACTTAAGCATTAATTGGTTTGTTAAGATATGTTAGAGATAATTTGGGATTTTATGTTGAGTTTGTTCATGTTGTAACTAAGTTAAAAGCTGAAGAAGTGTAATGAAAATATTTATGAAATAGTTTAGGGAAAAACTTATTTATAGTAATTTATGTAGAGTACATATGATCTACAAGAATGAATTTGAAATAAGAATTTTGTGCATAATCATATATAGATGAGTATATTTCTTAGTTGATGAAATTATCAAATTTGAATATGTTAAAAATTATGGTGAGGAATTATTCTTATAGATTAATAAAATTAAAATCATGAACATGCTAATATCTTCTTAGTGATCTTTTTCCACCATACATATTGAAATGATAATGACAACAAATGTAGTAAGATAATAATATAGTGTTGAAATTGATTAATGTGGAGAATGCCCTATATTCTCAAATTAATTACGAAATTTATTGAACTTGTTACTAGAGTAGTTTGAACCAATTTAGAAATTGGATAATATAGGAATTGTAAGTGATAGAAATGGCGAGCAGCAGAAATTAATCATATAATGTGTTCATTCCTCTAATCACTTAAAAATAGTGATAGGGTTGTGACACAGTATTTAAAAGATCCCCTTTTTATTTTGCTTTAACCTCGATTAGAGTGTAAATCCAATAGAAATATAATTATATTGACTAGGTAACATTAACAAACTCTATTTGGGGGTTGGGAATAAACCTAAACATACTTTAATATCAATATTAGTAATTGGAGATAATTTAGTTGGGGTAATTAGAGTGGTAGCACAAGTATTATTTTACATTCTTGTCAATATGGTACATGCTATGTGAAGTATGCTATTTCTATTGATATGGTCCAACTATGATAATGGTTTCATACGGGTATCATGGCGGCATGAGTGGTCCTATGTGTGTGTGGATTGGATGCAATGATGGATTTTTTATTTAGGCAACACGTTTTGGTGATGATATTTAGACATTTAATTTTCAGGTTAGCATGAATGGTCCCACGTGTGGGTGGATTGGATGTGATGACGAGATTTATGTTCGGTATCTAGTCAGGGTATGGCGATGTGGTAGAATTTATATGTCATTGCTAATTGAGTTACAGGGAAGCAAAAATATATATTATTTTATATTAATAATCTGACTTATAATAGTAGTAGTAGTAGTACTTGACGTATGTGAGTATCATTAGGAATTATGAGAGTTTAATTCTAGTAACATTAATAATTTTGTTCGCATAATAGTATGTATTGCTGGGACCGACCCATTTTGTTGACCAACTTTTCTAATCTTCATCGTTCACCCCCAACTTAGGTGTTAGGTTGGAGCGGCTGTTAAGTTTCTTGTAGGGTGTTCATACCATAAAAAACATATATGTTACTTTATTTTTTAATCCTGATATTTTATTTATGTTGAGACTTTGGTTTTCCATATTAAATAATGGAAATAAGGGCTGTCAAAGACGGTATCAGAGCCCGATTCCTAGCAATGTAGGGTCTACAGGTTCATTTCATTTTCCGCATAACATTCTTTTATATGTATTCAATTTGTCCTCTTATATAATCAGTTCCTAATACTTAAATTTGATATTTTTAGATATGGATTATTTAAGGATATGAGGGGATTATAGAGCCCTAAGAGGTATGTCTAATCCTATAGAAGGACACAAAGAATCCCTATAAGGGACCCTATACATGGCTGCTATTATTACTCAGGTGAAAATAAGGAGTGGAGACAACACATTCCACTAGCACAACTCCAACACCATAATAACAACATCATATACTAGTATCCACTTGGAAGAAGGAGAGTATTCCTTGTAGTAAGGTAACTCCACCTAAGTTTTTAGGGTGGAATGATCCTAATACGTCTGACTAGTGGAGAGAAAATATCGATCGCCACTTCAGAATCATAGACTGCAATAAATGTGAATAAGAAGATGTTATATACATTCAAATTGATCGATGATGAACTTCTATAGCGAGAGAGTATGACCACTACAGTTGACAAAGAAGGTAGTTTGTGATAAAGTTTGAAGTGAAGTACTTCCCATAACCAATCAGGAGATGAAAGAAGGGAATTTTATGAACCTTGGGCGGGGACACCCACAATGGCTAAATAAAAGAGAGAATTAACCAGTTTGTTTTTATTTTTGCTATAGACAAGGTGAATACAAAGACAAGGAAGATAGAGTGCTTTATGCAGGGACTAGGTTGTCAAATTAATAAGACGATCATAAGAAATCCATCATATACTATTTAAGCCCGGTAGTTTATGTGACTCTTGTACGCTATCGGGACATGAGGGAGCATACTAGGAATGTTAGTAATTCTGTCCAATAAAGTGGGACTAATACTGAGGGAGGTTATTCTATTTGGGCCCAAAAGTGTTATAGGGGATATCAGGGCCTAGAATCATAGAAGAATTTTAGATTAGACTAGCATCAAAGGCATTTTTAACTGCAGGGACTCCCTTAGGGAGGAAAAGGGAAAAATACATAACCAATAAATTGGATATCCTTTAAAACCATTATGAGGACCATGTTTAATATGTGGAGATTTAGGACATAAGTACCATAAATTTACGAAGTAGGGACATCGAGGCCACCAGGGTCAGTAGGTCAAGAAATCCAACAATTACCATGACAACAATAAATTTTCAATTTTAGGCACTACTAGATCTTCCAACAACACATCCCCATCCACAATTAGTGTATGGTAAGGTATATAACATGATTCCTTAGGAGGGTTAGGGATTGGTTTAGTTCATGGAAAATATGTTTTATATTTTGGAAAATTAACTAGAGAATTATATGACATAGGTGATGCATATTTGTTTGCAATGCATAGATTTGTTACTTTATCTGATCTGACTTTGAGCTTGTGGGATAATGATTCATTTATCTATTACCCAATGGGTTTACATTATGAATCTATGACATATGAGAGAGTATGGGTGTGGATATAGGTTAGTTAATATTTGTAGCCAATCTACTAGTGATGAATTTTCAATCATATAATGTGATTACGGGCATGGACTGGTTAGGAACCTATAGGTCACATGTTGACTTTTTTGGGAAGGTAGATGTGTTTTCTATACTTGGAAAAGAAATTTACAAATTTACAATGACTATAAATGAGTGTTGTTACATTACACACTTTTATTTCATTGAGGAAGGTATCCATGAGTATTTTATCATTTAACTTGTTCCCATTCTCACAATACAAGAGTTTTCTAGTATGTTTGAATAGAATTTGGAGTCACCATTAAGAAGATACAATTAACTTTGTGATTGATTTGGCACCGAGTATGAGATAGATTGATTTTGACCCTTACTGTATGCTTCCTTTAGAAATGAGGGATTTAAGGGAACATATTTAATAAATTAAGTTAGGGATTCATTCGATGTATGAATTCACCATTGGGATTTCTAGTGTTATTTATAAAAAATAAATACAGATCACTATGATGTTATAGGGTATGTGGTGTTAGAGAGACGATTGTAAGTGTATCCGAGAAAGGTCTAAGAAGTTTTGGAGTGGGAGAAGCCCACCACACCCATTGAGATATATAATTTCTTGGGCATAGAAGGCTATTACCATAGATACATTTGAGGCTTCTCCAAAATTACAAGACCATTGGAGGAGTTAACTAAAAAAGGGTTCCATTTGTTAGAATGATATATGTAAACATGATTATAAGGAATTGAATACCAAGTTAACCATAATATCATTTTTATCAGTTCTAAAGAGTGGGTTAGAATATTTGGTCTAAACTAATTCCTCTCTTTAGGGTTTAAGTGGGTTCTTGATGTCAAATGAAATGCTGATTTCTTATGCTTATCGCAAGGTGAAGATACATGAAGTTAACTACTCAACTCATGATTTGGAGTTGGAATAAGTATTGTTCAATCTTTGTATATGGAATAATTATAGACTAGGTGAGCAATTCAGAATTTTTGTGATCATAAGAGTCTTTAGTAGTTTTTATAAAGCGAGACTAGAATATGAGGTAGCATAGATGGCTTGAGTTTGTTGAAGACACAAAATCACCATTCATTCAGGGAAGACCAATGTGGTGGATGGCACATTGATTCGTTGACTGTAGAGAAACTTGTCAGTGAATAAGGGGAAGTCAATATGAACATCTAACGATCCCACTTATGCTTTTATGGACATATTGTTAGTTAAAAAATACATTATTATACGCTTCGTTGAGGGACACACATTGGATGCAAAAAGGACTTTATTTCTTCTATTGTAGTAAGAAAGGTCTCCTTAAATATTTTTATTACCAGTTAAAATAATTTTGACAATTTTTTTAAAATATGATCATCATCACAAAGTCCATCATTTTCCATAGTTTTTCTTCCCCCTAAATAAACCTTACTTTGTAACATTGTAGGAGCGAAAGTATTTTTGTAAGGAACATCAAGGATTAAAATGTTTATAATTCAAAAAAAATTATGCCTAAATCCCTTGAAAGAAAGTTTTGGATTAGAAAGAATACATTTTTAATGTGTAAATTACTATGGAAACAAGGGGAAAAGATTTCAAAATGTGCCTCGTTTCCACCTAAAATCAAACATCCTTATGTGATTCAAGTATGGATAAAATTGAAATTGAAATATAAAAGAATCTTAATTGGTACCCTCCACCTCTAAACATTAGAGTTGGTATGTATTAATAATATCCTTTGGTATCATTTATATATTCTATATTTTTTTCTAGGCTATGATTTGAAAATATCTTATTTTTTAGGAGGATTTTTTATTTTGTTTTTTCCAACAATATGATTATAGGATTGTTAAATCTAGATGATCTTTTTTTGATCCATATATTTTATATACGCCTTGCATATTAAAGTATTTTCATTTTCACCTTGGATTAAAATTCTTTATATATGCTTATTATCCTTAGATTTTCTTAGTTTGTATTTGGATTCGACATTCTTTTTTAGTCTCAAACTTTGTGAGTTATACTGATTTGATTCTTCTCGGCTTCATTGTTTATTTGTATGATTGATCAATCTTATAGTATCATGTTTAGGATTATATGCTTCATATATATCGCTTGATCCTATCACACAATCTTTCGTGGCTGTACATATCTTTCATTTCAAAATTCAAAAATATATTTTTGATATAACCATGTGTATGATTTCTTTGATGATATACTCCATGTCATATTTTTGTACATCAAAATAACTTATTTAATCATTTTTTTCCTATTTGGGAATATGATATGTGCTTTATGAGATAAAATATATTTTCTTTTTGACTCGTAAATACTTTGAGAGGTTATTTTCTTTGAAAATACATGCTAATATCTTATTGTACTCTATGTCTCATTAAACATTGTTATAATGACATTTTATGAGGAATGACAAAGTTATATGTTTTTTTTATAAAATGTTCAAATCTTGAAAAGACTTGTGAAAGTGTGTCTAATTTTTTATTGTGTTGTATGAAACTTGTTTTTCATGATTTGGAAAAGTTAAAAAAGATAATGCTATATCTTAAAAAATCATGAGATACAAAGTGGTGAAGGCTATGACATTGGAATGTGTTATGCTACTGTTTATCCAAAAATAGTGTCTCGTCTTTCTTCTTGGGTGAAAGATGATATCTTCAAAACAAATTTGAATAGAAGTAATGTTTTAAAGATTTTTATATATCCAAAATTGGGTAACACTAAGGATATGATACAAAAGGTTTTAAACAAAAGATGCATATTTGTGCGTGTGTGTGTGTGTGGGGGGGGGGGGGGGGGATTGATAAATATGGTTTTCAAAAGGGTCTTAGAGATTTCACTTGAGTCAAATCTTTGAGTCTTTTAATTTGTGCATTAATTATTAATTGAACTTGACTTCTATGTTTTTTTTTGTTTTGCTCAAATGAAATACGATCTCACATTCTTTGTTAATCATCTCACCATGTTATTAGCATTTTATGTATAATATTTTCTTGATTATGAACATGAGACATAAACTCGGATTTGGTAAGTGTGATAATGAAACTAATATTTTACTTATCAAAATGGGTCTTGGAGTTGTTCTTTTATTGAAAAATATTCTTATTTCTTCATGTAAAACCCTTTAATGAAATACGTTTGTAGAAATTTAATTGGTATCATTTTCCTTATATCTTGTTCTCATTTTACGCAAAACTTAATAATGGGATGACATGCATGATTGGAGATACCACATCTTTATGAGTGATAAATTAAATTGTTGTATCATTATCGTATTTTAATTTCAATCCCTTTGGTTTATCTTGTTTATTAATGCATTTAGATTATGTGATAATACGCTGACTTTGGTATTGATGTATGATTGTTGTAAATGTTGATATAATTATTTTTACATGTGGAATAATATACCCATGGTTAATAATTGCTTGTTTTATTTTATTGCACATTTACAAAAGTTATTCCAATATTGTTTCTTAATCATTTGTCTTGGTGGTTTCATTTTTAGGATGCTAGGATGAATTTTCATGTATCCTATTTGTTTATCCTCTATTCTTGGCAGCTGATATTTATTGTTGTATTCATGCTCACCGTTGGATGATTTATGAGCTTTGAATTGATCATAGGTTCTTAGATATATTCCACAAATACTTGTCTTATTTTGTTTTATCATTTGCTATCTAAACTTATGTTTTTTAAGCTATGATGATTATCTAAATGAGAATACACTATATGGTTGACATACTTGAGTCTGTGTTATATAGGAGTTCCAAATAGTTTTTATATATTGACAAAATTTTATTAGATTTTGATCTCTTCTCCATGGTAAATTGAAGGTAACAAATTGAAAGCACCCACGATGCGCAAGAAGACTATGTGCGAAAGTAAACGATTGCCAATTAAATGCAATTTACCTACGAGTTATTCTAGGAGGGACCAATTCAAACTTTTCTTGAATTGTTAACTTTATGAAAATGAATTTAATTTCCAAAGTCAATTAAATGCCCAAATTATTAACTTTGTTAAATTCAGGTGATTTAAAAAATAATAACCTATTCAGTTTTTAGGCGAGTTTATATTTATTTAAACCTACTTTTTAGTGTGAGGTGATATGCGAAAAATGTAAAGCACGCGGTATTTATTTAACGTCTCAAAAACCCTTCCCCGGGAAAAACGACGGACTCTCCTAAGAGTCAACCTAGTCTACTTCCACTAAAACCAATAGAAATAGGAACGATTATACAAACATGCAACAAGACTCAAAAGAAGATAAATCAGAACAAGCTATTACCTATCTCGACCAAGCTTCTCTCCACTCTAGTTGCTCTTCCGAAATTATCCTCAGAATTCAGCTCTTGTTCACTTTGCTTTTTTCACGTCTTCGCCTCCCCTCTAGATTCTTTAGCGTAGGTTGGCTCAGTGCCTATTGTCCTAGTTCTTAGTGAAGTATTTGTGTGCGGTGTTCTATCCTAGATGACACACCCATACTTAAATGGTACAACCGGATGCAATGCAACAATATATCTTTCTCCTAGATATTAACTACAACTCTTATGTTCTGTTTTCTTTGTTTAAATCAACTTTCTTGATTTAACACAATGTTCGCAAACTTTACTTTTCTCTTTTCTCAAAAATAAAACAATAAAAGTTGATATAATATATACACATAAAAAAATGTCTATGTGAATTAGTGTTGTGTAGTGAGTGATTTCTAAGTGATGCACATGAATAATCCTGAAATCAATTCAAAGACCAAACAATCATATTCACAGAATAATATGACTTCAAATATATTCAATAAAATCAGAAAATCAAATATACACAACTTATTTTTTAGAAAACAAATATTAGATTAAATAAGATTTTAATCTAAAAACTTATCAAGACTATTTTTACAAAGATTTCAGATTAGTCCAAACAGTCTTAAACACTCAAGAAAATAATATTCAGTCCAGATATGAAGTCTTCTCAAATTAGTTCTAAAAAAAACTTAGGTTTAACTTTCTAAACCGCAAACAAGATAATCTGAATATTAACAAAATATTTTTCTAAAAACTCTGTTTTAAAACAAAATGTTTAAAAACATTCAAGATCTTACAAGCAAGATACAAACAAAATATTCACACACAAAAATTAATCTCTGAATTGTGTGTGTTGTGTATAAAAATTAGATCTTAAGTCTGATCTAAGTAAAATACACAAAGATGAGAGAAATCACTTATAAAAATTATATACTCTTGAAAAATCGCAACTACAGATTTAGAATGAGAGATGTTCAATCTTCATTTTGGTTTTGATAGAAATCAGCCCTTGAAGTTGACTGACGCGACTAAAAATTTGTCTCAAAAGTGCGCTCCTTCTTGGCTCAAGTGCAAGCCCGTCGCGTTAGTAGTAATCTGACAAGTCAGGATCGTCTCCACAAGGATCAGAAATTGGTAATTGAGAATTATGTAGGAAAAGTTATTTATCCTTGAAATGGTTTCACAAAAGAAAAGAAAATATGATGGATGGCTGAAATCTCCAATTGATGAAAATAAACTACGTGCACAAAGAAAACCTAAGAATTGTAAAAAAATCAGATATGAATATAAAAGAAAATCGGGTGGAGTACAATCCCTTAAACCTTAGTAAATTACCATATAAAATACTAGAATTGTAAATTGAAATTCTTGACTAAATCCAATCTTTATAGATCCTAAGCATTACATATATGAGGAAACTAGCCTGCATCATATGAAATCAAAGGTAAATACAAAGTGGTGGATAGACAATTATACTTTTATAGTCTTCTTAAACATCCCAAGTACCTAGGGCAAGAGAGATTAAAAGATAGGCTATGTTTGCATAATTTCCATACACGATTTGGTCAATATTCAATTTACCCTCTATTTTCTACTTGGGTAATTTATCTCGGAATGAGTTCATGTACCCCAACCCATGAAAATTTATCTAGACATGGTTTTATAAGAAAATAAATTCATACATGGAATTATGGATCTAACAAACATTGTAAACAATTTGCAAAATAATTGAGAATTGTATTGAATATACTAAATAAGAGAATGGAAATTTGATACTTGTATTCTACAACAGGAAAAAAATGAACTTGAATCCAGAAAACTTCTTATCCCTCAACCTTTCAAACTAGGGTTTATGAAAAACTAAGAAAACTCTCTAAAATCTGACTATCTCTCTCTAATTCGGCCCCCCTTGGAATGACATAGGGCTTGGCCTTTTATAGCACCAACTTAGCACGATTTGACAGCTAATATCGATTAGCTGTACAAGATTATCCACGATATGCACCTCTGGAGCCCCATAATTAATGCCAGGAATTCTAACCGCCGGACCGATTCAGATCCCATCGGATCGGTTCGATTTTCAATCACCGGATTGGTTCTTTTTTATTTACACCGGATCGGTTCGTCTGCTATCGGATCGGCTCTCTTGACATCGGTTCAGCATCAATCCGGGGTCTACTGGAAATGTGACATTTAGGATCGATCCGATATACACCGGATCAGTTCGATTTTCTTCATTGTTGACTTTTTCTTTCCATCTTTGACTGGTCATAATTTTTGATCTCGAGCTCCGATTTCATTGTCGTTTCTTCCGATTCTCTTGTGAAATAAGGACCTTCAATTTTCCTTAAGGCTTCGAAGCCGAACTCCTGGTGTAAATTTACACTTTTGCCCTTCGACTTGTCTTATTTTCTTTTCTTGCTTTCTTCCGGTTTCTTTCTTTCTTTTCTTGCATTAAATTCCTGTAAAATTAATAAGAAATACTCGAAACTCGGGGTACTCGTTAGAAATAGTCAATGGAAATGATATGGGATAAAAACGATTCAATTACGTTGTTCGAGATATCAAAATCACTAACTTAAGGGGCTAAATTCATAAGAATTTATGCTTGGTCAATGACACAAAATTATTCTGGTTTATTCTCTCTCTCTCTCTTTAGTAATATTGACAGAGTTTGGCCACAAAAATAATTTTCTCGGAATCCTAAAAATGAATCCAAAGGGTTCAATTTATAGAGTGCACAAGTGTGTGCTGATTGGTGTAAAATAGAGTCACATGGATTACTAAAGATACACACTCAGCCATTGATTAATACAGATCCGACGGTTCTCAAAGAAACACAAAGTAGTGTTTTAAAATCATGACACGTGTATATACAGTTGTAACAAACAAATAACAAAACGTGAAAATTATCGTGAAACTGTATCGTTTAAAACAACTCGAAGCCAGCTGGAATTCACCAAAAAAAATTACCGTTGAAAATAGATTATACGCGACGTCGTTTTTAATAAACTGTACAAAGCCAATTTTGATGAAAACAAAATCATGGGCAGAATATAGGACCATATCTGGTACAGGCGTCGTTTGGCAAAATTTGAAAACCAGTTTCGGTTTTGAAAAGAAAACCGTGGGCTAAAACAAATGGTTTTTATTAATGTAGACAAACATAGAGAGCTTGGCGTCGATAGGCGAGACACAATCCTAATTACAAAAATATTTTGTCAAAATTCGAGTCCAACTAGATGAAGGTCTATATAGCTAAAGCGAGGAAAGCAAACCCTAGGTGTGCTCTATATAAGGTACTTTCAAACTCCCCATTTGGACTAATTTTGACAAAACCCTTGAGTACATAAAATGATATACTAAGGTAAAATAATTCCTAAAATGTCCTATACAAAAGAGTATCTAACTACCCACCCATCCTAGAAAAGAAAAGACATAACTCAATATCACCGACGAGAATACCTGCAAAGCATAAATACAATTTCTGCCGAGAAATCAAGTTAGTAGCACTTGCTCTACCAAAATATTAAAATGACAGAATTAAATGTGCAGGAAATAACAAAAAAGAATATGTATAAAGAATATCAACAACACAAGAATAGACTATGTACTCAACTCTCCCCCATTTTGGCTAAATTAGACAATGGTAAGAATAAAATGAAATAAAATAAGTGTTTATAGTCTGCAAAATAAGCATCTCCTATATCAAACATGGCTTTAAGAGATACCGGTTATTAGTAGATATCTTTACCCTAAAACCTCAGAGATATAGTAATCGAAGTACATAATAAACACAAGCAAATATTCAAGTACAATCTCTCCAGTCAAATGCTGAAGTTACTTCTAAATAAGAGTTATCATAAGGCATAGAAAGCATATCAGCAAGCGAAAAACCACAAGCAATAGAAGGAACTATCTTAATTTATTTAGGAGTTTTTGGAGCATTAAACAGGTACGAATATCCATTAGTGTCACAATACCTGGCAACTCCATTTTGATTAAACTCACCTCCCCCATCATTGGATGAATTTAAGGGTTTGGCGGTGTTTAAGTCCTTAACCTTCCCATGAGGTGACTTAATGATTTTCTCATTCTCGCAAGCATCACATACATTAGATGGGAATTTCTTCGACTTTAAAAAATCCATTTGAGGTCTTAAGTCACAAGTCCTAATCCAAATAGGCAAAGTTTTTAAAGATTTTTGTGCCTTTCGGTTAGGATAAAATTTATCTTTCGAAAATATTTTCTTGTTAACACGAGCCCTAGACTTATTGAAGAAATGATTCCAATTATTATTAGTGCGATGCCTATGAAACTTTGTAAATCACTTCACATTTTGGTTATGACTTTTATAATGAGTACCTTTCTTACGATTACTAAGGCATTCCGAGTTTTGGTGACCAAAAACATCACACCTAGTACAAAATTTACTAGAAGTAGGTAGGTTTGAATAGTAGTGTTTTTCCTCTACATTCTTGACAAATTCATTATGAACAAATCGTTTAGGAGGTCTGTAGAGTCTCTTGGAAGGAGGGAAATATTTTGACGTAGACAGTCCTACAAAGTTCTCTATGAAATTTTCAATGTCACTTTCATAATCACTTTCAATAAAATCTTGTTTTCCTCTATCCTTTTCGGATAACTTACTTTCCAATGGAAGATCCATTTGTTCTTGGGATTTTACAAAGAAGATTGGTCTACTTGGATCAACTTTGTCAAGAGGACCATCATATCCAAATCCTCTCATATAACCATTATATCATTGTTCAGAAAGTAGTTTGTCAAGGTCAAAACATTTTATATCATGACTATGACACATTTTGAAATCTATTTCACAAACTTGTTTGGATTTATCAACTTGCAAAAGCACTTCATTATATTTTTCTTCAAAAGAAGACATATTTTCATTTAAATTCATAATCTGAAATTTAAAATCAAGTGACCGTTTTCCAAAATCAGTTTTGACATTGTTGATTTCAATGGAATTTTGTTGAAAAATCTTATAATCTCTAAGGTCTCACTAAGCATTTTAATCAAATTCGATAATTCTTGTCTATTTTGCAAAGTCTTGACATACAATTTTGAGTAATCATCGTAGCCAACAAAAGTTTCATGCTCATTAGTGTCCATGTGAGTAGTGTTGCTTTTATTAGATTTAGTATCATATAAGGCACGTTTAGCATCAAACAAAGCAGTTATTTCAAGCATAGAAGGTTGTTTAGCTAACAAAGATTTAGCAACATCAATCAAATCAAGTACTTCATCATAATCAGAATCATCTTCGGAATCATTCATTCCTACTAAGTACACGTCTTCGCAACAATCCTAAACTTCTCCTAAAAATGCAAGGCAATTTGATTCAGAATTTCCTTGGTTATCTTCTGATTGAGAAATAGTGATGTTTTACAAAAGTTTTCTAACTTTGTTTTAACTCCTTTTCTCTTGGTTCTAAATATTTGGAACCTTATTATAGGATGTATTAAAGATACGTGTGACCTTTTATGATGATATTAATACCTTAGGATGATAAGGGGGCATTCAGTCCTATTTTGGGGTTTAGAAACGATAGTATAGTACCATAATTGGTTAAGAAAATGATAGTAAGACTACTATATAGTAGGACTTTGTTGTTTTTGCTTTCGAGGGCTAGTATAGAAGTGTTTGTACACTGTAGCCTTAATTTATTATACATCTATACGTTTGGGTATAAGAATTGTCGTTTTAATTCATTTATACATAAATTTTGTGATTTTGGCATATATGCACATACCTCTGTAAATGCTATCATAAGGGAAGTTAGGCGAAAGAGGTGAATCCCGTAGACAATGAAAGCAGGGAGAGTATAGTCCTCAGGCCATAGAACTAGTTTTATATTGTGAGATTGTTTATTCGAAGTGAAGTAATTTTGGGTATGGTTATGCCTCTCCGTCGAAGGTATATGGCCGCTTCTCATGCGTTGTGATTTAGGGTACCCGGGTGGTCATGAAACTAGGCCCTGGAAGATGATAGAAATTAGGGAACGCATCCAATGGGGTGACTCCCGGAAGGATGGTCTTAGAAATGTTATTGTATGAATTTAACTGTTCTCATTCAAATTGTGTTTTAACACAAATGATTAAATGGAATTATGGATCAATTTTGATTATATGTGATCATCAATGATTAATTGACTTGTGAGGTTAAAAGATAAATTGGTAAACCAGGCATATTAGATAGAGTTAGGTGATCAATGCGTGAAAAGTGTGTTTGTGTAAGGACACAATCGTTGTTTTCATTTCACCATGATAATACAAACAAACCTAAATTACAACTACACCTGTGATATAAGTATAACGGTAAGTCGGGTATTGAAAATCCAAAGAGACGAGCTGCTAGAATATTATCTGGTTTAATACTTCTCAATAAAAGGGAAAACGGTGATTACAAACTAAAGAGGAAAAGATGCATAAATGGGAAATATTAATCTAGGCAAGGGAAAATAAAGCTAGATTAACAAAGCAAGTAAAAATTATAGGTTGCGTCGAATATCCCTGACCCGAGTTAATTAGTATAAAATGGTTACATGGGTCGACGAGTTATCACAAATGCGTCTCGTTTTGACAGTTAATTGAACCAGGGGTTGTCACGCCCCTAAATCCGCATAAAAGCCTAATAATATTTTGGCGTCAATAAATGCCCTGGAAATTACGCATGCAAGGTCGTAAGCACGGAACATACATGATATGCCCCATAAAATCTCCTAGGCGCAATAACTAGGACAACGCACCCGAAATAGACCCGTAGACACTATCACTAAAGCAAAGAAACACGTCAACCCGAGTAAGTTAAATTCACACACAACCTAGACTAAATTATCTAGAAAGCATATTAAAAATGCGGTAATGGAAAGAGGTAAATAAACACGATAAATCTACACTAGAAAGCAACTAAATCAAAGCATGTAAACCTAATTATGAAAGCACGTAAATCTAATTAACAAAGCAAGAATAAAGGAAATAAAACTATATTAATGGAGAGGGAAGATGAATAGTGCAACTTACAACCCAATTGGGTGTCAACCAAGAAGAATTGAAGAAGAACTCTCCAAAACCCTCAAACCCTAAGCTAAACTAAAGTAAAATCAATTATATCTAAGTATATCTGAAAATGAAACCAAAATTCCTTTATATAGTAAGTTACAAAAGAAATAAAGGAAAAAGAAAAGAAAAGGAAAAGATCTCAAAATATCTAGTATAAGCAGTCGACCGGGCCTCAAACCGCGGTTGACCGCGCCCTCAGGCAAAAGTGCCCTGTCTTCAATCTAAGGTAAAATATAAACTCGAGATCGAATGACACAAGAAGCGCGGTCGATTAGGGTTTCATGTAAAATCCCACTGTCTTCGATCTAAGGCAAAAGCCAAAACTGCAGTCGACCGATACTCTGTTTTCCAGCCAGGTTTGGTCCATGAAGAGGGGGAAAAGGTTGCATACGGAAACGATAATAACTTCTTCAACTGAACTCCAAATGATGCACCGTTTATGGCCACGCGATGCTAACTTAACGAACTACGTATTCGTGGAATTTCCAAGAGCTGAAGAAGAAATGTGAATTGACTAAAATTACCTTGAAGTACCGTCCGATGACGAAACTGCTCCGAAATGCAACGAATCCTCACTTTTAGCGTTCGAATACCTATAAAAGCACAATTAACCCATGCAAAAAACGTATATATCCAAATCCAAGGTTGTCTGGTTAATGAGCATAAATATAGGCATTAAGGGCCATAAAAGTGCTAGAATGCATAAAGATAACGGGCATAAATATACAATATTCGATACGAATCACATCCCCTAACTTAAACATTGCTGGTCCCTAATAATGAAACAAACAAAACCAGTCCACAAAAGGCAGTACAAGACGTATATATGCATCGAAATATAAAAGCCACTTTCGTAGGGAGCACGATTGCAGTTAGCATATGCAATCAGCCTTTAAACTCCTAGGTTACCTTAGTGGACGAGTGTCGTCTCATGGGGATTTTCAGGGATGATACCCACAAACATCACATGGTTTCCTCAAAATATGCCCAAACCAACATGTGACAAGCCCAACAATAGCGAACAAGATTTATACACATTATTAGCACATTGAACGGATTCAAACAAAAGTTCGAATCATTAACATTATAGAATGAACCTCATAGAATTGAAACCTTAAAATGTGGACGGGGAGCGAGCACATGCAAAGTGTGATTTGGCAAAAAATTTATATAAACCAGATAAACATTAAAGCAGGCATATATTCAATCCTCACGGGCATTACACTCATTATGTGAATTCACTCAAAACAGGGAGTTAATCACATGGAACATTCGGGCATAAAGAGTAAATGAAAATAGAAATTAGGCCGCACACATGTCACAAATGAAGAACTCTATATATAAAATGAAAAACTGTAATCTCAATAAAAGATACCGCTCACTAAAGGAGGTGAAATGTATTTTCAAAGATTATCAAAACTACTTGAACCTTTGAATTACATCTACTTAAGATCACATAGGACTTTAATAGGGTTATAATGTAGGATAGGCTAGGGTATGAAATGAAAGGAATGTATGTACGGATTCAAAGTGTTCGGAAATGAAAGCTTGGAATAATGGGAAGAATGCAGGCAATAGCAAAATTGGAAAACAAGTTCCAAATAAGCATTGAATATAACAACCGGCAGAGCAATCAAAGCTTATTTAACTATATACACAATATTTACAACTTTCTCTTTCTTTTTCTTTTCTTCTTTTTCTCATGTTTTCTTTTATTTTCTTTTGCTTTTTGCTTTCTCCTTTTCTTTTCTTTTTTCACAACCCTCTTTTCTTTACTTTTCAAACTCTCATATGCCCAACTTGCAACCACAAAACAACAACATCATTCAATCCCAAGAAACGTTCCAAACAAAGGTGTGGAAAGAGTATATATGGGCTAAAACTCCAATCTAGAGTTGGTTATGGGATTTTGGGTTATGAAATGAAAGCTAATATTTAGGCTCAAAGGGGTTAACGAGGGAAAACATTTAAGGTGAGGTCAAGGTCAATATGTGTGATATAACAAAGAATGATTATGATCATTTCAAAAAGTTTACTCAATTCTAGAGCCAAAACAATACATGAAAATCATGCTCAAGTAACACATTTCAAGTATGAACTCAATTAATGAACGGTCAAATGAAAGAAAAGAGAGATTATCGATGAATTCAACGTTTTCAAAGAGGAAAGAATAGTGTATAACACTCACAAATGATGAAAGGTACAAAGCTTACTCGGTGTAAGTATATACAATGCAATAAAAGATTACCGAGTAATAAAAATCTTACACCAAATCAATAGAACAATAAAAGTGCATGTGCTCATGGGATTAAAGTTTAATTTATGAAGTTATTCATAATATCAATGATTGAGGACTAAAGCCTAATAATTTCTAAAATCAAGAACATGCATCATTGAGTTATTAATTGGATCGGGCAATTATTGAAATTTATCATTGAAAACAAAGGTAAAATGCCCAACAAAAGAGAAAAAAGAAAGAAAATATTTTTTGAAAATTTCAAATTTTCTAAGAAAAGCATACTAAGTAACTAACATGTGATAAAAAACATGGACTAAATAAAGAAATGGATAGAATAACCCACACCCCCTAACTTAAAACCTGACATTGTCCTCAATGTGAATTAAGAACCAAGTTAAAGAGAGGAAATGAGGGATATTACCCAAAATTGGAGCGATCCCCATAAGAATAAGTCCAAAGAATCTATAAAAAAAGTTATTACAGGGCATAGCAAAAACAAATAACAAAAAGTTAATTAATTACACTAGATTAAATTAAAAAGGAAAGAAAAAATAAAAATAAAAATAAAGAAAGAATAAAAAGCTAACTATATACAACCTACTATTTAGTCTTCACACTAACTATACACTAGAAGTCTAAATAGCTGAGGGTCCACCGTAAAAATGATTTAACTTTGCAGGATAACCGGTGTATCCTCACACTCAAGCATGCCTTAAGAAAAATATGGATTCCGTTTGAACAACGGAAGGCATGTGTAAGGCGAAAGAAATGAACCATCGCTAATTAAAAGTTTTAGAGGGACGATGGGTGATTTGGATTGAACGGGTGACAAAAATATGTGGGGACAGAGAAAAGAAGAATAACCTCCCAAAGATTTTGAAATTGGAATTGGATGTGGTGCACATGAAGGCAAATATGCGTTCATGGAAGGCGACTCGAGCAAGTACTCCTCATCGACAAAAAGGTTTAAAACATTGAAGTTTGCAATCGAATCATCGGGTAGTTGTGACAGTGTGATAACAGAAAATGAAAGTAGGGAGGAAAGAAATTCAAATTCACGAGATGAATCACCATCGCATGAAGATTGAATTTAGAAGGAAATAATATCATTTTCAATGAAATGTTCCTTTTTGGGGGCCAAAGAAGAAATCAATTAATTGCAAATAGATATTACGTCATTTTCATCCTCACTTTCAATATCTATTACCCAATGGGCAAAGTCGGCAATGATTTGTTCCCAAGTAGGCACAAAGTCCTCATTTGGTTCAAAACATTCCTCGACCTTCAAAAGTCTCGGAAGAAAAATCGTCGTCGGATTCAAATAATAAATCCAATTCATGATTTCACAAACGATTTTCTTCCCGATATCGGTTTTCAATTTTCTCATTTTAAAGCATACGCAAGCCCTCACCAAAATTCATAGGCCAAGGTGCGGATACTTGAAAATGGAAACTTTGAAAATTACCATCGGACTTAAACTTAAACTCATTATTATAAGAATTTTGAAAATAATTGCATTTCGTTTCAAAATTCCTATTATAAGGAGGTAAAGGCCCAAAATCATTATCATCATCATCATCATCAAAATATACGCACTCCAAAGCTTGACTTTTGTAATACTCGCCCAAAGTCATTTTAGATATTGCAATTTTTTGGGATTCTAAGTATTGGCCAAAAGTCAAAGGTTTGTGAGAATTTTGAGAATTATAATAATGATTCCCGAAAGAATTGGAATAAGACATGCTTACCCCAAAAATGACTCGAAGTGGGGAAGTCCACAAAGTAGATGCGCGCGGGAAAAATTCAAGCGTTTCTAAGTGCTCAAATGTAGAAGTCCTGGACAAAGGTTAGCCAAAATGTACACATTGAAAAAAAGATTTTACGAAATACTAAATCAAATAAATTCTAAAATAAACTCATCCCCGTAACGGCACTATTTTGATCAACGCGTGAAATGTGTGTTTGTGTAAGGACACAATCGTTATTTTCATTTCACCGCAATAATACAAACAAACTTAAATTACAACTACACTTGCGATTCAAGTATAGCGGTAAGTTGGGTATCGAACATCCACAAAAACGAGTTGCTAGAATATTATCTTGTTTAATACTTCTCAATAAAGGGGAAAAAGGTGATTACAAACTAAAAAGGAAAAGATGCATAAAAGGGAAATATTAATCTAGGTGAGGGAAAATAAAGCTAGATTAACAAAGCGAGTAAAAACTATAGGTTGCATCGAATATCCCTCACCCGAGTTAATTAGTATAAATAGTTACATGGGTCGAGCAGTTATTATAAATGAGTTTCGTTTCGATAGTTAATTAAACCAAGGGTTGTCATGCCCCAAAATTTGCATAAAAGCTTAATAAGATTTTGGCGTCAACAAATGCCCCAAAAATTATGCACGCAAGGTCGTAAGCATGGAACATACATGATATGCCCCGTCAAATATCCTAGGCACAATAACAAGGAAAACGCACCCAAAATAGACCCATAGACACCATCCCCAAAGCAAAGCAACACGTCAACCCGAGTGAGTTTAATTCACACACAACCTAGACTAAATTAGCTAGAAAGCATATTAAAAATGCAGTAAAGAAAAGCGGTAAATAAACGCAATAAATCTACACTAGAAAGAAACTAAATCAAAGCATGTAAACCTAATTATGAAAGCATGTAAATCTAATTAACAAAGCAAGAATAAAGGAAATACAAATATATTAATGGAGATGGAAGATGAAAAGTGCAACTTACAACCCGGGTGTCAAACCAAGAAGAATTGAAGAAGAACTTTCCAAAACCCTCAAACCCTAATCTAAACTAAACTAAAATCGATTATATCTAAGTATATCTGAAAATGAAACCAAAATTCCTTTATATAGTAATTTATAAAAGAAATAAAGGAAAAAGAAAAGAAAAGGAAAAGATCTCAAAATATCTGGTATACGCGGTCGACCGGGCCTCACACTGCGATCGACCGCGCCCTCAGGCAAAAGTGCCCTGCTTTCGATCCAAGGCAAAGTATAAACCCGCGGTCGATCGTCATAAGAAGTGCGATCGATCGGGCCTTCAAGTAAAAGACCATTATCTTCTATCCAAGGAAAAACCCAAAATGACGGTCGATCGACATCAGAAGCGCGGTCGATCGGTACTCTGTTTTCTAGCCAAGTTTGGACCATGAAGAGGGGGAAAAGGTTGCATACGAAAACGATAATAACTTCATCAACCGAACTCCAAACGACACACCGTTTACGTCCACGAGACGCTAACTCAACGAACTACGCATTCTTGGAATTTCCAAGAGATGGAGAAGAAATGTGAATTAACTAAACTTCCCTTGAAGTAGCGTATGATGATGGAACTTATCTGAAATGCAACGGATCCTCAATTTTAGCCTTCTAATACCTATAAAAGCACAATTAACCCCTGTAAAACATTTATATATCCAAATCCAAGGTTGTCTGGTTAATGAGCATAAATATAGGCATTAAGGACCGTAAAAGTGCTAGAATGCATAAAGATAACGGGCGAAAATATGCAATATTCGATACGAACTAATAGGTTATTCCTATTAAGTAGTCGGGTAGCTTAACTCAACAATGATTTGTACACATTAGGATGTGCACTGTAGAAGAGATGTGAGTATAATTCTTCAAGTGAAGAGAGGATCTAACATGTTTATGTAATCTGGCATTCATCATTGTTATGCATTTTATACACTTCTAAATTATATCAAACCAGGCCCTGACCCGTTTATATTTTGTCTCTTGGTGTGATTATTGTTTATGTTCAAGTGTCCTGCCACAAGAGCGCCCGTCCTGACCCTCCCTTCCAGTGTTAAGGAGCTATATTAGAAGCATCAAATTCTTTTTGGATATTTTGCCACTTAAGATGTTTAATATAGGATTAAACTATTAAAATGGCTCCGAACTGTTTGTTGAAGAAACTCTTAATTCAAAACAAAACTTAACACAAGATGTGTTTAAAATGATAATCAAAATAGTTTGAACGAGTTATTTCAGATATAGAATGAACCAGTTTTGAAAAGTAAACTTAAACTATTAAATCAGCTCAACTTAGAAGAAGGTGATGAGAAAATGAGGAAGTGCACAAATAAACTTTTAACGTGGTAAAACCCCACCCAATTGGAGAAACATCCACGGTGACGTCTACGTCACAAAGAAAAATATCCACTAAAATTAGAGTAACAAATTACAAGCTATTTAACAATCAAACCACACAAACACACCTAAAGTAAGTTCAAAATTGTTACTAACTCCTCTAGATTAGATTTGACTTCTCTGAAGGTTATTGTTGTGGTTGATGTTCTCTTCAGCTTTGTAACTTTACTTGATTCCAGCTTTACGTCGACTCAAACAAGTTCAAGATCATACAACCAACACTTTAAGTGTAGTAGAGTGAATGTGTAGTGGTGATGTACTCTCTAACATATGCATGCTATACATTCACACTTAATACACACATAATGATTTAAGAAATTATAAAATCACTGGATATGCAAGATATTCCAAAATTAGTTTAGTCAAAACTAAATCATACTTTAAGCCTTTCAAAATAACCACAAATCAAGAGGGAATCTTGTTGTGAAATATCCAAGATCCTAACACTTTCTCATTTTGAAAATAGTGAAGATTGAAAGTGCAATTTCCAATCAAGATCTCAAAACTAGATCCAAGTTCGATAGTTTGAGTAAAATGAAATTAGAACGAATATTGTTGATTTAGGGTTTGAAAACATAAAATCAGTTTTAAAATAACCAACAAACAAGATTTCTCAAAATAAGAAATCAAGACAGTAAACTATCTATGTGGTTTATATCACAGAGACGAGATCTCAAGTTTCTATGTAGAGAAACTAAAAACTTTACCAATGTGACTAAGTTTGAAGGATGATCAAGAATAAGAGAGGATAACTTCTCAAAACACGAACTAAACACTCAGGTTTAATCTCTCAGAAAAGTATTTCTAGTTTAAGGTTAGACGAAGTTTGGATTAGGGTTTCTATTTCTCTCACTAATCTTTCTCTCTCTTATCTCTACTCTCTTTTTTCTCTCAAAGGAGGAAATAGCAAAAGTATTTAATTGCCTCACCCAAGGCATCTATTTATACTAATGATCGAAGGATCTGGAACAATGGCATAAACTAAGGGGTGAGATTAAAAGCAGTTAAGACGATGTAAATCTAAGGGTTCATAAGAAGCGGTTCAATAGCCAGCTCTGATTGGTTAAAACCAATTCTCTTGGATTAATTCCAAACATATTCAGACCGTAGATTGAGCCCATCCAAAGGTCCATAATAAGTTACAGAAATGCGAGTGATAAGAAACACAAATCGAACCGTTGTGTGTGCAACACGTGTAGGCTCAAGATTAACTCTCAAACCCGTGTTTTTGAGTTTCTAAAAAATCGTAGTTTCACCCACAAATGTTTCTGTCGCTTTTGATTTCTACCCAAGACAATTTTAAGGCATAAGAAATATTTACAAATTAACTCTAAAACTTTATTAAGTTCCAATTTTAATTTCCAAAAATTATTTAGAATTCTTAGAAAATATTAATTAAATCGCAAAAATTATTTAAAAATCATATTAAGGGGATTTGAATCACACAAGGTCATCACATGAATAAAACACTATATGTATGCAATCCTAGTGTGTGGTGTATGCGTTATACCTTCATGAACTTGTAGAGGAATATCAATGAAGCTTTGAAAGTTTAGAGGTTTTTTGGTTTATCTAGGGATAGACACAATTTTGTCACTATTTCGAAACTAGATGAGCTCCTATATAATCCAGACTCAAATGAGTCAAAGATATAGGGTGCTTCAATCTCCCCCTTAGGAAATATGAGACAAAATATCCTTTGAGTCATCTAGGACTCGTAGGGATACAAAAAAGAAATAAGAAAATCCTATTCTTATACAAACAATATATCTACCCAATCTACTAGAAATGGAAAAATCACACCCCTCAACTATGTACAAACCATTACCCTATCAAAATCTGATGTAATGAATAGGTACTGAAATCTACAATAAGATACCTTAGATTAATTTCATTAAATGAGAATGTACAAGAGTGTCCAAGTGGACTTAAAATTTCTCCCCCAATTTGTCACAAATGGACAAAGGGCAGCAAGAATCAAATAGGAGAGTTATAAATAGGTAGATAAGCAGTAACTTGAGTAAATAATGAGAATTCACACGAATCTCCTACATAAAATATATATAAGAGGTGTTCTTTGACATTATTCTAACATCCATGCCTTACATCCTCAGAGATTTATTATGAGCATGTGAAAATCTAGCAGTTATACAAATTAAGCAAAAGAATTATTCAGCCAAAACCATGCCAATTGATTTGTTAAAGATTAAAAATTCTTAAAATCTAAAGGTTTTATAAACATGTCAGCCAATTATAGATCAGTAGTCATGTAATTAATCTCTAGTTCTTTTGATTCAACTAATTCCCATATGAAGTGATATTGAATTTTAATATGTTTGGTGCGAGAATGTTGAACTGGATTCTTAGATATTTTGATCGCGCTTTGGTTATCGCAATAGAGATGAAGTTTTTATTCTTTTATACCGTAATCTCTCAGCATTAGTTGCATCCATAATAATTGGGCACAACAACTTCCAGCTGTGATATATTCAGATTTCGTAGTGGATAAAGAAATGCACTTCTGTTTTTTGCTGTTCCAACCAACCAGGTTGTTATTGATGTAGTAACATGCTCCAGAAGTACTTTTACTATCGTCGAAACACCTAGCCCAATCAACACCAGTATATCCTACTATAGTGCTCGATGTGTCATTAGTGTACCACAATCCTAAATTGTGAGTGCCTTTTATGTATTTAATTATTCTTTTTACACATAATATATGGCTCTCTTTAGGATTATTTTGATAACGGGCGCACACACAAACATAATACATAATATTAGGGCGCAAGGCAGTTAGGTAAATCAAACTTCCTATCATACTACGGTATAAAATAGAATCAATGGATTTACCATTTTCATCTTTGGAGAGTTTGATAGAGTTACTCATAGGCATTCTAGAGTCTTTAGCTGTATCTCGGCCAAACTTTTTTACAATATCTAATGCATATTTAGATTTCGAAACAAATAAACCTTCAGCACTTTGTTTAACTTGAAGACCTAAGAAAAATTGCAACTCCCCCATAAGTGACATTTGGAATTCTTTGTGCATAAGGTCTGAAAAAGACTTCGCTTCGTAAGGGGAGGTGAATCCAAAAATAATATCGTCAACATACACTTGAGCAATAGTAATGTTGTTGTCAAAATGTTTGACAAACAAGGTTTGGTTATTTCATCTTCTCCTAAATCCATTATCTAAAATAAGGTGGATAGACACTCATACCTAGCTCTAGGGGCTTATTTTAACCCATAAAGAGCTTTCGAAAGACGATAAACACAATTTGGGTGATGAGGGTCAATAAACCCTTTGGGTTGTTCTACATAGGTCTCCTCAGTTAAAATTTCGTCAAGAAAGGCTGACTTAACATCCATTTGGTAAAGTGTGAAATGTAAATGACAAGCTATAGCAAAAAGAAGACGAACAGACTCGAGGCGAGTAATAGGTGCAAAAGTTTCCTCGAAATCAATTCCTTTAATATGAGAGTATCCCTAGGAAACTAATCTAGCTTTATTCCTAATGATCATCCCAGACTCATCATTCTTGTTTTTAAAAATCCAACGTGTTCCAATAACCCTTTTATTTTTAGGCCTGGGTACAAGATACCAAACATCATGAATGACAAATTAAAGAAGTTCCTCTTGTATTGCACTAATCCACAATGGGTCATTTAAGGCTTCATTTACATTTTTAGGCTCAATAAGAGACACAAAACATGCAAAATGAGCAATATTATGTAGTTGAGATCTTGTACGAAGACGTTCTATAGGGTTACCAACAACGTTATCCAAATGATGGTCTTTGGAAACCCAGTTAGGCACTTCAGGGGTCTCAGTTGGTAAAAGCTCAATTATTTTAGGAGAGTCATAATTTAAAAGGCTTTCAGACTCATCCACAATAACTGGTCTAGTAGTTTTACTTTCTATAGAAGTGTCATTTACAATCACATTAATAGATTCCATCATGGTATTAGTTTGCAAGTTGTAAATTTGGTAGGCTCTACTGTCAGGTGAATAACCTAAAAATACAACTTTATCTTCTCTTATTTAAAACTTAGATAAATGTTCTCTGTCTCTACAGACATAACAAGACTACTAAATGTCCTAAGATATTTAAGATTTGGTTTCTTGCCATACCAAAGTCATAGGGTGTCTGTTTAGAATTATTCCTAAGGTATACACTATTGATAATGTGATATGCAGTACGAACTGATTCAACCCAAAAGTATTTAGGTAAATCTTTGGCATGTATCAACACTCTTTCCATTTCCTGAATTGTTCTATTTTTGTGCTCGGCGATCCCATTTTTTTGGGGTGTCTTGGGAGAACTAAAATCATGTTTGTAACCATTATACACAATATTTAATGACACCTGAATCTATGAATTCACCTCCTCTATCACTCCGGATTCTATCTGCTTGGGAGTCCTTTTCATTTTATATACGAAGTAAGATTTTCAAAAACACTCTAAAGGTTTCGAATTTATGCTTTAGAAAAGGAACCCAAGTAAATCTTGTGTAATCATCAACCATAACTAGAATGTAACTATTTCCACAAAAACTAATACTACAAAAAGGACCCATTAGGTACATATGGATGAGTTCTAAGGGTTTAGAGGATAGAATGTCTTTAACACTTTTATGAGATGCCTTAACTATTTTTCCTTGTTGACAAGGACCACAGACTATGTTAGAAATAGGTTTTATTTTAGGAATACCTCTAACAATTTCTTGAGAGGACAATTTACTAAGGCTGTCACAATTTATGTGACCCATTATGTTATGCCATAATTCATTGTCATCCATTCTGGCACTGTTACAGACCTCTGTACTTAGATTGACTGTGTAACAATTATCTGGAGTACGGAGTCCTGTAATGAGGCACTCACCATTTTCATTTAAAATTTCGCAATTGTTCTTCGAAAAGGTGATAGTATGATTGGAGCCAAAAAATTGTGAAATACTTAGTAGATTAGCCTCAAGACCTTTTACTAATAAAAGATCTTTAAGAACAGATAATCCTTCTTCATGGAGTGTTCCTTTGCCAACGATCTGGGCTGAAACTCCATCTCCAAATAAGACTTTGCCTCTAGAGAAGTTAGTTTTGTTTGAAAGTTTGGATTCATCCTCGGTCATATGCTCAGAACATCCAGAATCTAAGTACCATCCAGATGTGGTGTGTTCAACTTTCAAAGCACCGATCACTATGTTACATGTCACCTGGGGTACTAAGTCATCTTTTCTTACCCAAATAGCGCTGATTTTCAATTTGCACTTATTAGCTCGTATTTGATAAAACTTGCAAGCATTAGATTTTTATTTAAACAAATTTTGCGTAATTTTATTGTTGATATAAACATTTTGAGTATTTGGTCGAGAAAAGACTCTAGGATTATTTCTTGATGATTGTCTTTTAGTATTAAATCTTGTCTTTCTCTTTCCATAGTTAGAGTTTCAATCTGGTGGTTTAGGAAGGCCATGATTGTTACGGCTTCTCCTAGAATAGTTAAAATTCTGATAGGTAAAGGAGGGATAGGTAGGTTGATATAGGCGTTTGGAATAGCAACCATCTAAAGAATGTCTGTACACATCACAGCATGAGCAATAAAGATGGCTCATTGTAGTTAAGCCTTTAGGAAAATTGTTGAACATATGTTTCCCTAAATTATGACTTTTGGCCTTATTTTTCAGAGGGAACAGTTTGAAATGAGGTCTCACTCTTTCTAGTGGGAGGAAAAACGTACTTGTCCTTAAGTTGAACATTATTCTTAGAGGTACTTATCTCACCAATGTTTAAGTGCTGCTGGTTTTTATCAAATCATTTTTCAAAGATTGAAAGTCTAGAAAAATTTCTATAGGTCTTTTCCCACTAATAACAAACTTTATGGTCTCAAAAGGTTTGGTTTGCTGATATTTTTTATGGAAAAAGCCTATTCTAGATCTGTAGTCAGAGTTGGTCTTACTACCAGCAACACAGTCCTCAAAACAATTAAAATTGCTTTCAAATTTTGAATTTTTTTTAAGACTATTGAAGCCTTTTCTTTTGTTTGTTACAATTATAATAATGATCCTTTATATTTCTTTTCCAAAAAATTATTGGATTCAGTCAAGTCTTTCACTCTTTGTTCAAAAGCCTTTATTTCCTCATCACGAGTTAAACTTTGAGACGTATACTCTTTAGCATTTTGTTTATATTTTGTCTCTTGGTGTGGTTATTGTTTATGTTTAGGTGTCCCCCCGCTAGGGCGCGCGTTCTGACCTTCCCTTCTAGTGTTAAGGAGCTACGACATTTTGTGGATGTTGTAGGATTTTTGTATTAGACGCATCAAATTCTTTTTGCTTATTCTAGTTATGATTCGTCACTGGTATTCGAGCATGTTGCCCAAGTTTATATCTCATAGCTACGGTTATATTTGGTGCGACCTTTTTGTATTAGTCTGTTAACCGACCACTAATTCGATTATATTTTGTAAATGTTATCAAACTTTTACTTGTATATTAACCCCTTTTGTTACGGAAGTATTTGACTAGAATAGTTCATTTTAAAATTGGAAAATATTTTGACATCCGTTTTTAAAATGTTGGGTGGTCGTATCATATTATCTTTTATGCGACAGTGGTGCTAAGAATGGACCATTTAAGATTACTATTTTATTGGAGTAGTGGGCTAGCCACCTCTTATTTTAATGAGCGAGGTGTCACACAGTTGTGGTGCAAAATGGGATTTTTTAAAGTTAAAAACACCCATATTTTTCATCTGGTATTAGAGAGACACGTGCTTTCTTTTGTTTGTCTAAGTTTGTGTTTTTTCTATCTCACATTCCTAAGATTCGTTTCCAACCGTTAGATCATTTCTTATCAAGGTAATGCATGCGCCCCGAGTAAATCCCAATGCAAACTATGATGACCAATCAGAGTGAGCGGTTGTGCAGTGCATTGTTGACCATTAGATTTTAATTCCAACGGTTGTTTTTATCTCACCTGTTCATTACGTTCGTACATCTAGAGCCTTCCCATCTCAGTGTAAATAGAGACCTTTATCTAAACATTTGAAGACTTTGGCATTCATCCAACTGAGAGAAAAAGAAAGAGGAGAAAGAAGAGAGAGAAAGTAGAGAGAGAGAGAGAGAGAGAACCAGAGAAAAAAAAATGGAGTTTGAGAGTCTTCGTTTCGAACCAAGGCTATTTTTGTTCAAAATCACTTTTGTAAAACTAGAGTTTGAGAGCTAAACACAATTAGGGTTTTCAGTAAGTGTGTGGAGTGTATGGTTCGTGGTGAAGACCCTCAGAGCATATATTCTCTCTGAGAAACAACCTCTCTAGATTTTTACTCTGATTGCTTCCTAGAAATTTTGAGAGAAACCATTGAGATACATATTCACGTAGATCTTAGGTGTTTCTGCGTATCTCTATTGAAGAAATACATTCTCTTGTTAGATCTTGAGTTTTTACTGTATATTTTTGTAGCTCTAACCTCCCTGTTTTCAAGATCTAGAAAAAGATACTTCAAAAACCATTTATGGTTATAGATCTGAACGTTTCTCTAGAAACGAAGTATTACAATTTGTAAAATTTGTTTTATACATAATAAAGTTTGAGTTTAGATCTGTTTTTATTAATATCTAACTTCAAATCTGAAAATATTTTTCATTAAGAAGTCTGGTTTTCTTGATATTGAAACTACTCATCTCATATAGAAGATTTGTAATTCATAGAACTGGTTGTATAATTTTAAGAGTGAAGTGAGTAGCATTCTTCATACTTAGGCAATTCACAGTCTCCATCACTCTCACACGAACACATAGAAGTGTGTTGTTTCTTTGAGAGATCTTGTTTGATTGAGTCACTGGAATAAGGAACGAGTAATTAAAGTAAGGAACGACTAGGAGGATCAAAAGCATCAGAATCAGATACCGTGGAGGAGTTTTGCTCAGTAGGTATATTCTGTCTTTTAGATTTAGATCTCATATGTTTTTATTCATGTGCTTGTAATTCTTGTAAATTATTTTTTTTTATTTTTGGTTGTGGCATAGAGGTCACCATGGATGTTTCCTTAGATTTGAGGTTTTACCACGTTAAAAATAACTGTGTCAAACGTTACTGCTTTATGTTCTCACTGCTTGCATGGTTAGTTCCATGACAAAGAATTATATTAGATTTTTTTGTTTAAAACCTAGGTAATCAAGCTACTAGATCTTGAATCGACTTAAATAACTTTTACACATCTTGTGTTCTGATTTTTTAAAGTAGTTTCCTAAACGAGTTTAATTCGGAATTTACTTAATCTTTAACTTTATATTAAAAACTTAGTGAACGATTTTCAAGTGTTATCAGAGTGGGTTTGTCAAATTATTTTTGATCCTGAAACTGGTTTTGAAATCTTATTTTTTTAAAATGGAATAGGGATTTGAGAAGCTTGGTAACCTGTCCCGTTCACTCCTCTTTGATGGACACAATTTTCCTTACTAGAAAGTAAGGATTATTGCATTCATCCAAGGGACTTTGGGTGATGATGTTTGGGACATGAATTAAAGCGTCTCTATTTACCATACTAAGCCTTCGACTGAAACCAACACTGAAAAGTCTCAGTGAGTTTACCAAGAAGAAAAATAAATGTGACTTAGTAATAATGAGGAAAAGAACTGTATATTTATGTCCATAAATGAGAAAGGATTCAAACATATATCTAATTGCTCCACTTCCAAAGAAGCCTGGGACATACTCATCACTTCCCATAAAGGTGATGTGCGTGTTAAGGCTGGGAACACTCAAATGTTAGTCCAGTAGTACAATACTATTATTATGGATTAAAATGAGTCATTTGATGATTTCTATATTAAGGTAATTGATACTGTCACCAAATTGCATTCAAATGGGATAATGCATGATAGAAGGGAAATAGTGCTTAAAATCTTAAGATCCTTTCCTGCTAAATTTAATAGTAAACATTGTACTATAGAAGACATGGACGATCCTAACCTGACTCCCGAATTATTGAGTAGTAAACTTAGAACAATATTGACGGAGTTAGAGTATAAAAAACAAATCACTTCCCAAAATAAAAGATCCTCTGGATCCAATATGGTTTTCTCATCTTTAGTAACGGTCCCCAACATGAATCCACTTGATTTTGACCTAAACCTTAGTGAGGATTGTAATTTAGTCAGTTTAGATATCCATATTTCTCTAATAAGCAAACAATTCAAGAAAATCATAAAGTTTAGAAATTATGTTACTTCTAATGGTAGACCTGGTTATCAAAATTTTCAAACTCACAGACCTCATGACAGAAATGATGACAAACATACCATTGATAATAATAGGCCTAAGACTGATAACTACCACATCAAATGTCATCGTTGTGGTAAAATGGGGCTCATTGTTGGTAAGTGTAGATTTAAACTGAATAATAATAATGTCAGGGCTAATATGTGAAAAACTTGGGACGACTCAAGTGATTATGATGAAGATGAACCTGTGTCATCCAATGTTAATGAATCTTGCATGTCCTTCCTTTCCAAGATTATATATTCCGATGAAAACGTATGTTTACCTATTGATAATGTTATTGATGACTGTATTATGCCTGTTGATGGTGGTATTGTTCCTGCTAATGAAATTACTGTACCTGCTACTGTTGAAAATGATGTGGATAGTTTTAGTTTACGGGTGAGTCAAAGTGAAAACAATGTTGATGAATTGAACGTGTGTGTAAGTCCCACTATATAGAATGAACTGATAAGGGACACTGCACACACCTCACTTAGTGAGTCCGATGATGGCCTACCTGATATTCAAGAATTGTACACTAAGACTCTTAAAAAAAGTGCCAAAATGGATAAGATGGTTAAGCAATTGACTGAACGTGTTGAAAAACTTAGTAAAACTATTAGAAAAATGCCGAAGACTACACTGCGCATGAGATAGAGATAAAATATTTTTCTTTAAAATTAAAATATCTTTTTGAGAATAATGTTGTCTTAGAGGAAAGATATAAGGCTACTTTAATTGAATTGGAGGAATCCAAATAAAAGGTTTCAAATGTTTTTAAGAATTTTTTACATTTTGAAACACAAGATAAATCTTATGAAGAGATTATTGTTGGTAGTAAATTGAATTCTGAAGATAAAACTGGCTTGGGTTTTGAGAAAAAAAGTTAAGTCAACTAAGACAACTATTTCTTCTGAAAATGTAATTTTTTTAAAAGAAGGCCAGGCTTTTGTAAAAACCTCAGAAAGGTACTTTTAATGTTATTGTCTCTAAAGAAACACAAAACATCTGTAATCAAAAGTCGAAACCTAATGGTAAAGGTAAGTATGTCTGTTCGCCTATAAGAGACTTCAGACAAAACACTCAGACTTGTGCAAATTGGATAAATGTGTCAAACCTGAACAACCCCGTCTTTAAGGACTTAGGTGATAGAGTCAAGCCTACCTCATATCTACGAGTACCCCATTACCGAGTGTTTTAAAAACAAGGATGTACACACCTACTTATGAAAACTTTAACTATTCGAGAAAGAATACGAATACATATATTCTCCCAATGAAGACCACATAAAACTCTAACTATTGGAAGAAAAATGTTCGTGTGTGTGTGTTAGGAGGGGGGGGGGGAGGGGGAGGACCTAAAACTAAGAAGAAACCATTTAAAAAGACTCCTGAAACCTTTTCTAAATCAAAGGCTAAGAAATTTTTTAATGCCAGGCCTATTTGGGTTAGAAAAGATGACCTTTTACCCCAGCTCAAGTGGTCATAACTTCTTTTAAGGCCCAACGCACCTTAACTAGTCTGCACTTGGATTTAAGGTGTTCTAAACACATGACCGGGGAAAAGACTAAATTAAAAAATAAGATAGTCTTCCTTGGAGGTATTATTCTATTTGGAGATAGAGTCTCATTCCAGATCATTGGTAAAGGAATACTGTGTGAAGAAGGGCTCCCTGCTCTAAATCATGTCCTGCTAATTAAAGGTCTTAAGGCTAACATACTTAGTATATTATAATTTTTTGATTTCGATCATACTATTACCTTATCTAAAACCAATTGCAAAATTTTGAATCAAGAGGGTAACTATACTATTTCAAGAAACATAACTGCTGATAACCGTTACACAGTGATTCCAAGGAATGAATCTTGTAAGATAGCCAGATTAAATGATTCTGATTTATGGCACAATAGATTTGGTCACACAAATTTTGATAACCTACGTAGATTAACCTCCCAAGAAATTGTTAAAGGTTTGACTAAAATTAATAACACTTTTAATTCTGTTTGTGGTCCCTCCCAAGAAGGAATGATGAGTAAATATGCTCATAAGAAGGTCAAAGATATTTTAATTTCGAAATCTCTTGAACTAATCCACATGGACCTTATGGGTCCCTCTAGAACTGTGAGGCTTCATAATAACATTTATATTCTTGTTATGGTGGATGAATTTACGCGATTTACCAAGTCACTTTTATAAAAAATAAATCTAACACCTTCTGTGAATTTTTAAAAATTATTTTAAAGATTGAAAATGAGAAGGATACCCAAGTATCTCGCATAAAAAGTGACAGAGGTGGAGAGTTCAAAGACTTAGGTGTTACAGAATGCTGTGTAGGTAATAGATATAAACACGAATTTAGAGCACCTAAGACACCTCAATAGAATTGATGATGCAGGAAACTGCACCACCCGTCAAGGGGTTTGTGAGCTCAATTCAGTGTTAACAATGGCAGTATGAAGATATATATATATATATATATATATATATATGGTAGAAGGAGGTGAGGATAAGAGGATGAACACATTTATGTAAGTGGTTCAGTCAATCAGACCTACGTCCACTGTGCAAGTGTATGATGGGTATCTCTGTATGAGGGCTCTAATGACCATGGATACAATCTCTCAAGCTTTCTCTCTCTACAGTGTATTTGAACAGAGCTTTAGCTAGGGTTACTCATCTTGGATCCTTTCGCAAGGTAAGGGATACCCCCTATATATAGTACCTAGGGGGTGTAATGTACCCCCCATGCATGTAATGAGCATGTGTGTGGTAGCCTCACCAATGTGGGAGTACCATCTGTCACTGTCACATGTAAGGAATGATGATGAAATATTCTCCCCACGTGTGGAGAATAATCTTGTTACAACTGATTTGTGTCAACGTGTCCTTATCCAAATGTCAACTGATATACCCGTTTATATCCTCGGCTTAGATGAGGATTGCCTCCACAACGGACGACCCTAAGAGGGGCCGACCCTTCACCAGGCCCCAGCTGGACTCCACCAGGCCCAGACGACCCTACGAGGGGCCGACCCTCCACCAGGCTCTAGCCGACCCTACGAGGGGCCGACCCTCCATCAGGCTCCGGACGACCCTACGAGGGTACGACAGTACGAGGACAGAATCAAGCCAGACTCACTATCGGAAGAAACTTTGCCCTCGGCCTCGGCTCATAGGCCGAGGGTGATATCATGACAGCGCGTGGTTTGGGACATGCGTGGAACAGTGCGCGTCAGGCTCATATGACACGTGGCAGACCGTTATAACCGAATCACACCCTCACGTGAGGGAATATTATGTCATCATTTGGCATCTACAGGTGTCAACAGGGGATTGGTTAGATCATCATTCACATGCACCATGCTTACTTGGGGGGTAAACTACACCCCCCAAGACCTATATATACTTGTCACCTACAACCCAACAAGGGATCGATCCATGAACAGTAGCCCTAGCTAAAACTCTGCTTGTACGCACACAGTAGAGAGAGAGAGAGGGTTATGTGCATTGTATCCAAGGCCATTAGTGCCCATACTTAGTGGATCACACACTCACAGTGGATGTAGGCCAATTTGGCTGAACCACTATACATCATTGTCTTATTTCTTCTTATACTCATCCCCTTCTACACACATGCTTATACACTTATACATCTCTATGACTGCCATGGCTACTACTGTTTGAGCTCACTATCACTTACCTGGTGGTGCTAACTCCCAACATCATCAGTTTGGCGCCGTCTGTGGGAACGAGAAGACATCTCTTCCTTTGCACAGCTTGACCTCACTGGGCACTCTGGTGGTGAACCAACCCTCCCCCTGAGAGGAGGTGTTTCACCATTGAAAGAGACCCATTAAGGTTCCCAAGCTCACCATTCTTCAGCTGTTCTAGCTCAAGGCACATGGCACCTGAGATGCCACCACCACCACTTCCCCTGCCGGATGAGGGGGGAAGACCCAGTTCCAGTCAGCCGCCGCCTCAGTCTGAGATGGCTGATGTGGCGGCAGCCCTAAAGTCTCTGGCAGCAAGCCAACGGATGATGCAGGAGCAGTTCACAGCTCTAAGGCAGAACATACTGAGACCACCAGGGGTTTCGCCTGAGATGATTACTCCGGTAGTAGCTCCAGGACAGCATGAGGCCAGGGGACCACCCCAGGCACCATGCAAAGACCTTCCACCCCCTCAGCGGCGTAGGGATGTTGCTGACCCCCGGCATCTGCGCCTGGGGAGGCAAGGAAACCCTTGCCCTGAGGACAGGTATGGAGATATGGAGGGAGAGGAGGCTCCTATAGAGTGCTGGGAACCTTACGAGGTCTCCAACAACACTATGCGACCCCTCCAGGACAGTAGGGGAAAGTGCGTGAGACCAAACCCTGACGATCGCCCGAGAGGCTCTGCTTTTGATCGTTTAAGCAGGGGGTCGGCCTTTGAGAGGCTAGGCCCAGTAAATGACCTGCGAGAGCAGTTTTCCAGGCCAAGGAGTGCTGCAAGATCCAGGAAGGAGGTAGCAGATGGCTGACCCCAGGGACGGGATGACGGCCAAAGGGAAGTAAACAGCCGACATAGGCCTTCTGCAGCAGAACCCTCCGTCCACCTCGGAGAGGCAGCAGGGGATAACATCGGCCAGGCCGACCCTGTGAGGTCCTGGAACGACTCAATCCAGCGGCTAGAGGATAAGATTGGTGATATATTGAAGAGCCGAGACCCACTTCAGAGGGGATACACCATAGGCTCACCCTTTGTGGCAAAGATAGTCAACTTCCCCTCGCCATCAAAATTCAAGCCACCTATGGTCACCCCAAGGTATGACGGGAGTACCAACCCCGTCCACCATGTGGAGATGTATCAGTCGACGGCAGACATATACTCTATCTCAGATGAGATGAGGTGTCGTGCCTTCTCTGGTACCTTGATAGGGGTTGCGCATGTCTGGTACACGTCTCTTCCAAAAAATTCCATTGAAAACTTTAAGCAGATGGCCGACCTGTTCATCCATAATTTCTGCTTTGGGATGAGGCCACAGAATAAGACCACCCACCTGCTCTATGTTAAGAAGGGGAAGAGTGAAAGTCTGAGGGACTATATAGCCAGATTCAATAAAGAGAAGCTGGAGGTGGAAAACTATGAGGAGAGCATAACTATGACAGCCCTGATTGGAGGACTCCAAAAGGGGAAGCTGTTATGGAAGCTTGATGAAGACCCTCCGAGGACGATGGCCGAGCTGTTGTCAACAACAGGAAAGGTGATGAACGCCGAAGAGGCGATGGCTGCAAAATATGAGGACAAAAGAGGAGGTGCAAGTGGGAGTAAATACCCCAAGAAGAACAAAGAGGGGAAGAAGAGAACCATGGATGATAAGTTCGCGGGGTACACCCCTCTGACGGTCAGCTGTGAACAGATCCTCAATGAGATAAAGAGTGATCGGACGCTGAAGTGGCCTGAGAAGCTGAGGGCAGCCCCTGGCAAGAGGAATAAGAACCTGTGGTGCGAATTTCACCAAGACCACGGCCACGTGACGGATAAATGCTTTGCTCTGAAAGACGAGATTGAGAAGATACTGAAGGAAGGGAAGCTCAGAAAGTACGTCGACAAAGCCGACTTCAAGAGGGGCCGAGGGGACGACCCCAGAAAGAAGTGAGTCGATGCCTGCAGAGAAGGTCCTCAAAAAAGAGGGGACGACCCTTCTGATGATGAGGACGACCCTGACCTCCCGCCGAGAGATGACCACGGCCCTGTCAAGAGGCTCAATATGATCTCGCTCGGAGTGGGAATGATCTCCGGGGGACTTGCAGGAGGAGGGTCTGAGGTCGCCGACAGGAAGGCCCATGTGGCTGAAGCAAAGGCATTGACGAAGACGGTGCACGCAACCTCCCTGGAGGTCAAGTCAGAAAAGAGGAAGAAGGTTGATATGGACACACTGATAGTAGGGTTTTCAAGGTTGGACTTCAAAGGCCTCTTAGCCCCACACGATGACCCTCTCGTCATCACTACTAGGGTGCACGGATGCGAGGTGCCGAGAATCTTGGTAGATGGGGGTAGCTCTGCAGATGTCATGTTCTGGCCATGCTTCAAGGCCTTGGGTCTCAGCCGTGCTAGACTCGTCCCCTATCATCATCCACTGATTGGGTTCAGTGGGGAAAGGGTTCACCCCCTTGGGGTATATGAGGCCGACGTGAGGATGGGAGACGAGTGGCCGAGATGGCTCACTAAAAAGGTCAGTTTCTTTGTGATGGATGAGCAGGTGTTTTCGGCCTATAACATCATACTGGGGCGAGTGGCCCTCAAGGGGTTTGAAGTCGTGCCGTCTACGGTCCACCAGATGATCAAATTTCCAACCCCTTACGGGGTGGGGGAAGTTCAAGGAGACCAGACGACGGCGAGAGAATGTTACTACAACTCCGCTGAAGAGAGGGAGGCACACAAGAGGGTTACAACCACTTATAATATTGATACCCTAGACCCCAGAGATGAAACGAAGCTGAAAAAAGGAGAGGCTGCGGAAGAGGTAGAATCCATCATCCTCGATGAGGATGACACGGAAAAAACCGTCCAAGTTGGCAAGTCTCTGAAGCCCAAAATCAAGGAAGACCTCATTAAACTGCTGAGGAGAAGGCGAAGTGTCTTCGCCTGGAGTCATGTAGATATGCCAGGGATTGACCCTGAAATCATGTGCCACAAGCTCAATGTGGTAGAGAGAGTGAAGCCGGTGAAACAGAAGAGGAAAATTTACTCCAGAGAAAAATATGAGGTCATCAGGGACGAGGTCAAAAAATTAGAAGACGCTGAATTTATCAGAGAGGTCATCTACCCTGAATGGCTGTCCAATGTAGTCATCGTCCCAAAGGCCAACGGGAAGTGGCGGATGTGTGTGGACTTCACAGACCTCAACAAGCACTGCCCCAAAGACAGCTTCCCTCTCCCCCGCATTGACCAGATGGTAGACGCTACTGCAGGCCACGAGCTCATGAGTTTTATGGATGCCTACTCAGGGTACAACCAGATCTTCATGAACCCTGAAGACTCGGAGAGGACTGCCTTCATCACTGACAAGGGTACATACTGCTATAGGGTCATGCCCTTCGGTCTAAAAAATGCGGGGGCAACGTACCAGCGCCTCGTAAATAAAATGTTCGAAGACCAAATTGGGAAGTCTATGGAGGTCTACGTGGATGACATGCTGACCAAGAGTTTGAAAGCAGAGGATCATGTGGCAGACCTGGAGAGGACCTTTAATACGATGGACAAGTACCAGATGAAGCTTAATCCGGCCAAGTGTGTCTTCGGGGTCGGAGCGTGGAAGTTCTTGGGGTTCATTGTCAATCAAAGAGGCATCGAGGCCAATCCTGAAAAGATAAAGGCCCTTATTGAGATGAAGACCCCCAAGTCCATCAAAGACGTTCAGAGGCTCACAGGGAGAGTGGCTGCCTTGAACAGATTTGTGTCGAGGGCTACAGACAGGTGTCTACCATTTTTCAAGATCCTCAGGAAGGCCTTTGAATGGAGTGAAGAGTGTGATGAGGCTTTCAAGGAGCTAAAATCATACTTAGGGTCTCCCTTGCTGCTGTCACGACCCGTGCAGGGTGAACGACTTTACGTGTACCTCGCCGTCTCAGAGTCTGCCATCAGCGCAACCATTGTGAGAGACGAGGATGGTATACAGAAGCCTGTATACTTTAACAGCAAGGCACTCCAGGGGGCAGAGCAAAGATACCCGAGGATGGAAAAGTTGGCCTACACCTTGATCCATGCCTCAAGGAAGATGAAACCGTACTTCTAGTCCCATACTATGGTCATCCTTACTGACTCTCCTCTTAGGCAGGTCCTACACAAGCCTGAAAAATCAGGAAGGCTAATGACCTGGGCTATGGAGCTGGGGGAGTTCGATATTGTGTATCAGCCTAAGACAGCCATTAAGGGGCAGGCATTGGCAGACTTCGTGGCTGAGTTCACCTGGGAAGATGATGAGGCCGAGGGTGAAAACGAAGAGGGAAGATACATCTTTAGACAGGGGTCCCTCTCTGAGGGAAATTTTCCAGAAGGAAAGAATCCGTGGAGCCTCTTCGTTGATGGGTCCTCCTGTGATAGCGGAAGTGGTGCTGGACTGATACTGTCAGCACCCGATGGCACAGACGTCGAATACGCCCTAAGGTTCAACTTCAAAGCCTCCAACAACGAGGCTGAATATGAGGCCTTAGTAGCAGGCCTCTCCTTGGCCAAGTCTCTTAGTGTCGGCCAGATTTTGGTCCATAGTGATTCAAGACTAGTCGTGAATCAGATACTAGGAGCCTACGAGGCTAAGGACGAAAGGATGGCTAGGTACCTCGAGAAGGTGAGGTCATTACTGAAGGGCTTCAGAGAAGTGAAATTAAGGAGGGTACCTAGGCTTGATAATGGCCGCGCTGATGCCCTTGCTAGGCTGGCCTCGGCAACAAGAACAGACATCAAGAGGACGGTCCCAGTAGAAATTTTTCTCCGACCGACTATTGAGGACGCTGAGGGAACACCTAGCAATTGCCTAAGTGTTTCCCAAGAAGCTTCGTGGATGGACCCCCTTATCAGATACATTAAAGAGGGTGAGATGCCAGAAGCAAGGCAAGAAAGGAAGAAGCTGAGGTACAGGGCGGCAAAATTCACTGTCATCGGAGACACCTTGTACAAAAAGGGGTTTCTGCTCCCCTTACTTAGGTGTGTGCATCCCTCAGAAGTCCCTTCCATTTTGCAAGATGTGCATGAAGGGTCGTGCTCAAGCCACATTGGGGGTAGATCCCTAGCGAAGAGGGTAATCACCCAGGGGTACTGGTGGCCGACCTTGGGGAAGGACGCAGCGGCATACGTAAAAAAGTGTGACAAATGTCAAAGATTTGCCACCATCCCTCACCAACCCCATCAGCCTCTTACTTCCATTACATCCCCATGGCCATTTGCAGTGTGGGGGATCGACCTAGTAGGACCCTTGCCTAGGGCCATCAATAACTATCGATTCCTCATCGTAGCCATTGATTATTTTTCAAAATGGGTGGAGGCGGAGCCAATGGTGACAATCACAGAGCATAAGACCTTCCAGTTCATCTGGAAAAACATCATATGCAGATACGGTCTCCCCAACACCCTCATCTCGGATAACGGGACTCAGTTCAAGAATGCCTCTCTACAAAAATACTGTGAGAGGGTAAGTATCAAACAATTTTTCTCCACCCCAGGCCGACCTCAGGCCAATGGGCAAACCGAAGTTACGAACAGGACAATCTTAGATGGGATTAAGAAGAGGCTTGAGGAGGCAAAAGGGAGATGGGTCGAGGAGTTATATGCCGTGCTGTGGGCATACAGGACGACAGTGAGGACCTCCACCGGGGAGACCCCATTCATGCTAGCATATGGATCAGAAGCCGTCATCCCCACCGAGATTGAGTTTCCCACGCATAGAGTCCAAATGTACGACCCCCAGGGAAATACGGAAGAGAGGAGACTTGACCTGGACTTGATCGAGGAAAGAAGGGAGGATGCTGAGATAAGGCAGGCTTCCTACCAACAGAGGACCGCAAGGTTCTATAATCATAGGGTGAAACAAAGGCCCATCGCAGTGGGGGACTTGGTCCTCAAGAAGACTTGGCAAAAGCCCAACAAGCTTCACCCTAATTGGCATGGCCCATATAGGGTCGTCGATGAAGTCATCCCTGGGACCTACAGGCTAGAAAACCTAGAGGGGGAACCTTTTTCAAACCCCTGGAATGCAGATCATTTGAAGAAATACTATCAGTAGTGTTGTAAGGTCTTGAAAGGCCATAATTGTAATGAGTGTTGCTCCAACAGAACACTTTGAAAATTAATGAGAAATATCAGTGTTTCCCTCATCCTGTTGTCAGTCCTAGCACGCATGGAAACATCTACAGAAATCCATTAATTTGGAAAGTTGATCCCTCGGCTATAATGGGGACCAGTGGAGGGGACGACCCCATCATTGTCCTCAAGAAAGACGAGGGAAGACTTTAAAATCCATTAAATTGGAAAGTTGATCCCTCGGCTATAATGGGGACCAGTGGAGGGGACGACCCCACCACTGTTCTTAAGAAAGACAAGGGAAGACTTAAAAAACCATTAATTTGGTAAGTTGATACCTCGGCTATAATGAGGGCCAGTGGAAGGGACGACCCCACCACTGTCCTCAAGAAAGACGAGGGAAGAGCTTATTAAATCCATTAATTTGGAAAGTTGATCCCTCGGCTATAATGAGGGCCAGTGGAGGGGACGACCCCACCACTGTCCTCAAGAAAGACGAGGGAAGACTGTTAAAAACCATTGAATTGGTAAGTTGATCCCTCGGCTATAATGGGGACCAGTGGAGGGGACGACCCCACCACTGTCCTCAAGAAAGACGAGGGAAGACTTAAAAAACCATTAAATTGGAAAATTAATCCCTCGGCTGTAATGGGGACCAGTGGAGGGGACGACCCCACCACTGTCCTCAAGAAAGACGAGGGAAGACTTAAAAATCCATTAAATTGGTAAGTTGATCCCTCGGCTATAATGGGGACCAGTGGAGGGGACGACCCCACCACTGTCCTCAAGAAAGACGAGGGAAGACTTAAAAAACCATTAAATTGGAAAGTTGATCCCTCGGCTGTAATGGGGACCAGTGGAGGGGACGACCCCACCACTGTCTTCAAGAAAGACGAGGGAAGACTTAAAAATCCATTAAATTGGAAAGTTGATCCCTCGGCCATAATGGGGACCAGTGGAGGGGACGACCCCACCACTGTCCTCAAGAAAGACGAGGGAAGACTTTAAAATCCATTAAATTGGAAAGTTGATCCCTCGGCTATAATGGGGACCAGTGGAGGGGACGACCCCACCACTGTCCTCAAAAAAGACGAGGGAAGACTTTAATTAAAAACCATTAAATTGGTTATTTGAACCCTCGGCTATAATGAGGACCAGTGGAGGGGACGACCCCACCACTGTTCTAAAAAAAGACGAGGGTAGACTTTATTTAAAACCATTAAATTGGTTATTTGAACCCTCGGCTATAATGAGGACGGATGAGGAGACGACCCTACATTGGTCCTCAAAAAAGACGAGGGAAGGGTTAGTAGCATCATCATCAACAAAGAAGCAAATTAGCAAGGAACAAACCATAACAGAATTAAATATGGAAGACAGTTGAAGAAGAGACGATGATATTAATAAAAATCTGGTACAAAATATTAAGTGTTTTACAAAGCCGTTGAACAAAAATACACTTGAAGGGTATGGGCTACAGGCAGCCACCCTATGGGACGACATCAGAGGGCAGGGCCTCAACGTCAATGGGAATGGTCTCCTCAGTTACCAACACCGGATAATCTTCAGATGTACCGACCCCCTCGATCTGGACTTGGGACTCCACTTGGTTGAGGGCCTCAGCAATTAGGGGGTCGTCCAGTTGAACACCCTCCAGTGAAGGGCGAACAGAGGAGACGACATCGCCAAATTTGAGGACGACCCATCGGCAGGCCGTCCTAATCCCCCTTTCTAGATATTCAAGGCCGAAGCCCTGAAATTCATCTGAAGTCTTGTATGCCTCAACAGCATCAGCCTCAGCCTTCTTGATGGCTGTTTCCAGATCATTCTTATGCTGGGCCTCCAGGTTGATCAGAGCCTCATCCCTATCCTTGATGATCAAGTCCTTGGCTTGCAGGTCGGCATCGTGCTGCCTCATCAGCTCATCTAGGACCCTAGCATGCTCGGTCCTAGCACTCTCAAGCTCAGCCCTCGCAGTATCAAGCTCAGTCTTTGCTGTATCTAGCTCTGCCTGCAACTCAGCCTCATGTTGAATGGCCCTCTCAGCTTCGTGAAACTTTTATTGGTTCTCGGCCATCCACTTGGTTGCTGAGGTCAAGGCACAAACAGACTACAAGAAAAAAGAAATATCAAGAGGGGCCGAGGGAACAGTTAGTGAGAATGAAATTAAAGAAGGTCAAGACCAATACCTGAGCAAGGGAGTGCAGACCGTAGTCGTACACTTTGGTTGGAGGCATCTTTGCCAAGAACTCGAAGTCAGAGGCCGACGGTGCAGAGAACATCAAGGCCTTGGCTGCCCTCAGGTTGGCAATAAGAGATGAGGGGTCGGCCCTCAGATGGGACAGATTTTGAGACCAAAAGGCCCCCATGCTGGACGAAGAGGTCGTCCCCTCAGAGGCCTCGACCCCGGCCCTCGTCCTAGGATCAGGCCAATGCTCAACAGGAGCCTCAGGCTCCTTCCTTTTGCGGCTATCGGCTGTCGGTTCAACAACCGTCGGCCCTGAGGCCCTCGTCTTCTTTGGAGCTTGCTGAGGCTCCTTCCCCTTCTTCTTTGACAAACCAGCAAGAAGGCTTGGGGCAGTCATTTCCCAGAGGTAGTCTGGTGTACCTGCAGGACGACCTAATAAGAGGACGACATGTCAGAAAAGCTCAGAGATAAAGAGAGAACACTTCAAAAATAAGTAAATAAGGGAAAATGTTCAGTGTAACTCACATAGTTCTGTCAGAGGGCCGACCCTCAGACCAGCTTCTTTAAGGAATCGAGGGGTCATCAAATCTTCGAACTTTGGGATCTCACCCTCTCTTCCTCGTCCCCTCAGATACTCAACAATATCCCTTTCCTCCAGGCTAAGTCCGGGGTCTGACCTAGCTTTCATGGAGGGATTAGACCATTTGTTAGGGACCCTCGGAGCATCGGCAGAAGGGGACGCCTCGGTGGAGCGCTCCCACGCCCCAGATATGAAGAAGAATCTCTTTTTCCAATCATGATTGGAAGTTTGAGCCACGTGGAGAAGTTTCTTCTCAGACCTTCTCGCTCCTAGATGATAATATCCGGGCTGTTTAGATGAAGAGGTGATATTATAGCAAGCCAAGAATATATCAGACGAGGGCTCATCAGTGAAAGAATTTTTCCACAAGGAAATGTAACCCAGAATCGTCCTCCAAGAGTTAGGTGGAAGTTGAGAGGGGGAGACGCCCAGAGCCGACAGAATATCTACAATGGCAGGGTGGAAGGGAAGTCTGACACCTACTTTGAACATTTCCTCGTAGACTGCAACCTCTCCCTCTTCACCTCAAAAACCCTCTCAGCCTCAGAGGGAACCCTCATAGTTACCCCAGAGGGCACTCCGTAAATATGCCTCCATATCAGAAGGTCCCTATCCCTAACAGAGGAGATAAAAGACGAGGCATGGGAGGTATCAACCTCACTATCTGTATCGTCGTCCTCGTCCTCACCCCCTTCCCCCTCATCACCTGCAGGAGGACCCTAAGGAAAAGCCACTTGGAAGGCATTGGGGGATAGGGTTGTCACAGGGACAGCCTCAGAGGGGATCGTACCCTCGGCCTCTCGAGGAGGGCTAAGATCAGACGTGTCCCTTCTACCAGACGTCCCGGCACCAGTTGGAGAGAAGGTTCTCTCGTCCATTTCACTTGGTTTGGGAGTGTCGGCTGGACGAGACGACGACCCGCAAGACTCAGAGGGTTCAGATGGTCTTATGGTGGCAAGAGGAATGGGAAAGATGGGTCGTACCCAATTAGGGTCGGCCCCTCGCCTCCTCTCTTCCTCTTCCTCTATTCGTCTGATCTCGGCAAAGAGTTTTTCTCTCAAGGGTGGGAATTCAGACACTAGGTTGTAAAGCCTCCTAAGCATTAAAGGGAAGACCCTACACTTAGAGAAATTATACTAGACTTGGCTAATTCAACTACAAACACTTGGGGGATTGACCAAGTTTGACTTTTGGATTAAACAAAGAACTCAAAGGTTTTCGTCAAGAACGTTCAAAGAACCAGTGACCGGAGAAGACACCGGAAAAAGCTATGGGGTAACTCAAAAGAAAGTGCTGCCCTACGACCCTAAAAAATAAACAGAAATGAAGACAAAAGAAAACGCTGGGTGAAGGAGGTTACCTGATGAGGAGAGGGCAAGAACGCTGCTGAGACCTGGGAAATCGGAGGCTGAAATGGCAATGGGAACTGGTTCTAGAGAGAAAAAAGGCCTGGGCGCGAAGAAGAAGAAGAAGAAGGAGAGAGAATTTGAAAATCTCTTAAATATCTTAGTAATGAGTGGGCCCATTGACCAAGGCAGGACACAGCCCACGAGGAAGGCATCATTAGGGCACAAAGCCCCAAGTGTGCAGCTGCCATGCCTTGGAAACTTGAATAGCAATGAGTACCTGCCCATGTGTCACTCACCTAACTGATCATACACGCATCCCAATTTCAACAATATCCCTCAAACATCTCAATGACACCTATGGCTAAGGGCTGGGGGGTGATTGATATACCCGTTTATATCCTCGGCTTAGATGAGGATTGCCTCCACAACGGACGACCCTAAGAGGGGCCGACCCTTCACCAGGCCCCAGCTGGACTCCACCAGGCCCAGACGACCCTACGAGGGGTCGACCCTCCACCAGGCTCTAGCCGACCCTACGAGGGGCCGACCCTCCATCAGGCTCCGGACGACCCTACGAGGGTACGACAGTACGAGGACAGAATCAAGCCAGACTCACTACCGGAAGAAACTTTGCCCTCGGCCTCGGCTCATAGGCCGAGGGTGATATCATGACAGCGCGTGGTTTGGGACATGCGTGGAACAGTGCGCGTCAGTCTCATATGACACGTGGTAGACCGTTATAACCGAATCACACCCTCACGTGAGGGAATATTATGTCATCATTTGGCATCTACAGGTGTCAACAGGGGATTGGTTAGATCATCATTCACATGCACCATGCTTACTTGGGGGGTACACTACACCCCCCAAGACCTATATATACTTGTCACCTACAACCCAACAAGGGATCGATCCATGAACAGTAGCCCTAGCTAAAACTCTGCTTGTACGCACACAGTAGAGAGAGAGAGAGGGTTATGTGCATTGTATCCAAGGCCATTAGTGCCCATACTTAGTGGATCACACACTCATAGTGGATGTAGGCCAATTTGGCTGAACCACTATACATCATTGTCTAATTTCCTCTTATACTCATCCCCTTCTATACACTTATACATCTCTATGGCTGCCATGGCTGCTACTGCTTGAGCTCACTAACACTTATCTGGTGGTGCTAAATCTTAGCATCATCATCAACAGATGCTCGACTGCCATATTGGTGCATGACCTCGGCCTGGGAAAGGCCGAGCTGTAAAGACTCAATAAACGTCTTCCGAGATGTGCCATAGGGAGTCTCGGCCTGATCTCAGCCGAGACATTATGCTGGGGTCGGCCCCAGCTGAGGTTGGACTGATTCCATGTTCAAGGTTACCAAGGCTTCTTGTCACCTCGGCCTACACTCGGCCGAGGTTGCCATACCCAGGTATATAAGAATGCTGTTGATGCCTGTGATGCGCGTAGTGTCCATTGGAAATGTAGGTGGTAGTCTCGGCCTGGGCCGACCTTACTAAGGCTGAGGGATGATATCGTGGAGCCATGGCTTATCCAGGGTCGATCAATATCTCGGCCATCACCTCGGCCGAGGTTGGTGTCTCTGGGCCGAGGTTACACTTGGGGCATATCAATCACCCCCCCAGCCCTTAGTCATATGTGAGAACAAGTGGCTAGGGGATTACTACACCTTCGAGGCCTGTCTGTTCCAAGCCAATACCTGCCTGACACCTGTCCAATGCTAGAACGTGCTTACTTGGTAGGCGTGTGCCGTCAGCCATCCTTTGGGCTCCCAAGGCAATGATGGGCCTTGGGAAACGTGCCCACATATTTAAGGGTTTTAAAACCCTTTTCCCTCCTTCTTCACTTCATTCCAGTGCACGATTTGTTCTTACAAATTTCTCTCTCTAAAGATTCTCTAATCAATGCTCTTCTGCAGAGGCATTTGTTGGTTTTCTTGCGAGCTTTCTTCATTTGCCTTCATTATTTCACTTCCAGGTATTATCTTCCTTCCATTACCCTTATTTTTCGCTTTCGGTTTGCATTTTCCGGTGAATTTCTAAGTTTTCCGGCGAGCACCATTATTTCAGGCGAACTGTGTTTGCTTCGAATTTCTTGGTTTGATCTTTAAACTCCTTTATTTTATAAGTCAATCCTATTTGTAGTTTTAGGAGTTATTCCCAAGTTTAGGGTCGTCCTCTGATGCTCAGACCTTTATACCAGCTTCTTGAGGATTTCCCCTTTCTTAGAGAGAAGACCCTAGAAAAGATTAGGCAAATAGAGAGAGCTCAGGAGGAAGCTCGTAGGTCACAAGAGTTTCCCATTAGACCCTTGTTTCCACCACCTTTGAGAGTAATATATCCTGACCCCCCGAAGAACTTCTATCAGACAGGGGTTCCTGCTGATCCAACACCTATGTCTGATTCTGAATCTTCTACCTCAGACCCCATGTCTGTGGACTCTTTTCAGGAAGCCATGGATTTCACACCTCGGCCTGGTCAGGCCGCTGATCAGGCTGAGGTCTCCAGCCGAGCCTCATCCCATAATGTCTCAAGCACCTTAGCCTCTTCTTCAGAGGTTGAAATTATTGAGCCGAGTGTGGCTGTGCCACCCATTCTTGACGCCATCCCCCTGTCGACCGTCACAGGGGCAGAGTTCTCTCAGAGATTCGCTAGTAACCCATCTACGTCTGCTCCGGCCGATGTTGAGCTTGATGATGATGAAGATGCTAAAAGTGATGTCGACGTCTCTGAGGCGTCTGAGATTGAGAGCATGGTAACTGATGTGGATCTTCTGTGCTTAAGATATTTATACTCCTTTAGTCCCTCCATAAAATTAAGGAGACCTCTGAGGGAAGAGAGGGCCTATCATGGCCGAGATGGAGAAATCTGCCTGTATGATCAGATGTTTAAGTTAGGGTTTCGCCTACCCATTCATCCCATCATCAAATCCATTCTCTCTTATATCAACTTGGCCTCCTCACATCTATCTCCCAATGCCTGGAGAGTCATTATAGGGGCCATTATCCTGTGGATGGCAGTCCACCACTCTGACCTCCCAGTTCAGGTCTTCGTTGGTTGTTATGTCCCAACCTTGGCCAAAAACCATCCGAGATACTATCATTTTGTGGCTCGAAGGCCTGAGAAGAAAATGCTCCAGGTGACTCAGACCTCGAACCATAATTGGAAGCCCCGCTATTTTTTCGCCTCTGGACCATGGGAATTTGGCCCATGCGTTCCCCCTTCCACACTTGAGCCGAGGATACCCCTCAAATGGGGTAAGGTCTCCATGTCTGCCAGGGACGACCCTGGTCTAAATCTTCAGAATATCCAAAAGGTGAAAGCCCTGCAAGACCAAGGGGCACGTGGTCTTTTTGTTAAGTTTGAACATTTGCTGACCCCCCATTATCTCTCAGGGACGGGCCTAGGTGGAAGTTCCCTTGTTGACTTAGGTAAGGATTTTTCTTTTAAGTTTAACCTCTGAACTCATTCATATCTGATCTCTAACCCATAACTTTTAACTTTTGTAGAGCGACCATGAGGCATTTCAGACGAACTGTGGGAGATGGCTGCACCGAGCTTAGCGAGACTTGCCAAAAAATTCGGTTTGAATGCTCCTCCCCCAGCCCCCTCTACATCCAAATCTCAGGCCTCAAAGAAGAGGGCCCCAGAAGCCCATGCCTCTGAGGATCAGAGGCCGACCTTGAGGCAGAAGAAGGCCTTTGATGCTGCGATTCCAATCTCTTCGGCCGACACCTTGTCGGCCCGGCTGGACCAACTGAAGTTATCTGACAGCATTGTCGGCCATAGTCTGCAGGCCCTTGACGCCATTGGCTCTGCAATGACCGAGGCAGACAAGTGTTTTTTCAGGTCTCTGGATACAGAACTACTGGTTGAGTTCATCCTTCACAGAGCCATTCAGGTACGTCTTGATCTCTCTTCAAAATTCTTTTAAGTGCAACGTCTAACTTTTCTCCATCTTGACCTCTTCATTAAATGTGCAAGGAGTGGCTGCCATGAACCGCCTATCGAACTGGACTCTGAGAAAATTACCACTCATCCAGAAGGGGCAAGAGGCTGAGAAGGTTCAGAGCGCCCTAAATGTTGAGGTCGATCGTCTGAAATCAGAGCTGCAGAACTCTGAAAATAAGGTTAAGGGACTGGAGAAGGACATTTCTCTGCTCGTCAAAGATCATGCCAAAGCCCTGAAGGCCAAAGATGACGTTCTGCAGTAGAAGGTCAGCTCGGTTATTAAGGCTTCCCTTGAAGATGCCTCGGCCAAAATGATTTCTGACTACAAAACCTCAGACAAGTTCATGGGTTTTGGTTTTGAATATCTCGAAAGAGGTATCAAGGCTACTACCAAATGGGCTGAAGTCAGAAAGAGGGAGGTCGGTACTCTAAATGACTCTGACCTTGTGGGTCTCGGCTTTGCAGACCCTCAATTTTCTCAGGCGCTTCAAGAGGTGGAGGACGAGGCTGCTGCTCCAGCTGAGACTGCAACTCTGGGAGGGACCGAGGTCGGAGGGGCAGGCCATACTGATGATGTGGCCGAGGTTACTAATGCTGATCAAGCCAATCAGGCCGAGGATGTTAATGACCCCCCAAAACCTTTAGGATTTGTAACTTGTAACAATAAATTTGTAATTTGTAACTCGTAACTTGTAACACCATGGCATTTTGTATTCAAGGAATATTTGTAACAATGCCTCTGAATGCTATATGATCTCTACCCTTTATTGAATGCCATGAGATCTCTTATGTTATTTTGTTATAGTGATGTCTTATTTATACTCAGTCAATAATTCTGACCTCAGACCTCTTCACCACTGAATTGTTATTAGGCTCTGAGGTCATTACCTAAGATGCTATTCTTATAACCAACTTCACCAAATTAATGATGTTAAGGGTCTGAGGTTATCTGCTAAGGTGTCTGAGCTTAGACCTCTTCACCACCGAGTGATGTTATGAAGGTCTGAGGTCATCACCTAGCCTTATAATTAATTTCACCAAATTAATGGTGTTAAGGGTCTGAGGTCATATCATTATGGTGTTTGAGATCAGACCTTGTCACCACCGAGTGATGTTATGAGGGTCTGAGGTCATCACCTAAGATGTTAGCCTCATAATAAATTTCACCAAATTAATGATGTTAAGGGTCTGAGCTCATCTCATTATGGTGTCTGAGCTCATACCTTATCACCACCGAGTGATGTAATGAGGGTCTGAGGTCATCACCCAAGATGCTATTCTCATAACCAACTTCACCAAATTAATGATGTTAAGAGTCTGAGGTCATCTAACTAAGGTGTCTGAGCTCAGACCTCGTCACCACTAAATGGTGTTATGAGGGTCTGAGGTCATCACCTAACCTCATAATTAATTTCACCAGATTAATGGTGTTAAGGGTTTGAGGTCATCTCATTATGGTGTCTGAGCTCAGACCTTGTCACCACCGAGTGATGTTATGAGGGTCTGAGGTCATCACCTAAGATGTTAGCCTCATAATAAATTTCACCAAATTAATGATGTTAAGGGTCTGAGGTCATCTCATTATGGTGTCTGAGCTCAGATCTTGTCATCACCGAGTGATATTATGAGGGTCTGAGGTCATCACCCAAGATGTTAGCCTCATAATAAATTTCACCAAATTAATGATGTTAAGGGTCTGAGGTCATCTCATTATGGTGTCTGAGCTCAGACCTCGTCACCACTAAATGGTGTTATGAGGGTCTCAGGTCATCACCTAACCTCATAATTAATTTCACCAAATTAATGGTGTTAAGGGTCTGAGGTCATCTCATTATGGTGTCTGAGATCAGACCTTGTCACCACCGAGTGATGTTATGAGGGTCTGAGGTCATCACCTAAGATGTTAGCCTCATAATAAATTTCACCAAATTAATGATGCTAAGAGTCTGAGGTCATCTAACTAAGGTGTCTGAGCTCAGACCTCGTCACCACTAAATGGTGTTATGAGGGTCTGAGGTCATCACCCAAGATGTTAGCCTCATAATAAATTTCACCAAATTAATAATGTTAAGGGTCTGAGGTCATCTCATTATGGTGACTGATCTCAGACCTTGTCACCACCGAGTGATGTTATGAGGGTCTGAGGTCATCACCCAAGATGTTAGCCTCATAATAAATTTCACCAAATTAATGATGTTAAGGTTGTGAGGTCATCTCATTATGGTGTCTGAGCTCAGACCTTGTCACCACCGAGTGATGTTATGAGGGTCTCAGGTCATCACCCAAGATGCTATTCTCATAACCAACTTCACCAAATTAATGATGTTAAGAGTCTGAGGTCATCTAACTAAGGTGTCTGAGCTCAGACCTCGTCACCACTAAATAGTGTTATGAGGGTCTGAGGTCATCACCTAACCTCATAATTAATTTCACCAAATTAATGGTGTTAAGGGTCTGAGGTCATCTAACTAAGGTGTCTGAGCTCAGACCTCGTTACCACCGAGTGATGTTATGAGGTTCTGAGGTCATCACCTAAGATGTTAGCCTCATAATAAATTTCACCAAATTAATGATGTTAAGGGTCCGAGGTCATCTCATTATGGTGTCTAAGCTCAGACCTTATCACCACCGAGTGATGTTATGAGGGTCTGAGGTCATCACCCAAGATGTTAGCCTCATAATAAATTTCACCAAATTAATGATGCTAAGGGTCTGAGGTCATCTCATCATGGTGTCTGAGCTCAGACCTTGTCACCACCGAGTGATGTTATGAGGGTCTGAGGTCATCACCCAAGATGCTATTCTCATAACCAACTCCACCAAATTAATGGTGTTAAGAGTCTGAGGTCATCTAACTAAGGTGTCTGAGCTCAGACCTCGTCACCACTAAATGGTGTTATGAGGGTCTGAGGTCATCACCTAACCTCATAATTAATTTCACCAAATTAATGGTGTTAAGGGTCTGAGGTCATCTAACTAAGGTGTCTGAGCTCAGACCTCGTTACCACCGAGTGATGTTATGAGGGTCTGAGGTCATCACCTAAGATGTTAGCCTCATAATAAATTTCACCAAATTAATGATGTTAAGGGTCCGAGGTCATCTCATTATGGTTCCTGAGCTCAGACCTTATCACCACCGAGTGATGTTATGAGGGTCTGAGGTCATCACCCAAGATGTTAGCCTCATAATAAATTTCACCAAATTAATGATGCTAAGGGTCTGAGGTCATCTCATCATGGTGTCTGAGCTCAGACCTTGTCACCACCGAGTGATGTTATGAGGGTCTGAGGTCATCACCCAAGATGCTATTCTCATAACCAACTTCACCAAATTAATGATGTTAAGAGTCTGAGGTCATCTAACTAAGGTGTCTGAGCTCAGACCTCGTCACCACTAAATGGTGTTATGAGGGTCTGAGGTCATCACCTAACCTTATAATTAATTTCACCAAATTAATGGCGTTAAGGGTCTGAGGTCATCTCATTATGGTGTCTGAGCTCAGACCTTGTGACCACCGAGTGATGTTATGAGGGTCTGAGGTCATCACCCAAGATGCTATTCTCATAACCAACTTCACCAAATTAATGATGTTAAGAGTCTGAGGTCATCTAACTAAGGTGTCTGAGCTCAGACCTCGTCACAACTAAATGGTGTTATGAGTGTCTGAGGTCATCACATAACCTCATAATTAATTTCACCAAATTAATGGTGTTAAGGGTCTGAGGTCATCTCATTATGGTGTCTGAGCTCAGACCTTGTGACCACCGAGTGATGTTATGAGGGTCTGAGGTCATCACTAAAGATGTTATCCCCATAATGTATCTTTGGTCTAAGAATGAAGCAAGAGATGTCATGGAAACTGATCATTATTAATAGCTTCTTCTCAATAAGATGGTACATATAAACTTTATGCTACATCATATGAAATATTTCTTTAAGTGATCAGCATTCCATGGGTTAGGAAAGGGTTCTCCTTCTAGGTTTTCTAGCCTGTAGGTGTCAGGCACAACCTCTTCTGTCACTTTGTAGGGTCCATGCCAGTTTGGATGAAGCTTGTTTGCCTTTTGTAGGGTCTTTTTCAGCACTAGGTCTCCCACTGCAATGGGTCTTGACTTCACCCTCTGGTTGTAGAATTTTACTGCCCTCTGTTGGTAGGCTGCTTGTCTGATCTCAGAATCTTCTCTTCTCTCTTCAATCAGATCTAGGTCTAGCCTCCTTTCTTCCCTATTTTTATCGAGGTCGTAGGTCTGTACCCTATGAGTTGGAGTCCTACTTCCATATGTATGACAGCCTCTGAACCACATGCTAGCATGAATGGGGTTTATCCTTTAGGAGTCCTAGCCGTCGTTCTATAGGCCCATAGCACAGCGTAGACCTCTTCAGTCCATCTCCCCTTCGCATCTTCCAACCTCTTCTTGACCCCATCAAGGATTGTTCTGTTCGTAACCTCGGTTTGACCGTTCGCCTGAGGCCGGCTAGGAGATGAGAAGAACTGCTTTATCCCCACTCTTAGGCAGTACTTTTCTAGAGAGGAGTTGTTGAACTGAGTCCCGTTGTGTGAGATGAGTGTGTTTGGGAGGCCGTATCTGCATATGATGTTCCTCCAGATGAACTGGAAGGTTTTCTGCTCTGTGATCGTTATCATCGGCTCCGCCTCCACCCATTTTGAGAAATAATCGATAGTAACTATCAAGAATCTATAATTATTAGCAGCTCTTAGTAGGGGTCCCCTACCAAGTCAATTCCCCATACCGCAAATGGCCATGGCAAAGAGATTGACGTCATAGGCTGATGGGGTTGATGAGGGATAGTGGCGAACCTTTGACATTTGTCGCACCTCTTCACATAGTCTGCAGCGTCCTTAGACAAGGTAGTCCACCAGTACCCCTGAGTGATGATCCTCTTGGCTAAGGGCCTTCCCCCTATGTGGCTAGAGCAAGAACCCTCATGAACCTCCTGTAAGACCCGGGGCACTTCCATAGGATGCACACATCTAAGGAGAGGCAATAAAAACCCCTTTTTGTACAAGACTTCTCCTATCATTGAGAAATTGGCAGCCCTGTATCTCAACTTTCTCCTTTCTAGCTTGGACACAGGCAGCTCTCCCTCTCTTAGGTATCTGACGAGCGGGTCGATACATGAGTCTCCTAGGTTCACATTGTGACAAGGGCTACATACCTCGTCCTCCTCGATGGTTGCCTTGCCTAAGACCTCAATTGGAATGGTCCTTCCCATATCTGTCTTCATTGCTGAGGCCAGCCTTGCCAATGCACCAGCGTGATTGTTGCTCAGTCGAGGCACTCTCTTCAGTTTTGCTTCTTTAAAATATTCTAACAACCTTCTTACCTTCTTTAAGTACTTGGCCATCCTTTCGTCTTTCCTCGTATATTCCCAATACTTGATTGACAACCAACCTTGAGTCGCTATGGAGTAGGAGTCACTTTACTCGAAGAGTTGTTGCCAATAATAGATCTGCTATCATGGCCTCATACTCGGACTCGTTGTTTGAGGTCTGGAAGTTGAATCTCCAGGCGTATTCAATGTTGGCACCATCTGGAGTCTAGAGTATTAGTCCCGCCCCACTTCCACTGTCATAGGAAGAGCCATCAGTGAAGAGGCTCCATACATATGTATCTGATGAGAAGACCCCTTCTCTCATAACCCCCTTCTTGAAGAGGTATCGATCCTCTTCGTTCTCTTCTATTTCGCTCCGGGTTTTGCCTGAGATGACCTCTTCCCATTCTTGGAAGACGTTTGGTGCCGTCTCTTCCGAATCTCGGAAGACACTACGGTTCGTCTCTTCGCCGTCATCTAAGCCTTTCTCTGTCTCGGCCTCTTCCAAACTTCTATCGGCCTCTTCCCAGGTGAATTCTGCGACAAAGTCTGCGAGGGACTGCCCCTTGATGGCTGTCCTAGGCTGGTAGGTAAGATCATATTCTTCTAATTCGATGGCCCAGGTCATCAATTTTCTGGACTTCTCAGGTTTGTGCAGAACCTGCCTTAGTGGGGAGTCAGTGAGGACTACCATGGAGTGAGCTTGGAAGTAAGGCTTCATTTTTCTTGAGGCATGTATTAGGGCATAAGCCAACTTCTCCATTCGGGGATAATTTTGTTCAGACCCTTGAAGGGCCTTACTGTTGAAGTACATAGGCCTCTGAACCCCATCCTCTTCCCGAATGATGGCCGCGCTGATGGATGATTCAGAGACTGCCAGATACATAAATAACCTTTCCCCCGTGATGGGCTGAGACAGTAATAAGGGAGACCCCAAGTAGGACTTGAGTTGGTTGAAGTCTTTTTCACACTCTTCGTCCCATTGGAAGGGCTTTCTTAGAACTTTAAAGAATGGAAGACACTTGTTCGTTGCCCTAGAAACAAACCTGTTAAGGGAAGCCACTCTTCCCATGAGTCTCTGGACATCCTTGATACTCCTAGGAGTCTTCATGTCGAGTAATGCCTTGATTTTCTCAGGGTTCACTTCAATCCCCCTCTGATTAACGATGAATCCCAGGAACTTCCCAGCTCCTACTCCGAAGACACACTTTGCTGGGTTGAGTTTCATTCTGTACGAGTCCATGACATCGAAGGTCTTCTCAAGGTCTGCTACATGGGTGCAAGCTTTCAAACTTTTTTTTAGCATATCATCTACATACACCTCCATAGTCTTGCCTATTTTCTCTTCAAACATCTTATTTACAAGACGTTGGTACGTTGCCCCTGCATTTTTCAGACCGAAGGGCATCACCTTGTAGTAGTACGTCCCTTTGTCAGTAATTAAGGCTGTCTTCTCAGAGTCTTCAGCATCCATGAATATTTGGTTATAGCCTGAATAAGCGTCCATGAAGCTCATGAGCTCGTGCCCTACCGTTGCGTCCACCATCTGGTCTTTCCTAGGTAAGGGATAGCTGTCTTTCGAGCAAGACCTGTCCAGGTCAGTGAAATCTACACACATTCGCCACTTCCCATTGGCCTTAGGCACGATGACTGCATTTGAGAGCCACTCCAGATAGGTAACCTCTCTTATGAATTCGGCCTCTTCCAACTTTTTTACCTCTTCCCGGATGTCGTCGTACTTCTCCCTGGAGTAGACTCTTCGTCTCTGCTTGATGGGCTTGGCATCTCTGTCCATGTTGAGCTTGTGGCTCATGACCTCAGGGTCGATGCCAGGCATGTCTACGTGACTCCATTTGAAGACACTCTGTCTCCTCCTGAGGAAGTCTATCAGCTCTTCCTTGACTTCTGATTTAAGGGCCTTACCGACCTGGACGGTTTTTTCCTGTTCGTCCTTGTTGAGGAAGATGGATTCTACCTCTTCCGCGGCTTCTCCCTTCTTCAACTTCGTCTCATCTCTTGGATCAAGAGTATCAATGTTATAAGTGGTGGTTGCCCTCTTATGGGCCTCTCTCTCTTCAGCCGAGTTGAAGTAACATTCTCGAGCTATGGTCTGGTTACCTCGCACTTCCCCTACCCCATAGGGGGTCAGTAATTTTAGCATCTGGTGAACCGTTGATGGCACAACCTAGAACTCTTTAAGGGCCACCCTTCCTAAGATGAGGTTATAGGCCGAGAAGACATTCTCGTCCATCACGAAGAAATTAATCTTCCTGGTTAACCTCTTAGGCCACTCATCACCCATCCGTACATCCATCTCATACATGCCCAAGGGGTGAACCTTTTCCCCACTGAAGCCTATCAGGGGGTAGTGATAGGGTACTAGTCTTGCTCTACTAAGACCCAAGGTTCTGAAGCATGGCCAGAACATCACATCTGCGGAACTTCCCCCATCTACGAGGATCCTTTGTACCTCACATCCATGCACCCTTGTCGTTATGACCAAGGGGTCATCATTGGGGGCCAAGATGTCTCTGAAGTCGAGTCTGGAGAACCCGACCACGAGGGTGTTCATATCCACCTTCTTCCTCTTCTGCACTGTGTCGAAAGACGTTAGATTCACCACCTCAAACTTGGTCACAGATTTGGCCTCTGCCACATGGTCCTTCCTATCAGCTACCTCAGATCCACCACCTTCCAATCCTCCGCATATTGTGCCAATGCCAAAAGAAATCATACCAACCCTCTTCACCGGGGTGTTATCATCCTTCGGTGGAAGATCCAGATCGTCTTCACCATCACCTTCTGAGTCATCGTCCCTTCGTGCTGGGGCGTCACGACATCTGTCATTTCTCCTTCTCTTGGGGTCATCTCTTCCACCCCTTGGAGCCTTACCATCCATGTATTTCCTCAATTTTCCAGATTTTAGCATCTTTTCTATCTCATCTTTTAAAGCGAAGCATCTATCTGTGACGTGACCGTGATCTTGATGAAACTCACACCATAGGTTTTTATTCCTTTTGTGTGGTGGGGCCTTCAGCTTTTCTGGCCACCTCAGGGTTCTATCATTTTTAATCTCATTGAGGATGTGTTCACAGCTCACAGTCAGAGGAGTGTAATGAGCGAACTTGTCATCTCCTGACCTCTTCTTCCCCTCTTTCTTACCTTGGGACTTCCTCGTGCCACCGCGGTTCTCCTCCTCACACTTGGTGGCCATTGCCTCTTTCGCATTCATCACTTTCCCTGCGGTTGCTAGCAGCTCCGCCATAGACGTAGGGGGCTCTTCCGCCAGTTTCCACAATAGCTTCCCCTTCTGGAGACCTCCTATAAGGGCGGTCATGGCTATGATCTCTTCATAATATTCCACCTCCAATTTCTCTTTGTTGAATCTTGCTATGTAGTCTCTTAGGCTCTCACCCTTGGCCTGCTTGACATACAACAGGTGGTTAGTCTTCTTTTGAGGTCTTACCCCAAAGAAGAAGTTGTGGATGAACTGCTCAGCCAAGCCTTTGAAGTTCTCAATTGAGTTCTTCAGAAGGGAGGTGAACCAACTGTACGCTGCCCCTGTCAAGGTCCCTGAGAAGGCCCTACACTTCATCTCATCGGGTATCGAGTAAATGTCTGCTGCCGAGTAGTACATCTCGATATGGTGTACAGGGTTAGTGCTTCCATCATACTTGGGAGTCACTGTAGGAGGCTTGAACTTGGTTGGGGTTGGGAACCCCACTATCCTAGCCACAAATTGGGAGCCCACGGAGTAACCCCTTTGTAATGGGTCCCTGCTTTTAATGAGATCTCCTATCTTCTCCTCGAGGCGCTGGATGGAGTCGTTCCATTGTCTTCCGCCCTTGACCTGGCCGAGGTTATCCCCAACCACTTCGATGGGATGAATCGAGGGTTCCCCCGCTGCGACGCAGCGTCGGCTATTGACCTCTTCCTGCTCTTTGCCTCTCCTATCACAGGGTCGGCCTTGGTTAGGCCAACCTGGTCTGTCCCCTCTCTGCGAGCCGACAGCACTCCTGGACCTGGATAATCTGTGTCTTAGATCATTCACCGGGCCCAGTCTCTCGAAGGCCGACCCTCTGCTCAACCTATCAAAGGCTGACCCTCTTTGCTGGGCCTCTTCACCTCTTCGGACGACACATCCTTGACTCTGCCTAAGAGGTCGTATAGTGTTATTTAACACCTCATATGGCTCCTAGCAGTCTTCTAGGGCTTCTTCAGCTTCTAGGTCATCATAACTGTCCTCTGGGCAAGGGTTTCCCTGCCTCCCCAGGCGCAAGTGCCTAGGGTCAGCAACATCCCTTCTCCACTGGGGTGCAGGCTGGTCCTTCATCGGCGCCTGGGGTGGTCCCCTAGCATCAGGATGAGGCTGAACTTCCATCGGAGTGATCATGTTCGGTGAGACTCGAGGTGGCGAAAGAGGCGGTGGTAACTCTGGTGCCACGTGTTAACAATAAAGATCTTGAATAACAAGTGAGCTTAATACCTTAAAGGACCTCTTTCAATGGTGAAACATCTCCACGTAAGGGGTGGTCTCTAGTTCACCACCAGAGTCTCCGGTGAGGTTAAGCTGAATAAGAGGAAGAGATAGCTTCTCGTTCCCACAGACGGAGCCAAAATGATGATGTAGGAAACTACACCACCCTTCAAGGGGTTTGTGAGCTCAATTCAGTGTTAACAATGGCAGTATGAAGATATATATATATATATATATATATATATATATATATATATATATATATATATGGTATAAGGAGGTGAGGAGAAGAGGATGAACACAGTTATGTAAGTGGTTCAGCCAATCAGGCCTACGTCCACTGTGCAAGTGTATGATGGGTATCTCAGTATGAGGGATCTAATGACCATGGATACAATCTCTCAAGCTTTCTCTCTCTACTCTGTATTTGAACATAGATTTAGCTAGGGTTACTGATCTTGGATCCTTTCGCAAGGTAGGGGATGTCCCCTATATATAGAACCTAGGGGGTGTAATGTACCCCCCATGCATGTAATGAGCATGTGTGTGGTAGCCTCACCAATGTGGGAGTGCCATCTGTCACTGTCACATGTAAGGAATGATGATGAAATATTCTCCCCACGTGTGTAGAATAATCTTGTTACAACTGATTTGTGTCAACGTGTCCTTATCCAAATGTCAACAGATGCTCGACTTCCATATTGGTGTATGACCTCGGCCTGGGAGAGGCCGAGCTGTAAAGACTCAATAAACGTCTTTCGAGATGTGACATAGGGAGTCTCGGCCTGATCTTAGCCGAGACATTATGCTGGAGTCGGCCCCAGCCGAGGTTGGACTGATTCCATGTTGAAGGTTACCAAGGCTTCTTGTCACCTCGGCCTACACTCGGCCGAGGTTGCCATACCCAGGTATATAAGAATGCTATTGATGCCTGTGATGCGCGTAGTGTCCATTGGAAATGTAGGTGGTAGTGTTAGCCTGGGCCAACCTTACTAAGGCCGAGGGCTGATATCGTGGAGCCATGACTTATCCAGGGTCGATCAATATCTCGGCCATCACCTCGGCCGAGGTTGGTGTCTCTAGGCCGAGGTTACACTTGGGTCATATCAAGAATGTCATTATTGAACATAAGAATATTACCATTCAAGAGATCACTAGGGTTATATTACACATCAAAGGGTTGCCAAAATACATTTGGGTTGAGGTCATCCAGATAGCATGCCACATTATCAACCGCGTATACCTTAAAAAAAATACCAAAGAGACATCCTATGAACTATGGTATAATAAAAAACCTAACTTGAAGTACTTTAGAACCTTCGTGAGTGTTTGTTATGTCACCAAAGAGAGAGAAAAACTTTCAAAATTCGATACCTGAGGTGGTAAAATAATTTTCTTGGGTTACTCCCAATCAAATTGGGCTTACCATATTTACAATCTACGTACTAAAGTGATTATGGAGTTTATTAATGCAATTATAAATGACACAAGTGCAGATAGTCTTAACAGTCAAACAATAGTCTTGGATGAGTCTGAAATTTATTTACCCCTAACTCTCTTGAGATAGCTAATTCACTGCCACCAGGTCCCTGCAGTACTAACCTGGATTTCTAAGGACCACCCTCTCGAAAAGGTTGTTGGTAATACACTGAGCCTGTGCAAACAAGATCCCAACATTAAAAGTGGCTAACCTTGCATGTTTTTTTTCTCTAATAGAACCGAAAAGTGTAAATGATTCCCTTTGTGACTCATTCCGGATTAATGATATGCAAGAAGAGCTTGCCCAATTTCAAAGTCATAATGTTTGGTATTTTTTCCCATAGCCAAAAGACAAAAATATTATTGCCACCTATTAGATTTTTAAAAATAAAATTGATGAGTCTAGGGTTGTAGTTTGAAATGAGGTTAGGTTAGTAGAGTAAAGATATTCTCAGATAAAGGGAATAGACTTTGACTAGACTTTTGCTCCTGTCACAGGACTCAAGTCTGTTCATCTTCTTTTAGTGATCTCGTGCCATTTGCAATTCGAATTTTTTTAAATGGACGCTAAGTTTGACTTTTTAAACGGTATTTTTTTAGAGGAAGTATACATAGAGCAGCCTAATGGATTTATAGACCCCTTATACCCTAACCATGTATTTAGACTTAAGAAATCTTTATATGGCTTATGAGCCCCTCTCGACATTTTTGGTTAATAAAGGGTTTGAGCATGGTGGAAGCGACCAGACATTGTTCGTTAGAAAAATAGAACACCATGTCTTGATTGCACAAGTATACTTAGATAATATCATAGTTGTTTCCACCTCCATTAATCATGTGAAGGTCTTTTCTAATATAATTCATGATAAATTTTAGATGTCCTTAATGGGGGAGTTATAATTCTTTTTAGGTTTACAAGTTATATATTTTAGTGATGGGTTATTCATAACACAATCTAATTTTACTAGTGATATTATTAAAAAAAAATCGTCTTGATAATTCCAAAACAACACTTACACCCATGAGCACTTCTACGAAAATATCTAAACATGAACATAGGAAATATGTAGATCCTACCTTATATAGAAGCATGATAGGGAGTTTATTATACCTCATTGCATCTAGACCAGATATTTCTTTTGATGTATGTGTCTATGCACGATATCAAAGTTGTGTGTAAAATGGATAATAAAATATGTTAAGGGCACAATAAATTTTGGCATTTGGTACACGAAAGACACTACTAGCTCTATAGTTGGCTATACAGATGCTGACTGGGAAGGATACTCAGACGATAATAAAAGCATGACTAGAGCCTGTTACTATGTAGGAAATTATCTAGTAGGATTCAGTAGTAAAAAACAGAATTGTTTATCCCTTTCAACTACTGAATCCGAGTATATAGCTGCCGATAGTTGTTGTGATCAACTTTTACAAATCAAACAAATGCTTAGCGACTTGTAACAACCCGCCTAATAAGATACCGGACGATCACTCCAATATTAAATTAAAACAGGAGTCACATATGGATCATCCTTAGCAATCACTGTCGAAAATCCATTTAATTACTAATATCCTATTAGGTGGCCGTTAAAAACTTTTACTTAACTACTCTTTTTAACGAATAAATTACAACATCCACAATTAAATGCGTAATGAACTGAAATGAAAATGAAAGGAACTAAAATAACCGAACACTCGGTCCTAATATACAACCATATCGAATGCTGTACTGAAAGAATAAATATATGCAATTGAGCCATTGGCTCGAAAGTTTATACAATATCTCCTATCTAGAGTACAAGGAAGGAAACGTCTACCGATAACCTGCAAGCATCCACAGCTGCTGCAGCAGACGTCTGACTCGAAAGAATTTCCATCCAGGCGTCCCTGTGTCTGGACACCTATGTATATATATAATATAACAAGAAAGGAGAAGTAGATAAACGGGTCAGAGCCCCGAATTTTGAAAATATTTTTTGCAAGTGCATAAATGCCTTATTATTTTGAAAAAGGTTTTATCTCATATTTAAGGTTGGTATCGCACTCCCATGAGATACCCCTCACCTCTCCGCTAATAGTGCACTCCTAGCGCATCTATCTAGAACATTCTAGTCAAGCTACCCTGCTAAACTAGTCTATCACCCCACCACTATCTACCCTAGATAGTCCAAGTAATGTACTAAGGGCTAAGCTTCACCCCAGTCTCAATGTTATGCCATGTTCGTGCGTGGGGTGTCTCGCAAAGAGAAATCCAAACAAGGAACCCCCCCGATACACGACTACGCGGCACGGTCGATAGTCGAGATCCGCCAGTCCCTAAGTACAGAAAGATATATAATAATATATATACCATAAGAATTAATATTATAAGAGCACTAAGGATTAAACTTCTCCCCAGTCTCAACACACTGCCATATTCGTGCGTGGGGTGTCTCGCGAAGCGAAATCCAAACAAGGAACCCCCCCGATACACTACTATGCGGCAAGGTCGATCGTCGGGATCCATTAGACCCACGGTACTCGATTCATCCGTATATACATATTCATAATACAATATACATCCGGATCTATCTCCCGGACTGAGGATTTATATACAAGTATTTATCAATACTTTTCATTTTCTCAAAACTTTCCATTTCCCTTTTATACTCAGGAAATGTAAATATAAAAGCCAATTCATTATCATGAATTGCTTTACCAAGTCATATGCTTTTTAAAAGCCAATTTTTATTATCATAAAAATGCTTTTCCTTATATGTCATCCCCCAAAGCCATTTCCATTATCACGAAAATGCTTTGATCAAATAATGCTTCCACATCCCTTCTTCCATCCGGGAGTGTTACCGAAGCTAAACCTTTATCCCATTTCCCTTTTTATACTCAGGAAATGTAAATATAAAGCCAATCCATTATCATGAATTACTTTAATAAATCTAAGACCGCCCCTCCGGGTTTCCCCACTGGACGCGCCCCTAAATGGCTATCATCTTCCAGGGCCTCCAAGACAACCTGGGAACCTAACAACGTCGGGAAGCGGCCATATTGCCTGCGGGAGAGTCAGGACCACACCCAAAATCCCCTAACCAGCGCAGAAAAATATAAATAACCGCCCATATGGCCTAGGGACTATATCCAACCTGCTCAACAGCCAGGAAGGCTTCACCACAACGCGCGCAACTTCCCTTATGATAGCGATTTAGGGAGGTGTGTAACCATAATCCATAATTTATCAATTATGAAAAACATTTATCTTTCCATTTTGAAAGTATTCATTTTTATATTTTCAAAATCATTTCCATCATATCATATATATATACATATATATATACTATAATCACATAATATATACATATACCATATATCCCTCCTAGAATATATATATGTACTTTATATGATGGCCATATATGCCAAACCGTCTATCGATGACCAATAATCCCAAAGATTCTCTCAAAGAATAATAATCATGCATTTATATGTGCATAATACTAAACCCAAAGTATATTCTTACTTTAATAAATAATACATACTTAAATCCCATCTACGGATTCATTTGGATATCTTCAATTATACTAATTCACTCTAAGTGAATACACACATATATAAACTCCCAATTCCTCAAGTCCTTTAGGACATAACCCTCCATAAATTTCTAATTTGGAAGGCCTTTAAACGTAAACTCAAAAAGGAGAAATAATCCTAATCTCCAAAATCTTTGGCTGAAAACAGGGCACCGGTCGACCGGTCCTATACCCCCGATCGACCGCGGGTTGTAAATAAGCCTACGAAACAAAGCAGTAGGCCCTTTCTCCTTGACGCGGTCGACCGACCATAGGGGCGCGGTCGACCGGTCACACCAGGTCTCCCAAATAAAATTCCTCAATTCCCTTAACCAACAGCCCAAATTCATTTTTGGGGTTTCTAAACTACCCCAAAAATTATCCAGAACATCTACGGAAATAATTCTAGCCGTAATTTTTCCAATTCCCGATTTGATTTCCGAGTTGGAAATTCCAACCCGGAGCTTCCATCTTGTAAAAATCATATCAAATCGTAGAAAAATCAGAAAAATACGCGGTTGGCGGCCACGCGACTGTATCGAAAAGATCTACAACTTTTGTGTTTTGGCCGAAAGCTAAATCAATTCTTTTCTTGGCCAAAAGTGCCCCCTAAGGTGACGGGTTTCTATTCATCGTCTCTTTCGAGACGATTTCGGCCATTAAAGCTTCTCCCAAGCTTTTGTCGCCTCACCCAACGTCCTACAACCTCAACCAACTACAAATACACTTATAACACGGATTCTAAACATCCTAGAACCCGGAATCACCAATTAATTTGGATTAAAACCCTAGTTCCACAAAATTGAAATATTATTGGGGTTTAATTGTTTTAACTCCCAAAAACCCGTTTTATCCACGATAACCCACCCCAAAACCATTAGGGTTTGTTTATACCAAACTACGGTATGATATATTTATGCAAAAAGATAAATAAAGCAAGTAAACACTTGCCTCGTGGATAAAATCCAACGACCTCGAGTCGAATCCCGCAGAGGTAGGCTGGAATCTCCCCTCTTCTCCTCCTTTCTCCTTCCTCTCTCTCTTCTCTCTCTTTTCTTTCTTTTCTTCTCTTTTCTTTACCTTCTCCCTCTTTAAATAAGAAGAAAAGGGGTTTTTAACCCTTAAAACCCAAAAACGACTCGTTTACCCAATTACGAGTTACTTTTACCTCTAAAATTACCCGAAACTCATTTTCGACACTCGGACACTCTTTTCCGACTATCTCGGACATTCCGAGAATTATGGCGCAGTCGAAATTTCCATCCGAGGTACTTGACCGCAAATCACTATTCCAACCCAAAATAAATAAATGCGGGTTTTCCAATTAAAAAATCTTACCTCGTGTCGCTTTACTCAACGACGACATATAATTAAATTACTTCGACCTATATAGTCCCAAAATAATTTATAACACCCTTCGAAAATCATTCAATCCTCGAAAATCCCAAAAATTACTATTTAGGAAAATTCCCCAAATTGCCAATTTATATCCAATTATGGAATTTAATGGTCTCCAAAAGGACGGGTTGTTACATACTCCCCCCCTTAAAACGGAATTTCGTCCTCGAAATTCAGATACGACCTACACCACCAATCCTAGGATCACTCAAAATCCTAATACCTCAAAGGGAATGACACTAACCCAATGGTTCCCAACTATGTACAATACGACTACCACGATCGTAAAGTGACTCTAATACGTCACATAATACCCATCATCTATAATGCCTATCGGCATGAATTTCAACCTTATATACTATGCCCATTCTATTTCAGGCGGTATATAAACCAACTTGCCAAGGTGCCCATACACCTTTCTAACTTGTGCACATCTGCACATATATAGTGAACGTCAGACACGTAACACTCGCTCCCAATAAGGGTCTCCTTTCCTCGGTGTAATACTCACCTATGGGTCCTTCCAACCCGCGAAATTCCAAACTCCTAACCTCGGTATCGCTAACTCTATCGAGCCTACATCCTACAATGTTACTATCTATGCGTTATCCTACCTACGCGAAACTAATATAATCCTAAGTATGTCCCTAGTGCCCAAGGCCTCTCTCAAATCCCGACATTTGCTCGGTTTCGTGCGTGGGACGTCTCGCCAAGGCGAAATCCAAACAAGGAACCCTCCCGTTACACTACTCCCTCGCGTTGTCGGTCATCGAGATGTAACGGCCCAAGACACACCAGCGGGACATCCTAAATCCTTCCTATGCTAACCTACGAACGCATTTCTAGTATCTTATCCTTCCGCCCATACGGAAGGAAACCTAATCAATCGAAGTGCCCACTTTCTGTAGGAACACTACTAACATCACACCGATCAAAGATTTTCTCCAAATTTGCCTTCTCATTAAGGCTTGGCTAACATCCTCGAATAAATTTCTCTAAGTCCTACTCCACCCAACTATTCGTGGTGAGAGGACCACTTTAGTTCTTTTCCATAGCACCATAAATCCATAAACATACCATCCTAACAGGGCTCATAATCTATAGTGGTTCATCCACACTATAAGACTAACCCACATCCTTGCGTCCCATAACAGCTCTCCACGCCCGGCGCCGTTAAGAGTCATGTATGGAGTGTCTCGCAAAGCGAAATCCAAACAAGGAACCCCTCCACACATTAACCCTTGACTTCGTTGGTCACGGAGTCCCGTTATTTCAGACATGCACCCAGGATATCCCTATCCCCTAATCCAACAAAAAAAAAATGGTCTGAACTCCTATCTCTAACTAAGAGTCACACCACCCAGCGCTCGCACTATTTCTAAGTCCTTGCGCAACCCGATACTGAGCTAAACCTTACAGCTCACTAATAATCCCGTGGACCTTAAATTATATCAATAAGGTTGCCACATATACAAACCAAAATAAGGAAGCCTCTACTCATCGAGGTTCCATCAATCCATAATAATAAAGGTGAACTCGACCTTTATCAAGGTGAGACACCACAATAACAACCTGTCCCTTCCAGGAACTGCGGACACGATAGACTTGCCATCATTAGCCCTCTATCGCTCCGATCAACCAATACATTATACGTATATAAACAAAATATAATCACCCGCCTCTATGGCGAGTGAAGGAAAACAAAATTTCGCTATCGCGGAAAACACATAGGCCTACATTATTATGTTATCGAGACCACCATAACTCAAATTACACACACGAGTCTAGGGCTAACTAATACCGCGACTTTATCTAGTCACGCCAAATATACGTCCTCGATTGAGGTAAAACTTAGAACAACATCTTCGCCTTTATTCACTGTCGGCCTCTAGCCGCACCTTATGTGAATAACCCAAAACAACATTCTTCTCATTCATGCTGAACCATGGGGAGTCACGGTTAGAACTATCCGTAAGATCCCTTTCGAACCCCCAATTTCCATGAGGAATTCGACTTTAGCACCATTCTCTACTTCAGCGGTACTGCGATAATCCTAACTACCATTATTTAGTAGTCGCCACCGAAATCCTTAGCAATTGCCACAAGGAGAGTGACCTCTACTAAGGTCCTCATCCCAACCTTCTACCAGCTGCTCTAGCTAAGCGTCACCTCCTGCTGCCATCCAAGCTCCGCACACGATTCTCAAACGAGCGCGCAAAAGATTTCTATAATCTCATAATATGGCAGGAGAACGAAATCTCACAAGAGAAACCAACAATCCTAATCCTGAGGCTCTATAAAAAATAAGAGCAACGCTGAAAGCGTAGTACGTCCGCACAGATTCCTAAGGACACTAGAACCTGATGCTCTGATACCATCTGTAACAACCCGCCTAATAAGATACCGGGCGATCACTCCAATATTAAATTAAAACAGGAGTCACATATGGATCATCCTTAGCAATCACTGTCGAAAATCCATTTAATTACTAATATCCTATTAGGTGGCCGTTAAAAACTTTTACTTAACTACTCTTTTTAACGAATAAATTACAACATCCACAATTAAATGCGTAATGAACTGAAATGAAAATGAAAGGAACTAAAATAACCGAACACTCGGTCCAAATATACAACCATATCGAATGATGTACTGAAAGAATAAATATATGCAATTGAGCCATTGGCTCGAAAGTTTATACAATATCTCCTATCTAGAGTACAAGGAAGGAAACGTCTACCGATAACCTGCAAGCATCCACAGCTGCTGCAGCAGACGTCTGACTCGAAAGAATTTCCATCCAGGCGTCCCTGTGTCTGGACACCTATGTATATATATAATATAACAAGAAAGGAGAAGTAGATAAACGGGTCAGAGCCCCGAATTTTGAAAATAGTTTTTGCAAGTGCATAAATGCCTTATTATTTTGAAAAAGGTTTTATCTCATATTTAAGGTTGGTATCGCACTCCCATGAGATACCCCTCACCTCTCTGCTAATAGTGCACTCCTAGCGCATCTATCTAGAACATTCTAGTCAAGCTACCCTGCTAAACTAGTCTATCACCCCACCACTATCTACCCTAGATAGTCCAAGTAATGTACTAAGGGCTAAGCTTCACCCCAGTCTCAACGTTATGCCATGTTCGTGCGTGGGGTGTCTCGCAAAGAGAAATCCAAACAAGGAACCCCCCGATACACTACTACGCGGCACGGTCGATAGTCGAGATCCGCCAGTCCCTAAGTACAGAAAGATATATAATAATATATATACCATAAGAATTAATAATATAAGAGCACTAAGGATTAAACTTCTCCCCAGTCTCAACACACTGCCATATTCGTGCGTGGGGTGTCTCGTGAAGCGAAATCCAAACAAGGAACCCCCCCGATACACTACTATGCGGCAAGGTCGATCGTTGGGATCCATTAGACCCACGGTACTCGATTCATCCATATATACATATTCATATTACAATATACATCCGGATCTATCTCTCGGACTGAGGATTTATATACAAGTATTTATCAATACTTTTCATTTACTCAAAACTTTCCATTTCCCTTTTATACTCAGGAAATGTAAATATAAAAGCCAATTCATTATCATGAATTGCTTTACCAAGTCATATGCTTTTTAAAAGCCAATTTTTATTATCATAAAAATGCTTTTCCTTATATGTCATCCCCCAAAGCCATTTCCATTATCATGAAAATGCTTTGATCAAATAAGGCTTCCACATCCCTTCTTCCATCCAGGAGTGTTACCGAAGCTAAACCTTTATCCCATTTCCCTTTTTATACTCAGGAAATGTAAATATAAAGCCAATCCATTATCATGAATTGCTTTAATAAATCTAAGAACGCCCCTCCGTGTTTCCCCACTGGACGCGCCCCTAAATGGCTATCATCTTCCAGGGCCTCCAAGACAACTTGGGAACCTAACAACATCGGGAAGCGGCCATATTGCCTGCGGGAGAGTCAGGACCACACCCAAAATCCCCTAACCAGTGCAGAAAAATATAAATAACCGCCCATATGGCCTAGGGACTATATCCAACCTGCTCAACAGCCAGGAAGGCTTCACCACAACGCGCGCAACTTCCCTTATGATAGAGATTTAGGGAGGTGTGTAACCATAATCCATAATTTATCAATTATGAAAAACATTTATCTTTCCATTTTGAAAGTATTCATTTTTATATTTTCAAAATCATTTCCATCATATCATATATATATATACATATATATATACTATAATCACATAATATATACATATACCATATATCCCTCCTAGAATATATATATGTACTTTATATGATGGCCATATATGCCAAACCGTCTATCGATGACCAATAATCCCAAAGATTCTCTCAAAGAATCATAATCATGCATTCATATATGCATAATACTAAACCCAAAGTATATTCTTACTTTAATAAATAATATATACTTAAATCCCATCTACGGATTCATTTGGATATCTCCAATTATACTAATTCACTATAAGTGAATACACACATATATAAACTCCCAATTCCTCAAGTCCTTTAGGACATAACCCTCCATAAATTTCTAATTTGGAAGGCCTTTAAACGTAAACTCAAAAAGGAGAAATAATCCTATCTCCAAAATCTTGGGCTGAAAACAGGGCACCGGTCGACCGGTCCTATACCCCCGGTCGACCGCGGGTTGTAAATAAGCCTACGAAACAAAGCAGTATGCCTTTTCTCCTTGACGCGGTCGACCGGCCATAGGGGCGCGGTCGACCGGTCACACCAGGTCTCCCAAATAAAATTCCTCAATTCCCTTAACCAACAACCCAAATTCATTTTCGGGGTTTCTAAACTACCCCAAAAATTATCCCGAACATCTACGGAAATAATTCTAGCCGTAATTTTTCCAATTCCCGATTTGATTTTCGAGTTGGAAATTCCAACCCGAAGCTGCCATCTTGTAAAAATCATATCAAATCGTAGAAAAATTAGAAAAATACGCGGTCGGCGGCCACGCGACCGTATCGAAAATATCTACAACTTTAGTGTTTTGGCCGAAAGCTAAATCAATTATTTTCCTGGCCAAAAGTGCCCCCTAAGGTGATGGGTTACTATTCATCATCCCTTCCGAGACGATTTCGGCCATTAAAGCTTCTCCCAAGCTTTTGTCGCCTCACCCAACGTCCTACAACCTCAACCAACTACAAATACACTTATAACACGGGTTCTAAACATCCTAGAACCTGGAATCACCAATTAATTTGGATTAAAACCCTAGTTCCACAAAATTGAAATATTATTGGGGTTTAATTGTTTTAACTCCCAAAAACCCGTTTTATCCACGATAACCCACCCCAAAACCATTAGGGTTTGTTTATACCAAACTAAGGTATGAGATATTTATGCAAAAAGATAAATAAAGCAAGTAAACATTTGCCTCGTGGATAAAATCCGACGACCTCGAGTCGAATCCCGCGGAGGTAGGCCGGAATCTCCCCTCTTCTCCTCCTTTCTCCTTCCTCTCTCTCTTCTCTCTCTTTTCTTTCTTTTCTTCTCTTTTCTTTCCCTTCTCCCTCTTTAAATAAGAAGAAAAGGGGTTTTTAACCCTTAAAACCCAAAAACGACTCGTTTACCCAATTACGAGTTACTTTTACCTCTAAAATTACCTGAAACTCATTTTCGACAATCGGACACTCTTTTTCGACTATCTCGGACATTCCGAGAATTATGGCACAGTCGAAATTTCCATCCAAGGTACTTGACCGCAAATCACTATTCCAACCCAAAATAAATAAATGCGGGTTTTCCAATTAAAAAATCTTACCTCGTGTCGCTTTACTCAACGACGACATATAATTAAATTACTTCGACCTATATAGTCCCAAAATAATTTATAACACCCTTCGAAAATCATTCAATCCTCGAAAATCCCAAAAATTACTATTTAGGAAAATTCCCCAAATTGCCAATTTATATCCAATTATGGAATTTAATGGTCTCCAAAAGGACGGGTTGTTACACGACTATGGTATTATCGAAGATAAACTAACTATGTATTGTGATAACCATAGTTCTATTAACATATCTAAAAATCCTGTACAACACTTATGAACTAAGGATATCAAGATTATACATCACTTTATCCGTGAACTTGTTGAATGTAAGGAACTTGATATTGAATATCTTAAGACCGATAAATAATTGGCTGACCTGTTTACTAAACCATTGGACAATATTATGTTTGAATCACTTAGGAAAGCGATAAGGATGATTGTGCTTACATAATATATTCTGCAAATATGTCCTATCCTCGGTAGTTTTCATGTTTATAATTGGTTCATGAGGATTTAGTGTGCGGTTGTTTATCAAATGAAAAAAACGCCTCCTTTATCTTGATAATTTAGGAGACCCTTGATATTATCCTTTCTTATGACAATATATATGTAGAATAATTCATATTATCTCCCTGTTTATATTTTTTTACCCCGTTGTCTATTTGAGAAAAATTAGGGGAGAAAAACTTGAGTAACGACTTTAAACTTATCTTGTTATATCTTTATTTGATTCAATTAATATACCATCAAGTGTTTTATTTCAGGCATTATGATTTATAAATCTAATGTATAATCTTACTATATTAGGGTGTTGGTATGTAATTAGTCGAGTAATGTAATTTTTATTTCTCTTATTTTTGGTTCTAGGATGGGAATGGGTAGAATAGCCCTTTTGTATAAGAATCTAGGAATTTAATTTGTTTACTCACGAGTATAGGTTACTCAAGGTAATTTTGTCTCCAATATCCAAAGGGGAAGATTAAGAATACACTATATGGTTGACTTATTAGAGTCTGTGCTATTTAGGAGTTCCAACTAGTTTAGATATGTTGACAGAATTTTATTAGATTTTGAGCTCTTATCCATGGTAAATTGAAGGCAATAAAATTCATCATGCTTCATAAAAAATCAACTAATGATGGTAAAAAGGAAAGTTAAAATAACATGCTTTAGCACATAAATTCATGTATTGCATTGTGTGTGTGTTAAATATTTTTATATAATTTTTGGGAATTTTTAAAACATTTTAAATGATTTTTAAACATTTATAAATTAGGTTCTAAAATGTTTTAGGGTTAAAATTTGAATTAAATAATTACCTAATAATTTCCTTTGTAGAAAAAGAAACCCGAAGAAATATTTGTGTCACAAAATAGGAGATTTTAAAGTTAAAAAAACATTCATTTTCCATCCGGTATTGGAGAGACACATGCTTGCTTCTGTTTGGCTAAATTTGTGTTTTCTCTATCTCACAATCCTGGTATTGGTTTCCAACCGTTAGATCATTTCTTATCAACGTGCTGCATCCATCCTGAGTGAATCCCAGTGCAACATGTGAGGACTAATCAGAGTGAGCGGTTAAGTGGTGCATTGTTAACCATTATATTTGAATTCCAAGCGTTGCTTTAATCTCAACTATTAATTACGTTCGTACATCCAGAACCTTCCCATCTCAGTATATATAGAGACCTTTGTCTAAACAATTGAAGACTTTGGCATTTCATCCAACTAAAAAAAAGAGAGAAGAAAGAGAAAGTAGAGAGATAGATATATAGATAGATAGAGAGATAGAGAACTATAAAGAAAAGAAAAGAGAGTTTAAGAGTATTCGTTCCAAACCAAGGATATTTTTATTCAGAATCACTTTTATTAAACTAGAGTTTGAGAGATAAACGCAGTTAGGGTTTTCAGTAAGTGTGTGGAGTGTTTTCTTCGTGGTCAAGACCCTCATATAACAGTTTCTATCCTAGAAACAACCACTCTAGGTTTTTACTCAGATTTCTTCCTATAAATTTTGAGTGAAACCACTGAGATACAGATTCACGTAGATCTTAGGTTATTCTATTTATTTCTATTAAAGAAATACATTCTCTTGTTGGATCTTGAGTTTTTATTTTATATTTTTGTAGATCCAACCTCTTTGTTTTCAAGATCTAGAAAAGGATAGTTCAAAAACCATTTATGATTTTAAATCTGAAAATTTCTCTTGAAACAAAGTTTTACAGTTTGTAAAATTTATTTTGTACATGAATAAAGTTTGATTTTAGATATGTTTTTGTTAAGATCTAACTTCATATCAGAATATATTTTTCGTTGAGAAGTCTGATTTTCTTGAAATTGAAACTGCAGATATTATATTGAAGAATTGCAATTCATAGGACTGATTGTATAATAATAACATGACGTGAGTAGCAATTTGTATACTTAGGTACTTCACAGTCACCATCAATGTCATACGAACACATAAAAGTGTGTTGTTTCTTTGATAGATCTTGTTTGACTGAGTCACCGGAACAAGGAATAAGGAATTCAAGCGAAGAACGACCAGGAGGATCAAAAGCGCCAGAATCAGATACTGTGCAGGTGTTTTGTTCCGTAGGTATTTTCTTTCTTTTAGCTTTAAGATCTTGTGTGTTTTTGTTCACGTTCTTGTAATTCCTATAAACTTTTTTTCGTGGATTTTTGGTTGTGGCGTAGAGGTCACCGTGGATGTTTCCTCAGATTTGAGATTTTACCATATTAAAAATAACTGTGTCAAACATAACTTCTTACTGTTCTTAATAATTGCAGGTTGGTTTCATGACAAAGAATTAGATTAGGTTTTTCGTTTAAAACCTAGCTAATCAAGCTACCAGATCTTTAGTATGACTTAAATAAGTTTTACACGCCCCGTTTTTTGATTTCGAAAAGTAGTTTCCTAAATGAGTTTAATTCGGAGTTTACTTAATCTTTAATTTTTTGTTAAAAACTTAGTGAACTATTTTCACTAGATAACTAGTTTGCATATGCTTTATTTTACAATCCCAAGCTCATTGTTCTTATTTTGGTGTTAAGTAAATTTTGAGTATTTGTGCAAATTCTTAAAGATTTTTTTATATATATTTTGCTTGCTATGTCATTATTTATGATTTAATCCTTTGTATCAATACCACATGATTTATATCTCATATTACTATAATCTTCTTGTTATTGATGTCACATGTAGCATTATTTTTGTATTCTATTTTTTTTCTCTAGATGTTTCTTATACTTTCTTTTCGTATGTCTTTGTTGATTAATTTTCTTAACATTTTCATCTTTATCAAAAAAGGATAAGTGTATCAATGGGAGATAATTTTTTTATTAAGGGTGAGAATCAACTTCTGACAAAAGAGATACAATTATAGGATAAAAGGAGGGAAAACTTATGTTCATATCTTGTATGTTTTACATTGTACTTATTAGGGGAAGACAATTTATGCTATAACATGTTAAAGAATGTTTTAATTGGGGGGTGGGGGTGGGGGTGTTTTTATAATATGATGATTTAAATTTTGGCCCTTAATTATCTCATAGTTATCTTTGATACCTTATATATTGTTACCTTTGGTTCATAACCTAATTTAACTCACAATTATATATCATGGTTTGTTTATTTCAATCCTTTGGATTATTTTTTCCTAGTTCACTTCTTTATAAAATATTTCATTATTTTCATAATGACACTATTTCTTGATTGTAGTTACCTTGCCTTTGTCGATTGAATGACAAAAAATGGGATAAATATTTGTCTTCCAAAAAGGGTAAAAGTATTGCTTACTTGAAAAAGAGGGGATGGTTTAATCAAGCATTATTATCACTATGAGGCAATATGAAATAGTTTGTTTGCAAATGAAATAGTGAACTATAGGAATGAAGTTTATGTAAAGTGTCTTTTAGATATTTTAGTTAAACTTGGTTTATGTTCTTTAGTTATTTTATGAGTGATTTACTTTGTTATATTTTGTAATTATCTTATTACTTATATTTCACTATCATTTGATTAATCATAGAGATGCATTTTCTTGTGCTTAACAAGAAACAAGTTTGTCTTTCTATTGCTATGCTTTTGGCCTTAAATGTTGTGTCATAGGGGGTAGATTTGTTTTATTTATTTGTAATCTTTATATTTGTGTGTTTTATCACGAAATATAAAAAGAGGGAATCGTAAGAACATATATATGGTCAAGTTTCCTCGGCTTGTTAGATTATCTAATTCCATTATTATAACTCACTTTGAGTCTTAGTCTAAGAGGTCAACGAAAAATTTACATTCATGATCTTAAGACCAACCTTCACCAAAGTTTTATCACGTTACTTCCCCAGAGTAAGAGAAATTTTAGGACTTTTGGGGTTAAAATAAAAGTGACATGGGGGGTTAGATTTTAACCTATTTGTTACATGTTTTCTTAAATTGGAAAATATTTTAATTTAACCATGTGGCTTTTGAGGTTGCCAAATACATGATGCAATATAGTTTCTTATAAAAAAATTTTGTTTAAAATGAATCCTTTCTATTTATTATTTATTTGGTCTAGAATTTGGACAATAAAATTCTAAGAATTGTGAACTGGTACAAAACATGACCTAATTTGCTGCAGTGAAACAAGTCTTCAGATCAGTAAAGTAACCTTTTCAACGGTCGCAACATAATGATTTACTTGTATAATTTTCCTTGGACAAATGCGTGACCTCGGTTGTTGAAGCATCGCATCATCGAAGCTAAAATCAACGTCAACAAAGAAGGCACAAAAAGTTTACAGGAAAACCACTTTAAGATCTTTTTGGTGAGATTCACATTTCTCAACTATGTCTTTTGGATAGAGTAACAAGCAATATTATTTAGTGTGAATAAGAAATGTGTTTACACCATATTACCACAAACCAATGGGGGTGTTTCCACATAGTAATTAAATCGGTAAAATTACTGCATAATATTATATAAAATACAAATAATGAACAATATGCATGTGTGACACTTCACAAAAATTGGGACGTGTTAATCAAAGTGGGAACTTACTCCAATATTAATTGGGGCGTTAGTACATTAAAGTGGGAAAACTCGAATGAGTGAGTAACCACGGTTACAAAGAGCAATTATGTTGCATGGGCAATAAACACTATAAATAAACGACGAACCCAATAACGAAGAGAGAACCACCCAACAAAAATGCATTTTCTTTAAATTTATCCTCTTTTCTTTTTCTTTTTTTATTTACAACATTTCTTTCAATTCCTCAAGTAGATTATTAGGTAGTTTTAATCTTTTCTTTCAACATTTATTTAAAGTTTATTGTCTTTACATTTGTTGTTATTTACTTTCTTGAAAATATTTACTTTACTTGCCATTTATTTTCTTGCAAATCATTACTTGCATTGGAGCTTCTTTTCACTTATTTATAAAGCTTTACTTTTCTTTTTAATTTATACAATTTACTAATTTTGTCCGAGTTAATTACTAAAACTTAACACTCACTTTAAAGTCTTTTATAAGGGAGGCATATTCCTCTTAATTGAGGCATCAAATGCAACACAATCGCTTGATTATTGTCACTAGGCTAAAATCCTTTGTTGGCAAGACCACAAATCTTGGGAAAGCAATCCTTTAGGAAAGGGCTTTCATCCTATGGCCTACTCGCCTGTTGAGTTTTGTCTTTCGAATGAAGCTTACATTTGAGGTCAGTTAGAAGCTTGTAAGTTTAAGAGTCTTCTACCATTTCCATGACGGTCAGTTTTGGCGGAAGAATAGTTCAAGTTCTCTCTGACCATAAAATAGGAATAGGAATAGGAATAGGAACTGTACTCAAGTGGAAGTGGAGCGAAATGCTTCCCTTGAAAGAAGCACAAGCGAAACGATACCTAGATCCGACTAGGAAATGCTCGCAATCCTAATTAACAATCAAGCCAGTGAAAAATATACCGAATATATTTCTAGCACGCCCGATGGGACACTAGTGATGTATAAAGATTACAAGTTGCCAGGACACATCGAATAAAAGATATAATTGAACAATTTGGTGAAATTAGCTCCACTAGCCAACATATTTCTACTTTATAACAAATATTGATTGAAACAACTCAAGACTTAGGACCAATGACTCGTGGTTAAGAGTTAAATATTTTACTGGCACCCAGAGCCAGTAATGTGTAAAGTACACAAGTAGTTGGTGTGCCCACAAACACTCAAGACCAATTTATCAACCAACTAACTTGATTTTTGATCACTTTGGTAACATGATACAAAATATCAACATTATGATCACCACAGTGAGTAGTGAATTTACCAAACTCAATATTATAACAACTAGTAGTCAGACATATGAACCACAATTGTAGAAAATCCAATTACCTAACAAAATCCCTACCATCTTGTCTATTATAGAGCAAATAATGGTGAAACCAATTTTGTAAATAACCTCAGGATTGGAAGATATGATAATATAGGTGGTCTAAATGTAAGAATTCTAATGGAAATAATAGGTACTTATAATACCTACCAATAAGTGGGTACCCAGTGGGGGGAACATCTCTCCCGGAGGTAGGAAGGCCCATGACTTATCCAAATGAGACCAATTTAGGGTTCCCACGTTCTTCGAACTATGGAATTATCAATAATCTAGTGTTCAAACTAGAAGTAGGGGGGGGGGACCATAGGATATTGGATAATTAAACTCCTCAAGTATCCCAACCTATGCCTTACCATGTACAAAAAATTATCCCTACACAAATTCCAACACCTTTGGTCCAACTAACTCCTTTGGTGAATCAAGTAATTTTTGTACAAAATAGGTAACTTCCCGGGGAAGTGGGAAGGAATTAAATTGTCGATATGATACATGAAATATATAGACCATTGGCCTAAGGGGTACAAACCCCACTTTATGGAAAACCCTATCCAGAACGGGTGGATAAGATTGAATTTCCTAAGGGATTAAAATTCCCAACCTTTACCCTTTTCTCAGGGTATGGGAATAAGTCCACAACGGAACATATTGCTAGATTCACTAGTGAAGTTTCAAGGTTATACGTTCTTAGTTTAATTCGCAGAATACACACACACACACAATCCAATTTTAATATTAGCTATAAAGTTATATTCTCCAGTTTCAATATAAAAGCAGATTCACAAGTTCGCAAGAACAAATTTCAATTAATACAATGGGATTGATGACTTGACTAATTAAAATAAAATTATTCCAATTTTATTCATTTTATCATAAGCATACATCTAGGTGATTTAATAAAGTGAAATGCGAAAATCCCAACCACAACACGCCGATGTACGAGGAAAACCCAAATGGGAAAAACCTCGGACGGCTGGGCCTAGACAAAATCCACTACAAAATAGGTTTTACAAGAGACTCAAAAGACTTACAAACATTGACTCACTCAAGACTTGCTTATGTCGTCCTCGACCTTTGAATTTGTAGTAAGCGAAGTTCCAACGCGTTGCTCGACACTCCTCATGTCGCGGTATCCACCGAAGCCCAAAACCACCGTCTCCTCAAAGCTTAAATGCAGAGATCCACCGCAAACTTGCTTGTTGAATGTCAATTTGATTGAAGGGGTTTTGTTTCAAAAGATGATAAAAGTGTTGGAGATAATTTTTACCAAAAAGAGGGAAGTTATGGAAAAAGATCTCAAGAGAATAATGAACTTCCTTAACCTTTGAAACTGATTTCGTCCATATAATATAACTGAAAAAGTAGTTGACAAAAACAGTTATGGGATAAAAAAATTGCTTAAAAATAAGTTTAAAAAATTAGATCTGGCAGAACTCGTTCGAACGAGTTATCTAACGAAGTTCCAGTTTCGAATTAGATAGGTCGTTAGAAACCTCGTTCGAACGAGATCGTTCGAACGACCTTTCTAACGAACTTCTAACGAAGTTCCAGTATAGCCTGGGGAAAGTTGTTAGATCCAGGTCGTTCGAACGACCTGGATAAACTTCGAACGAAATTTCATATTTTGCACAAATTTGTTTCAAAGATTTTTCTTTATGAAAATTACTTATTTACGAACATTTCTTTATATGAAAATTTCTTGATTAGACAAAATACTCCAACACATAAAATTTATTTTGGTCATACACCTTTTTAGGATAGCTAACATGGCATGCATATTGATGACGTGTGAACTTTGGGTGTGATGCTTGAATCTTTAGCTTGAATGATGCTTGATGCAGAATGACCCAAATTGTTTCGTCCAACGGAATATAGCCAATATAACAAATGAATCGATTGGAAATTTGTCCTTACAAATCTCGCCCTTTGGCTATTCCGGGACAAAACAGAATAATAAAAAATAAATAAAAGAAACAGAATTTGCTAAGCCAGCCGTCAAGCCGTTTCTAAGGCTCGTCCCAAAAACCCCAAAAAAATCGACAGACACAAGAACAAGACTGACAAGCTGCAAAGGAGTAGGAGATGTATCCTACACACATGAAACAATAGTTTCATAAACGCATGGGGAAATAGAGAATAAATTATATATAAAACTGTGTGTTAGCATATGTTGTGAAAAGTAAATGAAAGTCTCAATATTCAATATTAAGAATTTAACTCCCCCAAAATTGTGCATATGATCAATATTAAATCCAATTAATTTATCTAACTCCCCCAAAATATGAATTCTCCCCCTAAATGTGAATTCCCATTAATTAATGTTTCTCCCCATTTTTGCCCGGAAAAGACAAAGGGATAAGAGGCCTACATGATAAAGGATAATAGGCAACAAATCAGGAAATATGAAGAAAGAAGAATGACAAGGGAAAGAATGAGGATGCATTAAGTAAAGGGAAAGGGGAAATAGTTAAGGCTCATACATGAAAATATCCAAGACAAATGAAAAACAATACATGAAATAAAGGAACCACTCATCCTCACAAATACAAGTAAACAGGAAATGAAAGAACAAATCACATCAAGAGCCAGGAGCATCAGGTGGAGTATCATCGGGAAGAGAGCCGGTGCAGGAAGAACCTGCCCCACGGCGCATGTCCATACGAAGAATGGCATCAAGATGCGCTAAAATAAGAGAGTCCCGACGGGCCTGGGCTTCATCATGACGCGCTTGTGCCTCCTCCCGACGAGCGTGTGCCTCGCGGTCCTGCTGCATAGAAAGTAAAAGCTCCTTCATAAGCGCCCGGTCCTAACGTCGATCCTCCTAAATCAATTCAACCTGAGAACGGATAAACCAAAAATTCTCCGACTCGACAGGTGCGAGAATATGGGAAGGGGATGGGTGATGGATAGAGCGGAAAGGGGCGGGACGACTGGGGGCAGGGTGAGAGGAAGCGGCAGAGTGAGAAGAGGTGGAGGGGGTGAGGTGAGGAGTGTCCGGTGGCAAATGACTACGAGAGTGGCAGGCCGAGGACATGTCAATGGTTTGATATTTAGTGACGGGGATATCGGTGGAGAGGCGAGGGCAGCCGACGGCAAGACAAAAACGGGTAATAATGGTCGCAAAAGGGAGGGCTTGGGGAGCGGGACTGGAGGGGAGGATCCTAACAGTCCGAATGACACTAAAAAGGTAGACGGGGAGGTCGATGTGAGCCCGAAAGCTAATAGCAAACATAAGGTCCACGCGCTGTTTGGTTATTTAGGTTGTGTTTGCACATGGAAGAAGACAGGCACATACGATCCAATTAAGGACCATAAAGTCAGGATGTAAATGTTTATGGAAGATGGTGACAGTGTCGGGAGGGAGCAACCTAAAAACAGTGTTTAGGACAAGAGAGGGACTGGGACGTGTATTGGATGTCCAAGGGAATGAGGGATTAGTGACCCTAAGGAGGGGGAGAATTTGAGCTATCGAGTCGGGAGGGACAATAATCTCCATACCGCGCACCGTAGAATAAAGGTGATTATTCTTATCGTGTATCCAAAAATAAAATTCCCGAACAAGGTCGGGAAAAACGGCATCCGTGAGAGAGAAGAGAGGTTCCCATCCTAAATCTGAAATCCATGAATGCACAGTGGTGCCGTGGAGAGAGTGGAGATTAATAATTTTCACCCTAACGGTAGAACGGGTAGCGAAACCGTGGGTGTGATAAAGAGTGTGTTTGGAAAGGGTCCGCCAATGCAGCCTAAGGTCAGGAATAGCTGCATTGGCACGGGTTTCCTCATCAGAGGACGAGGATCGTTCCTTGGGGGAATTGCTTAAACGGCGTTGGCGACGGTTACGGGCCATGGTAAACACGAAGGGAACTAGAACCTACCTGAACAAAGTCCAACCAAACCACCAGACACCAACAATCCAACAACCAATCAGAATAATCCCATCCTCTGTTAGGAATAAAAGAAAAATTAAAAGAAAAGTAAGAAAAATTGATTAAGATAAATTCCATGAAAGTAACTGAAATTTAATTTGAGAAAAATAATATTATCATGGAATATATTTTAATCAGGGGCAACACAAACAAATACAGAAATTAAGATAGCCCCCCAAAAATTATAGAGATATACACATTCATATATATAAATGTTGGGAAAAAGAGGAAATCGATTAGATTTTGAGTATAAGACCCAACAGCATATATATATATATATATATATATATATATATATGTGTGTGTGTGTGTGTGTGTCTATATATAAATATATATACATATATAAGTATATATAAATATAGGTAGATAGGTAGAGATATATAAGTAGATATATATATCGAGAGAGAGCAATGTAAAAAAAATACCTTGAAGAGAGGATGGAAACAACAAGCACAGGTTGGGCAACAAATGATGAAATAAGGTTTTATGGAGGTTGAAATCGTGGGAAGAGGAAGATAGTGGGCGATAAGGAAAATGGAAAATGGAAAATCGTGGGAGATAGAGGAAAGATAGTGGAAAATGGAAGATGTGGGAGAGAGAAAATCTAGGAAAGAGGGGTTTTGGGAAAACGTGGTGAGTGGATAGAGAGTGGCGACAGTTTTGGGAAGAGGAACTGCACGATTTAAACGCAGGTCGTTCGAACAAGGTATTTCGAACGAAGTCACAGTAGCGCTTCGTTTGATAACTCGTTAGAAGTTCGTTCGAACGAACTTTGTCGTTCGAACGACATTTCGAACGAAGTGACAGAATGAGGGTTATAGATGTTGTTAGAAATCTCGTTTGAACGAGAATTTCTGACGAAAATAATTTTTTTAAAATAAAAATAACATAAAATAGGGTTAAAAATAGCATAATATCAGGAATTGGGAAGGCCAGAACAATGCCAAAATGTAGATTTTAATAATCCTAACTTGTGGCAACATATCCAAATAGTGGGAGAGAGAATGTAGGGGTGTGAACAATACGAGTGAGAGTTTTTAGCCACAACAATGTACAAGTGTGTAATGCCAAACAATATATACGCGCAATATTCACTCATATTAAAGGAAATATTATTGAACACTTAAACACGAATGTAACAAGCATACAAAATAGATGATTCTCTCACCAATAATGTCACAATGAGAAAGCAATAAATTGATGAAATGTGCATGCCCATTGATCTTCAACTTATATCTCCCATGAGCAATAATAGATTGCGACCAATCTTTTTGAATAATCAATCAAGCCTATTATTTTGGCCTTGGCATTATATAACATTATAAATGCTTCTATTTTAGCCACACAACTGAGAATGCAAATGGTGGATTTTCACGCAAAAACTTTTATGTTTTTCGCAGCCCGAGTCCATTGCTTGAAACGAAAACCAACCGGAAGAATATAATCATTTTGTTTCAATCCGGGCAATGGATGATTATGCACAATTTCTATTGTTTATACGGGATGTGACAGGATTGACAAGACAACGCCAAATATCACTTTGCAAGAACAATGTGAACAAGATATTCGTAATATTTCGTGTACGGTGTGTGCAAAAGGCAAAGATGTGAGGAAATCACAAAATTATATATCATAAAAGAGCGTTATTGTGAACAAGATAAACAAGGTATGGATTAACTACTCATCGAAAGCCACGTGGATATGGAAATAGATAGTGATCCGAATACATCGACCACAAAGCCATATGGATAAAAATTTGAAAGCTTTTCTAACCATTCCCGTTTTCCTTGAAAATAAAAGAAAAATATTTTTGAGATTTTGAATAAAATATATACAAAAGAAATCTAGTTCATAGGTTTAAAAAATGCAAGAGAAATAACCTAAACTAGATAAACCGCTTCGATCTCAATCAATGGAGCAAACCCTAATTGATTTCCTAAGGTTTTCAAACCTAAGGGAATCTAGAGGTTTAGTAAAGATATCGGCCAATTGTTGATCGGTAGGAACGAAGCTTAGAGAAACAATTTTCTCTTCAACCAAGTCACGAATGAAATGTTCACGAATATTAATATTCTTAGTTCTAGAATGTTTAACGGGATTACGAGAAATATGAATTGACTAGTATTGTCACAATATATATTCATAGTGCCATGGGAAATACCGTAATCTTCCAACATTTGTTTCATCCAAATGAGTTGAGTGCAACAACTCCCGGCGGTAATGTATTCGGCCTCCGCCGTGGACAAGGAAATAGAATTTTGTTTCTTGCTCATCCATGAGACAAGTGCACTTCCAAAATAGAAACAACCGCCAGATGTACTTTTACATCCATGAACATCTCCTGCCCAATCGACATCTGAATATGCCGATAGACAATCATTGGTGTCAAAAGAGTACCAAATGCCAAAAGACAGGGTCCCACTAACATATTTGATGATACGTTTGATAGAAAGTAAATGAGACTCTTTTGGAGCGTCTTGATAACGAGCACAAACTCCTACACTAAAGGAAATATTAGGATGGCTAGCAGTTAGGTAAAGTAAAGTACCTATCATACTTCTAAAAAGTGTATGCTCTACATCCTTTCCGTCGGTATCCTTACTAAGTTTAATAGATGAACTCATAGGAGTACGAGCATGTTTAGCGGATTTGAGTTTAAATTTCTTAACGAGGTCTTTAGCATACTTAGTTTGGGACAAAAATATCCCACTTTTGAGTTGACGAACTTGAAGACCTAGAAAGAAAGTAAGTTCACCCACCATACTCATCTCAAATTCATTGTGCATTTCTTTTAAAGAAATTAGAGTATGTTTATCACACGTTGAACCAAATACTATGTCGTCGACATATACTTGAGAAAATAGAATACCTTTTTCATCACGGCGAACGAAAAGTGTCATATCTACTCCCCCTCTCAAAAAGCCACGAGAAAGGATATAAGAGGTGAGTTTTTCATACCAAGCACGGGGTGCTTGTTTCAAGCCATATAGAGCTTTCTTTAGGAAGAAGACATGAGTAGGATGTTTTGGGTCCTCAAACCCTTTTGGTTGTTCAACATAGATTTCCTCTTGAATAATACCATTTAAAAAAACACTTTTTACATCCATTTGATATAATTTAAATTGTAGGTGATATGATATGGCGAGTAAAAGCGAACCGATTCTAACCTAGCAACAGGAGCAAAAGTTTCATCAAAGCCAACACCTTATATTTGGGTGTATCCTTAAGAAACTAATCTAGCTTTATTTCGAACAATGACATCATTTTCATCCATTTTATTTTTGAAAATCCATTTGGTGCCAATGACATTTGTATTAGATGGCCTAGGGACTAATTCCCAAAAATCATTTTTCTTAAATTAAAATAGTTCTTCTTGCATAGCATTAATCCAATGTTCATCTTTTAATGATTCTTTAAAGTTTTTAGGTTCAATTTTAGAAGTATAACATATATAGGTAACTTCATTTTCTAATTGCACCCTAGTCTTGACACCTACCTCGGGATCTCCTATAATTTTTAAAGTGTCATGACTTTTACGCACCCAAGGAGTAGCTTCCTTTTTCTCGGTAGTTGGAACAACCAAATCATTTTGAGATTCAATACTTTCAACATTTGACACAATATCACACTCACATGAAAAATCTTCCTCATTATCAATTGATGCGGCCGGAGCATCATCTTTTATGACAATATTAATGGATTCCATTACTTTGGAGTTACTTAAGCTGAAAACTCTAAAGGCTCTACTATTTTGAGAATATCCTAGGAAAATACCTTCATCACTCCTTCAGTCAAATTTGCCTATAAGTTCTCTATCTCGAAGAATATAACATGGACTTCAAACACTCTAAAATAGGACAAATTAGGTTTCTTACCCATCCACAATTCATAAGGAGTTTTGTTAGTGTTAGGACGTAAATAAACTCTATTTACTGTGTGACATGCAGTGTTAACCGCTTCGGCCCAAAACCTACGGGGCACATTTCTTCCGAGGAGCATAGATCTTGCCATTTCTTGGATCGTTGGATTTTTTCTTTCAACTATACCATTTTGTTGTAGTGTTCTAACGGTCGAGAATTCATGTTTTATTCCTATTTCATCACAAAAGGCATTCACACCGGATTCCTTGAATTCGGTTCCATTATCACTCCTAAAGCGGTTTATGGTAACACCGTGTAGATTTTGAAGAGCTCTACATTTAACAGTAAGAAAATCAACAGTCTTTGATTTTTCTCTTAGAAAGCCTACAATAGAGTACCAAGAGAAATCATCCACCATAACTAAGATGTATCTTTTCCCATAAGGCCCATGTGTATCAATTCTAAGACACGAGATGTTGTTATAGAGTTTAATTTCTTATGAGGACTCTTAATTTGTTTTCCTAATTGACACGGTCCGCAAATGTTGGACGTTGACTTTCCTAGTGGCGGTAAGCCTCCAACTAGCTCTTTTCTCACTAGTCTGTCAAGATCTCTAAAGTTTAAATGACCTAATCTTTGATGCCAAAGATCGGTAGATGAGTCTTTTGCATTATTTCAAACTAAAGATGATTTAGGAATGATTCCATAGAAATTTTCACTAGTTCTAACACCTTGTAAAATAGATTCACCTGACTGATCATAAACGGTGCACTCCGATTGACTAAATTTCACATCAAGATTTTCATCACATAGTTGGCTAATGCTTAGCAAATTAGCCTTGAGACCATCAACATAAATAACATTTTCAAGTTTAGGAAATTCGGAGATTTCAATAGATCCTCTACCCATGATTTGAGACTTGCTACCATCCCCAAAAGTGACTTTACCATCTTTATAGTTTTTGAGAGTGGTAAATAGAGATTTATCACCAGTCATATGTCTTGAACAACCACTATCAAAGTACCATTGAGAGGTATTTTGAGCCTTTAGTGCAACATGAGCAACAAAAGCTTTCTTGGTTTGATTTTTCTTAACCCAAGCTTGAGTGGTTTTATTTCCTTGATTGGCTCTAGTCTTATAATTAGAATTATTTCCTTGGACTTTAGAAAACCTAAGAAACTCTTCCATTAGACTTTTATAAGTATTGACTAGATACTCGACTTGACTCTTAAGATTAGCTAAGGAGCTATAGGGTTGTTTAGAATTTGTGAATTGAGGGTTCTTTCCAAGTTTGTAGCAAAAATCTTTAAGATGACCCCGTTTGTGACAATATGAGCATACATAGGGTTGTTTTGAGCCGGCTTTTAAAGGTTGCTTAGAAGGATTTATTTTAGGAACTTTAGATTTTGTAAAAAACTTAGCAACAAGTTCGGTTTTGAATTTTGAAGAATTTACTTCTTCATATCCTATACCCTTTCTCTCTTGATAACCATTCTCCTTATATCCTAAAACAGGACCTAGAAATAATTTTCCCATTCTTCCTGAATTATCCTCGAGTGTGACTTTAACTTCACGAGAGGACTCGAGATCTTTTTCAAGTTGGGCAATTTTAGCTTCTAGAGATGTTCTAATTTCTAAAGACTCATTAAGATCTTTGTTAACACCTTCCAAGGAGATAATTAAGTCACATTTTTCTTTACCAATCACGATAAGCTTTTCAGAAAGAGATATCTTAATTGCCTCGAGTTGACTAACTAAAGCCTCCTTCTCCTTCAGGCCTTTCAACTCTTTTTTTAAAGTTAAGACTTTAAAGGTTAATCTTTTGTTAACTTTTTGAATGCGAAGAGATTCATTGTAGAGTTCGGAATAAGCAGATTGTAGTTCACTCTCATCTATATCACTATCACTCTCTTTTTCATCACTACTAGTAAAATGAGTAGAAACAACCTCAAGATTTTGTTCGGAATTGTCAACATTAAGGTATGACACACTCGAATTACTAGCATGGTTTGCCATAAAGTCAGTGAAGTTATTTCTAGACGAGTTAGAGTCATCAGAGTCTTCAGACTCATTATCACTGTCACTTAGAGTAACATTGTAAACAACTTTTTCTTTACCTTGTCTTTTAAGTTTTATAGGGCACTCGAAAGCTCTATGACCACGTCCCTCACATTCAAAGCATCTCTCCGAATCATCCTTTTTAAAGTTATTTTTGTTGAACTTCTTTGGATCCTGATTATTGAATTTTTTATATCCTCCTTTGTTTTTATTCTCAAATTTAGGTTTTTCAAATTTAGAGTTTTGTTTTTTAAACTTGAGAATTTTTTTAAATTTTTTAGCAAATAAGGCTATATCATCAGGATCAAAGTCAGACTCATCAGAATCAGACACATCAACTTTCTTAACTTTTAAAGCAACTCCTTTTTCTTTGCCTTTGTTATCTTTAGGAAACATATCTAGTTCATAAGTTTGTAGATCACCAACAAGTTCTTCAAGTTTTAAAGTATTTAGGTTTCCTAAAGAATTAAGAACAATGACTTTAGGAATGAATCGCTTAGGAGGACATCAAAGTATTTTCTTAACAACACGATTTTTAGGTATTTTTTCACCTAAGTTAAAGCAAGAGTTAACTATGTTTGATAAACGAGCATAAAACTCATCAAATGTTTCAGTTTCTTTCATGGTGATCATTTCAAATTGTGTAGTTAAATTTTGAAGTTTTGATGCTTTAACAACACTAGTTCCTTCATGAGTAACTTAGAGAATGTTTCAAGCTTCCTTTGACGTGTCGCACGTCATTATACGACAAAATTCATCGGGAGACATGACACCAAATAAGGCATTTAATCCTTTAGAGTTAAAGTTGCACCATTTTAGTTCTTCCTCACACCACTGTTCAACAGGAGTCAAAATAAGTTCATCATTAACAACCATAGTAGGAGAAGACCATCCTCTTTCAACAGTAACCCAAACACATTCATCAATTGATTTAAGAGCGGATTTCATACGTGCTTTCCAATAGGTATAATTAGTTCCATCAAACAAAGGTAGTCTATTCGACGAAAAAACTATCCATATAACCTCCAAGATTCATCTAAATAACTTTTAGAGACTAGCTCTGATACCAATTTGAAGTTGCAAGATTATATGTTCTTAGTTTAATTCGCAGAATACACACACACACACACACAATCCAATTTTAATATTAGCTATAAAGTTATATTCTCCAGTTTAAATATAAAAGAAGATTCACAAGTTCGCAAGAACAAATTTCAATTAATGCAATGGGATTGATGACTTGACTAATTAAAATAAAATTATTCCAATTTTATTCATTTTATCATAATCATACATCTAGGTGATTCAATAAAGTGAAATGCAAAAATCCCAACCACAACACGCCGATGTACGAGGAAAACCCAAATGGGAAAAACCTCGGACGGCTGGGCCTAGACAAAATCCACTACAAAATAGGTTTTACAAGAGACTCAAAAGACTTACAAACATTGACTCACTCAAGACTTGCTTATGCCGTCCTCGACCTCTGAATTTGTAGTAAGCGAAGCTCCAACGCATTGCTCGACACTACTCGTGTCGCGGTATCCACCGAAGCCCAAAACCACCGTCTCCTCAAAGCTTAAATGCAGAGATCCACCGCAAACTCTCTTGTTGAATGTCAATTTGATTGAAGGGGTTTTGTTTCAAAAGATGATAAAAGTGTTGGAGATAATTTTTACCAAAAAGAGGGAAGTTATGGAAAAAGATCTCAAGAGAATAATGAACTTCCTTAACCTTTGAAACTGATTTTCGTCCATATAATATAACTGAAAAAGTAGTGGACAAAAACAGTTATGGGATAAAAAAACTGCTTAAAAATAAGTTTAAAAAATTAGATCTGGCAGAACTCGTTCGAACGAGTTATCTAACGAAGTTCCAGTTTCAAATTAGATAGGTCGTTAGAAACCTCATTCGAACGAGATCGTTCGAACGACCATTCTAACGAACTTCTAACGAAGTTCCAGTATAGCCTGGGGAAAGTTGTTAGATCCAGGTCGTTCGAACGACCTGGATAAACTTTGAACGAAATTTCATATTTTACACAAATTTGTTTCAAAGATTTTTCTTTATGAAAATTACTTATTTACGAACATTTCTTTATATGAAAATTTCTTGATTAGACAAAATACTCCAACACATAAAATTTATTTTTGTCATATACTTTTTAGGATAGCTAACATGGCATGCATATTGATGACGCGTGAACTTTGGGTGTGATGCTTGAATCTTTAGGTTGAATGAAGCTTGATTCAGAATGACCCAAAATTATTTTGTCCAACGGAATATAGCCAATATGACAAATGAATCGATTGGAAATTTGTCCTTACAAATCTCGCCCTTTGGCTATTCAGGGACAAAACAGAATAATAAAAAAATAAATAAAAGAAACAGAATTTGCTAAGCCAGCCGTCAAGCCGTTTCTAAGGCCCGTCCCAAAACCCCCAAAATAATTGACAGACACAAGGACAAGACTGACGAGCTGCAAAGGAGTAGGATATGTTTCCTACACACATGAAACAACAAATTCATAAACGCATGGGGAAATAGAGAATAAATTATATATAAAACTATGTGTTAGCATATGTTGTGAAAAGTAAATGAAAGTCTCAATATTCAATATTAAGAATTTAACTCCCCCAAAATTGTGCATATGATCAATATTAAATCCAATTAATTTATCTAACTCCCCCAAAATATGAATTCTCCCCCTAAATGTGAATTCCCATTAATTAATGTTTCTCCCCCTTTTTGCCCAGAAAAGACAAAGGGATAAGAGGCCTGCATGATAAAGGATAATAGGAAACAAATCAGGAAATATGAAGAAAGAAGAATGACAAGGGAAAGAATGAGGATGAAATATGTAAAGGGAAAGGGGAAATAGTTAAGGTTCATACATGAAAATATCCAAACCAAATGAAAAACAATACATGAAATAAAGGAACCACTCATCCTCACAAATACAAGTAAACAGGAAATGAAAAAACAAATCACATCAAGAGCCTGGAGCATCAGGTGGAGTATCATCGGGAAGAGAGCCGGTGCCGGAAGAACCTGCCCCGCGGCGCATGTCCATACGGAGAATGGCATCAAGATGCGCTAAAATGAGAGAGTCCCGACGAGCCTGGGCTTCATCTTGACGCGTTTGTGCCTCCTCCCGGGCTGCATCTCGATGCGCTTGTTCCTCCTCCCGGCGAGCGTGTGCCTCGCGGTCCTGCTGCATAGAATGTAAAAGCTCCTGCATAAGCGCCCGGTCCTGACGTCGATCCTCCTAAATCTATTCAACCTGAGAACGGACAAATAAAAAATTCTTCGACTCGACGGGTGCGAGAATATGGGAAGGGGATGGGCGATGGATAGAGCGGAAAGGGGCGGGACGACTGGGGCAGGGTGAGAGGAAGCGGCAGAGTGAGAAGAGGTGGAGGGGGTGAGGTGAGGAGTGTCCGGTTGCAAATGACAACGAGAGCGACTGACCGAGGACATGTCAATGTTTTGATATTTAGTGACGGGGATATCGGTGGAGATGCGAGGGCAGCCGGCGGCAAGACAAAAACGGGTAATAATGGTCGCAAAAGGGAGGGCTTGGCGAGCGAGACTGGAGGGGAGGATCCTAACAGTCCGAATGACACTAAAAAGGTAGGCGGGGAGGTCGATGTGAGCCCGAATGCTAATAGCAAACATAAGGTCAACGTGCTGTTTGGTTATTTAGGTTGTGTTTGCACGTGGAAGAAGACAGGCACATACGATCCAATTAAGGACCATAAAGTCAGGATGTAAATGTTTATGGAAGATGGTGATAGTACCAGGAGGGAGGAACCTAAAAACAGTGTTTAGGACAAGAGAGGGATTGGGACGTGTATCGGATGTCCAAGGGAATGAGGGATTAGTGACCCTAGGGAGGGGGATAATTTGAGCTATCGAGTCGGTAGGGACAATAATCTCCATACCGCGCACCCTAGAATAAAGGTGATTATTCTTATCGTGTATCCTAAAATAAAATTCCCGAACAAGGTCGGGAAAAACGACATCCGTGAGAGAGAAGAGAGGTTCCCATCCTAAATTTGAAATCCATGAATGCACAGTGGTGCCGTGGAGAGAGTGGAGATTAATAATTTTCTCGCTAACGATAGAATGGGTAGCGAAACCGTGGGTGTTATAAAGAGTGTGTTTGGTAAGGGTCCGCCAACGCAGCCTAAGGTCAGGAATAGCTGCATTGGCACGGGTTTCCTCATCAGAGGACGAGGATCGTTCCTTAGGGGAATTACTTAAACGACATTGGCGATGGTTACGGGCCATGGTAAACACGAAGGAAACTAGAACCTACCTGAACAAAGTCCAACCAAACCACCAGACACCAACAATCCAACAACCAATCAGAATAATCCCATCCTCCGTTAGGAATAAAAGAAAAATTAAAAGAAAAGTAATAAAAACTGATTAAGATAAATTCCATGAAAGTAACTGAAATTTAATTTGAGAAAAATAATATTATCATGGAATATATTTTAATCAGGGGCAACACAAACAAATACAGAAATTAAGATAGCCCCCCAAAAATTATAGAGATATACACATTCATATATATAAATGTTGGGAAAAAGAGGAAATCGATTAGATTTTGAGTATAAGACCCAACAGCATATATATATATATATATATATATATATATATGTGTGTGTGTGTGTGTGTGTGTGTGTGTGTCTATATATAAATATATATACATATATAAGTATATATAAATATATATAAATATAGGTAGATAGGTAGAGATATATAAGTAGATATATATATCGAGAGAGAGCAATGTAAAAAAAATACCTTGAAGAGAGGATGGAAACAGCAAGCACAGGTTAGGCAACAAATGATGAAATAAGGTTTTATGGAGGTTGAAATCGTGGGAAGAGGAAGATAGTGGGCGATAGGGAAAATGGAAAATGGAAAATCGTGGGAGATAGAGGAAAGATAGTGGAAAATGGAAGATGTGGGAGAGAGAAAATCTAGGAAAGAGGGGTTTTGGGAAAACGTGGTGAGTGGATAGAGAGAGGCGGCAGTTTTGGGAAGAGGAACTGCACGATTTAAACGTAGGTCGTTCGAACAAGGTATTTCGAACGAAGTCATAGTAGCTCTTTGTTTGATAATTCGTTAGAAGTTCGTTCGAACGAACTTTGTCGTTCGAACGACATTTCGAACGAAGTGTCAGAGTGAGGGTTATAGATGTTGTTAGAAATCTCGTTCGAACGCGAATTTCTGACGAAAATAATTTTTTTAAAATAAAAATAACATAAAATAGGGTTAAAAATAGCATAATATCAGGAATTGGGAAGGCCAGAACAATGCCAAAATGTAGATTTTAATAATCCTAACTTGTGGCAACATATTCAAATAGTGGGAGCGAGAATGTAGGGGTGTGAACAATACGAGTGAGAGTTTTTAGCCACAAAAATGTACAAGTGCGTAATGACAAACAATATATACGCGCAATATTCACTCATATTAGCCTTGTGTCAAAAAGGAAATATTATTGAACACTTAAACACGAATGTAACAAGCATACAAAATAAATGATTCTCTCACCAATAATGTCACATTGAGAAAGCAATAAATCGATGAAATGTGCATGCCCATTGATCTTCAACTTATATCTCCGATGAGAAATAATAGATTGAGACTTATCTTTTTGAAGAATCAATAGAGCCTATTATTTTGGCCTTGGCATTATATAACATTATAAATGCTTCTATTTTAGCCACACAACTGAGAATGCAAATAGTGGCTTTTCACGCAAAAACTTTTATGTTTTTCGCAGCCCGAGTCCATTGCTTGAAACGGAAACCAACCGGAAGAATATAATCATTTTGTTTCAATCCGGGCAACGGATGATTATGCACAATTTCGATTGTTTATAAGGGATGTGACAGGATTGACAAGACAACGCCAAATCTCACTTTGCAAGAACAATGTGAACAAGATATTCGTAATATTTCGTGTACGGTGTGTGCAAAAGGCAAAGATGTGAGGAAATCATAAAATTATATATCATAAAAGAGAGTTATTGTGAACAAGATAAACAAGGTACGGATTAACTACTCATCGAAAGCCACGTGGATATGGAAATACATAGTGATCCGAATACATCGACCACAAAGCCATATGGACAAAAATTTGAAAGCTATTCTAACCATTCCCGTTTTCCTTGAAAATAAAAGAAACATATTTTTGAGATTTTGAAGAAAATATATACAAAAGAAATCTAGTTCATAGGTATAAAAAAATGCAAGAGAAATAACCTAAACTAGATAAACCGCTTCGATCTCAATCAATGGAGCAAACCCCAATTGATTTCCTAAGGTTTTCAAACCTAACGGAATCTAGAGGTTTAGTAAAGATATCGGCCAATTGTTGATCGGTAGGAACGAAGCTTAGAGAAACAATTTTCTCTTCAACCAAGTCACGAATGAAATGTTCACGAATATTAATATTCTTGGTTTTAGAATGTTGAACGGGATTACGGGAAATATGAATTGCACTAGTATTGTCACAATATATATTCATAATGCCATGGGAAATACCGTAATCTTCCAACATTTGTTTCATCCAAATGAGTTGAGTGCAACAACTCCCGGCGGTAATGTATTTGGCCTCCGCCGTGGATAAGGAAATAGAATTTTGTTTCTTGCTCATCCATGAGACAAGTGCACTTCCAAAATAGAAACAACCGCCAGATGTACTTTTACATCCATAAACATCTCCTGCCCAATCGACATCTGAATATGCCGATAGACAATCATTGGTGTCAAAAGAGTACCAAATGCCAAAAGACAGGGTCCCACTAACATATTTGATGATACGTTTGATAGCAAGTAAATGAGACTCTTTTGGAGCGTCTTGATAACGAGCACAAACTCCTACACTAAAGGAAATATCCGGACGGCTAGCAGTTAGGTAAAGTAAAGTACCTATCATACTTTTAAAAAGTGTATGCTCTACATCCTTTCCGTCGGTATCCTTACTAAGTTTAATAGATGAACTCATAGGAGTACGAGCATGTTTAGCGGATTTGAGTTTAAATTTCTTAACGAGGTCTTTAGCATACTTAGTTTGGGACAAAAATATCCCACTTTTGAGTTGACGAACTTGAAGACCTAGAAAGAAAGTAAGTTCACCCACCATACTCATCTCAAATTCATTGTGCATTTCTTTTAAAAAAATTAGAGTATGTTTATCACACGTTGAACCAAATACTATGTCGTCGGAATATACTTGAGAAAATAGAATACCTTTTTCATCACGGCGAATGAAAAGTGTCATATCTACTCCCCCTCTCAAAAAGCCACGAGAAAGGATATAAGAGGTGAGTCTTTCATACCAAGCACGGGGTGCTTGTTTCAAGCCATATAGAGCTTTCTTTAGGAAGAAGACATGAGTAGGATGTTTTGGGTCCTCAAACCCTTTTGGTTGTTCAACAAAGATTTCCTATTGAATAATACCATTTAAAAAAACACTTTTTACATCCATTTGATATAATTTAAATTGTAGGTGATATGCTATGGCGAGTAAAAGGCGAACCGATTCTAACCTAGCAACAGGAGCAAAAGTTTCATCAAAGCCAACACCTTATATTTGGGTGTATCCTTAAGAAACTAATCTAGCTTTATTTCGAACAATGACATCATTTTCATCCATTTTATTTTTGAAAATCCATTTGGTGCAAATGATATTTGTATTAGATGGCCTAGGGACTAATTCCCAAACATCATTTTTCTTAAATTAAAATAGTTCTTCTTGCATAGCATTAATCCAATGTTCATCTTTTAATGATTCTTTAAAGTTTTTAGGTTCAATTTTAGAAGTATAGCATAGATATGTAGCTTCATTTTCTAATTGCACCCTAGTCTTGACACCTACCTCGGGATCTCCTATAATTTTTAAAGTGTCATGACTTTTACGCACCCAAGGAGTGTTATAACGATTTAACCATGTGGGATAGTGACCCATTGAATCCACGTATGTTCTGCCAGTGTCAAGGGTTGGCCATTATAGGCTAGGACGAGCTGAGTCATAAGGACAGTCCTCTAAAGTAATGACCCTGTGAATGCCGAGTAGGGTTTGCATATCGACATTGGCCCACCTTGATCTTGGACGAGGCCGAGAAGATATGTTAGAGTTGACTCGGATCAATTATGTGCAAAATGTATAAAAGAGTGGCTGAGGATGAGGCTACTTGAGGTTGGGCCAGTTGAGTCGACCCATATGTATTTCCCTTGATAAGTGGCTAGGGCTGGCTATGGACGGGCTGAGATATGTTGAGGATGGCACCACACTAGTTTATATCGTAAGTACTGCTTTGCATGGGAATATGATGAACTACCTGGCCTAGATAGAAAATTTGTAGAGCACAAACTGCCAATCAAAGAAGGATATAAACCCTTGAAGCAACTACCAATGCAAATGATTCCATAGGTCACTACTAAAATTAAAAAAATATAAATAGAAAGGATAAGAAAGGACAGATTCATTCAAAAAACTAGTTTTGTATAATGGATCTTTAGCATAGTGCTAATAGTTAAAAATAATGGCAAATTGAGTGTGTGCATTGATTTCAAAAAACCTAAATGCAACCACTCCCAAAGATGAATATCGAATGTTAGTAGTAGATCTATTGGTTGATAGTTCAACATGTCATGTTATCATGTTTATTATGGATGGTCATTTTGGATATAACCGAACCTACATAATTGATGAGGATATGCATAAGACTGTATTTCGGTGTCCTGGTAACTTGGGGACCTTTGAAAGGGGTAAAATGTCATTTAGGTTGATGAATGTAGGGGTCACACCAAAGGGGAATGAAAACCATTTTCCATGACACGGTTGACACGTTTTTAAAGTGTTGTATTAATGACATCATTGGGAAGTCAAGATTAGCATTTGGATCATATAACACATATGAAGAAATCTTTTAAAAGGATAAATCTGTATCAACTTACACTGAACCCCTTCAAATGTGCCTTTAGAATGTCTCCATGGAATTTCCTTGAATATTTGGTGCATTAAAAAGAAATTCAAGCTGATCAGAATAAGGCTAAAGCTATCATTTACACCAAAGCCCTAAAAAATAAAAAATAATTACAAAGGTTTTTGGGTGAAGTTAATTTTCTGAGAGGATCTATTTATAATACAACATGAAAGATTACAGTATTTTTTTTCTTTCTTTAAGCTAAAAGACCAAGAAGAGCTGGATTAGATGGATAAACAGGAGCAAGCTTTCCAAACATTAAAGAGATACCTGGTTAAGCCACCTATTTTGGCCCCTCTTAGAGAAGATAAAGTATTGAAGTTGTATATTTTATCCTGTGATGCATCATTGCAGTGCCAACTGAACAAGTGAGGTCATGTTTTAAGGTCTTACCCCAAAACAGAAATTGTGGATGAACCGTTCAGCCAAACCTTTAAATTTCTCTATTAAGTTCTATGAAAGTGAGGTTAAAAATTCTTCCATGGAGAAGTATTGCGAGAGAGTTGGAATCAAGAAATTTTTCTCTTCTCCTAGACGACCTCAAGTAAACGGTCAAACTGAAGTCGCGAACATAACAATCCTTGAAGGGATTAAGAAGAGGTTAGAAGAAGCTAAGGGGAGATGGACAGAAGAGGTTTATGCTGTGTTATGGTCGTACAGAACAACAGCTAGGACACCAACGGGGGAAACCCCTTTTATGTTAGCACATGGCTCAGAAGCCGTCATACCAATAGAGGTAGGACTCCCCACTCATAGGGTTCAGACTTATGACCCTGAGAAGAATGGGGAGGAGAGAAGACTTGACTTAGATTTGGTTGAGGAAAGGAGGGAATACGCCGAGATCAGACAGGTAGCTTACCAATAGAGAACAACAAAGTTCTACAATCAAAGGGTGAAATCAAGACCCATCACCGTAGGAGACCTAGTGCTGAAGAAGACGTTGCAGAAGGAAAACGAGCTCCACCCAAATTGTCATGACCCTTACAAAGTGGTCGAGGAGGTTGTACTCGGGACCTACAGGCTGGAAAACCTTGAAGGGGAACCTTTCTCCAAACCATGGAATGCTGATCATCTGAAAAAGTATTACATATGATGTTGTAATGATTCCTATGTAAATATATCATCTTATGAAGAGATTATTAATGAGAAGATCAGTTCCTATGCCAATTCCTGGTTCATTACACTGTAATGCTAAAATTCATGGGGGTAACATCTTAGATGATGACCTCAGACCTTAAAACATCATAATTTAGTGACAAGGTCTGAGGTGAACATCATATTTGGATGACCTCAGACCTTTAACATCATTAATTTAGTGAAAAATTAGTGGGGCTAACATCTTAGTTGATAACCTCAGACCTTAAAACATCATAATTTGGTGACAAGGCCTGAGGAAAACATCATATTTGAATGACCTCAGATCTTTAACATCATAAATTTGGTGAAAAATTCATGGGGGTAACATCTTAGTTGATGACCTCAGACCTTAAAACATCATAATTTGGTGACAAGGTCTGAGGTGAACATTATATTTGGATGACCTCAGACCTTTAACATCATTAATTTGGTGAAAAATTCGTAGGGATAACATCTGACCTATGACCTTAAAACATCATAATTTGGTGACAAGGTCTGAGGTGAACATCATATTTGGATGACCTTAGACCTTTAACATCATTAATTTGGTGAAAAATTCATGGAGGTAACATCTTAGTTGATGACCTCAGACCTTAAAACATCATAATTTAGTTTTAAGGTTTGAGGTGGACATTATATTTGGAGGACCTCAGATCTTTAACATCATTAATTTGGTGAAAAATTCATCTGGGTAACATCTTAGTTGATGACCTCAGACCTTAAAACATCATAATTTGGTGATAAGGTCTGAGGTGAACATCATATTTGGATGACCTCAGACCTTTATCATCATTAATTTGGTGAAAAATTCATAGGGGTAACATCTTGGTTGATGACCTCAGACCTTAAATCATCATAATTTGGTGACAAGTTATGAGGTGAACATCATATTTGTATGATCTTAGACCTTTAACATCATTAATTTGGTAAAAAATTCAAGGGGGTAACATCTTGGTTGATGACCTCAGACCTTAAATCATCATAATTTGGTGACAAGGTCTGAGGTGAAAATCATATTTGGATGACCTCAGACCTTTAACATCATTAATTTGGTGAAAACTTTATGGGATAACATCTTAGTTGATGAGCTCGAACCTTAAAACATCATAATTTGGTGACAAGGTCTGAGGTGAACATCATATTTGGATGACCTCAGATCTTTAACATCATTAATTTGGTGAAAAATTCATGGGGGTAACATCTTAGTTGATGACCTCAGACCTTAAAACATTATAATTTGGTGACAAGGTCTGAGGTGACCATCATATTTGGATGACCTCGGACCTTTAACATCATTAATCTGGTGAAAAATTTATGGGGGTAACATCTTGGTTGATGACCTCAAACCTTAAATCATCATAATTTGGTGACAAGGTCCGAGGTTAACATCATATTGGATGACCTCAAACCTTTAACATCATTAATTTGGTGAAAAATTCATGGGGATAACATCTTAGTTGCTGACCTCAGACATTAAAACATCATAATTTGGTGACAAGGTCTGAGGTGAACATCATATTTGGATGACCTCAGACCTTTATCATCATTAATTTGGTGAAAAATTCATAGGGGTAACATCTTGGTTGATGACCTCAGACCTTAAATCATCATAATTTGGTGACAAGTTATGAGGTGAACATCATATTTGTATGATCTTAGACCTTTAACATCATTAATTTGGTAAAAAATTCAAGGGGGTAACATCTTGGTTGATGACCTCAGACCTTAAATCATCATAATTTGGTGACAAGGTCTGAGGTGAAAATCATATTTGGATGACCTCAGACCTTTAACATCATTAATTTGGTGAAATGTTACAAGGTAAACATCACAGTTTAGTAATGAAGACACTGATGCACGATATATAAAAACATTCGAATGCAAGAGAAGAAAAGTTCTCCTTAGATAATGGTATAACATAAAGAAGTTAGAATTACAAGTCAAAAGCTAATAGAAAATGTGTTCAGAGGTTAAAGACCGATAAGAGCTTTACAAAATACAGCCTAAGTGTCTGCAATCTCAGGGTTAATGGAAATGCCCCCACTTCCTTGGCCTATGTTGGTCACTTCTAGCCCATCGTCCTGAGGATTAACATCTTCAATCCTTGTATCTTCTGTTTGAGAAGTCTCGGCAGGCGCAACACCTCCTTCCTCTTCGACCACTTTTAAGGCTTGAACAAACCGAGGATCAACATAGCTCAAACCAACGAAGTCCGAGGCTGCCAAGCTCCCTGACTCCTTCTCTTTCATTGCAGCCCATTTTCCAGTGGCCTTAACACCCCTTTCGAGGTACTCAAAGCCAAAGCTGACGAATTCGTTAGAGACCTTATAGTCCTCTAAGATCTTTTCTAAGGCATCATCTAGAGCAGCCTTCACAGCAATATCAACCTTGTGTTAGAGAGAGTCAGCCTGGGTCTTCAAAGCATAGCTGTAATCCTTCTTAAGCTTGACCATGTCCTTCTACAACTGCTAACATTATCTTTAGACTTCTCTAAGAAACCCTTCAGACGCTCCACTTCAGAACTCAGATCAGTCTCTATCTTCTCGACATCTCTGCCCTTCTCAATCAGAGGGAGCTTCCTCAGGGTCCAGTCAACGAATTGGTGCATGGTGAGGAGACCCTGTAAAACATGTTCAGGAGTATCAGGTTAAGATTTGATATAATTAAAAGACGATATTACACTTCAATATAAACAACAAAAGTCTAACCTAGATAGATCGGTGGAGAGCGAACTCCACCAGCAGAGGAGTGTTTAGAGAACGGCAAAATCACTTATCAGCGTCGGTCATTACGGAGCTGATGGTGTCCAAGGCCTTCAAACTCTGGCCAATAAGGTTGTCACTAATTTTCAACTGCTCCAGACGAGCAACTAACGCGTCCTCAGAGGAGATGGGGATCGCGCGATCCCCCTTGGAGGTTTTCTTCTGCCTCTGATCCTTAGGGTCAGGGTCATCGGACTTCCTTTTCTTTGAGGCATCAGCCCTTGAGGTGGTAGGGGTAGGAGGAGGCTCATTCAATCCTGCTTTCTTAACTAGTTTTATAAGGACGGGGGCTTCCATCTCCCAAATACCATATCATATTACTTACAGGCGCTCTGCAAAAAGAAAGGTCTGAGTTAAAAGATCAGAGATGTAGCAAAATCAGAGGTTCAACTTATTAAAAAAATAAAGTAACTTACGAATATTGGTCAGGGGAATCCCCCCAAGGCCAGTCTCAGAGAGGTAGTAGTGGGTCATCAAGTGCTCGTACTTGACCAGCAGACCATGCTCCCCCTGATCTTGAAAGTCTTTGACCTTCTAAAAGTTATTCTGGCTTAATCCAGGGTTGGCCCTGGCAGCCATTGACACCTTTCCCTATCTCAGAGGTATTCTCGATTTTAAACATGAAGAAGGGACACAGGCACCAAATTCCCATGCCCCTGAGGTGAAGAAGTATTGTGGTTTCCAGTTATGGTTCGAAGTCTGGGTAACCAACAACATCTTCTTAGTAGACTTCCGAGATAAAAAGTGGTAGTAACTCGAATAATTCCTAGCAGATGAGGGAACGTATCACCTTGTGAAGATCTGTACGTGAGGGTCTGAATGAGGGACTTCCCTCCATAAGACGATAGCCCCAATCATCACCCTACAGTAATTAGGGGAGAGTTGGGAGGGAGCCAAGTTAATATAGGATAATATTTCCCTAATTATTGGATGAATAGGAAGACGAAATTCTAATTTAAACATCTGCTCATATAAGCAGATCTCACCATCTCGGTCACTAAAGGCCCTCTCATCCCTTAGAGGCCTCCTAAGTTTTACGGAGGGACTTATGGAATAAAGATGCCTAAAAGCTAGGAGGTCGAGTTCGCTGATAGTGCTCTCTATCTCGGCTACCTTCGAGGTGTCAACATCACTTTCACTACCATCATCCTAATCCCAGGGGTGGGAGCAACGTTAGGGAACCTCTGAGCAAACTCATCCCCTGTGGCGTTCGACAAGGGAATAACATCAAATACTGGGGGAATAGCCACACTAGGTCCTATAATTTTGACATCGGAGGAAGAGTGTGAAGTGCTATAACTCTCGTTAGACAAGGCACGGCTGGAAATCTCAGCTTGGTCAGGGGATTTATCCATCCTGATGGAATAATCCATGGCTTCTTGAAAAGAATCCACAGACATAAATTCTGAGGTTGACGAATCATACTCAGACATCGAAAAGGGTTCTATTGGGACCTTTGCTGGAACAAATGGTTCAGGATATATCACTTTTAGAGGGGGTGGAAATATAGGTTTGAGGGGGAAGGCCTCCGCCCTATGAGCTTCCTCTTGAGCTCGCTCTATCTGCCTAATATTTTCTAAGGTATTCTCCCTAAGAGCGGGAAAATATTCTAAAAGCTGGTATAAAGGTCTTAGCATGTAGGGATGAGACTACACTGGAGACTCAAAGCCACAAATAACTTGGCATAACCTAAACTAAAGATCAAGCTAAGATATTTGAAAGATTTCTACCAAGAACAGATCGTCAAAAAACTCATAAGATCACTGAAACACTCAAGATGATACCAAAAAATGCAACAAATTGAAAAACAAGGCTAATAAAATGGAAAAAGAGAGGTGATAAGCAATACCTGATGAAATACGAGGTTAATAATGGGAAAATTGACAAAAGGAATCCACAAAATGCACCCTTGATCAAGCTCTAAAAGAGAAAGAAAATGAAGAAGGTTCAGGCAGGAGAAATAGAGAGAAATGAAGAAGGAAAGAAAAGAAAGGAGGTTTAAACCTTTAAGTAGATTGGCACAACTCCCAAGGACCATCATTGCCTTGGGAGCCCAAAAGACCACCATCATTGCACTGGCCAAGCACGCAACCCCCTTCAGAAGCTGGCACTTGTCAAAAGAATATTGGAACACGATGAAGAAAGGTCTCGGAACAGCATACTCCATAATCACCTATTCACATAGGTAACTAAGGGCTAGGGGGTGATTGATATGCCCCAAAGTGCATCTTTCGATTCAGAGACACTAACCTTGGTCTGATTCACAACCGAGGTGGTAGAGGCCCATAATGACCGATAGTAATATCATCCCTCACAAGGTCAGCTTCGGTAGACGTTACGTCAACCTCATCATCAAGGCTTATATCTGGGATCAGGCATCCATCCACAACATCGGCCCAGCCTGACGTTATATTGTGTCAGCCGAGATCAACTAGGGACTTGGGATCAAATTATATAGGGTCGGCCACGGCCGACTTTCCTAGCATCACCTCAAATGAGCCCTGCATATGACCACAAACTCATGGTGTTGGCCAAGGTATATGTTACAAGTATCATCTGAGACCAGTAAAAGACATAAGATCAATCAACAAGCACCATGTCATCATCGACTTTGACCCACGTTACACATCATACCCAACCTGGATCGGTTGTCCTAGCCGTGGTCTTCATGGAACATTGATCTCTGACAAGGGTCGTACTTCACCAACCTCGTACTCACCCAAGACGAGGTTGGTATCAAGCTAAGACATCCGAGCATTGACAAGTTTATGCAAGGGTAGGAACACATGGAAAAAATTAGTTGTAACCGAATCGATTTCCTCATGTGGGGAATATTTCATCATCATTCTCTACATGTGACAGTGACAGTGACAGATATCTTAATTATATTGGCTAGATCATCACACACTTGCTCACTGCATGCATGGGGGGTACATTATGCCCCCCGCACTATATATACTTGTCTTCTCTTACCTTGAGAGGTATCGATAATTACAACCCTAGCTGAAACTCTGTCATTTTACACAGTAGAGAGAGAAAGCTTGAGAGATTGTATCCATGGCCATTAGTGCCTTATTTCGGTGACCTTATTCACTCACTTGCACAATGGACGTAGGAATAATTGGCTGAACCACTTATATATTGGTGTTCATCCTCTTCTCCTCATTTCAATCTCTTATATTTAGTATATACTTTATCTATCATTGTTATCACTAATTTGAGCTTACAAACACCTTGAAGGGTGGTGCTATTTCCAACATCATCAATTGCAGTGCTATTGGAACAATATTGTGACGATCACAAGGAACAAGCTATTTATTACCTTAGTAGGTTTTTGAATGACTATGAATATAGATATTCTGTGCTGGAAAAACTATGTTTAACCTTGCACTTTTCTTATATAAAATTAAGAACTATTTGATGCCTAAAGAAGTTTATGTCATTTCAAAGTTTGGTATTGTATCTGTGTGAATTATATTTTCATTATGTGCCTCAAAGGAAGTAAAAAGCCAAGACTTAGAAAATAATCCACGTGAGGATGAATTAGATGAGGAATATGAGATATATTATGTATCTCTAAACACATTGAATATATAGTTTGATGGTTCGAAGACTGAAATTATGTCAGGTATAGGGGTAGTTATTGAATCACCTAAACACATCGAAACAAAATATGGTTACAGATTAAAAGAAAACACATGTTTAGATAACCAAATGGAATACGAGGCTGTAATAATGGGACTGAAAAGCCTTTCAAGCTGTAATGCTTCAATTATAAAGGTCTTTGATAATTCCCCAATAGTTATAATGTAGTTAACTGGTGAATATAATTGTGTCTATGAAGGTTTGACACTATATAACCAAGTGACATTAAATTTATCATCCAAATTTATTGAAGTCACCTTGAATCATATTCGTATGGTTTTAAATGAAGAAGACAATGAAATGGCGCAAAAAGTATCATGTTTCACACTTGATAATGACTTTAAATCCAAATTAAAAACTAGTGCTATTGATGGCTTCTTACCTCTTCGACATAACATATGGACCATGATGCAAATTGTAAATATAGGTGTCCAAGAAGATTAGAGAAAGCCAATTATGGAATGTCTAAATTATCCAAACATTAAAACTAATAGTGTTGTAAGGTTCAGAGCAACCAATTATGCTATGTATTGTAAAAAATTATTCTAAAGAGATGCTGATAGGATAATCCTAGAGTGCCTAAGTAAAAATGAAGGCTTAACAATAATAACACAAGTCTATAAGGACCTTTGTGGAGCTCACTAGGCTGGCCCAAAGATGATATGGTTATTAAGGAGGTATGAAATTTATTGGCCATCTATTTTAAAGTATTGTATTGAATTTTCAAGAGGATACTAAAAGTGCCAAAAATATGCTCCTTTAAAACAAGTGCATGCAGTTGACCTACAATATATGTTCAAACCTTGGCCATTTAGAGGATGGGGAATTGATATAATTGATAAGGTCATTCCCCAATATTCGAAGAAACAAAGTTTTATTTTAGTTGCAATTGATTACTTAACTAAATGGGTAGAGGCCAAAGCTTTCAAGTCACTCACCTAAAATAAATTAGTAGAGTTCTTGAAAGACATTGTATATAGGTTTGAAATTCCAAGAACTAAAACATCAAGTAATCCAACTATCTTTGAATTAGAAACGGTGCTTGAATTCACTTCAAGATTAGTTATAAACCTAAAAAAAATAGCATTATACTATGCTCAATCAAATGGACAGATTGAGGCCACTAACAAAGTAATTAAAAGTAATTTGAGAAAAGTGATTGGGAATAATCTAAGATATCAGCACAATTTGTTTCCCAAGGATTTATGGAATTATAGGACTTTCAAAAGTTCAAGCTCTTGAATAACTCCATATGCCTTAACTTACGGGTATGATGCTGTACTACTAATGGAAATCACTCAAAATTTATTTAGAGTGATAGCACAAAATGCTCTAAGAGTTGAAGGCTTTAATCAAGAAATGTACTTGGAAATAGAAAATATAGATGAAGATAAGATGAAAGCCTTGAAAACATCTAATCCAAAAGAAGAAAATAGATAACAACTAAAATAAGAAAGTGAAACAAAGAGCCTTTAAAAAGGGGAATTTGGTTTGAAAAAATATCCTCCCTATAGGTTTGAAGAATCATGCTAATGGAAAATTGTCTCCAAAATGGGAAGGGCCATTCCAAATTTGTGAAGTATTTAAAGTAGGATCATACCATTTAAGAAATATTAATTGTTATGTTCACGTGAGTAAAAAAATGCTAGATTTATAAATACTTATTTTCCAACAATTTGGGAAGCAAGGCAATAGGAATAAAATCCATAATTTCAATAATATATTACCAAGGTTACATATTGTGGAAATGTTCAAATACAGGAGACCTAAAGTTGGTCCAAAAGTCCCCATAAGCAAGCCTTTAGGATTTTATTTAAGCTTCTCTCACTTCAAATTGAGTAGCTTCATTGGCAGAGACTTGCATTTCTCCTACCATATGGATAATATTTTTCTAATAGTCTTTTTCTTCCATGAGGCATGCATCCAATTCTGAATTTACCCTGGCTAACTATCTCTTCGATTTGTCCTTCTTAGATAAATTGTCAAACTTCTTACTTTAAATGGATCCTAATTCTTAAAACCCTTATCATGTTTAAATTTTTGGCTTGAGAAATAAGCTTTTCCTACAGATAGAGTGTGTTATTCATCCTCTTCTTGAGACATAGTTGAGAGGTAATAGGTGAGTGAATGGATGCCAGTGAGTTAAGAATTCCTAACATCTACCCCTAAGCCTTCTATTTGGGAGACACATGAGTAGGATACCCTAAGCTCACTAAAAAAATTAAATCCAGTAAGGTCTTTAAATAATATCCTAATAAATTTTCAAAATAAGTACAAGACTTGAGAGGTTTTAAATTTCCAAGAAGGAGGACTGGGTTGGGATTGGATAAGACTTTTAGCTGAGGTTCCATACTCCTATACATAATTTTTAAAGTGTTAACTAGAGCTTGGGCCATGATCTTCTCTAACTTCCCATGGAAAAAAGACACCTCATATGCCCTCATCAAGACTGGAATTTCCTCAATTATGGGATCCTCCTCTGCTATAGGGGGTATATTCCTCAAATTATATGTGTCTAAGGTAGAAACATCTTTATAAAAGGAAGATTCGATGGGAGTTATTAAATCAATGGAAACTGTTTACAAATTTTCCAATAATTTTGTTTTGGGCTTGATGCTTCACTTTACTCTTCTTTGGTCAAAAGCAAGGGCATGGCAACATCCACTTCCTCAGAGTCTGTATTTTATTCAAAATTGGATTATAAAAAGTCCTAAATGGAGAAATAAAGATATCAGTGGTCTCAACCACAGGCTCATCATTTTTTAGGATAGTCTGCCTCCTCTTCCTCTACCAAACCATCAGCAAGAACTACAATGAAGAAAAAAGAAAACTCAAAGTCAAGTTTAGCGGTGAGATCACCACCAAAACACTTTGAAACATTATAAGATTAAAAAATATCTTACCCGCCAATAATGCTGCATGAATAGTCCTCCTAGCTATGTGATACGTCACGAATATTATAAATTCGTGCCCGTTATCTTTATGCATTCTAGCACTTTTTGTGTTCCTCATACCTATATTTATTCGTTTTAACCAAAAAACCTTGGTTTTGGATATATATATATATGCTTTTTTGGGTTTAATTGAGCTTTTACAGTTATTGGATTGCTTACAATTCGAAGAAGTTTTGTCGTTGAACTCAACTTCAAGGGAATTTTAGGCATTTCACACTTCATCTCTGACTTATTGGAATTCCATGGAAGCTTAGTTCTTCGATTTATCTTCACATGACCACAAACATCATGTCATTTGGAGTCTAGATGATCAAGTTATAACCGATTCTATTTTGCACCTTTTCACCCTTTCGAAGACCAAATAACACTAGGAAACAGGGGATCGATCGACCAGACCTGAGCCCCCGGTCGACTGGTGATTCATCATTTTGCCTATGAAGGAAACAGGGGGTGTCAAACTAAGTACCCTATCGATTGGCCCCTTGGCCAAGGTTGACCAGTAGTAGCAGTTCCTGGATAATTTTTTCCTAATTCGTTTCTTTTTCTATTTCTTTTTTTCCCACTTACTATATATGCAAACCTTTGTTTATTTTGTAAGATATATATTATATTATCTTATTTAGTTTTAGGTTTTGTTTCTCTTAGGGAGGCTAGGGTTTGGAGGTGGTTTTGGGTGTGCTATTCTCTCCCTCCTAAGGTTTATCCATATAGGTAGTGTAAGAACACTATGCATCATATTCTCCCTCTATCCAAGCTTCTATTTCTTTATTTCTTATTTTATGTGGTTTATTCCAAGATTTGTAACTTATGTTTATTACTTTATTTATTTATTTCCTTACCTTCTTGCATTTAAATACATGTCTTCCATTATGTTATGTAGCTAATTTAACCTAGGTTGTTATTGATTGAACTCACCTTGCTTCAATGGGTTACTTTTCTTTGGTGATGGGTTTCATGTATTTAATTCGATTGGGTTGTTCTTCTTATTATGCCTAGAATATTTAATGGGTTATATCATGTACGCTTTGTATTTATGACTTTGCGTGTGTAATTTTCAAGGTATTTGTTGACGTCAAAATCATATTAGCATTTTATGCAAATTTATGGGGTGAAAACTCTAGATTTAATTGATTGTTGAAATGATATTTAATCTTGCTAAATTCGTGTTCCGATGTAACCATTTATATGCATTAAGCCGAGGTGAGGGATATTAATCGCAGTCTATAATTTTTATTCCTTTTTGTAATCGTAGTTTAAACACATGCCTAGATTATCTTTCCTTTTTGTTAACATTTATCTTTTAAACTTTTATTCTTGAAGTATTAAATCAATATAATTCTACCAAATAGTCTTTGTGGATTTCGATACCCAGAGTGGCCTCTATACTACCTTAAAAGAGTGTAGTCAATAGTTTAAGTTTTTGCGTAGCGGTGTGAGCCGATCATAATGACCGGTGTATATCTTTATACACTTGCACCGTGATTTTCCCTTGCTTGTAAAAATAGCGCCGTTGTCGGGACTTGTTTATTTTAGAATTTAATTATTTTAGTATTTTGTTGTATTTTCTTTCTATTTGTGTTTTTTGTTAACTATTTTTGTAGGACTTTTACAATTGAGTTCCAAGAAATGCTTGAATTTTTCGGATGCATATCACTTTGTGGATTTTTCCATCTTGAGCTATTTAGGGGTAAGCATGTATTGTTCAAATTTTTTTGTTATTCATGATGATAATTCTCAATATGCCCACAAACCTATGACTTTTGGTGAATACTTGTAAAGTCAAAAACTTGAAACATGTAAAATGTCTTTAGGTCAGTATTACCAAAGTCAAGTTATGGATTACAGGAATTTTGAGAATATTTATTCCAATTTTGGGCCTCAAAATCATTATCATAAGAATGTTGAAATGATTTTCAATAGCTTTCAAAATTCTTATGATAATGATTTTGATAATTGTTCCGAGGATAGTTTCCAAACTTCTCATTCTCAAGAATCCGCTCCTCCACATATGACTTTGCGTGAACGATTGCGCATTCTTGAAAATGAAAATTTGGAAAACCGTTGTCGGGAAGAATATCATTGTTAGACACAAGATTTGTAGGCATTATTCGAATGTAACGATGATTTCTCTTCTGAGACTTTTTAAGTCAAGGAATATTTTGAACCAAATGAGGATTTTGTGCCTACTTTGGAACAAACCATTCTTGACTTGGCCTATGGTGTAATAGAGAATGAAAATGAGGAAGAAATGGACATAGTATCCATTTGCAATGAATTTATTTCTTCGTTGGTCTCCAAAGAAGAATATTTCACTGAAAAGGATCTTATATCCTTCGAAACTCAATCTTCAAGCGATAAAGAGTCATCTGTTGGGTTTGAATTTTTTCTTCCCCATATCTATTCTATATTTTCGAACCGATACAAGTATCCAATGAATTGGTTCCAAACTTTAAAGCTTTTAATCCTTTCATCGATGAAGATTACTTGCTCGAGTTTCTTTCCATGAAGACACTTTTACCTCCATGTGCGCCCCTCCCATTCTAATTGCAAAATCTTTGGGAGAAAATTCTATTTTTTAGATCCCACGTGTATTCGTTAACCGTTCAATCCAAATTCCCCATCATCCATCTAAAAATTTTAATTGGGGATTTTTTCTTCTCTCTTACACATGCCTTCCGTTATTTGAACGAAATTCCTATTTTTTGGAAGGTATGTATGAAAGTAAGGGTCCTCGTTGATCTTCCAAAGTCAAATCACATTTTGGGTGGACCCTAAAATTTTTTAACTTCTGGTGTATAGTTAGTTAGAAGTTAAAATTGTAGGTGGTAAATAGTTAGTTTTTTTTTTCTCTTTATGCTTACTTATTGTCTAATCTAATTAGTTATAGTTTTCTTTTTTATTTTTGCTATGCTTAGTGATAACATGTTTTGTAGGATCATTGGACTTGTACATTTCGGAGATCACTCCATTTTGGTTAATATCACTTTTTCCCTCTCTTTAACTTGGTTCGTAATTTACATTAAGGATGTCAGGTTTAAGTTAGGGTTTGTAGGGATATTCTATCCATTCATTGGCAGTTTCTTTGATTTGATTATATGTTCTTCCCAAGCATGCTTTTCTTGTAAAAACTTAAAAATTTCAAAAAGATTTTGTTTCTTTTTTCTCCTTTGTTGGCCATTTTGCCTTTAATTACAATGATGAATTTTAATAAATTCCTGATCCAATAGACAAATCAATGATGCATGTTCTCGATTTTAAAAGTTATTAGACTTTAGTACTCATTTATTGATATTATGAATATATTCATAAATTAAACTTTAAACCCATGAGCACATTAATTGATTTGGTTCAAGATTTTTATAACTCGGTAATCTTTTATTGCATTGTATATACTTACACTTAGTGAGCTTTGTGATTTTCTTCATTTGTGAGTGTTAAACACTTATCTTTCCTCTTTGAAAATGTTACAGTCATTGGTAATCTCAATATTCTTTCATTAATCATTCGTTAATTGAGTTCATTCTTGAAATGCGTTACTTGAGCATGATTTTCAAAGTTTATCTTGACTCGAGAATTGTGTAAACTTTAGGAAATGATCATAGGCAATCTTTGTTATTCACCCATATTTACCTTGGCCTCCCTTTATATGTTTTCCCTCTGCAACCCCTTTGAGACTGAATATAGCCTTTTATTTCAAAACCCAAAATCCCATAACCAACTCTACGTTGGAGTTATAAACCATAAATATTACCTTCCTTGCATTTGTTTGGAATGATAATTGGGATTGAATGATGCTGGTGTTACGTGGTTTCAATTGAGCATGTGAGAGTGTGAAAGAAAAAGGAAAAGAAAAAGAAGAAAAAGAGAAGAAAATAAAACAAAAGAGAAAGTGAGAAAAAGAAGAAAATAAAAGAAAGAGAAATTTTCATTGATGTACATATTGTTCAATGATCCTTATCACTCTCCTATTTCATATCTAATGCTTGTTATGGAATCATATTCCAATTTTGTATTTGCCCACAATTTCCATTATCTTGAGTTTTCGTCTCCAAACACATTTGAATCGGTACATATTCCCTTCCTTTCCTACCCTTAACCCCTACCTTACATTACAACCTTAGAAAATTCCTATGTGATCCTAGGGTGAATTCAATTCGAAAGTAAAAATAGTTTTGATAATCTGTGAAAATACATTTTGCCTCCTTTAATGAGCAGTATCTTTCATTGAGTTTGTAAAGTTTTTATTTGATATATAGCATTATTCACTAATGACATGTGCACGACCTAGTTTCCATTTACATTTACTCTTTATGCCTATATGTCCCGTGTATTACCTCCCATTTCATAGTGATTTCATTTGTTGAGTGTAATATCTGGCGAGGATTGATATATTCACGCTTTAACATTTATTTGATTTATTTAAATTTTTGCCAAGTCATACTTTGCATGTGCTCGCTCTGATGATAGCAGAATTGGTACCACCAAGTCAGTATGGTAAGTTAGCTCAAACCAAAACAACAATGGAGTTAAAATTGGTATAGTAGTGTAGAAAGATATGAAACAAAGAAGAAGATAACACCGGATTGAAGTGGTTCAGTCGGAGCCTACGTCCACTGTGCGGTGTGAATGGTGGTCTTTACTATAACAAGGGCACTAATGGCCTGTAAATACAACACTCAAGCTCTCTCTCTATTGTGTTTTTGACAGAGTTTTAACTAGGGTTTCCAATCATTCTCTTTTTATAATGAGGATGAACACAAGAATTTATAGTTCTTAGGGGGTGTTGTGTACCCTCCAAGCATGCAATAGGCATGTGTGGAATGTTCTTAGCTAATAAGGAGGAGCCTAATGTCTCTGTCACATGTAGGTCATGATGATAAAATATTCCCTCACATGTGAGGGAGATGCTATTATAACGGTTTTAGTCCACGTGGGGTTTGTGACCCACGCGCACACTCTCACGCATCTCCATATGCACGTGCCCTAAAGATGTCATAACTCAGCTGAGCATCATGGATGAGGTAGGATTATTGATACTTAGATCATTGAGGAATTGACACATGTCATGCTGAGTAGCCTCGACCTTTCTCCATTATCTTGGGGGAGGCCGAGGATGAGGGTTTATAATCCCTAGAATTACTACTACAAGGCACTTTGAATAGTCATTATGGTCGAGGTCAAGACCCCGTGTGATAGGCGATGGCCGAGTTAGTTCTGGATGAGACGTAATTCCCTAATTCTGGATGGATTGGTGATGGTCGACCTTAGCTGATGTGACGTGATCTTGGACGAGGCTATACTTGGCATATTAATCACCCCTAACCCTTAGTCTTTAATGAGAAGGGTAGGGTGAGGGGTAAAGTGTCGACCAAGTGCAAGTTGAATAAGCATCCTTTCAGGTGTCAGATCTGTAGAGTTCAATAAAGACTGGATTGAGAGTTGGCAGTTATCTTGTGGAATGGCGTGTCGCCCAAGAATGATGCCTGTAAGTAGCGCTTAGAGTTTTGTGCCCTTATTATGGCTTCCTTGGAAGTTGTGCACAAAGATTTAAAGTATTTAAATGGTTTTAAAAATCATTTATACTTCCCACTTCTTTCTCTTCATGCGTCAACTTCCTTTCTTTAGAACCAACCTACCTCCATCTCTGTTCAAGCATTTTTTGATAAATTTTCCTTATTTCTTGAGGTTCTTCAATCACTTCCAGGTACTCCATTTTCCCTTTTTGTTAACTTTTCCATTGTTTTTTCATCTATTGAATAGTTCTTTGCATTTTCTGGAGACTATTGATTCTTTTGGCGACATTTTTGGGTAGTTCTAGGCTATTAGAGGGTTGATTCTAGAAAATTTTATATTTTGGTAGCATATTGGGATTTCTTCCCATCAGTTTCTGGACATATTGTCCCCTTTAGGCTTTTCTGTTGAAACTCTGGTGGAGTTCTGATCATCTTCTCTGGTGAACTGTAATTATATTCTTGGGGTGTTCTTGATAAAAAATGACCCACTTGCCCATTTTTATTTTTAAGTCAAAGTTAGTCAAAGTCCCAAATTGTTTGTTTCTTTCAAACTTTATTTCTGGTCGCTTAAGTCCCACCTCAACTCTTGGATGTTATAAAGGCTTTATAAGTTATCTGAAGAGTTTCCCACACTTAAGGAGAGGTTCTCCAAGAGATCTGTAGGATATAAGAAGAATATGAGGCTAAACGTAGGGTACAGCCCATTTTTCTAATTCCTCTAAAGACCATATATCCCTCTCCCTCTGAGTTCGATGTTGACGATATGACTGTCTCGTCTTCTGCAGAAGCCAATATGAGGGATTCCTTTGAGGAGGCAATGGTAATGCCTCCCTCTTCAAATGTGAAACCTAAGGAAAATGATACCTTGGCTCGTACCTCATAATCTAGACAGACTGAGTTTTAAGGCTGAGATGACTCTTCTCTTCAAATCTTGGATGGGGAGACTTTTAGTGGCTCTTCAGTCCAAGTCATCTCTGGGTTTGCTGAGCCAATAGTAAACGTTTTTATTCCCCCGACTTCCATCCCTTTTAGTCCTATGTCTGCCAGTGATTTTCATGAGCAGTTCCCAGAGGGATTTCTTGTTGCTCAGAATAAGGTCGAGGTGGAGGTAGAGATTGAGGCCAAAGAAGATGGTGACAATGACTCAGATGCTGAGGTGATAGTTGACTATTCCTTTACTGAGAAATTCTCATCTACATTGAAAGAATATGATTTCCTACTCTTAAGACACCTTTATAGCATGCCGTCGGATATCATCATGCATCTCTTGGTCGATAATGGGAGAGTGTATAGTGGCCGAGAGGGTAAAATTATAGTATACGAGAAAATGTTTAAACTCGGCTTTATATTTCCATTTCATCCGTCTATTCGAGATATTTTATCCAGCCAAAAGATTTCTCCGACCCAGCTAGTGCCAAACTCTTGGTGAATTATCCTCGGATATATCAAGCTATAGATGAATAAATATACAGACGACCCTTCAGTTGAGGTTTTCAAGGCTCGTTACAACATATAATCTTCCCAAAACCAGTAAGGCTAGTATCATTTATGGGCCAGGAAGCCTGACAAGAAAATAATCCAAGTTACCCAGACCTCAAACCATTTCTGGAAGCCAAGGTACTTTTTAATTTTTAGGGCTTTTGGTCGACACCGATCCTTCTGAAGACGAGCTAAGGGTCCCATAAAACTGGGTCAACCCCTCCATGTGGGTGAAATTGGACCCCGACCTCAGCGTGGCTAATCGAGAAAAAGTTAAACATTTGAAGAAATAAGGAAAGAAAGGTCTTCTTCCCAAATTTGAGGATATTATGATCCCTTCTTATCTGGAGACTACTGGAATGGGGGTTGAACCTTTTGTCGAGCTGTGTGAGTTATCCTTTTATTCAATTTTCTAAGTATTTTATCGGCTCATAATTTTTCGACTAATATATTTTTATTGCTTTTTACAGATCTTCCTGACCATATCTTAGACGAGCTGTGGAATATGACTGCTCCCAGCCTCAAATTTATGCTGAAGAAGGGGAGAAAAAATCCCATGATGGAAACAACACCCACCTCAGAGAAAGGCACCACCACCCCTGGCCAACACTGAAGCCAGCCATAAGAGAAAGTCCCCACCACCCCCGACTAACATTCGTTGGGATAGCTAGACAAGGCAAAAAACTACCACTCCGCCTCAAACAGTTCCTTCATCTTTTAGCCCCGGCTCATCAATCGAGGAAACCTTTAACCATTATTAGTCATCAAATATTTCCCATACGAGGGCTTGCCCTGGCTCTGTCCTTCCATCGTCTTCAAGAGCTAAGAAAGCCATGTTTTATGTCCCTTCCAAAGAAGATTACGAGTTTTTGGATAAGATTCCTCCTTCGCAGGTCTTCAACTTTAGCCTCCACTCCACAGCCTAGGTACTTACCTCTTTTTAACAACTTTTTATCTCGTCTCTGAAGATTAAGCTCTGATTTCTTATTATTCAGCAGTTTGTATGCGCTCTTGCCTCGACCACCACGTAGATGGACGAAAATTACCCCAAGGATCAAGAGGTCGATGTGGACTTAAAATCAGAGAAAGAGCTGACGAGAAAGTTAAGGGATTGCTAGTCTAACTATAAGAAGGCTCTTGAGACCCTGAAGGATAGAGATGTGGCCTTGAAGACTAAGGATCAACTTCTCAATGAGAAGGATGACGCTATCAATGCTCTGACCTCCCAATACTCCAAACACCTTGTAGATAGGGGTGGCCACGGGCCGGGCCTGGGCAGGCCCGGTCGGGCTCGGGCCGAGCTTATATAATTATGAGCTATCCCAAGCCCGCTCGGGCCTTACTATGTAATCCCAAGCCCGCCCAAATTTGAAAGCCCTTTATCCAGGCCCGTTGGTCAAGCCCGGTTACTATTTTTTTTAAATAAAAAAATCTATTTTCTCGTAATCAAAGACTTATTTTTTTAATTAAAATATTATTTTACACTTTAAATATTACAGAGTCTATATAAAAAGTTCCCCACCCTATATAAAAAGACTTAGTATATGTTTTTATATTTATAAAAGTTACCCACTTTATATATTTATTTCTAACTTTGTAGTCTTAAACTTTAATAATAAATTAATACACACACACACACTCACACACACACACACACACACACACACACATATATATGTGTGTATATATATATATATATATATATATATATATATATATATATATATATATTAATATTATATATATATATATATATTAATTAATATTATATATATAATTCTCGGGCCTCGGGTTGGGTTGGGCCGGGCCTCATCGGGCTTAAGAATTCAAGCCCAAGCCCGCCCAAAAAAAATCGGGCCTACCAAATTTTTCTAAGCCCGCTTTGCAGGCCTATTCACCTTATCCAAGCCCTATTTTTTTATTGGGCAAGTTGGGCGGGCTTGGAGGGCCTCGGGCCTATGGCCACCCCTACTTGTAGCTGTCATAGCTAAAGCTAAGGACGAGGCTCTTTCGGCTGAGGTTATTCAAAAGATGAAAGACGAGGCCATAGAAGCGTATAAAATGTCTGATGAGTTCCTCAGCTTCAACATGGAATACTTTGAAAGGGGCCTCATAACAACTTGTAGGTGTCTCATCACCAAATTTGCTGAGGTCATCTCCTCCATCAAATCCGATCTGGATGCTCCTGAAATAGAAGATCCCTTTATGGAAACGGCTCTGGAGTATGTCGAATCTTTTCCCGCGGTTGGAGAAGACGAGGTGATGGCTGAGGCCCCACTCTAGTTGATATAAATAATCATGCTATTCATGCTTAGGTCGATGGAGATGCTGACGGGTCATCCATGGTGGTGGAGAATGTTCAGGTTAATGGAGGAGTCGCAGGGTCTACCTCAAATATGGAGCCAGCTTCATAGGGTGGTCGTCTGTGACCAAGACCCTCTTCTCGGTAGTAGCTTTGTAGGAGAACTTTTTGAATTTGTACTCAAACATTTATGAATTTATATTTGAACTATTTTTCACTCATACTTGAAATTAATGAATGATATTTCCTTTCATTTTTATGAATTATCTTTACTTTCTTTCACGTCTGAGTGCTATTGACTTGCTTTTAACAAATAATCATAACTTGAGACTCGTCTCGTACTTAGACGAGATTAATTTGAATTCACCAAATTAACCGCTCATCGTTTTGAGAGTATGGACGAGGGCCATCTCGTCCATGCACTGTCGTCTCGGCTAAGAGAAAATTTTCACCATAGTAATGATGTTAAACATTAAACTCACTAAAGATATTTTAAGTTTGAATTCACCAAATTATGGCATTTGCATCACAAGTCCCCTCTCGTCATTTTGAGAGTGCATGGACGAGAGCCATCTCGTCCATGCACTGTCGTTTCAATCGAGAGAAGTTTGTCACGAAATTAATGATGTTTAAATTGAACCACACTAAAGTGATTTTAAATTTGAATTCACCAAATTACGGTGTTTGCATCATAAGTCCCCTCTCATCGCTTTGAGAGTGTATGGACGAGGGCTATTTCGTCCATGCACTGTTGTCTCGACCGAGAGAGTTTGTTCACAAAATTAATGATGTTTAACATGAACCACACTAAAATGATTTTAACTTTGAATTCACCAAATTATGGTGTTGGCATTACAAGTCCCCTTTCATCGTTTTGATAGTGTATGGACGAGATGGCCATCTTGTCCACGCACTATCGTCTCGGTTGAGAAAGTTTTTTCACCAAATTAATGATGTTTAACAGGAACCACAATAAAGTGATTTTGAATTTGAATTCACTAAATTATTGTTTTTTCATCACAAGTAGCCTCTCATCGTTTTGAGAGTGTATGGACGAGGTCCATCTTGTTCATGCACTGTTGTCTTGATCAAGAGAGTTTTTTCACCAAATTAATGATGTTTAAGTGATTTTTTTTACGCTATCGGTGTTGTAAATAATCCATGGACGAGGTCGACCCCGTCTGGACTGTCATGTCACCGAGAGTAAGTTAAAGCTATTTCACCACCAATGATGTTCTATAGCTAAAGATGAGTTGATACATAAAATATAAAGTTATTCAACCAATAAACAAAATAGGAGAGAACACTTTGAAAATTTTCATTCATAATTTTCTTCTCATATACATAGGAAAATGAAACTAATACAAAACTCTTGCTGATAATATTTTTTGAGATGATCGTCATTTCATGAATTAGTGAATGGCTATCCATATAAATTCTTCAGCCTATACATTCCTGGAACCACTTTTTCCACAACCCTATAGGGACCATGCCAGTTAGGATGAAGTTTGTTAGGCTTCTGCCAAGTCTTCTTCAGAACTAGGTCTCATACTGTCAATGACTGAGCCTTCACCATCTTATTATAAAACTTTGTTATTCTTTGTTGATAGGAAGCTTACCTAACCTCAGTATCTTCTCTTTGTTCCTCTACGAGATCCAAATCCAGTCTCCTCTCTTCCATATTCTATTCCGGGTCATATGTTTATACTCTATGGGTTGGGAGATCTATCTTTGTTATCACCACAGCTTCTGAGCCATATGCTAGCATGAACGGAGTTTCCCCCAGCGGAGTCCTCTCTGTTATCCGATATGCCAATAGGATGGCATGCGCTTCCTGATTCCATCTCTCCTTAGCATCCTATAACTTTTTTCTTAATTCTGTCGAGAATTGTTCTGTTAAAAACCTCTGTTTGCCCATTAGCCTGGGGTTGGCATGGACTTAAAAAGATATGTTTGATGCCGACCCTCTCACAGTACTTATCAAGGGAGATGTTATTGAATTGTGTCCCATTTTCAAAAATTAGAGTGTTAGGTAGGCCGTATCTACAGATGATGTTTTTCCAGATAAACTGAAAGTCTTTCTTCTCCGTGATTGTGATCATCACCTCGACCTCTAACCACTTTGAAAAATAATAAATTGCCACAATCAAATAATGATAATTTTTCACAACTCTTGGTAATGGCCCTACCAAATCAATCCCCAAACTGCAAATAGCCATGGAGAAGTGATAAAAGTAAGAGGATGATGAGGTTGATGGGGTATGGTCGAAATTGACACTTATCACACTTCTTAACATATGCAGCTACATACTTGGCCAACATCGGCCACTAGTATCCTTGAGTGATCATCCTTTTTTCCAATGACCTTCCTTCGATATGACTAGAGCAAGACCCCTCGTGCATGTCCTTTAAAATATACTCAACCTCATATGTATGGGAACATATGAGTAGAGGAAGTGGGAACCCTTTTTTTGTACAAGATGTCTCATATGAGGGATAACTTAGCTACTTTATACCTCAATTTCTTTCTCTCGGCTCTAGACTCTGGTAGCTCCCCATCTCTGATGTACCGGGTGATATAATCCATCTAAGAAGCTCCCATATTCAAGTTGAAGTAAAATTCCATAGTATTTTCTTCTCCTTCAATTATTGGTCGATAAAGGATCTCTATCGGGACCGTTCTTCTAATTTTTGTTCTAGTGGCAAAATCTAACCTCGCCAGAGCGTTGGCTCGACCATTGTCTAGCTGGGGTATCCTCTTTAGTTTCACTTCGCTAAAATGCTTCAGTACAGTTTTTACCCTTCCCAAGTACTTGACTTCTAAAGATCTCCGATGTTGCCTCTCTTTATAACTCTTAGTCTTGGTTTAGAGTTTGTTTAGAATATGGTGATAGGATAATGTAAAGCTTCAACTTATATTTAAATAGTGTCAAACTTGTCACATCCCTTAAACCCCATTTTAACACTACCTTATAGGTCATATACCATTCCCAGCTACTTCCAAACTTTCCCTCATGGGTTACCTAACCCATATGCCATGTTACACATCCTTTTACCTTTAATTGGTCTCTTTAATAACCCCAAATGTTCAAATAAATGTCACCAACCACTAATGTTATAACGACAATTAGAATAAATGAATCACATGGAACACATAAAAGGTTTATTAAAATTATTGTTCTAACTTAATCAACACCAAATTAATTATCTAGCATGATATTAAATAATAATTCACATAAGGAATTTTAGTTAGTCTAAGACATAACCTACCACATAACATGTAACATTTTAAATTTAACTCTATACATAAATTTATCATGCAAGTTTCTAAGATAAATTAATAATTTAATTCACCAATTCAATCAATATGCCAATTTACATAATTAAATTAATCATTTTTACCATTTAATTAATTATTTTAGATATTGGATACTACAATGTCATTACTCATAACTCTACCTACATATATAATTGTTACGCCCCGACATTAAATTTAAGGGTCAACCCGATCCGGTCCAGCCTGATTGCGTTAAGTGTGGAGTAATGTAAAGTACCCTTGATAATGTTTCTAGTCCATTTTATTTAGTTATAATAATAAACTAAACATGAAAATTCCATTTATCAAGCATTTAAACACATTGATAACAAATGATTAACCCATTAGGCAATACCCTATAGTTCAAGTCATTAGAGCTACTAGCGTAAATAGTAAGAATCACTTACCTGTAAAATGCTCTCAAAATATGAAATGTCGCCTAACCTGTCGTAATAAAGGGAACGAGCTGAGATAATTCCGAGTGGGGTTACCAATAACAATGTAATATAGAATCGCATGACAGAAAGAACGAACGCGAAATCATACACTAACTCAAGTGTACTTTCACTAATTAACAGTATATACATTAATTGTGTTTTGTTAGAAACATTTTTGTTTAACTTAGGTTAAATTCATTAACCTTTTTATTTATTTATTTATATTTTATCATTTTATTACAAAAACTTTCCTTTAATCTACATTATTAATCTGCAATAACCATATTCCATTGTCTTATTTTACAATGATCCAATTTCCTTTGAAATTTATTAACTTCACATTAACTGCCATGTCCATGGAATTATTTAAAAATATCATTGTACTAATGCACCCAGTGTATAAAAAGACTTATTTAAACCTATATACCAGTCCAGGTTTATAACCACTATATGTTATTCGATTGTCCAATTTTGATATTTGTTAGTTTATTTCTTTTAACCTTTTACCAACACATTTCCATGTTAACTAAATTTATTCTTTAATCTGTTATGCCTTGGATGTATCAAATATTTTAGTTTCACGATTACCTATAATTCCATTTTATACCGAATAAACTCGGATTATCATATCCGTACCATTATTTACTTATACTATTTTTTAAAAATATACCGATTCCACGTTTTTCAATTATTTATTTTAAAATCTTAGAATTAAACGTATCCCATTTATATTTATGAACATTCACATTCTGTAATAAATGCTGCAGCTATCGCTACCCTAACCAGTGGTTTTAGTTTTAAGCCACACCCTAGGGCTCCAGTCTTCCCTTAAGTTTTTTCGATACTCCATCAGTTGTATGCCAACTTTGAGAAGTGTGGATTGTGGTTATGGGAGGTGCATTTATTGGTTCATATATTCTACAAGATGGGGATTTCAGAGGATCCGAGTAATGTGTTAGCGGTAAGGGAGTGGGGCCATCCCACGACTCCGACAGTGGTTTGTAGTTTTTTGGGGTTAGTAGGTTACTACTATCAATTTATCAGAGGATTTTTAAAGATGGCGGGTTCCTTGATGAATTTAACTCGTAAGGGTGTACCTTTTGTTTGGGATGATCACTGTCATCTAGCTTTTGATGTGCTTAAGGACTAGTTGACTTTAGCACCAGTGCTCATATTGCCTAGGGGAGGAGTGGAGGACTTTATTTTTACTGATGCATCCTTACACGAACTTGAGGGAGTTGTAAAATAGGAGGATCTTGCTATAGCTTTTATATGTCGCAAGATAGAGACCCATGAGAAGAAATATCCCACTAATGACTTAGAGTTAGCAACAGTTGTTTTTTCCTTAAGGATTTGGAGGCATTACTTTTTGGAATAGAAGTTTCGATTGTTTATGGACCATAAGTCATTGCAATATCTTTTCATGAAGAAGGAATTGAATATGAGACAACATAGATCGCTTGAGTTTATGAAGGATTACCAGTTTGATTTTCAATATCATCCAGGGAAAGATAAATATAAAGGCAGATGTGTGAGCCGTATACCTACGGGGCAGTTAGCAGCAGTTTGGAAGGTAAGGTGGGATGAGCTTTGTCATGAGGAGGAGGTGGTCCGGACTTATATGACAGTGATGCCCATTACACCTGAGATAATTTTCAGGGTTGTGAAGGCACAAACAAGGGATCCTTCTTATCAGGAGAAGTTATGATAATTATAGGCAGATGGAGAGGAGTCCTACTCAGTCAGTTCTAAGGGTGTCTTACGCTTCAATGGGAGGCTGATTATCCCAGACGATGAGGACCTATGATATGCAATTATGGGGGAGTTTCATGCGTCATAATTCGTGGTTCATCCAAGAGGTGACAAGATGTACTAGGATATAAGGAGGCAGTAATGATGGGCTGGTATGAAGCGGGACACATCAGAGTTTTTCTCTATGTGCACTATTTATCAGATGGTGAAGGTTGATCATCAGAGACCAGCCATGATTTTGCACCCATTGGAGATTTTGATAAAGAAATGAGAGAAAATATTGATGTATTTTATCATAGTTTTTCAGAGTTTTTCCCTTACACATCAAACTGTACGGAGTATCACTCAATATTATTTTGAATTGGGATAAGATTTTTGTGTCCCACTTTTGGTAGATTTTTCAGGAGGTGATGGAGATGGAGTTTCATTTGAGCACGACATAACACCTGCAGACCGATGGGCAGACAGAGATGGAGAATCAAATGTTGGAGGATATGTATTCTAGATTTTTAAGGGTAGTTGGGAATAGTACTTACCGTTGGTAGAATTTGCATATAATAATTCGTACTAGTTTACTATTGGCATCAGATCTTTTGGGACTTTGTAAGGGAGAACTTATCGTTTGCCCTCATATTATTTAGAGTGGGGGAAAACAAGATTATTTGTCCAAACGTGATTCAGGATATGTTGGTGAAGATTGAGGTGATCATGAATTGTATTCGGGTAGCTTAGTACCGTTATAAGAGTTACGCCCATGCGATCTAGAGATTATTGGAGTTTGATGTTGGTGATTAGGTATTATTGAGGGTATCTCCCATGAAGGAAGTAATGCAGTTCAGGAAGAAGGGAAAGCTGGCACCTAGGTATGTGGGGTTTTTCCCATTATTGAGAGGGTATGTTCGGTTGTGTATAGGCTTGCCTTACAGGAGCACTTGTAGAGAATTTATGATGTATTCCATGTGTCTTCATTGAGGAGATATCTCAGGCATGACTTGGTTTACTGACATATTTTATTAGAGGAGATGGGCTTGCAGCTAGACATTACTTACGATGAGAGACTTGTTGCCATTTTGGTTTTGAGTGAGTGAAATATTCTGTCAAAGGTGGTGCTGTTAGTACATATGCATTGGGGACATCACAATTCCTTCGAATAGACTTGGGAGTTCAAGGATGGCATGTAGAAAAAGTATCCAGAGCTCTCCGTGGCAGGTGCCTTTGAATTTTTTGGACTAAATTCCACTATTAAGGCAGGAGAATGTAATACCCTATATTTTTGTGAGTATTTTATTTCCATGTATGCAAGGGAAATTAAATTGAGTTCGATAATTATTAATTAGCGAGTTTAGGACTAATATTTATGATTATTATTATTTACTTGCGTGTAATAAGCAAATAACAACGTGAATTATTATATTGTCGTTTAATGAGTGAAAAGCGATGGATTATTATTACGTCATTGGAGAGTTAGAGTGAAAGATTAAAATTATTTAAGGGCAACACATATTATACGCACGTGTTAGGCCCAGTTGATGAGACCAGCTAATGAGATGATAGTATATTTATAGTTCAGTGAGTCGACTGGCCTTTTTGAGTGCACTGGTGATCCATAATGGGTCAGAATAGTCCAAAATAGGTACTCGAGGGTTATAGTTGGGTTATGAGGACTTTAATAGTACGACTTTTATGGGGGTATGGTCATTTTTTCACCATTTTGGATGAGATTAGGGTGTGATTAAGAGGTATTTAAGGTTAAGTGGGATGGATGGAGGTCTTGTTCTGGCCTCTGATTAGTGGAGATTGAGTGAGAGATGAAAAAAGAGAAAAGATAAGAAAAGAGAGAAGAAAATCTTGGACAAGGGAGAAGAGTCAATATCCGGAATCAATTCATATTTACGTATTAATCCAAAAAGGTAGGTGTTTATTTTCTTTAGATTTGCGATTTTTTGTAGATAAGTAATTATGGGGATTAATTAAGTGGGTTTGATTTGTGTAATGTATTAATGTGTTCGAGAATTAATATGGCAGAAATTTGTGATATAAATATAGAATTATGATTATAGACATGATGAACATTGATAGAGTGTTAGATGAATGGGTTTTAAGGTTAGATTAATTCAAGATTGAAGGAATTAAATTAATGATTAGGAATCCTTGAGATTTAATGTTGGATTCAATTTTAAATCGATGTTAAGATTCTTTTGGAATGATTATGTATTTATTTGGGATATTAATTTATGATTTTTGGAGGTTTGGGACCTTCGTTTAAAATTTTGGGTGGTGAAAATTCGAGGTTGAAGACAAGAGGCAACCTGGAAAACCGAACCGGTTTTCTAAGGGACTGAATGGGTTGGCTAACCAAACTAGTTCGGTCTGCTAGTGAATCGATTCAGTTTTTTGGCCTGTGTCGATTTTTTGGTGCATTGTTTTGACATGTTATCATGGAGTAAATGGGAGTATAGTTTTCCTGGGTAGATTGAGATTACCAATGAATATTCTCAGGGGTTGTTGCATGTTTTAGGCCAACGGTTAGATGGATTCCAGTAAGACAAATCAGATTACAAATGAGTGAACACTTAAAAGCAAAATTGAGAAGTTGGTTCGGACTTCAGGATTGGTAGACTAGTATGCTGTGGGATTTTCGTAAGTAGTTAGTACTATATATATATATATATATATATATATATATACGTATTGTTGGTTACTTATATATATATGTGATTTCTTATGTATTTGTTTGGAACATACCTACTCGGTAGTGCTATCGTTAGGAGGTTACGCATAGTGGGCGGTCCACCCTGGTTGGATTGTTCTTACAGGTCATAGTACTATTCCATGGACACTATCCATGTGTGAGGATATGTATTTATTTGGAGATTGGATGGATGCTATGTAGTATATTTATGACCTCCGGACATATGTTTATGACTGCCTCTGTTATCTATGCTTGCATTTGGGTTCGGTGGTGAGATTTTGACCCGGTGGGCCAATTGTGGTGCGTGGTACGCCTGGAGCCCGATAGCACATGTGGGATGCATTTACAAGGTCCATGCTCTTGGGATGCATTATACACGTATATAACGAGTGATATATATGTACATATGAGATAGTGTGTGAATATATATTTATAGTATGTGTATAGCTATGTAATCATTTACAAAACTACGCCTAGTGAGGGTAGTATATATTAGCTAATAGTGTTTATTAGCAGGATGGGCTGTAATAGATGTTATTATCCTAGTTAGACTAGTTAGTATTATTAGGATAATAAAATGAATGTTTAGGTGTGCACTGTAGATGAGAGGTGAGGATAAGTCTTATGTGAGTGCGACTAGAAAGTTAATTATCAAGGTAATACACTGCACGTTTATGTTTAAAGCATTTAAATACTTGCAAAATATTTTCAAATATTTTTCGGGCTTTGATCCGCTATTAAATTATTTTCCTAAGCCCTAGGCATGCAACAGCAGGGACCACATGTTTAATCTCTTCATCATGCCATTGTGAGCAATAGCTATAGGTGCTGTGAGATTTGATTGTAGTCGCCTCAATTTGTTATATCTAGATATGATTTAGTTTCAGTATTTCCTTTTGGGTGTGTTGCCCATAAACGGATAGGACATTTCATTTATGTCAGAATATTTCTTATTACTTCTTAATAGTATGTTTACGTTGATATTATTTGTGGTAACCGATGGTTTATTCGATTTATATTATTTATACATATTCATTTATGAGTTCTTCTGTCATTTTTATTTGGTGTATGCTTATGTTTATTTTATGTTTCTTTATCCATCATACAATAAGGTATAGTATTAAACCAATTACTAATCATCCTATTATAGAGAAATCAACTATTTCTCTAATTGTTGTTTATAGTATACAGTATTCAACAAACTCACTAGCTTCCTATTATAGAGCAATAACACACTCTCTAACCGTCTTATTATAATATGGATCATTTAACTAAATGTTTATGTTTATGAGCGTTCACCATATGCCATAAATTTCGCATCCGTTGCTTCCCTAGTTAGTTATTTTAGGTCTAAGCCAATGCCTCACCCTAGGGCTCTAGTATTTCCTTAAGTTTTTTCGGTACTCCATTGTGAAAACTCTTTCACTTTACCTTAAGTTCATTAACTTATGACCCAACCACCATTCTTATCAAGAACACCAGGCAAATCTTCGTTACCTTTTATTTTCATGTATGCTCCTTTTTATTTACTTAAAACATCTTACCCAGACCGAAGGCCAATACTTAAGGTAAATACCACCTTATCACATTTGTTACATATTTGAACACACTTTACCATTTAGCTCGTTATTTTGTTTAAATGTTTAACTAACATTTGAACTTTACCTAAATAAGATTATTGTCCCATTTTACATTCGAGGACAATTATTACCATGTTTGTGATCATTTTATGTCCTAGTGTAACAAAATCTCCTTTTATCAAAATGTCATATTTGGGATAAAAATCACAATTCATTAAATTTGGGGTTCACTTTGTAAATTTTCCATTTCATATCTTTCATACCTTTATCAACTTAAACAAAAAATATACTAAGGTTTACTATTTGAACCCATATTTATACATATTTCAACTTATACCTCCCCAATAATGTTCAACAACATCATCTAAAGATTCCAATCACTTTATAATCACATTATTTTATGCAAATTATATTCTGAAAATATTTACTGAATATTTTCATGTTGACCAATACTTAAATATGTTAATCATTGACCCAATATGATCGTAATTATATTCTCTAAACGTTTTCCACATAAAATGACACGTTTCATGCACATTTACCCTTTACATGAAGCCATAACAATTATTTATAAAAAGTAACATTATTCCTCATGAACTAATAACTTTAAAACAAGTTTATTCCATAAAAACATTATTTTATATTCTAAAAATTTAATAACTCGAAAGCCATTTTAAAACTTTGTTTCACAAGAAATTATACCATAATTTCATGAATAAGTATCATGTGTGTGTATTATGCATAGATATAAATAACGTGGATCAATCATTTTGAGGATATATATTATTGTAAATAAAACCCCACCTCAAATGATGAACACCTTTTGTTGAAGATGATGAAAATTACCAAACTCCATTGAAGCTCCTTGCAAAATCCCCTTCTAAACTCCAAAAATACACATATGAAAGGATTCCAAAAATAACTCAAGAGAACTTCAAAATATTCCCCCCAAAACACGTCCAAAAAAGTATGTTCACTATTAAAATACACACTGAGACTAACGTATTTATGTCTGAGAAATATACAAGAAATTGGGGCTGAAATGGTGTACTTGTTCCTCATTTGTTGCTAGCAGAGATAGTTATTTGAGATAAATGTATCACCTTAATATTTTCTATGTGATCCAAATGCCCTCAAATGACAAATTATCACACTTAAATAAATAAAAATCTAAAATCTAAGGATGCGTTTTGAAAATGCAACAATTGGATTCAAATGAGCAGTGCCACTTTTCAACTTTATAAGATTGAGATGGATTTTCAATATTTTTACACCAAGTTGTCAGTTATGACCTTCCTGCCGCTACCCCTATTGCCATTATTATAGAAATCCACCACCACCATGGCGTACACCTTGTCGGTATGGAGGTTTTCCCCTTCCCCTTTTACATCTCAATCTATTTCTTTCCTAGGTGTTTCTTCTTTTGTTCCTAATTAGTTCGTCTCTCTCTCTCTCTCTCTCTCTCTCTCTCTATATATATATATATATATATATATATATATATATATATATATATATATATATATATATATATATATATATATTCCTTCACTATTTGCCTAAGATATTTACAAAAGCTTTTTAATTTAACCCTTTTTATATATTAATGACCTTTTAATTGGAAAAGTTATTATTCAATTCCTTAATAAATTTTGCAAACTATCTTTAATACCCTTAGGTAGACCATTTTAAATCAAGGCATTTACTTTAGTGTAAAATACTTCTAAATCATATATAAATCATTACCAACTTGATCTCCTTAACCAGGCCATAATAATTTAATATGCGCCTCCAGAATCGTCCTTAACCAACACCGAAATAACTAGCATCATCACCACCATAGTAATTCTTCCATAAATCAACCTTATACTTAAAGTTTTCTTAACGATTATGCCATTGGCCCTTATTAATAAGATAATAACCTCTAGAATAATTCCATGTAGTGCCGCAATGTACAAAAGACATAATTTAATTGAAAATTATTACTTTTAAAAATCTGAGTTATTACATTCTTTCCTACTTAAGAGATTTTGTCCTCAAAATTTCTTCCTTCATTTATGATCTTTGATACACCTAGACCACTCGTAACCACCAATCATCACAATGCCCATGTAGACATTAAAAACTTTTTTTCTTTCCATTTCTCACGTATCACCCATAGGGTTTATAATAACTATTAGTAAAGGCCCTAAGATCGACTGCTAGCCTATATTTCAAATAATTGATGTGAAACATATAATAATCACCTCAATCATTTCCATAAGAATACCGACGACACTTACCAACATATGGTCAATTTCTACCCTCGCACCAGGTTATAAGTTAGCGTTTGACAAATCCTTTTAAATTTCTATACTTATTGTGTTCAAGAAAATTAATACCATGAGTATCCCAAAATATTATGGGTGTACTACTCGACCATTCCTTACCTCGCCACTACATTTCTAGTATCCCGAGACATTATACGAACTCCCAAAGTTTCATTTACTTACATAATCATATCGTTTCTTATACGAATTCCATTTATAATTTAGGATACCCAAGTCTTCTTAATGTATACATCTCATATTTATTTTCTATGAAAACTTCTGTAACTTATGATAGTACCCAACAATGTCGATCACGATGTTCCTTTGGGTTGGGTAACTAAACTAAGTCGAACCTCTAATTTGATCATTCCTCCTTTTTCTCTTCGAGTTGAGACCCCTTAATTTTTCCAAATCAAACATTGTATTTTAAAACACATTCTGACGACCTTAGTCGTATCCTATGCCATGCCGGTCACATATAACAAGCCACCAGGCTTAAGACAATCAAACATTGAATTTTAATTTTTACCCATGCAATTATTCACACACACAATAATGATCATGCAAATGTAAACGAACCTAAACATAAGATGAAAATGGTTTTTTTTACTATTTTAACAAAATTGGTCGGAATATGACAGTTTTTAAACTACTTTAAATTGACACATGTTGACTGATCTTTTTTAAAATAGTAAAACAAAATCATTTTGAACTGATTTTATTTTTTGGAGGTACCCCAAAATGTTTAGATACAAAAAATAACTTAAAATATATTTTTTACTATTTAAAAAATGATCTACATAGAGTGATTCTTAAGCTGGTCCTTATTTGATCCAGGCGAAATATAATCAACTTGAATTCGGGACCGCTATTCAAAATCTTAGTGAAACACTGGATTTGTTATCTCATGTATGCTTTTAGTCTTCAAACAACAAGGGGCTTTATGCATATAAAACTTTATAATAATAATAATAATAATAATAATAATGATAATAATAATAATAATAATAATAATAATAATAATAATAATAATAATAATAATAATAATAATAATAATAATAATAATATATCCCATCACCAAAGCTAGTGCACAACAAGTGTGAGTACCCCACAGTGTCACACAGACTATAAGAGTATACTAGTCTCAATGTGCTCCTTTGAATAAATTGTCTAAATTCCATGTCAATATATTATTTGAGTCTTTATCCAAGGGGTTCCCATAAGGCTTCATAAACTTCAATCTAGATTCAGACATGTCGAACCTCAAGTACACTACTTAGAAAAGTTATAAGACTCGGAGGACAAAAATTCACCCTTTGGTTAGTTGTTTTAAAAATTGAAAATTTTAATTAACATTGTTTGGATAAATTGTCAAATACACTATGCAAATATACTCTTCATATAGAAGAATCCATTTTCTTAGAAATTATATTTTTTCATGTATGTTAGTGTGGGTGTTCTTTCTTGTACAAACATACTTAGGGTTTTGTCAAAACATAATTTCAAAATATTTTAGAGGCAAAACTGGATAAAATTCTTGAACACTTTCACGAGCGGCTGACTAGAGCTTCTTCGCAACGAAGACTTTCTTCATTATAGTGAATATCCTTCACTGGATGTTTTTATCATCGTGCATTTTCTCTGGAAACTTGCGCGACCTACTTCGCTTCAGGTTTGCTACATCAAAGTTTTTTCTCGCTACAAAGATGCCACCAATGAACGAATCTGACAGTTCGATGAAGGCACCTTTTGTGTAGATATTTCCTTAAGGTATCATTGGTAAGTGTTCTAAGTACATATTTTCGGTGATTAAATAAAAAATGTGACTATTCAAGGCCTTAAGAGTTTGACACCAAACTTATTATCTACCTAAATACTTTCTAAACTAATGGTTATATGTTTATATAGTTATATGTTCAAACACTCTTCCAAACCAAGAGTGAAAGTTTAAGAAAAATCTTTTTGCTGATAGAAAATATTTCAAATATTTGAGAGTACATTTTTCACTCCTTTTTCTTAGAGTTATTCACACCATTGGTTTTGATGTTCTCTTTGAGAAAGACTTAGAGAATTATTTACTCATCTTTGTATTCAAAATTATTTTCTAAACTTTTGTTGGCGAGTATATATTTTCTCTTCTTTTGATTAAAAAAATCATTGTGAGATTTAGAGCACCATATCCTTGTAATACACCAACTCAATCTTTTAGGATTTTCTCATAATCTTTGGTTTAGCTTATATGATTATGCGAAGGTTCCATTCTTGAAACACGTTTCTATAACTTTAAAGAATATATTTTGGGCAAGTATATTCACTGCAAGAATTTGCACCATTAGCAACAATATTTAGCAACACAAGCTATTTTTGTTGCCAAAGATACCCTTTTGGCAACAAAATCTTATTCATGTTGCCAAAAGATCATTTTACATTGTACTTTTGACAACAAAAAATAAAACGTGTTGCCAAAAGCTAAAATTTTGAGGAGGGGAATTATTTGAAGCTTTAGCAACATTATCTGATGTTGCCAAAAGTTATAAAACTTTCTACAACATAACCCTATGTTGCGAAAAGAGAGTCACTTTCGGTAACATGAATTATTTGATGCCAAAAGAATTTTTTACATACTTTATATATTTAAAATACATTAAAGTCTTAATAAAAAAAAACCCTAAAATAGGAAAAACACCCCCCGTTTTCCCTCACTCTCTCTCTCTCTCTCGTTCTCGATGAAACGCTGCTCCACCACCGCCGGATGAAACGCTGCTCCACCGTAGGATGAAATGCTACACCATCGCCGGATGAAATGCTGCTCCACCAATCACTATAGCAGGTTCCTCAGGTTCCTCTACCTACCTATCTGACACGCACACACGGCAGAACAGAACGCGCACAAACGTAGAACAGAACACACACACACACCCACTTCAATTTTTATATGTTTGCTTCATAACAGATCACATGCTCCACCTATTGTTTAATTTCCTTCCTCATTTTACGTCAGTTTTAAGGATATTGTATGTAATCGGGTTTAAAATCCCTATTTATGCCATTATCTATGTTTTGATTGATTTTTTTGTAAATATATGTTCAATGTTCCTAAAAAATTGTATCAATATTGTATATGTTTAATATGATGTGCTCTAGAAATATTGGAGGATGTGCTGCAACTTATAATTTGTCAGGGCTAATAGGTCATATCTATGGACTATTTTTAATTACAATCTGTAGATAGAGAATTATGTAGTCTCAATGTCATAAAGATATAGGAGAATAATAGTGGATGAAGCAATATTTTAATTTTCTTCTGCATCAATTCTGAATTTCTATGTTAATAAATATATTATATTATTGTAATTTCATATTGACATTAACTATACAATTATCTTCCATTGACTTTCAGTACATCCTGTCATTATTGAACCCTTGCTACATGTTTTCTCTTAGGATATAGCATTGGGGAAACACTGCAATCACATGCCAAAGCCTTTATTCATTTCCAGCACGAATCTCCAGTTAATTTTTGTCCCTGCTAAGTTACATTAGTTTTTAGTTTTCTTTTGATATACGACTGACCTTTCATTAATTTTTTAGATAGCAAAAATAAAGGTAGTTCTTGACTAAGAAACTTGGGTTGAAGTAAATGTTCCTGATAAATTTCAGGGCAGCGTGACTTCACTATTTTTTTTGGAGCCTTTAGTTACTGGTGACTCTGATGATAATCTTGGTAGTATTGCAATAGACAGATATAATCCTTCACTCCCGAGTGACACTTTTAGGGGAATTTTACATCAAACTCACACAACACTATAAAACCATGATTTTTCGATAGTTCAATGGGGTAAAGTTGATTTCCCATTATGTCCTGCTTATAAATTCTTTTCCTTTTAATATGTTAGGAAAAATGTTTATATTGAGTCGTTCAACGACTTTCACTCAAATTTTGTCTCTAAAAGGTTTGAAAGTTTGGAGTTATTTTAAACAACTTACTGACCCTCGAAACCCCTCTTTTTTCATGACATTATCACCATTTAAGTTCTTGGTGCTAAAATTAGGTATCATATTCCAGAAGAAACCTTTATAATCATTTACATTCAAATAGTTACATACTGAGTGTACGACGTAAATTTGCAAAGAATTATACTTAAGCACAAAAACATGCCATCGAAGGGTGAAAACGTAAAACAACCATAAAACGGTCCCGAAAGAGTCATAAATACCTCACACGGGACCAATGTGACTCGTAGGAATCGACCGCGTAGCCACGGGGCTCTCGATTTGAGCGTACGACCAAAATTTGTAAAAAATTATACTTAAGAATAAAAACATGCCATCGAAGGATGAAAACGTAGAACAAACACAAAATGGTCCCAAAAAAGGGGCTCGTAAGAGTCACGAACCCCTCGTACGGGACCAATGTGACTAGTAGGAACCGACTGCGTAGTCACGGACTCCCGATTTGAGTGTACAATGAAAATTTGAAAAAAAGTTAGACTTAAGCATAAAAAATGCTATCAAATGGTGAAAATGTAAAAAAAAGCACAAAACGGTCCCGTAAGAGTCACGAACACCTCGCACAGGACTAATGTGACTCGTAGGAATCGACCGCGTAGTTATGGGGCTCCCGATTTGAGTGTACGACGTAAATTTGTAAAAAGTTAAACTTAAGCATACAAACATGTCATCGAAGGGTTAAAATATAAAACATCCACAAAACGGTCCCATAAAAGTCACGAACACCTCACACGGGACCAATGTGACTCTTAGCAACCGATCGCGTAGTAACCAGGCTCTCGGTTTGAGTGTACGATGTAAATTTATAAAAAATTAGACTTGCGCATAAAAGCCTGCCATCGAAGGGTGGAAACGTAAAACAAACACAAAACTGTCCCGAAAGAGTCACGAAGAACTCGCACGGAACCAATATGACTCGTAGAAAACGGTCGCGTAATCACGGGGCTCCAGGTTTGAGTGTACGACGTAAATTTACGAAAAGTTAGAGTTAAGCATAAAAATATGCAATTGAAGGGTGAAAATGTAAAACAAACACAAAATGATCCCGTAAGAGTCACGAACACCTCGCATGGGACCAATGTGACTCGTAGGAACCGTCCGCGTAGTCACAGGGCTCCCGATTTGAGTGTACGACGTAGATTTTAAAAAAATATACTTATGCATAAAAACATGCCATCGAAGAGTGAAAACGTAAAACAAACACAAAATGATCCCGTAAGAGTCACGAACGCCTCGCACGGGACCAATGTGACTCGTAGGAATCGATCGCGTAGTCATGGGGCTCTTGGTTTGAGTGTACGACGTAAATTTGCAAAAAATTAGGCTTGAGCACAAAAACATGGCATCGAATGGTGAAAATGTAAAACAACCATAAAATGGTCCGAAAAGAGTCACGAACACCTCGCACGGGACCAATGTGACTCGTAGGAATCGACCGCATAGTCATGGGGCTCCCGGTTTGAGTGTACGACAAAAATTTGCAAAACATTAGACTTAAGAATAAAAACATGCCATCGAAGGGTGAAAACATAGAACAAACACAAAACGATCCCGTAAGAGTCACAAACACCTCGCATGGAACCAATGTGGCTCGTAGGAAATGGTAGAGTAATCACGGGGCTCCTGGTTTGAGTGTACGATGTAAATTTATAAAACGTTTGACTTAAGAATAAAAATATGCAATCGAAGGGTGAAAATGTAAAATAAACACAAAACGATCCCGTAAGAGTCATGAAAAGCTCGCACGGGACCAATGTGACTCGTAGGAACCGTCCGCGTAGTCACGGGGCTCCCGATTTGAGTGTACGACGTAAATTTTTAAAAAATAGACTTAAGCATAAAAACTTTCCATCGAAGGGTGAAAACGTAAAACAACCACAAAACGGTCCCGTAAGAGTCACGAACACCTCGCATGGGACCAATGCGACTTGTAGGAACCGACCGCGTAGTCGACGACAAAAGGAGCTTCGCAAGTAGGCTCCATATTGATCACATGGAGACTCACATAAATGGGTTATTCAGTGCCTCCTCAATAGATATGCGATTGGATGGATACAAAATGGAGGTATCAACATATGTCTACATTTTTTAAAATGGAGGTATCAACATAGTGTAAAAAATCGAGTACTCTATACTCACTGATGTTAAAAATATAAGAAATGTAAGAAAACCACTAGCCTTCAACTTTTCTTTACGAATAATTTCAGTCGGCTGCATTTACCATCCTTAGTGTTAGACTTGAAAAGGGGAAGATTCAACCCGCTGCACATCATTTGTCTTGATGCCCTGCTTTTCCCATTGTCTTTTTAATGACATTATCTTTCTAATTGAATGCTCAAGACGTTTTTATTCAACCTTCTGCACATCATTTGTCTTGATTCAATTTCTTGAATATCGACCCTTATGATGCTTTTTAATATCTTATATTTTCATACGAATCTTCAATCATTTCCTCTAAATTCGCCTAAGGCTAACTATGTACACATAAATTGCAGATTGTTGTAATCAATATGATATTTTTTTTACAGCTATCCTGCTTTGGCAGATATGCAAGGTGTATATGTATATAACTGCAGTTATATACATATATACTAACATATTATATTTATACATATATACTGTTAGTATATATGTATCTATGTAATATCTGTTAGTATATATACTAACACTATATCTACTGTTATATAATATCTGTTAGTATATATACTAACAGTATATATGCATATAATGTATATATATAATATCGGTTAGTACATATACTAACACTATATATGTATATATGTATATACATACTAACTAATATATGTTATGTATATCTGTCAGTATGTATATATGTATATACATACTAACTAATATCTGTTATATATATCTGTTAGTAAGTATTTGTTAGTATATATATCTAATATATATTATGTATATCTGTTAGTATGTATATGTTAGTATGTATATTTAATATTTGTTATGTATTAGTATGTATATGTTAGTATGTATGTCTAATATCTGTTATCTATATCTATTAGTATGTATATGTTAGTGTTATGTATATCTGTTAGTATGCATATGTTAGTATATACATACTAACTAATATCTGTTATAATATCTATTATGTATATCTGTTATACAAACTAATATATGTTATGTATACAAACTAATATCTGTTATAATATATGTTATGTATATCTGTTATAAAAACTAATATCTGTTATGTATATCTGTTAGTACGTATATATGTATATATACATACTAGCAGATATAGATATTATATATATACACATATGATATAACATATATTATATGTATAGATATTATATATATATATATATATATATATATATATATATATATATATATATATATATATATATGATACATACTAACATATATATATGCTAACAGATATAGATATTATATATACACACATATAATATAACATTATATGTATACATATTTGATATACATAGTAACAGATCTAGATATTATATATATATACACATATAATATAACAGATATTATATGTATAAATATTATATATATACATATCTGAACAGATATAGAAATATATACACATATAATATAACAAATATTATATAGATATTATATATATACACATATAATATAACAGATATTATATATATATATATATATATATATATATATTTGAACAGATATAGAAATATATACACATATAATATAACATATATTATATGTATAGATATTATATATATAGATATCTGAACATATATAGAAATATGTATATCAAATATGTATATAGATATTATATATATACACACACATATATATATATATATATATATATATATATATATATATATATATATATATATATATATATATATATATATATATATATATATATACTAACAGTTATAGATATATACACATATACTAACAGATATCGTTATAGCAGGTAAGGAGTGTTTTTGTTTCTGTATATTGGCACTTTAGTTTTGTGTCGTTAGTGAACACAATATGAATGATGAAATTTGACTTTAGCAGATTATGTGCCCCTCTTTAAACATATATAGAAACGGTAATTTATACTTCATATTTGTGACAACCCTCTCACCAAAATAAGGGGTGGCCAACCCAATACTCCAATATAACGGAATCATAGATGGAACCATTCTCAGCATCACGATAAAAATATAGAGTATCCAGGATAACCACCCAATATTTCAGAAATCGGGTTGCCAAAAATTTTGAATTTAAAGTAAATAAAGGAAAACAAACAACCCAATTCCTGAAAAGATAGGGGAAACCTCAGGGATGTATATATATTACTACACTAACAAGTGACAAATAAGAGGACTAAATATGTTATCAGTCCGCTGATACATACAACACTGTTAAATAATTTCAATAAATTTACATAATACATTACATTAAACAATTACAAAAGCGTGGGCCTTTCACCCGAATAAAAGACTTGATCTTAACTAGAATGCAAAATGATAACGTCTATACCAATTGTGTCCCGTAACACCCGCAATGCATCACGGCTCGCCAAGGACAACGGAATTGGAATTCAAATCAGGCATCCCTGCGGAGGAGTACCTGAGCGGAGATAAGATGCATATGCAATAATAAGTGTAAACGGGTCAGGTCCCGGTTCTATATGATTACCAGATGAATAAAGAGTATAACAATTATGAATAATAAATCATGAAGAAAGAGAAATGAGAAGCTACCTACACAAAGTAAAACATAAGCTAAGCAATAACAATAAAAGAAGTAACATTAAACTAAAATCTTCATCGTATGTACCAATTTTCTCAATTTTATCTTCTGTAAAAAAAATCCTTTCCTTATCAGGAAAATAATCATTTTCAAATGCTATTTGTGGCATTTATGTGTGCTCTTTGTGGCATTTCTTTATGCTCTTTATGGCATATAATCCATCAAGTCCCACTTGATGTTGAATAGTTATACTTATATACATATAACGATTCTAAGATCACCCGTCCGGGTTTCCCCACTGTGTGCGTCCCTAAATGACCATCATCTTCCAGGGCCTACATTCAGACAACCTGGGGACCTATAAAGCAAGACGTCGGGAAGCAGCCATGTGCCTGCGGGATAGTCAAGACCACGCCAGGAATCTCCTACCCATCGCAGAAAATATACAACACAAACGCTCACATGGACTAGGACTATATCCACCCTGCATCATTAGCCAGGGGGCTTCACCTCATGCGCGAACTTTCCTTATGATGTCATTTAGAGAGGTGTGTTTAAACCACTTTATTTATCATTTTCAAAATCAAGTAAATCATTATTTACAGGTTTCATGATTACGTAAATTATCATTTACTAAAATCAATACCATTTCCATGTATATGTTTCATTTTATCCGAAACCCTTACCATTTACTTTTTGTAAATAATCTAACTTACTATCCGGAGTCATACGATAGCTTATATCGACACTACAACCTCAAAGGAGTAAATAAACTCTTCATTATCTCCAAGCATTTTAGGGTGTTATTTTAAAACCCCAAGGTTATCATCTTTCAAAGGAATGAAATAACTTTCAATTTATTCTCCAAACTCACCTTTATGGTGTTATTATCAACCACCAAGGTTAACATAGCTCAATCAAACTTTTAAAATCTCCCAACATTCTTTTGGGGTGGTAATATAAACCATCAAAACTAGTATAGCTTAATTAAGCTTCTAAAGTCTCCCGAACATAACACTACATCTCCTATTTTTATAATAATTAACTAGAAGAAAAGAATGACCTATCATTAATAGGCCTAACCCCGAAAAAGTCCCCACATAACCCATTCCTAATGTAGGGTAGAAAACTAACTCATCTCACACTCTAGGACTCTAAGTTTGCTTCATTCAAGAAGGTTCCTAATCCCTATTGAAGAAAATAAATGTAGGAAACGAAAGAAGATTTTTAGGATGAAAAACAGGGGACCGGTTGACCGGTCCCAAGACCGCGGTCGATCGCGTATCAAGGTTTTGCCTATGAAGGAAAGAAGAAAGCTCAAAATGGTATGGCCAGTCGACCGGTCAAAGGTCCGCGATCGACCGCGCAAGAATTTTATGCCTTTGTGGGAAAGCAGTAAGCCTGCCTTTGAAGGCCCGGTCTACTGGTCAGGGGAGCGCGGTCGACCGGTCATAGCAGACCTAGGGTTCTTCCTTCTTCCAAAAGCTAAACCCAACTCTCAAATCTCTTTCGTTTTGAACACAACCAATAACATTTATCCACCCAAAGATCATCCTACGTGATTTATAACCATTAAAACTCACAATTTTATCATCAAAACTAATATTAGGGTTTAAATCCCATAAATTCCATTTTTGATCCATCAATGCAAATACACAACTATCATTCAAATTATTCATCTTAAATCACATATTAGCAAGTAGAAAACTTGCCTTAGGGTTGCAAATTCAGATTTTCCTTGAGTAGCAGCAACAATCCATCTTCAATCTTCATTTTTCTCTTCTTTCTCCTCTTTTCTCTTCTTCTTTCTTTCTTTCCTTTTTCTCTCTATGTTTAAGACACAAGTTAGGAAATTAGGGGTGTTTAGAAGACTAAATCGTGGCTTAAGTTAAAACTCCGAACTTAAATGGTTAATACCACATTAAAATGACTCCCAAATACGCGTTTAAGCTAAAACCAGGTAAAAGTGCCCGAAACACAAAAACACAATATGGCACTTAATTTGACTGTCTCGCACCTTCCGAGACTAAATACACCCTCTAAACTGGCATTCGGAAATTTTATAAATTATTTTGAATTCCAATTTCTATTTAAACCATAAATTCATTGAAATCATGACACCAAAAACATACAACGTGATGATATTTACTTTCACATATAGTAAATATGCATCAATCTAGTAAATATTAACTTTCGATTCATTCAATTAATATTTACTCCAGTCCCCACATTTTATATAATTACCTTATGCGATAAAATTAATATAAAATGAGCCTCCCAGAATCGAGGGTTGTTACATACTCGCCCCCTTAAGAGGGAATTTTGCCCCCAAAATTCGGGCATACCCAACTCTCATAAATGGTATACTACTCTAAACTAAGATTCTACCATCCTAAACAAACCCCTCGTTAACGCAACATCCCAAACGGACCCGGACTAAGATCGGCCCTATCGATCTCAGTCTACAGCAATTTTGCTCTAGTATAGCACAAAGCATCTCTCACTAACTATCGATTCTAGCTTCCTACGACGGAATACAATCGCCACATGACTCAGCACAAATCGCCCCCCCCCCCCCCGAATCATGTTACACCTCCCCTCTGGGCACCCATACCACTCTAAGTGGATTAACCCCAACGCTACTCAACTTTCCCTCGCATTGGCGTATCTCACCAAGGTGTATGGCTTAAAAGTCAAATCTTTAAAGAAATGTCCCGAGACCACTCCGAGTCTAAGGAACATATTACCCGTTGGTTCCATCCAACGAGTATGTGAATTACTCAACCGACCATGCTAGGCCACTCACGATACCATGCCTTAGGAAAGGATCCATAAGGCCATTCAAAAACTTAATGGTTGTACGGGAATCTCTATCCATACAATTACGGCTCCCATCTACTACGTATACCAAGGCGCCCGTTCGAGATATTCCCTTAGGCATAAGCCAACCTCCTCTATACATCCATCCGCTTTAGAGTGGTATGGTATACTCCATTACCATATGGCTCCCATACCTTCATGGAAACTTTACCAAACCTCCGAACCGAATATCTAGTCTCGGTCCACCCTATTTTAATAGGCACCTCCTGCGGTTCTACCATTCCTCCATCAAGAATGGAGCATACTCTTCTCCATGAAGTCCATCTAAAATGGCCGGAAATGCACCAGTCTGGTCGAACGATCAACCATTTTCTCAAATAGGATAATGACCAGAATGGTCCCGACACTAAAATGCAAACGTCTATGAATATACCCTTCTTCACTTCACCGCTACTCCTCTTCACACGAGTAGGGGAAATGATCAATCATATACCGGAATATTCTCGTTACAGAGTCTTCTGAGTCATGCTCGTTTCATTTGGCTTTCCATGCCAACACAAATAACTCTGACGGTTTTCTTAATCTACGCATCTACTACCCCAAATTGCATTCCCTTAGCGAATGAGAAAATGTCCAATCACTAGTCCTTCTGAACTCCGAGCACCAACTCAATTTCTCCCACGACATATTGCAACAACTCGCTGCTAGCGAGAAAGACCAGATTTCCTGCCCAGGAAGTAGTGCCTTATCTATTTAAGGTGATCACTACCACGATGAATTTTAATTCAAGCATGGAGTAATATTTCCCACAAGTTTAAGCTTGTGAGATGCATAAACAATGGGTCTAAGCTCTAGTATCATTACTCCCCAACCTGGCAGAAACTTCTTTATTACACCCACTCTCGAGCTCACTATCATGGGCTTAGGAGTGAGGGTCCATCCGTCCTTTTAACTCCCGGGAAGAGAAGTTCCAACGTAACACTATTTCTAAGAAAGGCATCATCTATTACGGCCAAACCTACCAAACCTCTCGAGACCCCAGAAATCCCGTTCCTAGGGATCAAATCCCAACCCACGACTTATTCGTGGTTCACTCCTTACCACCTTCCTGAATTAACATCACATACCCTAGAGACCTAATTCCCTAAATTTCTAATGAATTCTAAGGTCGATCTATAGATATCCTATCTAAGTCGTATATATATATATATATATATATATATATATATATATATATATATATAATACTAAGTATATCCCTAGTGTCCAAGAACTATCTCAACTTTCGACATTCGCTTGGTTTCGTGCGTGGGACGTCTCGCTGAAGCGAAATCCAAACAAGGAACCCTCCCGTTACACTACTACCTCGAATCGTCGGTCATTAAGATGTCACAGTCTAAAACACATAATCGGGATCAATAAATTTTAACTTGCAATTATTTCAACAAAATTCTACTTCTACGTCTTACCATAGAATTATTAAAGATTTTAACTGATCAGACATTCACTTCCTGTGAAGCCTTTCAAATACATATCTCCTTATATAAGCATGGCCTTCTTATCAAGGCAAAGTCCCGAAGTCTCAATTCGACTTCGTATCTCAGTCTCCCTCACATCGATTAGAGGAGAGAACTATATATAGTGCTTCTATCTCGCACTTCAATAGCCCTTAATCACTCTTTTACGTGATTCTCGGCCAAACCTTTCAATCCAACTTATAATAACAAAATAAATAAAGTAAAAGAGAAATAAAAGGATAGCGTCTCTCCAATCACAACATCGTTAAGTGTTCATGCGGCGGAGTGTCTCGCCGAAGCGAAATCCAAACAAGGAACCCCTCCGACGCATGCCTACTTAACTAGTTGGTCATGGAAATAAGCGTAACATGCATAGACAGGACAAATAAACAATTAAATACTCACACAAGATAACTAAACGAACAACAAAAAAATCTCCTATCTACCACGATCCACCTCTATAAAGTCTCAACCTGTATCTAGGAGAGATATTATAGAACAACTAGTTCCATTTTGAACTAGAAGTGAGATAGCCTTGAAATTATATTTACTTGCTATCTCCCCAACCAACTAAAATATCTTTACTCGCATAACATACATAAATTCAAAGAAAGGAAAATGGCATCTCTCCACTCCCAACGTCGTTAAGGTTCACGCGTGGAGCGTCCCGCAAAAGCGGAATCCAAACAAGGAACCCCTCCTATGCATTACTACTTAACTTTGTTGGTCGTGGAGATAAGTCACAACATCCACATATAATGCAAACAAGCAATAGAACACTCCTACGACACATTATCTATAACACATATACCTTTAAAATATCATCACTTGTTTCATAACGAGTGAAGAAATCATAAAACTTCCCTACCACGGAAGTCATATAATTACTCTTCTATAATCGCGTCAATACTACAACGAGCTCAAACTACACACCCGAATCTACAATGGATAAAATACTACTAAGTCTTATCCTAAGGAATACACCACCCACTAATAAGGCGGAATTCCCACCAACGATGTATGCCAATCACTCCGGGTCAATACTAATGGTTCTCAGACTCCATATCCTAACCATTGTTCCAACTTTGGCTAACAGTAATTGCCCACACAGTCCCTCTTACTTTCTTAATAAAAGAGGACACACTCTCGGCCTCCTCTTCCTCAGTTCAATGAAACCTCCCCATGCGGATATCCACCAAAAGGGTTTCATTTCATTACCCCATCAGAAGTGCTAACGACACTTATTCTGGAGCCTATCATTTTATGGTTCACGGTCTCCCTAACCGTTCAACACTTTATTCACTGTCGGCCTTTAGCCAAACATTCAGTGAACACTCGAGAATTAACCTCCTCCTCAGTCTCGTTATCCCGGAGAAACTTACGATAGAAAGTATCTATCGGTTTTCTCCACGGGCAAAACTTCTGGCACACACGAATATGGTGGCCACATTTTCACCACCTCTATACTACTCCTACAGGTGAAGGATTTTCCTCCAACCTACTTCAGGGCACTTCTCTACTCCAATCTAACATCGCTTGAAAACTAAAGCTTAGTACCACTTTTCGCTACTAGCGGTACTTAGGGAACTACATCAAATGTAATTAGTAGTCGCAGTAGTAAGACAAGGAAGTGTTACAAAAATGGATCGACCTCCAGAACGGTCCTCATCCCCAACCACAATTTACAGTCCTTAGTAGTTCTTTCTCATGACGCCCTTCTTAAATCGACCTACTACTCTCACACGAATGCGCAAAAGATTCTATAAATTCTACCTCAATGCAGAAGAACGAAATCTCACAAGAGAAACCAACGATATTAATCCTAAGGCTCTATGTCAAGTCAAGAGCAACGCGGGAAACTTAAGGCATTCACACACAGATTCCTAAGGACTCTAGAACCTGATGCTCTGATACCATCTATAACAACCCACTCACCAAAATAAGGGGTGGCCAGCCCAGTACTCCAATATAATGGAATCATAGATGGAACCATTCTCAGCATCACAATAAAAATATAGAGTATCCAGGATAACCACCCAATATTTCAGAAAACGGGTTGCCAAAAATTTTGAATTTAAAGTAAATAAAGGAAAACAAACAACCCAATTCCTTAAAAGATAGGGGAAACCTTAGGGATGTATATATATTACTACAATAACAAGTGACAAATAAGAGGACCAAATATGTTATCGGTCCGCTGATACATACAACACTGTTAAATAATTTCAATAAATTTACATAATACTTTACATTAAAAAATTACAAAAACGTTGGCCTTTCGCCCGAATAAAAGACTTGATCTTAACTAGAATGCAAAATGATAACGTCTATACCAATTATGTCCCATAAAACCCGCAATGCATCACGGCTCACCGAGGACAACGGAATAGGAATTCAAATCAGGCATCCTTACGGAGGAGTACCTGAGCGGAGACAAGATGCATATGCAACAAGAAGTGTAAACGGGTCAGGGCCCGATTCTATATGATTACCAGATGAATAAAGAGTATGACAGTTATGAATAATAAATCATGAAGAAAGATAAATGAGAAGCTACCTACACAAAGTAAAACATAAGCTAAGCATAAACAATAAAAGAAGTAACATTAAACTAAAATCTTCATCGTATGTACCAATTTTCTCAATTTTATCTTTTATAAAAAAAATCCTTTCCTTATCAGGAAAATAATCATTTTCAAATGCTCTTTGTGGCATTTATGTGTGCTCTTTATGGCATTTCTTTATGCTCTTTATGTAATATAATCCATCAAGTCCCACTTGATGCTGAATAGTTATACTTATATACATATAATGATTCTAAGACCACCCGTCCGGGTTTCCCCACTGTGTTCGCCCCTAAATGACCATCAACTTCTAGGGCCTACATTCATACAACCTGGGCACCTATAACGCAAGACGTCGGGAAGCGGCCATGTGCCTGCGGGATAGTCAAGACCACACCCGGAATCTCCTACCCATCGCAGAAAATATACAACACAAACGCTCACATGGCCTAGGACTATATCCACCATGCATTCATTAGCCAGGGGGCTTCACCTCACGCGCGGACTTCCCTTATGATGTCAATTAGAGAGGTGTGTTTAAACCATTTTATTTATCATTTTCAAAATCAAGTAAATCATTATTTACCGGTTTCATGATTACGTAAATTATCATTTACTAAAATCAATACCATTTCCATGTATATGTTTCATTTTATCCGAAATCCTTACCATTTACTTTTTGTAAATAATCTAACTTACTATCCGGAGTCATACGATAGCTTATATGGACACTACAACCTCAAAGGAGTAAATAAACTCTTCATTATCTCCAAGCATTTTAGGGTGTTATTTTAAAACCCCAAGGTTATCATCTTTCAAAGGAATGAAATAACTTTCAATTTATTCTCCAAACTCACCTTTATGGTGTTATTATGAACCACCAAGGTTAACAAAGCTCAATCAAACTTTTAAAATCTCCCACCATTCTTTTGGGGTGTTAATATAAACCATCAAAACTAGTATAGCTTAATTAAGCTTCTAAAGTCTCCCGAACATAACATTACATCTCCTAGTTTTATATTAATTAACTAGAAGAAAAGAATGACCTATAATTAATAGGCCTAACCCCAAAAAAGTCCCCACATAACCCATTCCTAATGTAGGGTAGACAACTAACTTATCTCATACTCTAGGACTCTAAGTTTACTTCATTCAAGAAGGTTCCTAATCCCTATTGAAGAAAATAAATGTAGGAAACGAAAGAAGATTTTTAGGATGAAAAACAGGGGACCGGTCGACCGGTCCCAAGACTGCGGTCGACCGCATCTCAAGGCTTTGCCTACGAAGGAAAGAAGAAAGCTCAAAATGGTATGGCCGGTCGACCGGTCAAAGGACAGCGATCGACAGCGCAAGAATTTTATGCCTTTGTGGGAAAGCAGTAAGCCCGCCCCCGAAGGCCCGGTTGACCGGTCAGGGGACCGCGGTCGACCGGTCATAGCAGACCTAGGGTTCTTCCTTCTTCCAAAAGCTAAACCTAACTCTTAAATCTCTTTCATTTTGAACACAACCAATAACTTTTATCTACCCAAAGATCATCCTACATGATTTATAACCATTAAAACTCAATTTTATCATCAAAACTAATATTAGGGTTTAAATCCCATAAATTCCATTTTTGATCCATCAATGCAAATACACAACTATCATAAAAATTATTCATCTTAAATCACATATTAGCAAGTAGAAAACTTGCCTTAGGGTTGCAAATTCATATTTTCATTGAGTAGAAGCAACAATCCATCTTTAATCTTCATTTTTCTCTTCTTTCTCCTCTTTTCTCTTTTTCTTTCTTTCTTTCTTTCCTTTTTCTCTCTATATTTAAGACACGAGTTAGGAAATTAGGGGTGTTTAGAAGACTAAATCGTGGCTTAAGTTAAAACTCCGAACTTAAATGGTTAATACCACATTAAAATGACTCCCAAATACGCGTTTAAGCTAAAACCAGGTAAAAGTGCCCGAAACACAAAAACACAATATGGCACTTAATTTGACTGTCTCGCACCTTTCGAGACTAACTACACCCTCTAAACTGGCATCCGGAAATTTTATAAATGATTTTGAATTCCAATTTCTATTTAAACCATAAAGTCATTTAAATCATGACACCAAAAACATACAACGTGATGATATTTACTTTCACATATAGTAAATATGCATCAATCTAGTAAATATTAACTTTCGATTCATTCAATTAATATTTACTCCAGTCCCCACATTTTATATAATTACCTTATGCGGTAAAATTAATATAAAATGAGCCTCCCAGAATCGAGGGTTATTACAATATTACTCTGATTTGCAGGGTATTCGCAGATTCTGGGAAATGATATGGAATTGATTTTTGTAGAGGACCTCAGAACCACCTTCTCAGGAGATGAACTATTGAGGCATTTAGCAGGGGTAACCAGTAGAGATAACCAGTAACGCCTTCGAGCCGTTTTCAATGCTGGCCATATGGAACCCCCATCAAGGGAAGTATATGGAGTGCTATTTGATGTACCATGATGATGTCCCAATGGAAGTGAATACATGACAGTTGGTTAGTTCACATCGAACACGGGCCAATAAGAAGTTTGTTTCATTGAAGATTTTGTTAGGAGAATTTGAGATCTTTTTATATTGTTGGATTTGTCGTTACCCCTTAAACAGGGTGGATAGTCCAATAAACAAAGGAGACTATGCCCAATTTTTTTTAAAAATTGACACTTTGTTTTTTTTACACAGTGAATTTGATTATTATAGTTACATATATATATATATATATATATATATATATATATATAATAGTTATAAATCGTTATTATCTTTTGAAGTCGGATAGATTATAATTTATTTTTTATTTTGTGTAGAATGGAAATGGATTTGCGACACATGGAAAAGTCAATGGATATAGAGAATCGAGGTACGTAGCTACTCGGATACTTATTAAGTTTATGTAGCTACTCGGAAACTATTTTTAGATATTAAATTGGTGAAAAGGATTTAATGTTTGTTTAGCTGCGTTTTTTGCTGTTGGGTTTATTTTAATGTTAAAAACAGGTTAGATTTCATGAATAAACAAAGGAAAGTCTGCCGAAATTTTCTGAAATTAAATAGTATTTTAATTGATAAGTCAAACATACATGCATTTGAAGTTATACAAACCCATGTAGTCATTTATTTTTGTATCTTGTGCAGGTTATGATGGATTTTTCTTGGAGTTATTATGTTCATGGTGGCTTGGAGCTGTGGTTTCTTATAGTGTAGGGGAGCAATATTGTCGTCGTCGTTTTAGTTTACGTGGATTTTTTAACATCTTTTAATGTGTTAATGTATTAGGTTAGATCATTTTTACATCTTTTGATGTGTTAGGATTTGTTATGTTCGTATTTGGGAGACATTTATTTTGTACCTTTATACTTGGATTGTGATGAAATATTATTTTTAATTCATATTTATGAGATTTGGTTGAAAATTGTGGAATTTTGTATTACTTATGATTGTATGACAAATTTGCAATGTTATTTTGGATTATAAGGTTGTATGTTTGATGAAAAAGCGCAATTTTAAAAATGTTCCCAATTGCGAAAAAAATAATATGTGATAAATAAAAATCTAGTACTTTTGGCAACATAATTTTTGTCGCCAAAAGTTATTATTTACATCTATCACTTTGTATATGGAAACAAATATTTGGTTGCGAAAAGATAACTTTTGGCAACACAACTCTTGTGTTGCCAAAGGTATAGCTTTTGGCAACACAAGATCTGTGTTGCCAAAGGTATACCCTTTTGGCAACATAACTCGTATGTTGCCAAAAGCTATACCTTTGGGAATACAACTATTTTTGTTGTTGTTGAGTGACTTTTGGCAACACAAGACGTGTGTTGCCAAAGGTATAGCCTTTTGGCAACACAACTCTTATATTGCCAAAAGGTATAGCTTTTGGCAACACAACTATTTTTGTTGCTGTTGACTGACTTTTGGCAACATAAATGATATTTTTTTATTATAAATTTGATAGATTATAAAATACTTTTGGCAACACAATTGCGTGTTGCCAAAAGTATACCTTCAACAACACATGTCTGTTGTGTTGCCAAAGGGTTTCCTAGACAGGCAATGGGCAACGAGCTATTAACATAGCAAAATATGTTGCCAATACCTTTTAGCAACATATTTCTAACTTTAGCAGCATAATTTGTATGTTGCTAATGGTGCAAATTCTTGTAGTGATTTGAATACATTGGTTGCGGACCAAAATAGATGGCGGTTGTGTATTATTCCTTAGTTTTCGATGCTCTCCTCCGAGGACATATTATGAAAGAGTTTTTAGTTGGTCATAGCATCGTGTGATTGTAAGTTTTTTTCTTCTAGTTGTGATACCATATGAATTTGTCATTCTTAATGGCTAAAAGTTTGTCTGTTAGTGGATTTTTCCCTCATACATCTGGTCTTGTGATTATTTTATATTTCTAAATCTTTTAGAAATCATTGTCTTAATGAAAAAAGATAAAATCTGGATTCTAAAATTTAGTAAAATATTTTATCATATATATATTTGGATTATTTACCCTTTTGATAATAACAATTATGACTACTTTTTCCTGAATTGGGTGAATTAATTTTTGTTTGGGTAGTTACCTTCGAGAGGCACACTATCAACTGGTATGAGAGTGGATATCCAATGTTTTAGGCTTTATAACCTAGGGTGCGTCCTTTTTGTGTGCGATGGATGAAAGTTCAACCCTCCGACCTCCTCTATTTGATGGTAAAAATTATTCCTGTTATAAATTTTTATTGTTCAGCCCTCCGACCTCCTCCACTTGATAGTACATATATTGTTTTGTCGACCTGAGGTATATTTCCCATATGGGGTTTTACTCATATGCCTTGGTGTTATGCTATATTATTTTCTTTTTTCTCTTAGACTATGTCACCTAAATATTAAAGATAAAATTTGGTGTAATCTACTTGGTAAACAATTTCTGACATAGACCTTAGGCCATGTTTTTGTTGCCCTAACTTGAACTTCAAAAGAAAATCTTATCACATCTTAACAAGAGATTCTATATGGGTACCTTTCATCCAAATTGATTTCAAGCACATGCACATTGAGACGAATAAATTTCGTGGGAATGGCCTTCAAGCTCTATTAATCCACTTTAATTCTGAACTTTTTATTGAATTTTTATTCAAAATGATATAATTTAATATTAAAATATGTTGATTATAGTGGAGGGTTGAGAGTTAGAACAGAGAGAGTGAGGAGTTTAAGGCGAATTACGATTTTTTTTATTGAAAAGAATTGAGAAAACTGTAATTTTTTCTCAATAAAGCTAACTCAAGACAACCCCAAACTCACGTGCTATTTCTCCTATAATTTTTTTCATTGCTACCAAAGTCATACTCAAAAATCTCAAAAATTCCTACGCTCTCCTTTAAATCCTAGGTTAGCTTTTGTTCAATCTTAAACAAAAATTATAGTTCATTTGTATTTAAGCCCTAATTCAATTTAGTTAATAAAACTATTTCAATCAATATAATTATTGATACAAAAAATTACCCAGTTACGTGGACCAATTAGAAATAGACACATGACATCCACTATGGCAATAATCCTAGTCAGCAAGGTATAACCACCGAGAAAGACTTGGAATGCCGACCAACTGTAAGTAGGTCTACCAACAGTATCAGCAAAACGACAACAACCAGAAATATTATGGACATTCTGTAATAATGTAAATGCCTGATTTATAAAGCACTACATCCTTTAACATTCCATATCTTTATCTCCCTACTAGATTCTAAATACATTGTAATCCCTTTGTCAAGGGAAAGTGATTGAAAGTAAAACACAAGGCAATAACAAGCACAGTGGACATAGGCTTTTCTTCACCACTTTAAAAACCTTTTGGTCCCTTTCCTGTACTTACAAATATTATCTATGATTCAATAATTAGAACCAGTTTAGTTTTTTACATCAAGATATTGAGATCGTCTATGGGAACGCATTTCTAAACGTTTTCACTCGTTCATTTATCCAACATGACTGATATTCCTGAATCAAGCACTAGGAATGATGTCATTCCTACAGTTCCATCTGCTCCACCAATAAACAATGTTCTGACCAGAATCCTGTCTAGCCTTGCTAGAGGACAGAAGGCCATGAAAGATACCATTCGGCTGTTAGCCCAAACACTACAGACTAGATCTTCTACCTTGTTCGCTCGTGGAAATATGCCACGACCTCCTCTAAGACACATCAGGCATATCCAATCCCGGACTACCAGATATACGAACTACCATCCAGGAGAAAGTTCTTCACTTAGAACTTCAGAACCATATAATGAACAATATTTTACTCTTGAAAGATTGAGTTATTTAGAAAGGTTAAGCCGAACATCTCCCTTTGATCGTTTGGGACCCAGGGGAATAGAAATGTTACTAGGGTATCGTCGAGGAGTACTTGACGACCAGTCGATCAACATGAGGGTTCATCCCAATCCAGATCAGATGCTTGACGATCTGTCTGTGCTGAGCAGACCTCATAAAAGGAGAGTTTAGCACACACAGTTAGTCGTAACAGTCGAGTTGCAACACATAGATCTGATGCTGGTAATAATGAATGGAAGGGATCTATTCAATGATTGAAGGATATATTGGGAGAAATATCGAAGGGAAAAAACCCTTTGCAACGAAGTGTTATGAAAGGATCTCCTTTTGTGCAAACTATTGTGGAATTTCCCACGCCTTCAAAGTTTAAAGGTCCTGTGGTTACTTCCATGTATGATAGGAAAATATATCATGCTCTTCATATAAAGAGCAGAACCAAAAAGCAGTCGATATTTATGATGTTCCTGATGAAATGAGACACAGGACATTTTCAGGTACAATTATAAGGCCTACTCAGATTTGGTACCATAGCCTTCCTCGGGGATAAATTTCTAGTTTCAACTAGCTCGCTGAGCTATAGATTCGTAACTTCTGCTTTGGAGCCAAACTAGTAAAAAGAGTCACTCATCTGCTAAGTGTTGTGACACCCTGTCTAATTAAATACTGGGTGATCAGTCCTATATCCAATTAAAATAAATTTCTCATCTGGTTCATTCTTATAATCATTGTTGAAAACTTTTTAAAACATTACTACCCACCTAGAATTCAAAAAGACGATGTCAAAATTCTAATCTTTTTATTTAATAACCAACAACAACATGACATTATTACATAAAAAAACATCCCATGCAATAGTAATATAAATCCATCTACAATATAAGATACTGAAATGAAATAATACCGAATAAACCATCAGTTACAAAATCCAAAATAAAGTCTAACGTGAATGAAAGTCTGAATACAAGGTCTGACTGTCATAATGAAATAACTATGGGCAACATGCCCGAATAAAATACTGCCCTACACCTTACACTAGGAGTGAAGTAACTGAATCGTCTAAGTCCAAATCCTGAAAGCATCCACAAGTGTTGCAGCTACGCATCCCTAGAATAGATCATCCTGTTTGGCATCCGTGTGGCTAGACACCTAAAAGGTTTTGCAAGTACGGGTTAGAGCCCAAGTAAAAATCATTTAAAAATATTTAGCAAGTACTTAAATAACAGTTTAAATGAACAATTATTAGATACACATGTTAGGTTGCGAACACTCCCTTGAGTTCCTCATCTCTCATCTATAATGCGCACCTAACGTTTGCTACTCAACCCAACCTAGTCAATTCTAGCCAATCTAACTAGGCAGCTAGTATCTAATAAACCCAAATCAATCTAGCTCCTCTGTACCGCCCATACAGTATGCTATTGAAACCCTTAATAATTAACATCTCTCTTATGTTATTATTAAACCCCAGTTACCCTTTTTACGTAGGTTATTGTTCAAGCTTTACCATTTAAGTTTATCTACTTAAACTTTATTTTAGATATTCACTAACAATCTGTAACACCCCGTATTTCTGTGCATGTAATATTTAATTAACTCGAATTTTTTTAAATTACTTGTGTGTTATAATCTAATTGAATTAATTATGGTAATATTTATTCAAATATTAATTGGTGAGTAATGGTTAATACTTGGGGAAATTTAATTACTAAGTGAATAGTAATAATTTAATTACTTCATAGCGTGTATTAGTGATGTGGCATTTATTTATCTCAGTCGAAAGTCGGTATAGACTAATTTGGGTGTGAGATAATTTTTTTTATAAATTAATTCAGATGTTGATTTTGAGTGCACGGTTGATTCCGAATGGGTAGAGATAGTTGAAAAAGTGTACTCGAGGGTAGTAAACGGATCACGTGGCATTTTTGGGCATGATCGGGCCCACACGAGGGTAGTTGGGCCATTTTAATTAAGCCCATAAGTCAAAAAGGGGATTAGTGTGTTAAACCTAAACCTAAGAGTGTGGAACGGCAAAAAACACACATCTAAACCAAAGAGTTGGAAAGGAAACTAGAGGGAGCAGTTGGTGAATACATTGGGAATCTTTTGGAGACAAATCAAGGAATAAAGTTGGGTGTGCATCATCAAGCCTATCTCTACACCAACGGATCAGACTCAATGACCACAAAGGCAAGTGGTTAACTTGATGTAATACTAATTGATGTTAATAAATTCATATTTTTGTTATGTGAAATCAAAAATTCGTTTTGGGTACATTGGGTACAAAACGGGGTTTTTATGAAAGGAACACTTAAATGAGATTTAATGTGGGAATTAATGGTGTCGCATGGTTCTGTGAGGATATTTGATTTACATGTGAAAAACCCAAAAGCAATTGCGGACGAATTTGGGATAAGTAGATCAAATTGGAACCTAAGGAGTAAAACCCAAAATTTTCCCCAAATCAGAAAGGTAGAAATTTGTGAAACTAAATTTATGTTTGAGGTTCTATGAGAGGCCCTGGTCATGTTCTTATATTTTCACGTTGTTGATTGTGCTTGGGTTAGACCAATGGAGAAGTTAGAAATTTAAAAATTTCGTTAATGTGTAATACCCCGTATTTTTATGCTATATTAATTTGGGTATTGATTAAATTTATTGTCAAATAATTGTTTAATAAAAGTCCGAAAATTAATTATGTTATAATTATTAACGTGACGAGAGTTAGTAATTATATGAAAATTGTTGAATATTACTAATGAGAAAAGTAATATATAATATTGGTTATATTGAATGTCACGAATGAATAAAATGACAATTTCGGAAACTTGAGTCGGGACGTGCCTGTGTCGCGTCGGGCCTAAATATTGATAAATAAAAGTGAATATTTTATAAGTTGTTCATATGGTCATTATGAGTGCGCCAACGCATCCGTAAGGGTCGATATAGTCAGAAAAGTGTACCCGGCGGTTTGATTTGGGTCTCGGGGCGTTTTTAGGCCTAATTAGTAACCCGGGAGGGCATTTTAGTCATTTTGCTTTTTGGGTAATTAAACCCACGAAAATTAATAACCTATAACAGCCGTTTAGGTTAGTCATTTAGGGTTAGAATACTCAGAAACCTAGAACGGCCATTGGAGAAGAGAGGAGAGAGCTCTCAAGGCATTCCAAGGCATAAAACTCACCCGTTTGCACCGCTGCCACCACCAACGCGTAGATCGCGGGACGGGGAACACAACCACACCGAATTCGACACCTAACCAGACTTCTGAAAATCCCAGGAAAGTGTTTATCTTGCTTATTTCATTGATTCATCTTTCATATTAGTTTAGGAATGATTAAGAATGAATTATAGGGAAGAAAAACTCAATTTGAGATAGGAAAATTCATGTAGTTATGGTTTAAAAATGATAATTCTGGAAACCCTTGCCATGTATAGGATTTACCCACGAAATTATGATGTTTATGAGAAGAAATTTTCTGGAAATACTTGTTAGAACCCTGTTTATGAGAATTCTAGGGTTCTTGATAATTATACAAATCTTTGGGCCATTAATCCATGATTGGTGTTAGAAATCTACATGCTTTACGTGAGAAATACCTAGTATGATGATATAATGTTTGTGGTATTAATTTTGGGTCGATTGGGTATGAAAAATATGAAATTTGTGAAGGTTAGAAGATGAAAACCGTAACTGCAAATCTGCAGATTTCGCAGACCTGCTTGATCGATTGATCGAGCCCAGAGCTTCGATCGATCGAAGGCTCGATCGATCGAGACCCATACCTCGATCGATCGACCCCTCCTGGAAGACTTAAGTTTCCCCTTTTTAAATTGTTGAATTGATTCGAAATGAAGAAAACTCCTTAGACATCCTTGTTAAAATAATTTGGGAGATAATGATGACCAGTATGATTCATTAATGAATAAGAGACCTTTGAAGTAGGGCGAAATCTATGTTTTGGGATACTTTACATAAGCGACAATGTAAGTATATATTAAAGAGGAGTGACACGTAAGAGAGTTACTTTGGGACATATCTATACCTGCTGAATTTTATACTTGGGAGGATAGAATCCATGAGCGTTATGTAGAAAGTGGAAAAGTTCCTCAAAATTTAAGTAAGATGTGAACGGTTATACGTGATAACTAAATAATGAGAAATAAATACAAATGTTGTAATAATGGAACTTGAGATGTACCTAAATTGATACGGTGACAATAGTATAGTTATATGACTGTATGTATACATATACTATCTATGTGTGAAAATCATGCCCGCGCTACTTACTATCCCTGAGGTTACCACGCTGGGACGATCTTATCCTGTGTTGCCTTACGGGGGATATTGATTCGTATCCTAGGAGATAAATATCCTTGGTACAGGCTATCAAATCGATAGTTCAGACGGTCCTGAGAGGCGTGAGGGTATGTACTGACCTCTTAGAGACTTGGAATCTATGCTTCGCCTCAATCTTGTTTATGTATATGTTGATACAGTTCGAGAGTGATTCCAAACCTGTATTTCCCTTAGTGTGAGCGATACGGGGATCGAATAGAAGAGTATGCCCGCACCATAGTTTTATGTGGGGTTCTGTTAGAATATATATATATATATATATATATTATACGAGTATTTATTATATATATGAAAATTGGGGAATTAAAACTGTTTACTGTGTTATGGAAAGTGAGAAGCGAATATTGACTATAAATTGTAAATACTTATTTTGAGAAAGTATAATGTGGCACTGGGAAAACTTTATTAATCAATAAAGTTAAAACGAGAGTTTTGTTACTAAATGAATTCATCCTTTGAAATAATTATATTATTTCGGTTTTAAAATCTTACGAGTAATTTAAGATAAGTTAAATCTTTGGGAAGATTAGTGCGATAAATGATAAGATAAACCGTTGGGAAGGTTAGTGCGATAGGTGTGCACATTAGAAGAGAGGTGAGAAATTCTCAAGAGAGTGTCGTACTAATATGTTGTTGCATTGGCCTGTAATCAATTTAAATACTTGCTAAACGAATTTTAAATAATACACACTATCCGGCTCTGACCCGTTTCTATTTCTTTTTTATCTTGTATGTATATGTATATATTACAGGTGCCCAGCCACATGGGTGTCTTGCTTAGGATCCCTTGGAAGGAACGTGCTGCAGCTTAGGTGGGAGTTGCAGGCTTCTTGATTAGACGACTCCATTCATTTTAATCCACTCCTAGCACATTTATTTAGTTGGGCATGTGTAGCCCTTTCCATTATTCAGTTGCTACTTGGACATTTGTATTTCAGTTATTCCTAGTAATGTTACTTGAGATTTATTCAGTATGGATTTTTTACTTTAAGTTTTAAATGTTGGGATTCGATTGTTGAATGTTTTAATTAATTGAATTATGTTCCAGGATTGTTGTGGTGTGATTCTTACTTATTGAAATGTTGTTAATAGATAAATAAATAATTTTCCTTTAAATAAAATTTGGAAAGTAATGTTATAAAAATGCTTTTGACACTTGGCTTAATTAATTAGGGTGTTTAAATCGGAAATTTATTTTTTTCTACAGTGATGCTGAGAATGAACCAACTGTTCACCTTGAATTAATTTAAAAAAGGAGTGATCGCCCGGTATTTAATTAGGCGGGGTGTCACAGGTGGTATCAGAGCATCAGGTTCTAGTGTCCATAGGATCTGTACGGCTTATTTCTCTTTCAGCTTAACGTTTTTGCTATAGAGTTCTATTTTAGGATTGTTTTACTCTTTCTTTTACGTTTAAGTCTTCAGCTATTTGAGATTTGATAATAACTGTAGACTAATAAACTTCTTCACGTTTCAGATGCCTCTGAGACGTGCACCAAAGGATAGGCGTGCCCAGGCCGAGCAGCCAGCAGCTCCGGCATAAGGCACTATGAATGCTAATGAGGTATCCGCCATTGTTGCTCAGGCGGTGAATGCCGCGCTAGCGGTGGTTCATCAGGCTCCACCCCAGATTCAGGCAGTGGTGCCAGTACCAACACAACTTCCATCTGCATGGGAGAGAGTTGGGGATGCTTTTCAGAAGGCGCATCCCCCGGAGTTCTCTGGTAGCTCAGATATCGTTATAGTCAGCCAATAGAACAAAGACATCTAGCGGCATCTCCGTATGTATGAGTGCACCGACGTGCAGAAATAGTTGTTGGCTTCCTTTAAGCTGGTGGGGGCCGCTTTGCAGTGGTGGGGGTCCACTACGACCTTGGAGGAGAGGGACACGATCCCTATTCAGTCATTCTGGGAGCGGTTTAACCGCAAGTACTTTCCACCCGTCGTGCAGACTGAGATGGGGCGAAAATTACTGAATCTGAAGCAGGAGAATTCTACCGTAGCTGAGTATGAGGAGGAGTTAACGAGACTTCTCACCATCGTGCCAGATGAGGCACCCACTGAGAGAAAGAAGATTATGTTGTTTGTGGACGGGTTAGCTTGGAGGATTCGTCAGCACCTTATAGGGAATTTGTCCCTGAGTACTTTCACTGATGTACTCAATGATGCGTTATTACATTGCCAGGATCACCGCTTCCATCTTCAGGGAAGCAAGAGAGCAGGCGAGTCCAGCCAGCAGGGCAGGACCGGGGGAAATAGTGCTAGTGGGGCACCATCTCATGGACATACTCATCAGCACGAGAAGAGTTCCCATCAGGGGGACCCTGATAAGAGATTCCATTCAGGTGATTCTAGGCGGGGATTTGGGGGTTATAGGCAGGGCCAGCCTAATCAGCAAGGCCAACACCGACAGCAGGGTCAGCAACAGGGCCAACAGCGTGCACATCAGGGCCAACAGGGTCAGTGGCGGGGAGGTAAGGGCCAGGAGGGCCGCGGTCAACAGGGTCAGAGGGGAGGTAACTTTAGAGGCCGATGTTTTGTGTGTGGAAAGAATGGCCATAAGCGTCAGGATTTTCCAGAGGGTGATAAGGCCTCACAGCAGCAGAGAGCTCGTAATGAGCCACAGAGGACACTTTTTCCACCTGCCCTCCCAGCTCCAGCCCAGGTGCCAGCCCTACCAGCCATTCTAGCAGCTCCAGTGCAGCAGGGGCAGTTACAGTATGGATGTGTCTATAACGTCCACCAGGCAGCAGCTCCACAGGCACCACCCATGATTGAGGGTATGTTTCCTATCCATGGTACTATGGGTCGGGTTTTGTTTGGTACTGGGGCGACACATTGTTTTATAGCTACACATTTTACGAAGGCCTTAGGGTTGTTAACCACAGCAGAGAGGACGGTGACGTTTGTAGACTCACCCCTGGGGAGTGGGTCGCTTATTTTCTTTATATGCCGGGGAGTGGGGGTAGAGATTGGTAGTTTGGTATTACCTGTAGACATGTTAGTCTTAGATATGCATGAGCATGATGTTATTATCGGTATGGATTGGCTCGTAGCTTATAGAGCCATGATTGATTGCTTCGGTGGGAGCATTGTTTTTGCCATTTCGGGGCAAGAGATGTTTATAGTGGCGATGCCTCTCCCAGAGGGAGGTTCGACCGCTCATTTGTATTATATAGAGGAGGATACCTATAAGGAGGTTGTGATCCCGTTAGACTCGATCCCAGTTGTCAGTGAGTATTCCGATGTGTTTCAGGAGATACAAGGCCTACCCCCAGTCGAGAGATAGACTTTGTCATAGATTTATTGCCAAATACGAGACCTATAGCACACGCACCCTACCGTATGGCTCCAGCAGAGATGCGAGAGTTACGAGATCAGATAGAGCAGCTGTTATGTCAAGTTTCATTCGCAGGAGTACCTCACCTTGGGGCACTCCAGTTTTGTTCGTGAAGAAGAGAGATAGTTCACTGAGGTTATGTGTGGACTACCGGGAGTTGAACAAGGTCACGATACGGAATAAGTATCCGTTGCCTCGAATAAATGATCTGTTCAACCAGCTGAGGGGAGCAACTTTCTTTTCGAAGATAGATCTGAGGTCGGGGTACCATCAGCTACGTATTAGGGATCAGGATGTTTCAAAGACTACTTTCTTGACGAGATATGGGTCCTATGAGTTCAGGGTGATACCATTTGGACTCACAAATGCTCCAGCCGTGTTCATGGACTTAATGAACCGAGTTTTCAGAGAGTTCTTGGATCAATTTGTCATTGTCTTCATAGATGACATTTTGTTATATTCACATTCCGAGGAGGAGCATGCCGAGCACTTGAGGTAGGTTCTTCAGACACTACGAGTGCATCAGTTGTATGCTAAGTACGAGAAATGCGGGTTCTGGTTGCGAGAAGTACCGTTCTTGGGCCATATTGTTTCTGAGCAGGGGATTGCAGTTGACCCGAGTAAAGTGTCAGCGGTGAGGGAGTGGGGACAACCCACAACACCGACGGAAGTGCATAGTTTCTTGGGATTATCCGGATACTACAGGAGATTCATTCAGGGATTCTCCAAAATAGCGGGTCCATTGACGAATCTGACTCGCAAGGGGGTACCATATGTTTGGGATGATGCTTGTCAGTTGGATTTCGACGAGCTGAAAGACAAGCTTACTTCAGCACTAGTCCTTGCTTTACCGAAGCCGGGTGTGGAGTATCTTGTTTACACCGATGCGTCTTTATGGGGACTTGGGGGAGTACTTCAGCAAGAAGATAAGTCTATAGCTTTTGCCTCCCGCAAGCTTAAGCCGCATGAGAATAATTACCCCACCCACGACCTGGAGTTAGCAGCGGTCGTTTTTGCATTAAGGATATTGAGGCACTATTTATTGGGGGAAAAATTCTATTTGTTCACAGACCATAAATCACTGCAGTACGTGTTCACTCAGAGAGAGATGAATATGCGCCAGTGCAGATGGTTAGAGTTTGTGAAAGACTACCAGTTCGATATACAGTATCATCCGGGGAAGGCCAACGTAGTTGCTGATGTGTTGAGTCATAGACCGGTAGACGAGGTAGCAGACGTCTAGAAAGCAAAGTGGAAGGAGTTGGGTCACCAAGACGCAGTAGCCCATTCTTTCATATCCGTTATGTCAGTCACACCCGAGTTAGTTACGAGGGTGATACAGGCACAGACCACAGACCCATTTTTCCAGGGGCAGATTGTATGACTTTTATCCGAGGGTGCTGAGTCCTATTCTGTTAGTTCTGATGGAGGTTTGCGGTTTAATGGGAGATTAGTGGTTCTAGAAGGAGCATAATTACGTCATGCATTGATGACCAAGTCTCACGGGTCCCGATTTGTGATGCATCCTGGAGGGGATAAGATGTACTAGGATATGAGGCAACAATACTGGCGGAGTGGGATGAAGAAGGACATTACTGAGTTCGTGTCCAAGTGTTCTGCCTTCCAGCTGGTAAAGGTGGACCATCAGAAATCGTCAGGGTTGCTTCAACCATTGGAAGTACCCGCGTGTAAGTGGGAGAGTATTTCCATGGATTTTATTACGGGGTTACCTACATCACAGCGGGGCCACGACTCTATCTGGGTGATTATAGACCGTTTGACCAAGGTGGCTCATTTTTTGCCGGTATGGACGGATTATACCATGGGTCAGTATGCTCAGTTGTTCATTGCTGAGATCGTCAGATTACATGGGGTGCCACTGAACATTGTGTCAGATAGAGACAAGATTTTCGTGTCACGTTTCTAGGAAAGCTTTCAGGAGGATATGGGTACTGAGTTGAGGTTGAGTTCATCTTATCACCCACAGACAGATGGATAGACAGAGCATGCTAATCAGATGTTGGAGGATATGCTACGCATGCGTGTTCTTGATTTTGGAGGAGGTTTTGAGCCACACCTTCCAATGGTAGAGTTTGCTTATAATAACTCTTATCAGTTCACGATTGGCATGACTCCACTTGAAGCTTTGTATGGCAGGCCTTGTCGTTCCACATCTTGTTGACTCGAGGTGGGGGATAACAAGTTTCTAGGACCAGAGGTGATCCAGGAGACCTCCGCGAGGATTGAGATGATCAGGAGTCGCATTCGGGTAGCCCAGGACAGGCAGAAGAGCTACGCTGATGCAAAACGGTTCTTCTGGGAGTTTAATGTGGGGGACCAAGTGTTACTACGTGTATCTCCTATGAAAGGAGTGATGAGGTTCGGGAAGAAAGGGAAATTGGCCCCAAGGTACGTGGGACCATTTCCCATTATAGAGAGGATTGGGCTGGTAGCATACAAATTGGGACTGCCAGAGCATTTACATCGCATCCACGATGTATTCCACATCTCGTCGTTGAGACGATACCTTCGAGATGATATGGCCCATACTCACATCGCGATAGATGAGATATACTTACATCTCTTACGAGGAGAGATCGGTGTCTATCCTAGACTATAGTGAGAGGAGACTGAGGTCGAAGATAGTTCCACTTGTACGGGTCTAGTGGGAGCATCATAATGTGGAGGAATCCACTTGGGAGCGCAAGGCAGATATGCACGAGAGATATCCAGATTTGGTCTTACCAGGTATACCTTATTTTTTAAATTTCGGGACGAAATTCCATTATTAGGGGGGAAGTATGTAATACCCCGTATTTTTATGCTATAATAATTTGGGGATTTATTAAATTTATTGTGAAATAATTGTTTAATAAAAATCCGGAAGTTAATTATGTTATAATTATTAACGTGACGAGAGTTAGTAATTATATGAAAATTTTTGAATATTAATAATGAGAAAAGTAATATATAATATTGGTTATATTGAATGTCACGAATGAATAAAATGACAATTTCAAAAATTTGAGTCGGGACGTGCCTGTGTCGCGTCCGGACTAAATATTGATAAATAAAAGTGAATATTTTATAAGTTGTTCGTATGATTGTTTTGAGTGCGCCAACGTGTCCGGAAGGGTCGAGATAGTCAGAAAAGTGTACCCGGTGGTTTGATTTGGGTCTCGGAGCGTTTTTAGGCCTAATTAGTAACCCGGGAGGGCATTTTAGTCATTTTGCATTTTTGGGAATTAAACCCACGAAAATTAATAACCTATATCAGCCGTTTAGGTTAGTCATTTAGGGTTAGAATACTCAGAACCCTAGAACGACCATAGGAGAAGAGAGGAGAGAGCTCTCAAGGCATTCTAAGGCTCAAAACTCACCCGTTTGCACCGCCGCCACCACCAACGCGTAGATCGCGAGACGGGGAATGCAACCACACCTAATTCGACACCAAACTAGACTTCTGAAAATCCCAGGCAAGTTTTTATCTTGCTTATTTCGTTGATGCATCTTTCATATTAGTTTAGGAATGATTAAGAATGAATTGTAGGGAAGAAAAACCCAATTTGAGATAGGAAAATTCATGTAGTTATGGTTTAAAAATGATAATTCTGGAAACCCTTGCCATGTATAGGATTTACCCACGAAATTATGATGTTTATGAGAAGAAATTTTCTAGAAATACTTGTTAGAACCCTGTTTATAAGAATTCAAGGGTTCTTGATAATTATACAAGTCTTTGGGCCATTAATCCATGATTGGCGTTAGAAATCTACATGCTTTACGTTAGAAATACCTAGTATGATGATATAAGGTTTGTGGTATTAATTTTAGGTCGATTGGGTATGAAAAATATGAAATTTGTGAAAGTTAGAAGATGAAAATCGTAACTGCAAATCTGCAGATTTTGCAGACCTGCTTGATCGATTGATCGAGCCCAGAGCTTCGATCAATCGAAGGCTCGATCGATCGAGACCCATACCTCGATCGATTGACCCCTCCTGGCAGACTTAAGTTTCCCCTTTTTAAATTGTTGAATTTATTCGAAATGAAGAAAACTCCTTAGACATCCTTGTTAAAATAATTTGGGAGATAATGATGACCAGTAGGATTCATTAATGAATAAGAGATCTTTGAAGTAGGGCGAAATCTATGTTTTGGGATACTTTACATAAGCGACAATGTAAGTATATATTAAAGGGGAGTGACACGTAAGAGAGTTACTTTGGGACATATGTATACCTGCTGAATTTTATACTTGGGAGGATAGAATCCATGAGCGTTATGTAGAAAGTGGAAAAGTTCCTCAAAATTTAAGTAAGATGTGAACGGTTATACGTGATAACTAAATAATGAGAAATAAATACAAATGTTGTAATAATGGGACTTGAGATGTACCTAAATTGATATGGTGACAATAGTATAGTTATATGATTGTATGTACACATATACTATCTATGTGTGAAAATCATGCCCGCGCTACTTATTATCCCTGAGGTTACCGCGCTGGGACGATCTTATCATGTGTTGCCTTATGGGGGATATTGATTCGTACCCTATGAGATAGATATCCTTGGTACAGGCTATTGAATCGATAGTTCTGACGGTCCTGAGATACGTGAGGGTATGTACTGACCTCTTAGAGACTTGGAATCTATGCTTTGCCTCAATCTTGTTTATGTATATGTTGATACAGTTCGAGAGTGATTCCGAACCTGTATTTCCCTTAGTATGAGCGATACGGGGATCGAATAGCAGAGTATGCCCGCACCATAGTTTTATGTGGGGTGCTGTTAGAATATATATATTATACGAGTATTTAATATATATATATATATATATATATATATATATATATATATATATATATATATATATATATATGAAAATTGGGGAATTAAAACTGTTTACTGTGTTATGGCAAGTGAGAAGCGAATCTTGACTATAAATTGTAAATACTTGTTTTGAGAAAGTATAATGTGGCACTGGGAAAACTTTATTAATCAATAAAGTTAAAACGAGAGTTTTGTTACTAAATGAATTCATCCTTTGAAACAATTATATTATTTCGATTTTAAAATTTTACAAGTAATTTAAGATAAGTTAAATCTTTGGGAAGATTAGTGCGATAAATGATAAGATAAACCGTTGGGAAGGTTAGTGCGATAGGTGTGCACATTAGAATAGAGGTGAGAAATTTTCAAGAGAGTGTCGTACTAATATGTTGTTGCATTGGCCTGTAATCAATTTAAATACTTGCTAAACGGATTTTAAATCATACACACTATCGGGCTCTGACCCGTTTCTATTTCTCTTTTCTCTTGTATGTATATGTATATATTACAGGTGCCCAACCACATAGGCGTCTTGCTTAGGATCCCTTGGAAGGAACATGCTGCAGCTTAGGTGGGAGTTGCAGGCCTCTTGATTAGACGACTCCATTCATTTTAATCCACTCCTAGCACATTTATTTAGTTGGGCATGTGCAGCCCTTTCCATTATTCAGTTGCTACTTGGACATTTGTATTTCACTTATTCCTAGTACTGTTACTTGAGATTTATTCAGTATGGATGTTTTACTTTAAGTTTTAAATGTTGGGATTCGATTGTTGAATGTTTTAATTAATTGAATTATGTTCCAGGATTGTTGTGGTATGATTCTTACTTATTGAAATGTTGTTAATATATAAATAAATAATTTTCCTTTAAATAAAATTTGGAAAGTAATGTTATAAAAATGGTTTTGACACTTAGCTTAATTAATTAGGGTGTTTAAATTGGAAATTTATTTTTTTCGACAGTGATGCTGAGAATGAACCAACTATTCACCTTGAATTAATTTAATAAAGGAGTGATCTCCCGGTATTTAATTAGGCGGGGTGTCACATAATGGAGGAAACAACAAGGTGGAGAAGACGACCACCTGTTCGATCGACCGATCAACAGTTGGGGGTCGATCAGTCAACGGTTGGGGGTCGATCGATCAACGGTTTAGGTTTTTCGGCAGTTTGGCTTAGGAATTTATATGGGTAAAAATTTTAGTTAAAAATTCCCCTAGCATAATTAAGAATAGAAAAAAAAATTAATTATGGGAGTTAATTCTTAACAATTATAAGGGAGTATAATTGGGAGTGGTGGGGGAATCAAGTGCGACACATTGCGAATGAATTTTGGGAAATAAATTCTAAGAAATAAAATAACGGACTGGGTGAATAAGTTTGGGTATAGTAGTAGGGAAACACTACTCTCTTAAATTAATTATAGAGGAAAACTAATTAATTTGGAGTCGGGGATTAGACTCGGGTGATGTTTAATTTGGGGCTACGTAAGCGAGTTCGAATATATTAGTTGGGTGACACCAAGGTAATAAATTAATTAAGGGATAAATTAATTAATTTAGAGTCGGACCATAGACTCGGGAAAACAATGAATTAATTAATGTGTAAATTAATTAAATCAGAGTCGGACCATAGACTCGGGGAAAATATAGGCTAGTGCTACGGATTTTTGTGCACGGTAATGCAGGGAACGAATTATTATATATATATATACGGTGTTGTGATAGTGTATATATATATATATATATATATATATATATATATATATATATATATATATATATATATATATATATATTGTGTATATTATTAAATATTAGTGACTAGATATTTATTTAATTTATATACTCTAGTGCTATCAAGGGAGGTTGCGCGATGTGGGTGAATCTCCTGGCTTGAGGAGCAGGGAGAGTATATCCCCAAGTCATGGCGTCCGTTATATGGGTGAGGGGATTATCTCACTTTCGGGGAAGGAATGTGACCGCCTCCATTATGTTTATATTTGACCAAGTTAGTGAGCGATTCTAACTTGGGGTAACTAGATTATGCGAGTACATCTAGTGGGATAGCACTTTAGAGAATACATCCGGTGATTTATTACTCGGGAGGATGGGTTATATTTATATTCAACATATGTGTGAATGTTGTAATATGGTTCTACGTATATAATGGGATAGATAGTTATATACGGGTCATTAAATACATATAGTGAATTGTAAGTAATTATATATGGGGTATATTCATATTCAACATACCTGTGATTGTTGTAAGATAACTTACGTATATAATGGGGTAAATAATTATATACGGGTAATTCAAATACATGGAGAAAATTGTATTATTTATATAACTAGTGAATGTTATATGGCTTTCAAGGAAATATGATTAAATAAGTTAAGGTGGTAAATAACTTATAAATCATGCGTTTAAAATACTCGGGATTAAGTAGGGCGATTGTAAAGAGTTATATCAAGTATCTAGTTTCGGGGTACAGGACTAGGTGGGATATAAAGATGATGTTAGGTGTGCACATCAGTTGAGGGGTGAGCCTGTCCTCAAGGGAGTGCGACGCTAACTAAAATATGAAGCGCATTCATGCATATTTTATTACTGTAAGTTAATCATTTGATAAACGTTTTCAAAATGTTTTGGGTTCTAACCCTTGCTATAAAATATTTTCAAAACCTTTTAGGTGTCGAGCCACAGGGACGCCAGGCCTGATTCATTATAGAGGTTCGCTGCTGCAGCATATGTGGATGTTGCAGGATTTGGATAGGTGATAAGCACCCAAAACTGTACAATTTATACCCCGAATAGATGTATTTTAGTTGCTAATTCTCGACAATTTGGGTCTTATGCGCTTAAATGTTTATTTTGTAGGTTAAATTGTTCATTGCAGAGTTCAAACACTTAAATCAAGGCCATTATGTGCAATATGAAACTAAATTACCAACCTCGTAACCTTATCCCGTAACCCTAGCATATCCTAAACCTACCCCAAACCCTATGTGTGTTTTGTTTATGTCTTTTTATTATTTTTTAAGTTTTTAGTTTGAGTTATTTTTATTTTTAGGATTTATTTTTGATTTATTTAGGATTTCTAGATTTCATTTTCTATTTTAATTTTTATTAGTATAATTTTATTTTACTTTGATTTTGATTAGTTTTATTTTTATTAGGACTAGATTTTTTTTTGGATTTCATTTATTTTTTTTTTTATTTTTTTTGATTTTACATTTATTTAGAATTTAGTTTTAGTTTTATTAGATTTTATTTTTATTATTTCTCTTTTTAGTTTAATTTTTTAATTGGGTCTTTATTTTATTATTAGAAGTAGGATTTTTATTTTTATATTTTTTAGAGTTTTATTTTTATTAGTTTTAGTTTTTTTTAGGTGTTCAAATTAAACTCACACACCCCCTAAAACCAACACACTACCAACACACCCTAAAACTACCCTCACCCTCACCCTCACCCTATTACCTACACCCTCACCTACACATAACTCCCATGTACCTCACCACACACTATCACCCCCATGTCGTCTTCAACCTCCTACCAACAACTCCTCTCTCCTCTCTCTCATACACCCAAAACCAACTCAATCATCATCACCATTACCAAACCCCAAACGCAACCCCCATCTCCAATCATCCAACCTCAGAAACCCCCACACCGGCGGACAGAAACTCCCACATCGGCGACGAACCCAGCAGCGCCGTCCGGTGCTCCTTCCCTCTGGAAAACCCACAGCAACTCACCTCCAACCTGCACCGGAACCAACCCCTGGCGCTCCATACCCGAGACCAACCTGCCTCTGGTGCCGACCCGACCTGCCTGACCCATTTGCGACCAACACGCTGTAAACTGCGATCCAGCCACTACACAACCGACGTCTCGTCCAAGCTTCGATCGTGACTCTCCAAGCCCGACGACCTCAACAGTCCGGCGCCCTCCTACCGAAGCCCGAAACCGGATAAGAACCCCTCCTCTCTTGTGAACCCGCAGTTTACCTCCGGCGGGCTGCCCAGCAGAACCCGATCCGACCCCCTATCTCCCCTCGCGATACCACCTACCCTCGCCGGCTGGACCTCTCGACACCAAACCGCCCCGGACCTCTCCTCCATTCCAGCAACCCCTTATCTAATACCCAACTCCCATCTCATGACTTTTCCACCTGCCAACCAAAGGCAAACAAACCAAAGAATAAACAAATGCCACATGTGTTTTAAACCTCTTTTATACCCTTTTTCTCAATATACCCTTAACCCCCCCCCCCCCCCCCCCCCCCAACTAATCTTTTCTAACTCAATATCCAAAATGACCCCAAACCTTTCATCCCCAAATCTGATTTTATTTTCTCACCTCACTATCCACATGACCTCACACCATACTCACATGCACCCCTAGCCATATACCTAATATACCCCCTTCCTCTGTGTGCACCATATAAATTGAAGACTTGGGCAATTTGCAAGGGATCTCAAATTTAGTTTTAAGCTTGGTGTGATAAAATTCTCTCCACCCCTCCATGTTGAGTATTTGCATTTTTAGCAAATATCTCAATATAGAGGTGTGTAGTGAAAATTATCTCTAGAATAAATTTCACCCCACCCCTTTATTATGAATTTATGCATTTTTAGCAATTATTTCATAATAGATTGATGTGGTGAAATTCATTTCCTATGGGAGGTAAATTCTAATCCATTTCTTTATGTTGAGATTTTGTATTTTTAGCAATTATCTCAATATAAATTAATGATCTAGAATTTATTTCTTCGGGTGAATTCTAATGTACAATTTTATAATTTTAGGATTTGCATTTTTAGCAAATCTCTTTTATTAGTTAATTGTCCATTATTATTCATGCACTATCTTTTTTATTTTTATTTTGTAATTTTTAGTTTAGATTCAATAATTACATGAGCGAGGAATTGTAATTGAGAGATTGATGACGTAATTGAAGATTTTATGTCAATTCAAGGCTTAAATGAGTTTGATCTAGTCCTCTCTTTTACTTTTAGTTTAGTCTTCTCTTGCTTTCATTTTTTTATCTTATATTTGTAGATGATGATTATTGAGGGCTAATCTTCCATTCATGGGATGAAATTTTGAAGACCTCATGAATCCAATTTTCTTAGTTTACTTTTTAGCACAATTTTATTTACCTCAATTTTTATTAGCTTTTACATCTTAATTTGTAGTTATAAAAATTAGTATATAGTTAGTTAATTAATATTCCCTTGAAAAATTCATAAAAAATAAAAAAAGCAAAAATAAATAAATAATAATAAAATGCAAATGAATCTATATGTATGTCCTCTCCAATTTTGTGTTTCACCCTTAGATTTGGATTGACTCCCTTACTTACCACTCTACACTAGTTTTGTTATAATTTTGTAGGTTCAAGGGAATTTTTTATAGAAAGAAGTTGCACAACGACAAAATCTACATTAGAGGCAATTTTTCTTTTTATCAATAGGAGCCTCTATTCCTTCTATTCCTAGTGTAGGGATTTTCTATCAGATATCCGAGCATGTTTCTCACGGTGTTTATTTAATATTTATTTTAGATACTTGAGATCCATTATTACCTGCCTTTACCTCTGTGTTGGGATTTAACCGATGGTTTATTCGGCCAGTTTCTTATTTATATGTCATGGTTGGATTTAGTTAACTTGTGATTCTTAATTATTTATTTTTGCATGAGTATTTCATTGAATTAATGAAAGATAAAACTTGACACCAGTCTAATTTCACTTAGGTGGTTAGTAATTAAAAAGTTTCTACAACGATGCTAAGAATGAACCAATTGAGACACCTGTTCTAATTTAATTTAGGAATGATCACTCGGGGTTTAATTAAGCGGGGTGTCACACAATCTTCCAAATATTCACACATTAGTAGCTTCATCATTATATAGATATACACTATCTAAGCTCCCTAATAATTACTCTTTAGTAGATTAATCGTTCTTTAGATACATACTATCTTGTCTCTCTACTAGCACACATAAGTAGATTATTCGTGCTGTATATATTTTACACACCATATATACTATAAGTACACACTCTGCTATTATATCCCTATATCACACATTAAGGGCTATTGGTTCATAGTGTTACCTGACCCCAGTAGTTGTTCCATATACATTGGTTCAGAATGTTACCTCGACCACAATATTCAGATTAATTTTAGTTTAGATACGCACAACTAACTAGTTTGAAATCATAAGTCTGCTACCCATAACTCATAGCATCCACCCGTATTTCTACGCAATACATTTATTAAATATATATCCATTTTTCTTTAAGATTGGCAAGGCTTTTCAAATTTTAGGATTAAGTGTTCACATACTTGAGTTAAATCACATTTCACTATTTTTTTTGTCTACTAATTTCACAGTAGATAATATCACGTGTACATATATATATACACACACACTAGGGTATGCCTGTGCCTGAAGGCAAAATGGTGAAATTTTTCAAAGTACGTCATTGCAAAAAGGCAAAAATTTCATTCCTTAACAAAGATGTAATTTAAAAAAAAAAATAGTTATAATCTCCTTTATTTGTAGGACTATCCACCCTAGTTAACAAATAACAAATAGTACAACAACGTTCAAATAGTTCAAATTCATTGAATGAACTCACATATAACGTTAAATATACAATATTCATCAATCGAATTCATATTGTGCCTCAAATTAACAAAATAACGATTCTATTAAAAAAAATGGACATAATCTACTTTGTTTATTGGACTATCCACCCCGCTTAAGGGGCAACAAAAGAAAATTATAGCTACTAAGAAAATACTATAAAATTATAGACATAGTCTCCGGGTCCTTCATCTAACAAAAGCAAATTAAACAAATAAATTCACAAAACCATAATCCCATTTCTCAAGCCATAATTTCTTTAACCAAAATAGAGTTTAGTGCGTTGTCAAGCCTATGGACTGTCATACTAAGTGCCCATCCTAGTTTGCAGACCAAAAGATTTGTGAGAATATACTATGGTTGTCGATCGCCAGTGGCATGCTATTGTGCATTGATTTAGCCGTGATAGTGTCGTATGCACTGGTTGTTATTTTCAATGTACGGTTGTGGATTCATCAAACCCAAATTAGCCCTGCAAAAAATGTAAATGAACTATCAGAACAATTCCAAATCCATCAAAAGAAAATTATAAGAATTAATAACTCACTTATCATATTGAAAATGCTTCCATGATAGGATGCCATCATATTCGAATAAAATTATCACATTACACACGACTAACACCTGACCAAATGAATGAAAAATGTAAAACAACATGTTGGAATAACACAATAACAAACATGGAGTATGTATATGGAAGCATACAGATAAGAAAATGGTAGTATATAGATAAAAGTGGACTTACCATAATGCAACACAACATGATAATGCGATAAGTATATGAACACATTAAACACCAATAATAAGCATACCCGTAACATCGAACAAATTAGATGATAAAATCAAATCTAACACCAATAATACCCTATTTCTAAATATCGTTCATATTGTTTAGTAAGCAACAAATGGATGTTTCTCCGAAGAAGCCTATAACTCTAGCTGAGGTAGCAAATCTGCGTGAATTAAGTGGAACGCTTTGAGTCAGATAGTTAAATAAAAAGTAGCTATCACAGGCAAAGTTCATGGAACTCAGTGGTAGTTACGTGATGCTTCCTATAAAAGAGTAGTAGCTATGTGTGACTGCTACGTAGAAGCTATGTGATGTTGCGTAGTAGCTACGTATAGGATAGTGGCACAAATTTGAAATAGGAACCATACCTGTTCAAATTCGAACGAAATAACCCAATGCTTCTTAAATGCAATCCATCTACTACATAAATGCAATCCAATAGTTCATATATTCAAGTAAAAAAACTCAGATTAAAATTAAAGTTGCTACCTTATGTCTAATAAGGAACACAATTAAGGCGTTTAAAGAATTTGATTTCAGCCATTGATTACATAAAAGTTAACTTTCTTAAAAAGTTTTGAAGTCAAGTCACGGATCTTAAATTGACATGGGAGTGAGTAATATGATAGTTATATTTATATAGTCATTCTAACATGGGTCATTTAACATGACTACTGGTCCATTGCATTGGGAAATAATATCGAGAATTTAATATATTCGTGCCTATTTGACTATTGGTTCATTGCATTGGACATTTAACATGAATATCAGGTGCTCACTTGCTCTGCATTGCATTGGAAAATAATGGTAAGACGGGAAATATTATAATAATAAGAATTACGATAACAAACAACTACACTAGACAACACTATACAACACATCTTATCCATATGAATTCAAAGATTAGCTCACTATCACTGTACCAATTGAGAATCAATGTTACAACTTAGAATCACTACACACTATCACTGTACAGCTGGTATATAACTGTACTAACTTAGAGTCATTGTACCAACAAATAAATGTCACAACTTAGAAACACTGTATCAGTTATGTTTTGTTACAAATGTGCTCATTATTTTAACATTTGTAGCAGTTAAAATAAAATTTTCAGTTTAGAATGATGGTATTAGTAACAATTTCAATAGTGGACAGTGACTTCTCAACAAAACAATAAAATTAACGGTTGTTAAAACTGATGACATGTTGACATACTATGCAAGTTCACACTACACGACGCAGCTTATCCATATGAATTCAAAGATTAGCACACTACACCATCATTCTAAGTTGTGTTTTGTTTTGTTATGCCAACAGTTATGTTTTGTTTTGTTACAACTTAGAATCACTGTACCAACTTAGAATCAAAATACAACTTAGAATCACTGTACCAACAGATCACTGCACACTATCACACTAACACTGTACCAACTTAGAATCAATGTTACAACTTAGAATCACTGCACACTATCACTGTCCAACTGGTACATAACTGTACCAACTTAGAGTCATTGTACCAACAGATAAATGTCATAACTTAGAATCACTGTACAAGTTATGTTTTGTTACAAATGTGCTCATTATTTTAACATTTGTAGCAGTTAAAATAAAATTCAGTAAAGAGTGATTGTATTAGTAACAATTTCAGTAGTGGACAGTGTCTGCTCAACAAAACAATAAAATTAACGGTTGTTAAAACCGATGACATTTTGACATACTATGCAACTTCACCATTTCGTGTCAGGATCTCTTTCGTGACTAAATTTTGAAATTCTGCAAAGCGTGAGTGCCCCCAAATGGTTCTCCCCTCGTGAGGAATAATCATGCATCGTTCGGTGTACCTAAGGCATATCACCTTTATGTCAACCTATATTCTTAACCACAATTAAAAAATATCGAGATATATAACTATTGAAATTACAAAACATAAATAAATAATTTTTTTTTATCAAAACTGAATGCATTGTATTAAACCATAATACAATTTCTAATGGTACCTCGTGGTAGATTAGGGGAAAATAGAGGTCATGCACTTCTTTTAGATATCCAGAGAAGGACCTCGTTGCTAGTGGTACCTCATGGTAGATCACTTGGAAAAAAAGGCAGTTGAAGTTTGAAGCTGAGATATCGATGAGTGGGATGCCTTCAGCTTCTATGACCTACACAATACAACATATGGAGCTCAATAAAAGCAACTGAACAACAATTGATGAACAAAACAAGTTATCCAATCACATAACTGAACTACTAACGTAACTGATTAGTTAGCTGAAATACTAATGTAATTGAAATCTTAATGTAATTGATTAGACAATCACGTAACTGATTAGTTAGCCAATCATGTGACTGAATAAACAATCAATTTTAATGATTATCTACATAAAAGGAGAAATATCATAAAACTTCCCTCACATGCGCTACTTTGGCTTATGATGTTTTCTTTTATTTAATGCCAACACAAACACATTTCACATCGAGTTTAAATCCACGTACAAAGGAAGACCCTTTAAATTTAGTCATAAAAATCCTTGGAAAAAATTAACCATAAAACCACCTAAAAATTCTTAGAAAAAAAAAGAGAACCAAAAGAAATGGCTATATTGTGATGTGGAAGACAGGAGTTTCTCACCTGACCTTAAATTGTTTGTGGGGAACTTGCCTTTCAATGTGTACAGTGCTACCCTCACTGGCTTTTTTGAGAGCACTGAGAATTGTTGAGATGGTTGAGGTTATATATGACAGTCACCAGAAGAAGACGAGGATTTAGCTTTCTGATGATGTCATTGGATGATGAAGTAGAAGCAACTTCCCAACAATTCAATGGCTATGAACTTCACAGGAAAACATTAAGGGTGAATTCCGGACCACCCCCACCAAAGGAGGCTTCTTTCAGAAGATATTCTCAACACTTGTTAAAACAGTTTTGTAATGTATGTTCTTAAAATGCTGCAAATAGGATAGTGACCTGTTCTAATGCAAGAAACCCCTCTAGACCGATTCTAATGACAAAAAAAGATTAAAAAAAGGAAAAGTGACAGTTTCATGTGTTGATTTATTCCGGACCTTACTGCATCCATTGTAGCATTGTTGAAGAGCCAAATAGCTCGATAACATGGTTATCATTTGCAAAGTGGGACAGTTTCATCTTCGCAAGTGATTCGCTCAACCTTACTATAACTTCCAGCTGCCTTATTAGACTTGGTACTACAGTTGCTTCTCCATTTTCATTTTCATGTCCCCTCATATCCGTCTATTTTTCACATAACTCTCCTACAACAATGTGGCTGCAGAATCTGATAAACGGGGATGACATACAACTCGATAATATTGAATATAGGAAATATGAATTAAAAATAGTTTAAAAACTGATAATGCAGGACAATGTTTATAAAAGATTGTTATTATACAAAAAAAATCCCCAAATCAAAGCCCATATATGTTGAAATCCCCACACACAATGCTAATCATATACAGATTTTGAAATGGAGCCAAAATTATTCTCAAAGCCACTAACATCCAACAATATTGCCAAAATATTAGTCAATGAATGCTTTTACAAACATGAACTAAAGCTATAAAATATGACATGCCAAAAAATTTAAATTTGAGAAGATCTCTTCCACTGCTAGTATGTAAACAGTGTTACAGACCTTCACAACAGTATTCAAATTTGTGAAAACCATGAGTAGGTGTAGGACTCTAATGTGATAGATTAGTAGTACCATATATTTTGGATTCACTACTGAATGTAAGATATAGTTACAATATTAATTATACCGTTATAGATCCCCGTACGTTAGTTTTACCCTTTCAAAATCCACTACAATAAATTCTTTAAACAAAAATAGGATTAAGATTGAGTTATTAAAAGATAATGTATACGAAAAATCGATTATGAATGTAAGTTGATCTTGTTCACATTATCCTTGTGCAAACTGATAGCATTGTTAAAGAGACATAAAACAAAACTATAAAGATACAACTAACAAAAAGAGAAATAAATCCATTGATTTGGATAGGAAATTTTGTGTTCTCTCTGAAAGTGACAATACCTGAAAATTGGACATCAATGCAAAATAATGTTTTTTCCCGTCATTACTCATTATCTATCCCAATGTATATTATTGGATGCCAAGATGTGAGCTTACTTCTATTATATTTCTTCTTTTTTATATACTATTGTAGAAGGATATGGACGACTTGGGGGTGAACTCATTTACCTATGGATTGGCCTTTTACCGTCATATTGTTGGGGCTTCTCCGAAATGACCAAAGCCATGTTTTGATATAGAGTAACTTACTAAACAGGGCATATGAACTTACTAAACAGGGCACAGGGCATAGGAACTTCTCACTTACTAAATAGGGCATAACAACTTACAAAACATGAACCAAATAAAACTAAAGGTCAATTAAAGAATACTTTGAAAACTTATAACAAACAAAAGATACCTTAAGGATGTCGTTAGCTACTTCAACATGTAGGTGTACCTATAAAATCGAACAAAGACATAAGATAAAGAACTCGCATATAAAGAAACTTGTAGGGATCCTCCATAGACTTTAGAGCTACAAAAATTAAACTAAGTATGGTAGAAAAAATCCAATGCTTTAGAGTATATACTACCAAATGTCAATGGATGTGTACGTTAGAGAACCTCAAAATAAAAATAGTGAAACTCGACACGATAGAGAACCTCAAAATAAGCAATATCAACACACTATACAACACAAATACTACATATGGTAGAATTGAATATAGGTCACACAATATATATTTATCCAATGAATTTTAGGTCTACATCTGGTACACTTGGAAATTGAGGTGAGTTCTTGTTTAAATATGACCATCCATTATAGAATAGAAAGACCACGTCGAGTTTAATTAAAAACAATGTTACTAAAAAGACCACGGTGATTGGTTCCTACCCCGAGTTAATAAAAATCTTTAATCCTCGTGATACATAATACAAATAAAGCGCAATATTTTTGGTAACTCATATATTTGCTATATTAAAAATTTATACAATACATAGTTTCACAATATAGTGAAAATTGAATAAGCTAGACACTTAAATCTAGAGCCTTGAAACTAATCATTCGAGAGTGAAAACATACTTCATAATTAAACATCATATACGAAAGAAAATATTAAAGCCTCGGAGATATATTTGGCCATTACCATAGTCAACCCAAGCATTAAAAAAGTAGAGTGGAATCCCTACGCCTGAAATACCACACAATAATAAAGTCCATGAAGCATCATATCAAAAGATGTTGAAAAATTTAAACTCCAATAATGAAATGAATAAAAACTAACATCCTAACTAATACTCATAACAGTGAAGCTTGCAGTCACATGAACTCAATCACATGGAAGCTTGCAATCACATGAACTCAATCCATAATATTCCATACATTAGTTTATGGAACAAACGCAGACAAACATCACATTTTGTGTGTGTGTAAGAGATATGGAGATTACCTCTAAAGAGGTAGTGTAAGAGAATGGTCCCATACCTGATTAGGCTTGAATCTAAAAAAAATAAACATCAAAACACAAACAAAAAATTAGATCTATAAAAAGTTAGTTTGAACTGAAAATAAAAACACAAAGTTCCAATTAGAGGGAAAGTTCCAATTAGAGGGAGATAATGTATAGCTGATTATGTTTCAATCTGAGAGAAAAAACATAAACATCAAAACTCACACAAATTATATCAACAAAAATACCTAAAAGAAAATATAAGAAAAATTAGTATAGGAAGGCATACCTTCGATTTAAGCTTGGTCGTCATCCCAAACTACTACAGAATATGTCTTACTCATACAACATCACATTCGTGGAAACTTCTCCTTCTTATGGAGGTCTTATTATAAGAAACCTGCACAATAAAAGAAAATATAAGAAAAAATACATGGGGAACCCCAAGTTCAGATCTAGAAAAGTAAATGAAATGTTCAGAGTTACATGTGAGAAAAAATACATTCATGTACAAAATCCCCCGAAATCATAGAGAAAGAAAGGTGAGGATCTTAAAAATATTTTTTAAGATCCAGTCTCAGCCAAATGTGAGGATCTTAAAAATGAAGAGCAAAGAGAGTGAGGATCTTAAAAATAAGCATACCTAAAAACCTCAACCATTATGGATCTTGGAGAGGTGGAGAGTTGCATTTGGAGGTAGAGAGGCGGAGAGGTGGAGAGTTGTGGAGCTCGTAGAGGCGGTGAAGCATGTGAAAAAGAGAGAGAAAGAGAGTGAGGATGTCAGAGATAGAGATTGAGAGCTGATTTTGAGAACTGGGGGAAGGGGAAGCATCGGGTGAATGAGAAAGGGGTGGGCGGATGAGTGAGAGAGGGACAAAATGAGTGGGTTTGTCTTTGGAAGGCAACGGATGAGTGAGAGGTAGAAAATGATAGTGTGGTATGGTTGAGGGAGTATGATTGAGGAGAGTTTACAAAAATAGCCTTGTTTTTAAATTTTGAGTGTGAAAAAAGGAGGGGGACTCAAATGCTTAGAGGGAAAAAGAGGTAGTGCATAGAAAGTCATAAAGATGACATCATTTTTTAAGCTTATGACATACATAAGTTTCTTACTTTGTAATATATGTAACATCACACCTCCCAGACTCAGCTGCGGTGCATACTCCAAAACATATCAAAGGTATATATATTTATCATCCATTATATATATACCAGTATGGAACCCTAATGCACAGCTGTGGTGTATGCATACTCTGCTATCATGTCCGCATACATCTCTCATTATAGAAGGGACTATTGGTTTGTCTTCTCTCATAAACCATATATATCAAACCACACATATTTGAGGCGAACATAGTTCTAAGTCAATGGACTATGCACATACCAACGCACCCATATGACCGCCAACACTATCGTGCTCACTGATAGCCCGTATCTAGGTTCTATGTTCTAGTGGTGCAAATCAAAGTCCCCCCGAAGGCTTCTCAAGATATGATCATCCACAACGCGCAACCTCCACTCGATAACAAGTAGCGTAGGTATGTCATACACACAATAAATCAAATTATAGATATTTTCTCCATGTATATATCAATAATATCAATAGGACATGCGCACATCACATTTCACAAGTCTCATACGTAATATATTTATATCCCGAATATGCCACACAGTAATGTATTATTACTTTAATCATATTATAGGTATTCACTACACCTATATATATATATATATATATATATATATATATATATATATATATATATATATATATATATATAACAATAACAATAATAGGGCATACACACATGTCATATCACAAGCCTCATACGTAGTATATTTATATACCGAATATTCTACGTATTCCATAATTTATAACTTTATTTATTATCGTACGTTCCTGTGTATATCTCACCACTCGAAGGGTATCCTTTATTCCACATATAATATCAGAAGGTAAAATCTCTAACCCCTACTGGTCGAAGTCCTCGTTCCTCTAGAATTCTCTGAACTCAAATTATCCTTAAATTTAGATTTTTCCTCTCTATTAATCCAAATTAATTTAGCCCTTAAACTTTGCTCGTAGGCCACGCCTAAAACCCAAACTAGGACTACTAGTGTTGCAATATAATTCCCTTACATTAGAAATTAAATCCCACCAATGAATTTCGAATGATTTCCAAAGGTCCTAAACTAAAAAGGAAATTATTGGCCAAAACCGGGCAACCGAATCGATTAGAAAATTTTTTGGCAGATTAAATACCTTGTAGTAACATATCGATTACTCCCTCTACAAAACTTTGATAGACCTGATTCAAATATCATTTGAAAGATAAGACATATAACTTTCCAGGAATATATGTATCTCACTCTAATTCTAAGTACAATTGAAATGACATACGTTTAAAGTTACGTAAAAAATTCTGGGAGATTACTATGCTGGCAGATCAAACACCCTACATATAAACATCAATTACTCCCTCTATTGAACTCCAATTGACCTAATTCAAAGCTCAGTTGAAATCTAATACATAGACCTTTCCAGGCATGTATGGATCTCACTTTAATTCTAACTACAATTAAAATGCATACGTTTAAAGTTACGTTAAGAATTCTAGAAGATTGACATCTTGTGTTCATCAATTAAACCCTAAGTCATTCCAGATTCATGTTCTTCAGTCAAGAACCCATCAAGATTAAATGTTAATCATCAAATATATTCTAATATCATTTTATCTTCACCTAGAGATGAATTTCCAATGAAAAAATTACACAAAAACATCAAAGATTTAACCCAAGAATCAAATTCTCCTTTAATTAACATAAAACCCTAATTTTTTCATGTTCATCAACTTTATTAATCAAGAACTCAAATTTCTCTCTTATTAATCAACCCAAACCTACTAGTTTCGTATTATCATCATTAAGAAACATCTCTACATGCATTCCTACTTTATTTTATGAATTAAACCCTCCTAAATTCATATAAAACTTCTAAAAATGTGAAATCAAACCCTATCTCACATGGGTATTATAACATGATTAATATAAATTGTCATTTAAATACTTATCTCTCAATAGAAGGTCTGAAATTGGTTGATAATATGGTGTCGTGGTTCTCCCCTCGCTCCGTTCTTGATTCCGTTGCGTTCGGGGCGAAAAACTGTGTAGGAAGCTTGGTTCTCCTCTCCTCTTCCTTTCATATGGCTTCTATCCCTTTTTATTTGTGTTAAACATAGCCCCTTTCTCTAATGGGAAAATATAAACTTACAAATTTCGGAGTTTTCTAAATCCCAAACTCCTGAATGAGCGAAATACCCTTAAATGGTGCCGGGATGGTTTAAAATCATCCCGGGGCCCAAACTATACACCCGATTACACTTTTTTGACTATTTTGACCCTTACAAAAACAACCGTGACCTCAAAATCACCATCCGAGTCACTTTATAAAATCCTCTTATTTTACCTCCAAATATGCCACGTGTGAAATTATGCTTAGATTGAATTACTTAAATCTGAGTCATTGAATTAAATAATTTCTCCCAATTAAATAAATTCTTAGGTCATCAATTTAGTTTATTTTTGTTTTCTCCAAAAATACCAGGTGTTACACGTGTAAGGCAAAGGGTTGGAGAAAGTACCAGAGATTATATTACTCGTTTCAACGACAAGTTGGAAGTTGTTGATTACGAGGAGAAAACAACTATCACTGCCCTCATGAGTGGACTGTTTCCCAAGAAAGTTTACTAGACACTTGCCAAAGATCCTCCAAAGACAATGACATAATTGATGGCTAAATCAACCAAGATAACGAATGTCGATAATCCACGGAAACCAAATAAAACTCAGGTATAAAGTATGAAGACAAAATCGAGAAAAAGGAGCAGAAAGAGCACAAGGATCATAAGGAATCGAAGAAAAAAGTAAATATATGCTCAAAAAATACAACAATTTCACTCCATTAACGATGGATGTCCACCATGTTTTGGAAGAAATAAAGCATAGCAAAGAGGTACAATTGCCTGAGAAGTTGAGAGCACCTGCTGGAAAAACGGATAGGTCCAAATATTATGAATTTCACAGGGATCATGGGCATATGACGGATTACTGTATTACTCTGCAGAATGTGATTAAGAACCTCATCCGAAGAGGAAAGCTGGACAAATTTGTTGATCGAAAAGATAACAATGGGGCCCTACAAAGGTCAAAATCTCCATGCAAGCCTTGGGATGAGAAAAAGATAACTCAAGAAGATGATCAAGAAGATGACCCCGACCTGCCAAAAAGTCCCAGGCAACCGGGACGTGAGGTATTCATGCTTAGTTTTGGATCTTTTGATTTCCATAGGATTACATGTGGAGATGTAGGAGGAGGAGATCATATTGCTAAAAGAAAAGCTTACCTCAATAAGGCTCAAGCTTGCTCTTATATCTGAAGGATCAATCTAGCTGAGGAAGAAAACCCTAGGAAAGTTAACAAAGAAAAGTTGGTGATTGGTTTCTCCAAAATGACCTTTCAGGGGTACTTTACCCCTTGATGATCAGCTAGTAGTCAAGGTCAGAATGAAAGATATAATTATTTTTAGGGCAATGATTGATAACGGTTGCTCAGCGGACATCATGTTTTATCCATGCTTTGACAGTTTGGACTTGAAGCTTAGCCAATTGGAACCTTACCACAGGCCCCTAATAGGATTTTTTTAGTGAAAAAGTATTTCCCTTGGGCACAATCAAGCTAGAAATATTGATCGGCACCTGGCCAGCAAGCCGGACATAAAAGAAATATTTCTTTGTAAGGGAAAATAATGTTCATTCTGCCTATAATATGATCATAGGAAGGGTAGGATTGAAGAAATTCAAAGTTGTGCTGTCTATAGTCCATCAATGCTTAAAGTTCCTGACCAACATTGGTGCAGGTGTGGTTAACGGTGATCAGAAAGTAGCTCAGGAATGTTATTACTCCTCTGGCGAGCAATAAGATCTGGAAGAAATAAAGAATAAGACCACCACTTACCAAGTGGATATTACTGATCCCAAAAGAAACTTTGAGGTGGAAACTTTAGATCTAAGAGAAAAGGCAGAGTTGGTAAAAGGCCAAATTATAGAAGCAACAGAGAATATCACCCTAGAAGACGATAAGCTCGAGCGAATTACATAGATGGTATCAACACTAGACCTTGTTCTTAAACATAAGTTAGTGACGTTCCTGAGATGAAAAAAGCATGTATTCTCTTGGAGTCATGAGGACATTCCTAGGATTGATCCTAAAATTTCTCTGCCATGAGCTTAATGTTAACAAGGATGCCAAGTCTATGAAGCAAAGACGTAGAGTATTTAGCCCCAAAGAGAAACAAGCTATCCATGAGTAGGTGGAGAAACTTAAGAAAGACTCATTCATTGAAGATGTGAAATATCCAGATTGGTTGGCCAATGTTGTTATGGTAAAAAAAATGGAGAATATGTGTGAACTTCACAGATTTGAATGAAGACTGACCAAAGGACCAATTTCCTTTGACCAAAATTGATTAAGTTGTTGATGCTATATCAGGGATCAATATAGAGTTTTATGGATGCATATTCTGGCTATAATGAGATTAAAATGAAGCCCGAAGATAGGGAAAGCACTTCTTTCATTACTCCCCGGGGAACATATTACTATAAAGTTATGCCATTTGTTTAGAAAAATGTAGGTGCTACTTACCAGAGGCTGGTGAACAAAATCTTTAAGGAATAGATAGGCAAAAAATGGAGGTATACATGGATGACATGCTGACGAAGAGCAAAAAATTATATGATCATATTATTGATCGCAGCCAAACCTCTGATAAACTAGGTAAGCCCCAGATGAAGTTGAATCCGACCAAGTGTGTATTCGGTGTCTAAGAAGGAAAGTTCCTTGGTTACATAGTGAATCATAGGGGAATTGAGTCTAACCTTGACAAAATCAAGGCGTTTATTGAAATGCAGTCCCCGACGTGCAAAAAGGAAGTGCAGAGGTTCATTAGGAGAGTAGCAACATTGAAAAGATTTGTGTCCCCGAGCTATAAACAAGTGTTTACCATTCTTTAAAGTGATGATAAAGATTTTTGAATGGAATGATGAGTGTGAGAAAGCTTTTCTGGAGTTGAAAAAGTATTTGGGATCACTCCCATTGCTTTCTCAACTGGTGTTAGGATAAATATTGTATTTATACTTAGCCGTCTCTGAGTTGGTTGTAAGTTCTTCCTTGATACGAGAAGATAATGGAGTTCAAAAGACTGTCTACTACACCAACAAAGCCTTTTGAGGAGCAGAAATTAGATATACACATTTGGAGAAGTTAGATTTGGCGTTGATTGAGGCATCTAGACGGATGAAACCTTACTCCCAAGCACATACTATTATGGTGTACACTGATATGCCTCTTCGACAAGCTTTGCATAAACCAAAGAAGTCTGTGAGGTTAATATATTGGGAAGTAGAATTGGGGGAGTATGATATTATATATGAGCCAAGGTCCTCATTAAAGGGCTGAGCTATGGCAGACTTCATTACTGAATTTACTTATCTAGAGGTTTCAGAGCAACGAAACATTCAGGTATGGCAAGCCCAAATAGGGGAAAGCCCAACTGAACTCACCACCGACCAGCAGACCCCATTAGGGACAAGCTCAGAAGAAGTTGTTGCCGACCTACCGAAGATGTAAACCAGGATGCAAGAGATGGATAAAATATATAAGGAGACAAGAAGCAAAAATATTTCATCATGGGATATTAACAGACCAAGTGTTTGATAATAACATTCCCATATGTAACCTGTATGTAGATGGATCCTCATGTGTAGCAGGAAGTAGAGCGGGTATAATACTAAATATCCCTGATGGGATAAACATTGAATATGCATTGCGGTTCTAAATTCAGGTCTCAAATAACGAATCAGAGTATGAAGCTTTTATTGTGGGCTTAAGTTTGTCTTAATCACTAAACGCCGAGCAAGTTGTGGTACATAGTGATTTTTAATTGGTGGTGAATCAAATTTTAAGTTTGTGTGGAGCCAAAGGAGAACTAATAACAAGATACTTAGCCTAGGCATTGTAGGCTATAGAAAAAAATACCTGCTATTCGGATGAGTAGAATTCCAAGATTAAACAATGCCCGAGCTGATGCACTTGCTCTGCTGACATCAACAGCTAGAATTGAGATCAAAAGAACCATTCAAATTGAAATTTTGGGCAATCGAAGAATTAATGAAGACTTGATGATTAATTTCATTATGGTACACATGGGATCCTCCTGGATGGATTCCATTAGAGCTTATATTTAGGAAAGAATCCTTCCAGCAGATCCGATTGAAGCCAAAAAGCTTAAGTGCAAAGTAGCAAGATATATGTTAGATAAAAGGAGTTTTATACAAAAAGGGTTAACAGCTGCTCTACAACGCTGTGTTCACCCAACAAAAGTTAAAGAACTAAAATAAGAAGTTTACGAAGGATCTTGTGGAGCTCATGTAGTAGGAAGATCATTACTACAATGAATAAATAGGGCATATTATACAACCTTTGCAAAAAATTATGACAAGTGCCAGAGGTTCCCCTATATTCTTAAAACTCCACATTCAACTTTAACCCCCATCACTTCACCCTGACCATTTTCTATTTGGGGAATAGACTTGGTCGGGCCATTACCAACCACTCGAGGAAGATTTAAGTATTTGGTGGTAGTTGTTGACTATTTTACAAAATGGGTTGAATCAGAACCATTAGTGGATATACCTTATAAGAAGGTGCACCAATTCATCTAGAAAAATATCATTTTTAGATATGGTTTATGCATTCATTCTTGACCATGGTACATAGTTCGATAATGAGGAGTTTGCAGCATATTGTGCCCAATCTAAGATTCAAAAATTGCACTCTCCTTTAGGTCATCCTCAAAGCAATGGGCCAACTGAAGTAACGAACAAAACTCTACTCAATGGATTTGAAAAAAGTCTTGATGATGATAAAGGGAATTGGATAAATAAATTATACTTAGTTTTATGGGCATATCGAACAACTCAAAGAACTGCTATTAGAGAAACACCTTACATGCTGGCATTTAGGACGGAAGCAGTCTTACTAGCTAAAATAGTCTTGACAACTCATAGAGTGTTGAAATTTGATTCTCATGTGAGTGATTTGATGCGAAGGCTAGACCTGGATATGTTGGAAGAGGTGTGTGAAGATGTTTCTTTCAGGAACGCTACCTATCAACAATAAACAACACACTTTTATATCAAAAGGGTGAAGCCGGCCAACTTAAAAGAGGGGGATTATGTACTTAAGAAGACCAGCAAGATTGAAGCCAATTGGCGTGGTACTTATCGTTTCAAAGCAGTTGTTCGACCAGGAACTTATCAAATTGAAACTTTGGAGGGGGAAGAATTAAAAAATCCTTGGAATGCCGAGCATCTTAGGAAGTACTACCAGTAATGTAGCAAGCAATATCTTTTGTAAATCAATATGCTTCAATATCAATAAAAAGTTGGTTTTTTTCCATCTTTTCGATTTGGGGGGGGGGGGGGGGGATATTAGGTGATATGAATCCCCTTCCCCCCAATACTTAGTTGGCAAGAATTCAGTAATTGGTTGGATTTTATCAGGAATTTGTAAAAATAAAAAGTGAGACTTGATCGACAAAACAATTACTTGATCGGCAAAGAAATCCCCGAGTCAAAACATAATTTTAGTCCTCAGTACTTGGTCTAGAAAAAGTTTTATTCGAGTTAAGAAAAATGAAGGAAGAACATTTTGAATATTCCTAAATAGGAATGTAGATACATATTCCACATACTCTTGGTCACCACTGGTAACTAATGCCAAACCTAAAAATTTAGGTGCATTAATAGAACTTATGGAAATACCACGGGTAACTAGCGCTAAAATTGGATTTAAATTTAGGCGCACTAGTAGAACCTATGGCCACATCAACGGTAACAGGTATTAAACTTAGAAATATAAGTATGTGAGTAGAACCTATGATAATATCATTGGTAATTGATACTAAATTTAGGCAAATGCCTAAGTGTATCAGTACAAATAATAAAACAACAAAATCATTCAATCATCCAGAAATTAACAAGATAAGTCAATCAAATGCCTTTCATTTATATATATGATGATGACATGTAAATACTGTGTATAAACGAAATACATAAATAAATTATTCTCAAGACTATTCTAGTGGATGATTTTCTACAGCTGTAGAGGAGCACGGTCCTAGTTCCATGCTTACTGGAGGATCACCCATTGTGTATGAGGAGCTAATGAAATTGAAATCTTGAAGCATTATACTATTGATGCTGATTGGAGCATCTAACAGTTGAGGACGACGAACTATTTCTAGCTAGTCATGCAAGCCATAATCCCCTAAGTATTTGGAGATCAGGCATTGAGGAATGCTTTTTATAGGAATCCAGTCGACATCTAATTTAAAGGGAGGGTCTTGACATTCCAAAAGCCCCGGATCAGCCTAATACCATAGTTTAGTGTCCTGGTCAATCTTCATAACTGTTAGGCAATTGGTCCAACCTCATTTATAGCCTTCGCACTGAGCCTAAATAAAGCGATCATCAAAATGACTATGAGATTCATTATATCCTTCCATCCTGATCTCCCTAGGATGCTTGTGAAATTTGAAAGTTAATATCTCAACTTGATGTTGTAGCTTCTTCAACACTCCCTCTTTAGCCTGCAGTTGAGAGGACTGGATTGAAAGTTTCTCGCCCTAGGTTTGGTTCTTTTGAGACATCTCAAAAATGGCTAAATTCTTCGCCTTTATTTATACAGCCTGATTGGCAAGCGTCTGTTGAGTCATGCCTTCATCAGTAGTAGCCCGACCAGATCTTTATCTTTATCGGGAGGAGGAAGAAGGTCTAGATTTTATCAAAGCCTCCAATTCTTCCCTCAGATTAGCATTTTCAATCTCTAAAAAAGAAACTCCATCATCAACAGCAAGAGTAGTTGAGGAAACCTTTAAAGAGTTCAGTTCATCTCTCAAACTGTTATTTTTTTCCTCCAACAACTTAGCAATGTCCTTAGCCTCATCCACTTCACATTTGAGCAAAAACTCTTTCTTTCTAAAAGAAGAGGCATATTTCTCTAATTTCTCCTCAAAACCCAAGCTTCACTTAGAACTTTGTACTTCTTCTCATAATCAACATACAAGAGAGCCTTGGCTTATATGTGATCCTCTTGAAGCTCTTAAATCATTTCAAAGTATGCTACATTATAAACCACTATCTAATTAAGAAGACACTTCAAATATATTTAAGCTTCTTTGGCTTGATCTGAAATTTCAACCCTAAGAAAATTTGACAGATCTTCCTTAGACAACGTCATATGACCAACCTTGAATAGATAATTGCATCTCTTAAGTAGCTCGGAGTTAGTGGAGGAAAGTTGATCCATTTGGGACATGAACTATAAGAGTAAAGAAATATCTAATCAACAATAGAATAAAGAGTATAAGGCAACAATCAAAAGATGACAAACAAAGAGGAAGAAAGTACTCATTTTCATTGATATGAAGAAAAGCTACAAATTCATTGAAATAAAGGAGAAATAAAGAAAAAAAGTCTGATTGTCAAGCAAGTCTACACCGTCTCCCTATCAGTAGTTGTAAGGACATTGCCCGTCACATTTAGTATGTCGTATACCGCTACAAGTTTGTCGAAGAATTGGGAAGCGCACATCTACAATCGACGATTCGAATTTCAAGATAACTTCAACAATCATGACAAGTAAGGACGGTCTTGGTAAATGTGGTAAAGTTTAATTTACATTGTACATTAAAAGTGTTGGGATTTTTTATAAAAATTAAAATATTTTTCCTTTTATGAAAAATGATTTTTGAATTATTTTAAATCGATTTTTATCTTTTCAAAAATATTTTTATCATAAAATCTTTTTGATAACTACTCTCAGATTCGTAAGAGTGTTGGTTTCTAAGTCTCCAAATGTTTTAAAAATCTGTAATATGAATCTCAATATTTGTGCCTGGTCGTTCAAATGAGATCCTATCTCATTCGAACGAGACTAGAAGTCGTTCGAACGACATGACCGTTCGTTCGAACAAGAAGTCTTTTAACCTGACACATCACCCCTTTAAATGCTTTTATAAATAAGGTGTCAGGCTTCTATATTTCGTGTTGAGAAACACTGGTTTTAAACAGAATACAATTTTGAATGTTTTACTTTATTCTCCAACATTAAAAGAGTTTAATCTCTAATTTTACAATTCACAAAATCCCAATATCTTTTTGTGTGAATTGTTTTGGAACCCAAGAAAAAAACTTTTCTATTGTTCATACTTTGTGGGAAGATCTCTACAACCGGAGGGCTTCATGCTATTGTGGAGGGAGTCTCTATAAATCTTTTTGACTTCATGTCATAGGGACTGCTTGCGGGTATTCCTGGGTTGACGACTACGAACCGACACCTATGGGTATTTCATAAGTCAAATTGTATTTTCGTTGTAATCCAATTGTAAATCATTACTTTACAAATTATAATGGAAATAAGAGGTTTTTACCCTGCGCGGATATTTTTTCTTAACTTGGTGTTTCCAACCTTTGCATGCTTCTTGCTTTATGATTCCATATCACTTAGATGAATGTTCTAGGATTAAATTAAAACTTGGGTTTTATTAAATATGATTTTGTTGACACACAATTAAAATTGACTTATTTGATAAGTCGCATTTATTCCGCTGTAGCGGCTCTTTCAAATTGGTATTAGAGTTGGTTACTCTAAATTATCGAGTGATCCTGATTTTTAAAGTTTTTCCCTAATACAATTTGACTACTCACGTCGTCATTGGTATCAGAGCGGGTTACGCTAATTTATCACATGATCCTAATTTTTGCACGCACTTTTGTGTCAAAGCCTGTTGCACTAATTTATTATGTTTGATCCTATTTTTTTTAAAATGGCTTTTAGAGGTTTTGATGATTTTTTATATTAATTTTTTGAAAAATCGGATTTGAAAATTCACACGAACTCTTATTTTAAATCTTTCATTGAAAATAATTCTGAGAGGTGTTTAAATTGTGAGGGTGTAGGTCACACGATAGATGAGTGTCCCAAAAATTTGAGGATGAAATTGAATAAACCAGCATCTCGTGTTTCTACACTTACTGACAGTGATTCGGAAGAAGAAGTTTTCTTTGCTTCTAAGCGAGAGTTTCCCACCCGTGTGACAAGTGATAAAAGTGAGGTGAGTGAGGATGAACATGACTTGCAAACTGATTTCAGCAAACTTTATGCTGAATCTTTAAAAATAAATAAAGAAAATTTGAAATTGAAAGCCCATTTGCAAGAACGTGCCTTAAAAGATGATAATGATGTTTTAGTTGAAGAACTTAGGTAACGAGAGAAAATTTTGAGAGAGAATCTTGGATATGTTGAAGGTGAGAGAGATGATCTTCGAGGTATGATGAAAGCTATGAAAAAGGAGATTCTTGAGTTTGAGGATTCTAGACATTTGCTTGAATCTAGGATAGGTGAACTTGAGAAAAGTTTAAGAGATTCGAGTAAAGTGAAATTTGATTTGGAGTCTAGGTCTGAAAAACTTGATAAGATTTTAGGCACTGTCGAGATAAAAAAGGATAGGAGTGGGATTGGTTTTGAAAAACATGTTGCACCCATTCCCACACATGTGAGAAAGCCTCCTAGGATTGTTAAGAAAGAGGCACCTAAGTTTGTTAGGAAAGAGCCCCCTAGGAACAACGTGAGAGAACCTCCTAGGATCATTAGAAGAGAGCCACCTAGGCAAATTCAGAGAGTGTCACCTAGGAATTTGAGGAGAAGGACGCCTTTATGTAACACTCACTGCCCGATTTACACTTGCATACATTGTGGTAAGCAAGGTCATCTTATGCATTTCTATTACAAACTTTTGAATGGACCTAGGAAGTTTAAACAGAGAGTAACACCGATTCCTAAAACCCCCACACCTCGTTACACATCGATTTGGGTTCGAAAATCAGATTTAAAGGCTTATGGTCTAATTGTTCAGGACTCTCGTTTTCTTGCATGTGATTCACCCCATGTGAGATTTTTTGGTTGATTATGTTGATATTTATCATACACTAGTTGTGCTTCTTGATATATTCTTAATAGTATTATGACTCACTTTATTGTAGTTTACATTGCTTTTCTTATGTATGCTACTGTTTTGGACTCTGTCAGTACCTTCCAGTTATCTTTTTATGATATTTTATTCACTGGGCAACACTTCATGACTTTCTGGGTAAACTGAAAAATTTATCATCTCGTTCGAACGAGATGTTGTCTCGAGTGAAGAAGCTTTCGTTCGAACGATAAGCTATTTCATTTGAGCGACCCTTAAAGAGTTGTTTTCTCTGTTTGCAGTACCCTATGTTCATCTGCTTAGGTTTATTGGTACTGCTGGTTTCTTGTGACCGTTTATATGCAGTTATTTTTAGTTCTCTTACGTAATTTCTAATACAGCATTGCCCGTTTAATCACACTTGCTTAGATTGATGATTATTTGTGTGATTTATGTTCTCTAGCTTAGGATGACTCTCATGTTGATATTATGCCTATTGCTGATTATATTTCATTTGTTATATATTTTTTGAAAAACCAAAAAGATTTTCGGTTTTGAAAATTTTTGAAAAAGACAAAAATATTTTCGATTTTAAAAAATTTTGAAAAAGACAAAAATATTTTTGTATTTTGTTTTTACACCATATATAAATGGACATTTTAGGATGACCACGTCACAATTTCATTCCATTTAATTCATGTGACAATTTAATAGTGTTTTGAGACAATATATCATGTTATCCATGTGCTTTATAATGTTTGGCTTCATTGAGATGCAATCAGTTGTTACTTCCTACATGTTTGACTTATTATGTCCTTTATTGAACATGTGCACGAATTTGTTTGGTTATTGTACTTGTCTATCACATGTTGGTCGAGTGTTTTCATCTCAATCATGTCCTTAAAATGAACTAAGTGCAATAATACGAGATCAATAAAAGTAGTGCATGCAAAAATCATTGCTCATGAGGAATTTGTTTAAATTTGAAAAAATAATGCGCTGCGAGTGAATAACTATCACGTCGTGAAAGACATCGTTTGAAAATAGCCCGCACAAAATAATTAAGGCAGTAAAAAGATGAAATATGCCAAAATTTGTTCCAATAGGTTTTCTCTAAGTTAAGAATTTAGTACCTCGTTAGATATAAAAATTGCATTATTTTATATGAGGGAGTTAGGTTGGAAAGTAATCAATGGGTTTACATGCCCTTTGAAAAGTTCTTGAAATGGCACTAATTAGTTTTTGACATTTTTGGTGTGAAAATCACTTAGGCTTTGATTTTTTGATTTGATTTAGTTGATATCATCTAAATTCAACAAGTTTACACCGAAGGATGCTTTTGATATTCATTCGATAGGAGTACACGTATGCATCGTGCAGGTATGCTTGATTGAGTTTTATTACCTATTGAATTTGTTCGCACACATTCATTCCATATCCCCGATTTGGTTATCTTAGTAAAAGTTCATGGTGTGTGATTTTTGTAAAATTATTTTTACATTTTTGTATGAAAATATTGAAAAGTTAAAAAATAGTTTGTTTGATTTGTGTCCCATGACACCCCAATTTGCTTTATTGTGTTTATTCTTTCCTTGTCTATTTCGAATAAATAAAAAGGGAGAGAACGAATTATGACTTTATGGGGAGAGTTTTTGAATTATGGGGGAGATTTGAGATTTTATATATGTTTTGATTTTACTTTATGTTTATCTCATTTAAAATTCGATATATCACGAAGGTATTTACTTTGACTCATGTGTGTAGGTACAAAGTTGAAAATTAGTGGATTGCACAGCCTGATGAGAAAAGCTTTAAAGTTTGAAGTTTGTTGAAGATTGAAAAAGTTTGAAGACTTGTCATTTACCTTTTCAGTTTTGGGTTCATAGGAGGGTAGACTTGTGTTGGTCATATTTTGATTGATAATTCGGATATTTTTATTTCGTACCGGGATAGACATATGGGGAGATTTGTAAGGACATTGTCCATCACATTTAGTATGTCGTATACCGTTACAAGTTTGTTGAAGAATTGGGAAGCTCACATCTACAATCGACGATCCGAATTTCAAGTTAACTTTAACAATCATACCAACAAGGATAATCTTGGTAAATGTGGTCAAGTTCCATTTACATTTTACATAAAAAGTGTTGGGATTTTTTTATAAAAATTAAAATATTTTTCCTTTTATGAAAAATGATTTTTGAATTATTTTAAATGGACTTTTATGTTTTCAAAAACATTTTTATCATAAAATCTTTTTGATAACTATTCTCAAATTCGTAAAAGTGTTGGTTTTAGGTCTCCAAATGTTTTAAAACTCTATAATATGAATCTCGAGATTTATGCCTAGTTGTTCAAACGAGATCCTATCTCGTTCGAAGGAGACTAGAAGTTGTTCAAACGACATGAAAGTTCGTTCGAACGAGAAGTGTTTTTACCTGACACGTCACAACCTTAAATGTTTTTTTATTAATAAGGTGTTAGGGTTCTGTATTTCGTGTGGAGAAACACTGGTTTTAAACAAAATACGATTTTGAGTGTTTTACTTTATTCTCCAACATTAAAATAGTTCAATCTCTTGCTTTACAATTCACAAAATCCCAATATATTTTTGTGTGAATTGTTTTGGAACCCAAGAACAAAACTTTTCTATTGTTCATACTTTGTGGGAAGATCTCTACAACCGGAGGGCTTCGTGCTATTGTGGAGGGAGTCTCTATAAAGATTTTTGACTGCATGTCATAGGGACTTCTTGCGGGTATTCCTGGGTTGACGACTACGAACCGACATCTACGGATATTTTATAAGTCAAATTGTATTTTCGTTGTGATCCAATTGTAAATCGTTACATACAAATTATAGTGGAAATAAGAGGTTTTTACCCTGCATGGATATTTTTCCTTAACTTGGTGTTTCCAACCTTTGCATGCTTCTTGCTTTATGATTCCATATCACTTAGATGCATGTTCTAGGATTAAATTAAAACTTGGATTTTATTGAATATGATTTTGTTGACACACAATTAAAATTGACTTATTTGAGAAGTCACATTTATTCCGTTGTAGCGGCTCTTTCAGTAGTATTTTCAACTTGATTGGGGATAGGAATGCGTGGAGTGATTTCTTGGAAGTGGTTGGGATAGAAGACTCAATAACTATTTACAATTGGTCGGCTACATGCTCTAGAACAATGGTGGAATCCCCTGACTCCACATCATCTTCAAATTCCTCGTCTAAGCTTGGTGAGGAACTAAGGTCATGCCTGAGGAAGAGCTCTGACTCCGAAGGAGTGTTGAGTTTAGTAAGTGTTGTTAACCAACCATCCTTGTAATATTTTTTCTTCACATACTCAATCTAGACAGAAGCAGTTACTATGGACTTCTCCTATCCCTTGTTCAAAGATGTTTCTCTAGCCTTCACCCTTTTGGCCTACTCAGCAACCAAGTTCTTCTTGAACTCAGAGGCTTGTCCCTGTACTGCAATAGCCTCATTTACAACCTTCTTCTGAGCACCCTCAACATCTTTTATTTTATTCTCCCAAGATTTCTTCTCATTTGCCAATGCTTGTTGGGAGTTAATTAAGGACTTCTCCAGGCATTCAAAAGCCCCTTCTACATCATTTGAAGAAGAACGAAGTGCATCTTCCTTTTCTAACATCTGGTTATAATCAATCAGGAACTGTAAAAAAAGGCCAAATTAGTACAAGAAATTAATAAAAAAGCGTATGTATGAAAAAGAAAGAATTCTTACTAAGCCAAGGCTTTGAACATCCCTTTTAAAAAATTTTAAACGGGGCATAGAAGAGGCAGCACCCCTATGATCTGGAAAATTACCAGGCCTTATTAATTTTTTGGCTAGGCTAGGACCTATAGTTATAAGAGTGCTAGTAATAATGAGAGGCAAATCGACCAAGTTCTGTTGATCGGCAGTAGCAGTAGTTCCTTCAGCAAGTCTGGAAAGAAGACCCTTTTTAATGTGTTTGAGAAGGGAAACTTCACCTTTTGTTTACTGGGGTATTCTTCTTAGCATATTCTTTATTAGTGGAACCACCAGTAGCAGATTTGGTGGAGCCAGAAGCACCATCATCTGCCATTATATTGGAGAATTTCCTCTTTCCCATAGCAGTAGCAAGAGGAAGGTCAGAGTCCAAAGATGAAGAAAGGCCTGAAGCGAGTATACCACTGCCAAATGAAGTAGACACTCGATCTCGATCCAAGTTAAGCACAATGGAAGGAACAACAGTAGAAGGTCAGACAATAAAAGAGGTGACAGAACTCCTGTATTTCAATAAGTATGATGCCGGCCTAGTATGTTCTTCACTAATTTTTTTTTATAAAGACCCCAAAGAAACTTGAGCTCGTCAAGCTTGATGTCACCCTACTTAGGACACTTCCTATTCCAATCAATTCTAAGAAAATAAACAAAAACTAAGTAATTAACACTTCAGTAGAAAAATTGTTAATAAAGTCACATAATAATTTAAAACACATATCCCATGACCCTCCTGAGAGTATTTTGGCCCATTGTATACTTCACCCTTGTTAGGGGGCATACTACTAATTTTTGACAATCATTCCATGGTCGAAGTAATCCCTACTGGAGTAAGGAAGGTTAACAACCAAATATCTATTTACAGCTGTAGTTTTTATATAGTAAGTACGGTCACTAGTGATCCACTTATAACAAAACATGATTTTGGGAATGCCTATGTGGGTCTCATGGTGTTGATTGAGAATATGAATGCCATTAATAACCCTTCAAGTATTGGGGGATACTCTAGCAAGTACAATGTCAAAGTATTGACAAAATTCTAGACAGAAATGATTTAGGGGAAAAGTTTATCCGTATTCAACAATGAATAAGGAAGGGATCCAATGACCTTAAGACAAAGAAAAAATATCTACAAGGGGATTGGGAAACTCTAACTCTACCCAGTATGGTACCTTCCATTCCTTTCTAAACTCATCTAGAGAGATAACAATGAAAACCATGATTTGATATGAAGAAAAGAAGAAAGAGAAAGAATTCTTACAAAAACTTAAGGATTCAGCCATAACTAGAAGATAGGGAGAACGATTGCAGGAAAGCTCAAGAAATTGCAACAGAAACTTAGGGGGTTTGAGGTAAGAGATGACCAGGATTTTACCGCCTTTTATCGATTACCTCGAAAACCGGCGAACATAATGATTAAAGTTAGGCCTGATAATTCGTGTTTGTGGATCAGTTCGGGTCATGTCAAGACACGTTTTACTGATAAAACCCCCCAACTCGAACACGATTCGTTTATTAATCGTGTCAAAAGATAAAACTCTAACATGACCTGTTTAACAAATGGGTTACATGACATGACCCGTATAACCCGTTTAATAAATGGGTCGTGTTCAACTCGAAAACCTAACATGACCTGTATAACCCGTTTAATAAACGGGTCATGTTCAACTCGAAAATATGACACAACCCGCATCATCCAACTAATAAACAAGTTATTTTTCGACCCATTAACACAATATTAATAACATATTTATAAAATATGATGAATATTTTATAAAATAGGTCCTTAGTCCTACGTACTAAATTATTAACCATTAAACTATTTATTTAGCATAAGTTCATAACATAACATAAGTAACATACTAATTTTGATCAAATCTATAACACAAGTACAAAACGATACTTAAATGAATCCATAAAAGGCTGAAAGTGCCATCATGCAATCCAAATCCAATATATAAACAACCAAACTACAAAGATGTGAACTTAATCAAGACTTCAATCTATACCAAAAGGGAACCCTTCAAATCATATATCTACAAAAAAAAAGTAAGAATCCATTAGAAAAATTCGAATGAATAGGTGTTAAAATACTATAACTTCAAAAAGGAAAAATTAATTTTTTTTCATGAAAATATGTGAACGGGTTTACGTTCATGAGTTTTTTTTTATGAAAATCAATTATTACGCACTCAATGTTCAAATAATAGTTTAGGTTTAAATCAACATGTGACCAAACTCTAGTATATATACCAAATATGTGATCAAACTCTAGTATATATAACAATATAGGTTTAGGCTTTCTAAAAACTCTAGTTTTCAACTTTAGTAAAATAAGTTTTTTTATTGAAGTAGTTTAAATCCGATTTTTTTTTATTAAAGTAGTTATAATATGATTTTTCTTACTAAAATATTATAATTACACACCGAAAACAGAAAAAGAAGTTGAGCATTGGGCGGGCGATGATGAAGGCACATTTTTCGTGTTGATACATAAGTTTGCGATATTTTTCGTGAGATCATCAAGTATATCAGATGATTTGAACAAATACATCCATATATAAAAATATACTAGTGGTGACCCGTGCGATGCACGGTCGGGTGTAACGCATTTTGAAATATATTATTCAAATATATAATTTAATATATAATTAGTATGAGTATTTAAAGAAATGATCTGTAATACCCCGTATTTTTGGCTATATTTATTTTTGGGATTAATTAATTAAATGCGTATTAATTGGAAATTAATCCGGGTTATAAATACTAATGTGATGCGAATTGGTATTTGATTATGTGCATATATGATTTTATATGTATTTGGTATTATAAAATTTGTCGTGAGATTTATATACGGCAATTTGGAAATTTTGTCGAGACGCGTGGGACCGCCGCGTCACGGTATAATATTTTGATAATAAAAGTGAATTTAAAATCTGTAATCCGTATGGTCTTTTTGAGTGCGCCAACGCGTCCGGAAGGGTCGAGATAGTCAGAAAACACTAGCCGGGGGTATAGTTGGGTCCCGGGGTATTTTTAGGCCATACCGGTAACTTAAAGGGTATTTTGGTAATTTTACATTTTTAGGAATTAAAAGTGACGAAAATTAGAGATGTAAATCCGATGTGGATTAAACCCATTAAGCCCATTAACCAACCCATATTAACCTAGAAGGTTACGTAGGTTGTCATTTAGGTTTTCTAATTTCCCCAAATCAAACCCTAGCCACCTTAAGCCACCATTAGAGAGGAAGCTTGGAGAGAAGAAATTCTGCAGAAATTCTTCATCAAATCAACATCAAATACGGAATCAAACCAAGGCAAGTGATTTAAATTACATTCCTTATGCAGTGAATGCTTTTTCCATGTTAGAAACATTGTTAATCAATCTCATATAAGAGTTAAAAGAAAACCCATGAAATTGGAAGATTGTTGTTTAATTTTGGGATAGGTTTGCATGTAGAAACATTGTTTGAAGATTTAATTCAGAGATTTCATATCTATGTGATGTATAAACGGATTAAAATCTGGGAAATTTTGATGAGAAGAACCTAGGGTTTATGTTCTTGAAGAAAATTGGGAATTAATGTAGAAACCTTGTGATTTAATGATGTTTAGAAGGTATTAAACCCCTTTAATGATGTTAGTATAGCACCTTGGCATGTTTGAGGATGATTAGAGAACTCAATATATTGTAGGAACGAATTTTAGAAGAGGTTTTAGGAGTAAAAATGGTGAAAAACGAATTGGGGAAAAATCTGGGCCGAAACTGGTCACTCGTTAGAAGCAGACCCCAGGTCGTTCGAACGAACTCGTTCGAACGAGCTTCTAACGAGTTGACCAGTCGTTATTAACGAGTAGGGATTTCGTTCAATATCTCATTCGAACGAGATATCGTTAGAAGGGACAGTTCGTTCGAACGAACTGGGATCTCGTTCGAACAACCTCGTTCGAACGAGACTTCTAACGAGATGACAGTCCAAACTCGTTCGAACACTCGTTCGAACGAGACTTCTAACGAGCTGGCAGTTTGGGCCATTTTGGACTGTTTTGACTTTTGGAGTTCCGTAAACTGATTTGAGGATATAGATATCATTTCGTAGATGTAGTAATGATAGGATTGGGACATTTGGGTATTTATGAGGAGAAATTCACATACGAGAGTGGTATTACATGGACGGTTTGGGTCGAGACGTGAGTGTCCACTACGACGTGAGAATTAATTATGACACGTATGATTATAAACCAGTATAGAATATATAGTGATAATTACGAGTTAGTACGAGAATGAGAATAGTACTACGATTAAAATATGGTATTACTAAGATGTGTGTTTTCTTAGTATTGGTATATGGATTGTGTGTATGACATACCTACCATACTTGCTATCACGGGAGGTTTGCGTTCGCTTAGGACCCTCTAATCCTTGTGTGCCTACGGGGGGGGGGGGGGGGGGGGGGGGGATATAGACTGGTACCTTGATGAACATAGGTCATAGAGAGACTTATTGTGATATTAATAAGTCCGCTGACCGTGGGAGCGTAGGTATGTGCGTGACCCACGTGATGGTGACTGTGTTCGCATCCACTATTTGTGATTTGTGTTATCTGAACTATTCCTGAGAGATTCGGAATGTGTGATCCTTATGTACGTGATGTACCGGGATGGATAGCAGAGTATGTGTGCACCATAGCTTAGATTGCGGAGTGCTTGTATCGTATATTTATGATGTGAATAATATACATTTAATTAATGGAAATCCTCCTGTTAATATTGTGAACCTGTTACGGTATTGTTCGAGTTATATAATGAGTTAATTGATACTTATATATATGGCATATTTAGTAACTGAGTTTACATTAAACTTTATTTAATTACGAGCGTTATTATGTTAATGGAACTGAGTAATATGGGTAGAACCTTTGGCAGTCTAGCTAGTTATGTTGTCAGTTAGCTAGTAGTATGGGTCGATATAGATGGGTACTTACGTTAGGAGTGCACAGTAAGACGAGAGGTGAGAATATCATGCGAGTGTACGTCCTAACATGTACTTTGCATTTAATGTTTTAAATGTTTTTAAAGCACTTGCAGGTTTTTAAAATATAACTCCACATTCGGGCTCTGACCCGTTTGCTTTTCAAATCTTTTTCTTTGTAAAACCATTTTAGGTGCCCAGCCACAAGGACACCAAGCATAGGTACTCATTCAGGTGACGAGCTGTAGCTGCTTGTGGAAGCTACAGGGATTTGCATGTAGACGCTTCTATCTCTTTGGATTCCAGAGTCACTATCTATCAGTTGTAGGGCATGTTGCCCATTTCTTTAGAGACATCTTTTACATTTCAGTTTTCAGACTTTAGCATGTTTTATTTCAGTTTCGGTTATTCATTTCAGTTATGGGATTGTAGTGAGGAGTTTTCCTCCAGACTTTATTTACTCTATTGTGATGGTTATTCATTTTACTTCAGTATGGTGAATGGTGTTATTTATTTCTTCATTACACTTGTTGCATGTTAATCAGACTTAAATTAAAATTTGGCAACTTGCTTTTTAAATACTAGGTGGTTAGAAATAATAAAATGTTTTCGACAGTGATGCTATTAACTGAGCCAACTTGGCATTTAATATTAATTTTATAAAGGAGTAGCTACCCGGTATTTAATTAGTCGGGATGTCACAGGTGGTATCAGAGCATCAGGTTCTAGTGTCCTTTAGGATCTGTACGGCTATTATGTTTCTGCTACGTTTCTTTGATATAGAGCCCTATATTTTAGGACTGTTGTACTCTTTTTGTGTATGCTTCGTTCTTCAGCTATTTTAAGTTTATAAACTGCGGACTTATAAACTTTGTTCTTATTTCAGATGCCTCCACGACGTGCACGACGAGTTCCCAGGAATGCAATGCCCGAACCCCAGCCCGCTCCAGTTCAGGGCATGATGAACGCCACTGAGGTTGCTGCTATAGTAACCCAAGCGGTAAATGCCGCGATTGCCGTGATTCAGCAGGCACCACCTCAGGCACCGGTTGCCGCGCCAGTACAGGTTAATGCATTCCCGTCTGCTTGTGAGCGTGTACGTGACGCTTTTCAGAAAGCGCATCCGCCAGAGTTTGCAGGTAGCTCAGACGTGGTAGTCTCGAGCCAATGGAGGAAGGACATACAGAGGCATTTGAGGATGCATGAGTGCACTGATGTTCAGAAACAGGTGCTAGCTACTTTCAAGCTAGTGGGATCTGCACTACAGTGGTGGGAGTCTATCACCACCGTGGAGGAGAGGGATACCCTCACGATTCAGGAATTCTGGGTGCGGTTCGACCGCAAGTACTTTCCGTCCGCAAGTACTTTCCGTCCGCAGTTCATACAGAGATGAGGAGGAAGCTGATGAGTTTGAAGCAGGAGGGCAAGACAGTGGCCGAGTATAAGGCCGAGTTTACTAACCTGTTGAATATCGTTCCAGACGAGATTCCAACGAGAAGAAGAAGATAGAGAAGTTCACCGACGGGTTGAATTGGAGGATCCGTCAGCATCTACTAGGGAACCTATCGTTGGCCACGTATTCTGATGTGGTTAACGCTGCATTATTGCACTGCCAGGACCACCATTTTCATATGACCGAGGGCAAGCGATCGGGGGAGTCTAGCCATCAGGGCAGGACTGGAGGACATGGTGCCAGCGGGGCACAAACCGGTCAGGGGCAGAGACAGAATGAGCAGGGTACCCAGCAGGGGGATAATAAGAGGTTTCGGTCAGGGAACTACAGGCAGGGACATGGAGGTTTCCATCAGGGCCATCAGGGTCCAAACGGCCATCAGGGCCAGCAGGGGCAGAATGGGCAACAGTTTCATCAGGGCCAGCAGGGCCAAGGGAGGAATGGTAACGGCCACCAGGGCCGGGGATAGCAGGGGCAGAGGGGAGGGAACTTCCCAGGAAAGTGCTTTACTTGTGGCAAGACTGGCCATAAGAAGCAGGATTGTCCTGATAGGGGCAAGGCCCCACAGCAGCAGCAGCAGGGTGCTCGCCAGGAGCCACAGAGACCTATGTTTCCCGCCGCTCTTCCCGCACCGCCACAGATGGCAGCATTACCACCCATTCCAGCAGTCCCAGCTCAGCAGGGGCAGCTACAGTATGGACGTGTTTACAACGTTCACCAGGCTGCAGTTCCACAGGCACCGCCCGCGATCGAGGGTACGTTTCCTATCCATGGCACTATGGGTCGGGTGTTATTTGATATGGGTGCTACACACTGTTTAATAGCTACACACTTCGCGAAAGCTTTAGGGTTGTTAGCTACGGCAGAGAGCACAGTGACGTGTGTCGACTCACCCTTAGGGAGTGGGTCACTTGTTTTCTTTATATGCCGGGGAGTGGGGGTAGAGATCGGTGGTCTGGTATTGCCTGCAGACATGTTAGTGTTAGATATGCATGTTCACGATGTGATCATCGGTATGGATTGGCTCGTAGCATATAGGGCCATGATTGATTGCTTCAGCGGGAGCATTGTTTTTGCCATTCCGGGGCAAGAGATGTTTATAGTAGCGATGCCTCGCCCAGAGGGAGGATCGACCGCTCATCTGTATTACATTGAGGAGGATACCTCTAAGGAGGTTGTGATTCCTTTAGATTCGATCCCGGTTGTCAGGGAGTATTCAGATGTGTTTCAGGAGATACCAGGCTTACCGCCCAGTCGGGAGATAGACTTCGTTATAGATTTGCTACCGGGTACGAGACCTATAGCACGTGCACCGTACCGTATGGCTCCAGCTGAGATGCGAGATCTACGGGATCAGATAGAGCAGCTGTTAGGGCAGGGCTTTATTCGCAGGAGTACCTCACCTTGGGGCGCTCCAGTTTTGTTTGTGAAGAAGAGGGATGGTTCACTGAGATTGTGCGTGGACTACCGAGAGTTGAATAAGGTCACGATACGGAATAAGTATCCGTTGCCTCGAATCGATGACTTATTCGACCAGTTGAGGGGAGCTTCTTTCTTCTCGAAGATTGACTTGAGGTCGGGATACCATCAGTTGCGTATCAGGGAGGAGGATGTTTCGAAGACCGCGTTCTTGTCGAGATATGGTTCTTATGAATTTCGGGTTATGCCTTTCGGCTTGACCAACGCTCCAGCAGTGTTTATGGACTTGATGAACAGGGTGTTTCGAGATTTCCTAGATCAGTTTGTCATTGTCTTCATTGATGACATTCTGGTTTACTCTCAGACAGAGGAGGAGCACGCCGAGCATTTGAGGCAGGTTTTGCAGACACTTCGTCAAAACGAGCTGTATGCAAAATATGAGAAGTGCGAGTTTTGGCTGAAGGAAGTCCAGTTCTTGGGTCACATTATTTCCGACCAGGGAATATCAGTTGATCCGGGGAAGGTATCAGCGGTGAGGGAGTGGGGACAGCCCACGACACCAACGGAGATTCGTAGTTTCTTGGGTCTAGCAGGATACTACAGGAGGTTTATTCGGGGTTTCTCAGAGATAGCAGGTCCTTTGATACATCTTACTCGTAAAGGTGTGCCGTTCATTTCGAGTGATGCCTGTCAGTTGGCATTCGATGAATTGAAGGAAAAGTTGACCTCAGCACCCGTGTTAGCATTGCCGAGACCGGGAGTTGAGTATTTGGTTTACACCGATGCGTCTTTGCAAGGACTGGGAGGTGTATTACAGCAGGAGAGACAGGCCATAGCTTATGCTTCCCGTAAGCTTAAGCCTCATGAGAAGAATTACCCCACGCATGATTTGGAGTTGGCAGCGGTAGTATTTGCCTTATGGATTTGGAGGCACTATCTTTTGGGGGAGAAGTTTCAGCTGTTCACGGACCACAAGTCACTACAGTATCTGTTCAGGCAAAAGGAATTGAATATGCGGCAGCGTAGGTGGCTTGAATTTGTGAAGGACTACCAGTTCGACATCCAGTACCACCCGGGTAAGGCTAACGTGGTAGCAGACGCGTTGAGCCGCAGGCCAGCAGATGAGGTGGCAGAGGTGTGGAAAGCTAAGTGGAAGGAATTGGGACACCAGGATGCAGTGGCCCGATCTTTCATGTCTGTGATGACCGTTACCCCACAAATTGTCACGAGGATAGTACGGGCACAGGCTAATGACTCGTTCTGTCAGGAAGAGATAGTTCGATTGCTAGCAGAGGGAGCCGAGTCCTATACCGTTAGCTCAGACGGGGGATTGCGCTTCAATGGGAGATTGGTAGTTCCGGAAGGGGAAGAATTATGGCATGATGTTATGGCAGAGTCGCACGGCTCACGGTTCGCGGTACATCCCGGAGGGGACAAAATGTACCAAGACATGAGACGGCAGTATTGGTGGAGCGGTATGAAGAGAGATATCGCTGAGTTTGTCTCGAAATGCGCCACTTGTCAGCTTGTAAAAGTGGATCATCAGAGACCAGCAGGATTGCTACAGCCGTTGGAGGTTCCGGTGTGGATGCGGGAAAGCATATCCATGGATTTTGTCACGGGGTTGCCTACGTCGCAGAGGGGTCACGACTCCGTTTGGGTAATTGTGGACAGGTTGTCCAAGGTCTCTCACTTCTTACCCGTAAGGACTGACTACACTACGGGACAGTATGCCCAGCTCTTCATTTCAGAGATTGTGAGACTTCACGGTGTGCCCCTAAATATCGTGTCTGACAGAGACAAGATATTTGTTTCGAGGTTTTGGGAGAGTTTCCAGGAGGCCATGGGCACGAAATTGCGGTTGAGTACGGCTTATCATCCGCAGACCGATGGGCAGACAGAGCGCACCAATCAGATGTTGGAGGACATGCTACGCATGTGCATTATTGACTTCGGAGGTGGATGGGAGCAGTACCTTCCACTGGTGGAGTTTGCTTACAACAACTCCTATCAGTTCACGATTGGCATGGCTCCGTTCGAGGCGTTGTACGGTAGGCCTTGTCGTTCCCCAGCATGTTGGTTGGAGGTGGGGGACAACAAACTACTTGGGCCGGAAGTGATTCAGGATACTTCGGCAAGGATTGAGTTGATTCGGAGTCGCATTCGGGTAGCTCAAGACAGGCAGAAGAGTTATGCTGATGCGAAGAGGTTTTTCAGGGAGTTCCAAGTAGGGGACCAGGTTTTGCTCAGGGTATCTCCAATGAAGGGGATTATGCGATTCGGGAAGAAGGGGAAGTTGGCACTGAGGTATGTGGGGCCGTTTCCTATTATTGAGCGGATCGGACCGGTTGCGTATAGACTTGGACTACCGGAGCACTTGCATCGGATTCACGACGTGTTCCATATTTCCTCGCTGAGGAAATACCTTAGAGATGATTTGGCTCATTCTCACATTGCTGTGGAGGACATCGATCTCCAGCCGGATAGCTCCTACGAGGAGGGGCCAATTGCTATTTTGGACCGAAGCGAGAGGAAACTGCGGTCAAAGATAGTCCCGTTAGTGCGTGTTCAGTGGCGACATCACAATGTCGAGGAGTCCACATGGGAGCGCGAGGATGAGATGCGCGAACGTTATCCAGAGCTGTTTTTAGCAGGTACTTTCTAGTTTCGAATTTCGGGACGAAATTCAGTTATTAGGGGGGAAGTATGTAATACCCCGTATTTTTGGCTATATTTATTTTTGGGATTAATTAATTAAATGCGTATTAATTGAAAATTAATCCGGGTTATAAATACTAATGTGATGCTAATTGGTATTTGATTATGTGCATAAATGATTTTATATGTATTTGGTATTATAAAATTTGTCGTGAGATTTATATACGGCAATTTGGAAATTTTGTCGAGACGCGTGGGACCGCCGCGTCACGGTATAATATTTTGATAATAAAAGTGAATTTAAAATCTGTAATCCGTATGGTCGTTTTGAGTGCGCCAACGCGTCCGGAAGGGTCGAGATAGTCAGAAAACACTAGCCGGGGGTATAGTTGGGTCCCGGGGTATTTTTAGGCCATACCGGTAACTTAAAGGGTATTTTGGTAATTTTACATTTTTAGGAATTAAAAGTGACGAAAATTAGAGATGTAAATCTGATGTGGATTAAACCCATTAATCCCATTAACCAACCCATATTAACCTAGAAGGCTACGTAGGTTGTCATTTAGGTTTTCTAATTTCCCCAAATCAAACCCTAGCCACCTTAAGCCACCATTAGAGAGGAAGCTTGGAGAGAAGAAATTCTGCAGAAATTCTTCATCAAATCAACATCAAATCCGGAATCAAACCAAGGCAAGTGATTTAAATTACATTCCTTATGCAGTGAATGCTTTTTCCATGTTAGAAACATTGTTAATCAATCTCATATAAGAGTTAAAAGAAAACACATGAAATTGGAAGATTGTTGTTTAATTTTGGGATAGGTTTGCATGTAGAAACATTGTTTGAAGATTTAATTCAGAGATTTCATATCTATGTGATGTATAAACGGATTAAAATCTGGGAAATTTTGATGAGAAGAACCTAGGGTTTATGTTCTTGAAGAAAATTGGGAATTAATGTAGAAACCTTGTGATTTAATGATGTTTAGAAGGTATTAAACCCCTTTAATGATGTTAGTTTAGCACCTTGGCATGTTTGAGGATGATTAGAGAACTCAATATATTGTAGGAACGAATTTTAGAAGAGGTTTGAGGAGTAAAAATGGTGAAAAACGAATTGGGGAAAAATCTGGGCCAAAACTGGTCACTCGTTAGAAGCAGACCCCAGGTCGTTCGAACGAACTCGTTCGAACGAGCTTCTAACGAGTTGACCAGTCGTTATTAACGAGTAGGGATTTCGTTCGATATCTCGTTCGAACGAGATATCGTTAGAAGGGACAGTTCGTTCGAACGAACTGGGATCTCGTTCGAACAGCCTCGTTCGAACGAGACTTCTAACGAGATGACAGTCCAAACTCGTTCGAACACTCGTTCGAACGAGACTTCTAACGAGCTGGCAGTTTGGGCCATTTTGGACTGTTTTGACTTTTGGAGTTTCGTAAACTGATTTGAGGATATAGATATCATTCCGTAGATGTAGTAATGATAGGATTGGGACATTTGGGTATTTATGAGGAGAAATTCACATACGAGAGTGGTATTACATGGACGGTTTGGGTCGAGACATGAGTGTCCACTACGACGTGAGAATTAATTATGACACGTATGATTATAAACCGGTATAGAATATATAGTGATAATTACGAGTTAGTACGAGAATGAGAATAGTACTACGATTAAAATATGGTATTACTAAGATGTGTGTTTTCTTAGTATTGGTATATGGATTGTGTGTATGACATACCTACCATACTTGCTATCACGGGAGGTTTGCGTTCGCTTAGGACCCTCTAATCCTTGTGTGCCTACGGGGGGGGGGGGGGGGATATAGACTGGTACCTTGATGAACATAGGTCATAGAAAGACTTATTGTGATATTAATAAGTCCGCTGACCGTGGGAGCGTAGGTATGTGCGTGACCCACGTGATGGTGACTGTGTTCGCCTCCACTATTTGTGATTTGTGTTATCTGAACTATTCCTGAGAGATTCGGAATGTGTGATCCTTATGTACGTGATGTACCGGGATGGATAGCAGAGTATGTGTGCACCATAGCTTAGATTGCGGAGTTCTTGTATCGTATATTTATGATGTGAATAATATACATTTAATTAATGGAAATCCTCCTGTTAATATTGTGAACCTATTACGGTATTGTTCGAGTTATATAATGAGTTAATTGATACTTATATATATGGCATATTTAGTAACTGAGTTTACATTAAACTTTATTTAATTACGAGCGTTATTATGTTAATGGAACTGAGTAATATGGGTAGAACCTTTGGCAGTCTAGCTAGTTATGTTGTCAGTTAGCTAGTAGTATGGGTCGATATAGATGGGTACTTACGTTAGGAGTGCACAGTTAGACGAGAGGTGAGAATATCATGCGAGTGTACGTCCTAACATGTACTTTGCATTTAATGTTTTAAATGTTTTTAAAGCACTTGCAGGTTTTTAAAATATAACTCCACATTCGGGCTCTGACCCGTTTGCTTTTCAAATCTTTTTCTTTGTAAAACCATTTTAGGTGCCCAGCCACAAGGACACCAAGCATAGGTACTCATTCAGGTGACGAGCTGTAGCTGCTTGTGGAAGCTACAGGGATTTTCATGTAGACGCTTCTATCTCTTTGGATTCCAGAGTCACTATCTATCAGTTGTAGGGCATGTTGCCCATTTCTTTAGAGACATCTTTTACATTTCAGTTTTCAGACTTTAGCATGTTTTATTTCAGTTTCGGTTATTCATTTCAGTTATGGGATTGTAGTGAGGAGTTTTCTCCAGACTTTATTTACTCTATTGTGATGGTTATTCATTTTACTTCAGTATGGTGAATGGTGTTATTTATTTCTTCATTACACTTGTTGCATGTTAATCAGACTTAAATTAAAATTTGGCAACTTGCTTTTTAAATACTAGGTGGTTAGAAATAATAAAATGTTTTCGACAGTGATGCTATTAACTGAGCCAACTTGGCATTTTGAATTAATTTTATAAAGGAGTAGCTACCCGGTATTTAATTAGTCGGGGTGTCACATGATCGTAGCTATAATCATGAACATGTAAATTAATTAATATGATGAAAAACGAACACTAATTGTAATAAAAATGAGGAAATATTTTAAATGAATATGAGGAAATGAATCAAACTATATTTTGTAGACTAACATGTTACATCAATGTTTATTATGAAAATCTGAATTATATATATAAAAAAAGGGGCCTTTAATTTCAAGTTTTAAATCTTAAAAAAAATTGGAATTCACTTCCATATCGTTTTATAATTAGTTGGAAGTCCTAGATTTTAAAATTATCAATGTCATTTTATTAATTGCAGAGATATTTCTACCAACAATGCAAAGATATATTAATTATTTTGCAACTTAGAACAAAAGATTTATGACATAGGACTAAAAATTAGCAAATTCAAGAAAATACGACCATCAACTAAATATCTATAAAAAAAATCATGTTATTTTATGTTTCTTTGATGTGTTTCTTGTGTGCATGTGCCGATAACACGAAAAAAATAATAATCTAGTTAAAGGAGACACGAAACAACATAAAGGTCTTTTTATATAATTCAGATTCCCATATAGCAATTAGGAAATTACTCCGCCGTTCATCTCCGCTAATTTATTGAGGGAAACATTAGGCATGTGTGTGGCACATGACTTAAAATAAGGTCATTTTTGCCCTAACATAATTTATAGCACTGATCCTGACCTCAACTGTTAGTTCTTTAAGCTTTGTTTTTTTTAAAACAAATCTTAAAATAACAGCGAATAAAATATTATTCCAGCAATAAAAAAATGATATTCAGTAATATAAACTTATTTTCAGCATATAAAATGATTTTAAGTAAACAAAAAATGATTTTCAGCAATAATAAAAAAAATCAGCAAATGAAAATTATTTTTAGCAATACAAAATATTTTTCAACAATATAAAAGTATTTTCGGCATACGAAATGATTTTCAGCAAATAAAAATTGATTTTCAACAATAATAATTTATTTTTAGCAAATAATATATGATTTTCAGGAAAAAAAAATGAATTTCAACAATGCAAAAGTATTTCCAACTAAATTTGTAATAAAAAAAAATTAAAACCAAAAAATATAGATAATTTGTTTTCCAAAAAATGAACCTAACTCAGATTTCCCAAATATAGGGAAAAAAAATTAAATTTTCGAGAAAAAAATTTCACGAAGAATTAACCCGAATTTAAATAACATTTAGAAAATAAAATTGTCTTCATAGTTGAAATTACATATATATGTCATCATTTATCAATTACCATCTTACAAAAAACAATTAAATTTATAGTAATAAATTCGGTGAAATTCTTGGAGGTTACAACTCAAATGTGTTTTTTAAGTTAAGGAATGTATACTGAATTAATCGATGGTTTGAGCTAGTATGATTTGTATAATTTTTAAAAAAACTATAGTTGTATATGATTTGTATCATTTTTAAAAAGACAATAGTTATATGCAAAGCAGTTTTCGCGTAGTGTAAAATCAATGTGAAAATGAATAGTGTGTTATCCATCAAACATGAAAAAAAAAATTGTTTTTGCCGTGCTCATTATAAAATCTCATTTGATACCGAAAGCCCACTTTGTATATTCCATCGACGAATCTAGTTTTTTTATTTTTTGCACCCTAACAATGACCCTCCTCTACTATATTTTGCCACGTCTCCCCACTCCACGTAGTGTAAAAACAAATGAACAAACAAAAACGCATATTTCTGCCTATAGTTTAGTTAGACTAAATATTTCTATTTTTCACGTTCTAGTTGGATAAGTTTCTCTTATATTCTAAGCACATCACATTATTTGGGCAATGAAATGGTGTGGGGAGGTAGGGTAGTGATCAGATGAATGTAGTCAGATAGACGCGTAAATGTCCTACAAAAAGTAATGACTAATTAGTAAAGAAAAAGTATTAGACGCATCACAAAAAATTAGAAAAGAAAATAAAAAATTTGATACCAACCTAAGCATACACACACTCGTTCAGAAGTTTACAACCAAAAACATATCAAAAATACTATTGTGACCGAATTTTTTATCGAAATTTGATGGACAAACTGACGTGGCAGGATTTTATTGGTTGGTTTTTGGGGTCCACGCCAGTGAGACCTAAAAACCAACAACCAATAAATATCCACTACGTTAATTTGTCCATCAAAATTCTGTCAAAAATTCGACCACCGTATAACTACTCAAGACATATACACGCAATTGTTCCACTTTTTGCTTCGTAAAAAAAATGGTAGTAAGAACCTGATAGAGGGTACATATATATGTATGTATGCATGTAGTGGTGATGATGAGTCAAACTTTAAATCTGATTTTTTTAGATTTTTGAGTTTCTTTAAAATAAAAAAATTAAGTCTCACCTTCTTAAGTGATTCACCAAATTTTAAAACAAATACAACCATCCACGCACCCACTAATAAAAAAAACTCCCACATATTATGGACGTTTTCACGGGTAGAATCACTCTCTCTCCCCACATATTCAATGGATCCCTTATTTCTCCTTTATTTTCAATGTAAAATCTGACCATTTTCCCTTTAATCGAATCTTACATTGAACCCTAAAATGGGTCACTGAGAGCTGGTTTGGTAAAAATGGGTCATAGGTAGTTTTTATTTCGAAATAATATGGTTAGGGTCACCCACTGGATATAGCCATGATAGCTTTGGGGACTTATTGTGGTGCAGTGGGTTTGGTGGCCGTTCCGGTGACGGGGACGGTGTGGGGAAGAATGCGTTGCACTGCGGCAATTGTCCTCCCCATAGATCTACATTTCCTATGAAGGCCGATGAAGGGAATCTCGGTGGTGGGAATTGAACCGTTGAGACCCTTGTGTGATAAATTCAAGTCCACTATGTTTTGGGGATTGATGTTTGGGTGTTTACCTCTAAACTAGTTCTCTACGAAGAAAACAGGGATATACATATATATAAAGAGAGTGAGAGGCAAATACACAATTCTGCGTTCCGAATAACTGGTGGTAGAGATGTTTGTAGTTTCAAAGAAGTACAAAAGTTCTTTTTATTGATCACACCAGAAAGAACAAAGCAGGGTTAAAAGATGAGAGGATTCTAATAGAAAAATTATGCGTAAATTTATAATAGATTGTAGGCAACATATTATGCAAAACACAATAAGTTTTACTCTATATAAATAACTCTACAAAAAATGTGACGCGTTACCTGCAACGATGGTGATCACCAAGAGGGGGAATGACGTGTGGTGGGAGAAGTTTCGTCTAAGAGAGCGTCTTTTGACAGAGATGGACACAGCTTTTATTTCAGTGACTTGAGGGGACTAACGAAGAGGGCAATGATGGAGGTCTTACAGTAGAAAACCGATGTTAACAAAATATATTTCACTAACAATGGAAAGGTTGCAAAAGTTTTATGTGTGCATGTGATTCAAAAAAACGTGGGGAGTTTCATTTTAGCCATCGTGGAGAGGTAGTTTTTGGTCGATGAAATGTGGAAACATCATATGTAGCCACGTGTATTTTCTTGATTAAAAAAAACTCAAAAATCTGAGAATTTAGGATTCACCTTTTGGAGGCTCCTCAATGCTCCTACTACATACGTATATATTATAAGATTTCAACAAATCCGTCCATATTTCAACAAAATATATCAGAAGATTTCAACAAAATCCATCCATATTTCAGAAGATTTCAACAAATCCATCTATATTTCAATAAAATATATCAGATGATTTCAATAAAATTCGTACCTGCGTGTGGTTCCAGAAAAAGAAAAGAACATGTGTATGGGTTGAGTGGTGTTATGCATGTGTGTGTACTGTGTTGTGCTGTGCTTGTGTGTGTAGTGGATAAGAGAAGAGAGAGAAGGGATAACTTGTGTGTTGTGTTGTGCTGCTCAGCTTTCGTTTGAGTTGAGAAGCAACTTTAGTTTGAGAAGCAACGATAGAGAAGAGAGTTAGGTTTGAGAGGATAGTTAAAATTAGTTAGGTTAACTTACAATTTTTATTAACCCTTTTGGTTTTTCATTTTCTTTCCTTTTATTTTTCCATTAGATTAAAAAATCAACAGTTCAAAATTAATCGAGTCTAAACAGGTTTAATAGGTTTTTGACCCGAATGTGATCGGAAAGGAACCTGAAAAATAATCGAGTCAATTGCGATTCAATGGCGGGTTAGCGGGTTGACCCGAAACATGAACTGTTAAATAAACAGGTTATACGGGTCTAATATTATTTCAACTTGGACCTGCTTAGACATGACCTGACCCGCAAAAATTGTGTCGAGTTTGAGTCGGGTTTTCGGGTCGTGTAAAAAATTTCCAGGTCTAATTAAAGTGAAACACCGATTGAAATTTTGCCGGTGTTGGTGAAAAAAACTAGACTAAGCTAATTAATTGATCACAGATAAATAGAAATAAAAGAGACAAGAGATTTTTAAAGTTTTTCGACTTAAGGCAATAGCCTACGTCCACTGTTATGTATTGCTTTGGGATTTTTCAATTGCCTCTCTTTTCATATCCCTTGGATATAGTGTTGACAATATATTTATAGCCCCCAGGGGATGTACAAGGGATAGAATATCAAAGGATGGAATGTCTTTATATTATAGACATTTACATATGTACAACCATTTATCTATACAACTATTGGTGTTTTCCTGTCATCGTTGGTTGGTCTTCTTGGTGTTGGCCATCATCGCTAGTGATGGTCCGTATTTTATCCTTGTTGACTAGGATTAATCTTCCATTATATAACATGTGTCAGTATCTGAATGGTCTACGTAGATGGGCAATTTTTTGTATCAACAGAAGCCCCCAATATTTCATGCTTGAAGTTTTCATAAGAGTGTGGAGAATTTAGCTCTTGTTGTTGCTCAGGCAACAATTTTAATCTTGGTTGGTTTTCGATATCCCATACTTGTAAAAAATTATGGTTTAATTATGATAATGTAACGCGTGTGGCATTTTTGAAATTATCCGTAACTTTAATGAATCATTTTTTGGCAAATCTGGCTTTTCCACCTTTAACCGCCACCAGTTCAATCGACGCTGCCTTTTAATCATTATTTTTCCAGTTTTTTAGCCAACCTATAAAGAGTGGGAAAAGCCACAAACTTTTACTACCTCAAATTTTCTGAGTGTTTTTGGCTATAGTATCTTCAAGTTTTCTTTCTCTCTCTTGTGCGATCCTTTTATATTATTCAGTTCTTGCTGAATCCTTAATTCCTGTAAGAACTCTTTCTCTTCTCTTCTTCATCATGGTTTACTCTATTGATTCTCTTGATGAATTCAGAAATGAATTTAAGATTCCCTCTTCGGTTGTTTCGAAACATGGTACTTTACCTGATGAATTTTTTTCACTTGCTGAGGGTCACTTGTTTCCCTCTATTTTTATAGCTGAGTGTGGGTTTACCTTTCCTCCCAACCCACCGTGCCTTGAATTTTATCAATATTTTGACATTGTCCCAGCTAGGGTAGCCCCCAATACTTGGAGGGTCGTGAATGGAGTGTATAGGTTGAATCAAATTCATGGAACCCATCTGGAGATTCCATAAATAATATTTTGTTATAAGTGGGTGACTAGTGACACCACTTTTTATTTAAAGACTAGGGATGTAAACAAAGCGTTAGTAGTTAATCTTCCAGATTCCAATAAAGATTATTTTGAGCACGGAGTTGTTGTAAAAACTTGGCAATACGCCCATTTTATTGGAATTGCTGAGTCTCAGGGGACTAGATGCCCTCCTTTTGGCAATGGGATAGGTTATTCCTTATTTAACATTTTTTCCCTGTACATATCTGTTTAAATATAATAATAATTGCTTCTCTATAAATTTTAATTGCAGTTGATCAGAAGAGAAGGAGCCCAAAGGAAAGTGAAGTGAATTTTAGGTAATTAAAATTCATTTGGGGACTTCATCAAAAGATTGGCAAGGAGCACGTTAGGTCTGCATCTTATTTGTTGTACTACAAGAACACAATTTCCTCCTTTGATTCTTATCCTACTCCCTCCCCTATAATTGACCTTGAGAAAGATCCTCCTTTGACTTCCTCAACTGCTAGATCTGGAAGTAGTGATCTTGCTTCTCTTTCCCCTTATTTATTAGATTCAAATTCACCCCTTGCTGTAGCCATGGGAAAGAGGAAGTTTCCCAATATTTTGGGAGACAAAGCTGTTAATCCCCCTTCCAAATAGACTGATGAAGGGGTGAAAAATAAAGATGAAACTGGGAAGAAGCCCCCAGGTAAGAAAATTAAAGAGAGCCCTCTGAAAAGAATAAGTTAAGGGCTTTCTTCTAAGTCAGCAGAAGGTTCTTCTACTCTTCCTGACCAACGTGAGTTGGTCGATATATCTTCTTCTAATTCTCCAGTGGTCCTTGGCCCTAGATTGACAAGACAACTAATAAAGTCTGGGACTTTTCCAGACCACAAAGGTGCTATAACTGGATTACCTCGTTCCAAAAGTTCTGACAGGGGTGCTCAAAGCCTTGCTCTGGTATATTCTTTTACTTTCTTTAACTTTCTGTCTCTTAATTTTCTCTTTATAATACTGACTTTCCTTGTTGTTCTTGTGCAGTTCCTTGTTGACTTCAATAATATGTTGGAGATAGATGAGTCTTTGAGAGCTTCTTATGGTGAAGTTGAAGAAGCTTTTAATGACATAAAAGTCAGTGCTTGATTTCTAACAAGCATTGACTAATGAACAAAATAAGAGAGGAGAAGATAAAAGATGCTGAAGGAGCTATTGAAACTGCTAGGGGTCTAGATGATAAGTTGCAAAAACACTTAGATGTTGATAAAGTCAAGTCTTCCCAGATACAAAAAGACTTGGGTGCTGAGAAGGCGAGGACAAAGGCTAGGGAGGCTGGCTTCAACAGAGGCTAGGGTAGAGCCATTTGAGAGGATTCTTTGCAAATTGAGTTCGTGAAGAAGAAATGATGTAAGGATGGCTGGTCTACTTCCCTGGTGGAGGTCGTCACTCTAAAATATTCTGAGTTGTTCTTTCGACATGACCCTGGGGCCTCTCCAAACCTGGACGAGGAAATTGATGATGATGGGGGTTCCAGTGAATCCTTATTAGTGGTAGAGTCTGCAGATCAACACCAGGATGTTGATTCTAGTGTTCCCTCCATAGTTAATCCTCCTCCTCCTTTTGCTCATGCTTCTACTTTAGCTAATCTTGAGGTATATATGAAAAAGGTGTAGAATCGAGCAAATTTTTGTTTTCCTTTTTTAGCAGTTATACTTTTTCTTTTCTTTTTTAAGATGTATCTGTACTTTCCCTTTTTTATTAATGAAAAGAGAAATGTTTTTGTTCCTCTACTTGTGTTTTTCTATGCTCTGCACCTTGTTGATTGATAATATTTTTCTTCTTAATAGTTCATGGATAAATTGGAATATTTTTGATCTACTGAATCCGAGCTACTCTAGATGTGTAATGAGCTTTTCAAAGTTTTTCACTTATCTCTAACTGATGCTGACCTACTGAAGTTGCTCGAGGAAGGGGCATCTGAACAATCCAAAGAAGCCTATGTTCATTTCAAGTGTCTTCTTGATCGATTAGTGGCCAATAACGTTGCCTACTACAGAATGATTGAAGAGATGCAGGAAGACCACGATGAAGCTAATACACTTTGTCAGGAGGATTATGAGAAGAAGTTCTAGGCTCTTAGTGAAGGTTAGGGCTTTGAGAAAAAGTTGGATAAATTTTCTTCTCATTTTTACAAACAAGACTTCCCACTTAAACATGAAGTGGATGATGCAAGGGATATTGCCAAGCTTTTAGAGGAAGCGAACAACAATTTAAGAGATGAACTTGATGCCCTAAAGTCATTCACTGTTGTTGTTACTACTATGGATGAGGGTGAAAAAGTCGTTACTAACGCCGTTTATGAAAATAAACTATTTAAGTAACTCCGAGTTGTTTTTTGAAGAAACTCTTTTCTTAAATCAAAATATTTGAACACAAGATGGTTTTAACAAAATAGTATGTACGAGATCTATTCAAGATTTAAGAAACAAGTTTAAAAGAAAATTTAAACAAGTTTTTAAACACATCACAACCAAGACAGGGATGAGGAGATGTAGAAAGATTCTGTTCACAATTTTTTACGTGGTAAAACCTCACCAATTGAGGAAACATCCACGACTCCCTCTACGGAGTAAAAAGAAAAATCCACTAAAACAAATTTATGAGTTACAAGCTATTTAACTAACATGCAAACAATCCAGACCTATATAAGTTTAGGAATGTACCCTCTGGTGTCCTTATAACTTTTCTGCAGTTCTGATTGTAGATGTGGTTCTCTTAATTTGTCAACTCCTTATTTGTTCCAGCACTTTACGTCGACTTATGTTCACAAGATCTTATTACCAACATTTTACGTGTTGTAGGGTGAAAGTGTTTGTGGTGGTTCTCTCTAACACATGCATGCACACACGCACACTTATTAAGTACAAACAGTCCTAATAAATTACTGTTACACTATATGCTGTGATATTTTCTTTTCTTTCTTTCTTAGAAAACTTGGAACGTTTTTGACCTTTTAATCTATCCTAGAATCCACAGATATCTTGCTTCAAAATCAGTCAAGATCTTAATCAAACTCAGTTTTGAAAAGATTTTCGAGATTGAAAACCTCCAAGTGAGATTCCAACTAGGTCAAGGTTTAGTTTCACAAGAACAAGAAACAGAAAACATTTATTGTTGATCTTCGAAGTAAGAAAAACGTTTTAGATAAAATGATCAACAAAATATTTCTCAAGATGAGAAATAAAACGAAACTATGTGTAATATAACATGAAAAACTCTAAATCTGAGATTTCTATTTAAACAGAAACTAGATCTGAGTACAAGTCTAAGTTGGAAACAAGATCTCAAGAACACAAGGTTACAGCAACCAGAATAACTCAACTTAAACTCTCAAACACTCGAGAAACACTCAGGATGGTGTTTTGGTTATGGTGTTTGGGTTAGGGTTTGAAGAGGATTTGGAAGAAGTTAGGGTTTCTAACTTTTTCTCTCTCTAGTTTCTCTCTTCTCTCTCTAAACTCTGAAGCAAAAATGGCAAAAGTATTCAATGTCTGAGGGAAGGCCTCTTTCTATAGTGAGTGGAGAAGGTTCGAGATAACTGATCAAAACCAATGGTCAGGATTAAGTCAATTCAAATTGACTTGAATCTAAGGGCTCACACAAGGCGGTGATTAAACAGGCGTTGATTGGTTTAAACAATTACACAGGGATTCCCCAAGGTGACATGCAGGCCATTGATAATAAGTGATCCAAGGGCTGATAACACATGCGAGTTATGTCTCTGTAAAGAAACACACTTGCAGCCAATGAGAGGGCAACAGGTGTTGGCTAATGAAAGGGGGTAAAACGCGCGTCAAAGCTAATTACATAGCAAACCCTGAAGTCTCTGTCGCTTTTGGATTCTACCCAATGTAACAATAGGCCATAAATCACAATAACTAATATTTAGAAAATGACCCTAAAACTTTTAAAACAAGTTTTAATTATTAAAATAATTGTTTTTAAAATGTTTTAAAAATCCCAAAAAATTATTAAAAATCAAAATTAGGGATTTAAACACACTCAACACATTTTCACACAAAATAATGTAATATGACAAGTATGCAATGATTTCTAAGTGTGTGAGTGTTGGCAATAGTCTTGATCATTACAAGATGGAGAGAAGAATAGGCAATGCAATTTCTGAGGCTGTCTGGATTCTAGGTTGGACTCAATTTTGTCACAATTTCCAAATTAGATGAGCACTTATACAGTATAGACTCAAGTGAGTCAAAGGTATAAGGGCTTCAGAGGGTCATTTATTCTTGAAGGCTAAAAATTCAAGATTGAGTGGGGAGTTGGAGGCTCTGAAGAAATTAAAACCTACTTCTTCATCTTTTTGAGCTAGAGTCAAACCTGTCTGAGGTACTAAAAAGGAAGCCAGGACCCAACAAACCCTTACTAATTAAGCTACATAATTAAAGGCCAAAAATTAAGCAATTTCTGAGATGTCCCAGAAGATACAGGCCTTGTTCGAGAAGCTATCTACTTAATCTTGTCAATTACAAGATAAGGATGGAGTGTTGAAGGAACTGCATTACCAACTTAACAGATTGACCTTTCAATTCCATAAACAACCAAGGTAAGTCTGGATGGACGGTTACAATGAAGCTCTGGGGAATTTTGATGATAAACTTCAATAAGCTAAGAATGAGAGCTATAAATGGGGTTGGATGAATGCTTTGACAGTGACGAAGGAGGATCAAAATAGCCAATTGTGGGATTGGCATGATCCAAGTTGCTTAATCTTGATAATCCCCCATTTAAATTAGATGTCAATTGGATTCCAGTCCATCGTATTCCTCAATGCTTGATTTCAAAATACTTGGGCGATTATGAGCTTCATAATGAATTCGAAATCGTCCGACCTCATCACCTGCTTGATCGTCCATGCCAATTGGCCTCAAGCATGTTATTTTTTATAGCACTTTTTACAGCATATAATCTCGTTCCTTCAAGTTGGTCAGTTTCATCCTTTTTAAAAAAAATGATATATTCTTTATTTGTAGGCTTCATTTCATAGGGCGACATCTTATCTTACTTCCTCCAGTATATATAGATCCAACCTTCTCATTAGGTCACTTATAGGAGAGTTAAAATTTAAAACTCTATAGGATGGTAAGCCTAGCTTGGCAGGAATGACAGCTTCAGTCCCAAATGCTAACATATATAGGGATTCTCCAGTTGCTGTTCTCGGTGTTGTTCGGTATGCCCACAAGATAGAATGTAGAGCATTTATTAAATTTCCCTTAGCATCATCAAGCCTTTTCTTCAACCCGTTAAGCAAAGTTATGTCCGTAACATCAGTTTGTCCATTACTCTGAGTATGTCCTGGAACTGAATGCAATTTTTGAACATTGAACTCAACACAGTAATTTATGGATTCATCATTGTCAAACTATGTTCCGTGGTCGGTAATAAAATCATAGGTCAACCCATACCTACAAATTATGCTTTTTTGTATAAACTGGTAGACCTTTTCATAAGGCATGTCTATCAAAGGCTCTGCCTCAACACATTTTGTAAAATAATCCACGACGACAACCAAGTATTTAAATCTTCCTCGGGTGGTCGACAGTGGTTCGACCAATTCTATACCCCACATGGAAAATGGCGATGGTGAGGTGATTAGAGTGAGAGAATCCTGTGGAGTTTTTTGAATGGTGGAGAATCTTTGACATTTATCACACTTCTTGGAAAAAGTTGAATAATCTGCTCGCATTGTTGTCTAGTAATACCCTTGCATACTGATTCTTTATAGAAGTGTTTTCCCTGCTATGTGAGCTCCACATGATCTTTCATGCACCTCCTGAATTAGATATTGGACCTCTGATGGATGCACGCACATTCCAAATTGACTGTTAGTCCTCTCCTGTACAAAATACATTTATCTAGTACATACTGAGTTGCTTTATACTTCAACTTCTTTGCTTCCACCATATCTATTTGGTAGAGTTCCTTCTTCAATATATGCTCTGATGAGGTCCATCCATGATGGCCCCATATCTATGGAAAAAAATTGATCATCAAATCTTCATCGATGATCCTATTGGCCAAAATCTCAATAGGGATCGTTCGTCCCACTTCAATTCTGATAACTGAGGCTAGCCGAGCAAGGGCATCAGCTCGAGAATTTTCCAACCTTGGGATTCTATTCATCTAAACAACCGGTAATTTTTTAATAACTTCCATCACCTATGATAAAAACCTGGTTGTTAATTCTTCTTTAGCTCCATATAAACCCAGTGTTTGGTTTACCACCAGCTGAGAGTCACTGTGTGCCATAACTTGCTCGTCATTTAATGATTGGGCTAAACTTAGGCCCACAATAAAAGCTTCGTACTCTGCCTCATTGTTTTAATCTTGGAATTAAAAATGTAGTGCATACTCAATATCAATACGCTCAGGAGTGTTAGGTATTATACCTACTTCATTACGGATTGAACAAGATGATCCGTCAACATATAAGTTTCATATTGGGGGTTATAAAATGCTTGGTCTGTCAAACTCCCATAATGGAATATTTTTCCTTTTGCTTCTTCATACTTCCTGATCATCTCCTGTGTTCGGAAAGAGGAATCTGGTAGGTCGGCAACCGCTTCCTTTGAGAAAAGTTCTTTGGAAGCGTTCTTGTTAACATCACTTCCTCCTGATTCTTGTTTTTCCAGTACACCTTGTTGTTCGGGGAGAATAAGTGGATTCCAATATAAAATCTTCCACTTCTTGGCCTTTCAAAGAAGACATTATCTCATATATAATAATTACTCCCCTAATTCCACAGCCCAATACATTAATCTACTAGATTTTTTCGGTTTATGCAAAGCCTACCTTAGAGGAATATCAGTGTAAAATACGATTGTACGGGCTTCTAAATGAGGTTTTATACACCTGGATGCTTTAATTAGTGATAAATCTAATTTCTACAAATGAGGGTACTTGATTTTTGCTCCTTAAAAAGCCTTACTGGTATAGTAGACGAGGTTTTGAACTCCATTTTCTTCTGCGGAACTTACTCCCTATTCAGAAATAGCTAAGTACACATATAAATTTTCACCTGTGATTGGTCGGTAGAGTAATGGAGGTGACCCCAAATAATGCTTTAAATCCACAAACGCTTTTTCACATTCTTCGTTCCATTCAAAACTCTTTCTGAGCACCTTGAAGAAGGGCAGGCACCTATCTGTAGCTCGGGACACGAATTTGTTCAACGCTTTTACTCATTTAGTCAGTCTTTGCACGTCCTTCTTGCAAGTTGGTTATTGAATTTCCTTAATTCCATCATCATAAATTTGTTCGAATTATGCTACAAACCCTGTTATCTCGAGAAAATTAGCTCAAGGGGAAGGTCTGCAATGTACTTAATGGTGTTTTGGCCAAATGAGTGTTGTTTCCAAAGCAATCTTCTTATGAAGCTCCGGTACCCTGATGTTGAAAGGTTTCCTCAAACGGAATTGGGGTTGAGGAATTTCACTGTCGCTAACTCCCTATTTCCTCTCAGCTCCACCAATAATTCTACCCATTCGGAGCTGCCTCCCTTGCCCCCTGTGGAGCAAGCTAAAGAAGAAAAAAGCGAATCAATCTTCAATTCGAGTCGAAGTGATTGCTATTACCCCTGGTCCTTTAAGACTAGTCGAAGGGGGTGATACCCCTCATGTTGCTTCAACTGGGGCAGCTGTGCCAGCCACTAGAAAATCTCCAAATAAAAAACTCAATGTTACCTAAGTAGTCTCTCCAAACTTAACTCTTTATTCCAAGATTACCTAACAAATTAACCTGATGTTCCAACAACTTCAGCAGACTTGAAATATTACTTATGTGAACAATATGGATTTTATGTTAGCTAAGATGGCCTCTCTAGGGTTTTCCTATGATCCCCCAGCTGCTGGAGGTAGAAAGAAAATAAAGTTGTCTAGTCCTGTTAAAATTGTGTTAAAGGAGTCAGGTAAGACGAGCGAGGAAGAGCATTCTGAGGAAGAGGAGCTAACTATTGGTGAAGAAGTAGTTGATGATGATGATGAAGAGGAGGAAGGAGAAGTGGGGAAGTAAGTGGAGGAAGAGGACTCTCCTTTTATTCGCTGACGTAGGTTGTGAAGAATAATTTCTTCTTCCAAGTCTGCTTCACCTCCTTAGGATTATGAAGTTTTTGAAGATGTTTTGGAGGAAGTGGTATGTCTGCCATTCTCCCCCTTTTTAACTTTTCCTATTTTTCCCTTATAATATTAACTCCCATTTCTCCTTTCCAGGTTGATGTTCGAGGTGATTTGCACGATGATGTTTAAGTTGGTGGCCCGTTGGAGGCAGCAGCTAAAGTTTCACCTGGCTCGAAGGAAATTGCACCAAAGGGGATAATTGCCCCTATAATCTCACAGGTAACTACGAATTTCCCCCTGAGGAGAAGATATATCTATTTGTTCTGTTGAATCCAGTAGTGCATATTAGATTGACTCTACCTTCTTACGCAATAAGGCTGGACTCGAGGCAGGTGCTCATAATGTGGGTGTTGTTGAGTTTGTTGTTGAAAAGTCCCCTGTTGTTATTGTACCATCAATTATGGTAATCTTTTTTCCTTTCTTTAATAACTTCTTGCGCTATATTCTTGTTGTTCTCATCTTGTTCTCTGTTGTTCTTCACAGGTTTCACTCCCCGAATAAACTTCCCTGTTAACCCCTCCTCCCTCGAATGACCATGTCTTGGTTACGCTCTTTAAGACCTCAATCCAGAGGGGGACGAGGTTGTGGCTACTGTTCAGGTAAGAGGTGGGCAGGAAGAAGTTGGTGAAGTTGGAGTTACTATTGTTGTTCCCTCAGAGCAGCATCTTTTGGTAGCGACTAGAGATTTTCACGAGGAGGAAGATTTGGTACAGGTGGCCACCGGGATGTTTATCGATGATAAGGATCCAGAGGTATGCTATTCTTTTGTGTAACTTTTGCATTTAGAAGTTGTTAGCATTTCTTAGTAAATAGGAATTTGAATCTCCCATAACCGAGGATGAAGGGGCCAAGTACTATTGGTCTTAAAATTTTCCATAACCGAGGGTCAGGCGGGACAAGTCATATAGGTCCTAAAATCTCCCATAACCGAGGTTTAGGCGGGCCAAGTTATATTAGACTTAAAATCTCCTATCACCTAGCTTCTGGCAAACCAAGTCATATTATTCTTAAAATATCCTATCATCGAGGTTCTGGAGACCAATTCATATTATTCTTAAAATCTCCCATAATAGAGGGTTAGGCGGGCCAAGTCACATTGGTCTTAAAATCTTCCATAATCGAAGGTCAGGTGGGCCAAGGTATATTGGACTTAAAATCTCCCATAACCGAGGATAAGGCAGGCCAAGTTATATTGGTCTTAAAATCTTCCATAACCGAGGGTCAGGCGGGCCAAGTTATATTGGTCTTAAAATCTTCCATAACCGAAGGTCAGGTGGGCCAAGTTATATTGGACTTAAAATCTCCCATAACCGAGGGTCAGGCGAGCCAAGTCATATTGGTCATAAAATCTGTCATCATCGAGGGTCAGGCGGGCCAAGTTATATTGGACTTAAAATTTACCATAACCGAGGGTCAGGCGGGCCAAGTCATATTGGTCTTAAAATCTCCCACAACCGAGCGTCAGGCGAGCCAAATTATATTAGACTTAAAATCTCCCATAACCGAGGGTCAGGCGGGCCAAGTTATATTGAACTCTAATTTTCCTTGCAAGCCAGTTTGTATATTTTTCTAACTTGATAATTTCTTGCATTTCAGGTTGAGGTTGAGCAGTCGGCTGCATGCGACCTAGAAGTTGAAAGTCTCGCACATGAAATTGCACAGGTGAGGATAGTGGATGGTTTGGCAGCAATGGACGAGGTCCCTAGTTTGCAAGTTTAGTCAGCAACTCCAATTATTGGTGAGATTCGCAAAGTGGTTGCTTGCAGATTACAAGAGAGTGGCAACGCTTCGTACACTTAATGCCCTTTTGATAGTGTGGCCATCACTATCGGCGCCTCGGGGGGAGGATATGGAGATAGATATAAATACGTCTTCCCCCTCTTAGGAAGGTTGCTTCGATCGTCATCGGTGTAGGGGTAAATGTGAATTGATAGAGTCTCTAGCCTATTTTGTACAAAAGAGGCAAAAGAACGTGTTTGCACTTAGAGAGAGGATCATCAAGGAAACATTGATGCATACGAAACCAATAGATGGAAAGGTTCGGTGGCTAAGTTACGGAATGGGAAGGTGTTAGGTGCCCGTCCCGCCCTTTCGGTCTCTCATGGGCTAGTGTTATTATTTTCCTTTATATCCTCGTGAACTATGAGATCATAAATAAGAATATTCCCAAAATAACATATGTAGGAAGTATGATTTGTGAGTTCCTAATGATATTGATCTTTATTAGGGAACGATAATATGTGTGGGATGAACACAAACATGTACGATATATAAATATGAAAATGGGAGGTTTTAGAAAATTAAAGAATTTGAGAAATTGGGAAAATTGGACTCGAGTCTCAAATTTTAATCCGAGATGCCTACATAGCCTATAAAGTCATCAAAGTCCACGTAGTTCGAATGTAGACTAGGGGTGGGGTTTATCCCATAGATTCAAATGGATTTTTATTATATGTGTATGTGTAGAAAGTGTGTTGTTTTGATTTTAGAAAAAGTGTGATGGATAATTCCGTTCGGAATTTATGGGTGTAACCCTCTTTTATTTTTATTTTTGGATTTTTGTAAAAAATAAAGTATGTGCAATATACTAATAAAAGTTTAGATATTAATGTGTATGAACTAAAGTAAGAACTAGATTATGAATATTATGTTTATTATACAAAAACATGGAATTTCAAGAGAGAGGGAAGGAATTAGACCTTCTTTGAAGCTTGATATTTGATCTTGGATGAACTTTCTTAAGTGTTGATGAATGTTGATAAGAGAGAAGGATATTTTTCCAAATTGGGTATGAAAATGATGGGAATGTAAGCTTGGATGGAACTTCACAGGAGGAACCTCACTGATTTAGAGGGAATGTTGTTAAGATCACTAATGCCGATGGATCTATTGTATGTTCTTAGAGTGAGGTAATTGAACAAATTTATAGGGTCAGAGGGATGACGATCGACCTACCCTAGGGGGTGACTATCCTCATCTGCCCCCAGACACAGTGCCGATAGGCAGGGTTCAGGACCTACCAATTGGTATTCCCGTGCAGATTTTTTAGGAAAATGGTCGTAGAACACAAGCTGTTGATCGAAATTGTGCATGGGACATACCATTAGAAAGGTATTTTAGATACCTTTAGACTTCTTCCGAGGTACGGGAGTTGACTTTGGGTCAAATGTGTCTCGAAAGTGCACGTCGTTCCTTTGGATGGGAGATCGTCGGACGTAAACGGATCGTTCATCTGCATGGTAAGTCAGAATCGCGCACGAGGAAGACCGTTGAAAAGGTTAGGAGATGTAGTTCAACATTCCAAAGAGTTTTTATCCATTTGGAAGGTTGACCTTCGTCAACCGGTGCTCAAAAGCAACCGGGGACCTCTCGGAGTAAAACGGATTGTTCATTCGTATCGTAGGTCAGAATCGCGCAAGGGGCAGACTGTTAAAAGGGTATTCAGTTCCTTTTTGAGATTCAATTATTATCATTCGATCTGAAGAGTTAACTTTGGTCAAATGGAGCCCGGGAGCGACTGGTTACCTCCAGATTGATTTTTAGGGGAAAACTGATTGTTTGTTGGAACCATTATGTCAATTAGTGCATGGGGTGGATCGTTGGAAAGGGTATTTAGATCCCTTTAAAGATTCAAAGATATTTTTCTCTAACGATAGAGTTTAACGAAGTCAAACGAGGCCCGAGGGCGCCCGATGAGCTCTAGATCGGTACTCGAAGTGCGACATAGGGTTTACAGTGAGACAGAGAGGTGTTAGGGACATATGGGGAGACCTAGGTGGTCCTAGAATGTGGTGTCTACAAACATGAGATAGTCTTTTTAGTGGGCACCCACCTGAGGAATCCCTTAAAACGTTTTTGAGGCACTCCATTATCGATTTCCCCCAAAGCCTGACTAAAGGTTCTCGCGCATTAATTGCGTAGCATTTAGCTAGGTTCTCTTCAACTTTTGCCCCTCGCAGCATTCAACCTATACCTGTGATGATGGCCTACAGACTTTTTGGCTGAGACACCATTTCAGATGAAATCCTCAATACTCATATGGAGTCTTTAAGCTATAATAAAATCAAGGTTTTGTTGGGGAAGGTCAATCTGTTTATCATTGATGGGTTTTCGCTGTGTTAGTTAGTGAAGTTGTTATGTGACTTCAAGAAGGCTGACCTGCCTGCTCTTTATCACTGGCATCTGAGTTCTCATCGCTTGCAGGTAGCTATCTTGGAGGAACTAGTAAGATTGGAGGCCGAATTTTTTATGTCTGAGCAGAAGGTGGAGGACACTCATAATGTTGTTACCCAAGTGAAGGCTCCCTTACTTAGGTCTGAGAAAAATCTGGATGATGTTCAATAGAGAAAGGAGCGCTACTATCGACTTCTTGTCTTGGCCAACATGTGCTTCATAATGGATGCCCCCTAGTAGTCTTTTTGTTTAAGTTCCCTCTTTGTTTGTGCCTTTTTTTTTTACTATTTTGGAACCTTCATGGCATATAACATAATATTTCTCTCTTTTATTTAAATAATCTACTTGGTATTAGGCTCCCTTCAACTTTTGTCTTGCTTAAATATTGAATGAGCTGGTACGTCTGTGAAATTTACGTTATGTACAATAAGGAAAAGAAAAAAAATGGACCAAGGCTTTCACAACAAAGATGACTTTATACCATGTTAAATAGATAACCCAACATTTGTAGGGAACATTATTCCAAACAAGTATTAATAAAACATAATGAAATAATTGAAGTGTTGAGTGTGAATCGAGTACGTTCAAACATAGTAAGTTTTGAGCCACTTATTATTCAGTTTGAAAGTGACATCATCTTCAACCTTAGATATCTCGCAGTTGTAATACCCCGTACTTTTATTGATATTTATTTATGGGATTAATTATATTAAATATGAATTAATTGAGAATTAATCCGGATAAAATACTAATGATATGTGAGTTGGTATTTGATTATAATGTGTATATATATATGACGAGGTATGAATATTGAAAATATTGAAATTGTCGGTAGAGTGAAATACGATAATTTGGAAAATTTAGTTGGGACGCGCGTGTCAGTCGCGTCAAGAATGTAAATATTTAAATTAAAAAGTGAATTTTATTTTTATCAACCGAATGGTCATTTTGAGTGCGCCAACGAGCCCGGAAGGGTCGAAATAGTCAGACAACACTAGCCGGGGGTTTAGTTTGGGTCCCGAGGCATTTTTAGGCTAAACCGACAACTTAAAAGGGCATTTTAGTAATTTTGAAATATGGGGAATATTGACCAACGAATTTTGGGAGTTAATTATAGGTTATTAAGTAGCCCACTTAACCCATTACTAGCAAAAAGTTGAGAGAGTAGTTACGGGAGTTTTGAGAGAAGTGGGAAGAGGAGTTACAAGAGCCAAAACCACTACCTTCAACCTTGAGAGAAAATTCATAGAGAAAGGAGAGAATCAACCCATTCACCAACAACAAATTCTGAAGAATAATCTAAGGCAAGTGGTTTAATTACGTTAATTTCAAGCGAATGTTTCTTCCTTGCTTAGAATTGATAAAATTGCTTTATATTGGGTATTTGATGAAAACCCTTGAAATTTTAAATATAACTTCATGATATGTTATAGGGATTGCATGTAGAATGTTAGTTGATGATCATCCTACAAGAAATACAACTTTTTATGATGAAAAAACGGATTTATAAAGGGAAAATTGAAGACATTAAATTTTTGGGTTCATACTCATAGGGTTTGGGGGAAAATTGGGGAGCTATGATAGATATTATGTTGTTTAGGAAAATTGGACCCCAAAATTATGTTAAGAAATGACCTAAGAAGGTTTAGTGATGTTTAAGAACCTTAAAATTAGTTTGGTATGATGTTATGATGAGTTTAGAGAAGAGAAAAATTTAGAAAAAATGAAGTCGAATTTCTGGGCTTGAAACTGCCATCTCGTTAGAAGACCTGCCCAGGTCGTTCGAACGAGCTCGTTCGAACGAGCTTCTAACGAGGTGACGGTCTGCCTTCTAACGAGTTGATAGTTCGTTCGATACTCCTCATTCGAACGAGACTTCTAACGAGTTGACAGAATGGCCTTTTTGCACCTATTTGATTTCTAATGTCCCGTAACCTTGTTTAATTGAAGAGATAACTTTCCCTTGTTAACTAATTGGTATAGTTGGGAGATTTGGGATATATTGAGGAGTAAAATATAGAAGAGTGACTTGAACCAAATGATATTTGTGGATTAGGACGCAAGTGACTAATCACGATGCGAGGATAATTGATGACTTAAATACATGTAAACCGGGGACATGTGATTGGTGTAATACTAAAAGTTGGTATAAGAACGAGAAGTATACCACTAATAAAAGATGGAAATTACTAAGATGTGTGCATGCTTAGTATATATGATTTTATGTGTATGACATACCTACCATACTTGCTATCACGGGAGGTTTACGTTCGTTTAGGGCCATCTAATCTTTGTGTGCCTACGGGGGGGATATAGATTGGTACCTCGAGGACATAGATCAGAGAAGGACTTATTGAGAAGTTAATAAGTTTGATGATCATGGGAGCGTAGGTATGTGCGTGACCCATGTGATGTGAACTATGTTCGCCTCCATTGTTTGTGATTGTTACTATTTGAGAACGATTCCTGAGAGATTCAGAATGCGTGATCCTTATGTACGTGATGTACCGGGATGGGATAACAGAGTATGTGTGCACCGCAGCTTAGTCTCGGGGTGCTAGTATTGTATATTTATGATGAGAATAATATACTGTTAAATGAAAAGAATTGTCATGTTTAAATTGTGAAGTATAATTATCGTAATGATCGCTAAAGATAAAAAGGGTTAACCTATAGTGAATTGTATTGCTAATAATTGAGAATCCGAGAATTAAAGTACAACTCTCTATTTAATTGACGAAGTTGGAATTAAAGCGCGAATCGAGTAGAAAGGTTAGAATTTATTTTGGTCTAGATAGATATGAGAATCACTTGAATGGGTACGGTACGTTAGGAGTGCACAATTAGTCGAGAGATGAGTATTTCATGTGAGAGCACGTCCTAACATGTATTTTGCATTCATTGTTTTAATGTCATTAAATCACTTTCTATTTTTAAACTTTTTTTCACATTCGGGCTCTGACCCGTTTGCTTTCAAATTTATTTTTGTAAAAACCTTTTTAGGTGCCCAGCCACAAGGACACCATGCATAGGAATTCTATTCAGGTGACGAGCTGTAGCTGTTGTGGAAGTTACAGGGCCTTGATAGTAGACGCCTCCTTTTTCAGTCTTGACTCCATGTTCAGTTTTATCATTTGTAGGGCATGATGCCCATTTCCTTTAGAGACATTTTACATTTCAGTTATTCAGACTTTGGTTTGTAATTAATTTAGGATGCAGACTTGTTTTATTTATTTCAGTATTGGGATTGTTGTGAGGAGTATTTCCTCCAGATTCATTATTATTTGATGGTTACTCTATTGGGACTTTATTGTGAATGGTTATGTTATTCATCTATAATTCATTTATTGCATGTTAATCAGATTTAACTTAAAATTTGACAACTCACTTTTTAAATACTAGGTGGTTAGTAATTATTAAAATGATTTTGACAGTGATTATATTAACTGAACCAACTTGACAATTTGTATTAATTTAATAAAGGAGTAGCTACCCGGTATTTAATTATTCGGGGTGTCATAGCAGTAACCCAAGTCATGAGTTGATCGAACAATGTAGGGTCCTTCCCAATTGGCTTTAAACTTAGGGAATGACAATCCCCTGATGTGTCTTGTGCAATCCTTGAAGGCTAGATCTCCTTCCTTGAACTTTCTTGGCCTTACCATCTGATCATAGGATCTGGACAATCATTTTCTATAAATTTTGAAGTGCCTCGCAGTGTTGTCTCTGCGCTCTTCTAAGGATTTTAGGTTTACATGTCATCTATGGGGAAGCATGGCACTTTGTAAGTTGTATCGAATAGAAGGTACCTCAAGTTCTATTGGAAAACTAGATTCTGCACCAAAGACCAAAGAAAATGGGGTATACCATGTGGGTTTTCTATTTGTTGCTCGATTATACCATAGAACCTTGGGAATCTTATTGTCCCATGTGCTCGAGAAATCCTCCAGCATTTTGGCTAAGATATTTACCAAAGCCTTGTTGGTGGCTTTTGCCTGCCCATTGCACTTTGGGTATGACAAAGTTGACTTGTGGTGGATGATGGAGTATTTATATGTCAGCATACTTACTTCATTGTTCACAAAATAAGTGTCGTTGTTCGAGAGGAAGACTTTCAAGATACCAAAATGACAAATGATGTACTCCTTCATAAATTGAGCGGTTACCCCCACTGTGACTCTTTTTAGTGGTATGGATTCCACCCACTTGGTAAAATATTCAGTGGCAACAAGTATCCAAACCTTTAACCTTGAAAAGGTATTTATTTCCCCTACTAAATCGAACGCCCATGTGTAGAATGGGAAAGGCGTGGAGAGAGAATGCAAGTCCACTTAAGGAGCGTGGATCATATTCCTATGTAATTGACAAGCCTTACATTTGTGAACAAACTTCATTGAGTCTTTCCCTATTATTAGACAGTAATAGCCCAAGGTCATGAGTTGATCATAAAATTTAGCTTCTCCAATGTGTCCTGGCTCGTGAGACTACTTTCTCACTTCTTCGACTTCTTCATCCTTGATGCACCTTAGAGGGCTACTATGATAGCCTTGTAGGTACAATTTCCATTCCTGGACATAATATTTGAGTTCTCGCCTCTTTAGCTTCGTAGCATCATCCTTATCTTCCTTGATTACTCCATCCACCAATATATTAATATATGGTTGCCTCCAATCGTGAGGTTGATCGATAAAGTTGCACTATGCTGCCAAAAAAAACAATCGACATTTCCCCCAGTCCCTCTGTACTACTATAACATCTTTCCTCATCAAAGGCCAGAAGTAATGTTAGACCCTTGTGTATAAGGGAACCTGAGTGGTCTCATAGCTATCTTCATGTACTTCAATTAATTTTCTCTTGGCTTCCTATGGGTTTACACACCTGGAAATCCATCCTCATTTATTCTTGTAGTATAAGTTATCCCTAGAAGTAAATACTATGCGACGTCAACTAAGCTCAGTGAGACTTCACCTATCTCAAACTGCTTTCCAATTTTCCCCCTCCAATCATCGATATCATCCTTGTGAAGCATCTCCAGTATGGTCGAGGGAGTTATTCTCTTGGTGATTCGAATAACTGTTGACTCTTCATCAAAAGTAATCTTTTGAGCAATATTGGCATAAGCATCAATATGTCGATTCATCGTTCGTGTGTGCCTTTTGATCTTTACTAGCTCGAATTGCCTAAGAAACTTTTGTATAATCATTCGATATGGTGACAAGTTCATTTGCTTCAAAGAGAACTCTCCCATCACATGTATAACAACCAAATTCGAGTCCCCGTTTATTGTGAGGACCTGGATGGCCCTTCTAATGGCCACGAGCAGTCCCAGTACCAGTGCTTCATACTCAGCTTCATTGTTCGAACACTTAAAATCCAACTTAAGAGGCATTCAAATTTCTTCACCATATTTTCTCAAGAAGATGCCTGCTCCCCCTTATCTTCAGCTGAAGATCCATCAAATTCCATACTCACTAAATGAAAAATATTATTTAAGACGCTTTTAAAAAATTAGTTTAAATCACTCACAAATCAACCATTCTAAACCATTTGACCTATTTGATTTTATAACAATTTTTAATTACCTCACCTAAATATCTTTTTAATATAACCATTATACACCGGTTGTACTGAGAAAATCTTAAACAGTGAACCTTTCCCGCTTAACTCGGATGACAATCCCCTATTCAGTCACGACTCCCCCACTCCCCCATATTCGAATCCCACTCAGTTTCTCTCTCCCTGTTCATCACATCAATTGTCCCATTCTCCATATTTGAATTCGTCATCCCTCTTCATTGGGGAATTGTTTGGATCGGCTACAAGGGAATATCATTTACAAGGAAATCGCAGTAGGTGTTTTTTTAATTCAAACCCTATCTTTGTCTATTTACTTGGCATTTCAATTCATTCGATTGACATTTAAATTGTAGTTTTATTAGTTCAATTGGCATTTAAACACTAACTTTGTTGGTTATATATATGTTATTTTTTCCATTTCAAATGATAAATCTAAATGTGATTAATAATTATAGTGTGATGTCCTTTTTGTTTAATTCCTTCTTATTCATATATTTCTATATTTATTTTTTCACTTTCTTTGATGTTAATAAATTATATAGAAGCTGATTTACAAAATTTTTTTATAATTCGGATGAGTATATATTATCGAAACTTTTTGATAAATATAAAGAGAATAAAATATCTACAATACTTTTTATTGTTCAATATTATTTTCTTGTCACCTATAATAAACAAAATAAAGGGGGTTCATTTTCATTGTCTAGCTACGAATCATCACGGGTATTATTTGTTTAGTGAATTGCCAAAACATTAATTTATGAATACCTTATGAATGACAATAACCGTGTTTGTGGTGGAATCATCATGTTTCTCTCATACTGCCCGCCACACTTTTTTATAGACATTGGTTTTGTTTATATTTTGCAAGAGATGCTAATTTTCTTAGTTGCAGAGATATTCTTGAAAACTTTCATGGTCAAATATCACTTTAGCTAAAAATTAAACAATGTATTATCTTTCAAACAAATGAAATTAGTAATGAGGCATGTTCACATAGATTCTAATAAAGTTACACATTCACATAATAATATAATAACTAATGAATGCAATTGAGAAATAAAATCTCTTGCGAAGTTGTAGATGCTAATGATATCAATTAGTTAAGTGTAGTTTATTTCAACCAATTATTAAAGAAACTAGTAGTCGACCAAAGTCATTACGTTCAATAGCTAGTTGCATTGGAGGTTTGAAATTCTTCATCATGAAACATTGTATTATACTTCTTGAATCACGTTCAATACCTCTTGCAAGAACATATGAGTTTGATTTGATTCACTAAACATGAAGGTTTTAGCAAATTTGAAATTTAAAAATATAAGGTAATGATCAATCTAATGTATCCAAACGGACATGGTTATATATTTAGCAAAACTTTTAAAACCCAAATCGGCGTAGATTGAAACTAAGTTGAAGACTGGCTTTCATTTTTTCCTTTCTTGTTTCATTTTTTTGGTAATTTTTGTCCCATCGTGATATAGGGGTGTGACTTTTTAGTTTAGAGCTTCATTACGGTCATATGCATTATCTGTGTTTAATTAAACAAATGAACTATGTTGTTTTTCTAATGCTATCTCCATTTTATAGTTATTTCTGGTGCTCTTTCAAGTTTTACCTCTCCTATGTTGGTATATATAGAATATTATTAATATCATCAAGCATGCTATTAGCTTCCATAGAGAGGTAATCATCTTCCTGATGAGGGCTCATCAAGGATCCTATTAGTAGGTAGGAAATTTTGTTCACTTCCACCTGAAAATGTAAAAGGAATGTTCATATCTTGTTCATTTTGACATTACCTTAACTACTGGAGCCAGAGCCACGAAGCTTACTAAGATCTCATCCTTCACAATCTCCAATGACTCCGAACTATCAAATATTTTCCAAAGGAGACCAAAATTTTTACTTGAGTAGACTTCTTCAGTAGGATTTTTATTGTTCAAGTTTTTATCAACCACACAAGCTAAGTTTGGAAATAAAAAACAAATTTTTTTATCTACATCATCACTACATGAAGTAGCCACTTCTTGTTTATTAGGAAATAATTCTCTGAAACTATAATTCCTACCTTTTATGACGTTTATTTTCAGAAAGATTGACTCTGTATATGAACACTTCAAAATATTGTTTGTTAAATTGACTAAAATAAGGGAATTCTCAACCGTTCCAAGTGCATACTCAAGGGCGTCAATGAAATAGCGCCTACGTCTTCTCTGAAGAGCTTCAAGAAATGTTCGTCGTAGTTCTAAACAAATATCAAGTTTGTCCAATAATTTGAAAAGTTATTAAAATGTTGTCCTCAATTTACACAAACTAAACAGAACAGAACTACCAATCTCAAAACCAGAAGGCTATAAAAGTCCTTTAAATTTTTATTTCACATTTTTATCCATTTTATGGTAGCACAATTATTATGAAGCATCTCCTAAACCACAGAGGCGATAAAATTATAGATCTCCCTCATAGTTGATGAATTCTCTAAGTCATGTAAAAAACTAATAGTTTACTTGACTTTCCATTCCTCGTAAATTAGCCATTCAACAAACGAAACTTTTATTGTGAAAAAACACTCTCTAAATCTAGATACCAAAATCAAAATGCGCTCAAGAAGATACAAGAAAAATTCTTGGGACATATAATCACACTTGTTCCTCTAGTGTGTTATAAGACGCTTTTAAAAATTAATTTACATCACTCACAAGTCAATCATTGTAAATCGTTAGACCAAGTTGATTTTACGTTATTTTTTTAATTAACCTAAATATGTTTTAATAAAACCATTATACAACTCTTCTATTCACAACAAAAACTCCCGCCCAACTCGAAAAGCTCCCACACCCCTATTCAGTTACGAGTCTCCCACTCCTCATTGGAATCCCCTTCGTATCTCTCTTCCACTTCATCACGAAAACAACCCATTCTACGTATCTGAACCATCCCTTCAACTTTTATCTCCCTCTTTACTGCGGATTTAGGAAGCTACATTTTTTGGTTCGTTCATTCTCCATTCTGTTCTTCTATTTTTTTGGTTGGAAGTCACTTGGATCAGTTACAAGGAAATTGTATCAGGTGTTTTTTTCATTCAAAACGTAGCTTTGTCAATTTACTTATCATTTCAATTCCTTCCATTGACATTCAAATTGTAGCTATGTTTGTTCAGCGAAGTTTCTTGGATTTACAAAATTTTTGTATAATTTGGATGAGTATATATTGCTGCTTTCTTTCTCTGTTCATTCATTTTTACTTTATACCTGATGTGATTGTTCTTCAGTGACTCAAAATGTAATTTAAACCTGATGTGTTCCTTATGCCATGTTCACATAAGGTACTTCTAATTACTCAGATAAACTCAATGACTCAATTTTTGGGTATTAATGTTATTTATTGTTCTTCCCATCTCATATATCTAAAATTTATCTTGTTTGATATACTGATTCATTATAAACCCGATGGATTGAAAATTGGCACATAATACATTTGTTTTTATTTTATTTTATTTGAGTGTATGTATTGATTGGAAAACTTGATGAACTGATAGATACTTTTGTCTTCGATTTCACGAGGAAATTGTTAATTATTATAAAAATAAGTTAAGACTAATAATGAATGATGTACAATACAAATTATTGACTATTTTACACCAACACACTTAAAATTTCTTCAAGAAGCAAGAAGAAGTTGTGATTCCCCATTCGGGTATGGCGTAACTTATGTAATATACTCTTCTTAGTATATCTACCAACCATTTGATATTTATTTTGGTTGTGCCCATATTTTTTGTTTTCATACTAGCTCATTTCCATTTGGTCGGAGCTTCCTCGCCTGCACTTAGAAATACAATTATTTTTTTATAGGTGGAAAAGGTGGCCGTGGTGATGGTTTTCTTGCCTTCAAGCCACTCTTTTGAAATATTTCTCCCACTAAACCATACCCCAAGCCACACCCTAAGATATATTCTAAACAACTTACTACATATTCTTTGGATGTATTGCATTTTCTATATACATTTCATTAAATTTGATGTTCTATTTTGCATCCTATTGATTCCGTTTGTTTGTTTGTACCTGTTTTAAATTTGTGTCATAATATAATGGAATGCATTTTAGTGTTTGATAAAATTCCACTATTAAACACTTTCTTTCACCTAGATTATCTATTTATTGGTGCTTGTGTATGGTATTTTTTCCTTAACTGGAACCACAAGAATTTTAACAAATTAAATTATTTTCCATCTAATGGTTCTCGTTCAACTTGATTGGAGCTCTATATTCGTCACCTCATTTCTAAAAGTTGTCTGCTCTTCTCCCCAAGTCATCATAAGCCTTTAGGCAATTGCATAAGGTATGTTATTTTACATTTATACCTAGCTCTATCTACTTTAATTTTGCATTTAAACCCTAGGCACCCTCACCTTGAACTTGCTCACTAAGCCCATATTGGGGAAGCCTTGATGCACACATACACTTCTATAAACTAGTTGTGCCCACGTGCATTGCACATGTGGGCGAGTCCATATATTCTACTAGATGCGAATAATCAATGAATAAGAAGCAGTGGATTTAAAAATTGTTCATATAAAGAATAAAACATAGAACAAAGTATGTAAAGGTAATGAAGTAAAGGAAATCAATGTTTGAAAAATAATGTATCGACAATGAGACAAGAAAGTCTCAATATATTTTAACAATGTAACAAATCCCATTGTAATAAAAATTATAAAACAACCTAATCTTTTAAGATCATGTATTATGCTTAAGTTTTGATATGACTATAAAAGAGGGTGGTTTCAATTTCCTTTTAACATTAATCAATTTAGGTAATATATAATCCTATTCATGTTTCTCGATATAATTAAAAACACATTCAATTTTTGAGTGAACATTTTTATGTTGTACTCATAATGTTTACCACTGATGAGTAAAAGCCGACATAACACGAAAAACGACGGAAGAAATGAACCACTGGTCGTTTCTGAGTGACGCAAAACATGACATGTAACAATGGAATAGAAATATTATCCCAATATATTATATCGTTTACATTGTTACTCCCGATGAAATTCCAGCCTAGCTGATCATCACAGAAACTCTAGTGGCTGATGCTTTATTTTTTTGCTCTGGGTGACAGCGTGCGGTCTACCAAGCCTATTTTTTTAAACCAACTTGAACACTCTTCTGTAGCTTTCAAGTGGCGATCAACTAAACTAGAAGTCAAATTTATAATGCAATCACTGCGGCCTCCCCACTGGATGGATTTTTTTACCACTAAATTTATTGTCTAAAGTCACTTACAACATTATGATACTAGGCATAGTAATTAAAATTTTAAAGTTACATTACAAATTTTGAGATTCTCTACATTAAATTTTTATGTACATTATAATATGTGACACCTAAAAGGTATCTAAATTATAAACATCTAATATTTTCTAATCTCAATTGTTTAGTATATATTAAAAAAGAAGGTTGAGTGTGTATTTAATACGTTTTTTCTCATTTTATATTGGTTTACAAGTTTAATCATCGCTTAAGTTTTTTCCCATTTTCTAATCTGAATCCAATATTTAACTTTTTATGTTTGTAATTATAGAGAATAAGAAAGATTCAAAGTGAAAGGCGAGGGAACTACAAGTTTAATCATCACTTAAGCAAAAAAGGATACGTTGCTCTTATTGTGGAGTTGGTATGTTTTAGTAAATGAAATTAATTATTTATTATTACGATAAGACGTAGTAAGAAATTAGAATTAACATAGTCTTTTGTGTGGTTTCTATTTATAGAAAAAAGAAATGGGTGCTTCTTTTAAAGAAGAGCGAAGTTTCTTAGGGGTGAAAGCTCGTGAGAAAAAGGGTGATCATTATCTAGATGATGACATGAAAGCAGTGGCCGAACAAATAGTGAATTTTCATATGTAAAACCCATAAATATTTACTAAGTTTTCATGACTAACTTGGATTTATTGTATGATTTTTTTAGATTGCATTACAAGAGCTAGCTGAGGATGGAAGCCTATTTATTGAAGGAAGTTCCGACATCCTTACAATGGCATTGGGTACTCCCAAGCACTCTGTCCAGGTTAAAGGTGTAGGTTTTAGGGTTACCCTAACAACATATTTTAACCTCCCAAGGCGCGAATAAAAAATATATACAAATGAATTAGAGGAGAAATATAAAGAGCAGTGCAAAATAAATAAAGAACTGGATCAAAGATTGAAAGAGTTGGAGAAAAAAAAATTACAACACCCTCATCAGATGAGATTGACTTAGATGCAGATAAAAGTGCATGACTTCATTCAAAGCTAATTGAAAAAAAATGGAAATTTTTATCATGTTTATAAAACAAATTTATATTTGTAAATATTTTGTCTAATTTTGATTCTACTCATAGCTCCAAGTTGATGGTGATCCAAAGAAGCAGATAAAAGGGATGCACTGCAAATCTAATATTGAAATGGTATTATCCATGGCTCAATATTTTACACATCAATTTTTCTTAAGACAATACTTCGGTTATTATAAATTTTATTTTCTATCATTGATTATCATAGCTTAAAGCTAATGGAAATCCAAAGATTCTAACACGAGGATCATGTCCCACATCTAATATTGTGAAGGTATTAACCACGACTCATTTTTTTCTTCAAAAATTTATATTAGAAACTTTCAATTATTAAAAAATATTTTTTCTATCATTGATGATCATATATCAAAGCTAATGAAACCAAATGATTCAATTAACAAAGCCACATCCCACATCTAATATTAGAAAGGTATTATCATTACTAAAACTTTTACGCGTCAAATATTTATTTGAGTAAAATACCCCGACTATGATAATGTGTTCTTTTATGATTCTATTATGGATTACCATAGCTCAAAGCTGATGAAAACACTCAAACAACATGGCCACATTTCACATCTAATATTGGAAATGTATCACTTGTTACTCAATACTTTTTAATGTTCCATATATATATATGGTAAAGAACTCTTATTGTTATAAAGTTCTTTTTCCTTTCAAATTTTTACTATTATATAATTGCCTTGTGTAGGGCACAAAATGTAAATTGGCAATTGAAACGAAAACCAATATTGTTGCAGAAGGGTTGGTGTTTGAGAAGGAAGGTTAAAATGAGAAAATTCACAACAGTCCTCTTTCCGAACATAATGTTCATGTATCCATCAATTTTTTTTGCTAGATGCCTATCTACATGTACCAGTTCTCGATGAATTGATTCTAATTAGAGATGCCCTCAATTCAATTGTTGCTTGGCCGAAGGAGTTTGTACTGCTTGGTGTTGAGGTAAAATATTTTTGAGCATTAAGTATATATTGCATTAAATATGGAATTAACCCAAATACTATATTTGTTTATTATCCAAAATATATAGGACAAAAAGAACAATCGTAGTTGTGAGAAACAAGAAAGCGAGAAATCTTGCGGTGGTCATGTTATGGTTTTTGTCTTCACACAAACATTAAAAAAATATAAAGGCAAATCAGATTACGATTCCACTTACGAATGAAATATTTGGAGACGATAATCTCGAGAACTTTGTCTTCAAGATTGAATTGTTTGGTTTTTGTTCGATTAAACCCATAGATGTCACAATTATTGTTGCATACATGAGGTATGAGATTAAAATTCTTTTCAACCACTCACTAATTTTTCCATAACATTAATTTATTTTCATATGTAGTCACTTATATGACAATTTTCCAAGCTCTCTAGAAAACATTGAATTTATAAATCCTTCATCCCTTAGTGCTACCTCCGATGTGAATCTATCTTTAATTTCTCACAAAAAGATTGGAACATGCAAGAAGAAATCGTATATATTTTGTTCCGTACAACCTTCAAGAAATGTGAGTATTAATTGATTTTGTTACATTTTAATATTTTGACTATTAATTATTTATACATAATTTATTCGTGTTATACTTATTCTTTTGTAGTTTTCATTGGGTTTTGATTGTCATTGATTTCTCTTCCATGACTGTTTATTGGTTGGACCCTTTGCGTCACCCAAGAGATGAAGCAACTAAGTTCTATTTCAATGCATGAGTAAAATTTCATCTCTACTTTGGTCGAGTGTAATTAATTATTCACAATTAATCATAAAATTCTTGTCTTGCAGTGGGCTCATTCCATTGGCTGTTTATGGAAATAAATGACCCGCAATAACACATTGGAAGGATGTAAAAGTAAATAAACATTAGTAATATTGTAATATTTCTTCTTTCACTTCCTATTTCTAACATTTTAGTGCTTGTGTCATTTAGTGCCCTAAATGTCCTACAAACATTGAGTGCGGATACTATGTGATGAAATATATGAAAGAATTAATAAGCTGCCCTTCGAAGTTTATTGATTCAAAGGTAATTAATTAAATTTATTTTCATCATGTCTTAATATATGTATAAAAAACTCATAATTTATTATTGGATTGTTTAAGATGAGCATGCTATCTAAGAAAGAGACATACACAAAGGATGAGATTGATGTTGTACGAGTTGGTTTCATTCAATTCATTTTAAGGCACCTCAAATCGTAGTAACTCCCCTCTCTCCCTCGTACGCGTGATATTTATTTGAACTAGCTAATGGTATTATGTAGTTATTTTGGTTACATGTATTTTCATAAATTGGTTTCTTGTTGTAAGTGATTATAATATTTCCTTTATTTTTTGTAGGTTTACGAAAAGTGGTTTTGTAAAGAAAGAATGGAGTGGACATTTGTGAATGTCGAGGACATGTTTGGTTTATATTAGTTTATTAGGGATGAATTTTTTTAGTTTGAACTGATTTTGGGTGGAAATGTAATTGGAACAAATACTTTTTTGAATGTATGTATTACTTTGGTAGGAGAATTTTTAGAATATATTGATTGGACAACTTTTGGAAGTAGATATTAACATGACATGTATATATTGGTAGGATAACTTTTGGATGTAGATATTGACATGACAAATTTTGAATGTATATATGGATATGACTAGTTAGAATTGATTTTGAAAACATTTGTGTTGATTTTATTTCGTAAGAAAACTTTCAAATGTAATATATGGATATGTATTCAAGTGAAGCATCCTAAAAACATATTTAGGACGCTTTTGGGCAAGTGATAACTTTTGAGGTAATTTTTTGCAACCCTTGTAAATAACGCGTCTTAAAAAATTCATTTTTAAGACGTTTTTTTTAATTGTTTGTAACCCTTGTAAATAACGTGTCTTAAAAGACTCTATTTTAAGACCTTTTTTTGAATTTTTTATGACAGTGATTTTAAAGACGCTTTTGATTATGATTAAAATTGATGTAAATAGATTTTTATGACAATTTTTAGCCGTTGTAAAAAGACTTTTTTCTTCTAGTGACTCCTTTTGTCCAGGTTGGTTGCTACAAAGTTGGATTGGAGATCATCACTCAGTGGATCCTCCATGGGTGGCTTGAATGTACTAGAGGGAAAAATAGCTAGCAGGTCTGCATAAGCTTGACTCTTGATAGTTTGAGGAACTATGCATTTAAGATCATATTTTGAGAGGATTAAGAACCATCGAACCGCCCTACCTATGAATACAGTTCTAGCAAGGAAAAAATTTATATGGCCACACCTAGTTATAATTTGGACTGTGAATGACAGTAGGTAATGCCTAAGTTTTTATGCTACAAATTCAAGGGCTAAACAATGCCTCTCGATGCTAGTGTATCTGGTCTCTGGACCATGTATAATCCTACTCGAGTAATATATAGGTTGCTCTATATCGTTTGTCTCTTGGGATAATAACGCCCCTATAGATTGTCCAGCTGATGTGAGATATAGATGTAATAGAATACCTGCCTTTGGGGGAATCATCGTCTAAGGGGATATAAGGAGCATTTTCAGCATCCTATTGCGTTTGTTCCCATGCAAACTTGGAGCCTTTTTCTCAGCAACTCCATTAGTGGATGTGTCACCTCGGTCAGCCCTGATGCAAACCTCCTTAAGTATGTTACTTTCCCCAGGAACCTCTTCAACTACTTTGCTGATTTTGGCCTTGGCATATCAAGAATGGCCCGTTGTTTATCCAAGTCTATCTGAATGCCTTACCGATTCACCACGAACCTAAGGAACTTATGGCTTGTTACCCCGACTGCACATTTGCGAGGGTTCATTTTCAACTTGTACTTTCTGAATCGGGTGAACACCTTCCACAAACAAGTCATCGACATAAAATTTCACGATCTTTTGAAAGAGGTAATGGAAATTGGCCATCATGGTTCTCTAGTATGTGTATCCTGCATTCTTCAAATCAAAAGGCATAACTGTGTACAGGAGGTTGCCCAAAGCTTTTTAAAAAATTATCTTTTCGACATCAGCTGGGTCCATATTGAATTGGTAATATCCCACATAACCGTTCATGAATTTGTACATCTCATGTCCCGCAGTTTCATCAATCAGACTATCTATGTAAGGCAACAGGAACTCATTTTTTGGGCACGCTCGATTTAGGTCCCTGAAACCCACACAGTTACGGATCTGACTCTTGTATTTCTTTACCACAGACACATTGCTAGACAACCAAATTGGGTGCTTGATAGGGACAATGAAGCCATATTTAAGAAGCCTTTGAACTTCTTCTTTGATCTTCAAATATAACTATGCCTTGTACGTTCGAGTAGCCTTCTTCAAGGGGATTGACGATAAAAAGACGTTCAACTTGTGGATGATCACCTCCTTATTAACCCCAGGCATCTCGGTATATTTCCACACGAAGATGTCTTTGAACTCCTGGAGTAACTCTAGAGGTGCCCCTTTCAGGAACTTCGAGATAAAGATAGGGCTAGGGTCATTTCCCTCCTTAGCTAAGTCTATCTTCTCCAACTCTTGAATTTGTGGTCTGGGTCTGTCCTTCATGCACTCAGGCTCATCTTCTACCACTTCTACAAACTCTTAGACGTTTGAGTTACTAATCATTAGGCATTGCCTCTAGTTATCTATCTAGAAGCATTCATAAATCGAGCCAGCCTCATTGTCGAGACCTTTGGTTGCCTGATTACACCTTCATAACTTGTAAATGATTATGTCATTTGGCAAAACCACTCTCTTGCACTTTTGGGAACTTTCCTCCCTATGAGCCCTCTTTCGATAATTTTCTTCTAAATCTCTTGCAGAGTGCCTGCTGAGAACGCTATAGGTCTATGCCTGATATTCAATCAATGCGTGGCATCATTCGATCGTGTAACTGCCTTGACAAATTGGGGGGTCTCACTGGCTCCTGATCACGCTCTTATTCATAGGTCACCACTGGTCGAGCATGTGCACACACCCTCTCTCGAGTGCTTGGGATCTTCATTACTCCAGTATAATTTGTCACCACTGTGGCCTCCATGGACAACTCAGTATAAAAGGCAACATCCACCAAGTGTGTTTCTTCTTTTTTGAACGGCTTCTTGGATGATCAAATCACCACCTCTTTTCCCTTTATATTTTCCTTAGCACATTGGTGGTAAGTGGAAGGAACCAACCCATGGTTGTGCATTCAAACTCTTTCTACTAGAAACTGATATGACGTCTCGTAATATATGATGTGGAATTTAGTGTGGGAAGTAATATTACCCATGGTGATACCCACGTTAACGTATTCCACAGATTTAGATTACTGATTATTATATCCCGATATTTCTAACGGGTACGATTTGATTCTTGTTTCAGAAAGGCCAGTAGCATAAAAGATCCGATGTGCATTATATTAATGGATGCCCCTCCATCAAAAAACACACGAGAGAAAACATAATTGTTCAAGGCTGCTATAACATAACGGGGTCTGTTGTGAGGATACCTCACTAATCTATCTACGTCCAAAAATGTGACTTCAGAAAGATACCTCCTCACAAGCTTGGTTGTGGGACAATTCCATTTTAGGTATGGCTCCATGTTCTTATTAGCAATATCTAGGATGTCTCAAGTGAACTCTAGTCGTGAGTGCTTGGGTAGCGTAACCTGGTAAAAAAAACAATTGAACTTCTGCGATTGCACAACTGCTACATATTCGACCCAAGGGTTCATTTATTCTTGTTCAAGTTCATAAAATTCCTCTATATCTCTGTAAACAGCCTCATTGTAGGCTATTATTACGCTTACTATTTCTAGGGAACATCCCCCATCTGTCTGCTCAGACTCTCGATGGGGTCATCTTCATCTTCTTCGTCTGACTTATCCTCCAATTGTATCTAAGCCAGCTCGAGGGTGCATTCTTCTAAAGACTCCTTAAAGTCCTTCTCAAGGAGACACTGATCCATCAGTAATTGTTCAGCCTCTATATAAAAAACACTGGCCATGTGGGCCCCATGAGATATTAGAGCATTGTCGTTTATATTGACTTGGGGCAATTCAATGTGTCCTTTCTTCATACGGTGATCGATAAAATGTCTCAGTGCGAAACATACCTTAGTCGGGTGATTCACCCTATTGTGAAGAGCACAATAGTTTAGCTTTTCCATGTCCTCCTGAGAGAGTTGCGCTATACTTGTGTTGACCGGTCTACAAACTTTACCTCGAACTATGAGATCGTATAGGTTTATATCTTTCTCCAGCTTGCATGGAAGCTTGGGGGGATCCTATTCGCCTTCAAATATTCTCTTGTTGCCTCTACCTCTTTGATTAGGCATATAAATTCTTCACACTTATCCCCTTAATTTCGGTATTTTAATGATCCCGTGTGTTGTAATTCATATGGATTTCTCTCACATTTATGCTACTAACCCTTTTTGGTAAGTATTTCGTATTTTATGTATCTCTTATGTGTTTTACAGGTATTTCATGCAAGTTAGTACCAAAGAGAACTCTAAAGAGTGAAAGAAACTAAGAAACAAGGAGTTGAAGGGAATTTTAGTAATTTTGTAGCCATAGTCCGGAGGTGAGGCCAACTGGAAAGTTGAAGAGCTTTCAATTACAAGAACACTGGAAAAAACAACACCTCAATCCGACCTACGGTGAAGAAATTATGGTCATTTGAAGTTGAGAGGAATGAAGAAAAAAAGCTGTCAGACCCAAACCGAACCGAATCTGAGAAAAAAGAACCGGTTCGCCCATTTATTACGCACCAAATACGTTACAAAATTAGTTACGCTTTCTAAGTGTAACAAATTGCCAGATACGGGATTTTTATTTTGTCGTTATCTTTTAGCCAAAAGAGTTTTATGTTTTGGGGACTCTTCTAAACGACCCCTAGCCTATATATTTAGTCATTAAGACTCTTTTTATTCAGATTTCATTCATGTAAAAGCTCCATAACAAGTAGGAATATCTAGGAGAAGAATCAACATATTTTGCACCTTTAATTCAAGAGCTTTTCCAGTTTTTCTTCAACCTTTGATTTCTTCTTGCATGTTCTTGTTCTTCAATCTTGGTAACTTTTATTTCCAACACTTTTATCATTATTTCTCATGTTTAATCTCTCTTTTCAAGCAATTATGAATTCATGCAGCGTAGATAATGTAGTTTTCACTAATTTCACCATGTTTGGTTAGATTTTTAAAGGTTGGGATGCATGAACCCAACCCGTTGTGGTTTGCATGGGTATCAAATTAGTTCTCTAAATTTAATAATTGATTAGCGCGTGTAGTTAATATGATACTGCTTAATTTATCCTTTGCTTACATATGGTGCAGGTTATGATCCCTTATATGTGTAATACTTAGGAGTATTAAAGATCGGGCTTTAATTCATCCTTTGCTTACTTACTGCGCGATAATACTTGGGAGTATTAAAGACCGGGTTTGAATAATTAATTAATTTATGACTATTTTTGTACTTGTCATATACACTAGGGTTTGGGGGATCGTATTTCCATCCTATTTTCCCTTCATTCTTATTAAGTCATGCTTAGTTAGTTAATTTTGCTCACATAGTTAATGCAGTAGTTTAATTTAGTGTGCATTTAGTTAATTAGTTATTTCCCATCTCAATCATCTTTTTCCTTCTTTTTAGAGTCAAGTTAGGGTTAACAGTCTTACCTTTGTCATCACGTTCACTAGTCCTAGTTTCTTGAGGATTCGATACCCAGACTAGCCACTGTACTCCGCAAGAGTGTAGTTAAAGTTTAGGTTTTTGTATTGCAATTGGAAGTCGATAACAATGACTAGCGTATTATACGAACGCTCGGTTTCTACCTCGATCAAAATGGAACCATTGTCGGGGAATTAGGTAGACTTTAGGTTTGGTTGGTGAATCCCGAATTTGACCTTAAAAAAAATAAAAAAAATATGGGTGTTACGTTTTTGAATTGCCCAATTTGAAATGTCTTCTTTAACTCCTTTAGTGGGTTTAATTGTTATGATAATAGTGAGGAGGAGGAGGAGGAGGCGCTAAAGACTTATGAACATTGGATCAATATCACTAAATATGAATCTCATATACCATCCAAATTTATCAAAATGAATTGCTTGAAGAAAAAAGACATGAAAAAGAATATCGGGAAAAAAATCGTTATTGGGAGCCAGAGTTAGATGCATTATTTGAACCCAATGACAATTTTTCTTCCGATATTTTTGAAGTTGAAGAATGTTTTCAACCAAATGAGGAATCCGAGGTTCTAGAACCAAGGAAGCATACTTTGGAAGAACTCTTGCTTATTTTCAAAAAGCAATCTGTTGATTGTGCTGCTACAGAGTTGAAAATTAGAGAAACTAGCAAGGAGATTGATGCTTATCTAGAAAGCTTAAAGGAGGGGGAGACTTGTGCATCACCTAACACTTTTGAGGACAAAATCATTGGGAGTGATCCAAGTACTTTTGAATCTCAACCTATTATAAAAATTTCAAAATCTATTAAGGTAGAAGATCCTTCATTCCTTGTGTCCCCACTATTATCGAACCGTTAACTCCATCACAAGAATCAGATTAAAGTCTTGAGGACGTTGACCCAATTATTGAACGAGAATGTTTGTTTGAGATGCTTCATCTTATGGTTTATTCAATTATGCATGCGCTACCTCCCGTTCCAATTAAAAAAAATTGGGAGATGAATTGAATTTTGATTCCCAAGCGTTGGTTGTAACTTTTAACAGTTAAAATTGGTACCAATGAGAAATCTTTACTTGAATTGGTTTCCAAGATATATTCTTCCTTTTTGTGTGCCCCTCTTCCCATACTACTTGAAAAATCTTTGGGAGGGGATTCTATTTTTCTTGGATCCCAATTCCATTTTTCACCCATCACCCCTTTAAAAAATTTAATTGGTGATGATCCATTATTTTGGCCTTACACATGCCTTTCGTTGTTCAAATGGAACTCTTATTTTTCACGAGGCATGCATCCTAATGAGGGTACACCGATTACCCCTCAAAGTCAAATTGAATTTTGGGTGGACCGTCAAATTTTTTTTACTTCTAGTGTATAACTTATTCAAAGTTCAAATTGTAGGTTGTACATAATTAGCTTTTTTTTCCTTTTTTTTACAGTTTAGAGTTTTTGTTATTCTTTTTTCTATGCCTGTTTCTAACATGTTTTGTAGATTCAATGGACTCGTACTTTTCGGGGATCGCTCCATTTTGGGTAATATCTTTCTTTTCCTCTATTTATGTTGTGTTCTTGATTCACATTGAGGACAATGCAACATTTAAGTTAAGGAGTGTGGGATATTCTTCCCATTTATTGTTTATATTCATTGATTCGATCACATGTTCTTTCCAAGTGTGTTTTTTTTTTAGAAAATTTCATAAATTTTGAAAAAAAATGAAAAGGTTTGAAAAAGCCAAAAATATTTTACTTCAAAATAAATAAAAATTGGAATTAAAAAGCTTAAAAAATGTCACATTTTTTCTATATCAAGTTGTAAAAATCAAATGCACAAAGCCAAATTTGGCCAAAGATGGAAATTGAAAGAAAATTGACGACTTAACGAATAAATGTGGCGATTAATCAACCCGATGAGATTTCGAGCCTATCGATTTTTTCAAGTTTTTAAATCAATCCGAGCTTATGATTAACTCAATGTTCTTTCTAGTGTTTTAATAAGTCGTTGATGATCTCTATTTTATTATTATGATCGGTTATGGGAAATGTGTGAGATATTATCTTGAATAACATGTACTAAAATATCTTTAAACTAAATTAATCTCGAGACACATATGGTAAAGCAACTCGAATTTGGATAATGACGTAGGCCATCGTTTGTTACCCAAAAATATTGGCCATAAAAAGTTGTGAAAAGTCATCCCCTTTTTAACCCAAATTTGAGCCGAATAATTTTTCCTTTCGTTTGACAACCCGAAAAACCCAAATATCTCAGAATTATGAAAAATGGAAAAAGTCAGAATTGAAGTCCGAAAAGTGCAACAAAAAGGGGCAAGAAAAAAATAGAAGAATGCTCAACAAAAAATAACAAGAAATGAAAAGTGTGAAAAAAATATAAAAGTAAGAGAAAATGAGCAATAACTCAGAAAAGCACTAATGGACATTATAAGAAAATTTTCTAATTCCGAAGTTCCCAACCACTCCCATATTACCCAATACACCTTTAACTCGAAAAAGTCCTAATTGAGCTCGAATTGAGAAATTGATTACCGCGTGGAGAGCTAAGATACAAAAAGATATTATGAGAAAATAAATTGCCTAAATAAAATATGATATTTATCGTTTCGCAATAATCATATTCCGATGATGAGATCGTTTTACCTCAAATAGTCCATCTTTCCAATTGTGTACGAGAACTTGTGTCCATTATTATTTACTCTTATAAATCACGCATACCGAGAGAATAGCCACACGTTCGAGTGATTCATTTGTGAGTGTATTCGGTGAGATTTTGAAATCAAAGCGAATTTTCGAAAATTAACGTAATGATCAATCGGTGGAAATTTGGGGTTCGATTTTTGGCTTCGCACACACACACTATGACTTGAGACTTGTGAATATAATTTTAAGGTGGCCATTTTTGGAGAGTTTAAATTGTACAATTTTTAGGTATTTTGAATTTTCTTTGGGTCAATAACGAATTTTGTGGGTATATCCACTGCAAACCCTCACGAGACACCACTCATCCTACTAGGGTAACCTAGGGGTTTAAAGGCTGATTGCATACACTAAATGTAATCGCTTACACACAAAAAATGTATTCTATCCCAATAAAGTTTTTTAACGTTTCTTAACTCATGCTATTATGCTTTTACATTGCTCGGGACGTGTAGAGTTCTAAGTTAGGGGGGTTTGATTAGGCATAAATTCTTAACATTTATCCCCTTAATTTCGGTATTTTTATGTTCCCGTGTGTTGTAATTCATATGGATTTGTCTCATATTTATGCTACTAACCCTTTTTGGAAATTATTTCGTATTTTCTGTATCTATTATGTGTTTTACAGGTATTTCAGGCAAGTTAGTGCCAAAGAGAACTCAAAATAGTGAAAGAAACCAAGAAACGGGGCGTTGAAGGGCATTTTAGTAATTTGTCATCCATAGTACAGAGGTGCGCCCAACTGGAAAGTGTAAGATCTTTCAATTACAAGAACACTGGAAAAAACGGCACTTCAATCCGACCTATAGTGAAGAAATTATGGCCATTTGAAGTTGAGAGGAATGAAGAAAAAAAGCCGTCACACCCAAACCGAACCGAAGCTGAGAAAAAAGAACCGGTTTGCCCATTTATCACGCACCAGATCCGTTACAAATATAGTCACACTTTTTAAGTGTAACAAATTGCCAGATACGGGATTTTTATTTTGTCCTTATCTTTTAGCCAAAAAGAGCTTTATATTTTACGGACTCTTCTAAACGACTCCTAGCCTATATATTTAGTCATTAGGACTATTTTTATTCAGATTTCATTCATGTAAAAGCTCCATATCAAGTACGAACATCTAGGAGAATAATCTATGTATTTTGCACCTTTAATTCAAGAGCTTTTCCAGTTTTTCTTCAACCTTTGATTTCTTCCTGCATGTTCTTGTTCTTCAATCTTGGTAACTTTTATTTCCAGCACTTTTATTATTATTTCTTATGTTTAATCTCTCTTTCGAAGCAGTTATGAATTCATGCAATGTAGATAACATAGTTTTCACTAATTTCACCATGATAAGCGAGATTTTTAAGAGTAAAGCTACGTGAACCCCATTTTGTGCCCTCATTGTGTACCCTATAATAAGACATGGAAGTAAGAGGTTGTACTCTATGCCCTGGAGGGACCCACAATAACAAGGTATAGAATTTTAATGTAGAGGGTATGGAAAGGGGTACAAAAAAGGGGTACACATAATTTTATTTTATTTTTAAAGGTTGGGATGCATGAACCCAACTTGATGTGGTTTGCATGGGTATAAAATTAGTTCTCTAAATTTAATAATTTATTAGCACGTGTAGTTAATTTGAAAATGCTGAAACCCTACAAAAATTACCATCATGGTACTTTGGTACGTGGCCCCGACATTCTTCAATCTGAATGGCATGACTGTGTAGTGGAAATTTTTAAAGGGCATGCAGAAGGTGGTATTCTCCGTGTTCGTCGGGTCGATCTTAATTTGATTGTAGCCAACATACCCTTGAATGAATCTATACATCGCATGGCCTACACTGGCATCAACTAAGCTATCTATGCTTGGTAGAGGAAACTCATCCTTGGGACATGCCCAATTCAGGTCGGGAAAACCCAGTCAAATTTGAATTTGGCTCTTGTCCTTCTTTGCAACCGACACTATGCTAGAGAGCCACAAAAAATATTGAATAGGATTGATAGCCCACTTGCAAAAACTTCTCTACCTCTTCTTTTATATTTAGATCGAGGTCAGCTTTATTCGTGCGTGTTTCTTGCCTAACTGGGAGAGAGTTGGGAAGAACATTCAATCCGTGAGAGCTCATCTATGGGTTAATCCCTAACATTTTCCTTTATTTTTAGGCAAACATGTCAGTGAACTCTTTGAACATGCCCATAAGCTCTTCCTTCTATTTTGTTCTTAGACTCTTGGAGATTAGAATGTGTCTACTTTCACCCCCTTCCACCCCCAGGTTAATCTCCTGTAATTATTGTATTTTTCCCTTAGGTCCATCATGCATGCATTATGAAGCTTCTTCTGGTTCCTTAATATGCTCAATAACATGGGATTCATCCACAATAAAAAAATTATGGCACCGGGTCGATGCTCTCATCCCAGAATACCTCCCGCGCAGATTGTTATAAATGATAGGACTACTTTTTTGCAGGTTTGAGGAGATTTAACTACCTCCTCCACCTTTCTCTTACCTTTTGCTATTTGGGGGATCACCCTCCCCCTAAACGATCATTTATATATTTCCTCGGATGGGCAATTCCTCCAACCACTTGCTTTTATTCTAGCTTTCTCGTAGAATTCTTTCTTTCTTCATCCAATTCTGTACAGAACATTGCGTCCACCAGATGGGCCTCCTCAATGAAAAAAGGCTTTTTTGTGGCCTTATTATGTTATATGTTACTATAATATTGGACTTTGCACACTGATGGTAGGTTGAGGGCACTATGCCATGGGTATGAATCCATATCCTCCCAATGAGCAGTTAATAACTGGTATTAGTATTAATGACATGGAATTTGACGTGGGAAGTGAAATTCCCAAACTTAATTCCTACATTCACATATCTGAGGGATTGTATTTCGGCGCTGTCGAATCTCGATATCACTAGTGGTACAGGCACTATCTTCTCTTGATCAATCCCCATCTTATATAGTGGGCCGATTGACATAATGTTATTGGATGATCCTCTATCCATTAATGCTCTGGGAAATGAAACTCCATTAATCATAGCTGTGACATACAATGGGATATTATGTAAGTAAATCACATTCTTATCTACCTCAGAATATACCGCTTCAGAAGTATACCTCTTGATCAGCCTGCTAATCATCCCCTGTCAATTCAATGAGGAATCTCCTCTATACCGTATCGCCTCGAAGTATTTTTTTCTAATGACCACCCCGGTGTCATATTTTACTCCTATTTAGTCCAAGAACCACTTGAACTTGGGGCTCCTCGCTATGGATTCACATTCAGAATTCGGATCCACTTTATATGTCTGGGCATTATAAACCTATTCTGCCTCAGATATCCCCCCATCCAGAGCAAGGATGACATCCACCTGGCACTCTAGGAGGTTGACCTTATCGAGTTCTTCATCTCCCTTCTCTTATTGTTCTGAGGTTAAGAACCATTCCTCATGCTTTCTTTCTAGCTCATTTCTCTACTTGCTGCTCAGTGATAGACTTCCGAACTCTTCACATATTGTCTCATCACTTTCCCACTCCATCAGATCTTGGGTTTCTTTTTCATCATACGCTAGTACTATATTGGCAATGGAATAATGATTATCTAGAAGTGGGTTCTCATTAACATTCATAAGAGGTATCTATAAAGTGCCACTGGCTATTTTTTCGCCAATGATCCTCCTTAAATAGTAACTGTCCTTGGTAAAGTGTTGCACCCGCTGGTGTAACTTGTAATACTTAGGGTTGGCTTTGTCAGCTCCTATTGGGGTTTCACAATTCAGGTGAGGCGTACCTACTACCCCCTCTCGTACCAATCTAAGATAACAATCCATAGCTTTCGCTAAGCTAAAAGGTAGTGGTGGTGGAGCATCTTCTCCAAATTTTCTCTTGTTAACCGAACTGTTGCTCTTGGATTCGGAACCTCCATTCTTTCCTTTAGGATTTCTATCTACGTAGTTGACTACTTCTCTCCTCAAGACTTGAAATCTTTTCAATGTCAGTGGCACTTGTGTCCTCCAAACCGAGGTCCTTGGCTTGATTATCATGGCTATGTTGCTCGCAGTTCTGGTGAACTCTCTAAAGTTTCCATTACTAGTCTCATTAACCATATGGAGCTTGTATTATTTAAAATTCCCTTGGCACTAATTTGATGCAATCTTGCATCTGCTACCTCCTCATTCACATCAAGTGCTCTCTCGTAAAATCATTTGATATGCTGCGTTAACTCCTCCCTAGGCTTTTGCAGCTCTTGTGACAAGTGTTTCAATGTGAATTCATCTTTGATCATAATTAACTTTTGGAGGCATTGCCTGTGCATTTCTTCCCATAAGGGAATGTTGTTGGTTTCCAGGTGGGAATACCACCTGTGGGCCTTTCCTGCGAGGGTCTTGGATAACTCCCTCAACCTCAAGTTCTTATCATTTTCTTGCACCCTAAGGTACTCAACGAACCTTTTCACATGCTCTCTTAGGTTTTCTCCTTTGCCATTAAACTTAATCCATTTTGGTGGAATATATCCCTCTGGGTATGGTTTCTCATTCACAGCCCCAGGATAAGGATACTACAACTCATCATATATATGAGGTGTTTCTCTTTGAGTGGAGGAGAGTATCTTTATCACCTTCTCCATAGTAACCTCTTTGGAAAGGGATTCTTCCAAACTTATACCTTTTCTACAAGTGAGCTAGATGGTGCCACAACCTGCTCTGGCACCATTTTTCATGATGAAATCGTCTCTGTTGGAATTGTTGCAGGGTGGCTGCCCCTCCAAAGGGTACAACCACTGGTGTTACACAGCCTTGACCCAAACTTGACAGGTCTATATTATTTTTCTCCAAAAAGTAAAAAAATGACCATAAGCTTAATACCTATCATCGGAGCTGCTACCGATGAGGTGGTATACCCTCCCTGAGGAGAAGGTGTCTTTTCTCTCATCACCACCACATCCTTTTGAGAGTTCTGGTCACTTTGGGTTCCATTCCCAGGTGGAATGTCTTCAAAAACTAAATGCTTAGAAATATTGAAAGCATATTTGTCCATGAAAGTGAGGATACCTCCTAATGGAATTGCCAAATATAGGAGGGTAGCTGTACTAGGGTCTATTATTAACTAGAAAGGGTGAGCTATGACCCACTCCAAAGGACCTTGCCTTTAAGGTCCTTCAAGAACTTCTAGAGAAGGACCTAGTAAAACCTTCTCCTTTTTGTAAGAATGGAACCAAAGTAAGAACTACTCCTTGCAAGAAGATGAACTTCACAATAACAATAGTAACTTTTTCTCTAGAGAAACTCCTGAGAATGATGGATGTAAGTGTCGAGTGAAAGAACAAGGCACTCATCACTTAGAGAGGGAGCAAGGAGAGAGCACTAGGTATCTGGAGTGATTTTTATAGAATAACGATATGACTTGAGTTGTGATTATGACTTAACCTTACCTAGGGGTCCTATTTATACTTAGGCACTAGGGCTGAGCTGGCACTTTCGGGCATCAAAACTGAGGGGGTTGGTTAGGGATGAGATCTACAATGTACCTTTTGTCCCTATCTGTGCACAGTTGCCTATCCTCTCTGACAGGTGCCACCTGGTGTAATCCAAAGTCAAAAGGAAAATATGTCTCCACTTGAAGACAATTTGGTAAATATCTTTTAAAATGGTAACTTGTTTTACAAAGTTTATAAACTTGATGAGGGGCTCAAGGACCACCTCCTCTAAAATCTTTTATAAACTTGAGGAGTAGACTCAAGGACCACCTCCTCTAAAAACATTTACAAACTTGTGGAGGAGACTTAAGGACCACCTCCTCTAAAATCATTTTATAAACTGTTCATTTTTTATGAGCAACCCCTTGGTTGCTCACTTTAATTATGATTGGATGTAAAGTGTGTAAGGACCGGGTGACCCTTAGGGTCTATCTACTAGTGTTATCTCAATCTTAAAGTACTAAGTGGATGAGATTGATCAACAAACCTTGTTCTTCATCCACTAAGAAAAAATTCCCAAGAGATCCCAACCTGCCTTTTTGAGCGATGCTTGCTCAACCAGGATACCTGTATAAGAACGTAACATGTTAGTGCTTTAATTTATATGTGAGTAACAAATATTGGGGAGGAGGTCTCTCTGGGTGGACCTTATTTTCCACTGGTTCTATTTTGTAGGGAACTTGGAATTCAGGGGATGAGGAGCTCCTCGTGGTGGGATTCCTCGTTTATACTTTATTCCTGTGAGTTTTGAACATTTGGGGACGAGTGGGCCTCCTCGTCCGAACTTCATTTTTGAGTTTTCTGAGTTGCTTGGGAAAAAATCTCTTTCTGATGAGCCTCATCACCCAAATTCCACCTTAAGTTCTGGGCATTTTGGGGCAAGGAGCCCTTCCTAGTGGGCCTCCTCGCCCAAGTTTAGTATCTACGAACTTTTACTAAATTGGGACGAGGAACCCTTCCTATGGACCTCCTCTCCCAAGTTCCAATTTTGTGAGCTTTAGATCAACTGGGGTGAGGAGACCTTCTTAGGGGCCTCCTCACCTAAGTTCTAACTTTGTTAACTTTGGAAAAAATAAAGGAGAGGAGCCCTTCCCGAGGCCCTCCTCACCCGAGTTCTAACTCTGTGAACTTTGGGACAAATTGGTGCGAGGATCCCTTCCTAAGGGCCTCCTCTCCCAAGTTCTAATTCTGTGAACTTTTAGGACAAATTAGGGCGAAAAGCCCATTCCAAGACCCTCTTCGCACAAGTTCTAACTCTGTGAACTTTTGGGACAAATTGAGGCGAGGATCCCTTTCTGAGTCCCTCCTCTCCCAAGTTCTAATTCTGTGAACTTTTGGTTAAAGTATTTCTTTTGGGGGAGCTCATAGTGAGCCCCCCTCACCCATTGGGCTGCTCGCCCAATTGTTTGGGCTATTGGGTGTGTACCCCTCTACAAGCACCATAAAATGTCAATCCTTATTTCATACTTCACGTCGTGTTTTTACTTACACACATTGTGGTCAGAAGGGTCACCTTAGGAAATTTTGTTTCTATCTTAGAAATGGTCCTAGAAAGTCAAAAGGTAGAGTCGCCAAGGTCACCAAATAGCGAGAGCATTGTGTTTCACTTATTTAGGTTAGGAGATCCGACTTGGAGAATTTACATAACATAGTTTATGATTCTCATTTACTTTCACATGATTCCTCACTTGCTATATCTAAAGGTTGATTGTGTTAGTTTTATTTACATACACTAGCTTTTGTGCTTCATGATATATTCTTGCTATTTGTATATTTATTTGTCATTTTCTAGTCTTTGCTTCATCATATATGTGTTGTTAGAATTATGACTTATGTATCTTTTGTATTTAATTCTTATGTATTGTGTCTTAGTTGAAAACAAATACAAAAAGATTTTGGGTTGTCTTTGTGTTTGTATAAAAATTTGAAAAACTCAAAAAGATTTTTTATATTTGTGTATTTTAGTTTTACACATTTTATGTGGCATATACTTGTGTTTGAATCCAATATCATCCCCTCTTCCATGTGGATAGAACTTTTAGTTAAGATTTTCAATCTTTAAAGTATTCTTTATCATGCTTGCATGGAGTATTTTGACTTTGACTTGCTTAATGGATTCTCTTTTTATATGCCTCGATTCACATATGCACGAGCTCTTTTGATCTTTAACTTCACATGTATATTTAAGCTAAGTGATATGTTCTCCTATTAATCTAGTCATCTTCCTGTGGCTATGACTATGGAGAGTTTGTGCATGTAAGAACCGTTGCCTGGATTTTAAAAAAATAGAAAAATATTTATCGAGTGTAGTTATTTATCAATAGAATCGGGCTGTAAAAGACAAAATTACTTTGTGTGAATAGACACCATTGAAATATGGCCTAAAAATGTGGTATTGTTAAAATTATCGAAGGCCAAAGTAGTAGTATTTAATATGAACATTCAAAAGAAAAGAATAGAATTATTACATTTGAGGTTGTTTGGATGGATATATCAACAGGTTTGCACAATGACAATGTATCCTAATTATGCCATTTTTTTCATGACTCTATTGGTTTGTAGAATCATCTGGGCTTGCATACATTGTCCTTGTTTATTCCTTGAGTTCACTTTATATTGTCACACGAGGCCATATCTAAGTTGATAAAGTTTTGCATTCAAATAAGAACTCCGTGAACATGTTTAAGTGATTGGGTCTTAATTATTTTGTTGCTAGTTCACATCCATTCACTACTGTTTACGACATATTAGTTACACACATTTTTTCCATATGAGTGTGGAAAGCTTAATGTATTTTGTGTCTTGTGTGGTGTTTATACCTATGTATATGTACGTGTGTGTTATTGGTATATATGCGGTATTCCTTTTGTTTTTGAGTCTTTGCCTTGCTATCTAGTCCATGTATGATTCATGTTGAAATAGATATTCTTCTTGTTATGACTAATATCTCTTGCTTATATTAGATTATTATATTTGGTATCATTTTTCTATCCCATCATAGTTAGTATTTATTAATCTTTGTGTTGGATTAGTTGCTTTTCATGCCATGTGATTTATTATTCTAGTCTTTTTATTCACCATTGCATGATATATTTTTTTCCATTATTACTATCCTTTGTTTCTTTTAGGGGAAGTATTTGATTTAATTGGAGAGAAATAGGTTGTTTAATGCATTTTAATCTTTGTCTATTCTTGGACAAAAAGGGGGAGAAATGGTATCTAAATCTTTTAATTTGGAAAAATCTAACTTAGGGGGAGACGTTTTTCTTAGGTAGATTACGTTAGTCAAAGGGGGAGAATTTATTTATAAACCTTATACTGTAATATTCCCTATGCGTTTGATGGTGTGTTTAAGTGTGCATGTTTTCATCTTTAGTCGAAACTTTTTAAAGCGACGAAGCATTTCATCCCATGTGTCTAGTCAAGCGTTTGGAATTTTTTTTGGGAGGATTGTGTACTTTTAGAAGAGCCTGGCGGGACATAGGATTTTTATTTTGAGTTTTGTCCCGGAATAGCCAAATGAGAAAATTTGTAAGGGCAAATTTCCAATTCATCCTATTCTTAGTGTTGGCTTAATTTCGGATAAAACTAATTAAGTCATAGGACAATAGTTGTAAAATCCTTTCAAGCCTATGACGTTTGAGTTGAATACGTAGAGACAAAGAGTTTGAAGATTACATCATTACCGGTTTACGTGCTAAGTTTATACGTCATCAATATTTCATTGTTTCCAAGGTCTCTACACATATGAATGCATTAATATATTTAAGGACTTGGAATTTATTTTGGGTGTTTTATTTTTACTAAAATTATGTTGAAAATGCTTTGTATTTTTTTTAAGATTTTTTTTATGTCGTTCAAACGACACTTTTCTCGTTCAAATGAGATATCAAGCGAGCTTCTAACAACTTTCTGCCATTTTTTTGTTTCTTCGTTAGAACTCTTGTTCAAACGAAACATTTAATAAGATTTGGCCTTTTATCTTTGTTTTCTCGTTAGTACCTCGTGTGAACCATGTCGTTTGAACGACCTGGGTGGTTTTTAAAAAGTTTCGTCAATTTTTAATTTTAACTGCCCATTTCCCCACTAACCTTTTACCACTTTTAATATGTGGGGGAACAATCTTTTTTAGTAGAATTTTGATAACATTTCTACCACTTTTGATAGAAAAAATTCATCATCTAAAAGTCAATTTTTTTGTTGATATTTTCATGGTTTAAATTCTACCAAACACATTGTTTACACACCATATTTTTGTTTTGATCCAAGTTCTAAATATATATTTGTTTTGAGATCATCATTGTTGGCACAGGGTATTTTTCTTGTCCCAAAAAGAGAATTTCCTACGGAGGAGTCCGTTTTATTGAAGATTCGTGGTGTATACGTTGGAAAGGCTTTTGCATGTTTTGACGATTGATTCACCCCATCGGTGGATTTCGAGACTGCGGTGGATTCAAGAGTTATGGACTAGGCGGAGGTTGAAAAACGAAGAAGCGTCAAGGTTTGAAAGGGAGTCAAGTTGTTGAGGCAAATCTTTTGTCGTGTCTTATGTAAAACCGTACTTAGTGGATTTGAGGATGGGCCATCCGAGATTTTTTCCGTTGTGGATTTTTCTCGTACATCGCGGCGCTGTGTGTTGTAATTTCTTTTTATCTTGCGAAATCACCTAGATGCCTATATAGGATTAAAAAGATAAAAAAACAAAAATTGGTTTAATCACAACTTTAGTGTTATTTTGGTGCTAATTGTGTTTAGGTAATTTTCATTTAATTCAAGTCAAGAAATTTAATTGGAAAATAGTTATGCTTAGTTTGTTTGGCATATGAAGAACTTGAATTGAGTTTATTTGATAGAAAATTAAATATTTGTTTTGTTGAGTTTTATTCACTTTAATTTTGAAAGAAATTAAAAATTTGTTTAGAATTTAAAATTTGGGATATTTCGGGGACCATCACTCCTTTCATCTTTTTTTATTCTGCATATATTTTATTAAATTACAAAATTAAAAAGTAGAAAAAAGATATTTGTTTTTTGTTACTAACGCATTTTGCAAGATTATCGAATGTGATATCCGGGGATCGCCCCATATGGAATAACACCTCTTTATAACTTGAATTAAATATTATTCTTAAAGTATATTGAGGACAATGTAACATTGTAATTAGGGGGTGTGCTAAAATGTATTTTTACACATCATATTCATTTTCATTTAATAAAAAAGAATTAAAATTTTAAAATAAATAAAATTAGATTAATTAATTATTGGCGAAAGTTTCTCGGTGAAACCAACTCTAATCATTTAAATTTTTAAAAAATGGATTTTTTTTGAAAAAATCTAAAAATATTTTATTTCTTTTTAGTCATTTTGCCTAAATTTTTATTCTTTCTCTTAGATTTTACTCTTTAGGTTATCACATTCTTATAAAAAAAAATCATTAAACTTATCTTAAGTTTAACATGTCTAAATACATCTTTAGTTTATTTACCATCACTATTATGCTTTATTAATTCATATGATTAATATATTGACACTCTATACATATCACAAATTATACTTGCGTAATTGTTTAAAGCGAAATGACTCGGTAAATTTAAAGATGCATAGGTATAGGGCTGTAAACGGATATTCGAAAATCCGCATCCGTCTGATATCCGAATCCGAATTTGCGGATATTTATCCGAAAATATGGAAACAGATACGAATATGGATACTCCTTAAAAATATCCGAGAAAACGGATACGGATACAGATAGTAATAGTATCCGACACGGATAATCTGTATCCGATGCGGAGTATCCATTTTATCGGATATCCGTATCCGTCAAACATATGTTTAAAATATTACTAATAATATTAATATTAGTATTACTAATAAAATAATATTAAAAAAATCTTAATCGTTTATTCCCAAAACAAAATAAACATATACTCCACTCAAAATAAAAACACCCTAAAGTTATTGTTTTATTGAGTATATTATAAAATGTCATGTATTATTATTTTATTGGGTATATTATCATGGAGTTACACTAAAGTTACAATACACCTTATCACACACAACATACACCGATTAAAGAGCATATACTCCACTAAAAAAAACTAACTTCGTTTCATTTCTCCTTCGTACAAAACAAGAGAAAAGAAACTCTCATGTGGTTGTTCGTTAGTTTTCTTAATTATAAATAAATGTAAGAGAGAAACATATAAGAATGTAAGAGAGAAACATAATAGAATGTAAAAGAGAAACATAAAAGTAAAGAGATGGTTTTGATTGTAATGAGAACTGAAGTTAACAGCATGTATATTATATACAAAATAAAAATGTATACTTATTAAAATAAAATATCAGTATGTTTTGAAGACAAAAGGTCCATGAGGTTATCATTCTCAATAAATTTGATTAATCTAAAAGGTGCATATTTATTTCTACTATCATGGAATGCGACTGTTATTTTTTTGGATGGCTTTAAGATTATATGGTTGTAAAGTATGGATGACTTTAAGCCATATTATAATTATGGAATGATACTATTATTATGGAATACATAATTGTTGATGTTAGGAGGCAGTAATTTTGTTACATATTTATCTGGATTGGATTGGATATTTTAATTGTTATTTTTTGCAATGGCTAAATAATGTAAACGGATATGGATATTATCCGAATCCGAGGTATCCAAGAGGATATGAATATGGATAGTTGTTTTAACTATACGGGGGGATACGGATACGGATATGGATAGTACATTCAGATAGAGGATACGGATATGGAAAACATAGTATCCGACCTGTATCCGTCTGTTTACCACCCCTACATAGGTATACGTACCATGTGAGCTTCGTGTTCACTTCCATATTCCAAGTGATGTATAAACTCATTCATTATTAGTTTGAAAAATATTTTAAGTCATTACTAATCTCAATTTTCTTTTTTTGACTGTCGACTAAAGAATGGTGATAAGATCTTTTTCGATAAAAAATTTGAAAATTATGTTTTAACCTAAATTTTGATTAAAGGCAATTTGTTTCATCATTTCATTTGTTTCACAAACACCTTGAAAATTGATTCAAAAAGATATAAAAAGTTAAATCGGGACTGGACACAAATTAAAGAAGAGAATAAAAGGTAAAAAAAAGAAAAGAAAAATACAAATAAGAGAATTCATAAAGTGCAAAAAATTCCAAAGAAAAGAAAAGAAAAGAAAAGAAAAGAAAAAGAATTTACTCTTCAAAAATTCACACTTTTTCAAATATACAAAATCGTTTTGAAGTGTCAATTATTGTCATCCGTTCATACAATTTGTATCATGAAAAGCTCTTAATTGATCACCGAGTTAACATGATTTTACATATTGAAAAATATTACATTTTCACATTCTTAAAAAAACGATATCCTTTCACGAGATTACATTTTTTTTTCATTTTATATAAATGCCTTTCATCATTGACATGCGCAAGGCTTTGCTTCCAATTACATTTACTCTTTGTACCTACATGTCTTGAGTGACTACCAATTGAGAGTGTTTCATTTTTTGAGTTTAACCACGGGAGATAATTGAACTAGTGCACTTTATTATAAATATCGGGTCATTAAATAGTGAAAATAATATCGCTTGTAAATTTTGTGATGCACACCACTCACTCAGTCAATACATATAAATCTAATGAATTAGTTTAATATAATGGTTATAGTAAATAAACTATTGGAGAAATTTGCAAGTCATTTCTATTTACTAGTTAAAACTCATGATTATGTATAAAAAAATTTGATTAGAAAATGGGTAACTATTTTGAGAAAATTTAATATTTATAAGTATCATCATTGTAATCTCACGAGACAAAACTCGTGCACTAGGGTAACCTAGGGTTTTAAGAGCTTATTGCATAAGCTAATTCCAAGTGTGCATCTCACGAAAGTGCATCTATATCCTTCTTATATATTTTTTTGAATAAAATGGCGAAATTTGAAACGTCGTTAGGAACTAGAAACATGTTAGTTAAGGGATGTGATTCCTGTCAAATATTGCATTGTATTCCACTTCTTAATATATACTAATGCAATCCCATGATTATTAACTCACGTTATATAGTTATTTATTGTATAATCATAAATATTCATCGTAAATAGCTTGTGCGAAGATTATTTGAGTATTTATAGGATTTATGATGTTATGGATGAAGTTTGAATGAAATCTGAGCAAAAAACAGTCACATACGCACAATTAGAGGCACATTAGTAAATTCAGATGATCAATTTTAACACCAAAAAAATCACGAAAGTTGTAGGCCTCGAATCAAGAAATGGTTGGTTCAAACGACATGTCAATCTGAGTTCAAATGAAGAAATTATGACGGTGCAAAGTTTAAAATTGAAAGAAATTCAAAGCCTATGCCCCAAGTCAAACCCAAAGACCAATCCCGTGGCCCGAACACTGCTGAATATTATTATGCCCGAAATATGGGTTACGTCAGTTTTTGGGGTGCGTCAATTCGAGTTAGTAAGTTAAAGTTATAGAGTTCGGGATTTGTTTTGCAATTTTGGAAACTTGGTTTTCAATAAGGGTTAAGTTTTTGTGGGTGCATGATATTATTTGAAAGTACATTTGGCCTTTTTCTTAGGTGAGACGTGCATGCAAGGGGTAGCCCTAGTTTGAATCTCTGCCTAAGCATTCCTGTTTTTAATCCTATTATTTAAAATGAGCGGTCGCGATCACACAACACGACAGTGTAATCCAACGGCTGTTGGTAGGCCACGTGGTGAAACTTCACTCCCCATTCCCAAATTTGTCTCGCGCCATGCTATCCCCTCATCCCATCTCCCCCATAAGCCACACACCATGTGTGCATGGCCTAGCTTCCCTTCCCCTTCGCTTTACACGTGCTGGACAACCCTTAAATTCCTTTATCTGTTACATTGTTTCCCATGATTTTTAAACACATCACATGCCTTCATTCTTTTTTCCCATATGATTTAAATTAATTTAGATATCTTTTTCCCACAAAAAAACGATTCTAACATCATTCTTTTGCATCCCACACCCTTTTTTCCAACCTTTTATCACATGTTCCCCTACTTTTTTGAGCCATCAGTTCTGTTTGTCCCATATAAGAAATCATAAATACCACTTGGGTTCATTCACCCAAAAGAAAACATATTTTAAAACACGTATCATTTTGTCAAATTACAAAATTATTGAGATACCTTTACCCATTTATTCTCTTGTCAACCTGTTCCATCTAACTCATTCGAGTCTCATTTCTCCCCTTGTCCATATCTGTGTTGTTCCAATTCTACCTCAAACTATAAATATTCACATATAAAATGGGTCACTTGGGACAAACATAGGACATTCAATTTTAGATACCCAAATATGGGAAGAATTTAATAGTTAGTTTAGAGTAGTGTAGTTCCAGTTTTTAGTTTGCAATAAGATTCCAATTCATATAAATTATTCTTCTGATCCATTTAATTGATTTATAATTAGTTTAATTTCTTTCCTAATCAATTGTTCACTTTAAAATCATTTTTTTTTTAAAAAATATATCTTCTCTCGCATTGTTATATTTAATTGATTAAAAATGCTTTCCAGGTAATTTTAATTAGGTTGAGAATAATCAACTCATTTAGAGTGTGTAGTTACTTCTCTATGATATGACGGAATATACCGGTTTTTAACGGGTTTATTATTTTCAAAAATACAGAGGGATCTTAAAGGGGTATATCACGTAGGGACTATATTTAAAACACTGCGCGTGTAGTTTCGGGATTGTTGTTGGCACTAAACTCGTATTCATATTTTTATGAAAATTTGGGGACTGACACTCTAGGTTTAAATAATTTTTCAAACGAGTATTAATCATGTTTTAAAAAGTGTCTAACCATGTAATGATTTGTGCTATGTATTTCGAAGTGACGAATTTAATTTTCACCCTATGCAATTTATAATTTTAAATTATTTTAGTTCAAATATCCGCTTAGATTAATGGTAATATAAAGTTATGTCAAAACACAAAAATAATCTTTTTACACTTTCTTTTCAAAGCAATAAACTATCAAAATTTAAACGACATTCCTTGTGGATTCGATACCCGAACTCGTCGCTATACATGTAAAACATGTGTAATTACATTTTGGGTTTTGTATATTGAGATGAAGGCAAACGTATTTACACGACCCTTGGTTTTTTTTCCAATCAGGGGTATAAAGCTCAAATAATACCTTACTTAGGTTTAGTAACCCAAAAGGATTATAAATAATCATTGTGTATAATTCTTAATTAATTATGTTTTTATTTTTTAATTCACACTGTGGCCATCCTTCCGTTTCCCTTCCTTTTTCCTTCCTCAGGGGCTTCGGTGCTCACGCTCGCGATTGGTTAGAGGGAAGAATAAGGTCTCACTCCCTTTCTGGGAGGAGCGATTTATGACACCTGAAAAGGGTTGGTCCCTATGTGTGTTTCAAATCAAACCAATTTTCACCAAAAATTATCCAATTTTTAATTAGCACCAAACCAAGTTGTGAAAAAACATTTTATCTTGACTAATCCTAAACATGCATCTAGTGATTAAATCAAGTAAAGTAACGTAAATAATACTCAGAATGACGGATGTACGAGGAAAAAACCCAAAACGGGAAAGCAACCTCGGACGGCCCAAGCCAGACAATCACTATGAATACGGAATTACAATGAACAGACAAAGACTCACTCAACGACTTGATCCCCAAGGGTCTTGAGACTCTTCTGATCTTCAACCACTCCTCTCACAATGCCCATGTAGAAAGTCCTTCTTCCACAATAGCTGTACACAAAACACGTGTCCACGTATGTCGCGGTATACACCGAATGGCTTTGATACGTCTACGATGTCGAACAAGAATCCCTTCTCTTTTCTTCACCGCAAAACCCTGATGTTCATTTGTGGATTAAACCATCTTGGTGCAGCAAGATCACATAAATATATAACAATGATAACTCGGATCTTTGCAAACTCTAAGGATGTGTTTAATCTTTGAAACCTTAGAAAAACTTGTGCAAAACTCGTACTGGAATGTAAACAGTTTTTCCATAATGCACATTTAATAATTCTGATGAAACCACGCTTTAAATACAAAAAGATCACCACCTCGAAAATAGTGTCGCTCGAACGAGATTGGCAAGTCATTCGTGTGACATAGCCATCTCGCTCGAACGAAGGACATATGTCGTTTGAACGACGTTGCGTGTTAGTTTGACTTTTTGTTTAAAACGTCTCTTCCAAAAAGAGATTCAATTAAGTCAAACTCTATTTCGAGCTTATCAGAATAAAATGTAGTTTAAAACATTTAAAATACTTTTAAAAACATTTTAAAATATTTTCCTTATAAAAATTACATTCTTATCTTTTATAAAAACAATTCCGGGAACCATTAATTATACACATTCATACCTTTGTGATCTCGGAATACAATTAACTTAAAGACGAATAAACTTGCACCAATTAAACTTCGTCATGATTAATTCTTTGAATCTTTGCAGCAACGTCTTCAATTTCTTCAATACGTCACACACCAAGTGGGATCGTGATGAAATAAAATCTCCTTATGACATATTACAAACACAGTTTTGTTCATGGAATTAAGTCAAAAACAATATAGGGACTCGATTGGAAATTTATGCCCTTACAAATCTCCCCCTTTGACTATTCCGGGACAAAACTAAACCAGTGAAATGCCCAAGCCTGGCCATCAAGCCGTATGACGCCTAAATCCCATCCCATAAAGCCAAAATCAAAAATACCGGACACGGACTAGTATATCTAGCACCGACAAGCATGAACTGTCTGAATGTGATGTAGACTTGAAATCTCGAATCGCTGATGCATACCTACACATATGAAATAGACAAACAAATACCCAGTGAAGTATGGAGCAACAAATGAAACCAATATATATATATATATATATCCAAATGATACCAAACGATAATAGATACCAATATGAATAAACTCTGAAAAATCATTTGTTAAACAATTTGAGCAGAAAAATGATATCAATTTGTAATACCAATGTGTAAAATATGTAAACAAAAACATGCTCAAATCAAATCTCCCCTACATCACATACATCTCTCCCCCTTTTGTCTCGAATAGACAATCCGGTGAAAAGATTAACCAATCAACAAGTATCTAGCATGAGAATATACCAATTTGAGATTTGAAATCGCTAGATAATCATGAAACAACTAGCTGAATATGATCAAGTAATGACAAATCAGTAGCTAGTAAACCAATGAATCACACAAAGAATATAGTAATCAAGTCATATGTGATAAACAGATTATATGCATAGTATTAATAAGAGATAATAAAATGTGCATATAAACCAGTAAGTCCAGAAAACTTCCTGTAGTACAAAAAATATCACCAAAATAAACTAGTGGACTGCAAACCAATCAAAAGAAAAAATTCAGGTTGTCGTTCGAACGAGCCAGGGATTTCGCTCAAAAGAGATGAGGACGTTGCTCGAATGAGACTTCACGGAACATGGTAATGTCGTTCTAACGAGTTCTCGCGACATGCCAAACTTTTCCAGATTCCCAGAAATATTATATATTTTTGCCCAGTGAAAAATGTAACAACCCGCCCTTTTGGAGATCATTAAATTCCATAATTGGATATAAATTGGAATTTGGGGAATTTTCCTAAATAGTAATTTTTGGGATTTTCGAGGATTGAATGATTTTCGATGGGTGCTGTAAATTATTTTGGGACCATATAGGTCGAAATATTTTATTTATATGTAGCCGTGGAGTATAGCGACAAAAGATGTAAGATTTGGTGTTGAAAACCCGCATTTCATTATTTTGGGTTAGAATAGTGATTTGCGATAAAGTATCTCGGATGGAAATTTCGACTGCACCGTGAGTCTCGGAATGTCCGAGATAGTCGGAAAAGAGTGTCCGATTGTCGAAAATGAGTTTCGGATAATTTTAGAGGTAAAAGTAACTCGTAATTGGGTAAACGAGTCGTTTTTGGGTTTTAAGGGTTAAAACCCTTTTCTTTCTTTATAAAGAGAGGGAGGGAGGGAGAAAATAGAAATAAAGGAAAGAAAACAGAGAGAAGGGAGAGAGGAAGGAGAAAGGGAGATTCGGGCCAAACTCCGCCGGATTCGACTCGAGGTCGTCGGATTTTATCCACGAGGCAAGTGTTTACTTGCTTTATTTATTTTTAAGCATAAATATCTCATATCATTGTTGGTATAACAAACCCGAATGATTTTGGGTTGGGTATTCGTGGATAAAAAGGGTTTTTGGGAGTTAAAACGAATAAACTCCTAAAAATGGTAAATTGGAGAAACTTAGGTTTTACTTGAAATTAATTGGTGATTCCGGGTTCTAGGATGTTTAGAACCCATATTATAAGTGTATTTGAAGTTGGTTGAGGTTGTAGGACATTGGGTGAGGCGACAAAAGCTTGGGAGAAGCTTTAATGGCGGAAATCGTCTCGGTGAAGATGATGAATAGTAACCCATCACCTTAGGGGGCCTTTTTGGCCAGAAAACGAATTGATTTAGCTTTCGGACAAAACACGAAAGTTGTATATCTTTTCGATACGGTCGCGTGGGCGCCGACCGCATATTTTTCTGATTTTTCTACCATTTGATATGATTTTTACAAGATGACATCTCCGGGTTGAAATCATCAACTCGGAAATCAAATCGGGAATTGGAAAAATTACGGCTAGAATTAATGTCGTAGATGTTCGGAATAATTTTTAGGGTAGTTTAGAAACCCCGAAAATGAATTTGGGGTGCTGGATTAAGGATTTGAGAAATTATAGTTTTGAGGACCTGGTGTGACCGGTCGACCGCGCCCATATGGCCGGTCGACCGCGTCAAGGAGAAAGGGCCTACTGCTTTGTTTCGTAGGCTTATTTACAACCCGCGGTCGACCGGGGGTCTAGGACCGGTCGACCGGTGCCCTGTTTTCAGCCCAAGATTTTGGAGATTATTATTATTCCTCCTCTTTGAGATTTAAGTTTAAGGGCCTTCTAAATTAAAGTATATTAGAGGGTTATGTCCTAAAGGACTTGAGGAATTGGGAATATATATATATATATATATTCACTTAGAGTGAATTATTATATTTGGAGATATCCAATAAACCTTTAAGAGTTGATTAAGGTAATTATTAGTCATCAAAGTAAGAAAATACTTTGGTCTTAGTATCATGCTTATATGATTGCATGATTGTGATTCCTGGAGGGAATCTTTGGGATTATGGTCATCGCTAGATGATATAGGCCATTATGGCCGTTTATATATATATTCTAGGAAGAATATATATAGGATATGTATATACTGTGTGATTTAGGTATATATATATATATATATATATATATATATATATATATATATATATATATATATATATATATATTTGTTATGATGGAAATGATTTTGAAAATATATATATATGAATATTTTCAAAATTGGAAAAAGATAAATGATTTTCATAATTGATAAATTATGGTTACACACCTCCCTAAATCGCTATCGTAAGGGAAGTTGCGCGCGTTGTGGTGAAGCCTTCGTGGCTGTTGAGCAGGTTGGTTATAGTCCCTAGGCCATATGGGCATTTGTATTACTGCGCTGGTTAGGGGATTCCGGGTGTGGTCCTGACTTTCCCGTAGGCAATATGGCCGCTTCCCGACGTTGGTAGGTTCCCAGGTTGTCTTGTATAGATAGGCCCTGGAAGATGATAGCCATTTAGGGGCACGTCCAGTGGGGAAACCCGGAGGGGCGGTCTTAGTTTTATTAAAGAAATTTATGATAATAAATTGGCTTTAATTTACATTTCCTGAGTATAAAAAGGGAAATGGGATAAAGGTTTGGCTTCGGTAACACTCCCGGATGGAAGAAGGGATGTGGAAGCATGATTTGATCAAAGCATTTTCATGATAATGGAAATGGCTTTGGGTACATTTCCTGAGTATAAAAAGGGAAATGGGATGACATAAAGGAAAAGCATTTTTATGATAATAAAATTGGCTTTTAAAAGGTATATGATTTGTTAAAGTAATTCATGATAATGAATTGGCTTTTATATTTACATTTCCTGAGTATGAAAAGGGAAATGGGAAATTTTGAGAAAAATAAAAGTATTGATAAATACTTGATATATGAACTCTCAGTCCGGGAGATAGATCCCGATGGTTATGGTAAAATATGATTAATACAAATGGATAAATCGAGTACCGAGGGTCTAATGGATGCCGACGATCGACCTTGCCGCATAGTAGTGTATAGGGGGGTTCCTTTTTTGGATTTCGCTTTGCGAGACACCTCACGCACGAATATGGCAGTGTGTTGAGACTGGGGAGAAGTTTAATCCTTAGTGCTCTTATTATAAATGTTTATGGTATATATATTTATGTATATATCTTTCTGTACTGGGGGACTGACGGATCTCGACGATCGACCGTGCCGCGTAGTAGTGTATCGGGGGGGTTCCTTGTTTGGATTTCGCTTTGCGAGACACCCCACGCACGAACATGGCATAGCATTGAGACTAGGGTGAAGTTTAGTCCTTAGTACATTGCTTGGACTATCTAGGATTGATAGTGGGTTTGGGATAGACTAGTTTAGCAGGATAGCTTGACTAGGATGTCTAGAGGGATGCGCTAGGAGTGCACTGTTAGTGGAGAGGTAAGGGGTATCTCATGGGAGTGCGATACCAATTTAAATATGAGATAAAACTATTTTTCTAAAAATAAATCATTTATGCACTTGCAAAATATTTTCAAAATTCGGGCTCTGACCCGTCTATTTACTCTCCTTTCTTTCTATATACTATATATATATATAGGTGTCCAGACACAGGGATGCCTGGATGGAAATTCTTTCGAGTCAGACATCAGCTGCAGCAGCTGTGGATGCGTGCAGGTTTTTGATAGCCGCTTCCACCGTTGTACTCTAGATAGGAGGTATTGTATAAACATTCGAGCCAATGGATCAACTGCATTTATATATTCTTTCGGTACAGCATTCGATATGGTTGTATATTTTTTACCGAGTGTTCGGTTATTTTATTTCATTTCAGTTTCATTTACGCATTAAATTGTAGATGTTTTATTTATTATCGTTAAAAGAGTAGTACAGTTAAATTTTGAGACCGGCCTAATAGGTTATTAGTAATTAAATGGATTTTTCGACAGTGATGCTAAGAATGATCCATATGAGACTCATGTTTTAATTTATATTGGAGTGATCGCCCGGTATCTTATTAGGCGGGTTGTCACAGATGGTATCAGAGCATCAGGTTCTAGTGTCCTTAGGAATCTGTGCGGACGTACTCGCTTTCAGCGTTGCTCTCGATTGTTGTAGAGCCTCAGGATTAGGATCGTTGATTTCCCTTGTGAGATTTCGTTCTCCTGCCGTATTAGAAGATTATATAATTCTTTTGCGTGCTCGTTTGAGAATCGTGTTCAGAGCTTGGATGGCGGCAGGAGGTGGGGTTTAGTTGGAGCTTTAAGGTTGAAGCTCGTAGTGGAGCTTCCTTTTAACGAAGAAGTTAAAATGACTAGTAAGATGATAGTAAGGAGCAGGGCAAAGTTATTGTTATGAGTTTTACCTCAAGGAAGAGGTATAAATGGCGTGGCTAGATAAAAGTCACGGTGTTTGTTAGCCCTAGACTCGTGTGTGTAATTTGAGCTTGGTGGCGGTCACGATAACATAATATCAGGTTTGTTTATGTGTTTTCCGCTATAGCGGAATTTTGTTTTCCCTCATTCGCCATAGAGGCGGGTGTTGATATATATATATATATATATATATATATATATCTGGTTTGTGATGCTCGTTTTATATGTCTATACGAGCATGGTGGTATGATGAGTATAATACATTATGGTGTATTTTCGGAGCGATAGCAGGCTAAGAATGGCAAGTCTATCGTGTCCATGGTTCCTGGAGGGAACAAGTTATTGTTGCGGTGCCTCACCTAGATATAGGTTGAGTTCACCTTGTTTGTTGGGGGATACGAAACTTCGATGAGTAGAGGTTTCATTATCGTGATTTGGGTATATGGCGACCTTATATATATGATTTAAGGCCGCAGGATTTGTGTTGAGCTGTAAGATAAAGCTCATTATGGTTTGTTCAAGGACTTAGAAATAGTGCGAGCGCTGGGTGGTGTGACTCTTAGTTAGAGATAGGAGTTCAGACCACCTTTTGTTGTTTAGGGATAGGATTATCCCGGTTGCATGTCTGAAATAACGGGACTCCGTGACCGACGAAGTCAAGTGTTAATGTGTGGAAGGGTTCCTTGTTTGGATTTCTCTTTGTGAGACACTCCACACATGACTCTTAATGGCGCCGGGCGTAGAGAGCTGTTATTGGATGCAAGGATGTGGGTTAGTCTTATAGTGTGGATGAACCACTATAGACTACGAGCCCTGTGATGATAGTATGTTTATGGAAATATTGTGCTATGGAAAAGCACTAAATGGGTCCTCTCACCACAAGTAGTTGGGTGGAGTGGGACTTAGAGAATTTGATTTGAGGATGATATCCCTGCCTTAATAAGAAGGAAAATTTGGAGAAATTGGGTTGAGGAATATAACCAGCCTTAATGAAAAGGCAAATTTTGAGGAGATAAATTTTGGGTATTATGTTCGTGACACTTTCTATAGAAAGTGGACACTTCGATTGGTTTGGTTTCCTTCTGTATGGGCGGAAGGATAAGATAGTAGGAATGCGTTCATAGGCTAGCCTAGTAGGATTTAGGACTCCCACTTGTGTGACTTGGGTCGTTATATCTCGAATTTTGATCGAGTGAAAAACCGAGCGTCCGTGTAATACGCTAGTCATTGTTATCGGCTTCCAACCTCAATACAAAAAAAACCTAAACTTTTAACTACACTTTTATGGAGTATAGTAGTAAGTCTGGGTATCGAATCCACAGGGAATGTTTTATAGAATTTAATTGATTTATTACTTCTAAAATAAAAGTGAAAAAGATGATGATGGTTGACAAGGGGAAATAAGTTGGAACAAATTTATAAAACTAATGAAAATGAATGAGGAAATAGGTTGGAATACAATCCCCCAATCCCGAGTAATTACCCATTAGAATACTAGAATTGTAAATTATAAATTTGAATGAATCCAGTCTTTATAGATCCTAAGCATTACATATATGAGGTTCAAGCCCGCATCATATGAAATCAAAGATAAATATAAAGCGGTGCAAAATAATTACACGCACATCATATTCTTAAATATCCCAAGTACCTAGGGCAAGAGAGATTAAAAGATCTAGGATTATTGTGAACTTATCTTACACGATTCTTTCAAATTTAAATTTAAATTCTATTTCCTACATATATAAAGTACATCGGGATGGATTCATGCATCTCAACCCTTAAAAATTAGCTAAACATGATGAAAACAAAAGAAAACTCTAACAAACATTGTTAACAATTTGCAAAACAATTGAGAATTGAATGGAAAAATAAAATAGAGAATATAAATTGATACTTGTATTTAGCAAGAGGAGAAAGAGATGAATTTGAATCCAGCAAAACTTCTTCTTCAAACTTACAACTAGGGTTTATGAAAACTTCTACCAAAGAAAACTACAATCTAACTTTCTCTCTCTAATCCTACTCCTACCCTCTAGAATTTGACTCCCTCTCTCTAGAATTCAACAACCTATGAAAATGAGGCAGAGCTTGGTCTTTTATAGCACCAAGTTGCATGAATTTGGCATCAAATTTCGCTTGTGGCACAAGTTTTCCAAGAGTTGCACTGCATTAAATGCATAATTAATTACAGAAATCCACACATCCAGACTCTTCATTATCACGCAACTTCAAAATATCGTAACTTCTTCACCGTAGCTCGGATTGAGGTGCCGTTTTTTCCAGTATTCTTGTAATTTAGAGATCTTAAACTTTCTAGCTTTCCACACCACCGGAATATATATGTAAAATTACGAAAATGTCCTTCAACTCCCCATTTCTAGGTTTCTTTCACTGTTTTGAGTTCTCCTTCGCACTTATTTGCATGAAATACCTGTAAAACACATGAGAAATACACAAAACACGAAATACTTGCCAAAATAGGTAAGTAGAATAAATAAGAGACAAATCCAAGATATTTACACTGCACGAGATCATAAAAATACCGAAATTAAGGGGATAAATGTGAAGAATATGTTCCTAATCACACCCCCTAACTTAGAACTTTGCGCGTACCGAGCAATGTAAATGAATCCTATCAAGGATAAAGTATTGAAAATCATTTTATTGGGATAGAATACCTTTTTCGCGGGCAAGCGATTGCATTTAGCGTATGCAACAAGCCTTTAAACCCCTAGGTTACCCTAGTAGGACGAGTTTTGTCTCGTGAGGGTTTGTAGTGAATACACCCACAAAATTCTTTATTGACTCAAATAAATATCAAAATACTTAAAAATTGTACAATTTAAATTTTTCGAAAAATAATCACCATAAATTCATATTCAAATGTTTCAAACCGGTGTGTGTGTGCAAAGTCAAAAATTAAACCTCAAATTTCAACCGATTGAGCATTACGTTACTTTCCGAAAATTCGTTTTGATTCAAATTCTTACGGATGCACTCACAAACGAATCACTCGGATTGTGGCTATTTTCTCTCGGTATGCATGATATGAAGAGTAAATATAATGGACACAAATTCATGCATACAAAATTGAAAAGAAGGAAATATATGGTGAAAAGATCTCATCATCGGAATACGGTTAGTTGGAAATGGGAACATCACCTCTTATTCACACCATTTAATCTCTCATTTTATCTTTTCATGTCTTAGCTCTCCACGCGGTAACCAATTTCGCAATTTGGACTCGGTTAGGACATTTCGGGTTAAAAGGTGTAAAGGGGAAAAAATGGAAATGGATGGAATGTTCGGAATTGGAAGATATCTTTATGACGTCCATTAGTGCTTTTTCGGGCATTTGCTCATTTTTCTCTTTTTTTTTTTTTCTCTTTTTCTTTTTTTTCACTATTTTTTTTTTAACATTTTTTTTCTTGCCCCTTTTTATTGCACAATTTGGACTTACTTGATGAATTTTCTCAATTTTCACAATTCCGGGCTAATTGGGTTTTTCGGGTTATCAAACGAAAGGAAAATATTTTATTAGGCTCAACTTGGGTTGCAAAGGGGTAATTTTTCACAACTTTTTATGGCTAATATTTTTGGGTTAAACAAAAGAGGGCCTACTTCATTGTCCAAATTGCTAATCACATTACCATATGCATCTCGAGATTAATTAAGTTTAGAGATATATTTAGCACGAATTTCGAGACAACATTTCACACATTTCTCATAACCGATCAAAACAAAGGATTGAGATCATCAACGACTTATTAAAACGCTTAAAAGAACTTTGAGTTTACCATAAACTCGGATTGATTTAAAAACTCAAAAAAATTGAAAGGCTCAAAATCTCACCGGGTTGGACTAATCTCCACACTTATTCGTAAAGTCATCAATTTTCTTTCAATTTCCATCTTTGGTCAATTTTGGCTTAGTGCATTTTGAATTGTACTATTTGAGACTTTAAATAGAATAAAGGTGATATTTTTGAAAATTTTAAATTCCAATTTTTATTTATTTTGAAGAAAAATATTTTTGGTTTTTTCAAAATTTTTCAATTTTTTTTATACACATATATATGAATATAAGCGAAGTTTTATGAATACGCACCTGTCATCCCCCCTAACTCAATGATTTGCATTGTCCTCAATCAAATGATAAGAGAAATAAGGAAGACAACATGAAGAGTGCGATAAATAAAACAAGCAAATTAGTAAATAGCAACAAGACACTATATAACACGTATACATGACTCAAAAATACAACAAAAATCACCCCATAAGCGTCGGGGGTGCGACGACCTCTCATCTCTCTCTACAAATCACCCGACCCCTTGCACGGGGTACGATGCACGCCTCGTCTCTCCAGTCTTACCATCATAAGTGAATAGCCGGAACAAATTGGGCCCGTGCCCATAGATAAAGGAAAGACCGGGAGATGCATTATGATAAACCGGAAAAGGATCCGCTGGTTGCGTACTACCTGAGTTGGTCGCTAAGTCGGACGAGATTTGAGTCGTATCTTCAAGTACCTCCGAAGACTCAAATGGTATGGGTGGAGGTTTAGGAAGGAGAAATTCATCAATTCTATTGTCCCACTCGCTTTCGTCTAAATGACGAAATGAGGCCAAGAAAGATTGGACTTCATCATGATCAAACTCTGCTAGGCTCAACTCCTCTAGATCTCTCTCTTGCTTAGTGTCCTCAACCTGCCTTTCGTGCTCACTCACCGAATGATAGGGTGGTGTGGGTGGTTGGTAATCGAGGAGAAATGTATCTATCGTGTCTTGCCATTCGCTCTCTTCTAGGTAACCCAATGAATCTCTCTTGATGCCCTCTAAATTTTCTCCTTCGCTAACGCTAAAGGAGTGTTCTCCTATGTCCCGTGGAATGTTCTCAAGATCTTGTCCTCTAAAATTTTCAGTTGGATCTGGTGGAGTGACACGTCTAAGTGTATGGCCCGTAAGATGAAGCATCTCAAAAAAAAATTCCCATACAAGAATCGAATCAACATCCTCAAGACATTCATCCAGTTCTTGTGATGGATTTAATGGTTCGATAATAGTGGGGACACAAGGAGACAAATGATCCTCAACCTCAGTAGATTTTGCAATATTTATAATAGGTTGAGATTCAAAAGAACTTGGATCACTCTCAATGATTTCATTCTCAAAAGTATTAGGTGAAGCGCAAGTCTCGACCTTTTCTAAGTTGTCCAAATAATCATTCAACTCCTTGCAAGTTGCTATAATTTTCGACTCGAGAACAGCACGGTCATCAGATTGCTTTTTTATATCAAGCAAGAGTTCTTCCAAAGTAGGCTTCCTTGGTTGTAGCACCTCGAATTCCTCATTTGGTTGAAAACTTACTTCATCTTCAAAACTATCGGAAAAAAAATCCTCATTGGGTTCAAATAATGCATCCAACTCTTGCTCCCAATAACGATTTTTTTCTCGATATTCTTTTTCAAGTCTTTCTTCTTAAAGCAATTGATTTTGATAAATTTGGAGTTTCTCAGCACTAGGCTTGTATTTAATATAATCATCTTTAGTGATATTGATCCAATGGTCATAAGTCTTGAGTGCCTCCTCTTCCTCGCTATTAGCATAACAATTAAAGCCACCAAAAGAGTTAAAATAAGATATTTCAAATTAGGCAACTTAAGAACGTGACACCCATTTTTTTTTCAATTTTTTTTTTAATTTTTTTTTACGAAGTAGTAAGTCAATTATAATCTATAACAAACACTCCCCAGCAACGGCGCCATTTTGATCGAGTGAAAAACCGAGCGTCCGTGTAATACGCTAGTCGTTGTTATCGGCTTCCAACCTCAATACAAAAAAACCCTAAACTTTTAACTACACTTTTATGGAGTATAGTAGTAAGTCTGGGTATCGAATCCACAGGGAATGTTTTATAGAATTTAATTGATTTATTACTTCTAAAATAAAAGTGAAAAAGATGATGATGGTTGAGAAGGGGAAATAAGTTGGAACGAATTTATAAAACTAATTAAAATGAATGAGGAAATAGGTTGGAATACAATCCCCCAATCCCTAGTAATTACCCATTAGAATACTAGAATTGTAAATTATAAATTTGAATAAATCCAGTCTTTATAGATCCTAAGCATTACATATATGAGGTTCAAGCCCGCATCATATGAAATCAAAGATAAATATAAAGCGGTGCTAAATAATTACACGCACATCATATTCTTAAATATCCCAAGTACTTAGGGCAAGAGAGATTAAAAGATCTAGGATGATTGTGAACTTATCTTAAACGATTCTTTCAAATTTAAATTTACATTCTATTTGCTACGTAGATAAATTACATTGGGATGGGTTCATGCATCTCAACCCTTAAAAATTAGCTAAACATGATGAAAACAAAAGAAAACTCTAACAAACATTGTTAACAATTTGCAAAACAATTGAGAATTGAATGGAAAAATAAAATAGAGAATATAAATTGATACTTGTATTTAGCAAGAGAAGAAAGAGATGAATTTGAATCCAACAAAACTTCTTCTTCAAACTTACAACTAGGGTTTATGAAAACTTCTACCAAAGAAAACTACAATCTAACTTTCTCTCTCTAATCCTACTCCTACCCTCTTGAATTTGACTCCCTCTCTCTAGAATTCAACTCCCTTTGAAAATGAGGTAGAGCTTGGTCTTTTATAGCACCAAGTTGCATGAATTTGGCATCAAATTTCGCCTGTGGCAGAAGTTTTCCAAGAGTTGCACTGCATTAAATGCATAATTAATTACAGAAATCCACACATCGAGACTCTTCATTATCACGCAACTTCAAAATATCGTAACTTCTTCACCATAGCTCGGATTGAGGTGCCGTTTTTTCTAGTATTCTTGTAATTTAGAGCTCTTAAACTTTCTAGCTTTCCCCACCACCGGAATATATATGTAAAATTACGAAAATGCCCTTCAACTCCCAATTTCTTGGTTTCTTTCACTGTTTTGAGTTCTCCTTCGCACTTATTTGCATGAAATACCTGTAAAACACATGAGAAATGCACAAAACACGAAATACTTACCAAAATAGGTTATTAGCATAAATAAGAGATAAATCCAAGATATTTACACTGCACGGGATCATAAAAATACCGAAATTAAGGGGATAAATGTGAAGAATATGTTCCTAATCACACCCCCTAACTTAGAACTTTGCGCGTCCCGAGCAATGTAAATGAATCCTATCAAGGATAAAGTCTTGAAATCATTTTATTATGATAGAATACCTTTTTCGCAGGCAAGCGATTGCATTTAGCGTATGCAACAAGCCTTTGAACCCCTAGGTTACCCTAGTAGGACGAGTTTTGTCTCGTGAGGGTTTGCAGTGAATACACCCACAAAATTCTTTATTGACTCAAATAAGTATCATAATACTTAAAAATTGTTCAATTTAAATTTTTCGAAAAATAATCACCATAAATTCATATTCAAATGTTTCAAACCGGTGTGTGTGTGCAAAGTCAAAAATTAAACCTCAAATTTCAACCGATTGAGCATTACGTTACTTTCCGAAAATTCGTTTTGATTCAAATTCTTACGGATGCACTCACAAACGAATCACTCTGATTGTGGCTATTTTCTCTCGGTATGCATGATATAAAGAGTAAATATAATGGACACAAATTCATGCATACAAAATTGAAAAGAAGGAAATATATGGTGAAAAGATCTCATCATCGGAGTACGGTTATTTGGAAATGGGAACATCACCTCTTATTCACACCATTTAATCTCTCATTTTATCTTTTCATGTCTTAGCTCTCCACGCGGTAACCAATTTCGCAATTTGGACTCGGTTAGGACTTTTCGTGTTAAAAGGTGTAAAGGGGAAAAAATGGGAATGGATGGAATGTTCGGAATTGGAAGATATCTTTATGACATCCATTAGTGCTTTTTCGGGCATTTGCTCATTTTTCTCTCTTTTTTTTTCTCTTTTTCTTTTTTTTCACTATTTTTTTTTTAACATTTTTTTTCTTGCCCCTTTTTATTGCACAATTTGGACTTACTTGATGAATTTTCTCAATTTTCACAATTCCGGGCTAATTGGGTTTTTCGGGTTATCAAACGAAAGGAAAATATTTTATTAGGCTCAACTTGGGTTGCAAAGGGATAATTTTTCACAACTTTTTATGGCTAATATTTTTGGGTTAAACAAAAGAGGGCCTACTTCATTGTCCAAATTGCTAATCACATTACCATATGCATCTCGAGATTAATTAAGTTTAAAGATATATTTAGCACGAATTTCGAGACAACATTTCACACATTTCTCATAAACGATCAAAACAAAGGATTGAGATCATCAACGACTTATTAAAACGCTGAAAAGAACTTTGAGTTTACCATAAACTCGGATTGATTTAAAAACTCAAAAAAATTGAAAGGCTCAAAATCTCACCGGGTTGGACTAATCTCCACACTTATTCGTAAAGTCATCAATTTTCTTTCAATTTCCATCTTTGGTCAATTTTGGCTTAGTGCATTTTGAATTGTACAATTTGAGACTTTAAATAGAATAAAGATGATATTTTTGAAAAATTTAAATTCCAATTTTTATTTATTTTGAAGAAAAATATTTTTGGTTTTTTTAAAATTTTCCATTTTTTTTTTATACACATATATATGAATATAAGCGAAGTTTTATGAATACGCACCTGTCATCCCCCCTAACTCAATGATTTGCATTGTCCTCAATCAAATGATAAGAGAAATAAGGAAGACAACATGAAGAGTGCGATAAATAAAACAAGCAAATTAGTAAATAGCAACAAGACACTATATAACACGTATACATGACTCAAAAATACAACAAAAATCACCCCATACGCGTCGGGGGTGCGACGACCTCTCATCTCTCTCTACAAATCACCCGACACCTTGCACGGGGTACGATGCACGCCTCGTCTCTCCATTCTTACCATCATAAGTGAATAGCCGGAACAAATTGGGCCCGTGCCCATAGATAAAGGAAAGACCGGGAGATGCATTATGATAAACCGGAAAAGGATCCGCTGGTTGCGTAGTACCTGAGTTGGTCGCTAAGTCGGACGAGATTTGAGTCGTATCTTCAAGTACCTCCGAAGACTCAAATGGTATGGGTGGAGGTTTAGGAAGGAGAAATTTATCAATTCTATTGTCCCACTCGCTTTCGTCTAAATGACGAAATGAGGCCAAGAAAGATTGGACTTCATCATGATCAAACTCTGCTAGGCTCAACTCCTCTAGATCTCTCTATTGCTTGGTGTCCTCAACCTGCCTTTCGTGCTCACTCGCCGAATGATAGGGTGGTGTGGGTGGTTGGTAATCGAGGAGAAATGTATCTATCGTGTCTTTCCATTCGCTCTCTTCTAGGTAACCCAATGAATCTCTCTTGATGCCCTCTAAATTTTCTCCTTCGCTAACGCTCAAGGAGTGTTCTACTATGTCCCGTGGAATGTTCTCAAGATCTTGTCCTCTAAAATTTTTAGTTGGATCTGGTGGAGTGACACGTCTAAGTGTATGGCCCGTAAGATGAAGCATCTCAAAAAAACATTCCCATACAAGAATCGGATCAACATCCTCAAGACATTCATCCAGTTCTTGTGATGGATTTAATGGTTCGATAATAGTGGGGACACAAGGAGACAAATGGTCCTCAACCTCAGTAGATTTTGCAATATTTATAATAGGTTGAGATTCAAAAGAACTTGGATCACTCTCAATGATTTCATTCTCAAAAGTATTAGGTGAAGCGCAAGTCTTGACCTTTTCTAAGTTGTCCAAATAATCATTCAACTCCTTGCAAGTTGCTATAATTTTCGACTCAAGAACATCACGGTCATCAGATTGCTTTTTTATATCAAAGAAGAGTTCTTCAAAAGTAGGCTTCCTTGGTTGTAGCACCTCGAATTCCTCATTTGGTTGAAAACTTACTTCATCTTCAAAACTATCGGAAAAAAATCCTCATTGGGTTCAAATAATGCATCCAACTCTTGCTCCCAATAACGATTTTTTTCTCGATATTCTTTTTCAAGTCTTTCTTCTTAAAGCAATTGATTTTGATAAATTTGGAGTTTCTCAGCACTAGGCTTGTATTTAATATAATCATCTTTAGTGATATTGATCCAATGGTCATAAGTCTTGAGTGCCTCCTCTTCCTCGCTATTAGCATAACAATTAAAGCCACCAAAACAGTTAAAATAAGACATTTCAAATTAGGCAACTTAAGAACGTGACACCCATTTTTTTTTCAATTTTTTTTTTAATTTTTTTTTACGAAGTAGTAAGTCAATTATAATCTATAACAAACACTCTCCGGCAACGGCGCCATTTTGATCGAGTGAAAAATCGAGCGTCCGAGTAATACGCTAGTCGTTGTTATCAGCTTCCAACCTCAATACAAAAAAACCCTAAACTTTTAACTACACTTTTATGGAGTATAGTAGTAAGTCAGGGTATCGAATCCACAGGGAATGTTTTATAGAATTTAATTGATTTATTACTTCTAAAATAAAAGTGAAAAAGATGATGATGGTTGACAAGGGGAAATAAGTTGGAACAAATTTATAAAACTAATTAAAATGAATGAGGAAATAGGTTGGAATACAATCCCCCAATCCATAGTAATTACCCATTAGAATACTAGAATTGTAAATTATAAATTTGAATGAATCCAGTCTTTATAGATCCTAAGAATTACATATATGAGGTTCAATCCCGCATCATATGAAATCAAAGATAAATATAAAGCGGTGCTAAATAATTACACGCACATCATATTCTTAAATATCCCAAGTACCTAGGGCAAGAGAGATTAAAAGATCTAGGATGATTGTGAACTTATCTTACACGATTCTTTCAAATTTAAATTTAAATTCTATTTGCTACGTAGATAAATTACATCGGGATGGGTTCATGCATCTCAACCCTTAAAAATTAGCTAAACATGATGAAAACAAAAGAAAACTCTAACAAACATTGTTAACAATTTGCAAAACAATTGAGAATTGAATGGAAAAATAAAATAGAGAATATAAATTGATACTTGTATTTAGCAAGAGGAGAAAGAGATGAATTTGAATCCAGCAAAACTTCTTCTTCAAACTTACAACTAGGGTTTATGAAAACTTCTACCAAAGAAAACTACAATCTAACTTTCTCTCTCTAATCCTACTCCTACCCTCTAGAATTTGACTCCCTCTCTCTAGAATTCAACTCCATTTGAAAATGAGGTAGAGCTTGGTCTTTTATAGCACCAAGTTGCATGAATTTGGCATCAAATTTCGCTTGTGGCACAAGTTTTCCAAGAGTTGCACTGCATTAAATGCATAATTAATTACAGAAATCCGCACATCTAGACTCTTCACTATCACGCAACTTCAAAACATCGTAACTTCTTCACCATAGCTCGGATTGAGGTGCCGTTTTTTTCAGTATTCTTGTAATTTAGAGCTCTTAAACTTTCTAACTTTCCCCACCACCGGAATATATATGTAAAATTACGAAAATGCCCTTCAACTCCCCATTTCTTGGTTTCTTTCACTGTTTTGAGTTCTCCTTCGCACTTATTTGCATGAAATACCTGTAAAACACATGAGAAATACACAAAACACGAAATACTTGCCAAAATAGGTTAGTATCATAAATAAGAGACAAATCCAAGATATTTACACTGCACGGGATCATAAAAATACCGAAATTAAGGGGATAAATGTGAAGAATATGTGCCTAATCAATGACCGACTACGCGAGGGAGTAGTGTAACGGGAGGGTTCCTTGTTTGAATTTCGCCTTGGCGAGACGTCCCATGCATGAAACCAAGCAATTGTCGGGAGTTGAGAGAGACCTTGGGCACTAGGGACATATTTAGGATTATTTTAGTTTCGCGTAGGTAGGGTAACTCGTAGATAGTAGCATTGTAGGATGTAGGCTCGATAGAGTTAGTAAGTCCGAGGTTAGGAGGATTGAAATTTGTGGGTTGGAAGAACCCTTAGGTGAGTATTACACCGAGAAAAGAAGACCCTTATTGGGAGAAAGTGTTACGTGTCAAACGTTCACTACGGATGTGCAGATATGCACAAGTTAGAAAGGTGTATGGGAACCTTGGTAAGTTGGTTTATATACCGCCTGAAATAGAATGGGCGTAGTATATAAGGTTGAAATTCAAGCCGATAGGCATTATAGATGATGTCTATTATGTTACGTATTAGAGTCACTTTATGAGGCGGTAGCCGCATAATGTATGGTTGGGAACCATTAGGTTAGTATCGTTTCCCTTGAGGTATTAGGATTTGGAGTGATCCTAATATTGGTGGTGTAGGTCGTATCTGAATTTCGAGGACGAAATTCCGTTGTGAGGGGGGGAGTATGTAACAACCCGCCCTTTTGGAGACCATTAAATTCCATAATTGGATATAAATTGGAATTTGGGGAATTTCCTAAATAGTAATTTTTGGGATTTTCGAGGATTGAATGATTTTCGATGGGTGCTATAAATTATTTTGGGACCATATAGGTCGAAATATTTTATTTATATGTCGCCGTGGAGTATAGCGACAAAAGATGTAAGATTTGGTGTTGAAAACCCGCATTTAATTATTTTGGGTTAGAATAGTGATTTGCGGTCAAGTATCTCGGATGGAAATTTTGACTGCACCGTGAGTCTCGGAATGTCCGAGATAGTCAGAAAAGAGTGTCCGATTGTCGAAAATGAGTTTCGGATAATTTTAGAGGTAAAAGTAACTCGTAATTGGGTAAACGAGTCGTTTTTGGGTTTTAAGGGTTAAAACCCTTTTCTTTCTTTATAAAGAGAGGGAGAGAGGGAGAAAAGAGAAAGAAAAGAGAGAGAAGAGAGAGAGGAAGGAGAAAAAGGAGGAGAAAGGGAGATTCGGGCCAAACTCCGCCGGATTCGACTCGAGGTCATCGGATTTTATCCACGAGGCAAGTGTTTACTTGATTTATTTATTTTTAAGCATAAATATCTCATATCATTGTTGGTATAACAAACCCTAATGGTTTTGGGTTGGGTATTCGTGGATAAAACGGGTTTTTGGGAGTTAAAACGAATAAACCCCTAAAAATGGTAAATTGGAGAAACTTAGGTTTTACTTGAAATTAATTGGTGATTCCGGGTTCTAGGATGTTTAGAACTCGTATTATAAGTGCATTTGTCGTTGGTTGAGGTTGTAGGACATTGGGTGAGGCGACAAAAGCTTGGGAGAAGCTTTAATGGCGGAAATCGTCTCGGAGAAGATGATAAATAGTAACCCGTCACCTTAGGGGGCCTTTTTGGCCAGAAAAAGAATTGATTTAGCTTTCAGCCAAAACACAAAAGTTGTATATCTTTTCGATACGGTCGTGTGGGTGCCAACCGCGTATTTTTTTGATTTTTCTATGATTTGATATGATTTTTACAAGATGACATCTCCGGGTTGAAATAATCAACTCGAGAAATCAAATCGGGAATTGGAAAAATTACGGCTAGAATTAATGTCATAGATGTTCGGAATAATTTTTGGGGTAGTTTAGAAACCCCGAAAATGAATTTGGGTTGCTGGATTAAGGATTTGAGGAATTATAGTTTTGAGGACCTGGTGTGACCGGTCGACCGCGTCCCTATGGCCGGTCGATCGCGTCAAGGAGAAAGGGCCTACTGCTTTGTTTCGTAGGCTTATTTACACCCCGCGGTCGACCGGGGGTCTAGGACCGGTCGACCGGTGCCCTGTTTTCAGCCCAAGATTTTGGAGATTATTATTATTCCTCCTCTTTGAGATTTAAGTTTAAGGGCCTTCTAAATTAAAGTATATTAGAGGGTTATGTCCTAAAGGACTTGAGGAATTGGGAATATATATATATATATATATATATATATATATATATATATATATATATATATATATATATATGTATGTATGTATGTATATATTCACTTAGAGTGAATTATTATATTTGGAGATATCCAATAAACCTTTAAGAGTTGATTAAGGTAATTATTAGTCATCAAAGTAAGAAAATACTTTGGGCTTAGTATCATGCTTATATGAATGCATGATTGTGATTCCTGGAGGGAATCTTTGGGATTATGGTCATTGCTAGATGATATAGGCCATTATGGCCGTTTATATATATATTCTAGAAAGAATATATAGGATATGTATATACTGTGTTTTAGGTGTATATATATATATATATATATATATATATATATATATATATATATATGTTATGATGGAAATGATTTAGAATATATATATATGAATGTTTTCAAAATGGTAAAAATATAAATGATTTTCATAATTGATAAATTATGGTTACACACCTCCCTAAATCGCTATCATAAGGTAAGTTGCGCGCGTTTTGGTGAAGCCTTCCTGGCTGTTGAGCAGGTTGGATATAGTCCCTAGGCCATATGGGCATTTGTAATACTGCGCTGGTTAGGGGATTCCGGGTGTCGTCCTGACTTTCCCGCAGGCAATATGGCCGCTTCCCGACGTTGGTAGGTTCCCAGGTTGTCTTGTATAGATAGGCCCTGGAAGATGATAGCCATTTAGGGGCGTGTCCAGCGGGGAAACCCGGAGCGGCGGTCTTAGTTTTATTAAAGCAATTTATGATAATAAATTGGCTTTAATTTACATTTCCTGAGTATAAAAAGGGAAATGGGATAAAGGTTTGGCTTCGGTAACACTCCCGGATGGAAGAAGGGATATGGAAGCATGATTTGATCAAAGCATTTTCATGATAATGGAAATGGCTTTGGGTACATTTCCTGAGTATAAAAAGGGAAATGGGATGACATAAAGGAAAAGCATTTTTATGATAATAAAATTGTCTTTTAAAAGGTATATGATTTGTTAAAGCAATTCATGATAATGAATTGGCTTTTATATTTACATTTCCTGAGTATGAAAAGGGAAATGGGAAATTTTGAGAAAAATAAAAGTATTGATAAATACTTGATATATGAACTCTCAGTCCGGGAGATAGATCCGGATGGTTATGGTAAAATATGATTAATACAAATGGATAAATCGAGTACCGAGGGTCTAATGGATCCCGACGATCGACCTTGCCGCATAGTAGTGTATAGGGGGGTTCCTTGTTTGGATTTCGCTTTGCGAGACACCCCACGCACGAATATGGCAGTGTGTTGAGACTGGGGAGAAGTTTAATCCTTAGTGCTCTTATTATAAATGTTTATGGTATATATATTTATGTATATATCTTTCTGTACTGGGGGACTAACGGATCTCGATGATCGACCGTGCCACGTAGTAGTGTATCGGGGGGGTTCCTTGTTTGGATTTCGCTTTGCGAGACACCCCACGCACGAACATGGCATAGCGTTGAGACTAGGGTGAAGTTTAGTCCTTAGTACATTGCTTGGACTATCTAGGATTGATAGTGGGTTTAGGATAGACTAGTTTAGCAGGATAGCTTGACTAGGATGTCTAGAGGGATGCGCTAGGAGTGCACTGTTAGTGGAGCGGTAAGGGGTATCTCATGGGAGTGCGATACCAATTTAAATATGAGATAAAACTATTTTTCTAAAAATAAATCATTTATGCACTTGCAAAATATTTTCTAAATTCGGGCTCTGACCCGTCTATCTACTCTCCTTTCTTTCTATATACTATATATATATATATATCGGTGTCCAGACACAGGGACGCCTGGATGGAAATTCTTTCGAGTCAGACGTCAGCTGCAGCAGCTGTGGATGCGTGCAGGTTTTTGATAGACGCTTCCACCGTTGTACTCTAGATAGGAGGTATTGTATAAACATTCGAGCCAATGGATCAACTGCATTTATATATTCTTTCGGTACAACATTCGATATGGTTGTATATTTTTGACCGAGTGTTCGGTTATTTTATTTCATTTCAGTTTCATTTACGCATTAAATTGTAGATGTTTTATTTATTATCGTTAAAAGAGTAGTACAGTTAAAATTTTGACACCGGCCTAATAGGTTATTAGTAATTAAATGGATTTTTCGACAGTGATGCTAAGAATGATCCATATGAGACTCCTGTTTTAATTTATATTGGAGTGATCCCCCGGTATCTTATTAGGCGGGTTGTCACAAAAAAATTTCCAGAAACAAATTCCAGGAAGGTTCTGACATCAGCAAAACAGTGCGAAAACAGTGAGATTTTAACACAAAACGCAAAAACTCATAAAAATAAACAATGCGAGTTACATGCAAACATAGTATCGATGTGCTCAAACATTGATATGGAATGCATGGGCATGAAACTACAACAAATGAGTCACAATTTCAACACATCGAAAAGCTCAAGAAGATCTAATTGATAGCGATAAATCATCAAACTTTATCATAGCCTTATGATAATTAAAGTGTGAGCTTAATGAACTAAACATACTACACGCGCACAAATCTGGAATTTTGACGATTCTACAAACAATAGCGTCAAATTGCAATGTGTCAACATTTAGGATTAGTTGTGAAAACCCGTTAAAATTTTTAATCCATCCAAACTCCCTCAATAATATCATATTTTCTTTGGAATGAACTAAACTAATTTGGCCCTTTTCTTAGCATATTGTTTTTTCTTTTGGGCTCTTTTAAACAGTAGCTTTCACGACGAGTCAATTTTGAACTCTCGCAGCCCTTTCTCGTGAATCATTCATCATTTTTCAATTCAAATCCTCACAGTAAATGATTCTGACATCCACACTTCTACTTAAGTCTACTTACGCATAGATGAAAAGATTGAGATAAGAACTCCTCACCAAATTCAAATATGCAAGATTAGTCAAACATTCATATAAACTCGTGTTGTGTGCAATGTTGGCATATATACAAAGTTAAATCAAAATGCATATCAACTTCAAAACTACCCCATATAAACATTGGTTAAGATTGTTCTAAGCTTCGATAATAATGACCAAATCTCCTAGCCACATGGATAATGAGACGATGGGGGTGGAGTTCGAGCACACCATATGCCATATCAAATATCTAAACTCAAAAACAAAAATCGACAATCTTTTTAGCTTTTCAAACATATTTTGACTCAAATAAAAGCAAAATCTTTTTGGATTTTCAAAAAAAATTCAAAGACAAATCTTTTTGTATTTTTCAAATAGGACTAAAACAAATGAAAAATACAATACAAAATGATACACAAGTTATTATACTAGCAATGAATTATGAAGCAAACTAGCATATGACAAATAAGGCAACATTATCATCCTTTAGATTTAGCATGGGAAGAATAAAGTACACCCAAACGAGAATCATGAAGTTTTATTCCTAAAGCCACTAAATCTGATTTCCTAACCCAAGTAGGTGTAAAACGACGCATGGGGTTTGGGGAGCCGGGGAACTTTATTACTAAACTTCTTAGGGGTTTGTCTAAGGTCGCAACAATAATGCCTGAGGTGACCTTACCTACCACAAAACGTGCAAGTGTAGCGATGGTGGTAATGATTACCTATATGTGGACCCTTTCTAAACCTCCTAGTGTTTCTCACACGTGCGGGGGGAATGGGAACAACTTTCTCATCAAAACCTATACCTCCCCGATCTCCCTTAATTTGGACGGTGTCTAGGATCTTATCTAACTTCTCTGACCTAGCCACCAAATCAAACTTAACTCTAAATGAGTCTTTCAATCTCTCCTCCAACTCATGAATCCTAGACTTGAGCAAACGCCTAGACTCCTCAAACTCTAAAATCTCCCTTTTCAAGGACTCCATCAAACCATGAAGATTGTCTCTCTCTTTCTCCACAAACTCTAGTTTCTCCCTAAACTTCTTCTCTCGTGCCTTAAGATCCTCAATAAAACTATCATTATTTTCTATGTCACGCTCATTCAACTTAGATTGCAATTTTGAGTTAGCCTTTTTCACCTTCACCGTTTCGGCATACAACTCATTAAAAGCATTTTGCAATTCTTTCACATTTATCTCCTCCTCTTCACTCTCTTCACCCTCACTAACATGAGATACACTCAAAACCTCCTCCGAAGTGTCATTCACATGAGTATTATCGTCGTCGCTCATATGACATGCCATAAACACAGTAAAGTTACGATCAATGGGGGAACTCTCTCCCTCTTCCGGATCACTATCACTTAAGGTGGTACTACAAACAATGGGTTTCTTACCCTCTTTCTTAAGTCTAGTGGGACACTCCTTAACTTTGGGACCATACCCCATACACCAAAAATACTTATCTGAATCATCACTCTTAGGCTTCTCAAACTTATCCTTAGAGGTGGGATCTACTTTGTTGTTCGTGAATTTTTAAAATTTCTTGGCATCTTTCGATTGCTTTTGAAACTTAATAAATTTTTTAAATTTCTTTGCCAACAACGCAACATCCTCAAAATCGGAATTGGAATCAAAATTCAAAACTTTAATTTCCTCCTTCCGGGTTTTCAAAGAAATACCCTTTTCTTTCTTAAGCACTTTCTTGGAGGTAATCATATTGATTTCATAGGTTTGTAAGTCACCTACAATATCTTCTAGTTCCGTCGATTCTAACTTACCCAAGGAGTTTAAAATAGTCACTTTCGCATCAAACCTACTAGGCAACGACCTAAGGATTTTCTTAATGACACGGTTATCAGGAATTTTCTCACCTAAGTTAAACGAAAAGTTGGCAATATTGGACAACCTAACATAAAACTCATCAAAAGTCTCACTTTCCAACTTCCTAATGGTCTCAAACTTTCTAGTGAGATTTTGAAGTTTTGATGCCCTAACCGTGCTAGTGCCCACGTGAGTGAGTGCCAAAATATCCCAGGCCTCTTTTGATGTTTTACAAGTCATAATTCTATTATATTCTTTCGGTGTGATATGCAAAGAAATAACGTGCAAACCCTTAGAATTATATTGTGAAAGTCTACGTCCAGTTTCGGTCCATGACTCGACAGGTTTTAAAGTAGTGACCTCACCTATAACAGTGATAGGGGTTGTCCAACCTTTCTCAACAGGTAGACACACACGCTCATCAATATATTTTAATGAACTTTGCATTCTCATCTTCCAATAAGTGTAATTAGTGCCATAAAAATAGGAGTTCGAGAAAATTCGTTATATCCAAAATTCATTTTTGGCAAACACACGGGATCATAAAATAAATAAATTATGTTTTCTAGCTCTGATATCAATTTGAAAAGAGGTGGTCCCTGTGTCTATTTGAAATCAAACCAATTTTCACGAAAAAATATCCAACTTTTAATTAGCACCAAACCAAGTTGTGAAAAACTAATTTTTACTTGAAACCAATTTTATCTTGATTAATCCTAAACATGCATCTAGTGATTAAAGAAAGTAAATTAAAGTAAATAATACTGACAATGCCGGATGTACGAGGAAAAAACCCAAAACAATAAACCAACCTCGGACGGCCCAAGCCAGACAATCACTATGAATATGGAATTACAACGAAAAGATAAAGACTCACTCAATGACTTAATCCCCCGGGGTCTTGAGACTCTTCTGATCTTCAAACACTCCTCTCACAATGCCCACGTAGAAAGTCCTTCTTCCACAATACATGTCCACAACACACGCGTCCACGTATGTCTCGGTGTCCACTGAATCGCTTTGATACGTCTACGATGTCAAACAAGAAGTCCTTCTCTTTTCTTCACCTCAAACCCTGATGTTCAATTATAGAACAAACCTTCTTGGTGCAGCAAGATAACATAAACATATACTAATGATAACTAGGATCTTTACAAACTCTAAGGATGTGTTTAAGATTTGAAACCTTAGAAAAACTCGTGCAAAACTCGTACTGGAACGTAAATAGTTTTTCCATAATGCACACTTAATAATTCTGACAAAACTAGGCTTTAAATATGAAAAGATTACTGCCTCGAAAATAGTGTCGCTCGAACGAGATTGGCAAGTCGTTCGCGTGACAAAGACATCTCACTCGAATGAAGGACAAATGTCGTTTGAACGACACCGCGTGTCAATTTGACTTTTTATTTAAAACGTCTCTTCCAAATGAGATTCAATTAAGTCAAACTCTATTTCGAGATTATCAGAATAAAACGTAGTTTAAAACATTTAAAACACTTTTAAAAACATTTTAAAATATTTTCCTTGTAAAAATTACATCCTTATCTTTTATAAAAACAATTTCGAGCACCATTAATTATACGCATTCATACCTTTGTGATTTCGGAATGCAATTAACTTGAAGACGAATAAACTTGCGCCAATTAAACTTCGACATGATTAATTCTTTGAAGTTTTTCCGCACCGTCTTCAATTTCTTCAATACGTCATAGACCAAGTGGTATCGTGACAAAATAAAATCCCCATATGACATATTACAAACACAGTTTTGTTCACGGAATTAAGTCAAAACAATACAGGGACTCAATTGGAAATTTATGTCCTTATAACACCTCCCCTATTCTAACCACGGGTGATATTTCCTTCACTAAAATAAATAGGAATTCAATCTAGTTCATTCTTAGCATCACTGTTGAAAAACTTTTTAATTACTAATCACCTATGTTATATTGAGACGATGCCAAATTTTATCTTTCATTATAACAACAACATGCAGAAATAAAATAAATTAACTAAACCATCCACACAAATATAATCTGAGAAATCACAAGACAGATACATAAATAAATGAGAGCGAATAAACCATCGGTTCCCAAACAATCCAAAATAAGTCTGACATAATAAAATTGAATCTAAATACAATCTGATAAATAAACTGGAGAAGTAAATAGTCTGAAGGGGAAACATGCCCAAATGAAATACTGAGAGAAATCCTATCTTGAAGTAAATGGGATGAAGCATCTAAAGAAACTCCTGCATGCCTCCAAAACTGCTACAGGTACACATCCTTAGATAGAATCGTCAAGCTTAGCGTCCCCGTGGATGGACACCTAAAAGGTTTTGAAAATATTTTAACACGGGTCAGATCCCAAGAAAACAGTTTGAAAATATTTTGCAAGTGTTTAAATCACAGTTTAAATCCGTTATTAGATAAACTTGTTATCTACACGTACACTTCCTTGAGATCCTCACCTCTCTACTAATGTGCGCACCTAACGTACACTATTTAGATATTCTACTCATCCCAACTAGATAATGTATCTACATAACCTCAATACGTCTATCTCTCTCATAATGCTCATACTAAAAACTGCCAAAATATCAATAAGTAATATGTCCCAAATATTATTATTGATTCAATCAGTTAAGTTTCTCTACTTAATCACGTTTAAATGTACACAATCTATCAGTTCTACTATTACACACATGAGTAGATATATTGTACTTGTATAAATTTAACACACATATAATATATACGACTATAGCATCCCCAAAATATTCCTTCATGATGTTGGCATACTCTGCTATCAAGTCCATGTACCTCTCATACTAAATCAAGGACCAATGGTTGGCATGTCTCCTTGAACCCAAAATAAATCAACACACAATGAAGTCCAACATGGTTTTAAGACTTTGGGATATTCACATGCCTAACATACCCAAGCAATACGTCGGTACCACTAATACATGACACATAGTCACCAACCCTAAGTTTCATATTCTGGGGCACAATTTTAGACCTTGCTAGAATCACGAAGATGGGATCACCCTCTGCGCGAAACCCCCCGAACAACTGGCAACGTAGGTATATTCACACACATAATCAATCACAACCATAGGTATTCAAACAATATATATATGTATATAAATCATTAGGTATATACACACCCCATCATAAAAGTCTGTATGTAGTATATATCTCTCGCATACTCATCGTACAAACAATTACAATTTTAATGTCTTATTATATTTTTTCGGGTATCACTCACTACCCTAAGGGTCCTAGTTACCCCTTAATAAAATTAGTAAATAATAAACTCATACACTACTGGTCCAAATCCTTGATTCACTTCTCTCCTTGATCCATTCTCATTCCGTCAAATTCATTATTATCATAATTCATATCTCATAGGATATTGGCGTTAATTCTCTCATTATGGCGAAGACACTATCCCACATTAGACCTACTATAATTATATATATTCCTCATTATGATTCAAAAAAGTATCCCCATTAATTATTCACTAGTTCTGGGCTTAAAAAGGGAAATTTATCAATTCTTGGAAAACAGAATCGGATCTCCCTTAGGACGAATCGATTCGAAATGTAACTGGTCGTCTTCTTCCCTCATGCAGTTGCGTTTTTCACCAATTTTGTTTATGTAACTTTCATACAAGGCTATCAAACTCCCAAATAACATAACTCGTCATCATTCATACGTATAAGGATCATTTCTAACGTTTTTAACACAATAAATCCTTAATAAAACACACAAGAACAAATCAAATCCAATATTGATAAAAAATTATTCTTCCTCCATACTTAAACATTTATCTAGATTTGTTTCATGGTAATCATCACACATCATCTGATTACGAGTTATTAATATCAATGGATCCATTCCATGCCATCCTATCCCAATTTATGAGTTTTATTCACTTAAACCTTAAGAACACAATTAAAATCATGATATTATAATCTCTACTCTACATGGGTATTATAACTAAATCAAAATATGCAAGATAATCATTAGCCTTATATGGGAGTGATCTGATTTTATTTTTCTGATGATGATGTGTTTGTCTTACCTTCTAATCCACACTCCAAAGATGATGGTGATGAAAGAACAAGGTTGAAAGCTTCAAGAATCCTCTTCTAAGCTCCAAGAATGCTCTCCTGTTCTTCTCTAATGTCCTGTAATGGTTTTTTATTCCTCTAACCCTAGCCTCTCCCAACTACAAGATGATATAACCTTTGGAAATTTGTAGCTCCCTCAATTTAGGCTACCAAATGACTAAATTGCCCTCTAACGGTGTCGGTTAAGTCTAAAATACCCCGAGACCCAAACATCACACCCAGGGTATGCTATTTCGATTATTTCGTCTCTTTCAGGTTCAACCGTGACCTCAAAATCACCATTCGAGTCACTCTAAAATAATTTCACATCTCGACCTCAAATAGGCCAAACACGACACCTAGTTGAGATATACCACTGTCACGTCACTGTCACTCGTTATGACGTAAAATAACCATTTACTATTCATGTACTAATTAAATTGAATTAACATTAATCACTCTCTCTCTGATTAATATTTTAATCAGAACATAATATTTAATTCCATTAAATTACGTCACACGTGTAAATTAGGAATTTATTGAATTAATTCAATTTTAAATACTCAGAAATACGGGGTGTTACATACTTCCCCCCCCCCCCCCCCCCCCTTACAAAGGTATTTTGCTCTCAAAATTAGGACGTACCTATGGTAAATAACTCTAAATACTGCTCACGCATGTCATCCTCCCGTTCCTACGTCAACTTGTTAACATTGTGGTGCCCCCACTGAACATTAACAAAGGGTCCCACCTTAGATCGCAGCATGCGCTCACTACAATCAAGTATTGCCACCGGTCTCTCCTCATACGAAATGTCTGGCTGTAAGTCAATCTCTTCTAATGGAACATTCCAGAAGGCCCTCTAACTCATCTGGTATTTCTTCAGCAATGACACGTAGAACACATCGTGGATCCTCCGTTGATGCTCAAGTAGTCCCAGCCTATAATCTATTGGTTCCATCTTCTTGATAATCGAAAACAATCCTACATATCTAGATGATAGCTTCCCATTCTTGCTTAATCTCATCACCCCCTTCATAGAAGACACCCGTACCACCACCTGATCACCAACCTCAAGCTCTACACGTCTCCTGTCTACATCAGCATAGCTCTTCTTCCTGTCTTGAGCTCTACAGATGCGCCCTCGAATTAGCTCAATATTGGCAATGGTATCCTAAATCATCTCTGTCCCCAACTACTTGTTGTCCCCCACCTCTAACAAGCAAGCGGGTGAATGAAAAGATCGATCGTACAGTGCCTCGAATGGTGACATGTCGATAGTGAACGAATATGAGTTATTAAATAAAAGCTCCACCAAAGGAAGGTATTTCTCCCATCCTCCACCAAAGTCAAGTATGAACATCCGTAACATATCCTCAATCATGTAATTAATCCTCTATGTCTTCCCATATGTTTGTGGGTGATATGTTGTACTCAACCGCAAATTCGTGCCCATAGCCTCCTGGCATCTCTTCCAAAAATGAGACACAAAGATCTTATCCCGATAAAAAATAATACTATCTTCGCAATGAACAATGGTGCATACCACCTCGTCTCAAATTCCATGCAAACCAAAAGAAAATTTACCACTTTAGTCAACCAATCCACTATCACCCATATGGAGTCGTGACCTCGCTGTGATAACGTCCTCATAGTAATAAAATCCATAGAGATACTCTCCCACTTCCACACGAGAATCTCGAGTGGATGAAACATTCCTATTTGTTTCTGGTGGTTTACCTTTACTAGCTGACAGGTAGCACGCTTCAAGACAAATTCCACTATGTCCCACTTCATCCCCAACCACCAATATTACCTGTGCATACACCGGTACATCTTATCCCCAAAGGGATGTACCGTAAATCTAGACCCGTGAGCCTTTGACATCACTGAATGTCATAAATCCTCATCCTCTGGCACCATGAGTCTCCCATTAAAATTCAAACCACCCTTTGAACTCATCGAGTACGATTCTTCCTAAACAGCTAATAATTGGTGAATCCTGTCTTAGAAATACTGATCGCCTGCCTGTACTTTCATGAACCTCAATGCAATCTCGAGCATGAAAAATAATACGGATATGCACTCTATATCAACCTCATCATCATTTCGAAGCTATCTCCACTTTGGATTCCACACCTCCTCTATCTCCCCCATGGGTTGTCAGCTCAACGCGTCTACCACTATATTAGCCTTTCCAAGATGATACTGAATATTAAATTGGTAATCCTTCATGAACTACAAACACCTCCTCTGCCTCATGTTCAGATCTTTCTGTGTGAAAAGATAATGAAGGTACTTATGGCCCGTGAATAGGGTAAATTGCTCCCCCCAATAGATAGTTCCTTGAAAAGATGCAGAAAACTCCAAGTCATGCGTGGGGTAATTCCTCTCGTGGTGATTAAGCTTGCGAGATGAATAAGCTATAGCCCTATCTTCCTGCTGTAATACACTCCAAGTCCCTATAAGGATGTATCATTATAGACACGATACTCTACTCTTCCCCTAGGCAGTGCAAGTATAGGTACTAAGGTCAATTTGTCCTTTAGCTCATCAAATTCTAACTAACAATGGTCATACCAAATAAATGACACCCCCTTGTAATTTAGATTCATTAGAAGTCCTGCAATATTTGAGAAAACCTAAATTTATCACTATAATATTTGGCTAACCCTAGAAAATTGCGAACCTCAATCGGGGTCATAACCTGTCCCCACTCCCTCTCCGTCGATACCTTACTCGGATCGACTGTTATACCTCTATCAGACATAATGTTGCCCAGAAACTACATTTACCGAAGATAAAACCCACACTTCTCAAATTTGGCATATAACTAGTGATCCCATAGTGTTTGTAAAACCATACGCAAATGCTCGGCATGCTCATCCTCAGAGTGAGAGTAAACCAGAATATCGTCAATGAACATAATCATAAACTGGTCAAGGAACTTAATAAAGACTCGGTTCATCAAGTCCATGAATACTACTAGTGCATTAGTGAGCCCGAATGGCATCACTGTAAACCCATACGATCCATACCGAGTCCGAAAAGCAGTCTTAAGAACGTCCTCCTCTCTGACACGCAACTGTTGATAATAGGACATCAAATTAATCTTAGAGAAGTAAGCTGCTCCCATCTGCTGGTCGATTAGGTCATCAATCCAAGGCAATGGGTACTTATTATAGATCATGATCTTATTCAACTCTCGATAATCGATACATAACTAAAGTGATCCATCCCTGTTCTTTACGAACAACACTGGTGCATCCCACGCTGAAGTACTTCGTCTGATAAAAAACTATCGCAAGAGATGATGAATTTTCTCCCTCAACTCCGTTATCTCATATGGGGACGTGCGATAAGGCATTTGGTCTATAAACCTCGTACTCAGTGCCAAGTCAATCACGAACTCTATTTCCTGACTAGACAGTTGTCTGGGTATTTCCTATAATACATCCTCAAACTCCCTCACTACTGGAATTGAGACTAATGAACTAACCACCTCTTGTGATGTATCCTCCTCAATGTAGTATAGATGTGTGCTTGACCCTCCCTCAGGAAGAGGCATCGCCACTAAGAATATCTCATGTACTGGAATTGAGAACACAAAAGTACCCCCTGAAACAATCCATCATCGTTCGGTATCCAGCTAACCAGTCCATACATAATATAACGGCATACCCCTCCAAATCTAACACAAGGAGGTCGGGAGCTATGCATAATCTACCCACTTAGATGTCCACACCCTTACAAATCGAATTTATAGGAGATCCACTACCCATCGGTGACTCTTCACACATAAGGAGACTATCGACTATCTCTAATAGGCTGACAACTATTGAAAATCTAGTCGCTATGAAAGAATGTGATTACCCATTGTCAAATAATATCCTACCCTAATGCCCATGAATAAGAAATGTAACCTCTACTATTGGTGGTGCCTGTGGGTCCTTCTGTGTAAAAGCATCCCAAACGTTATAAACACACTCGTAATGTAACTGTCCTTGATATGGTGGGGCGAGTGGGGATGGTATTGTAGGCGGCCTCTACGCGTGCTACTCCTGTGGGGCACCATGTTGCTGTGGTGCTTTACCTTCCTATGGTCAATCTATCCTCTTTTGGCTTATCTGACCACAAATAAAGTATTGTCTTAGAAACTCTCTCTGCCTCTGGCCCTGACGGTGCTGACCCTGATGGCCTCGACCCTGCTTGCCTCCCTCATTGTTCCTTTGGCCCTGACGACCTAGAGGAAACTACTGCTATTGAGGACCTTGATGGCCTTGCCTATAACCTCCTTCGGGTCGATAGCCCCCATATCTGAACCTCTTGGCTAATCCCCCTACCGATAATCCTTCCCTTGGTGTCTGCATGACTGTTGTTACTGCTATTGTGGTGCTCCACTAGCACCGCTACCTCATGCCTTACCCTGCTATCTAGGATTACCTCCTCTCTTCCTCCCATTCACATGGAAGCGATGGTCCTGGCAGTGTAATAATGTTGTATTAATGACATTTTTACAAGTCACTAATATAGGGTTTCCAATCAAATGTTGCTTGATCCTCTAAGATAAACCATCCACAAACTTCACCTTCTTCATTTATTCATTAGTCACCTTGTCTGAAATAAAAATAGCCAAATGAGTGAATTCCTCCTCATACTTAACCACTAAACTGTGTCCCTGGGTCACCTCACTGAACCTCCTTTGCATCTCTATCTCAACTTCTGTAAAAAAGTATTTGTGATCGAACCATAACCAAAAATCAGTAATAAACATTGTTTCCCTCTCCTAAATGGTGGTAATCGACTCCCACTACTGTAGAGCTACCCCCAAATAGCCTTAAAGTGGCTAGCATCTGCTTCTGCACCACGTTACACTCTACTATGCACAGGCGGCGCTGTATATCCTTTTTCCACTGGCATGCCATAATCATTTTCAAACTCCCTTGAAACTCAATTGGGTGGCCTATTTGAAAAGCCTCCCTAACCCTTTACCACTCTGACGGACCTAGGTGGGTCTAGACCACTAGTTGTGGTGGATCCTAGGCCTGTGGAAAATGGAGAGCCATGGAAGTCATCATTGCATTAACTGTCTGTGACACTATCGTTGCCCCTCTGCTGCTAAGACTGTCCCCTATGGTGGTTGTGGCTGCAATGCCTGCGTCTCTTGCATAGCCTCCCTTACATCGTCCTTAGCCGCCTCTCTTATCGCTCGCTCTCTTTTCGGTGCAATCTAAAAATATATCGGAATGTATGAGTTCACGATCAATACAAATATAATAATAGAAGAACAAAATCTCAAATGCGTAATTATGAATAGTCTTTAAAATAGGGCTCTAAGTCAAAGAACGCTACGCTGAAAATCATAGTAAGCCATACAGATTCTTTGGACACTAGGACCTGATGCTCTGATACCATTTGTGACACCCGGCCTATTCTAACCACGGGTGATCAGTCCTTCATTAAAATAAATAGGAATCCTATCTGGTTCATTCTTAGCATCATTATCGAAAACTTTTTAATAAATAATCACCAATGTTATATTAAGACGGTGCCAAATTTTATCTTTCATTATAATAACAACATGTGGAAATAAAATAAATTAACTAAACCATCCAAATAAATATAATCTAAGCAATCACATGACAGATACATAAATAAGTGAGACTGAATGAACCATCGGTTCCCAAACAATTCATATATAAGTCTGAGATAATAAAATCGAATATAAATATAGTCTAATAAATAAATGGAGAAGTAAATAGTCTGAAGGGGGAACACGCCCAAATGAAATACTGAGAGAAATCCTATCTAGAAGTGAATGAGATGAAGCATCTAAAGCAACTCCTGCATGCCTCCATAACTGTTGCAGTTATGTATCCTTAGATATAATCGTTAAGCCCGGTATCCCCGTGGCTAGAAACCTAAAAGGTTTTGAAAATATTTTAACACGGGTTAGAACCCAAGAAAACTATTTGAAAATATTTTGCAAGTGTTTAAATCATAGTTTATGTCCGTTATTAAATAGACATGTTAGTTACACAAACACTCCCTTGAGATCCTCACCTATCAACTAATGTGCACGCCTAGCGTACCTTATCCAGCTATGCTATCCATACAAATTAGATAATGTATCTGCATAACCTCAGTAAGTCTATCTCTCTCATAATGCCCATACTACAATCTACCACAATATCAATAAGTAATATGTCCTAGGTATTATTATTGATTCAATCAGTTAAGTTTCTTTACTTAATTACGTTTAGATGTACACAATCTATCAGTTCTACTATTACACACATGAGTAGATATATTGTATTCGTATAAATTTAACACACATATAATATATACAACTATAGCATTCCTGGAATGGCCCCTATACTCTGTTATCAAGTTCATGTTCCTCTCATACTAAATCAAGGACCAATGGTTCGTCATGTCTCCCCAAACCCAAAATAAATCAACACACAATGGAGGCGAACATGGTTCTAAGACTTTGGGATACGCACATACCTAACATACCCAAATGACAAGCCGGTCCCACTAATATACAACACATAATGAGCCGCCCTAAGTTCCATGTTTTGGGGCACAAATCCAAACCTCGCTGGAATTGCCAAGATGGGATAGCCCTCTGCACAAAAACCTCTGGACAACAGGCAACGTAGGTATGTTAACACCCATAATCAATCACAACCATAGGTATTCACACAACCTATATATGTATATAAATCAATAGATATATACACAGCCCGTCATATAAGTTCGTACGTAGTATATATCTCTCGCATACTCATCGTATAAATAATTACCATTTTAGCCTCTTATTATATTTTTCGGGGTATCTCTCACTACTCAAACATTCTACTTACCCATTAATAATATCAGTAAATAATACATTCATACACTACTAGTCGAAATCCTAAATTCACTTCGCTCTGTGATTTGTTCTCATTCCCTCTAATTTATTATTCTCATAATTCATATCTCAAAGGATGTTCTCCTTAATTCTCTCATTAAGGCTAAGACATTATCCCACATTAGGCCTACTGTAATTCAATATAATCCTCATTATGATTTAAAGATGTCCTAAAAGTCTCCCCATTAATTATTCATAAGGGCAGGGCTTAAAAAGGGAAATATCTCATTTCTGGGCAAACTGAATTGATTCTCCCAAAGGTTGAATCGATTTGCCTACCGAATCGATTCGCCATTGGGCCTAATCGATTCGAAATTCAACATATCATCTTCTTCCCTTGTACAGTTGTGTTTTTCACCTATTTTGTTTATATAACTTTCATACAAAACTCCTAAACTCCCAACCAACATAAATCATCATCATTCATATGTATAGGGATCATTTCTAACATTTTTAACACAATAAATCCTTAATAAAACACCCAAGAACAAATCAAATCCAATATTTATGAAAAAACCTAATTTTTATTGTTCTTCCTCCATACTTAAACATTTATCCAGATTTTTTCCATGATAATCATCACACATCATTTAGTTACGAGTTATTGATCCATTCTACATGCAATCCTATCCCAATTCATGAGTTTTATTCACTTAAACCTTAAGAACACAATTAAAATCATGATATTATAATCCCTACTCTACAGGGTATTATACCTAAATCAAAACATGCAAGATAAATAATTACCTTATATGAGAGTGATCTAATTCCATTTTTTGATGATGATGTGCTTGTCTTCCATTCCAGTCCACACACCAAAAATGATGGTGATGCGAGAACAAGGATGAAAGCTTCAAGAATCCTCTCCTAAGCTCCAAGAATGATCTCCCTTTCTTCTCTAATGGCCTGTAATGACTTTCCATTCCTCTAACCCTAGACTCTCCTAACTACAAAATGATATAACAATTGGAAATTCGTAGCTCCCTTAACCCTAGGCTAAAAAATGACTAAAATGCCCTCTAACGGTGTCAGTTAGGTCTAAAAATGTCCCGAGACCCAAAAATCACACCCGAGTATACTACTTTGACTATTATGACCCTTTAGGATTCAACCGCGACCTCAAAATCAGCATTCGAGTCACTCTAAAATAGTTTTCCATCTTGACCTCAAATAGTCCACACACGACACCCGGTTTAGATATACCACTACCACGTCACTGTCACTCGTTCTGACGTAAAATAACTATTTACTATTCATTTAGTAATTATATTCAATAAACATTAATCACTCTCTCTTCGAGTAACATTTTAATCAACACATAATATTTGATTCCATTAAATTACGTCACGCGAGTAATTTAAGAATTTACCGAATTAATTCAATGCTTAAATACTCAGAAATACAGGGTGTTACACGCTTTGGTAGTCGTCGATGTGGGTGATGTAAAGAGATAGTGTCGCCAACCTATTTTGCACTAAATAGACAAAAGAAATGTTTTTCCTTGAGAGAACGGAATCAATGACATATGGATGCTTGTGAAACCAATTAGTTCAAAGGTTCGGAGGCTAAGTTATAGAATGGGAAGGTATTAGGCACCCATCCCGCTCTTTCAATTTCTCATCGGCACGTGTTATTATTCTCCTTAAAAACTTCGTGAAGTGTGTGCGTGTGTGTGTATATATATATATATATATATATATATATATATATATATATATATATATATATATATATATGGATAATGGAATTTCTCAACTCGTGTCATCAAGAAATGCGGAGTGGGATAATTCATAGGAGTATTCCCAAAATAGCAATTAAAAAACATAATGTGTTCGCTTATTGAGATATCGATCGTTGTGATAAAAGGATAATATATGTTAGATAAATCACGAATAAGAATCACAAATACAATATATAGAAATAATACTTGAATAAAAAAAATGCAAGGAGGACTCCAATCTCATATTTCAACCCAAAATGCCTATATAGCTTAAAAAGGCATCAAAGTTCACATAGTTCTCATGCAATATAAGGGTGGGTTTTATCCCATAAATCCAATCAGGGATTTGATTTAGATGTGTATGTGTAGTAAAAGGATAATTTGATTTGAGAAAATGCGGTGAAGGTTCCCGTTTGAAATTTATGAGTAAAACACTATTTTCTTATTTTTTTTAAAGAAAATATATTATGTGCAATATTATTAATAAAAGAGGTGAGACTATTAATATATATGGACTAATAAGGATGAAATTCTAAAGTTAAGATTAGATAACTAATTCAAAAATAAGCATATTAAAAGAGAAAGAAGAGTGTTTGGACCTTCTTTGGAAACTTGAATATTGATCTTAATTATTGAAAAGGCTACCCTCATAAGTGGACAGAGGTTTTAGGAGGAGAGGGAAATGATTTTTTCTAAGTTGGGTATGAAAGGGGTGGGAAAGGAATGTGGAGGAAAGATTCTGATAGAGAAATCACGCTGACTTTGAGAGAACTTTGCTGAGATCACTGAGAGGGATCTTCCTGGGGTTCATTTCAAAGTGAGCTCATGCTCTCCTTATATAGGGTCAGGGCGATGCTGATCAGCACTGTCCTTGTCTTGCCTATCAACAGGCATCCCTAGGCACACTGCCAATAGGCAGGGAAATGGGTTTGCCATTCGGTAACCTCATGCACATTTCTAAAAAAAATAGTCATCAAACACCATCCGTAAGTCCAAATCGCACACGGAGCATACCATTGGAATGGGTATTCAGATCCCTTTAAGAATTTATGGAGCCTCTCCCTAGTTCAGGAGTTGACTTTGCTCAAATAGGGCTTCGAAGCACCAGACAATTTTTTGAATAGGAGAATCCTGGATGAAAATGGATCACTTGTCAGAGCCATAAGGCCGATTAGCGCACGGGATAGACCATTGGAAAGGGTATTCAATGACCTTCAAAGATACAATCAGTCTCGTTCAATTAAATAGGTTGGACTTAGTCAAGTGGGGCCTGAAAGGACCTAGTAAACTATCAAAGTAAAATGGGTCATTCCTTCGTACCGTAAGGCTAATTTTCCCATGGGTAAGACCGTTGGAAAAGGTATTTATTGACACTTAAGTATTCATTCAATATTGTTTGAGATAAAAAGTTGACGATAATCAAATGGAGTTCGGGAGTGCCTAGTGGCCTTCAGATAAGTTTTTGGAGGAAAATAGATCATTTATATGAATGGTAAGTCCGTTGGAAAGGGGATTCAGATTCATTAAAAGATTTATTGAGCTTTCACTCAGGTGAGAAAGTTGTTTAGGACAAAATGGGGCCTGGGAGCACTCAATGGCCTCCAGATTATTTTTTTATAGTAAAACGGCTCGTTCGACAGAACTGTAAGGTCGATTAGCACATGGGGTGGACCATTAGAAAGGTGATTCAGATCCCTTTCGTGATTCATTGATCTTTCATTTTGACGAGAATGTCGATCGAGGTCAAACGAGGCTCGGGAGCGCCCGATGGCCTCTAGATCGATACTCGGAGTACGATCTAGAGTTTTATGGTGAATAGGGAAGTGTTAGGGACCTAAGGAGAGTCTTAGGATGGTCCTACAATGTGGTGTCTACAGATCCCCTCGATGAGTGAGCTTTGAAAAAAGTGAAACTCGCCGAATAGTCAACACAGGGATTTTCACCACACCAAAACACTCTTTAGTACTATTTTTTTAATACTAACAGTATTATACCATTACTATTTCTCGCAATAAAATATCGTTAGTAATATAATATAAGTGTTACTAATATTGATTCATTTTTTTTATATTTTTTCCCAAAACTCAAAATCCTTAACGCCCAAATTTTCTAAGTCTTGTCTCATTTGCTCAAAAGTTTTTCTTCGTTACCGCCCATAGTCTCATTGTTATCGCCCAAAGTTTGGTAGATATCATTGAGGCTTAGATATCATGAACAGATATCATCCCATCAGACGATATCATCAAATCTTAGATCTCATCCCATTGAAAGTTTTTTTCTGCCCAAAGTCTCATCGGCAGAAGGTAGAAATTTCTCTGCCCAAAGTTCTATTTTATCTTTAATGATTTACATGTTCTGATTGAGTAACCAAAAGCATGTGAAAACTTTAGGTTGATTTCTCTTTTGTGTGTTTTCATTTTTTTCAATCTTTTATTGATTTTACAATTTTGTTTACTAGGAGGTCCCTCTGTTTTGCATTTCGCACATCAGATGTGGCCTCTTAGCTTTTGATGAAATTACAATCATGGTTGTGTATGTTTCGGATAGAACTTTCAATCTGGTTACTCATGGGTTGGATGTGAGGAACCCATAAGATTAAGAAAATATTTTATTCGAAGTTTGCTACTCAAAATCGGTTTTTTCTAGAATTAAATTAGATACGATTGTTAGATTAAGAAGCGAAACTAATTTGAGCAACCCAAACAAAAATTGATTCTTAAGTTTTTTTATTTCAAAATTACTTTGTCGTATTCTATTTTTCATTTTGAATTTTTCATATTGAGTCATCTCCATATAATTTTGCTTTAGAGAAAAAATTAATTCGATCAACTCCCAAAACATTTTGGGTCGAGATAATTTTAGGCGTAGACCACACCAGTATCATGAGAAGGTTTGAGTAATTGATAGATCGTTTCTATTTTTTCCAAAAAAAAAAATTGTTTGCCTGCTGTCCAGTTTGAGTAATTAATGGATCGTTTCAATATTTTTCCAAAACAAAATTCTCATTGATCTATATTTTTTTATGGTGATTGGACTAACCGAACATACAACTAAAATAAGGAGGCCTAATAACCCATCCTAACCAAACAAATTATTAAGGTTTTATAAATATTGATTCAGTCCGATTGTTTGGAACTAAATGATAACTCTCTCCTACTTTTAATCAGATTAAAAAAAATATACTTTTCATCAGATCCATAAAAATCTTGAATGGAGAGATTCAAAATCTTTTTTTTTGCGGTAAAAAGATTATTCGATGTCCGGAACAATCTTCTGGACAAACCCTTTTGAGGACATTAAATTGGTACCATCCCATCTAAAAAACAATATGATCTAGTTGTGATTTTACTTATGTGTGTATCAATAATTCTATTTTTGTATATTGTCATATCACTTATGTGTAAACTATGATTTTTTTGGTAGTGAAGAATTTCACAAGCATTGAACAAAGAGTAGATGAATGAGAGGAATAGAATAAGTGAGGTGTACACAAATGGAGTTGCATATTTTCTTAATTTTACAATTGCAAACAATGGCCATCAATTCTCGACCTTTCCTTATCCATGTGTTAAATGTCTAAATGAGAAGAATTTCACTGAGATAGATATCAAGGGTCATTTGATAATGCATGGTATGGACAGGACATTTACTAAGTTGGTTTTGCATGATGAAACACTGTCATCGAACCTAACATGTCCTGTAGTAGAACCTATTGATTGTGAAGGATATAATGAAGCTGGTAATAATTGGAATGAAAGGTTAAAAAACTCAGTTGATGCATGTTACGGACTGCACGAACAACCTTGTGTAGAATCCGACCTGGAAGGATTCTTTGAAAAATCGTATGTCAATAATGATAAGTATAATCAATATAATAAATTAGCGATCGAGAAATTGAACCTTTCATGTTAGGGTCCTGAGACTACTCTCTCTACAATTGTGGAATTGCATAATTTGAAAAGGCAGTTTGGTTAGTCGGGGGAAATAGCATGACCTCTCTCTTGTCGGTCTTAAATAGTTGGCTTCCAATTGGAAACACATTACTAGAAAAATATTCGCACATGAAGAGAATGATGAAAGACTTAGGGATAAAAGAAAATTACATTCATGCTTGCGTTAACAAGTGCATTTTATATTGGAAAGAGAATGAAGATTTAGAGGAATGTTCTTAGTTTGGAGAATCGAGATATGCAGTGACCTCAAATAAAGGAAAATTACCGATGAAAGTGTTAAGATATTTCCCTTTAATTCCAAGTCTAGTGAGATTGTATATTATACTTTGGATAGTGCATGAAATGACATGGCACCATCGGGCACCAAGTTCATAGGATTATTAGCAACATACTTGTGATTCATCCTAATAGAGAATGCTAAAAAGTATATGGCCTAATTTCACAGAGGAAGGACGCAATGTTTGACTTGCAATAGCAACAGATGGGTTCAATCTCATGGTATTCAGTCTAGTAGTTATAGTTTTTGGCATATCATGATCGTGTCATAAAATGTGGGCCCTTTTTTGTGCTTGAAGCATGAGTTCTAAATTTTATCTTTACTGATTCCTGGGCCAAAGGCACCGGGTCAAGATATTGATGTTTTTCTTCAACCATTAGTAGATGATTTGAAGCAATTACGATAAGGAGTTATAGTTATCGACATGAATAAAAGGCAACCTTTTACATTGAGAGATATGTTGATGTAGAGGATTCATGATTTTCTCGTATATGGGAACTTATCTGGGTGTGTAACACATGGTTACAAAGCATGTACTATGTGTGACGATGACACTCCATCCATTTGTCTAGAACATATCACGAGGATAGTTACACTAATTATCGTATGTTTCTTAAAAGTCATCATCCTTTTAGGAGTGGTAAAGGTTTTGAACCTAGGACACAAGAAGTTGGACGTCTCCCGGTTCAACTAAACGGAGATGCACTTGTGGAGAAGTTAATAAACATAAAGTATGCACCTAAAGAAGTCTTAAAAGTTCCCACTAAGAAGAGAAAGTCTAATAATGTTAATGAGAGTGACAATGTTGAAGTTAAATAAGCTTGGTAAAAAAATCCATTTTCTTTAAATTGGAATACTGGCCCTCTCATCAAGTTCGTTATGTCCTTGATGTGATGTACATCGAAAAGAATATTGTAGAGAATTTAATAAATACAATTCTTGATGATAATAAAAAAAAGTATACTGAAAAGGGGCGATTGGATATGAAGGATATGGGAATACACAATGGTCAATGTCTTCAAGTTGATTGACGCATTTCTCTAAGGTCCTGATTCGACAAGATATCCAAAAATCCAAATACATGGTTGTTGAAGCATTGTGCATATTGGAAAAATATTTCCCACCTACGCTTTTTTATATTAGCATTCACCTCACTATGCATCTAGCAGATGAAGCCCTGGTTTGTGGACCAATCGACACTCATTGGATGTATTTGTTCGAAAGGTGATTATTTTTTATTTTAATATAATAAAATGTTCACCATTTAAATCAATAATGCCTAATATTATTTTTTACAACCTTATACAAATAGGACAATGAAAGATTTTAAAGATATACCTAGCAATAAGCAGTATATTGAAGGTTCCATTACAGAATCCTATGTTGTTGCTGAATCTATTAGATATTCCATGGAGTACATGCCAAATCCATTCGATGGAAATCATAAACGCTCACGTGAAGACTTTTGGGAGGAAGGTGGAGAGTTCTCTAATGAAGGGACTTTGATTGATGATAAGACTATAACGTTGGAACCCATACAGTTTCAATAAATACATCGACGGGTATTATTTCGACTTAATGTCGATGGACTTTAAGAGTACTATAGGTTTGAGTTCTTTCGTTTGTTTATTTAATATTACTTAGAATCTTGAGTTATAATTACATATATCAAACTACATATTGCAGTGAGTATGAAGCATCACTGAAATTCTTATCTCGGGCTAAAGGGAAGGGGATTGAAATAACAAAAGTGGAGAAATAAACTTCTTTTATCCATTGGTTATTTGAGAAGGGGATTATATAAATACTAATGTTTTTATTAATCTTTCCATTAAGTATGATGAGAAATGAAGCATTTTAGTAATTATGATTTATTTCCATCAAACAGTTGCTGAAATCAGGAGAGACAAAGACAAATGAAATATTGCGGTGGTTAGTTTAAGGGCCGCAATTTATGGCTAAAATATATAAAAACTATCGTGTAAATCGTTTTGTATTCTCTCCTAAGTATCATGATGATATTGTTGTCACACAGGATAGCATTATTTTCTTGAAGGCATTGACACAATTTCGAGCTGGAAAAAGTGATAAGAATCTCACAAATACTTAGACTATGTGTTATAGAGTTATCAAACAAATTATTTAGTGGACTATACCTTATTTAAGGAGGTGGTGTTTTATTGTGATTAGGTGAAAGTGGAGGATAAGACTAATGGTTGTAAGCTATGTCTGGACTCCAACTTAGTGGTGGTAAATTTTGATAAGTTTAAGAGTGTTGATATTGAGTATGATGAGCCTGCCATTCTCACATCCGAGGCTAGTCAAGTATTCTATTCGAAAGATCTTAGAAATCCCAATTAGTGTGTTGTTATACATTCACCGAAGAGATTGACGAGTCAAGTGTACGACTTAGAGATACAAATAGTCTTCTAATCTATTCTTAAAGACCAATCGCATTTGGAAAGTTTTCTCAAGCAATACGACTCATTTAGTTATTTTAACATTTTCTTTTGGATATTGTAACCATTGAAGGCTGTTTTGTTTTTCCAACATGACTGCATTTTGTTTTACCCTATATATTGGTGGTATGTTAACTCTTGAAAGTAGCATCTTGTGATTTCAATGATATCATCTTGTGATTTTTATATGTATCTGTATCAATATGTTAATGGTGTAGTAATCAGATAATCCAATAAATATTTTTTAATAACTGTTATATCCATTGTTGGCATCTATTTTTTGTTTTGGCAGCACTGTATTGGGCGTTTTGGATTCAAATGCAAGTGGTGATTCGAAGCGACAAATGTCATCAACACTGCAACAAATAATATCTACTCTGTAACAAGAATTAGCTGATGGAGGTTCTAAGCAACCTACTTCAAGTGAAAATAAAAAAATCAAGAAGAAATGGATAAAAAGGCTAAAAAATTACAATATATGACCCAAGATGGTAAAATAGTGGTCACCGTTCTAGTTGATGGGAGTGTAGCTGGTCCGTGGATTAGGAGATGGAGCACTCGTGTCAGTGATCTTGTTAGATCTTATATCTCAATTAGTTACAAAGATTGGAAAGTTGTGCAAGACAATTACAAAGATGATGTTCGGAATGCTTTAATGGTAGGATTTGAGTTAAATGTTGAAGTGGAGGTGGTCCGCCCACTGATGGATAAAAGGTTTGCATAAAAGTTTAGGATACACAAAAATAATGAGATGTTTTTTGCCTACCAATAACCATCATAGAGTCCTACCAGAAGGGGTTGATTCCAACGTATGGAGATTGTTTTGTGAGAGCGAAAGTAAAACAAAAAAAATAAGTCACAAAACATTAAAAATGCCAAGAATCGAACAAATTTAGAATAATCCTATACACTTAGACATCAGACCTATGCTGCTTTATAATATGAAATGGTATGTATCATAATTTTTTCCAATTATCAACACTACTTTTGTTTATAACATGTGATATTTAAATTGTATGTTCAATTGAAACCAGAACAAGAATTAATGCGAGTAGATACATGGCTTGAGGGACATGAGGACAAAATGGGGAGTGTCCTAAACAGTGCTAAACTTTACTATGTGCGTGTTTACATGAAAAACTATAGTTTTTTTTTTTTTAGTATTATTCATTGTGTTTATTAATGAAATTTTCTCATTTTGATTTATAACTATCATTTGATAGGATAAAGTAAAGGATGCGGTGTAGAAAAGAAAGGGTGAGAGTGGAGTGGGTAGTAACAATAGCCAATGCACAGCGAACGATGAGTTGATAAAAGTTTTTGGGAAGGAGAAAAGGGAGGAGTTCATGTATTTTGTCCCCTTATTTCGAAGAAGTAGTTGATGCATTTCGGGGTGGCAAAGGCCAAACTTTAAAAGAAAAAAGGCAAATGATGATGTAAATGCATTGAAGGAAGATATCATCTTTTCCGTCGATAGAAGAGTTGAGGAAAATAACACACAAATTCTGGTATATATGTATTTTATATAATTTCATTTATTAAACAGACCTATCTAGAAATAATAGATATTAACTTACAATTGCTTGATCCATTTTTTCATAGGGTGCTATACAAAGTTTGGTTGATGCCTTCAATACTCAAAACGAAAAGGGTCCACCAATCGCATCGATAAGTGAGCATGGATCCAATACAAGTCTGTCGCGTAGGAATCTCTCTTAAAATTTGGATAATGTTTTTGCATCCGCTTCTCATCCTTTTTTCATGACCAAACCTTCTCCTACCAACAATCCCAAGGTAATATTTCTTGGTAGGTATAATGAAGAATTGGTAAAGGGGTATGTCGTGACAGATGCAACAAACGATATATGCTATAGTAAGCGAGTTGGAGTCAGGGAGAGGAAAGTATATGTGGAGAAAGTGATGAAGTCGGATGCTAGGTTGTTTGATGCTCCTCAAGATGGAAAATCCACTATTGCCGCCCTAGTCTTGGGGGATATTTGATTTGGTTAGATTTTTGGATTAAATATGTTTAGTCTATGTTGTGAACTTTGTTTGAGCTATTTATATGTGGACTTAGTTTGAATTATATTTTTATTGTGAACTTTGTTTGAGCTATTTATATGTGGACTTAGTTTGCATTATATTTTTATTGTGAACTTTATTTGAGATGTCTATATTTGGACTCAATTTGCAACATGTTTTGTTGTGAACTTTGTTTGGATCTATCTATATTTGATTTGGACTAAATTTGCAATATTTGTTTTATTATAAAACCCATTTTAACTCTGGAAATGCTAATATTTATTTTAGCATTATCGTTCCCAAGCCCGGATAAAGGAAGTGGGAAATGTAAGCATATTCTTGATTTTGTTAAGAAAAATGATTCCGTTTTTTAGCCAAAGAGGATCAATTGGATTTGGTATGGTAATCAACTTGACTTATGTTCATTCGTAGTAACCGAAGCTGAAACTTCTAGCACGATGGACAATCAGAATCAAGTAGTTGATGAGCCCCAGTTATCTAGGTTCACATGGATAATTGACAACTTTTCTAGGCTCAACACCAAGTACAAAATAAAAAAGGGTGTTTTATAATGCTCCAATTTTTTTCATACGTTGTTAAAACTAAAATCCCAATTTTTTGTTTGTTTCATCTCATATGATGTGAAAAAATTTTCTTCTCCTTCTTTCTATGATTTTTTTTTATGATTTTGTTAAAACTTGGTTGGGGTTTGTGTGTGTGAATGCCCCGGATTGGTAAATATTTGTCAATGGAGAAGGTTAAGGAATCACTAATTGATTGGACTAAACGTGTAATTTCTACCCCTAGTTCACAGTGGAATTGGTCCCAATTTGGTTGTTCAAATAAATAATATTACAGTGTTTGATTTGTTTCAATAATTACTAATAGCTGAATTATGGTTCTTGCAAACATGAAGGTTTTCAGTTACAGAGTGTATTATCAATAAATTTCACTTCTGTATCAAACACTTCTGAAATTTTCAGCAAGGTGCGGAAACCAATAATGTATTCACTTTGTCACCCAAATACTGCAAGTCTACATGTGCTCACTGTGTGATACCCTTGGCAGATACTAGGGAATTACCCACCTCAGAAGAAAACCATTGGTTCGGCCTCACCTCTAAAGCATCTTCAGAATTCCTATTCTCAAAAGCAGCAGTTACCTCGCATGAAGATGATGTAATAGACATAACAGGAATAATATGATTTATTTGAATTTGTTACATCATACTTTTTACTTGATATTTTATTGTTGCAGGTTGATTATTGATGATGAATTGGATTATTTGATTACCAGAGACAAGGTTGTGCTTCATGATCTTTTTATGCTAACAACATTGCCTTTCTCCAGATGTATACTGATAAGTATGATTCATGGTAAATATTTATGTCCATTCCATTTGTATGTGATTGTTACTAAGTAGATTTAATTTTCAAAACTGGTAATTGTAAGCTACACTTGAGTGAGAGTTCTCATACCGTATTTGTTGTTACAGGTATAACTAATGCATTTTTAAATAAATCAACTTGGTGTGGCCATATAAGTTTGAGTTAGTAAAATTTAATGTCTATTATATTTGATTGTGTTTAAGAAGAGAAAACAAGGATGGACTCACACTCATCCCAAAAAGCAAGTTACAATGCCGGTCAGGACACAGGCCAAGATAAGGTCTACTTTCAAAATCCTCTTTCAATATATATGTATGTATATTAATTATTTTCAATGATGATGCCCAGTAATTTTGAATGGGCCCTGTAACATGATCTACATCGGTATATCCATACATGCATGTGGAAGACATGCATAAATCTGTCAAGATATAAAGTCTACAATTTAGTTTTACATAAGCTCATGGGATTTAACTTTAATATGGCAGTGTAATTCAATGCCATTAACACATTTAAAGGGGTAGGAGTTTACCTCAACAAAAAAAAAAAAAAATTAGATTGTAAATTCCCATCTTTGATTGTTCCAACTATCCATATTAGAAATCTATGATTAGGTTAGCCTTGAAAGCAATTGATGAACGTTTTTGGTTTGTTTGTTCAAGATGTTTGACTCCTCCCACAGCCACTATTGACAATGGCGTTGGCCTTAAACTTGTCTCTCAATGGACTGAGGTTGATTTTAAGTGGAGTAGTTTTAACTCTCGAGGTTTAAGTGCTATTTCTGGAACCATCACCCATGACGAGTTTCATCGTATTATGACGTGCACTATATTGAAGGAATCTTGGGATACCCTCCAACTCACTCATGAGGGAACTCATATTGTGAAGGAATCTAAGATTCAAAATTTGACAACCCAATTTGAGACCATTACCATGCTAGAGTATGTGTCTTTTGATGATCTTTACGCAAGTTTTTTACACAATGTTAATTTGAGTTTTGATTTGGGTGAGAAGATTCCTAAGATGGGACTAGTTAAAAAAAATTGAGGTTGCTCCTTGCCCGCTATATTCCTAAGGTTACTGTTCTTAATTCATTAGGGATCCTAGACACACTTAGGCTAGAAGAACTTATAGGTGATCTTTAAAAATATGAGATTGACATGTCCCTTAAAACTATTAAACCTAAGTAAATGGGGATTGCTTTAAAGACTAAAACTAAAGAAAGAAGAAAGAGAAAGTTTGTGAGTTTGAATCTGAGGTTGATTTTGATGACTTGGCCCTTTTGCAAAAAAATTCAAAAAAAATCTCAAATTTTCCAAAGAAAGTTCTTCCGAAGACATGATTTTTGAGAAAAATAAAAACAAGAATGAGGGCACGAGCAGGGAAGAGAAACGGGAAGAGATTAGGAGTTATGAATGCAAGGGTAAAATGCATAAAGCACACGAGTGTCCTATTAGGCTTAAGAGAAAGGGCAAGAAAGTTGTGAATACAACCACTCTTAGCAATAGTGATGCCGAGTCGGTTGATTCAGGGGGAGAATCACCAGATGAACCATGTGTTGCATTCATGGCTAGTCATCTTCGCACTTTTAGTTCATTCCATGCCGATGATGACACATCTAAACATGACAGCCTTGATAACGTTTTGATTCATTCTAGAGATAGTGATAGTGAGGATGAGATTTTGAGTGAGTGAGAAAGTGATCTTCAAAAGACGTTTAGTGATCCTTACACTTAGACTTTGAAAACGAAAAATGTCAATACATATTTGTCTCTTTGGGTGTTAGATTTAGAGAAAGAGGTGAAGGTTTTGAGAGAGTGTGAGGCGACGATGAGTCAACTCGAGAAGGTGAAGTTTTCTTTATGTGAGAAGTTAATCGTTTTAGGTAGGGAAAATACCGATTTGACCAACAACATAGCTATTCCTACGAGAGATCTTCAATCTTAATTAGAGACTCATGAGAAACTTGAAGCCCGTGTATCCCAACTTGAGAGCGATCTCGAACTTGCCCGAGAGGTCAAGGTAACTTTAGAGTATACATCTAAGAAGTTTGGAAAGATGCCACTCAATCCTGTTTTAGGTAATTTTAAGAGGCAAGGAATAGGTTATGATAGTGCATTCACTTCCCGTGCCACACCTGAGCCGGTTCTTGAGTTTGTGTTGGATCCTTATGACGCTCAACCTAATCTACCTAGGAGAGATCGTCCTAGACGTTTTGAGGAAGGTGGACCCAAGCCCATATGTTTATACCCATTGCGAAAAAGAGGTCACCTCAGAGTATTATTTTAAGTTAGGGAGAGTGTCGTATAGGTATATTCCTCAGTATACTCACACACGAGTTTTCACATGAGTTTCTGCACGCACTCCCACACATGTAAATCTGCATTCTCCTGCACATTAATTTAGAGATTTTGAGAGTTTTCGAGAGTAAGTGGAGTATTTGTTCAAGACTTCACCAAATTTGATGGAGAAATTTCTTAGGATATCATGTCCTTTTGAGAGCTCCTTCGGGCCTAATAATTGAGGTTTCAACTTGTTACTAGAATAGGGTGTTTTTCATGCTCATATCTTATATCCCTTTTGCTAGTGTATATTCTTAATGTATTTATCTTTTTCATTTTAATATTTTTATGAAAATTCATAAGGAGTTTTGTTTTTCTGAATTTTTTTGAAAAATACAAAAAGATTTTCATTTTTTAAAGAAAAGGTTGAAAAAGGCAAAAAGATTTTATTTTTATAAAATTTTTAAAAAAGACAAAAAGAGTCTCGTATTTTTGTATATTGTATATGGATAACCATTAAAGATGTTCGAGTCACCCATTCATTCCATATCCACCTGACTATTTTATAGTGTTTTAAGATATGACATCATTTCGTATATGTGCTTAATAATGTGTGAAGTCATTAAGATGTGACTTGATAATAACTTGCTACATGTTTGACTCCATGTCTCATTTAATGCACACAGGCATGAGTTTATTTGAATATTTCACTTACATGTCACATGTCGATCATAGTGTTTCCATCTTAATTTTGTTTTAAGACGAACCAAATGTGTGAGATAAAAAGTTGTGCTTATAAGAACCATTTTTTGGATTTAAAATATTTTTTCAAAAAAATTGTTAAGTGTTAAGCAATGAAAATGTCCTACGAAAGACAAAAGTCTTTGCATAAAAGTAGCCATTTTCAATGAAAAGAGCCTAAAAATATTATAGGCACATAAAAAAAAGTTAAGGCCAATTTGTTTTAACATTGATGCTTTGCTAAAAATGAGCATTGATTTCTTCAAAAATTGATTGAGAATATTCCGAGTTATGTGAGATTTTGAGGGAGTTAAGTCGAAGAAAAATGGCTTTGCACAAACTATATAAATCTGGAAAAAAACATTACATAGCTTGGGTCATCATTGGTGTGAAAATCACTTACAGTTTTAATTTTTAGATTAGGTTAAGTCAATTTCACATGAGTTCACAATCTTTTACACCCGGTAAATATTGAGATCACTCATTAGTGGTATCTCAATCCCTCGTACACATGTATTATGTTTTTCTACATTGATTAACCTATATGGAATATGTTCACACCCTTACATTTGATTTTCATAATTCAGGTATTTTTATGCTAATTCATGGTGTATTGTTTTTGTAAAATTTTATATTTAAATTTTTTTGAAAAATTTCAAAAATAGTTATGAAGCCTTTGAGATTATCATTGTACTCTCATCATTTGTATATCTTTGTGATGATATCTTACTTCTTATCCACGATGTTCTCTATAATTCATGTTTTATTTCTACTCCTTTATCTATTTTGAATAAAAACGGGGAGAACAAATTAAGGAGAAGTTTTATTTTTAAGATTTACGTTTTTTTATTTGATTCGTCAAACTCTATACATCACGGGTATTTTTCATTGTTTCATGTGTGTAGGTATCCAATCGATGAACATATTGCACCGCATGAAGATAAAGTGCCCAAGGGAAGATGAAGAAGAACAAGTGGACATCGAAGACAAAGTTTATCGATGCCATTCCATTTTTTAAAGTTTAGGAAGGGTATTAGAATTTATCATCGAGGATTTTTTTTCTTCATAATTTGGATTTCGGTTAGTTTTGTACCGGAATAGCCAAAGGGAGAGATTTGTAAGGGCAAATAGTTTAGCTTAGGCTTGATATTTATTTTATTTAGACCATGGCATATTTGACGTATCCTATTACAAACCGACTCGTGCCGACACGATAAATCGAATCTCCACCATCTCTAAAATTCAAGACTTCCTTACGTTATGAAGGTATAAATTTTTTAGGAGTTTGAATTTATTTACCTTTATATTTGGGAGATGTATTTTTGTAAAAAAGACGAGGCACGTTTTTAAAGTTAAAAAATTAATTTTTTGTTGACCTTTTTCAAATGAGAAACAATATCGTTCAAATGAAATGGCGATTTCGTTAGAACGCTCATTTGATCTCTACATCGAACGAACATCTAATGAGGGTGTTCTGTTTATATTCGTTTAAAGCTCGTTAGAAGTTGGTTCTAACGATATTGGAGTCTTGTTCGAACGAACTGTGTATTTATTCTAACGAGATGACATTCTAATTCGAATGACTTTTATTTTCGTTCGAACAAAATTTTCCACCTCAAATTTTGTGCATTACCTATAAATACCTATTTCAAAAGGATTTTAAAAGAGACTTTTGAAAAATGTAACTTGCATACCTGTTATAAAAGTCCTCAAACTTTTTAGTTCAAAACACATCTTTTGATTTACAAAACATCCTCCCCAATATAATTGTGAATCCTTTTGAAACCTTAGAAAACTCATACCTGATTTGTACTTATGGAGAAAGATCTTTACTACTGACCTTGTAACCCTACGGATAATTGCTGAAAGAGAGGCTGATCGGTGGATACAGAGGGTGGACCACCACCTGTGGACTACTCTGGATATAAATGGTTTTCTTTATAATGTTTTCTAAGTAAGCTATTTTGTAAAATTATCTAAAATGCTGCAAAAAGGTTTTGCTCTGAAAATGGATTTTTCCTCATATTTGTTTGTAATTGCATGTGTAGTTTATTTTTCGTGATTGGAACAATCATCATATGGAAAACTAATTGAATCAAAGAATAAAATTTGGTAAAAAATGGAGTTGTGTGTTTGGAGGCGTTTAATTAAATAAGTTAATCCATTAAGATCCTGTGAACTCTCAGAGGCTGAGACTATATATATATATATATATATATATATATATATAGATATATATATATATATATATATATATATATATATATATATATATATGCTACATTATTCCATTGAAGAAGGCACAACACTGATAATAATAGATTTGAGGATATACTTCAATAGACTTGAATAGGTCCTAAGAGAGTTTAGACACTGTAACATTTGAGAGGAGATGTTTGATCATTGAGACTGAGTGATTGTAAACATTGAAACTCTTTCTCTAAGTGGAATAAAACTTAATCTCTTTTGGATAAACCACTTTATTTGTTGTGTTCTTTATCGTAGATTTTCTCTTTAGAGCATATTTTCCTTTATCACTAAGCTTGCTTATCTTCATTCTTGCGAAGTATATTTTCTCACCAATATCAATAGGGGTTATACCCCAGTTCTACTATAAATACCCATGTGACAAGAGAAATTACCACTCCCTCTTGTTACCCAAAGAGAAGTGCTCTCTTACAAATCCAGATGACTTATAGACATTGTTAGAGCTTGGTCAACTAAGTTTCATATTACTTGAACTTCCTGTAACCGACAAAGTTATGAAATAATTATGAACTATTAACTTGAATTTGTAATGAAATATTAACAGAATTTGTAGATTCATAAACTGCCCTAGGAAAACACAAAATTTTATTTTGAAGATAACCCATTTGCGTTCACCGTAAAAAAGAAGACAAGTTCACTAAAAAAACACAAACCCATATAATTCCATTAAACACAATTTAAAAAGAGAGGTAACAATTATTAAGTATTAATTTGAATTTGAAACTATATATTAATTTCTAATTTCTATACCCATAAAATGTACTTTATAAACACAAAATTCTTTTTTGAAGATAACCGATTTAATTCAACCAGTCACAATTCACAAAACAAAGAAAAAACAGTAATAATGCAAATTAAGGAAAATATAAAGAAGACCTCCATACAAATATATATATGCCCTTTTTGTCGATAGAACGTACGCACATATATTTGAACCAAGCCCATTCTTAGACATTTTATCAAACAACCGGTGGTCCATTTTCGAATGAAGAGAGAGAGGGAGAGAGAGAGAGAGAGAGAGAGAGAGAGAGAGAGAGAGAGGATATCAATTTCGAATATGGAATGAAGTACAAATTGATGATAACTAAATTGGCATGAATAATGAAAAAAAAGTAAACGGACCTAAAAAGTATCTAAAACAACTAAATTGTCTCCACAATTTTCTAAATATTGATAATATAACAAAAATAATGATTACTTTTTGAGTTTAAAAAAGATCAAGACTTCACTTTTAATTTCCTTTGGGGAAAACAGTCATATATTACTTAGAAGGTAGTCAAATTATATCTACGTCACATGTTCATTTTTTATATTTCAAGAAATAATTTAATTATTGATCCCTTTAGATAAATTATTTCATTTGCATAATCTAGATATCAGAAAAGACCACTGCCAAAAGCACATACCTGCATTATGACAACATTTGGGAATCTGGTCACGATCCTCTCTACAACCTCCATCCTTAGCAGCTGAAGAGAACTCGGATCATACTTAATCACCAAGTATGATTTCTCCATTGCCATAACCAAAGGCATAGACACTAACATGTAATTTACCTTATACTTCTCCACCGCCATCAACATTTTCTTGAAATCATACCTCACTATCAAAACCAACGCTTCCTCAAACGTTGCTTCTCTAATCAATGTAAAGGACCCAAAAACGTGAAACAACGATAACCTAATAGAGGCACTGGCTGAGCCTCATCCTTGTTATCATAACTATTGTGGTATAAACTGCTAATGACATGACAACTATCAAGTTCTGGTGAGTCAATTTAATTAGGGCGTGCTTGATTGCAAATATGGAAAATGCATGAAAAATAGTTCATTGGGATAAGAAGCTAGAAAATGAGTGGAAAAAATTATAAGTTTTGGGTCTTATATTTTCTATTTTCCATGGAAACCAATTATTTGGCGGGTGGATAAAAATATTTTTCACTAAAAATAAGGTTTGAGATAGAGCACTTGTTATGTGAATAAGTGTTGTTCTCACATGAAGTATTCACAATGAAGTTACTATAAAGGCAAAATAATTATTTTTCATGAAAAAAAAATTCCATGACTATAAAATATACCCTTAAGTAAAAAATTGGGAGAGAAAGGGTGAGTATTTGATGTAATGAGAGTAGGGAGATGAAGGAAAATTGGTTTGTTATTAACTATTTGAAGCTGAAGGGTTGGAGTGGAGAAGGGGAGGAGCAACTTTCAATATCGACGACGTTAAGGAAGGTAAATGGGAGGGTTTGGAAGAATTTGGTCCAATCATTTTGGGTTATGGTCAGATATGGATGGATTAATAGCAGTTTGATAATAGTTGTGGGTTGGGTTTGGATCGAATTAATAGTCGACCCGTTTTCTCATTCAAATTTTTTAATTACAAATTCCTAATTTATATGAATAGGAAGGACAATAGGTCATTTCTCAACCCACCTAAATCCGCAAATAACCAGTGAGTTTATAGTGATCCATATGCTAATCGACTAGAACAAATATGATGGTATCCATTCTCAACCATTGCGGGAAGAAATGGATGGATGATACAGTTTTGCTCCATTTTGCTGATCCTAGACGACGTTAAAGTTGCTTGTGGTTAGATATGGTCGGATTAATAACGGGTTGATAATGTTTGCGGGTCGGATTTGGGTCGGATTAACCACCAACCCGTTCTCTGATTCAATTTCTTAATTACAAATCTCTAGTTTATATGAGTAGGAAGGATAGCGGGTCATTTCTCAATCCGTCTAAACTCGTAAATAACCGATGAGTTTTTAGTGACCCATATGTTACCCGACTGGAACAAATATGATGAAACCCATTCTGAACCATCGAGGGTAGAAATGGGTGGATGATACGGTTTGGATCCATTTGAATAGTTCTTGACGTCAAAGTTATTATGGTCACTCTATTACCTGAGTGGTTGAAACATTAAAAAGAATGTAACTAATTATTTATTATTTTAATATTTTAATCAATCATTAAAACCCACTTTGAATGTATGTCTCTAAATTAACCCACTCTAAAATTAGAAACTGAATTACAAAAGGAAAATAACGGTTGAGCCAAAAGAAAATAAGAGAGAGAAACAAAAATAATCACTTACATATCATTATGAGTGTACACATGGCCAAAAGAGGGAGTGGAGCTTCCATTATTATATGAAAATTATATGATGTGATGCAAGACTTTAAGTTTTCTAGGTGACTTTTTATATTCTCTAACATTATGCTTTCTTTGATCTAATCTCTCCATTACTACCTGTTGATGGACTAATAGTTCCCATATTTATCATTGACTACACAAAGCTCTCAAAGAAAGCAGTCTGGTTACTACTGAATGTGTTCACAATGGGGATTGTTGACGAACCATTAGTTGAAAACAACTCTTGATCAGATTGAAGAAGGCCTTCATTGGTTTGAAGGTTAGAGAAATAATTGTTGTCGAAGGCATCAGGTGTTGTGGGGTCAAGGTTTGCCAAAGTTGTCCCACTCCCATTTTGTGGGCATATTTGTCATAGGGTTGTCAAGTATGTTGAGTTTAGTGTGGGATCAGGGTTGCCTGTGCCATTAAAATTGTAGAGTCGATTGCTAAAAAATCGACATTGCGCACGTCCAAAGGTGTGGGCACCTAATCAACAACACAAAAACTTAATTAAGATAAAATAGGCTAAGACCCACCAAAAAAGCATCAAAACTCTCTCAAAAGGGTGTTCTGCAACAAGTTCACAGCATAAAAAACAGTTAGGGGTTACTTGTAAAACCGCATGATTAGGTAGTTTATTTTTCCCATAAGTAATTAGAATCTGAGATAATGTATAAATTGAAATTTAATATGAATTCCACTTGAGATTTGAAATGATAATTACCAGATAGGGCCACAAGATCATTGATGTTTAGGCCAACAGCAGAAAATTTGGAAATAATTGAAGTTAAGCCTTCAAAGGGAGATGGAATTGAGGTATTGGCTCCTGTTTGGTTTGCTATTCTGCTGTCCCTTCTTCCTAGTAGTACACTCCATGATGGACCTCCTGACTACATGATGTGTAAAATGGATGAACAAACAAAATGACCAAATAATGTATACAAACAAAAGTGCATTGATCAACGTATATCATATGCATGTGATTCACTTGAAACAATTATTAGTGCACTTTTTAAAGAACTCGTCTAGAGGGACACATATTTGACACAGAACAAACATAGTAACATGGCATATGCTAAAAGACAAAATAGATAAGTGTTGTATTTATGACTCGAGAAGCCGACTATTAAAAAAAGGGCAATAATTTTGGAGTCTCGTTCACTTAACAAACGAGGCGGAGATTTTTTGATTAACTACTATTTTACTAATTAAGCACATTAAAATGATAAATACATTTTCACAATTGTGACGTTATTATTTTTTTTAAAAACACCAAATATCAATAGTACAGATTTATATATTTGGAATCTACTCGTCAAGATCTATCAAACAACACTCATATTAGATATTTTTTTACGAAAAAATCGAAGCACATAAATTTATAAAACCTCCATTTTTTTTGGCGAAAACTCCATTTTTTCCAACGAATAATCTTCTTCTCCAGCTCAGGTTATGGTGCCGTTGGTGCGGAAAAAAAAAGAAATAGACAAAGAGAGAAAAATACTCCGCGCGAGAATTTCGGCAGCCTCCGATGAGATTTTTCGGGGGACTGTTTCCGACGAGTCTCCGATGGGGTGGGCAGGGTGGGGGTGGAGGTGCTAGATAAACAAAGAGTGTGTGATTATGTGTTTGTTTTTAGAGAGAGAGAGAGAGAGTAAATGAGTTTAAAATGAGTATATGCGAGAGTATATTTGTCTAAATATATATAGTTTATAATGAAAAAAGATTTGGTGCATTAGAAAAAAAAGTTAATTGGATTTAATGCATCTATGAATTAATAAATGTGACTAGTATTGGATTATCCTTTAAAAAAAACTCAGGTTCGTTTGATTGGCATGCACTTGTTTTCCATGAAAAATAATAGTTTTAATTCCCTTTTTACTGTTGCAATCCTTGATTTCAAATCCATTCTATAAAAACAGTGGTCATAAATATGAAAAGTGTTCTGTAAATTTTTATAGTTTTTCATAAAAAATATTTCTTACCCAAACCTCAAAAAATTGATTTTCATGTAAAACTCCAAAAGTAAGACATCTCGTTCTTATCTTTTATCACTCGTTTTCAAATTTCTTGTGAAAGTAAATTAATTTTTAATTATTTTCGAACTTTATTATCAAACACACCCTCAAAGTATGATCTTCCAAACACCAACACCAACACCAAATCTCCGAAGCCCTTTCCGAGTAATGTACTGAAGAGATAATCATAACACAAAAAGCTATTATTTTGCAACTAGAATGTAAGAACCTTAACAACCTTGCCTTAACATCGAAATCCACTCTCGCATCCTTAGCACTTGGTTAACATCTGTTTTATCTTCATAATTTCTTGCTTCCTGTTGAAACGTAACATTTTTCTTCAGTTTAAACGAAACATTTTTTTAAAGCATAATTTTTATGTTTAAAAGTAAAATAAATATAAAAATAGTTTTTTAAAACAAAACATAAACGTTAAAATTAAGTTTAAACAAAATCAAAACCGTTAAAAACTAGTTTAAATAAATATTAAAAAATATCTCAATATATAATTAATTTTCACATATAATTAAGCAGATTTCTTGTACTTACTATTTTTCTAGATCGGTGAAGTTTTAGTTTCAAAACGTAAAATTAGAAATCATTTTTTTAGGGGCTTTTACCAATTAGCTTCATTTACCAAATATGTGTTAATTCTACTATTTATAAATAACAATTGTACAGAATTATGAACAATTAAAATAATGACAGAATAGAAACAGAATAATAGAAATGAAATACTTACTAGAATTTGCAGAAATAATAATAATAATTAGAAAGAAATCCGAGCCCTGTTCAACAGTCTCCTTAAGACAAAATTATTCCTCCAACGTGCTTGAGTTTAATGAATAATTGCCTCCCAAGATAGAACGGATTTTCGGATTTAATCAAGCAGCACAGCAATGAATAATCCCAGCGAACACAATTTCTGTGTTTGTACTCAACAGAACCAAGAACATGCAATGCAGAAATGAAGAAAATAATTTTCTGGGCAGAGGAAATAATGCAGTAGCAATTTCGGAATTTTTCAGTAGTTAAAACTGAGGGGGTAACATTTTATTTATAGTAAAAGTCTTGACTGTTGGGAACAGTCAAAACCGAAATTAACTGTCAAAGCAGTTAATTTGGTTAACTGCTGACTCTTGAAATTAACTGATTATCAGTTAATTAAAGATTAATTAATTCCGTAATTAATTAATTAAAGCCCAGAAAGTTAATTAGATTCGGCCCAAAAATTTAAGAATTTTTATAAGCGCAAGCCCGAGCCGGCCGGACGGACGGACGCGCGCGCGCGCGCGTTTTGACCGAAAGTCAACCCGAGCATAGCTTAGGTCATCTCCCCTTCAAAGAGTTGGGATACCCCCAAGGCATCCAAGCCTTAGTCCATACTTGGGGTGTTATTAACTCATCAAAATTCCACTACTCTTCCAATGTGGGACAAGAGTTAAAACACACCCAATTCATTAACTTTCATTGCTTTGTGAGTCACTTTGGGGACATAATTATCATTCATAACTTATTGAAATTGGACATATGAATATACTACGTTAATCTCCTTGCGGAGGTGAACGCGTTCGTATATGGTCCCACAATTTCCGTAGTGTGGGTCCCACCTAAATTTGAGCTCAAAGTTGCTCAAAAATCTGTCCAGAAAAATTTGGACAGCTTTAAATACCCATTTATATTCCAATTTTCCAACAATCCCCCACATGAATGATATATCGCTATAAATAAAACAAAACAGATGCTGATGCAGATGCAGACACAGGTTGAGTAAAACTGAAGACTTATTGCATCGGGAGAAGTAGCCTAGTGGCCTTGAACTTTCCTTAGTGATATACTATCGGATTTACTTGGTTAATCAGTAGACTTCACGTCCTTGAACCGTCAACCGTTTTTGTAAACCTAGACAACAGTATTCACACAACAATTCTTCAACACAGTTGGTTCTCACGTTTGTGTTCATTTTGGCCGTGAACACCACTTGGTTCCGTAAGTATTTTAGAGAATATGCCTTTCATTATTCTCATAGAAGTGGCCCCCTTCTTACTTACGTATGTGACTTCCATAAAGAGTATTCTGCAATACCCCACTTAGACGTACTAAGATATAGATGTCATTAAAAGCATAACTTATCCTAATTTCGCGGCAGATATGCACTGTCTCATCTTTGGAATGGATAGGATTAAATATCCTCCAGTGCTTACTGAATACAACGTAGTTCGGTTTGCCCATTGAACCTAGATCTTGGGATCTCCAGTCAGCTAGGTTGGGTTGCCACTATATTGATTCTTATTTATTTATAGGCTTTAAACCCATTCCTCTCGATGATCTTTCAACTTGCTCTCGGTTTAAACCTTTCGTTAGTGGATCCGATATATTATCTTTTGACTTTACATAGTCAATTGTGATAATTCCGTTTGAGAGAAGTTGTCTAACGGTATTGTGTCTACGACGAATATGTCGTGACTTTCCGTTATATATGTGATTTTGTGCTCTTCCAATCGCTGATTGGCTATCGCAATGTATACATATTGCGGGCACAGGTTTAGACCAATTTGGAACATCCTCTAAGAAATTTCGAAGCCATTCAGCTTCTTCTCCAGCTTTGTCTAGTGCAATGAATTCAGATTCCATTGTTGATCTAGCAATGCACGTTTGTTTTGAGGATTTCCAAGATACGGCTGCACCTCCGAGGGTAAACACATACCCACTCGTAGACTTAGAGTCTTTTGTATCAGATATCCAATTTGCATCGCAATGTCCTTCAAGAACAGCTGGATATTTTGAGTAATGCAATCCATAGTTTTGAGTATATTTTAAATAACCCAAAACTCTCAATATTGCTTTCCAGTGATCTCTTCCTGGATTACTCGTAAATCGACTTAGCTTACTTATTGGGTATGCTATGTCCGGTCGCGTACAGTTCATGACATACATTAAACTGCCGATAATACGAGAATATTCTAGTTGAGATATGCTTTCACCATTATTTCTTGCTAGATGTAAATTTACATCTACAGGTGTCTTGGTAGGACTAATATCATACTTCTTGAATTTTTCAAGAACTTTCTCAATGTAATGAGATTGAGATAATATAAGTCCATCCGATGTTCTAGAAATTTTAATTCCTAATATAACATCGGCGATTCCCATATCTTTCATGTCAAATCTACTACTCAACATTTGTTTTGTAGTTTTGACAATTTCCAAGTTACTACCCATGATAAGCATATCATCAACATAGAGGCATACAATGACATATCCATTATGAATGTATTTAAAGTAAACACATTTATCGCATTCATTAATTTTGAAACCATTTGATAACATTGCATTATCAAATTTTTCATGCCATTGTTTAGGTGCTTGTTTTAATCCATATAGTGATTTAACAAGCTTACATACTTTTCCTTCTTGTCCGGGAGCTTTGAACCCTTCAGGTTGCTCCATATAAATTTCCTCGTCTAGTTCACCATTTAAGAATGCAGTTTTTACATCCATTTGATGTATTTCAAGTCCATTAATAGCAGCTATTGCTATTAACATCTGAATGGACGTTATTCTTGTTACCGGTGAATATGTGTCGAAGTAATCCAACCCTTCCTTTTGCCTATAGCCTTTAGCTACAAGTCTAGCTTTATATTTATCAATTGATCCATCGGCCTTCAATTTCTTTTTGAAGATCCATTTATAACCTAACGGTTTGAACCTGGTGGAAGATCCACTAGTTCCCATGTATGATTTTGTAATATGGATTCAATTTCACTATTAATTGCTTCTTTCCAATTGGAAGCATCGGGTAAGGATATAGCTTCTTTATACGATTGAGGTTCATTTTCTAACAAATATGTTAGAAAATCCGGACCAAAAGAAGTCGAGGTTTTTGCTCTTTTACTACATCTTGGTTCATCCTTTATTGATTCAATAGGTTGATGAGTACCACTTGTAGTAGCTTGATATGTCCTTTTAGGAGGACCAGATTCTCGGGTCATGCTATACGGGAATTCATTTTCAAAAAATGAAGCATCCCTCGATTCAATAACCGTATTTACATGAATGTCCGAAATCTCAGATTTACAAACTAGAAATCGATATGCACTGCTATTAGTAGCATAACCGATGAATACACAATCCACGGTTTTTGGCCCTATTCTTACCTTTTTAGGTTTAGGAACCATCACTTTGGCTAAGCACCCCCACACTCGTAAATATTTATAGGAAGGTTTTCGACCTTTCCATAATTCATAAGGTGTCTTATGAGTCTTTTTGTGAGGTACTTTATTGAGAATGTAATTAGCAGAAAGTAAGGCTTCCCCCCACAAATTTTGTGGAGCTCCTGAACTTAATAACATTGAGTTCATCATTTCTTTCAAAGTACGGTTTTTGCGTTCAGCAACACCATTCGATTGAGGAGAATAAGGAGCGGTTGTTTGATGAATAATTCCATTTTCAGAACAAAATTCCTCAAATGGATATTCATATTCACCTCCTCTATCACTTCTAATAGCCTTTATCGTTTTGCTTAATTGATTCTCAACTTCATTTTTATATTGTTTAAATGCTTTAATAGCCTCATCTTTACTATGTAACAAATATACATAGCAATATTTTGTGCAATCGTCAATAAAAGTAATAAAATACTTTTTCCCACCTCTAGTTTGAACAAATTTTAAATCATAAATATCGGTGTGAATTAAATCTAAAGGTTCAGCTATCCTTTCAATAGAATGGAAAGGTAATCTAGCTAATTTAGATTCCACACAAATTTCACATTTATGATTTTTATCTATATTGAATTTTGGCAAAAAATCCAAGTTAATTAATCTACGCAATGTATCAAAATTAACATGTCCCAATCTAGCATGCCAAATATTAGATGACTCAATCAAATAAGAAGAACTAGCAACTTCATTCATAGAAACAGATGTTTTAGGGGTTACAGTAAGAACATTCAATTTAAAGAGCCCCTCATTTAGGTAGCCCTTTCCTACATACATGTCATTTTTAGACAACACAAAGCGATCCGACACAAACACAAGCTTGAAACCATTCTTAGTAAGGAGAGATCCCGAAATCAGATTCTTTCGGATATCAGGCACGTGAAGAACATTGTTGAGAGTAAGTTCCTTTCCAGAAGTCATTTTCAAAGCAATCTTTCCTTGTCCCACCACCTTAGAAGTGGAAGAATTTCCCATAAAAAGGTTCTCCTCATTTTCCAAAGGCTTATAGGTGGAGAACATCCATTTGTTTGCACAAATGTGTCGTGTGGCTCCAGTGTCCACCCACCATTCCTTGGTATTTCCAACCAAGTTACATTCAGAGACAACGGCAGAAAGATTCATATCCGCCAAATCATTGGTGATATGGTCACCCTCAGTCACATTTGCTTGAGAGTTATTTTTATTTTGCTTCTTAGGCTTACGACACTCACTTGAGCGGTGTCCCGGTTTACCACAATTGTAGCATTTGCCTTTGAACTTTTTCTTGTTATGTTTAGAAGTGCCTTCCCCATCATATTTTCGTTTATTCTTTTTAGGACCTTCAACGACATGGACCTTTGTTTCCATCGGATTCTTCCCACTTTTCTTTTGAGATTCACGGTTGTCTTCTTCGATTCTTAGCCGGACCACCAACTCCTCCACATTCATCTCCTTACGCTTGTGCTTGAGATAGTTTTTGAACAAAGTCCAAGAAGGTGGCAACTTTTCAACAATTGCAGCAACTTGGAAAGTTTCACTGATTGACATTCCTTCAGCATGAATGTCGTGGAGGATCACTTGGAATTCTTGCACTTGCGAGATCACAGATTTAGAATCAACCATTTTGAAGTCCAGAAAACGCCCAACGATAAATTTCTTCATCCCAGCATCTTCAGTTTTATACTTCTTTTCCAAAGAATTCCATAATTCCTTGGAAGTTTTGATAGTGCAATAGACATGGTACAAAGTCTTGTCCAAGTAGGCCAAAATATAATTTCGGCATAGGTAGTCCGAGTGCTTCCAAGCATCGACAGCAGCAACCTTTTCAGCATCATCTCCCTCTTGAATAGAGGGGCAATCTTCATATACAAACCTGCCCAGTTGGCAGGTAGTGAGATAGAAGTACATTTGTCCTTGCCAACGTTTGAAGTCAGCCCCAATGAACTTTTCAGGTTTCTCCCCGTGTGGCATAGATACGGGTGCAGTCACACTTGTGTTGGTGACAATCAGTTTCGTAGGAGTAGTGTTCGTACTTTGCGATTCCATTTCTGTTACAAAAACAGAATTTTTATTAATGATAAAATTCATATATAATGAATTAATCAAAACAGAATACAAAATTCTGTGCAACAATTTCCTCCAAATATGATTCACAATAAATGAATTCCAAAAGAATTCAAATAATAATTCAGAATAAAAGTGAAATATAAACAGAATTCCGTACAAAACAGAATTAAATTATAAAATATGTGTCACACTAATTTTTAATAATAAAAAGAATTCCGTACAAAACAGAATTATAATTTAAGATAAAAAAATTTAGATAAACAGATTTTAACAAGAGTACACAAATAAAATTTTATTTTCTAAAACAGAATATAAAAAACAGTATAGAAACTAATTTCTATATTAAAACTGTTTTACTAATTTCTACAATAAAGCAGTAAACTAATTCATTTTTCTGTCAAAACAGATTTTATTTCAAACAAATAAATTTCTGTAATAAAAAAAAATTCTGTACACAAAAAACAGTAGAACTAATTAATTTTGTCTTAAGATTGTTAATTCTACTATTTATAAATAACAATTGTACAGAATTATGAACAATTAAAATAATGACAGAATAGAAACAGAATAATAGAAATGAAATACTTACTAGAATTTGCAGAAATAATAATAATAATTAGAAAGAAATCCGAGCCCTGTTCAACAGTCTCCTTAAGACAAAATTATTCCTCCAACGTGCTTGAGTTTAATGAATAATTGCCTCCCAAGATAGAACGGATTTTCGGATTTAATCAAGCAGCACAGCAATGAATAATCCCAGCGAACACAATTTCTGTGTTTGTACTCAACAGAACCAAGAACATGCAATGCAGAAATGAAGAAAATAATTTTCTGGGCAGAGGAAATAATGCAGTAGCAATTTCGGAATTTTTCAGTAGTTAAAACTGAGGGGGTAACATTTTATTTATAGTAAAAGTCTTGACTGTTGGGAACAGTCAAAACCGAAATTAACTGTCAAAGCAGTTAATTTGGTTAACTGCTGACTCTTGAAATTAACTGATTATCAGTTAATTAAAGATTAATTAATTCCGTAATTAATTAATTAAAGCCCAGAAAGTTAATTAGATTCGGCCCAAAAATTTAAGAATTTTTATAAGCGCAAGCCCGAGCCGGCCGGACGGACGGACGCGCGCGCGCGCGCGTTTTGACCGAAAGTCAACCCGAGCATAGCTTAGGTCATCTCCCCTTCAAAGAGTTGGGATACCCCCAAGGCATCCAAGCCTTAGTCCATACTTGGGGTGTTATTAACTCATCAAAATTCCACTACTCTTCCAATGTGGGACAAGAGTTAAAACACACCCAATTCATTAACTTTCATTGCTTTGTGAGTCACTTTGGGGACATAATTATCATTCATAACTTATTGAAATTGGACATATGAATATACTACGTTAATCTCCTTGCGGAGGTGAACGCGTTCGTATATGGTCCCACAATTTCCGTAGTGTGGGTCCCACCTAAATTTGAGCTCAAAGTTGCTCAAAAATCTGTCCAGAAAAATCTGGACAGCTTTAAATACCCATTTATATTCCAATTTTCCAACAATATGTAATCAAACCGGGTCATACAATTTTTTTTTTTTTTTTTTGCTCCAAGAGGTTTCATTAAAACATATTTTTACTCCAATAGATTATATTTATAAAAGGGGATGAATATTCAAATTTTGTTTTGATAGCACTTTTTTTTAATATGCACAACAAGAATTACGAGACTCTGTATAGAAATCTGTCATTCAATAAAAACTTAAACTAAGCTAACATTCAAGCTAAAAGTCAGTAATGCATACCAAAGAAACAGAAACTTGAGCAGCAATTGTAAGAATATCAGCACAAGAAACAACACCGGGGCAAGAATTTTCCACAGCAGTTTTAATATTGCATTTGGCGCTGCATCTTTCTCGCTCTGTATTGTCCCACTGTTGTCCAGCAAAATCGAAGCATCACACCCCTAGTAATACACAAATCAACATGCATTAATTTTATATATATAGAGAGAGAATAAGAGACCCGTGCTAACATTTTTTATTTAAAGGAAGTCTACTTAATTGACCGCCAAAAATAAGTCCATTTAATTTTTATTTCACCAAAAGATTCATCACCAACATAACATATTAAATAATAGGGATATATCAAATAGTCCCTCGAATATTTTTTAATACACGTTTAATTCAAGCATTTTTATTTTGCTTTAAAAACAAGAGAATACTAGTTAAATGAGCGTTTGAGGAACTTTTTGATACAAAATAAAATACTTGGACTATATGTGTATTAAATAATTTTTTAGTATTTGACCCTTAAATAATTGCAGTCTAGGCAGATATGAAAATCAGATATACCTGATTAAATTTTTGAATATTTTATAAAATTCACCCATTGGATTACAGCTTATGAAATTGAAAGATATTTTGGAATTTCCAATATATAACTAGCGAAGTTTACAGATAAATTAAGAATTTCATCTATACTTCATTTACTAAAATTTATTTGCATCCTACTTTGAGATGATAATAGTTTAGACCATCAAGCATCTTGTCCCTGCTATAAGGTTTTCATTGGAATAGTCTTGAGAGTGGATTGAATTTGAACCCCCATTTAATTTTACACTGTTAAAAATATAAACCTCTTTTTTACCCCAAAAATTATATACGTAATTTTAAAAACTGAACTATAAAAAAAAATAAGGACGGTAAACAATATTTTGTTATTTAAAAAAATGAACTATTAAAAAAAAGTAAAAACCTCTTTTTTACCCTGAAATCATTTTTTTTAAACAACTAAGAACACGACTCAATTAAAAAGAGACACGACACGCGAAAAAAAAATGCTCCACCTAAAACGAGCACCACCAAAATAAAAACAATACGACGCAAACACTTTTTTTTTACCGAACACGAAAACGATCAACTAAAAATGCTGTCCGACATGAAATCTAATTTTTATTTGACTAACGCAAATGCAACAAAAATAATAGTGACACGAAACAATACGACATACTACAAACTTTAAAATAAAATAATATACGAACACGACCTAGTTAAAACGCGGCATGCCATAAAATATTATTTTTTCACCTAACACGAACATGACTCAAATTAAAAATATAAAATAAACTAAAAAACCTTTAATAATTAGATTATGTTAAAAAGGCACCATAAATAGAAAAATGGAATAAATGGCTCTTCAATTTTAAAACAAAAAAAAATGTTAATATTGTATTTTATTGAAAATGCAAAACAGTTTAAAAGGGTTTAAACTGTTTAAAAAAAATTACAGTTTTAAAACTATTTTGCATTTTTAATTAAAAAACGATTTAAAACTGTAAACAGTTTAAAAAAATACAATTTACAACTGTTTTAAAAAAAATACAAATTTTAAACTGTTTTACATTTAAAAAAAATAGTTTTAAAAATGTTTAATAAAATACAGTTTAAGACTGTTTTACATTTTTAATAAAACATTTTTCTTAATAAAAGGCTGTTTTTTAATTTAAACTACTTTTTGTTAAAATTGTATTTTATTAAAACCGTTTTTTTAATGAAAGAATGTTTTTTTATTTATTAAAACTCTATTTTACTAAAACTATTCTATAATAATTAAAAAACAGCTCTGAGGGACTACATTGGCCAAAACAGTTTTGAAAACTTTACAAAATTTAGGGGCCAATTTTTTTCACTTTAAATAAAATAAATATATTTAATAAAAATTAAAAATTTTTATTTTCAATAATTTTTATTTATTTATTTAAGAAAACTGTTTTTTGAAAGGAATAATTTTTTTAAACTGTTTTAAAAAAAAAAAGGATTTCAACTGTTTAAAAAAAATCCTATTTTTTTAATAAAAAAATTGTTTACAAAACCTAAAAAATTGCTTTATATAAAATAAAAACCATTTTTACAAAAACAAACCTTTTTAACTATTAAAAAAGGTTTTTAAATATTTTTGTTAAAAGATCTGTTTTAAAAACTGTTTTATTTTATTAAAAAAATTAAAAATAAATAAATAAGTAAACCTCCAATATTGTGCCAAACATAAAAATGTGTCTAGAGGATATCCACTTGCACTTCGAATCGATATATATATTTTTAAATTATTGTTAATATACTCAATTAAAGCTCATTCAAATTCATGTTTAGTCGTGTACATTAGTTAAAATTCTAATATTGAAGAATTCATTAAATTTCATTTTGATCCCACTGTATCTTTTTTTTAGGTTCGCTCGTGAGTGGATAAATTCACCACAAACCTCCAATATTGTACCAAACAATTAAATTAAAAATTCACCATAAAAGTATAATTTAATTTTAATAATTTTAATTGTTCGGTATACTATTTGAAATATGTTGTGAATTTTCCAACAAAAAATAAAAATAAAAAATTGATTTAAAGAAAAATAAATTTTCAGGAAAAACATTTGTTTTCCACAAGTTAAAATGAGTGGAATTTTTTTGTTGAAAATAATTTCATTTTTCAAGAAATAGTTGTTTTGGGAAATTAATTTTTTTCTTAATTTTTTAAAACCATTTTTTTTTTTGCTGGATTTTTTTTTTTTTTTGTGGAAATTATTTTTTGAGTAAAAAATAATTTTTTTAATAGATAATTATATATAGCCCCCTCTTTAATGTTTTTTATATAAACAAACCCTTACAAAAATAATTTACACATATAAACCTACTAACAAACGTGGTTCCCTTATATTAGGCAGAGCAGTAGGCTTTGTGATGTATTTTACAAAGTAAATGACAGTATTAACCATAGAAACGTGGGCAACTTGTATCCTACAAACAAGGGAAATTACGATCAACCAATCAACAAACAAACATCAATGGAATCGTTATGTGCAACAACAACGCATTTGAAAAATTCAATCTATTATTGACAGTTCAGGAATCGCCGACATCAACGACAAACCGTTAGAAATCAAAATTCAAATTGTGATTTTTGCATCGAAATTTATTTACAAGTCACATAACAAATGGGTTTTTGATTTCAAATTTTGGACCATAAATTTACTTGTTCTCATCATGAATGATACAATTGTTGGAAGATTCAAGTACAACATTACACCATGGAGTCCATCGTGTGTAAATAGAAAACCAAAAACCAAATCCTCTCCAGGAAACGATTCTCAATCAAGATGAAGAGAACAAACTTCTTGTTGCCCTCAAAATAAGATCTCAAAGCATATAGAAAGATGAAACTTGGATCTTAAACACTTTGGGTGAAACTAGGGTTTGGTAGATTTTGGATATGTATGTGAAAACAGCTTTTTGTGAAAAGTCTCTCTAAAAGATTATGCCAGGACCCCTTTAAATAGAAAACATGATTTTTAGGCGACACAATTTTCAAGAAAGTTCATTCGAACGAAAACAAGACATTATTGTAACAAAACTGTAAACTCGTTCAAACTAAATCAAAACTCGTTTGAATGAACAGTAAATCTCATTGGAACCAACTTCAAACGATATGAGTTTTGTAAACAGACAAAACTCGTGTGATATTCAATTGAACGAACTACTAAACTCATTTGAACGAAACCCATAATGTCATTCGAACGACTTTAAAACAAAAAAAAATCTTTTTAATCTTTTAAAAACAGTTCTAGACAAATTATAAAAACAAGCATCCAAAAAATAAAATTTCCATGGATAAAATTAATATGCATTCATACCCGAGAGATCCTAAAAAACACAAATACGAAACGTAGCACGAAACAAGGCACGATATATAATCTCTGAAGCTTTGCCGCTACAACTTCAATCTAACACGTGATAGGATTAAAAGGGTCAACAATACAAAGCATAAGATACGATTCAAAATATTTTGTCCGGAATTACGCCAATACACACAAATTGACTTAATTGGAAATTTATACTTATAAATCTCTCACTTTAGCCATTCTAGGACAAAACCAAAAACAAAACACCTATGGGTCGTCAAGATCTATAAAAGACTCAATCTCTACCCTTAAAAGGAAAAAAGTACAAATGCTCGACAGACACGGTGAGTAACTTTGACTGCTTGTAAACTTTGTCGCATGTTGAAAACCTGCACACTTAAAAAAACCTTGAAATGCAAAAGAGAATGTATAATAATATAAACTACATTAGCATAAAGTCCTCCTATATCTAATAATACCCATCTATATAAGGCATCATCCCTTAAGATAAAAGTCTCCTCCTAAAGCTAAAGAGAGATACATAATTCCCTCCCCCCCCCCCCCCCCCCCCCCGCCCCGGCCCGCCCCCATTCAGGAATAAACAAAGAAAGAATGCATAAAACTATTTCTCCCCTATAAACTACCTCCCCCCTAAATGTGAGAATGTATGATATCAATTGAAATTCAGGAAGATGAAATAATAACATGCAATAGTGTAAAGTGCAACAAATACAATATGACAACACAAGCACAAGGATAAATAATTCAAACAATGATCAATTAATACCAATATTGATGAAAATATTATACCTACTTGAATATACAATGAAGTATAAGATATCAATGCAAACAAGAAATAAGAGATACTAATGTGATCATATAGCATGCTAATTTGATCCAAAGATAAAGTATATGGTAAACATGCACTACACCAAGTCCTGCGAATGGTCACGCCCAGTGGGTCACCAACTCAATATTTGGCGTGACCATATTTATTACCACACTAAACTATCGATGCTCTAAAAGTTGTCACAGACCAAATCCCTGACCACTATAGGTCACGGACTTGGGACGTGACCAGTTCGTGACAATCTTGGCGCCAAACTTGGCCCAAAATTCCCTCCAAGCTTGGTCGCGGATGGGTCACGGCCCAAGTCCGTGACCCATGGCATGATAAAGAATTAGTACACACGTTTAGGGTCACGGCTTGGGGCCATGACGATTTTTGGGTGTGGGTAATGGCTATGGGCCGTGACCATACCTCATTCAAGCACTAGGGTTGATGAAAAACGGCCGCGCATAACACATTGAGGGTTACGACTTGGGGTCGTGACCATTTCTTGGTGTGGGTCACGGCTATGGGTCATGACCATACCTTATTCAAGCACTAAGGGTTGATGGAAAAGGGTTGCGCATGGTGGGTCACGGCTCTAAGCCGTTACTAGGTCGAAGAAGAAAGAAATACCTCATCTGGATTTTATTGTTCACACGCATGGGGTCACGGCTCTAGGCCGTGACCAGCTTCAGGTCTTAAAAAAAATGACCCGCTGCTTCTCATTTCTTATATGCGGTTTGTAAGGCTGTTAGGGCTCGTGCTTTTTTGAGTTGGGTTTCAGTTGGATTTGCAAGGGCTAAGCAATTTCAGTTGGTTTGCATTTGGATTAACCCCTGGTATTTATTGATTCATTTTGATTTTATTTGGATTTCGTGATTTCTATCTAAAGCCCTAATTTCTGTGTATGTATGTGCAGATTTACGTTTGTATGTGTGTATATGTATAGATTTGTGTTTATATGTGTGTATATGTATAGATTTGTGTTTATATGTATATGTATGTTTATGGGTGTAACTATGAACAAATAAATTATTTTTTTGTCAATAAACCCTATATTGTATGTGTGTGTATGTATGGATTGTATGTCTGTATGTATAGATTTATGTCAAAAATAATATTAGGGTTTAGTAAACCCTAAATAGTATGTGTGTGTATGTATATATTATGTCAATAAACCCTAGATTGTATGTGTGTGTATTTTTTTTTTTGACAAAATATAATTAAATGGATTTTTAATGAGTAAAAAAATTTACATCCACGTTGTCGTGATTTTATTGGGGGTTGTATGTGTGCCATCATATTATATTGGGGGTTATATGCATGTCGTGATTTTTTGCACTACAATATGTGTGTAAGTACTACAATATGTGATTTTTTACATTTACTTTCTGCAGTAGTGTTTGTGCATTGGTTATTTGTTTGCACTACAATATGTGTGTAAGTAGAGTGTGTGTTTCTGTTAAACTCTCTGAAAGCCCCGGATTTTAATTTTCACAATTAAAACAAACTTATAATTTCCTTTTAAATATATTCAAGATGATGCGGAAGCGTTAGGATGTGATGGTTCAACTAAAACAAACAAATTACCAAGTTTTAATTTCTTTAAACAAATTAAAGTTAAACACAAGTGAGAATTAACGAAACACACAAAAGTATTAATTTTCACTTAAACCAATGTTAATTCATCCAAGCCCTAGAATTTGCCTAAGTTATAATTATCAATATTCCGACGTTAGGCCAAACCAATTTTAGCAAAGACTTGAATTAAATAAACTTTACCCAATATTTAATTTAGCACCAAATTAAATTGAGTGTGATAATTTAAACCAAATTTTATCTTGAATTATCCTAAGCATGCATTCTAAATTACTTGTGCAAGATAAAATAAATCAATCACACTACGCCGCGATGTACGAGGAAAAACCCAAGACGGGAAAAAACCTCGGATGGCCCTAGCCACAAATTCACTAGATACGGAATTACAAGTACAAGACAAAAGACTTACAACACATGACTCGATCCCTCTCAAGCCCCGATGCTTCTTCTTGTAGAAACCTCTTCCTAGCGAATAACCTTGGAACACCATCGCGGTCTCGGAATCCACCGATAGGACTTTATATGGTCACCGTCACCCGTACATGAAGTCTTTCTCCAAGCGGGTAAAACAATGCAAACTTCTCTTCAATTCGGTGTAGAGAAAAATGGTGCCAAAATCCAAGCAATTAATATGTATATATGTGAACTTGGATAAACACTAATTTGGGTGTAAAATAGAGTGGTGAATGATTGTCTCTTTGATAAAAATACACTCAAAACATGAACATTTTTGTAAACTAATTTTTCTCTCAAAACACTCTCTAAGAGATGAAAAGTTATGGAAAATTTAAGTTGGAAAATGTTCTTCCCGCACAAGATAAAGTCTGAAAAAGTTGGTTGAAAACTAAGTGGGGAAGTGGGTGAAAAACTGCCAAAACTGTTCCCGCCTGGCATCTCCTTCGAACGACATTTCGTTCGAACGAAATCTCGCTCCAACGAGACTTCTAACGTTGTTCCAGATTGAACTCGTTGGATATCTCGTTCGAACATAAGGTTCGTTCGAACGACATATCGAACGACATTTCAAAGGACTATACTGGAACCTCGTTGGCAAACTCGTTCGAACGACATCTAGTTCGAACGACAATCTCGTTCGAACGACATATCGAACGAACTTCCATAAATTTGGAAAATTCGATTTTAGCCCAGAAAACTTTATAAACTTATTTTAAAGTTCTAATTAATTCTTTCTGATAATAAAACACAGTTTTTATTAAACCTAACACCCAATAAACTTTGTTCCAAGCTCCTATATATATAATAATGCATTCATACCTTGGGAGCATGGAAACATAGTTGAGGACGTAGAAACAAGGCACGCAAACCGGCATATTGATTATGCTTTATACTCTTTGCCGCTACGTCTTCAACAAACACTTCATAGGCTTGAGAATATTACAATAAAATACAATCCTATGAATAAATGTCTTTGTCCGTAATTGAGCCAAAACTATATATGGACTCAATTGGAAATTTGTGTCCTTACAAATCTCCCCCTTTGGCTATTCCGGGACAAAAACCAAACAAAAATCCTAAAGGGCCGTCAAGCTCACTAGACTCAAAACATAACCCACCCAAACTTGACTCAACCCAAGGATCAAACACTTTGCCATGAAAAATGCCGCTTTAGAATAATTCCTGCACACTTAAGCAAACTATCAAATGCATAGGGAATATCACAATATTAAATGCAATTAATTAATTACTCCCCCTAAATTAATTCTCCCCTTTATCAAACAAATGACATACTTAGAAATACGTCTCCCCCTAAGATAAATCTCCCCCAAACTAAGATACGCTAATAATAGGATTATATACCATTTCTCCCCCTATCATTCTCCCCCTTTTTGTTCAGGAATAGACAAAGGCTAAAGAATCAAAACATAAAAGCATGTTGAAGCTTAAAGTGATAAGACATGAAAGCATATGGGCAACAAAATCAAGGCAAAGGCAAAGGCAAAGGCAAAAATAAAATATCATATATATATATATATATATATATATATATATATATATATATATATATATATATATATGTACTATGAATATATCAAGAATGCACACGCACATATGTATAGATATAAACACAAATGACACACACAACATATAATAGGAGTCTTTCACACTCGTATGTCAAAAATGTGTCTTATGGAAACGAAAGTGTAGGGGTGTGAACTAGCAACAATTAAATTTAGACCCAAACACTTAATAACCGTTCACGGAGTCCTCATTTGATTGCAAACTTCATCACATTTAAATATAACCTCACGTGACAAGATAGATTGAACTCAATGAACAAACATACACAATGCATACAAGCCTAGCATATTGATGATTATACAAACCAATAGAGTCATGACATGAAATACGCAACTAGGATAAACGGACATTGTGCAAACCGTTGATATACCATCCAATCTCCCTCAATATGCATTTATATTAAATTTGAATGAATATATCAATTAAACATAGGCCTTGGCAATTTATTTTCTTTTTAATGCCATATATTCTATTTTTAGGCCTTTGGACCACGTATTTCTTTTAGGTCCATTCAAAACGGTGGCTTACTATCGCAAAGGATCACTTAGTCCTTTCGGAGTCCTTCCCCATGCACATTTATATTTATCATGTTTTCATTTTTCACACAAATCTCACATGCAACGGATTTTGACATGCACTAGTCCGCCTAAGTTACAAATATGTAGATGACAAGATTGGTAGGAGAACACCTCACATAGCTCAAATATACATATGAAGTTAAAATTTCCAAAAGAGCTCGTGCATGTGTGAATAGAGGCATATAAAAATAGAGTTCATTTAAACAACAGAAAATCCAACTACTCCATAAAACTATGGTAAAGAACATAATTAGGATTGATAATCTAAACCAAAAGTTCTAGCCACGTGGGAGCGTAAAAGATGGAATTCAAACACAAGTATATGCCACTTAAAGTGTGTCAAACTAAAATACACACAAAATACAATCTTTTTGAGTTTTTGAAATTTTTAGCCAAAAATAAAAAGTATATACTCAAAAGGCAAACAAAAGTCATTTGAATTTTTTCATTAAACTTAAATTACCAAGGGATAAAATTCAAATGATAAACAAAAATCTTTTTGTATTTTTCATTTAATGAAAATAAAATGAAGGAAATATAATACAAAAGATAAACAAAAATCATAATTCTAGCATGTGATAAGCATGGAGTATAGACTAGAAAATTATTAAACAAGCATACATTTAGCATGTGAATATAGCATGGAGGAAAAACGCTAAAGTATGCAAACACTAACACATTCATCCTTTAGATTTAGCAAAGGAGGAAGTATGTGAAAGTAAATGAGAATCAAAAACCCTCTTTTGCAAGGCAACCAAGTCGGATTTCCTAACCCAAATTAATGAAGAATGATTATCTTGGGGTGTTGGAACTTTAACTACCGTGGTTACTTTACTATGGGATTTTATAAAAATTAGTTTAAGATCAAAACAAAATTTCCTAAGATGACCTTTTCGACCACAATGTGTACAAGTAAAAACATGTCGAAAAGATTTACCTAAGGAGTGATCTCTAAAATCTTTCCTAGTAGATTCTCCTAAAACGTTGGTTTTGGCTTTAGGGGTATATTCATTACAAGTATTGAAGCCTAAACCACAAGTGTCATTTTTAATTTGGACCGTTCCTAATATTTTATCTAGTTTTTTCGAACGACACTCCAAATCAAATTTGACATTACTAGAGTCTTTTAATTTATTTTGCAATTCTAAAATGTTAGATTGTAATAAAACATTTTTCTCTTCAAAAGCAAGAAGCTCCTTTTTCAAGGATTCCATTAAACCTCTAAGGCTATCTCTTTCGCCTTCTACATATTCAAGCTTCTCTTGAAGAGTCCTCTCACGTGTCCTAAGGTCTTCTATTAAAGTATTTTCATCAACGACCTTAACACTCTCTCTTAAACTAGCTTCTAACTTCAAATTAGTCTTTTTTAATTTAATAGATTGTTTATAAAGCTCTTGAAAAGCATTTTGAGGTTCACTCACATTAACCTCTTCTTCATTTTCACTCTCTCTTTCTTCTCCACTCTGACTATCATAAAAAACAAGTGAATATTAAACAATGACCTTGGATGTGTCATGTGTTAAAGTTTCATCAATCGATGAGTTCTCACTATCACTCACATGACTAGCCATAAAAGCCACAAAATTTGGCTTAGTGGGGGAATCGGGTCCCTCTTCCTTATCACTATCACTAAGGGTCGCATTATATGCAATGGGTCGTTTACCATCTTTCCTTAGTTTAGTGGGGCACTCATAAGCCCTATGGCCATAACCTTCACAACCAAAATACTTATTAGACTCGTCCCTATCTAAATTTTCATTACTAGGTCTAGGGATCTCCTCGGCTTTAGGGATCTTCTCGCCTTTGTCATGCTTAGAAGTATCAAATTTCTTAAAATCATTTTTAATTTTATCTTTGTTAATTTTAAGAAATTTGCGAGCAAACAAAGCCATGTCTTCCGAGTCACTATCACTCTCGCTCTCTACTACTTGTTTGACCTCTTTTCGGGCTTTTAAAGCAACGCCCTTTTCGATTTTCTTTTCAGTTTTAGAGGGAAACATATCTAGTTCATAGGTTTGTAATTCACCTACAAACTCTTCTAATTTCGTAGAGGCTAAAGTTGGTAAAGAATTTAAAACGGTCACTTTTGGAATAAATCTATCGGGTAGGGACCTTAAAATTTTCTTTACAACACGGTTGTCGGTTATTTTCTCTCCCAAGTTAAAAGATGAATTAACAATATCAGAAAGTCTAGCATAAAATTCATCAAAAGTTTCTTTTTCATTCATTTTGATAGTTTCAAATTGAGTGGTGAGGTTTTGGAGTTTTGAAGCTTTAACGACACTAGTTCCTTCATGAGTTAATTGTAAAATATCCCAAGCTTCTTTAGCGGTTTCACACGTCATAATACGTCGGAATTCATCCGGTGTGACAGCGCTAAACAAGGAATTCAAACCACGGGAATTGAAATTAGCAAGTTTAAACTCATTTTCAGTCCATCTATCGGTGGGTTTGGGAACACGTTCATTTTCAACTAAATAAGTTGGTGGGGACCACCCGTTAACAACAGACATCCAAACTCTCTCGTCGATAGATTTTAGTGCCGATTTCATTCGCGCTTTCCAATACGCGTAGTTAGAACCATCGAAAATAGGAAATTTTGAAAATGGGGAAAATTCCATTTTAGCCAAAAATTATTTAAAGGATCGTTAACGAAATAAATTATCGCTTTGGCTCTGATACCAATTTGAAAGCCACGAATTTTAATTTTCACAATTAAAACAAACTTATAATTTCCTTTTAAATATATTCAAGATGATGCGCAAGCGTTAGGATGTGATGGTTCAACTAAAACAAACAAAATACCAAGTTTTAATTTCTTTAAACAAATTAAAGTTAAACACAAGTGAGAATTAACGAAACACACAAAAGTATTAATTTTCACTTAAACTAATGTTAATTCATCCAAGCCCTAGAATTTGCTAAGTCATAATTATCAATATTCCGACGTTAGGCCAAACCAATTTTAGCAAAGACTTGAATTAAATAAACTTTACCCAATATTTAATTTAGCACCAAATTAAATTGAGTGTGATAATTTAAACCAAATTTTATCTTGAATTATCCTAAGCATGCATTCTAAATTACTTGTGCAACATAAAATAAATCAATCACACTACGCCGCGATGTACGAGGAAAAACCCAAGACGGGAAAAAATCTCGGATGGCCCTAGCCACAAATTCACTAGATACGGAATTACAAGTACAAGACAAAAGACTTACAACACACGACTCGATCCCTCTCAAGCCCCGATGCTTCTTCTTGTAGAAACCTCTTCCTAGTGAATAACCTTGGAACACCACCGTGGTCTCGGAATCCACCGATAGGACTTTATATGGTCACCGTCACCCGTACATGAAGTCTTTCTCCAAGCGGGTAAAACAATGCAAACTTCTCTTCAATTCGGTGTAGAGAAAACCGGTGCCAAACTCCAAGAAATTAATATGTATATATGTGAACTTGGATAAACACTAATTTGGGTGTAAAATAGAGTGGTGAATGATTGTCTCCTTTGATAAAAATACACTCAAAACATGAACATTTTCCTAAACTAATTTTTCTCTCAAAACACTCTCTAAGAGATGAAAAGTTAAGTTGGAAAATGTTCTTCCCGCACAAGATAAAGTCTGAAAAAGTTGGTTAAAAACTAAGTGGGGAGGTGGGTGAAAAACTGCCAAAAAACTGCCAAAAACTGTTCCCGCCTGGCATCTCGTTCGAATGACATTTTGTTCGAACGAAATCTCGTTCGAACGAGACTTCTAACGTAGTTCCAGATTGAACTCGTTATAATCTCGTTGGATATCTCGTTCGAACATAAGGTTCGTTCGAACGACATATCGAACGACATTTCAAAGGCCTATACTGGAACCTCGTTGGCAAACTCTTTCGAACGACATCTGGTTCGAACGACAATCTCGTTCGAATGACATATTGAACGAACTTCCAGAAATTTGGAAAATTCGATTTTAGCCCAGAAAACTTTATAAACTTATTTTAAAGTTCTAATCAATTCTTTCTGATAATAAAACACAGTTTTTATTAAACCTAACACCCAATAAACTTTGTTCCAAGCTCCTATATATATAATAATGCATTCTTACCTTGGGAGCATGGAAACATAGTTGAGGACGTAGAAATGAGGCACGCAAACCGGCATATTGATTAGGCTTTATACTCTTTGCCACTACGTCTTCAATAAACACTTCATAGGCTTGAGAATATTACAATAAAATACAATCCTATGAATAAATGTTTTTGTCCAGAATTGAGCCAAAACTATATATGGACTCAATTGGAAATTTGTGTCCTTACACTCTCTTATAATAAAACCTAACAAAACATGTTATAAATAATTACGGAGGGTTGTTGTTGGGATTTCACATATACTTTTAAACTCTCATAACTTTCAAACCCAAACCTTAATAGTAGGACTCGTATTCACGCCCTCGTGTACTTTTCTCAGGAAAAATGAGCCACGGTGATAATTACTGTCAATAAGAGTTGGAGAGGATGCAATTAGACCGCACACATAACTCTTTTATTAGTGTGCGTCATATAGAGGGTACTCCTATTTATGGGTATGGAAATAAAAAGATCAAGAAATTTAAGTACCTTGTAAATCGTAGAGTTGATATCCAGCAAGAGTACTTGTTCGATAATATTCTATTTTCTCTACCAGAAAACTGGGATGAAGTTATACAAAATATATTTCACACACATAATCACGACATATCCCTAACCTTGGTTACGTTGTTGGAGAAGGCAGAAAAAAAGTCCACCGGTTGTGGATACAATTGCGTATAGAGAGCATTGACATAAATTGTGATGTCTCGCGCCACATGCATGTAAAATTGAATCTTGCGAACAAGTTGAGAAATATGGGATTCCGAGTTCATGTCACGGATATCTACACATCAATCATAGATAGACTTCCTCCTAGTTGGCCACGTGCAAAAATTCATAGGTTCTTAAAAACTAATACCGAATGGATGGATATCAGACACATTGAACTTATTCTAAAGTCTTCCTCTGAAAAGATATATATATATATATATATATATATATATATATATATATATATAGTCATAAGCTTGATTAATTAGTTATAATTTAATATTATTATAATTATTTAGTCACTTATAGTTTTTCATTTTTGTTGATAATGTCGAGAGGAAACAACCCAATGGTACCAAGTGCTGAGGTGACACCACAACGAGGTTCACCATCTCGTGCAGAACCCCAATTCTCAACACTAATGGCTGAGCAATTCACAACTCCACCAATGGTTCACTCCTCACCAAGTCCAACTCCAAGTTCTCCTATGCCCCAATCCAACACTCCCGTTGCTTTAACGCCCCAATCCAGCACTCCCGATGCCTCCCACTCAAATGGAAAGATGCCTATTGGGTTCTCCCTTCTCGGGAATAACCTGACAGGTGATGGAAATGACGTGCTGAACTTTAAGGCCTGGTGTTTGTCGCTGGGAAAAATGAACGTGGGAGTCGGTGGACCAGACAATTGGAACCTTGTTGATCAAGTTGTCAAAGATGACATACATGGCCAACTTTGCAAGCATTTCTCATTTCTTGACCGTTCTAAGAATAGGGTTCTATCTCGAGTTGCTGAAGTATTGAGGACATACAAGAGAAACCTTCAAAAGAAACATTTCCCGAAAGAGGCAACGAGCTCAAATATTTTGGCTTTGAAAGAGAGAGTGCCTCCCAATATTGAAATGCCGTTGGAGCAGTGGAATAATTTTTTGGAGAATGAGGCGAAGGAGAAAAAGTTGGTCCGAAGGGATCAGAAAAAAAAATAGGGCACAAAAAACGGATATCCATAGGCTGGGATCCAAATCATGTGGGGATTTAAAGAATGAATGGGAGAGTAGGACAAAGGATGGTCCAGATGCCGGTAAAAACCCGAATCGGTCCAACTTATTCCTTCATACTCGACGGGACAAAGATAATAAATTCCCGCCGCACTTGGATAAGACACTGGAATCAATAGAGGCCATCAACAGTCAATCCGATTCGAGTCCTACTTACGAGTTTGACCTTGAAAATGATGCCCTGACACAGGCCTTTGGAAATGACAAAAGGGGGAGGACGAGAGGTGTTGTCTCACATATGCCAAAAAAAAACTTCAACACACTGCACCTCTTGTGGACGAGCTTTCTTCAGTCAAGAATTGTATCTCATCCCAAAAGGAGCACCAGTTGAAGACCGATGGGGATGTCCATAAGATTAAAAATACCCTGGGATTATTGAAGAATCAAATTGGGAAACTTGTGAACTTTTTTGAAAGTTATAGGCCCCCAATGCCTCCTCAAGGTTACCCTTACTCTACTCCTACTCAAGGTTTCACACATCCTTCCCCTCCAACATTCCCCTCTCAAATGACTCATCTTCCAACATTCCCCTCCCCTTCACCTCCTCCAATCACGGGACGTGTATCATCGTCAACAACTCAGGGTGACTATGGCGAAGAGTACTATATCAATGACATGAGAAATTCGAGGTTTGTTGTCATGTGCATACTTATCTTCATAGTTCCTGGAACTCTAGTACATGTCCGACCTTTGGAGAAGGGTGAGGCTAAAATAATGGTGTATAAAATATACAACGGTACGGAGATATACCTGTGTACGTTAACAACGGGGATAGGATGGAATTGAGAAATTATGCAAAATCTTTTATTACTTGGTCAGTTTATCTATTGGCCAAGATGTAATAATATTTTCTTTCGTTTCAGTTGTAATAATTTTGTTTTTGTTTTAGTTGTAAGAATATTGGTTTTTCTTCAGTTGGAATGATATTTTTTTGTTTCAATTGTAAGAATATTGGTTTTGTTTCGTTTATAATTATATTTTTTTTGTTTGAATCGTAAGAATATTCTTTTTGTTTCAGTTGTAATAATATTTTTTAACCTATTACCACAGGACTGGAATTTGACGATTATTACATGGATTTCCCACAATACAAAGAGTGGATGGGAGAGACTAATCGGATATCAAATAATCATGTAAAGGGCATTTATGAATTTGTTAAATACGCTTCCAAAAATCTTAAAAGTGAGAAGATTCCGTGTCCTGCACTCATTGTATTAACGAAAAATATAAGTCATTGGAAGATGTTGAGTTGCATTTACTAAAGTGGGGAATCTGTCAGGACTATATAATATGGACATACTATGGTGAAAAAGTTGTACCTTATGTTCCAGAAGAATTACCGCCGCCCGCCCGTGTAATGGAACCCCAAGGAGTAGAAGTGGTGAACTACTAGGAGATCGGGAATACATACGGTTGAAAGCCGATGCGACTAGACCGTTGTATAAAGATTGCGATGAAGGTCACTCGGTATTAAATGCAATGATTGGTTTACATAATTTGAAGAGTCAATTTGGTTTGTCTGGGAATAGCGTAACCGAAATTCTTAAGTGGGTTAAATAAATTCTCCCAAAAGAAAACATGTTACCAGACAATTATCATACCATGAAGAAGAGTTTGAAGGGTTTATGTTTTAAATACAAATCTATTCATGCTTACAAGTATGATTGCATATTGTACTGGAACGAGCACGAAGAGAAGGATGAATGTCCTGTATGCAGTGAGCCTAGATATGTGGTTTGTGAGAATGGAAATGACAAACGTGGAAAAAATCGCAAGTGCTCGCAAGTCCCACAAAAGGTTTTAAAGTATTTTCCACTTGGGCCACAGTCAAAATAGTTTTTTACTATACCGAGAATAGCAGAGGCCATGACATGGCATGCTCGATGCGAGGTGGGTGGGAATTTGATGCGTCATTCGGTTGATTCACTCATCTGGAAAATTTTATATGCAACAAACCATGAATTTGTAAAGGAACCGCGCAACGTTCATCTTGCAATCTCAACCGATGGGTTTAACACTTTCGGTAATTTAAGTACTAGTCAGAGTTATTGACCAGTTCTCAAGGTGTGTTTAAGTCTTCCTCCGACATTATGCATGAGAAAGGAGTTCGGATTGTTATCATTGTTGATACCTAGGCCAAAGGCTCCCAGTCACGACATTGATATATTCGTAGCACCATTAATCGAAGAACTTAAAGAGTAGTGGGATAAAGGCGTAACAGCGTTCGATTCTCATGAAGTTGAAGATTTCACACTTAAAGTAATGGTGATGTGGGCGATCCACGATCTTCCTACTTATGGGACCTTATCCAGTTGTAATGTTCATGGTTATTATGGATGTCCCATATGTGGGGAGGAAACTGAAGCTTGTTGGTTAAAACATAGTGGTAAGAAGAGTTACACGGGTCATCGTAGATTTCTGCCGATCAGTCACCCTTTTAGGAATGATAAGTCTAACTTTTTGCCTATCGGTCACGAGCGCAGAAAGGCACCTGTTCATCTTTCTGGTCAGCAAATTGAGGAGAAGGCGATCAATATTTTTTTATTTTCCGTATTAGAAAGATCATCGTGTAAGGCATATAATTGATGTGATGCACATATAGAAGAATACTGCAGAACATTTGATAGGAACATGTCTAGGTGGATCTCATTCCAAAGATGGAGAGCGGACCCATCGAGATCTACATGATATGAAAATAATGAAGAGACTGTGGTTAAAAAATGATCCAATGACAGGAAGAATTTCTATCCCCCCGACTGCTTACACTTTGATTACTAGTGAGAAGAGGATCCTCTTAGACACGTTGTTCAACTTGAAGACTCCAATCGGTTATTCTGGTAATTTACGTCGGGTAGTAAGCTACCAAGCAAATGACTTAAAACAATGCAAGTCTCACGACTGGCACGTAATCATCCAATTAATCCCGCTGTTATTTCAACATTGCGTCTCTGAACACAAAGATCTTCGTCGTCCAATTATGCAAATCAGTTTGTGTTTTACCCTACTTTGTGCAAAATTGGTAAACAAAAGGCATATTAAAGTTGCGAAATCAACTTTAGCCGAGGAAGTTTATGTATTAGAGAAATATTTTCCTCCGTTATTATTTGATATTAGTATCCACCTTCTTTTGTATTTATGCGATGAAGATTTATTATGTGGTCCTGTGAGCTATCATTGGATATATCCTTTTGAGCGCTTGATGAAAACCTTTAAAGATTATGTAAAGAATACACGGTATATTGGAGGGTTGATTGCTGAAGAATACGTAACGGTGGAATCATCATTATACACTAGGAAACATATGCCAGAACAAGAGGTGAGGAGGTTTAATCCTCATGGAGAATGAGTGATAGAGGAACCTAACGATTTTGAGGACAAATTGTCATTTAGGAACCCTAAAGAGGTGAAACTCACAAACCTACAATACGAGCAAGCAACTTGTCATGTCTTCGAATTGCAAGATGAAGTCGAAGACTGGATAGAGTGAGTATCTACTGAATTCTTCTTCTTTGATTATATGTATTTTTTATTTTATGATCTAAAGTCTACAATTTTTCGATAGGAAGTACGAGAACGAAATTGTCCAAAATCAAAGGAGAAATTGGACGACAACTGACTTTAGGGCATGGGTGTCAAAAGAGGTACTTTTCATATCTTATGTGTGCGGTTATTTATTCATGTGTGGTAAAAATATTTCTAGACTTAGGCTTAAAAACTTATCGTAAGTGGGCAAAACCCCGAAATAACCCCCGAACGACCCCGTGAGTGGCACCAACACTTCGCACAGGACCAATGTAACTCGTACGAACTGACCGCGCGATCACGGGACTCCCGATTTGAGAATACGATGATAATTTAAACATATCAGGACTTAAACATGGCGTTAGTGGGGAGAAACCTGAAATATCCCCCAAACGGTCCCGTGAGTGGCACCAACACCTCGCACGGGTCCAATGTAACTCATATAAACTGACCGTGCGATCACGGGAGTCCCAGTTTGAGAATACGACGATAATTTGTATATTTCTAGACTTAGGCATAAAAACAGGGCGTTAGTGGGGGAAAACCTGAAACAGCCCCCGAACGACCCCGTGAGTGGCACTAACACCTCGCACGGGATCAATGTAACTGGTTGGAACTGTCCGCGCGATCACGGGACTCCCGATTTGAGAATACGACGATAATTTCCATATTTCCAGACTTAGGCTTAAAAACTTATCGTAAGTGGGCGAAAACTCGAAACAACCCTCGAACGGCCCATGAGTGGCATCAATACCTCGCATGGGACCAATGTAATTTGTACGAACTGGACGCTCGATCACGGGACTTCCGGTTTGAGAATACGACGATAATTTAAAAATATCAGGACTTAGGCCAAACATGGCGTTAGTGGAGGAAAACCCGAAACAGCCCCCGAACGTCCCTGTGAGTGGTACCAACACATTGCATGGGACCAATGTAACTCTTAGGAAATGAACGCGTGATCACGGGATTCCCGGTTTGAGAATACGACGATAATTTGCATATTTCTAGACTTAGGCATAAAAATAGGGTGTTAGTGGGGGAAAACTCGAAACAGCCCCCGAACGGCCCTGTGAGTGGCACCAACACCTCGCACAGACCAATGTAACTCGTAGAAACTGACCGCGCGATCACGAAACTCTCAGTTTGAGAATACGACGATAATTTAAAAATATCAGGACTCAGGCAAAACATGGCATTAGTGGGGGGAAACCAGAAACAACCCTCGAACGGCCCCGTGAGTTGCACCAACACCTCGCACGGGATAAATGTAACTCGTACGAAATGACCGCGCGATCATGGGACTCTCGGTTTGTGAATACGACGATAATTTGCATATTTCTAGACTGAGTCTTAAAAACTTGCTGTTAGTGAGCGAAAATCCGAAATAGCCCCCGAACGGCCCTGTGAGTGGCTCCAACATCTCGCACGAGACCAATGTAACTCATAAGAACTGATCGCATGATCATGGGACTCCCGGTTTGAGAATACGACGATGATTTAAAAATATCACGACTTAGATAAAACATGGCGTTAGTGGGAGAAAACTCGAAGCAACCCCTGAACGGTCCCGTGAGTGGCACCAACACCTCGCACGGGTGCAATGTAACTGTAAAAACTACCCGCGACCGTTTTTAGTCACGATTAGGGGTCACGGACTTAGGCCGCGACCATTTTTTTCCTTTTTTTGGTCACGGTTGTGGGTCGCGGCCCAAGTCCACTACCAATTTGTCACGGTGGTGGGTCACGGACTTGGACTACGATCAAGTTTTTTCATTTTTTTTATCACGGTTGACGGTTATGGATCACGGTCGAGGGTCGCGACCCATCAAGGTCCAAGTTCGCGACCCTCTATCGTGACCCCCTGCCGGCCATGACCATTTTTTAGTCACGGACTTGGGACGCGACCCATGAAATTAATCACGCCCGAAATGATCACGGCCCAAGTTCGCGACCCACAGTCTTGGTCAGGGATTTTGGCCGTGACCAATCGCCTGTTTTGATGTAGTGATGAATTAAAAGTAAACGCAAAGACTCAAAATAAAATGATACCATCTATATAAATAATCAAAATATACCAATAATACATAGGCACACACACACACACACACACACACACATATATATATATATATATATATATATATATATATATATATATATATATATATATATATATATATATATATACAAGTATAAACAACCATAAATTGACACAAAACACATAAGTTTCACACATTAGTACAGTATCGATGTGTCGAAATATGTGGTATGGAATGATTGGGCAGGAACTAGATACAAATAAATTATGACCCAATTATTCAAAAATATTCAAGGAGTTCTATTTGACCGCAAAACTTTGCCAAACTAAGATTTAACCTCAAGTAACAGATAAAGTGAACTCAATGAACAAACAATCACAATGCACGCAAGCTTATAATTTTGATGATTCAACGTATCAACAACGTCATGACATGATAAGAATAACTAGGATTCACTTCCACCCAAGTCGGTTCATAAGTTTGTGTTAGATCTTTATAACCCTCAACCTAACCCACCTAGGCGACCTAACCTACCTATGAGAGATCGTCCTAGACGTTTGAGGAAGGTGGATCCATGCCTATTTATGTTTGTACCCATTGAAAACAAATAGGTCATCTGTGAGTATTATTTTAAGCTAGGGATAGTGTCTTATAGGTATATTTCTCGGTATGCTCCCACACGAGCTTTCGCACATCACTTGAGAGACTTTGAGAGTTATCCAAAGCAAGTGGATTAATTAGTCAAGTCTCCACAAAATTTGATGGAGGAATTTCTTAGGATGTCATCTCCTTTGGAGAGCTCCTTCGGGACTAATGATTGAGGTTTCGACTTGTTACAAGAATATCGTGTTTTTCATGCTCATATCTTATATCCATATTGCTAGTGTGTATTATCATTGTATTTATCCTTTTCATTTTAATATTTTTAGAAAAATCATAAGGATTTTTATATTTTAAATTTTTTTTGAAAAATACAAAAATATTTTCATTTAAAAAAAAAGTAAAAGATAGATTTTTTGCAAAAGACAAAAAGAGTTTTGTATTTTTTTTACATTGTATATGGATAACCATTAAAGATGTCCGAGTCACCCATTCATTACATATCCACATGATGTGTTTTAAGACATGACATCATTTCATATCTGTGCTTAATAATGTGTGGATTCATTAAGATGTCACTTGATGATAACTTGCGTCATGTTTGACTCCTTATCTCATTTAATGCACACAAGCACGAGCTTATTTGAATATTGCACTTAGCTGTCACATGTCTATCATACTTTTTTCATCTTATTTTTTTTAAGACGAACCAAATGTGAAAAATGAGATAAGAAGTTGTGCTTGTAAGAACCATTTCTTGGATTTAAAATATTTTTTCAAAAAATTTGTTAAATATTAAGCAATGAAAATTGGCTATGAAAGGCAAAAGTCCTTGCATTAAAAGCAGTCATTTCCAATGAAAAGAGCCTAAAAAGATTAGAGGCACATAAAAATAAAAGTTTCAGACCAATTTGTTTGAACATTGATGCTTCGCTAAAAATGAGCATTAATTTCTTCAAAATTAATTGAGAATATTCTGAGTTATGAGAGATTTTGAGGAAGTTAAGTCGAAGAACAATTGGTTTACACAAACTATATAAATCTCGAAAAACATTACATAGTTTTGGGCATCATTGGTGTGAAGACAAAGTTTATCGATGCCATTCCATTTCTAGGAGTTTAGGAAGGGTATTAGAATTTTTTTCTTAAAGGAACATATTGCACCTCGAATTTTTTTCTTAAAGGATTTATCGTGCCGATAAAATAAATAAAATCTCCAACATCTCTAAAATTCATGACTTCTCTACGTTATTAAGGTATAGATTTATTAGGAGTTTGAATTTATTTACCATTATATTTGGGAGATGTATTTTTGTAAAAATTGGAGGCAAATTTTTAAAATTATAAAATTAATTTTTTATTAACCTCCTTCAAACAAGATAACAATCTCATTCGAAGGAAATGACAATTTCGTTAGAACGCTCGTTTGATTTCTACATTAAACGAACATCCAATAAGGGTGTTCTATTTAAATTCGTTTGAAGTTCGTTAGAAGATGGTTCTAATGAGATTGGAGTCTTGTTCGAACGAACTGTATATTCATTCTATTGAGATGACATTCTCATTCGAATGACTTTTATTTTTATTCTAACGAAATTCGCCACCTCGAATTTTGTGCATTACCTATAAATACCTGTTTCGAAAAGATTTTATTAGAGACTTTTGAAAAACGTAACTCGCATACCTGTTACAAAATTCCTCAAATTTTTTAGTTCAAAACACATCTTTGATTCACAAAACATCCTCCCCAATATAGTTATGAATCCTTTTGAAACCTTAGAAAACTCATGTCTGATCTGTACTTATGGAGAGAAATCTCTGCTGCTGACCTTATAACCCGAGGGATCATTGAGGAAAGAGAGGCTGATCGGTGGATACTTAGGGTGGACCGCCACCTGTGGACTGCTCTGGATCTGATTAGTTTTCTTTAGAAAGTTTTATAACTATGTTGTGTTGTAAAACTATCTAACGTGCTGAAAAAAGGTTTTGCCCTGAAAATGGATTTTTCCTCATATCTGTTTGTAATTGCATGTGTAGTTTATTTTTTGTGATTGGAACAATCATCATATGCAAACCTAATTTAATAAAAGAATAAAATTTGGTAAAAATTGGATTTGTGTATTTGGAGGCATTTAATTAAATAAGTTAATCCTTTAAAATCCTGCGCACTCTTAGAGGTTGAGACTATATATATGCTACGTTATTCCATTGAAGAAGGCACGACACTGATAATAGGATATTTGGGGATATACTTCAACAGACTTGAAGTGGTCCTAAGAGAGTTTATACACTTTAACACTTGAGAGGAGATGTTTGATCATTGAGACTGAGTGATTGTAAACATTGATATTCTTTCACTAAGTGGAATAAAACCCAATCTCCTATGGATAAACCACATTATTTGTTATGTTCTTAGAAGATGATTTTCTCTTTTGAGCATATTTTACTTTAACATTGAGCTTTCATATCTTCATTCTTGTGAAGTATATTTTCTCATCACCATCAATAGGGGGTCTGCCTCAGTTTTATTATAAACACCCAGGTGACAATAGAAATTACCACTCCCTCTTGTTACCTAAAGATAAGTGCCCTTTTACAAATCCAGATTACCTTTGGACATTGCTAGATCTTGGCCAGCTAAGTTTCATATTACTTGAACTTCCTGTAATCGAAAATGTTATGAAACAATTATGAACTATTAGCTTGAATTTGTAGTGAAATATTAACATAATTTATAGATTCATAAACTGTACTGGGAAAACACAAATTTTTCTTTTGAAGATAACCCATTTGAGTTCACCATAAGAAACAATATAAGTTCACCAAGAAAAACACAAAACCATATAATTCCATTAAACACAATCTAAAAAGAAAGATAAATTTGAATTTGAAACTATATATTAATTTATAATTTCTACATCAATAAAAGGCACTCTACAAACACAAAATTATTTTTTAAAGATAACCCATTTAATTAAACAATCACAATCACAAAAAAAAGAAAAAACATTAATAATTTAAATTAAGGAAAATATGAAGAAGCCCTCCATAAAAATAAAGATATGCCTTCTTTGATGATAAAACATACGAATATATATATTTGAACCAAGCCCATCCTTAGACATTTTTTTAAACAACTAGTGGTCCATTTTCGAATTATGATAGATAGATAGATAGATAGATAGATATATATATATATATATATATATATATATATATATATATATATATATATATATATATAGATAGATAGATAGATAGATAGAGAGAGAGAGAGAGAGAGAGAGAGAGAGAGAGAGAGAGAGAGAGAGAGAGAGAGTATCAATTTTGTATATGGAATGAAGTACAAATTGGTAATAACTAAATTGGCATGAAGAATGGAAAAAGGTAAATGGGAGAGAGTATCAATTTTGTATATGGAATGAAGTACAAATTGGTAATAACTAAATTGGCATGAAGAATGGAAAAAGGTAAATGGGTCTATAAAGTATCCAAAACAACTAAGTTATCTCCACAATTTTCTTAATATTGATAATATAACAAAAAGAATGATTAATTTTTTAGTTTAAAAAAGATCTTGACTTCGCTATTAATATCCTTTGGGGAAACAATCATATATATTATTTAGAAGGTAGTCAAACTATATCTATGTCACATGTTCGTATTTTATATTTCACGAAATTATTTATTTAGAAAGTAGTCAAACTATATCTATATCATATATATACATAAGCACCAAGTATGATTTCACCATTACCACAACCAAAGGCGGAGACACTAACATGTAATTCACTTATACTTCTACACTTCCATCAACATTTCTCGAAATCAAACCTCTCCATCAAAACCAAAGATTCCTCAAATTCTTCGTGTTGCAATCCTTGATTTCAAATTCTTTCTATAAAGACAATGGTCATATATATGAAAAGTGTTCTATAGTTTTATCATTTCTCATAAAAAACGTTTCTTACCCAAACCCCAAAGAATTAATTTTCATGTAAAACTCTAAAAACAAGATACCTTATCCTTGTCTTTTTCCACTCATTTTCAAACTTATTGTGAAACGAAATTAATTTTCAATTATTTTCGAACTTTATTATACAACACACCCTCAAAGTATGCTCTTCCAAACATCAACACCAAATGACAATTTTTATAGTTTTTCATAAAATTGGCAACCTTGCCAATTTTTATGACAATTCTATAAAAACAATCGAAATCCATTCTCGCATCCTTATCACTTGGTTAACATCTGTTTTATCTTCATAGTTTCTAAAGCACCTTATACCTTTGACTTACTTAAGTCTACATTGTATAAGTGCTCAACTAATTTGGAAATATTGACAAAAATGGTTGTCTATCCTAGAATCCAAAGAGCCTCAGAACCTATCTCTCTAATCCTCTTCAATGATCCATGAAGGTATAAAATGAATCACACTACACACAATTAGAAGTGCATACATGTGTTCATATTGCTTAAAATTGAGTGTGCGTTTAATTCCCCTTGAATTGGAGCTTTAATAATTTTTTGGGAATTTTTAAATAATTTTTAAACCTTTTTAAACATTTTTAAACTTTTTTTAATAATTGTTTTCATTAATAAAATGGGATAATATAATTTGTGGGGTTAATATTCTATTTTGGAAACTTCTATTTTCATTAAAATGTTTGGTTGGCTAGGAACTCAAAGCGCTAGAGACTTCAGGGTGATGTTTTGTAATTAATTTGACGCGCGTTTGCACTCCTATCACAAGCCAACACTTGTCATCCTCTTGGTACGTTAGTTTGTGTTTGTTGTGTGAGAGGATAGCCAGGTGCATTGGTTATCGTTGGATCTTTCCTAATCGAGGGTATGCATGAGTTCTTAGTTAATCCCGGTGCAAACCATTTGAACCAATCACAAACCTTTTAATCACCGCTGTTTTATAACCTTTGGATCAAGTCAAACCTTGCAAGACTTGATCACAACCCTTGATTTCCCTCGAACATCCAGAACCTTCCCTCAGCCCTATAAATACCCTCCACTTCTCAGCCTTAGAAGACTTTTGGGCATTCGTCTTTCTGAGAGAAAAAAATAAGAGAGAAGAGAGAAGTGAGAGAGAAGAGAGAAAAGAATAGAGAGAAGAGAGAGAAAGGAAAACAGTTAGCCAAAATCCAAACCCTAACCCTAAACACTTCATTCCTCTGTAACAAACCTTCGTATACACTTAACCCCAAACACATCCTGAGTGTTTGAGAGAGAGTGGCTTGTTCTTGTGTTGCTGTAACCTCTTGATCTTTTGATCTTGTTCACAACTTAAACTTTAGAGTGAAGATCTTGTTTCTTTTCCATAGAAACGTTAGATCTATACTCTGCATGTTACATTTTCACTAGATCTGCATATTTTCTACTTGTTTCAAGAAAATCGTTACTGATTTGGTTTTGAAAATGTTTTATGGTTTCTGTTTTTACAAAACTTAACCTATACCTAATTGGATTCACACTTGGACATTTTCAATCTCACAAATGTTTTCAAAAAGAGATTGATTAGGATCTTGTCCGATTTTCAAAGCGAGATATCCGTGGAATCTGGGTTATATTAAAGGTCAAAAAGGTTTATAGTTTTGTAAGAAAGAAATAAACTCAAATAACTGCATATAGACTTTATATGTAATTTACTAGGACTGTCTGTAAATCTAAGTGTGTGTGAGTTCATGCATGTGTATAGGAATCACTTCACAAACACTTAACACACTACTACACTGGAAGTGTTGTGTATAAGATCTGAGATCATTGAGTCGACATAAGGAAGCTAAATCAAAGTAAGTTAGCAAACTGGAGAAACATCAACAACAAATCAGATCTATGAGAATTTAGAAGGACACCAAGTGGGGTTTATTCCTAAACTTAGAATATGTTGATTTGTGTGCTTGCATGTTGTATTGTTTGTAACTAATTTTTGTTATTAGTGGATTTTTTTACTTTTCTGACTTAGAAGTCACCGTGGATGTTTCCTCTGTTGGGAGAGGTTTTACCACGTTAAAATCTGTGTGTTGATTATCTTCATCTACTCATTTCATTCTATAAGTGTGCTGAATTTTTGAAACTGCCTTAGTTTTAAAAACTGATTACACAGTCTTAATTACTCTCGTACATAAGTTTCTTTGTAAACAAATCTCGTTTATAATTTTTATTTTCAAAAGAAAAGGGTTTCTCCAACAAACATTCGGAGTTGCTTATACAGTTTAACCTTGTGTTAAACGGCATTAGCGACGTTTTTCAATTGGTATCAGATCCCTGTTAACAATTCAAACTGTTTTACTGACTTTGTTGTTGACTCCAAGACCAATTCTGATGATAGAACCGGTATTGGATTTTTCCCTAAGAACAAACCACAAACTACAAAACTTGAACCTATTAAGTTTGTGTCTGGGGGAAAAAGACCAATTAAAACATGTCCAGACTTTCATTTTATTAAAAAGGAATTTGATCAAAAGCAACAATAGAAAGACATTGGAGAGTCTAGTAATTCTAAGGCTGAGACTGCACTTAAGACTAAATACGTATGTCCTTTGATCAGAAAGGCTGATTCTACCTATAAGACCATACCTCCTAGGAATAGGACTTCTGAACAGAATGCTGTTAAACCCATCTTTAGAAGTTTTCCTAAGGAAGTTCATCCCTCAAGCAATCAATATTGATCATACTGTGACATTTATGGTCATTCCTTTGAAGGTTGTTATACTAGGCGTCTAAACACCCCTATGTACAATACTTCTGTCTATAAGAACTTTAACTATTCTAGGCAAAATCGTAACCATTATGTCCTTCTAAGACAACCTGATAAGAACTCTAACTACAGAAATCGAAAGACCAAAACTAAGAGTTCATTTAAGAGAAAGGCTCCCAGAAACTTTCCTAAAGCAAAAGCTCAATTTTTTCACAATAATCAGTTTGCTGCTCCAAATGTTTTTCAACAAAAAGCTGTGTCTCGAAAATTTTATCAAATGAGGGCAAACTTGCGCAAAATTAAAACTAGAGCTATTTGGGTTAGAAAAGAGGATCTTTTACCCCAAATGAAGTGTAACATTGTCATCACTACTTTAAAAGCTGAACACACTTCATCTGGTTGGTACTTAGATTCAGGATGTTCCAAACATATGACAGGAGATGAAACAAAACTTCTAAACAAAACCAGATTTGCTGGTGGGAAAGTTGTTTTTGGTGATGGTGTTTAATTCCAGATCATAGGTAAAGGAACCCTAAAAGAAGAAGGAATGCCTATTCTCGAAAATGTTCTATTAGTTAAAGGCCTTAAAGCCAACCTCCTAAGCATATCACAATTTTGTGACTCTGACCATATAGTCACCTTTTCAAATAACAATTGTAAAATTCTAAATGATAAAGGTGAATGCATTATTACAGGATTTAGAACACCTGGCAATTGTTATACTGTCAAGACTAGTTCTGAAACCTGTAACATTGTCAGAATAGATGACAATGAAATCTGGCATAATCGTATGGGTCACTTAAGTTATGATATCCTTGGAAGATTGTCTAGTCAAGAGATAGTTAGAGGTATTCCTAAAATTAAACCTATTTCAAGTGTTGTCTGTGGTCATTGCTAGGAAGGAAAAATAGTTAAGACTTCGCATAAAAAGGTTAAAGACATCCTCACCTCTAGACCTCTAGATCTCATCCATATGGACCTCATTGGTCCTTCTAGAACTGTTAGTCTTTGTGGACACAGTTACATCCTTGTCATGGTTGATGATTTTACACGATTCACTTGGGTTGCCTTCTTGAAACATAAATCTGACACATTTCAGAATTTTTTGAAAATTCTTCTAAGAATTGAAAATGAGAAGGACACACAAGTCAATCGCATTCGTAGTGATAGAGGGGGAGAGTTCTTAGACACAGGAATAGTTGAATATTGTGACTACAACGGTTACAAACATGAATTTAGTGCCCTTAAAACTCCTCAGCAGAATGGTATTACTGAAAGGAAAAACCGAACTCTTCAAGAGATGGCACGTGTCATGTTGCATGCCAAATCCCTACCTAAATACTTTTGGGTAGAATCTATTAGAACTTCCTGTTATATAATTAATAGGGTTTACCTTAGGAAAAACTCTAAACAAACCCCTTATGAGTTGTGGTACGGTAATAAGCCTAACCTGAAATACCTAAGAACCTTCGGATGTCAGTGTTATGTCTGTAAAGACAGAGAACATATGTCTAAATTCGAAACTCATGGTGATAAAGCCATCTTCTTAGGATACTCCCCAAACAGTCGTGCTTATCGTATATACAATCTGCGTACTAAGGCCCTTATGGAATCGATAAATGTAATTGTAAGCGACACTATTGTCGAAAATAAGATATCTGAATCACCTATTATGGTTGAATCTGAAAATGATTTCAAAACTGATTCACCAGAAATAGATGACTCATTACCTATTGAGAGTCCAGAAGTACCTGGCTGGGTATCTAAAGATCATCCCATTGACAACGTGGTCGGTAATCCTAATGAGCCAGTTCGTACTAGATCCCAGTTAAGAAATTATGCTAATTATGCATGTTTCGTCTCCCTTGTGGAACCGAAAAATGTTAATGAAGCATTGAATGACACACACTGGATTTCTGCTATGTAGGAAGAACTTTTACAATTTGTCATTCACGATGTCTGGTATCTTGTACCTCGGCCTAAAAAAAAAATGTTATTGGAATACGTTGGATCTTTAAGAACAAATCTGATGAAAATGGGGTGATTCTTAGAAACAAAGCTAGACTAGTTGCTCAAGGCTACTCTCAAATAGAAGGGATAGATTTCAGCGAGACATTTGCCCCTGTCACTCGTCTTGAATCTGTTCGACTTCTTTTCGCCATAGCGTGTCACTTAAAATTCACACTTTATCAAATGGACGTCAAATCTGCTTTCCTAAATGGAATCCTCTCCGAAGAAACGTATGTAGAACAACCCAAAGGGTTCATTGACCCTAAATACCCTAACCATGTCTTTCGTCTAAAAAAGGCTCTGTATGGCTTAAAAAAAGCTCCTCGAGCTTGGTATGAATGCCTTTCCAACTTTTTGTTGGATAAGGGTTTTAAGAGAGGAGGAAATGACCAGACTCTCTTTGTCAAACATTTTGACAAAAACATTATTATAGCCCAAGTCTATGTATACGACATCATATTCGGGTCAACTTCAAACTCTGAAGTTAAATCCTTTTCTGCTAGTATGCACAAGGAGTTTCACATGTCCCTTATGGGGGAGCTATAACTTTTCTTAGGATTTCAAGTGAAACAGAATTCTGATGGTCTATTTGTCTCTCAAACCATGTATGCCCTAGACCTTGTTAAGAAATTTGGTTTAGAGAATGCTAAAATTTCCAAAACACCTATGAGTACTACCATTAAATTAAGCAAAGATGAAAATGGTAAGTCAGTTGATTCCACACTTTACCGTAGTATGATTGGTAGCCTACTCTATCTAACTTCCTCACGACCAGACATAATGTATGCTGTATGTCTGTGTGATCGTTACCAGAATAACCCTAAAGAGAGCCATTTATCGAGTGTAAAACGTATAATAAAGTATATAAAAGTCACTCTTAATCTTGGACTTAGGTACACTAAGGATACCTGTAGCACCATCATAGGGTATACTGATGCTGATTGGGCCGGTTGCACTGATGATAGTAAAAGTACATCAGGTGCCTATTATTATGTCGGAAATAATTTAGTTGGTTGGAGTAGTAAAAAACAGAATTGCACATCTTTATCCACAGCTGAGTCCGAATATATAGTAGCAGGCAGTTGCTGTGCTCAATTATTATGGATAAAAAAGATGTTAAGCGATTATGGAATTAAAGAAGATCAATTACAATTGTATTGTGACAATCAAAGCGCCATTAATATATCTAAAAACCCGGTATAACACTCGCGAACTAAGCATATTAAAATAAGGCATCATTTTATACATGAACTTGTTGAAACTAAGGAATTAGAAATTCATTACTTGCCTACTGATCTGCAACTTGCAGACATGTTCACTAAACCTTTAGACTATAACAGATTTCTGTATTTGCGAAATTCTATAGGCATGGTATGCGATGATTAAACTCTTAAGACCTTAATTTTTACCCTTTGTCCATTTGAGACAAGATGGGGGAGAAATTTGAGTTTTATGAGTTCTATATTTTGTTCACATTTCATCTAAACTTCTTGATCTTAGTGTGTATATTTGCAGGAATCTCTTCTACTGATTGTCTACCTTTTCTAGTGTAAAAATTTGTAAATAGTTGAGTTATGTAATTTTTGACTTTCTAGGAAATGGGTAGATAGAATCTTTTGTATAGGACTAGGTTTTATTTTTTCTTTGGTTCCCTATGAGTTTTAAGTTAACTCAAAGGAGATTTTGTCTCATATTACCAAAGGGGGAGATTGAAGCACCTTATACCTTTGACTTACTTAAGTCTACATTGTATAAGTGCTCAACTAATTTGGAAATATTGACAAAATTGGTTGTCTATCCTAGAATCCAAAGAGCCTCAGAACCTATCTCTCTAATCCTCTTCAATGATCCATGAAGGTATAAAATGAATCACACTACACACAATTAGAAGTGCATACATGTGTTCATATTGCTTAAAATTGAGTGTGTGTTTAATTCCCCTTGAATTGGAGCTTTAATAATTTTTTGGGAATTTTTAAATAATTTTTAAACCTTTTTAAACTTTTTTTAATAATTGTTTTTATTAATAAAATGGGACAATATAATTTGTGGGGTTAATATTCTATTTTGGAAACTTCTGTTTTCATTAAAATGTTTGGTTGGATAGGAACTCAAAGCGCTAGAGACTTCAGGGTGATGTTTTGTAATTAATTTGACGCGCGTTTGCAATCCTATCACAAGCCAACACTTGTCATCCTCTTGGTGCGTTAGTTTGTGTTTGTTGTGTGAGAGGATAGCCAGGTGCATTGGTGATCGTTGGATATTTCCTAATCGAGGGTCTGCATGAGTTCTTAGTTAATCCCGGTGCAAACCATTTGAACCAATCACAAACCTTTTAATCACCGCTGTTTTATAACCTTTGGATCAAGTCAAACCTTGCAAGACTTGATCACAGCCCTTAATTTCCCTCGAACATCCAGAACCTTCCCTCAGCCCTATAAATACCCTCCACTTCTCAGCCTTAGAAGACTTTTGGGCATTCGTCTTTCTGAGAGAAAAAAATAAGAGAGAAGAGAGAAGTGAGAGAGAAGAGAGAAAAGAATAGAGAGAAGAGAGAGAAAGGAAAACAATTAGCCAAAATCCAAACCCTAACCCTAAACACTTCATTCCTCTGTAACAAACCTTCGTATACACTTAACCCCAAACACATCCTGAGTGTTTGAGAGAGAGTGGTTTGTTCTTGTGTTGCTGTAACCTCTTGATCTTTTGATCTTGTTCACAACTTAAACTTTAGAGTGAAGATCTTGTTTCTTTTCCGTAGAAACGTTAGATCTATACTCTTCATGTTACATTTTCACTAGATCTGCATATTTTCTACTTGTTTCAAGAAAATCGTTACTGATTTGGTTTTGAAAATATTTTATGGTTTCTGTTTTTACAAAACTTAACCTAGACCTAGTTGGATTCACACTTGGACATTTTCAATCTCACAAATGTTTTCAAAAAGAGATTGATTAGGATCTTGTCCGATTTTCAAAGCGATATATCCGCGGAATCTGGGTTATATTAAAGGTAAAAAAGGTTTATAGTTTTGTAAGAAAGAAATAAACTCAAATCACTGCATATAGACTTTATATGTAATTTACTAGGACTGTCTGTAAATCTAAGTGTGTGTGAGTTCATGCATGTGTATAGGAATCACTTCACAAACACTTAACACACTACTACACTGGAAGTGTTGTGTATAAGATCTGAGATCATTGAGTCGACATAAGGAAGCTAAAGCAAAGGAAGTTAGCAAACTGGAGAAACATCAACAACAAATCAGATCTATGAGAAGTTAGAAGGACACCAAGTGGGGTATATTCCTAAACTTAGAATATGTTGATTTTTGTGCTTGCATGTTGTATTGTTTGTAACTAATTTTTGTTATTAGTGGATTTTTTTACTTTTGTGACTTAGAAGTCACCGTGGATGTTTCCTCTGTTGGGAGAGGTTTTACCACGTTAAAATCTGTGTGTTGATTATCTTCATCTACTCATCTCATTCTATAAGTGTGCTGAATTTTTGAAACTGCCTTAGTTTTAAAAACTGATTACACAGTCTTAATTACTCTCGTACATAAGTTTCTTTGTAAACAAATCTTGTTTATAATTTTTATTTTCAAAAGAAAAGGGTTTCTCCAACAAACATTCGGAGTTGCTTATACAGTTTAACCTTGTGTTAAACGGCATTAGCGACGTTTTTCAGTTTCTTGCTTCCTTTTGAAGCGAAACATTTTTCTTGAGTTTAAATGAAACATTTTTTGAGAGCATAATTTTTATGTTTAAAAGACAAATAAGTATAAAAATATTTTTTTTAAAAACGTTTAAATTTAGTTTAAACAAAATCAAAACCGTTAAAAACTAGTTTAAATAAATATTAAAAAAATAGTTTTAATGTTTAAAAAGGAAAAAAGGTATAAAAAGACAAAAGAGACTTATAATAATATGCGACCTCTAGGACTACACACAAGTTACATAAAAAAAGATAATATTCCAGTATATATTTAATTTTCACATATAATTAAGCAGATTTCTTGTACTTACTATTTTTCTAAATCGGTGAAGTTTTAGTTTTAAAACGTAAAATTAGAAGTTATTTATTTAGGGGCTTTTACCAATTAGCTTCATTTATTAAATATGTAATCAAACCCGGTCATACAATTTTTTTTTTGCTCCAAGAGGTTCCATTAAAACATATATATACAAATTTTTAAACATATATAGTTTAAAAAAGATCATGACTTCACTATTAATTTCCTTTGGGGAAAACAGTCATATATTACTTAGAAGGTAGTCAAATTATATCTATGTCACATGTTCGTTTTTTATATTTCACGAAATAATTTAATTATTGATCCCTTTAGATAAATTATTTTATTCGCATAATCTAGATATCAGAAAATTCCACTACCACAAGCACATACCTGCATTATGACAACATCTGGGAATCTCGTTACGATCCTCTCTACAACCTCCTTCCTTAGCAACTAAAGTGAACTCAGATCATACTTAAGCACCAAGTATGATTTCACCATTGCCATAACCAAAGGCAAAGACACTAACATGTAATTTACCTTATACTTCTCCACTGCCATCAACATTTTTTTGAAATCATACCTCACCATCAAAACCAAAACTTCCTCAAACGTTGCTTCTCTAATTAATGTAAAGGACCCAAAAACGTGAAACAACGATAACCTAAATAAAGACACTGGCTAAGCCTCGTCCTTGTTATCATAACTGTTGAGGTATAACTGCCAATGACAGGACAACTATCAAGTTCTAGTGAGTCAATTTAATTAGGGCATGTTTGATTGTAAATGTGAAATATGTGTGAAAAATAGTTCATTTGGATAAGATGCTAGAAAATGAGTGGAAAAACATATGAGTTTTTGGTCTTATATTTTCTATTTTCCATGGAAACCAATTCTTTGGTGGGTGGATAAAAATATTTTCCACTAAAAATGAGGTTTGAGATAGAGCACTTGTTATGTGAATAAGTGTTGTTCTCACATGAAGTATTCACAATGAAGTTACCATAAAGGCAGAATAACTATTTTTCATGAAAAAAAATTCCATATCTATCAAATATACCCTTAAGTTAAAAATTGGGAGAGGAAGGGTGAGTATTTGATGTAATGAGAGTAGGGAGATGAAGGAAAATTGGTTAGTAATTAACTATTCGAAGCTGAAGGGTTGGAGTGGAGAAGGGGAAGAGCAACTTTCAATATCGACGACGTTAAGGAAGGTAAATGGGCGGATTTGGGGGAATTTGGTCGAATCATTTTGGGTTATGGTCAGATATAGATGGATTAATTGTAGTTTCATAATAGTTGTGGGTTGGGTTTGGATGAGATTAATAGTCGACCCCTTTTCTCATTCAAGTTTTTTAATTACAAATTCCTAATTTATATGAATAGGAAGGACAACAGGTCATTTCTCAACCCATCTAAACCCGTAAATAACCAGTGAGTTTATAATGAGCCATATGCTAATTGACTAGAACAAATATGATGGTATCAATTCTCAACCATTGCGGGAAGAAATGGATGGATGATACAGTTTTGCTCCATTTTGCTGATCCTAGACGACGTTAAAGTTTCTTATGGTTAGATATGGACGGATTAATAACGGGTTGATAACGGTTGTGGGTCGGGTTTGGGTCGGATTAACAACCAACCCGTTTTCTCATTCAATTTTTTAATTACAAATCTCTAGTTTATATGAGTAGGAAGGACAGCGGGTCATTTCTCAATCCGTCTAAACCCGTAAATAACCGGTGAGTTTTTAGTGATCCATATGCTACCCGACTGGAACAAATATGATGAAACTCATTCTGAACCATCGAGGGTAGAAATGGGTGGACGATACGGTTTGGATCCATTTTACTAGTCCTTGACGTCAAAGTTGTTATGGTCACTCTATTACTTGATTGGTTGAAACATTAAAAAGAATGTAACTAATTATTTAATATTTTAATATTCTAATCAATCATTAAAACCCACTTTGAATGTATGTCTCTAAATTAACCCACTCTAAAATTAGAAACTGAATTACAAAAGGAAAACAACGGTTGAGCCAAAAGAAAATAAGAGAGAGAAATAAAAATAATCACTTACATATCATTATGAGTGTACACATGACCAAAAGAGCCAGTGGAGCTTCCATTATTATACGAAAATTATATGATGTGATGCAAGACTTTAAGTTTTCTATGTGACTTTTTATATTCTCTAACATTATGCTTCCATTGCAGACATATCCATATTAATTTTGGTGTCAATTAACCCACTTAGAATCTACCTGCAATCTGATCTAATCTCTCCATTACTACCTGTTAATGGACTAATATTTCCCATATTTATCATTGACTGCACAAAGCTCTCAAAGAAAGCAGTCTGGTTACTACTGAATGTGTTCAAATTGGGTATTGTTGAAGAACCATTAGTTGAAAACAACTCTTGATCAGATTGAAGAAGGCCTTCATTGGTTTGAAGGTTAGAGAAATAATTGTTGTCGAAGGCATCAGGTGTTGTGGGGTCAAGGTTTGCCAAAGTTGTCCCACTCCCATTTTGTGGGCATATTTGTCGTAGGGTTGCCAAGTATGTTGAGTTTAGTGTGGGATCAGGGTTGCCTGTGCCATTAAAATTGTACAGTCGATTGCTGAAAAATCGACATTGCGTGCGTCCAAAGGTGTGGGCACCTAATCAACAACACAAAAACTTAATTAAGATAAAATAGGCGAAGACCCCCCAAAAAAGCATCAAAACTCTCTCAAAAGGGTGTTTTGCAACAAGCTCATAGCATAAAAAAAATTGGGGGGGGGGGGGGGGGGGGGGGTACTTGTAAAAACGCACGATTAGGTAGTTTATTTTTCCCATAAGTAATTAGAATCTGAGATAATGTATAAATTGAAATTTAATATGAATCCCACTTGAGATTTGAAATGATAATTACCAGATAGGGCCACAAGATCATTAATGTTTAGGCCAACAACAGAAAATTTGGAAATGATTGAAGCTAAGCCTTCAAAGGGAGATGGAATTGAGGTATTGGCTCCTGTCTGGTTTGCTGTTCTGCTGTCCCTTCTTCCTAGTAGTACACTCCATGATGGACCTCCTGACTACATGATGTGTAAAATGGATGAACAAACAAAATGACCAAATAATGTATATAAACAAAATTGCATTGATCAACGTATATCATATGCATGCGATTCACTTGAAACAATTATTAGTGCATTTATAAAGAACTCGTCTAGAGGGACACATATTTGACACAGAGCAAACATAGTAACATGGCATACGCTAAAAGACAAAATGGAGAAGTGTTGTATTTACGACTCAAGAAGCCGACTATTAAAAAAAGGGGCAATAATTATGGAGTCTCGTTCACTTATCAAACGAGGCGGATATTTTTTGATTAACTACTATTTTACCAATTAAGCACATTAAAATGATAAAAACATTTTCACAATTGTGACGTTATTATTTTTTTTTAAAACACCAAATATCAAAAGTAAAGATTTATATATTTGGAATCTACTCGTCAAGATCTATCAAACAACACTCATATTAGATATTTTTTTACGAAAAAATCGAAACACATAAATTTATAAACCTCCATTTTTTCTTGCGAAAACTCCATTTCTTCCAGCGAATAATCTTCTTCTCCAGCTCGGGTTATGGTGCCGTTGGTGCGGGAAAAAAAAGAAATAGACAAAGAGAGAGAAACACTCCGCGCGAGAATTTCGGCAGCGTCCGATGAGATTTTTCGGGGGACTGTTTCCGGCGAGTCTCCGATGGGGTGGGCAGGGTGGGGGTGGAGCTGCTAGATAGAGAAAAAGTGTGTGATTATGTGTTTGTTTTTAGAGAGAGAGAGTAAATGAGTTTAAAATGAGTATATGTATATTTGTCTAAATATACATAGTTTATAACGAAAAAAGATTTGGTGCACTAAAAAAAAGTTAATTGGATTTAATGCATCTATGACTTAATAAATGTGACTGTTATTGAATAATCCTTTTAAAAAAACTCAGGTTCGTTTGATTGGCATGCAATTGTTTCCCATGAAAAATGGTAGTTTTAATTCCCTTTTTACTGTTGCAATCCTTGATTTCAAATTCATTCTATAAAAACAATGGTCATAAATATGAAAAGTGTTCTGTAAATTTTTATAGTTTTTCATAAAAAATATTTCTTACCCAAACCCCCAAAAATTGATTTTCATATAAAACTCCAAAAGTAAGACATCTCGTTCTTATCTTTTTTCACTCGTTTTCAAATTACTTGTGAAAGTAAATTAATTTTTAATTATTTTTGAACTTTATTATCAAACACACCCTCAAAGTATGCTCTTCCAAACACCAACACCAAATCTCCAAAGCCCTTCTCGAGTAATGTATTGAAGAGATAATCATAACACAAAAAGCTATTATTTTGCAAGTAGAATGTAAGAACCTTAACAACCTTGCCTTAACATTGAAATCCACTCTCGCATCCTTAGCACTTGGTTAACATCTGTTTTATTTTCATAATTTCTTGCTTCCTCTTGAAACGTAACATTTTTCTTCAGTTTAAACGAAACATTTTTTTAAAGCATAATTTTTATGTTTAAAAGGAAAATAAATATAAAAATAGTTTTTTAAAACAAAACATAAACGTTAAAATTAAGTTTAAACGAAATCAAAACAGTTGAAAATTAGTTTAAATATATATTAAAAAATACTTTTTATGTTTAAAAAGGAAAAAAGGTATAAAAAGACAAAAGAGGCTTATAATAATATGCGACCTCTAGGACCACACACAAATAACATAAAAAATATAAAAGATAATATTCCAATATATAATTAATTTTCACATATAATTAAGCAGATTTCTTGTACTTACTATTTTTCTAGATCAGTGAAGTTTTAGTTTTAAAACGTAAAATTAGAAGTTATTTATTTAGGGGCTTTTACCAATTAGCTTCATTTACCAAATATGTAATCAAACCCGGTCATACAATTTTTTTTTTGCTCCAAGAGGTTTTATTAAAAAATATTTTTACTCCAATATATTATATTTATAAAAGGTGATGAATATTCAAATTTTGTTTTGATAGCGCTTTTTTTTTAATATGCACAACAAGAATTACGGGAATTTGTATAGAAATCTGCTATTCAATAAAAACTTAAACTAAGCTAATATTAAAGCTAAAAGTCAGTAATGCATACCAAACAGGGACGAAACCAGGATTTAAACTCTGGGGGGGCCAGAAATTTATAAAGCAAAATCTCAATAATAATAGAAATATACATATACGTATATACATATATATTGACATAAATATATTCATCAAGAAAAAAGTAAAAATTACGTGAAAAACAAACCGATTATTTATTAAAAAATATCAAAGCTTTATCACATTTGCTAATTGATTGATTTTGATACTATAATTAAACATATTACAATAAATAATTAAACAACAATCACTGAATATAATTGGACAATTAAGTGGATTTTAAATAAAATCTGCAATTATAATTAATTAACAATCAATATTTGTCTTAAGTTATAATATACAAGTAGGTATGAAATTAAATTCGTAATTAAGTAACTATATGAATTAAATTTATACTTTATATCATTAGGTTTAATTAGTAGATTAATTCCAAGGATACAACTATTAATTTTTATCAACTTTACATACATTAATTAAAATTTTGGAAGAATGTATTAATTAAATAAATGCATCTTGTTCATAAAAGAAGGAGAAGAAAACTTACCGATGGTAGGTTAATGGCTTCTTGACAGGCATTTTTTGTGTTTGATGTTTTTTTCCAAGTAAACAAGAACGTAATAGTTTTCAAAGAAATAAAATAAATTAGTAGATACCGTTGAGGATAATAGGGAGAAGTGGTGTGAGAGGTTAAGTAAATGTGAGAGTTTGGTTATAAAAATATAAGGGGCCCACTTTGAAAAGTGGAACCGTGTAGAAAGTAACAACCTTAAAACCACATGGTTAGTTTAAGATTGTATAACAACTATTTACTCCTTAGTTTTAGGCTTGGGAGGGGGCCACCAGTACAATATATTTTAACTCACATAATTGTACAACAGCAACAAAAAAAATTCACACCTTAGGGGGGGGGGGGGGGGGGGGGGCAGAGGCGGATCCAAGGGGGGGCGGGGGGTGGCCTTGGCCCCCCCAAACTTCTGAGAATTTTTAATTTTAACCCTATACTTTTTAAATTTTGTGATTTTTTTAAAATTTGTATAGTTTTGGCCCCCACAAAACTAAATATATATTCTTTGGCCCCCCCTTTCTCATACTTCTGGATCCGCCACTGGGGGGGGGGGGGGGGGGGGGGGGCATGGCCCCCTTTAGCCTCCATGTTGTTTCTTTGGTATTACCAAAGAAACAGAAACTTGAGCGGCAATTGTAAGAATATCAGCACAAGAAACAACACCAGGGCAAGAATTTTCCACAGCAGTTTTAATATTGTCAACCACATCAAATCCCCTTGTAGAGTTTGCATTTGGCGCTGCGTCTTTCTCGCTCTGTATTGTCCCACTGTTGTCCAGCAAAATCGAAGCATCACACCCCTAGTAATACACAAATCAACATGCATTAATTTTATACATATATAGAGAGAATAAGAGACCCTTGGAAACATTTTTTATTTAAAGGAAGTCTACTTAATTGCCCCCCAAAAATAAGTCCATTTAAGTTTTACTTCACCAAAAGATTCATCAGCAACGGAACATATTAAATAATTGAAGTCTAGTTGACACTGCACGAATACGGTACAAGCGAATTGTAAGTTGTATTTGCATGTAACTAATGGCTAACTTGCTATTATTTATTTTTCAAAAATTAGAAAAGAGAGAATATAGTGAGTAAGAAAGAGCAGCTCACATCAACAAAGCAGTCATGGAAATGAAGTCTAATGAGGCTTGCACCAATTCTTGGATCAGACTGCAAAGCCTGCTGAACAACATTATTCACTATGGTAGAAACATTTGGGCATGTGGTGTTGTAAAACGTAGTGCTCAATTGACCATTTGATCCATTGATGATCAGCACAAATACTGCACACAAACTGCTTACTGCTGCTAAAGAAGAAGAGAGAGAAAACATTATTGCTTGCTCTTCCTTCTTATTTTGAAACTTACGTTTTGGAGAGGAAACTTAGCTTGCTTTTTTCTTAGGTGGTTGTGCAATGGTGAATAAAGATCTAGACAATATATAGAGAAGTGTCATGTCATTTTCCAGTATACTTTTAAAAAAGTCAGGAAAGAACTTTTTTTCAAAGAACTGACCATTCCGCTTTCTCGTACCCCCACTCACACCATTTATATATAAAATGATTTACAGGACTTAGGGGCCAATTTTTTTCACTCCAAATAAAATAAATGCATTTAATAAAAATTCAAAATTTATATTTTCAATAAAAAAATTGTTTTTTTATTTAAGAAAACTGTTTTTTTTAATAAGAATCATTTTTAAAAACAAATTTTTTAAACCTTTTATAACTGTTTAAAAAAAACATTCCAACTGTTTAAAAAAATGTATTTTTCAAAGTTTTTTCTTCCTTTTTTTTAGTTTTTAAAATTATTTGTCTGTGATTTTAAAATTTTTAATTACGGTTATTTACTATTTGGGGTAGGTTTGTTTATAATCTTTTGTTCTTGGGGTACGCAAGTTTCCGTATTACTTCGTTGGGTCCAAAACTAACGGAAACCGTTAGTTGACTCATTTGACTCATTTGACCGTTAGCTCACATCTTTAACAATTGTCTCTCACATAGTAAATGACATCTTTGCCCTTGAAATTAAAGCATAAAATTTTTAATATTTATAAAAGTTGTTTAATTAAAATTGTTTAATAAAAACTGTTTAATATTAATAAAATGTAATATATATATATATATGGTTTAAATATTTAGAATTTTTTTTAAATGTTGTTAAAAAATAATTTCCGAAAATTGTTAAAAAAAATTCAAAAAGAAAATATTTTCCACCAATTAAAACGATTTTCAAAAAAATAATTTAAACAACACAAAATAAAAAAGTAGTTTGCACCAAATAAAACGAATTTATGTATAAAATGATTAAAAAAACTGTTTATAAAATGATTAAAAAAACAGACTTAAAAAAACCTCCAGAAAAAAAATGAATTCAAAAATGATTTTCAACAAAAGAAAATATATTTCAGTTCAAATTAAAAAAAAATTCAGTTAAAAAAATAAAAATGACTTCAACTAACAGTTAAAAAAAGGGTTAAAAATATTAAACCATATATATATATATATATATATAAAAAAAAATTCCAGCATAAGATTAAAATTATTTAAAAATATTATACTGTGATTTTTTACCCAAAAACTGATTTCCAATTACAAAATAAAAAAATTTCCACACAAAATAAATATATTCAAGCATAAAATAAAATTATTTCAGGAAAAAAAAATCTTTTTCGTTTGATAAAAATAAAACTCTTTTCATTTAAAATATATATTTCCATAAACAAAAAAAAATCCAGCATAAAAAAAAAATAAAACTGATTTTAGCCAAAAAAAAATATATTTTCAAATAAAAAAATTCCAGAAAAAACGCTTTTCAACAAAGAAAATAATTTCTAATCTACATGAAATTCAACCTCCGGCCATCTACAAAAAGAAAAATGATTTTTTCCAATCTACAGAAAACAAAATTCCAACCTCCGGCCATCAACAAAAAATTCAACCTCCGGCCATCTACACAAAAAAAAATCAGGAAAAAAACGATTTTCAACAAAAAAAACTGATTCTTTCGAATCAAGAAACTTGTTTTCCATCTACACAAAATCCAACCTCCGACCACAAAATCCAACCTCCATCCATCCAACTTCCGGCCACAAAATCCCAATCAAGAAATTTGTTTTCCATGTACAAAAAATCCAGGAAAAAAAACATAAGGGTATAAGAACAAACCTCTAATTTCAACAAATCTCCGGACATGGAATAAGCCCCTGGCAATGGAACAAGACTTCGGCCCCTTTATCTTCCTCTCGGTATAAGAAATTTCTTAGCAAACCTCAGAGAGAGAGAGAGAGAGAGAGAGAGAGAGAGATGATTTGAGGGTTTAAAAGTAGGATAAGGGTATTTAACAATAAGGGTATTTAGGTTAATTGGTGAAAAAAGGTATTGTCGTTAGTCAAATCATTAAAATAATACTCAACCAATTAATACGAAAATTAACGTACCCCAATGACAAAATATTATAAACAAATGTATCATAGTAAATGACCCTTTTAATTAAGGTTTTATAATTTTCATTTTTTTTATCTTACACTTATTTTTAACTCAAAAGGCCCTGAAAATAAAATTATCATATAACATTCTTAATCTAAAGGTGGAGTGGGGGAAGATAATAGATGAGTGGGAATAGACTAACCCTTATTATATAAGCATAAAAGTAAGGAAATAATATTAATAAGGGCACTGCTATTCGCACACCTGAAAAAGTTTAGGCTTATTGTGGCTGAATTTATCGTGATTAATCAATATCAGGTTAGCACGATAGACCCGTTAAGATAACAGTTCGGGTTTGATAATTTTAATAAAATTGATTAAACTCATTTGCATACATTAACACCTATTAACATTACCCTAACTCTTTGCTTATAAATTAAGTTTCACACATGTTTTAGTATTTTTAACTTTGGGAAATTAACATTTTGTTGTTCGAATTCAATACCTATTAACATTTGGAATGTAGGATGTAGATATTAATTATTTCTTTTTTATTTAGAATTTTAGTTACTTAACTGGTGCTAACAGTTTGGGTCGTGTTACCCGTTAACACTAATGGTTAGGGTTTTAATTTGTTATTTATAACCGATTTGTCAATGGAACGCGTATAGGTCTAGGGGATTTGACTTGAACCCGGTATCACACGATACGAACACGACCCAACACGAGTTATTGACAGGTCTACTAACCGAAGTGAGAAACACCATATACTATGGGAATTTGGTGATTAAAAGTTCACTAAAGGGATCATGAGTATTTAGTCCCAATTTTGAAGATACATTGTTTCCACTGCTATGTTTTTTGTTTTTTTGGTGATTGAAGATTCTAATTGTAATAACTACGGGACAAGTGTAATTCTCTGCGAAAAGGAAGAGAGACGGTTATAAGGCGGTTGAGGACAATTTTAGGTGGTTATCGACTTAATAGAATTTAAAAAATAGATGGGAAAAGAGCCTAAAAAACATTAAAACTTAGACCAAACCTAAAAAACTATTCACTAAAATGAATTATTATTTTAGTTTAATTTGTTGAAACTTATAAACTTAATATAACATGTTTAACCCCAAGGGGTTAGCTCATCTCGTTGAGTTGCTAGGGTTGTTCCTAATGGTCATCAATTCGAGACTCGAGGGAACTATAGAGGCATAAAGCATAACTGGTTATTAGGTCATACCTTCTGAAGTAGCTAAAAGCAAGGAACCGCGAGATGCCAATTTTTATTTTTTTTAAATACATAAACTTAAACATAATTAATCTAAATAAAACTTTGTACCAATTTTCAACCGAGATGTTGTGATAAAATGATTTACCCAATTTTATCTTAACCTAAAACATGCATCTAGGTGATAACAGATAAAATAAATAAATCAAACCACAATATGTGATGTACGAGAAAAACTGTGACACCCCGCTTATTAAAATAAGAGGTGGCCAGCCCGCTACTCCAATAAATACGGGAATCATAAATGGTCCATTCTTAGCATCACTGTCGCATAAATAATAGTACGAGATAACCACCAAATATTTTTGAAAACAGAAGTCATATAATTAGGAAAGTTTAAAAAAAATAATTTCGACAATCCAATTTATAAAAGAATGTGGATATATATAAAAATATGTACAGTTTAATAACCATTCTACAAAACATAACCGAATAAGCAGTCGGTTAACAGACTAATACAAAAGGTCACATAAAGCATTACAGCAAGTATGAACAATAACTGGTGCAACACGCCCGAATATATAGATGGATCATAGCTAGAGTATCAAAAGAAAATGATGCGTCTACTACAAATAGAAATCCTACAACATCAAAAAAATTGTAGCTCCTCGACACCGGGAAGGAAAGATCAAAGCGGGCATCCTTGTGGCTGAGCACCTGAGCATAAATAAGAACCACACAAGAAAGACAAATATAAACGGGTCAGGGCTCGGTTTTATATGATATACATGTGAATAAAATGCATAACAGTTATGAATGCTAGACATCATAAATAGGTTAAGTTCGCTCTTCACATAAGAATCATCCTCACCTCTCATCTAAATGCACATCCTAGCGCCATACTAGATCGTTATAAATTAAACTACCCGTCTAATTAAGAGAAATAGCTAAATCCCATTTAGCATGCTTAAATTGCAAATTCATAAAAGCTAACTTCATAAATCCATTTATCATTGGCAAAAACTATGCCATACAATTTATTTATAAATGCATTACTCATTTATAAAATGCCACATCGTGATAATAGTTTCAATCAAGATATAACGATTCTAAGACCATCCTTTCGGGAGTCACCCCCACTGGATACACCCCAAAATGCTATCATCTTTCAGGGCCTATAATCAAGACCACCTGGGCACCCTAAATCGCGTCGCGTGGAATGCGGCCATATACCTTCGACAGTGAGTCATAACCATACCCGGAATTACCTCACTTCGAATAAAGCAACAACACAATGTAACTACCGGTCCTATGGCCGAGGACTATATTCTCCCTGCATTCACTAGCCAGGGAATTTACCTCATTCGTGCAATTTTCCTTATGATAGCATTTAGAGAGGTATGTATATGCATGCCATAATCACAAGATATGCCAATTTAAAATGTACATTTCTTATTCACAAAACCATACGGGCCTAAATATATAAGCTACAAGTATAATTACCTCATAATAGCCTCCGAAAGTTCACGACAACACTATCCAACGCTACCCTAGTTCCAAACTCGCAACTAGATAAAATGAGACATTAAGCTCTATTAATCAATCCCCAAAACAAGCCCGAATACTCCCTTACTAACGTAGGATATTAATCCCCCCTAATATAAGACCCTAACACTGTTTATTACTTCATAAGAGAAGGTTCCTAAGCCTTAAACCTAAAAGGAAATGACTAGAAACCAAGATGAAAAACTACCCTAAAATAGCAGGATTTTCGAATGGATTCGCCCTTGATAGATAATCGATTCGCTAAAAAGAGAATCAATTCGGCTGAGAAAACCAACTTTCCGTCTAAGCCCGAATCGATTAGGCCTTAACCCGAATCGATTCGGTTCCTCAAACCTGTAGCCACCATCTTTAGCGGATCAATTGGCTGAGGAGGCCGAATCGATTTGCCTGGGTCGAGAAGCCCAATTTTGGCTACGGGTTAACATGAACCCTAAATCCCCAAATCTTATTTCCTCCATTTCTCTCAACATCATCAACTAATAATTTCTTCAAATCATTCCTACACAATACCCGACTAATAAAACCAACTCTAATCATATCTAAATCAATGTTTAAGGGTTTAAACATTAATCTTAAGAACACAACTATATATATAAGTTATTCACACTCAATCATATATATATGAAAGTTAGAAACTTGCCTCAAGATTGTAGTCTTGGATTCTCTTCTCGTAGCAATGATTTCAAGTTCAAATCACCAACTCTCTCTCTTTCTCCCAAGTCGTATCTTCTCTTTAACTCTCTAGAGGTTAAAACATATAAATGAGCTTAAATGATCTAGCAAGACTAAAATACCCAAATACATCCAAAATACATTAAGTCCAACATTAAATGTCACTACACACTTAAAATTGACTCGTAACATTATAATTGAGTTATAACTAGTCAAAAATGTCCCGGAACCCAAAAACACAATTGGTACTTATTTTAACTATTTCAATTATTTCCGGACTAACCGTACCCTCTAAACTGGCATTCGGGATATCATAAATTATTTCATGTTCCAATGTCGTATTAACTCTTTAATAATAATCCAATTGGAATATAGTCATAACCATCACTTAAAGCAGAACAACGCAACAAATAAAATGTTATACTATTTACATTCGCTTAACAGTAAATATGCAAACTCAGTAAATATTATCTCTTAAATCACTTAAAGTAATATTTACTTCAACTTCCTTTATTTTATATAATTAACCCACAAGATAATTTAATATAAAAGTAATTACTCATAAATAAGGGGTATTACATACTCCCCCCCTTACAAGAGAATTTTGCCCTCAAAATTTTGGCGTACCTTCACTGGACTCGGACCAAGGGCACCACCTTCGTTCTTAGTCTACGCTCTCCGTGATCTAAAATAGCAACCGGTTGTTCCTCATATAAAATATCAGGTTGAACTCGATATCATCCAATGGAATGTGCCAATGAGATCATTCGCATCTTATATACTTCTTCAAATATGAAATATGGAACACGTCATGAATCTTTTGTAGGCATTCCGGCAAAGCAAGTTGATATGCTACGGGGCTTACCTTTGCAATAACGAGAAAATGGACTACATAGCGTGGCGTAAGTTTGCCTTTCTTCCCGAATCGCGTTACACCCTTCATCGGGGATACCCATACAAAAACTTGATCCCCCACTTCCAATTCCACATGCCTTTGATTCGTGTAGGCATAGCTCTTCTAACGATCTTATGCAATTCGTATGCAATTTTAATTAAGTTCGATCTTCGAAGAAGGATCTTGGATCATTTTAGGTCTAAGGAGATTATTATCTTCTACTTCCATCCAACAAGAAGGTGATAGACATGGTCGGCCATACAATGCCTCATATGGTTCCATACCTATCATGAATTGGTACTATAAGGACATAAATTTCCAATTGAGTCCCGGTATTATTTTGACTTAATTTCGTGAATAAAACTGTGTTTGTAATATGTTGTAGGAAGATTTTATTTTGTCATGATCCCACTCGATCTATAACGTATTGTAGAAATTGAAGACGTTGCGGCAAAGCTTCAAAGAATTAATCATGTCGAAGTTTAATTGGTGCATGTTTATTTGTCTGCAAGTTTATTGCATTCCGAGATCACACATGTATGAATGTATATTGTTAATGAGATTAAAAATGATTTTTATAAAAGATAAGGATGTAATTTTATACGAAAAAATATTTTAAAATGTTTTCAAAGTGTTTTAAATATTTTACACTGTGTTTTATTCTGATAAGCTCGAAAATGAGTTTGACTCAATTGGATCTCTTTTGAAAGAAACATTTTAAAGCAAAAGTCAAACTTACACGCGCGTCGTTCGAATGACAGTTGGATCATTCGAGCGAGATGGCTATGTCGCGCGAACGACTGGTCAATCTCGTTCAAGCGATACATTTTTTGAGGCGATTAATTTTTCCTATTTAAAGCGTGGGTTTGTCAGAATTAAAGATGTGTGCAATCTGGAAAATAGTTTTCAATCGAGTACGAGTTTTTGCACATATTTTTCTAAGGTTTCAAAGATCAAAGACATCCTTAGAGTTTGCAAAGATCCGAGTTATCATTACTATATGCTTATTTGATCTTGCTGCACCAAGAAGGTTTGTTCTATACCTGAACATCTGGGTTTTTTGCGGTGAAAAAAAGAGAAGGACTTCTTGTTCGACATCGTAGACGTATCAAAGTCATTCGGTGGACACCGAGACATACATGGACGCGTGTGTTGTGGACAGGTATAGTGGAAGAAGTAATTTCTGTGTGGGCACTATGAGAGGAGTTGTTGAAGATCAGAAGAGCGTTAAGACTCATGGGGATCGAGTCATTGAGTGAGTCTTTTGTCTGTTCGTTGTAATTCCATATTCATAGTGATTGTCTAGCTTGGGCCGTCTGAGGTTTTTTCCCGTCTTGGGTTTTTCCTCGTACATCCTGTGTTGTCATAATTCTTTATTTTACTTTACTTGCTTTAATCACTAGATGCATGTTTAGGATTAATCAAGATAAAATTGGTTTAAAGTAAAAATTGATTTTTCACAACTTGGTTTGGTGCACATTAAAAGTTGGATAATTTTTGGTGAAAATTGGTTTGATTTGAAGCACACTCGTGTAGGTCCACTCTATCAAATTGGTATCAGAGCTAGAAAATATAATTTATTTGTTTTGTGATCCCGTGTGTTTTCAAAGATGAATTCTGGAAATAACGAATTTTTTTAAACTCCTGGTTTTGATGGCACTAATTACACTTATTGGAAGATGAGAATGAAAAGTGAGTTAAAATCTATTGATGAGAGTGTGTGGCTAGAAGTTGAGAAATGTTGGACACCCCCTGTCACTATTTTATGTGAGGTTACTAATTTAAAGCCTGTCGAGTCATGGATTGAAACTGAATATAGACTTTCACAATATAATTCTAATTTGCACGTTATTTCTTCACATGTCACACCGAAAGAATATAATAGAATCATGACCTGTGAAACATCAAAAGAGGCTTTGGATATTTTAGCACTCTCTCACGAGGGCACTATCACCGTTAGGGCGTCAAAACTTCAAAATCTTACTACACAGTTTGAGACCATTAGGATGTTAGAGAGTGAGACTTTTGATGAGTTTTATGCTAGGTTGCCCAATATTTTCAACTCGTCGTTTAACCTAGGTGATAAAATTCCTGACAACCGTGTCGTTAAGAAAATCCTTAGGTCATTGCCTAGTAGGTTTGATGCGAAAGTGACCATTTTAAAATCCTTGGGTAAGTTAAAGTCAATGAAACTAGAAGAGATTGTAGGTGACTTACAAACCCATGAAATCGATATGATTACCTCCAAGTAAGTGCCTAAGAAAGAAAAGGGTATTGCTTTGAAAACCCGAATGGAGGAAATTAAAGTTTCAGATTTGGATTTGGATTTTGATTTTGAGGATGTTGCTTTGTTGGCAAAGAAATTAATAAAATTTATTAAATTTCAAAAGCAATCGAAAGATGCCGAGAAGTTTGAAAAATTTAAGAACAACAAATTTGATCCCACCTCTAAGGATAAGTTTGAGAATCCTGAGAGAGATGAGTCGGATAAGTTTTTTGGGTGTGAGGGGTACGATCACAAAGTTAAGGAGTGTCCCACTAGACTTAAGAAAGAGGGCAAGCAACCCATTGTATATATTGCCACCTTAAGTGATAGTTGATCGAGTGGAAAAACCGAGCGTCCGTGTAATACGCTAGTCGTTGTTATCGGCTTCCAACCTCAATACAAAAAAAACCTAAACTTTTCACTACACTTTTATGGAGTATAGTAGTAAGTCTGGGTATCGAATCCACAGGGAATGTTTTATAGAATTTAATTGATTTATTACTTCTAAAATAAAAATGAAAAAGATGATGATTGGGAAAATTTCTATTAAAAAATTACTTAAGAAAAACAAACTGAAAAGTGCAAAAGAAATTAGATCTGACAAATGGGAGAAAATAGGGTAGGGTACAATCCCTCAATCCTTAACAAATTACCCTTTAGAATACTAGAATTATAAATCAAAATTCTTGATTAAATCCAGTCCTTATCATCACTAAGCATTACATATATGAGGTTCAAGCCCGCATCATATGAAATCAAAGATCAATATAAGGCGGTGAACGACAAATTATACATACAAAGCATTCTTAAACATCCCAAGTACCTAGGGCAAGAGAGATTAAAAGATATGACAATGCATATATGATTTTCATTCACGATTCAACCAATATTTTCATTTATTTTCTAATTTTCCATACAAATAATTTGTATTAGGATTGAGTTCATGTACCCCGACCCTTGAGAATTTAGCTACTCATGATTGGATTAAAAAAAACAAATTCATACACAACATTAAAGATCTACAAGACATTATAAATAAATTGCAAATAATAAAACAAGAGAATGGAAATGAGATTACTTGAATTCAGCAACAAGAACGGAATTGGGATTCAGAAATTCTTACAAACTAGGATTCATGAAAACTCTTGAAGGAATAGAAAATTTGCTCTCAAAATCTAACCCTAAAATTCAATCTAGCACTTCTAACCTACTCCTAACCTAGCCTCTCTCTAGCAACTCCTCTTCAAATGATGTAGGTCATGGGCTTTTATAGCACAAAATCTCGAAATTGACAACCAATAGTGCTTGTGGAACAAGTTTTCCAAGAGTTGCACTGCATTAAATGCATAATTAATGACAGAAATCCGCACATCCAGACTCTTCATTATCCCGCAACTTCAAAACATCGTAACTTCTTCACCGTAGCTCGGATTGAGGTGCCGTTTTTTCCAGTATTCTTGTAATTTAGAGCTCTTCAACTTTCTAGTTGGCCCCACCTTCGGACTAAGGCTGAAAAATTACGAAAATGCCCTTCAACCCTCCATTTCTTGGTTTCTTTCATTGTTTTGAGTTCTCCTTCGCACTAACTTGCGTGAAATACCTGTAAAACACATGAGAAATACACAAAACACGAAATACTTGCCAAAATGGGTTAGTAGCATAAATAAGAGACAAATCCAAGATATTTACACTACACGGGATCATAAAAATACTGAAATTAAGGGGATAAATGTGAAGAATATGTGCCTAAACAATAGTGATTTGGAAGAGGGAGAGAGTTCCCCCATTGAGCGTAACTTTGTTGCGTTTATGGCATGTCATGTGAGCGACGACGATTCTCATGTGAATGACACTTTCGAGGAGGTTTTGAGTGAATCCCATGTTAGTGAGGGATAAGAGAGTGAAGAGGAGGAAGTAGATATGAAAGAGTTGCAAGTTGTATTTAATGAGTTGTATACCGAGACGGTGAAAGTGAAAAGGGAAAATGCAAAATTGCAAGCTAAGTTAAATGAGCGTGTCATAGAAAATAATGATGTGTTGATAGAGGATCTTAGGGCATAAGAGAAGAAGTTTAGGGAGAAACTAAATTTTCTAAAGAAAGAGAGAGACAATCTTAGGGGTTTGATGGAGGCAATGAAAAAGGAGATTTTAGAGTTTGAGGAATCTAGGCGTCTACTTTCGTCTAGGATTCATGAGTTGGAGGAGATATTGATAGACTTTTCTAGAGTTAATTTTTATTTAGAGGCTAGGTCAGAGAAGTTAGATAAGATCTTAGACACCATCCAAATTAAGGGAGATAGGGGAGGTATAAGTTTTGATAAGAGAGTTGTTCCTATTCCCCCCGCACGTGTGAGAAACATAGGAATGTTAGAAAATGTCCACATATAGGCAATCATTCCCACCGTCGCTACACTTGCACATTTTGTGGTAGGAAATGTCACCTTAGGCGTTATTGTTAGGACCTTAGATAAGCTCCTAGGAAGTTTAGGAATAAAGTTGCCCCGGTTCCCAAAACCCCCATGCGTCATTTTACACCTACTTGGGTTAGGAAATCGGATTTAGTGGCTTTAGAAATAAAACTTCATGATTCTCATTTGGGTGCACTTGATTCTTCCCATGATAAATCTAAAGGATGATAGTGTTGCCTTGTTTGTCATATGTTAGTTTGCTTCATGATATATTCATTGCTAGTATAATTACTTGTGTATCATTTTGTATTATAGTTTTTAATTTGTTTGAGTCCTATTACAAAAATACAAAAAGAATTTGTTTTTGAGAAAACTTTTGAAAAACCAAAAATATTTTGCTTTTATTTCAGTCAAAATATGTTTGAAAAGACAAAAAGATTTTCGATTTTTTATATTTGAGTTTACATGTTTGATGTGGCATATTGGTGGGCTTGGACCCCTATCGTTTCATATCCATGTGGCTAGGACATTTGGTCATTATTATCAATCCTTAGAATGATCTTAACCATTGTTTAAATGAGGTAGTTTCGAAGTTGATATGCATTTTGATTCGACTTTGTATATATACCACCATTGCACACATGCACGAGCTTATATGGATGTTTGAGTTCTCTTGTATATTTGAATTTGGTGAGGCGTTCTTATCTCAATCTTGCCATCTATGTGTAAGTAGACTTAAGGAGAAGTGTGCATGTAATAACCGTTTACCGTGAGGATTTGTATTGATATCAAAATTAAAAAAATGATGAGTGATTCACGGGAAAGGGCTACAAGAGTTCAAAATTGACTCGTCGTGAAAGCCACCGTTTAAAAGAACCCAAAAGAAAAAGAAAAATTCTAAGAAAATGTCCAATAAGATTTTCTCTAAGTTGATAATGCTAGAAACCTCAAAATAACTTGAAAAAGTATGAGGGAGTTTGGTTGGAGAAAATTAAACGGGTTTGCACAACTAATCATAATGTTAAAACATTGCAATTTACCGCTATTGTTTATAGAATCGTAAAAAATTTGGATTTGTGTGCATGTAGTATGTTTAGTTCATTAAGCTCACACCTTAATTTTAATTGTCATATGGCTATGATAAAGTTTGATGATTTATCGCTATCAATTAAAGCTTCTTGATCTTTTCGATATGTTAGAATTGTGACTCATTTGTTGTAGTTTGACGCCCACACATTCCATGTCCATATTTGAGCACATAAGTACTATGTTTTCATGTAACTCGTATTGTTAGTTTTTATGAGTTTTCACATTTTGGGTAAAAAGCTTACTATTTTAGCACTGTTTTGCTGCTATCATCCCCTTCCTAGCATTTTTTTTTGCCTAGGAAAAAATTTATGATATTTCTGGGAATCTGGGAAGTTTGGCTGTCACGATAAGTCGTTCAAATGACATCTCATGTCGCGAGAAGACCTCGTTCGAGCGACATTACCATGTCGCGAGAATCCTCATTCGAGCGACGTCCTCATCTCGTTTGAGCACTGTCCCTGGCTCATTCGAACGACAGTCTGGAAATTTTTGTTTTTTTGTTTGCAACACCCTGGTTATTGTGGTATATTTTTTGGTACTGCTAGAAGCTTTCTGGACTGACTGTTTTATATGCAGGTTATATTGTTTCAAAATTGATATTTTGCATATGATTTCGTTTATCACACCTGATTAGTTTGATATATTCTTTGTGTGATTCCTTTGTTTACTAGCTACTGATTTGTCATTACTTGATCATATTTAGCTGGTTGTTTCATGATTATCTAGAGATTTTTATTTAGTATATCTTCATTCTAGATACTTGTTGATTGGTTTATCTTTTCACCGGGTTGTTTATTCGAGACAAAAAGGGGGAGATATGTATATGATGTAGGGGGAGATTTATTGAGCATGTTTATTGAGATTTGATTTAAATGATGTTTGATTACATATTTTACAAATTGGTATCATATTGTTGCTCAATTGTTTAACAAATGATTTTTCAGAGTTTATTCATATTGGTATCTATTGTAAAAATTGGTATCATTTGGATATATATATATTGGTTTCATTTGTTCCACTATACTTCACTGGGTATTTGTTTGTCTGTTTCACGTGTGTAAGTATGCTTCAGAGATTCGAGATTTCAAGTCTACATCACATTCAGATAGCTCATGCTTGCCGGTGCTACATATACTAGTCTGTGTCCTGTATTTTTTGATTTGGGGTTTATGGGATGGGATTTAGGTATCATACAACTTGACGACCCGACTTAGGCATTCCACTAGTTTAGTTTTGTCCCGAAATAGTCAAAGGGGGAGATTTGTAAGGACATAAATTTTCAATTGAGTCCTTATATTGTTTTGACTTAATTCCAGGAACAGAACTGTATTTATAATATGTCATAGAGAGATTTTATTTTGTCACAATCCCACTCGGTCTATGACGTATTGAAGAAATTGAAGACATTGCGGCAAAGCTTCAAAGAATTAATCATGCCGAAGTTTAATTGGTGCATGTTTATTCATCTTCAAGTTTATTGCATTTCGAGATCACACAGGTATGAATGCATATTGTTAATGAGATTCAAAATTGTTTTTATAAAAGATAAGGAAGTAATTTTATAAGGAAAAATATTTTAAAATGTTTTAAAAGTGTTTTAAATGTTTTACACTACGTTTTATTCTGATAAGATCGAAAATGAGTTTGACTCAATTGGATCTCTTTTGGAAGAAATTTTTTACACGCGCGTCATTCGAACGACAGCTGGATCATTCGAGCGAGGTGGCTATGTTGCGCTAATGACTGGTCAATCTCGTTCGAGCGCCATATTTTTCGAGGCGGTTAATTTTTCCTATTTAAAGCGCGGTTTCATCAGAATTAAAGAGATGTGCAATCTGGAAAGCAGTTTTCAATCCACTACGAGTTTTTGCACATATTTTTCTAGGTTTCAAAGATCAAACACATCCTTAGAGTTTATAAAGATCCAAGTTATCATTACTATATGTTTATGTGATCTTGTTGCACCAAGAAGGTTTGTTCTATATCTGGGTTTTTTGCGGTGAAAAAAAGAGAAGGACTTCTTATTCGACATCATTAACGTATCAAATCCATTTGATGGACACCGAGACATATGTGGACGCGTGTGTTGTGGACATGTACCATGGAAGAAGGACCTTCTGCGTGTGCACTGTGAGACGAGTGGTTGAAGATCAGAAGAGCGTCAAGACCCGTGGGGATCGATTCGTTGAGTGAGTCTTTTATCTGTTCGTTATAATTCCATATTCATAGTGATTGTTTGGCTTGGGTCGTCCGAGGTTTTTTCCCTTGTTGGGTTTTTCCTTGTACATCCTGCATTGTAAGTATTCTTTACTTTACTTTACTTGCTTTAATCACTATATGCATGTTTAGGATTAATCAAGATAAAATTGATTTAAAGTAAAAATTGTTTTTTCACAACTTGGTTTGGGGAACATTAAAAGTTGGATAATTTTGGGTGAAAATTGGTTTGATTTGAAACACACTCATGTAGGGCCACTCTTTCAGGTACAAATTAGTGTATGCAAATTTGACCAATGGAAGGTATTGCTCCCATCCTCCTTTAAAGTCAAGTATGCACATTCGAAGCATATTTTCCAATATTTGGTTGACTCTCTCCGTTTATCCATCATTTTGTGGACGGTATGAGGTGCTCAACCCCAATTCAGTCCCCATCGCTTCCTGGAAACTTTGCCAAAAATGGGATACATAAATTTTGTCTCGGTCTGAGACTATATTGATTGGCACCCCATGGATTTTCACAATTTCCGTAATAAAGAGCTGGGCGTAACGTATCGTATTATAATCCGTCTGTACCAGTAGGAAGTGTGCCGATTTGGTTAAATGATCGACGATAACCCAAATAGAATCATGACCACTTTGCGATGTCGACAATCCAGTGATAAAATCCATTGAGATACTCTCCCATTTCCACACCGGTATTTCTCATGCTTGCAACAATCCAGTTGGTCGCTTGTGGTCCACCTTCACTAATTGACAAGTGGCATATTGGGAAACAAATTCAGAAATGTCCCTTTTTATACCTGCCCACCAATACTGACGACGCATATCTTGATACATTTTGTCCCCACCTGGGTGTACTGTAAATCTTGAACCATGAGATTCTGTCATGACAGCACGTCTCAAGTCTCCCTCGTTCGTGACTATAAGTCTTTCGTGAAAATGTAACCCACCCTCCGAACTAATAGAGTAGAACTCAGCTCCCTCGATCAACAATTGGCGTACCCGGTCTTGATAATCTTTATCCCCTCCTTGCGCTTTTACGACTCGCATGATAATAGCAGGCGTAACGGTCAACACTGACATACATGCTCTTGCTACAGCATCATCCTGGCTAAGTTTTTTCCACTTAGCTTTCCACACTTCCGCTTGTTTCCCCACGGGTCTACGACTCAGCGCGTCAGATACTACATTTGCCTTGCCCGGATGATAATGGATATTGAATTGATAGTCCTTCACGAATTCTAACCACCAACACTGCCGCATATTTAGATCTTTCTAAGAGAATAAATATTGTAACGACTTATGGTCCTTAAAAAGACTAAATTTCTCACTCAGGAGGTAATGCCTCCATATCTTTAAGGCAAACACTACTGCGGAAAGAACCAGATCATGCACGAGAAATTCTTCTCGTGGGGCTTAAGCTTGCGAGATGCATATGAAATGCCCTTATGCTCCTATTGTAACACAGCTCCCAATCCTTATAGAGAAGCGTCTATAAAGACCAAATATTCCACTCCCGATCTTAGCAACGTGAGTATAGGAGCAGAAGTCAACTTGTCCTTCAGCTCATCGAAAGCTAGCTGACAGGAATCATCCCAAACAAATCTTACTCCCTTCCGGGTCAAGTTTGTTAAAGGTCCCACAATTTTGGAAAACCCTTAATAAAATAATGCTAATAACCCGCCAAACCTAGAAAACTACGAATCTCAGTTCGCATTGTGGGCTGACCCCATTCCCTCACTGATGCAACTTTGCTTACGTCTATGAAAATACCCTCAGCCATCATAATATGCCTAAAAACTGCACTTCCTATAACCAAAAGCCACATTTCTCGAACTTGGCATAAAGTTGATGATCTCGTAGTGTCTGCAGTACCAATCATAGGTGTTTAGCATAATCAGCTTCAGTTCGAGAATAGACTAAAATGTCATCAATGAACACTATGATAAATTGGCCTAGGAAGTCCCAAAATACTTGATTCATAAGGTCGATAAACACGACAGGAGCGTTGGTTAGCCCAAAAGGCATGATAAAAAACTCATAGGACCCATACCTGGTCAAGAATACTGTTTTCGACACATCCTACTCTTGAATTCGTAGTTAATGATACCCAGTCCTCAAATATATTTTAGAGAAGTACGACGCTCCCCTTAATTGATCAAACAAATCGTTGATTCGGGGTAACGGGTATTTATTCCTGATGGGAACCTTATTAAATTCACGGTAATCGATACACAATCAAAGGGAACCATCTCTTTTCCTCATAAACAGCACCGGAGCACCTCATGGTGACGTGCTATGCTGAATAAACCCTTGCTCCAATAGGTTCTGAATTTGGTCCCTTTACTCCCTCATTTCTATAGGAGCCATACAGTATGGAGCTCTTGCAATCGGCTGAGTTCCTGGTGCTAAGTCAATTACAAACTTAATCTCACGACTTGGAGGTAAGCTCGGGATTTCCTGGAAGATATCCTCAAATTCTCTAACAACAGGAATCGAATCTAGGGAAATAACTATTTCTCGTGAAGTCTCCGCCTCAATACAATACAAGTGCGTGCTCGAACCTCCCTCCGAAAGAGGCATAGCCACTAGAAACATTTCTTGCCCCGGAATGCAAAGACTGTACTCCTCCCATAACAGTTTACCATAGCTCGGTATTTCACTAACAAGTCCATACCTAAAATGACATCATACCCGACCATATCCAGGACGAGTAAATCGGCCTCAAAACGCAATCTACCCAGGCCTATTCCTACCCCTTTGCAAATAAAAAGTATAAGAGAACTATCACCTATGGAAGACGCTACACTAGTAAAATTACGCTCGGAAGATTTAATCAACCCCGTCGAATGAGCAAAATGCCTAGAGATAAATGAGTGAGTTGCGCTCGTATCAAATAACACTCGAGCCACGTGCCCATGAATGGGAAACTTACCCTCAATAGCTGGTGGTGCAGGTGGTGCTGGAGGAAACAAAGCATCCTGAATATTATACACACGCCCATACTGAAGTTGCCCCTGCTGTAGAGGGACAGATGGAATAGGTGCTGGAGGATGTAGATGTGCCTGCAGATTCTGAGGGCCTCTATGAAACTGCCCCCATTTAGCTGTGGACAAGCTCTCCTCATATGACCCTGTTTACTACACTGAAAATAACGGCCCGCAAAATTTTCCAAATGCTGGCCCCAATTATTATTTCGAAACTACCCCGCACCTTGGCCCTGATGGCCTCGACCTCCTTTATTCCCTCTGTCTGCTTGGCCCTATTGGCCAAAATGTTGCTACCGCTGAGTACCCTGACCTTTCCTAAAACCACCTCCACCAAAGTTGAAACCCCCAAAACGTTATTTCTTAGACGTGTCCCATTTCTAGAGATCCCGCTCTTTATGCTTATTTCCAGACTGTTGTGGTGGTGGTAGTGCTCCACCGACACCATTTACTCCTTGCTTACTAGCTTGACCAGAATCTCCAATCTTCTTACTCCCCTTCAAGTGAAGGCGGTGATCCTGGCAATGGAGTAAGGCTGCATTCATCACATCGCCAAACGTTTGCAAAGCTAGATTCCCCAATAGGTGTTGCCTTATCCTCTAATTCAAACCCCCGATGAATTTTAAAATCATCTTTTCATCTGGAATTACTTCATCCGGTACAAATTTCACTAGACGTGTAAATTCCTCTTCATATTCCTCCACTGACCGCTCCCTTTGAACAACATCCTGAAGCGTCCTACTCATCTCCTTCTGGATTGCTGGAGGAAAATACTTTTGATCAACCCAGAATTCTGAGATAGTCATGGTAACCCTTTGTTCTGGAGTTGTCACCGACTCCCAACATTATAGGGCTGATCCTACGCGTTTAAAAGTGGCGAGAATTTTTTTATGCTCCCCGCTACATTCCACCATTCGAATATGGCGTTGCATATCCTTCTTCCATTGATTTGCCACAATCACATCAACGCCAACTTGAAATTTTGGAGGGTGACCTTTCAGGAAGGATTCTCTTACTCTTTCTTATGCAAAGGGTCCTGTATGGGCTTGAGCTACCGGTGCGGCCGATTGTTGGGCTTGTGGAAGTTGTTGTGCCATAGCGGTCATTGCAGCGTTGACTGCCTGGGCAACAATATTAGTGACCTCTATAACAGTCATCGTTCCCCGCGGTGGTGGGGGATCTACGTCCTCTGTAACTCGATTTACCCTTGCCGGGAGACCTCGTCTAGGAGGTATGTGAGATGAAAAGCAACTGAATCGCAATACAATTAAAACAATTTATCCTTGTAGAAGATCGCAAGCATGCACAAACAAAACGGTCCTAGTAATAGGGATCTATATCAAAGAATGCTACGGTAGAACGTGATAAGTCCACATAGACCCTAAGGACTCTAGAACATGATGATTTGATACTATCTGTGACACCCCGCTTCTTAAAATAAGAGGTGGCCAGCCTGCTACTCCAATAAATACGGGAATCATAAATGGTCTATTCTTAGCATCACTGTCGCATAAATAATAGTACGAGATAACCACCAAATATTTTTGAAAACGGATGTCATATAATTTTGCAAGTTTAAAAAAAATAATTTCGACAATCCAATTTATAAAAGAAGGTGGATATATATAAAAACATGTACAGTTTAATAACCATTCTACAAAACATAACCGAATAAGCTGTCGGTTAACAGACTAATACAAAAGGTCACATAAAGCATTACAACAAGTATGAACAATAACTGGGGCAACACGCCCGATATATGTAGACGGATCATAGCTAGAGTATCAAAAGAAAATGATGCGTCTACTAAAAAAAAAAATCCTATAACATCCGCAAAAATGTTGTTGCTCTTTGACACTGGGAAGGAAAGATAAAAGCGGGTGTCCTTGCGGAGGAACAACTGATCATGAATAAGAATCACATAAGAAAGACATATATAAATGGGTTAGGGCCCGATTTGATATGATATACGTGTGAATAAAATTCATAACAGTTATGAATGCTAGACATCATAAACAGGTTAAGTTCTCTCTTCACATAAGAATCATTCTCACCTCTCATCTAAATGCACAACCTAGCGCCATACTAGATCATTATAAATTAAACTACCCGTCTAATTAAGAGAAATAGCTAAATCCCATTTAACATGCTTAAATTGAAAATTTATAAAAGATAACTTCATAAGTCCATTTATCATTGGAAAAACTCATGTAATATAGTTTATTTATAAATATGTTACACATTTATAAAACACCATATTCGTGAGAATAGTTTCAATCAAGATATAACGATTCTAAGACCATCCTTCCGGGAGTCACCCCCACTGAATGCGCCCCTAAATGCTATCATCTTCTAGGGCCTATAATCAAGACCACCTGGGCACCCTAAATCGTGTCTCGTGGGAAGCGGCCATATACCTTCGACAGTGAGTCATAACCATATCTGAAATTACCTCACTTCGAATAAAACAACAACACAATGTAACCAGTGGTCCTATGGCCGAGGACTATATTCTTCCTGCATTCACTAGCCAGGGGATTTACCTCCTTCGCGTAACGTCCCTTATGCTAGCATTTACAGAGGTATGTATATACATGTCGTAATCACAAGATATGCCAATTTAAAACGTACATTTCTTATTCAAAAAACCATATGGGCCTAATGATATAAGCTACAAGTATAATTACCTCATAATAGTCTCCGAAAGTTCATGACAACACTATCCAACTCTACCCTAGTTCCAAACTCACTTACTAGACAAAATGAGACATTAAGCTCTATTATTCAATCCCCAAAACAAGCCTCAATACTCCCTTACTAACCTAGGATATTAATCCCCCTAATATAAGACCCTAACACTCTTTATTACTTTATAAGAGAAGGTTCCTAAGCCTTAAACCTAAAAGAAAATGACTAGAAACCAAGATGAAAAACGACCCTAAAATAACAGGATTTTCGAATCGATTCGCCTAGGGCCGAATCGATTCGCCCCTGATAGCGAATCGATTCGCTAAAAAGTGAATCAATTCGACTGGGTCGAGAAGCCCAGTTTTGGCTACGGATTAAGATGAACCTAAATCCCCAAATCATATTTTCTCCATATCTCTCCACATCATCAACTAATAATTTCACCAAATCATTCCTACACAATACCCAACTAATAAAACCAACTCTAATCATATCTAAATAAATGTTTAAGGGTTTAAACACCAAAATCCATAAATGGTTTAATCTCAAGAACACAACTATATATACAAGTTATTCACACTCAATCATACATATATGCAAGTTCAAGATTGTAGTCTCGGATTCTCTTCTCATAGCAACGATTTCAAGCTCAAATAACCAACTCTCTCGCTTTCTCTCCTCTATCTCCCAGTCTCGCTCTTCTCTCTAACTCTCTCTAGGTTAAAACACATAAATGAGCTTAAATCCTCTAGCAAGACTAAAATACACAAGTACATCCAAAATACATTAAGTCCAACATTAAATGTTACTACACACTTAAAAATGACTCGTAACTTTATAATTGAGTTATAACTAGTCAAAAATGTCCATGAACCCAAAAACACAATTGGTACTTATTTTGACTATTTCAACTATTTCCAGACTAACCATACCCTCTAAACTGGCATCTGGGATATCATAGATTATTTCATGTTCCAATGTCATATTAACTCTTTAATAATAATCCAACTGGAATATAAGTTATAATCGTCGCTTAAAGCACAATGACGCAAAAAAACAAAATGTTATACTATTTATATTCGCTTAACAGTAAATATGCAAACTCAGTAAATATTATCTCTTAAATCACTTAAAGTAATATTTACTTCAACTTCCTTTATTTTATATAATTAACTCACAAGGCAATTTAATATAAAAATAATTACTCATAAATAAGGGGTATTTCAAAAACCTACAATGGAAAAAATCTCGAATGGCCCAGTCACACAGATCACTATGATGAGGAATTATACGAGACATACAGTAGATTTACAACACAAACTCGTTGCCTTCGCAAACCTTGACTCTCTTCAGTCTTCAACCTCTCATTCACAGTACAATGCAAGAATTCACCTATGCAAGCTGCCACAACATGTGAGTCCACACATACCATGGTATCCATCGAACAGGCTCAACAGTTGTTTACGGATACAGAACAAGGATGCACCACTTTTTCATAACAATATTACACCACGGAGTCCACCGTGTGTAAACAGCAAACTAGATACGAAATCCTCTGCACAAAACGATTCTCAATCAAGATGAAGAGAACTAACTTTTTGTTGCCCTCAAAAAAAGATCTCAAAGCATATAGAAAGATGAAACTTGGATCTTAAACACTTTGGGTGAAATTAGAGTTTGGTAGATTTTGGATATGTATGTGAAAAAGGATTTTTGACAAAAGTCTCTCTAAATGACGATGTCAGGACCCCTTTAAATAGAAAACACAATTTTTGAGGCGACATAATTTTCAAGAAAGTTCGTTCGAATGAAAACAAGACCTTGTTGTAACAAAACTGTAAACTCGTTCAAACTAAATCAAAACTTGTTCAAATGAACCGTTAATCTCATTCGATCCAACTTTAAACAATATGAGTTTTGGAAACAGACAAAACTCGTTTGATGTTCGTTTGGACGAACTACTAAACTCATTTGAACGAAACCCATAATGTCATTCGAACGACTTTAAGACAATTTTTTTTAAATCTTTTAAAAATAGCTCCAGACAAATTATAAAAACAAACATAAAAAAAAATTCCATGGATAAAAGTTCTGAGAGATCCTAAAAAATAAAAAGACGAAATGTGGCATGAAACACGACACAATAAATAATATCTAAAGCTTTGCCTCAACAACTTCAATCTAACACGTCACAGGATTAAAAGGGTCAACAACACAAAGCCTAACCTATGAATCAAAATATTTTGTCCGGAATTAAGCCAATACATACAAATTGACTTAATTGGAAATTTATACTTATAAATCTCCCCCTTTATATATTCTAGGACAAAACCAAAAACAAAACACCTATGGGTCGTCAAGCTCTCTAAGACACTCAATCCCTAACCCCCAAGGGAAAAAGTACAGACGCTCGATAGACACGCTGAGTAACTTTGACTGCTTGTAAACTTTACCGCATGTTGTAAACCTACACAGTTAAACAGCCTTCAAATGTAAAAGAGAATTCATAACTGCATAAATTCCTCTGATATATAATAATCCCTATCTAGATAAGACTTCTTCCTTTAAGATAAATGTCTCCTCCTAAAGCTAAAGAGAAATACATCATTTGTCCCCCCTTTTTGTTCAGGAATAGACAAAGAAAGAACACATAAAACTATTTCTCCACTATAAACCACCCCCCCTAAATGTGAAAACATATTATATCAATTGAAATTCAATAAGATGAAATAATATCATGCAATAGTGTAAAGTGCAACAAACACAACATGACAAGTAGAGGCACACGCACAAATAATCCAAACAAGGATTAATTAATACCAATATTGATGAAAATATGATACCTACAAAATGAAGTATGAGATATCAATGCAAACAAGAAACAAGAGATACCAATGTGATCATATAATATGCCAATTTGATCCAGAGATAAAGTATATGACAAACATAAATTTAATATAAACGTAAAGACTGAAAATAAAATGATACCATCAATATAAATATGCAAAATATATCAAAGATACATAGGCGCACGCGCGCGCACACACACACACACACACACACACACAGATATATACAAGTATAAATAATCATAAACTGTCACAAAACACATGACCTTTACACATTAGTACAGTATCGATGTGTCTAAATATGTGGTATGGAATGAATGGGCATGAACTAGATACAAATAAATTATGACCCAATCATTCAAAAATATTCAAGGAGTTCTATTTGACCCCAAAACTTTGTCAAAGTAAGATTTAGCCTCAGGTGACAGATAAAGTGAACTCAATGAACAAACACGCACAATGTACATAAGCCTAGAATTTGGATGATTCAACAAATCAATATCATCATGGCATGATAATCATAACTAGAGTTCATTGTGTAAACTCGTTGATCTTCAACTATAACACCCTCAAAAGTTAAACAAATATCATATATTTTTTCACTCAATTCTTTTGAAGATACCATTTTTGAAAATCAAGAAAATAAACTTATTGGCCTTTAATATTTTATATTTTGCATCTTAGTTTTTTAGGCTCTTGCCAATGGTTGCTTTCCCGCGAAGAATATTTTATCCTTTCATATCCCTTTCCCGTGAACCCTCATATTTTTAATAAAATAAAAAAAACTCACAGGCCACAGTTCTTATATGCACAAATCCCCCATACTCAACAGATATGAATATGACAACATTGATGGGAGAACATCTCACTTAGCTCAAAAATATCACGTGAGGTTAAAATTTAAAAGATCTCGTGTATGTGTGTGTGCAGACATATACAAAGTGAATCCATTAAGCAATTCAAAGTCAAACAACTCCATGCAAACATGATTAAGATCACTCTAAGCAATGAAAATCATTAACGTATGTCCCAGTCACATGAAAACATGGAATGAAGTGGATTCAAACACACTAATATGCCACACAAAATGTGTAAAATTAAACACTGCATAAGTCCAAAATCTTTTTGAGTTTTTAAACATTCTTCAAAATGATATAAATTTAAAAAAAATAACTCAAAATATAAACAAAATCTTTTGTATTCTTCTAATAAAACCCAATAAATGAAAAAAATCAAAATACAAAAAACTTAAACCACATAAAACTAAAAAAACACATATATTATGAAGCACAAAACCTAGTGTGTACAAATATTTGAGCACATTCAACTATTTGATATCGCATAAGAAGTATCATGTGCAAGCATTCGAGAATTAACAAGTCTAACATGTAAATCCTCTAAGTCGGATCTCCTAATCCACATAGTTGTAACATGACGCTTTAGGATTTTGGGTACCTTGGTGACTATAAACTTAGACTTTCGAGGAGCCTTTTTAAGATCAAAATAAAAATGCCTAAGGTAACATTTCCTATCGCAATGTGTGCATGCGTAGACACGACGAGGGGTATTACCAAAGGGTGGACATGTTCTAACATTTCTAACAATGACCGACTTTCTCAAAAAGCATGGTCTTGACTTTAGTAGTGGAAACATCTCGATTTTCAAAGTCAGTCGCACACTTGTTATCTTTTATTTGGATGGTCACTACACCAAATCCTGCGAATGGTCACGCCAAGTGGGTCACGGCCCAAGTCACGCCAAGTGCATATATAGCAGTACACTGCATATATATATATATATATATATATATATATATATATATATATATATATATATATATGCAGTGTACTGCAGAGTAGCATACCAGTATATATACTATATATACAGTATATATAATGGTATATATATGCATATATAATGGCCTGCAACCCTTCCTTTGGAATTTGAATAATGCCAGATGTCAACATCTGTAACTCTTTGACAAATGGATTTATTCACAAACCTAGCACTTGCTATAATGCAGTAATCAATACTTGCATTTTGATCCATGCTGGCAAAAAATGAGTAAGATTGGCCAACATGGATATCTATACTGGTATAATTTTGTTGAGACGTGTATTATCCCTCTGTTTCTGCTAGCAGCAGGTTGGTTTATTAGGTTCAGAATCTTGGATC